>OX328130.1:58376674-59674174 GCA_946811695.1 Gonocerus acuteangulatus
GTTGTATAGAGACGTTCTACACTTATCTTCCCTACCATGTCAAACTATCGAATATGCAAACACTCGTTTTTCAGATTCAAGACTTTGCTCTTAGATTGTGGGCGCAACTCTTGATGTCATAACTCTGACCCCTTTAGAATAGCCTTTAATGCCTTAAATAATTTTTTTTTTTTTTTTTTTTTACGGCGCATCTACTTCCAGGTCATTAGCGCCGAGATCCAGGGTGCAGCGAGGAATTTTCCCAACGAGCCATGAGATGAGAAAATTCCTGCCGGAGGTGGGAATCGAACCCACCATCTCCCGCTTATGAATCCAATGCGCTAACCATTAGACCACGGGAGACCCCCGCCTTAAATAATGTACCGAGTAAGACCATTTTTCAATATATTATTTTGTCAATGGATAGAATATGTTCCTTGTCCAGTTTTCTCCGATTTGCATATTCGATAGTTTGACATGGTAGGGACGATGTATTAGTTGGCATGGACTGGGAGGTTTTTGGAAAATTCCCGTTCATAATGGACAGAGTTCGGTGATTAACAAACTCCTCTTTCCTTTTGTTATGGGCATATTCTACGCTAATTTTCGTCCTTAAACAACAAACACTGTGGCCACTATCGCGTTAATACATAAGTACATACATATATTTATGTATATAAATATATAACTATATAAAAAATTATTGATTATCATAATATTGAAAATTATAATGAACTAGCTGTTACCAAGATCAGCATGCTACGCTTACTTTCTGCATCTAGAAAAACCAAAATTTGCACACAGGATGCCCCATGACCTCCGAACTGTAAGTCCTAGGCGATTTAACCTAGCATATGACACCCCCTCTTATCAAGACATACCCGTGCGCCAAGTTTGATCAAAATCGGTCAAACGGTGTTGATTTGTATAAGAAACAAACATAAAGACGGACAGCTGGTAGAAGTCTTTGACTTATCCTACGGCACTCCCTGGATCAAGATCTACCTGTGTGCCAAGTTTGGTCAAATCGATCGAACGGTGTGGATTTGTATAAGGAACAAGCATACGGACAGCTGGCAGACGTTTTTGACCTAGCCTACGAGACTTCCCGGATCAAGACCTAACCGTGTGCCAAGTTTGGTCAAAATCTGTCAAACGGTGTAGATTTGTATAAGAAACAAACAGATAAACAGACACGTGATTTTTATATACATAGATAAGATAGTTTAAAATATATTCCCCTTTTAGATACTAATTGTTTCTTAGGTAATTAATCGCAGATACCAAATTGCAAATAAAGTCTACAACGCATAATATGTATGAAATAATATATTTCTTAAATAAGAATAATACGAATTACAAGCAATTAAATCTAATTAAATTTTAGTTTTTCGCAAATTGTCACCATCCTTTCTTCATTAACCATACAATTTCCATAAACAATTCGGTTAAAACTAATTCCTGTTTGGTATAATAAAGGGCACACCCCCTCCCGATAAAACCGCAGATCCCTATGCGTAGCCCGATCCTGTTGGAGAGCATTTAAATGTTTCGCGTTGGTAGAGGTATTGGAGAGAGGGTGAGAGGAGGGGGGGGGGGAGCATTTGGTCTGAAAGCATTCGGATTCATTGGATGTGTCGGAGCAGATTGGAGTTTGGTCCTCCAATTTCCAATCAGGCCTGTTGCCCGCAGCGTCCACGCAGCCTCACCCACTCACAAACCATCGGCAAAAATGGAATCCCCTTCCCCTTTTGTCGGAATAAACGTGACAAGCGAATGTGATGGAATTAGAAGCTGTTGAATGGAGAGCAACAACAGCCATACACAGGTGTAATACTCCAGAATATCTCAAATTTATATTTTCGGACTTTTATTTTCTAGATTATTTATATGTATATACTACATACACACACACACACACACACACATATATATATATATATATATATATATATATATATATAAATCACGTGTCTGTCGGTTTGTATTTTTTTCTGTTTGTCTTTTTGTTCCTTATACAAATCTACAACGTTTGACCGATTTTTACCAATCTTGGCACACAGGTAGGTCTTGATAAGGGAAATCTCCTAGACTAGGTCAAAATACTAAAATTTCGAAATTTGGTCAAATGTTTTGTTCAAGAAAAATTGGCTACACTGAACCATTCAGATTGTGACGGCCATTTCGAATCGACAGCCATTTTGAATTATGTCTCAAATTTATTTGTTGATGTTCCGATAATTAGAATAACTCGAACTCATTGATGACTTTACATCATTATATAATCCAGTTCATGTAATCCAGTTTATTTCAACAGTCACTGTCTAACTAAGGAGTGCTGGCCTTTCTTTGATAAGAGCTATCTATTCGCAGGCTCTGGTGCTGGCCTCTGTGGGTTTTTTCAGAACTGCTTTGGTGCTGGCCTCTGTTGGCTTTCTCACGAACTACGTTTGACCGATTTGGACGTAACTGGGTATACAGGCAGATTTTGATATGGGGAGAGTCAAAGGCAGAAATTAGGTGTAGCATTGCACGCCGGGTAATAGCTAGTATGTATATATATATATATATATATATATATATATATATATATATATATATATATATATCAGATTAGATTAGATTTATCATGTATCAAACCCTCTGCCTTTGTGAGTGTACTTCGGCCATTGTCCTATTGTACGAGTCCTAAAATGTTTTCCGAAAAACATTGAAACACCTAATTTTTCAAACTAATTTTCAGTTTGGGAATTCAGAAACGATTAATTATCTTGGAACCTGTTCCAGACGTTAGATATTCATCTTATCTATGATAGGTAAATTTTGACATTTTGGAGTTAAGGAAGTAGGCACTAGAAATAAAATATTTAATCACCAGGCATGAAAGGTTTTGGGGTGTTCGTATATTTCCTAAAATATCTCGAAAACGGTTGGGAAATCGTGGTAAGTTGAAGGTGACCATTGGAAGGCTTACTAAATCCCCTACAAAAAAGGTAATTTTCGATGGGGCAATGTCAATCGGAGAAATAAGGACTTCAAAATTCGCAAATTATTAGTTTTGCTCTTTTGAACGTTTTTTTTTTTTTTTTTTTTAATCTCTTTACTTAAAGTTTTAACTGGTTGTTACTCATTTTAATTTCATTTAACAGTAAAACGAGTATTTGGCTTAAACAAGGTTAGAAAATGTGAAACGTTATTATAGTGTGTCCAAGAGTGAACGTTGAGAAGGTGGAGGAAGTCGCCTTGACACTGCCAGTTTTCTGTTGTGGCGCCTTAAATCTACTTTCTCCTCGAGATTTTATTTTATATTTTTCACGAAAGATCAAAGCCTACCAATAACTGATACTATCCCTTTACTAATAGCACCAGAAATATGAATGGAACTAAAATGATGCAGTTCCTGCGAGTCGGAATTTTATACACTTATTACAATATTACGCTTGACTCCAGCAATATTAAATGACTTACTAACAAGGAAACCCCTTGATGAGGTGCGAAATATCTCTGGCCAAAAAGTATGACATATCTAATTAATGCCAATACAATAAAATATTTATTCATTAGACCTTATAAATATTAAGGTAAAACTGAAGGAGAGCGTCCTCAGCTACGATTTTCTTCAAAGTTCAATTCAATTCAATTCAATTTTTATTTATTTGCTTTTGAGTTACAACTCATAGCACTTATATAATTCCGTTAGTTACTACGTTAGTAATATTAAATTATTCATAGGTGAGGTTACAAAAATAAAACACTAATATAAAACATTAACACAATGTAAGTTCTTTTCTTATATAATATAATTATTCTTAAATATAATTATGTGAAATAAAAAAAAAAAAAAAAAACAAATTATACATGAAGTAATTAAAATAAAATAAATATCTCTTCTTAGCTCTTATTTAAATTAAATAATATTTAATAGTAATAGTTTTTTTATTTATTATACTACAATTATTACTAAATTATTCTTTATTTACATTTTAATCTTTCAGAATTTCTGACCTTAGTTGTAAGATCTTCAAAATATAGCTGGCAAATCTGACAAACGTTTCTTTGCTATTACTATTGAGAATTGCAAGAAATGTATTCTCTTCAGCGGGTGGAATGGTAGATGGGAATAATGGTTGTCGAATGTTGTCATAAGCAGGACAGTAGAGTAGGATGTGGTATATGGTTTCTTCAGCTGTACTATTACATAGAGTGCACAAGAGTCTGGGGTTGATGGTGTATTTGATGGACTTGGATGAGAATTTTATGGCGTATTTGCTGGATGTTCTGAGTTGGATAATTATTTTGAGAATGGGAAATGGTATGTCTAGTAGCAAATAGTTTTGAGGAACACCGGGAATTATTGAAAGATTTTTATAGAAACAGCTGAAGTTTGAGTTTTGTTTTTTAGACAAATCATTTTTTATTAGATTGTCTTTGTATTTAGTTGTTATCGCCTTTAGATTGTTCTCAATAATATTTGAATTTTGGGTTAACCAGATATTTTGAAAATCACCGTTAAAGATTTGTTTAATTTGGGTTACCCAGTTGTACTTAGATTTATTTGATGATTCTTGATCTAGTAAATAGAGCCTGTTATAGCAGAGCCTGGGTAGCCTGTCGCCCTCCATTCTAAGTAGTTTTACTAACCAAGACACAGCAGCTTTAATGACCTGGCTACTTGCATAGTCGGATCCAGTTTCTAACCTTACAATGTGACTAGGAGTTGTTTTGATGAGGTCAAATAGTCTTTTGTAGAAATTGGTTTCTGCCCGTTCTACATGATCTAGATATCTCAGACCCCATATTTCAGGTCCATATAATAGAACTGATTTGGTCAGTGCTTGGAATATTTGATTTTCTTCAAAGTTTGCACTATAACGTATTTTGATGCACTAAACACGAATCCGTTGAAAAAAAAAACCCGCTCTCAACTAGGAAAGAAGTTATGAAGCACTAAAGTTCACTGTTATGGAGGTTATAAAAGACGGGGTAAACAGCTTATATGTAAAAACGCGCATGTGCAATAGTCCTTAATGACGAAGTGTAATTGAAATTTAGACTCACCTGTGGTAGCTGACAAGGTCGTAAACTCTCGCTTTTGGGCATAGGTGCTATGCTTTTCCGCTCGCTTCGCTCGCTCAAGAAAACATCAAAACCCATAGTCAATCCAACTCGCAGAAATGAAAAGAATTCTATGCCCAAAAGTCGTCCAAGGCATTCTTCCCTAACCTTCATAACAGTGAACGTTTTTTTAAAATAACTTCTTTCCTAGTTGAGAGCGGGGTTTTTTTTTTTCAACGGATTCGTGTTTAGTGCATCAAAATACGTTATAGTGCAAACTTTGAAGAAAATCGTAGCTGAGGACGCTCTCCTTCAGATTTACCATTATGGTATGGTTTTCCATGTGTTATTAGCACATTCCGAAGGAATAAAGCATTTGTAGTTGCACCCAGTATAATAATTCTTGTATCAGTACGTACTATGGACCCCGATACAAGACCCGTTTAATTATATTAAAATAATTA
This sequence comes from Gonocerus acuteangulatus, assembly GCA_946811695.1. NCBI lineage: Eukaryota > Metazoa > Arthropoda > Insecta > Hemiptera > Coreidae > Gonocerus > Gonocerus acuteangulatus. Next base: position 58,382,173 of record OX328130.1, read on the forward strand.
AGTGCGTTAATAATTAATCAATAAATATTAAAAAAAAATATTCCATGAATTATGAATTATTTATGGGAATAACGTCGATAACCTACATTCTATCGGAATTCGCTAAAACAACCCGTAGATAGAGCTTTAGAGCGGCTATTTTTACACCTGGATCGAATATAAAGGTCAGAGAGGTTGGACTTTCTGTTTCATCCATCCATTCTCTTTTCTTCATCAATATCTCATCCAAGCTACAGGTCTACAATCATAAACAAAACTAGTAAAGCATTTTAAACAATGCACAGCTAAAACAAGAATGTCGACTTTTCCTTCGGTTTGCTACGGAAAAACTGCTAAACCTTTTTGTAAAAATATATATATTTATTCTTCTGAACGATGATCCAAAATAATAAATATATTTTTCACTTCTTCTCATTTATTTCTATGGCAGGGGGTCCATAAAGTAGTACACCATTCGTTCTGTTCAACTACTTTATTTAAAATCTTTGCCCGACATGTTTCCTGCTTTATTTGCACCTCATCAGGGGCTTTCCTATACAAAACTTATTCTTTTAATTTAAATCTTGAAATATAATGTTTATAGTAATATGAGTGGCTTAATATCAAAGACGGACATCTGTAAAAAAATCGAAATTTAGTTAGCAGTGGATAGGTTTTTGTCTGCTCTTTTCAATGATGAAATTAGTTTCTGTAAAAAAACGGACGTAAACATGTAATTTCAGGCCTCAAAATAGATGCTTTGTTTCAAAAACGGACTCCTGCTGTGGAGATTGCTTTCATAAACGAACACCTACCAATCACCCAATGGGTTCAAAGATAATTTTCACTAATTTTTTGAGTGGTATTGATATCAGAAACAGAACAATATCAATTTCAAACATATGAGCCTAATTATTAAATAAATATTTTCAAAAAAATATTCACTATATCTTGCGAACATAAAAGGTGATTTTCTCAACATTTAGAAAATGACAGATGTCCATCTTTGATATTAAGCCACTCATATATCCCTTACCTAAATCAATTTTAACAAATTGTTTTAAATTTTTAGTCTTATCTTGTAAGGAAGTCTTCTCGTCATGTTCTCATTTGCGAGTCAGGCATAATACTGACATGTCATCTGCTCTCATAAATATGGCCGTATATTATCGATTATTTCAGCTGTTTTAATTGTATCGATTATTGGTGACCTTCAAAATGTTTAACCTATAATGCTGTGGAAGATTTGATGGAGATTTTTTGAATCCGTTCTATTTTTTTTTTTTTATTTATGGCCGTTTTTGAATTTTGAATTATATAAATATTTTCTTTAATCTTTCTTTTCAATGTGTTCCTTTCTTTATTTAAAATATGAAAGTCCTTAAAATTAAAGTTATGTTTTTCAGTTATTCCATGTTCCGTCAATGTTGTCCTGTTCTCTTCGTGCCTATGCTTTTGACGTGTACAATTCTCTTTAGTAATAATACATACATACATATATATATATATATATATATATATATATATATATATATATATATATATATATATATATATATATATGGAACAGCTCCTATCTCCTGAGGTGATTCTTCTCTCCTAATTCTTCCTGCAATATTTCTATGGATTTCTCTAGTATCTTTCTTTTTTTAATTTATTATAAGAGATTCGCAACGAAGGTGACTTGCTCTACTTAGCGCGGTTCCTCCCTCCCCCATAGGGAGGAACCCCGCTTATAAGGTTGATACAATGAAACAATCCGGAAGTGCCGACAAGAAAATTTCGCGTTTCAGAACCCCTAGAGACCGAAAATAACGGTGGTTCAAATTTGTATATATATATATATATATATATATATATATATATATATATATATATATGTATGTATATATTTACTTATATATATATATATATATATATATATTTGTCTGTTCGCTCATTTCTGGCTTTGCCGATGGTCCGATTTTGATGAAATTTGGTACAAAAATCCGTCGTCCAATTTGAAAGGTCAAGTTCGTTAACCAGCAAAATCCGCCCACTGGAAGATGGCGTTTGGGGCGAAATTCGCGCAGAAAAAATCGTAACGCTTACGCTTTTGAGTTCATAAGCTTGTAAGTACTCTTTCTATAGGCTTCTTGGGCTAGGAAAACGAATGAAAGCATTTTCAAGGCGATAGCTTTAACCGTTTTCGAGAAAATTGGAAAAATAGTTTTTGAATACCGTTTTTGGTTTGGGTACTTAGAATCACGGGATTCAGTTGAAACATTATCTGCATGTTCTACTTTCATTAAAACTAATATGTTGAAAGTTATGTTACGTTTGGAGTTAAGGAAGGGTTAGAATAAAATATTTTATGAACAGGCATGAAAAGTTTTGGGAACTTCGTATATTTTCCTTAATATCTCGAAAAAGGTTGAGAATCTTGGTAAACAAACGAATACCATTAGAAAGCTTACTAAATGCTCTACAAAAAAGGTTCTGATGAAAATTTTGATTAGGCGATGTCAATCGGAGAAATAAGTGCTTAAAACATTAAAGTAATTGATTTTGCTTATTCGAACTGTTCTTTTTGTCTGTTTTTATTCCTTGTTATTTTTTAATTGCTTATAGTTGGATAATGTATTTTACAATAAAACAGATTAGGCACAATAAGAAAAACAATTCATTGTTAGAAATATAGCTTGCCAAGAGAAAAAGATTCGATGACGTCTTTTGAATATTTTCAATTGCCTTTATGCTGTTGGTTTTTTTATTTTATTTTTTAATTGATTTTATCTGTAGAATTATTACTATAGTAAAAGAACACAGGAATGTGTGAACATTTTTGATATTTTCCAATTCATTGAAACGTATGAAATGAAGTATCGGTAGATGAGGATTCTAGGGTCTTGCGGACCTGACCCCAGGTATAGCCATAAAACCCTTTGAACAAAGGCCGAGGAAAATACTATCTGTTTCTATTCTATGCTTTTCAAATGAGAATAGAGATATGAACAGGAACCGGGGTCTCCCGTGGTCTAATGGCTAGCGCCTTGGATTCATAAGTGGGAGATGGTGGGTTCGATTCCCAACCTCCGGCAGGAATTTTATCATCCCACGGCTCGCTGGTGAAATTCCTCGCTACACCCTGGATGCCGGCGCTAATGACCTACATGTAGATGAGCCGTGAAAAAAAAAAAAAAAAAAAAAAAAAAAAAAAATGAACTGGAACCGCGCTAAGATGACGCAGTTCCTGCGAGTCGGACTTTTTAAAATACAAAAAATACAGTTTTATACAAAAATACAAACTTATGGAACTAAATACAACAAAAGTGTTGTGGACTGTTAATGGGCTGATTTTTTCCTATTCTTAAAGGAATTAAATATGTTACGAAACACCAGAAGCTGATTCTATATCTATATGTATATTAGATTAGTAAGGACTCATGCCTTCTGCCATGCGGTGTGCACATCGGCCATTTTCCTGTTTTGTGAGTCTAAAAAATGTTCAAAGCTCACGTTAAAATCCTGATGAACTTCAGATACTGTGCCAGATCAAGGTGCCAATAAGTAGAAACTGCCTTCTTTTCAACGCTAAACAACTAAATGTAACATGCTTTGTCTCTGCACCATCAACAAGCTGGTGATGACTTCATCTTCATCTATACATATAATAAAATTCTAACAAGTCGCTGTCTGTACGTGGTAGATAAATGGGAAAATATACTATTGGGAGCCTTTATCAACGCAATAGTACCCAAAACAATGATTTTTAGAACATTTGTCTGTTTGTCTGTGGGCCCTAATCTCAGAAACGGCTTATCCGATATAGATGCGGTTTTCACTAATATGTTTTGGTGAGCTTCACTTAACAGGTCAATCGGTTTATAAATAAAAAAGTTATGCCAATGTAAAGAATCACGTCAAACATTTGATGGACTATCGTTAACACGATACACACAAGAGTTTTTGTTTCTTCGTCACGAAATTTCGTGTGATCATCTGTAGAGTAAAATAGTTTATTTTTACAAGATCTTTAGTTATTCCTCGGATTCTTCTCCTTCCAAACATGCTTGATGTGCGATGACAATGTCCAAGCGGACAAAGTTGCGGGCACATATATGTTTAAGGGGTTAGGTCCGCCAGTAAATATACTGTTGTCATACCTGCTGGTGAAGACCGTCGTCACTGTTACCGGTGAGAGTTCTGTGGGTGAGCATTTTCGACGTAAGTGCGTAATTATGAAGCCACTGTTGAGGTTGTACTCCCACAACAATGGCTTGATAATGAGGTACTTTCATCGATAGTGTTCGCCCATGGTACTCTCACCGATCCCAGTTTCCACCGCCAGATATGACAACATATTGCACTAGTATTTCTAAAGTGACACAACTCAAAATAAAACTCAACTGAAAATGTCACTCTTGCCTATGTAGGGGCCTTAGGATTAAGACAGGAAGTGTGCCACAAGTGCCCTGTGGTGTACAAGCTCTGAAGCGAGTTACATACAGTTTTGATTGCCGTCATTGTAATAACTATGACGGTATGAATAAAACCGATTTTTGAGTTGCGTCACTTTAGAAATACTTGTACGATAAATGGTTACCTGAGTACAGTGGCCCAAGACAGTTGCTGCTATCTCCAGGAAATCCGTTCTTGCTATACGGAAGAAAATTTCCTGCTTGTATAATCTATATGTATATTGATGATGTATTCACTTCAGAGCTATCTAGAAGTTGTCACCCTTTTATAAAGGTTTAAGAACGAAGTTTTCGGAAGTCACCCTTCCAAATACTAACCACACCTGACCTTGCTATCTGTGGAGTATTAAACAGTGCATTACCTTTAACGTAGCAGGATTTTTATTGCTACAAGCTATTCGATTACTAAGATTTGCCTTTGAAGAAGAGAAAACTGCCAACTTTCAGAGATAAATTCTTGAACAAAAGGCCAGATGGAGAGAGTTTGGAACATATTGAAGGGTTAAGGGCAGTGAACCTAGCTCTGACCCCTTGTGCGGCAGCCATGCGTGAGCTCATTTCCATACTCCAACCACCGGTTGCCATGGCTACAGCCCACTTCTCCGTGAAGCCAAGGATTAGCAAGAACCCTTTCCCGGAATTAACCTGCTGACGTAAAACCTTCTACACTTCCTTTAGGGCTCTACGTCATCCGTTTGTGACCTTGTTCCGTTTATCGATTCACTTCTTTCACTCTTTGTCTAGCTATTTCCGTCTATTTCGTCAGAGACTTAAAGAAGATGACGTCCGTTTGAATTTCGACTCATTTTACCTTTAACCCTGGAAAGGTAGCCCTAATCCAAGGGTCGATTTAGGTAGCGCTTCATCACTGAGACGAAGGTGCTTAATTTTGCTTTAAATGGAACCATATCATTTTTTAAATGAAATATTGTACTATTATAATCATTTCAACAATAATTTAGACATAATAGTTCTCTTTTTACGCTTATTTAATTCTTAAAAAATAATAAATTTCAATATTGTTTTGCCAGTTGGCCGTGAAGGCCTATAGTTATCGCCGTCTACTAAGACTGTAAATCACAAAACTAAGTACCTGTATTCCCGCAATATTCAATATGTTGTAAAAAAGAAAACATAAAGACTAGCGATGAGTCTTACAGGCGCAGTTATTATCGGAGCACATTCTGTAAAAAACATTAACTCCACCTCCAGTACTGTAATATACAGTAACAATGTCTGATTTTTGGTTTTGGTCCTCTAATGAAGCGTTTTGATGTACACTAGAAACTAGAAACACTGTTTTATTTCCTTTGGTTTCAAAAATTCAAAAAGAAATAATATGAAAATGCATGGCATAATGCATTGCTCCAACAGGTAAAATTAGCCTTCCAGACAGATAATTCGGGTCTTTTTGCGAAGTCCAGTTACTTTTGTAGTAGCAGTAGTGATTTATAACAGTTACTCGTACTCGCTGATAAGCTTACTGATTAGCTTATAGGTTCTTTGCTAGTTATCTATTACTACTTGACTCGTTATCTACGGTTATAATTCATACTAGATAATGGCAAGCGATATTTATTAGTAAAAAGGTTAATATGATCAAAATCAATTCTATCAACTACGAAAAAAGTTATTAAGCATTAAAGTTAACTGTTTTGCAGGTTATGAAGGATAACATAAACAATGATATTTGTAAACACGCATATTTTATTCCTTTTCTCTTTTTGGATATTTTACATTTATTTAGCATTATGGGCATACTTGCTATGCGTTTCCGCTCGCTACGCTCGCTCAAAAAGATATCAAAACTCTAGTCAATCCAACTCGCTAAAATTAATAGAATTCTATTAATTTTAGTGACTCTAGTCTATCCAACTCGCTAAATTTAATAGAATTCTATTAATGTTTCCGAATAAGAAACCAATCGCTTTCTCTTTCTTAGGAATATCGCGAACTAATTGTAAAAGACCCATTTTTCTCACTAACATAAGCAGAGCTTTTTCATAAACATAAGCTAATTCACTGTTGAAGGTTACTTTACTCCCAGCAAGAACCAATACAATTGGTCATCGGAATCCTCCAATAGGAAGGCAAAGGAGTTATGCGCATGCGCTGAATCACTGATACAATCACTACTGCTACTTCAAAAGTAACAGGATGTGGTCTTCGCAAAAAGACCCGATAATTCTTATTAAAGAGGTAGTTTTCGGCATTTTTACGAACATTCAATAGGCTTCTAAGGTAGCACTTAGTTTCCAAGACTAACGGAAAAAGTATATATCAGGTAAAGTGCGTCTTGCCGACGTTGTTATTTATGAAAAATAAATCGAATAATTGACTTCCCCATGAAAACAGACCTTGACCTTACAGTATCTAGTGTCTTACTAAGAGGTGGTAGCACTCCTAGTAATTGGGCAATCTAGTGGTGGGGGGTTCGGCTGTAAATCACACAAGTATGCGGACACTCCGTCGTCTCGACGAGTACTACCTTTCCCGGGTTAAAATAAATAGCTTTAGAGCGCTAAAGTGCCCAATATTGAACAGAGGTCAATCCCTTAGAATCGGCAAAGTCTTTCTGGGATAATTCCTGGCAAATATTTACTTCACTTTTAGCGCGTGTCCTTCCCTCTACAGGGAGGAAACACGCGTATGACGACAAACGTATGACGCTAACCAGAGGGGCCAATAAGAAATGTCTTCGTTTCAGGCCTTATAAGTCACGAAAATACCGATGGTTCAAATTTGTGTTTTGCTTACACCAAAAATGTTCCGATTTTGTTTAAATTTGGAAGAAAAAAAAAAATCTTACGTCTACTTTTTTATAGTTTTTTTTTTGTTTTTTTTTTTGATAATTTATAATCTGTACAGTTATGTACAATAAGTAAATTTGGTCAAACGATACAAACAACACAGTGGATGAGATGAGGGGAAAAGGCAGACATTGCTGTTACTCCAAATGAAAGCTCTGGTCTTTTTTTATTTTAATGGAAACTTGGTCACATTGTTCGCTCTGGCAGTCATTTTCCTTCACTCAGAGATTTTATTTTATACTAGCTGTCACCCAGTGTGCCATGCTACACCTACTTTCTGCCTATGACTCTCCTCGTATCAAGATCTACTTGTATTCCCAGTAACGTCAAAATCGATCAAACGGTGTGAATTTGTTTATATTTGTCTAGTAATTCTTGAAACAGCCAACAGAGGCCAGCACCACGGGCTGCGAGTAGATAGCTCTTATCAAAGAAAGGCCAGCGCTCCTTAGTTAGACAGTGACTGTTAATATAAAATTGAAATAAACTGCATTACATGATTATTATAATGATGTAAAGTCATCGATGAGTTCGAGTTATTCTAATTATCAAAACATCAACAAATAAATTTGAGACATTATTCAAAATGGCTGCCGATTCAAAATGGCCGTCTGAATCTGAATGGTTCAGTGTAGCCAATTTTTCTTGAACAAAACTTTTGACCTTTTGACCAAATTTTGAAATTTGACTATTTTGACCTAGCCTAGGAGATTTCCCGTATCAAGACCTGCCTGTGTGCCAAGTTTGGTCAAACTCGGTCAAACGGTGTAGATTTGTATAACGAACAAACAGACAAACGGACAAACAGACAGACACGTGATTTATATTTATATATATATATATATATATATATATATATATATATATATATATATATATATATAAATTTTTCTCGAAAGCTCAAAATCTATCAATAACTGCTTCTATTGCTTTACTAATGGCACTATAGATAAGAACGGATATGCGATTCGAACTTTTTTGTTGTTTTTATTAGAACTTCTCAAGCAGAAGACGAAGAGGCCGAGTGAGTAATTTCTACCAATGTGCATTTTCTGTGCATTGTGGCGCCTAAAATATCGTCTTTAAGATGTCATCATTCCAAATGATGCTAGAGATAAACGCTTGATGGAAACAGGCAAGGTGGCGCAGCTCCTACGAATCGGGCATTTAATTTTATGCAATGGCTAATTCAAGGAGTTATCAAAAGTTCTTTAAGTTGAGAATTCCATATATTCAAGTATTTTCACCTAGGTCCGACTCAATACATAATAATGCCGAAAATCTAATCAAACGGTATTCAAAACGAATAACTCCTATTAATTGATTTTTCCAGGGCGAGCGTAGAAAGTACTTTTAGCCGTAGCTGCGTGGGAATAACATACCAGGGACAAGCACCTTTGCAAATCGGAGTCATATGCACGTGGTCACTGGCTAGGTACTGTGAGTGTCAGCTACCTAGGCAGTGTTGTACAGAAGCCCAGACGTCGCCACTCCAGTGTTGCCAGCGAATAAAACTGAGAAGTTAGGGGGCGCTGCTACATGCTCAAAAAGCAGTATTGAACTAGAATATTATTTTTTTTTAATGGTCTTCTAAAGACTACTTCTGGGGAAAGATAAATACGCCCAGAAACTCATTAAAGATAAAGCAAACAAACACATTCATAAACGTTTATAATGGAGCCTCGTTTATTAGAATAAGGAGAAATGAGGAAAATTAAGCATTATGAGCTTTTCAAAATGTCTGCCTTCTGATTACTATTTATGTACCCCCTCCATCTACTTCTCTAATTGCTTGAGATATACGATATGCCTGTTTCCCAGGAAAACTGTCAATTGTAGTGATACAGAAGTAGTCCTCAGAAAGAATCTGTCCTATTTGTTTTCGTTATGTTCTTCTTATAATTATTTACAACATCAATTTAAAAATAAAGTAGGATTTCTGTAACTATAATTTCATTTTACCACTTTCCGAAGAAATTTACCAATTGAGGTTGCAATCATGAAAGAATTTTGAAAAAAATTAAACATTTAGGCGTTTATTGTTGGTAGCAATGACATGGAGATAGTTAATAACGAGATGTAACTATTGTTCCACCTTTTAAGGATTGCACCTGCGAATCTGACTAATTTATTGTCCTGAAACTCAACATGAAACACCCCAATAAGCAATAATTGGATGAGTTCGTTAACCAGAAGAATCGGTCCATTAGGAGTGGGTTTAACAGAAACCCACCAGTCCAGAAAACTTATTAATGTGCACCAAGTGGGCAAAAGTTTAGTTTCCATATAAAAGAACTCTCTATATAATATTCCACTCTCTATATATCTCTCATGAGAGAGATGTGTTTTGAATATTCATAAAATTCCTCCATTAGTAAAGGGGGCTTATTCCTGAACAAAATTAATCATTTGTCAATAATTCTGCTCCCTTGGTAGATAACTTGATATATATTTATATGGACCAGCATAGATTCTTTGGATTAAATATCTTCTACCTCAACTGATATTTTGTTTTATTTATTTAACCATTTTTATGTATTAAATATGTAACTTATATAAAATCTTTTTTTTTAGGACTGGTGAAGCTTGGGGTTCACTGTGTTACAAGCAAAAAAGTAGCAATTAAGATAATTAACCGAGAAAAATTAAGTGAATCTGTTTTAATGAAGGTATGTGCATTATTATTTTATATAGTAGTATTATATATGATACTTATCATTTAAGTTCAATTTTACATTTTGAAACATGTACAATTTTTCGTTTATCATATTTTTAGGTTGAACGTGAAATAGCAATTATGAAATTGATAGACCATCCTCACGTATTAGGTTTATCAGACGTTTATGAAAATAAGAAATATTTGTAAGTACTATTATCATCATTATTTTGAGCTTCTTAATTGCAAATTACTTTTGGGATGATGAAAAATAGAACATTTTTCCTGCAGTAATTTATATTGCTGACAGAGGCATTTTTCTAATATATTGAAAGTATTGTTTCAACTAACATGATAACAGAACAGTGCTTGCAAACATTGCCATAAAAAATAAACAAGTATTTGATTTAATAAATGTTTGGAGAAAGAAAAATAACCAGAAAACGCCTACTAAAAAAAAGCAAGCATATCATAAAAATATAGGAAAAGATGTGATATATTGACATAAAACATTTAAATAATCTATTTTCTAATTTACTGGACAAACACAATAAAAAGTAAATATTTTACAATTAGACAACAAAATATTTTATTTTACATGATTAATATACTAGTTTTAACAGCTCATTCTAAACTGCTGACGCTCAGCCATGTAATTGATTTCAGTCTTGACATGACCCTTACAGCAGAATGTTAGTCTTTGTACTGTGATGCTACAGAATCAGTATATTAAGTAGCTTTTGTGCTTCTGAAGATGCATCAGTTGATGTCAAACCATTCGAGCAGTTTTAATAAAGTGTCTAACTTGTTAAAATGTTTATATTGATTGATGTTAGGCCTATTTGATACAAAAAAAACATGAAAACAGTGGTTATACTATCGGCGAGAAACAATTATGGCCAAAAATTAAATACGACTCTTAGGTCTTTATATACATATTGGATTCTGCTGCAAGCGTTTACAGACGAAAGCCTTTAATCAGTGTAGGTTTTTGGAAAACGCTCTTTGATCTTATAATAAAACAACTTGTCATTGGAGGTTGTCTTATTTTCCACCCTCATCGAGATGCTTAACTTCCCAAGCAGTTAACAATCAAATAATTTATTTTAACAATAATTCAATACATCACATAGTTAACTATCACAAAAAAAAACATAATGAGTACAATATAGTCTATTAAAACATTCTTTTGCTTAAATTACAGTTTAGTTTTAACTAGAAATTTAAATATTTAAAATTAACATTTTTGCTTTGATTTTGCTTCGATTATGTTTGAGTATGGCAAAATTTTCTTGGGTTTTAAAAATACATTTAAGTTCCATTAAAATCAGGCCTATCAAAATTACTTTTGTCCCAAGGACAAGGCCTCACTTAGAATTTTTTAGCTCAGAATAGTTAAGTATCAAGATGGGAAAAAAACATTTTAATCTCTGTCTATTTATTGTTTAAAGAATTTAAGCTCTTTAAGTAGTATTTTATATAAGAAATACAAATGTTTCTTTTGTCGCATAATGAAAATTTATTATAATATGTATCGTTTCAGGTATTTAGTTTTGGAGCACGTATCGGGGGGAGAGTTATTCGATTATTTAGTTAAAAAAGGCCGGTTGACTCCTAAGGAGGCCAGAAGGTTTTTTCGTCAAATAATTTCGGCATTAGATTTTTGTCATAGTCATTCAATATGGTAAGTAGTATTTTCTTTAGTATTTATTTTATTTATTTATTATGTGATAATTGTGTCGTTTCTAAATCAGTATCGAATATTTAGTTGGAAGCTGATCAATATTTCCATGATTTACTTCATAGCATAGAGCAAACACTCTATTTTCAGTGTTTTAATAGGATTTCAAAGCAAGGAAAATAATCAATATATTTGTCAAACAAGTTATAATCTACCTCATTAAGGATTTCCTTAAGGAAAAATTGAAAAAAAGAGTAAAACATCTAAAGAATTTATAGTATTTAAGGGGAACCTACTGAAGGAATGAAGCTACTGAGTTTGCACTCTCTCAAAAAAATGAAAGCTTTTGCTGTAGAAATCTGTGTACATCGTTCCGAATGTGATCCAAGAATAATTAATAATATTATTTGCAATTTTTTTTTCTTTATTTCCTTGAGAAAATCTTAACAACTATCTAAATAGAATTCTCTAATCACCCTTGGAACGTTCATCATTTCGGAACTCTATAATTTCTAATTTCGTAGTAAAATGTTTCTCTTAATTTTTGTTTTATTTTAAGTTTCTATATGTTTAATAAATTGTCCTATTCACTTATTTTTTAGTCATAGAGATCTGAAACCAGAAAATCTATTATTGGATGAAAAAAATAATATAAAAATAGCGGATTTTGGAATGGCCTCGCTTCAACCTGGAGGAAGCATGCTTGAAACCAGCTGCGGGTCTCCTCATTACGCCTGTCCGGAAGTCATCAGGGTAATTCCTTTTCATAATTTTTTTAATATTTATATTTAACTAGCTGTTACCCGGCGTGCTATGCTACACCTACTTTCTGCATCTAGAAAAGCCCAAATAAATTAGAAACCAAATAAGTAATATTAAAGTCTAATAACACAACTCTTATATCAAATCTAATAAACTGTTCGGGTTCACAGTTACGAATCTGTGACCTCGAAATTGTTAGTCCTAGACTATTTTAACCTAGCCTATGACACTCCCAAGATCAAGAACTACATGTGTGCCAAGTTTGGTCAAATACAATCAAATGGTGTGGATTTTTATATGAGACAAACAGTTGATAGAAGTTTTTGATCAAGCTTATGACTCCCCCCATATCAAGATCTACATGTGTGTCAAGTTCCATCAAAATCGATCAAACGGTTTAGATTTGTATAATAGACAAACATACACACAGACAGGTGTAGACGTTTTTGACTTAGCCTACGACACTCCCCGGATCAAGATATACCTGTGTGCCAAGTTTGATGACAATCGGTCAAGCGGTGTGGATTTGTATAAGGAACAAACATACAGAGAGACAGCTGGTAGACGTTTTTGACTTAGCCTACGACACTCCCCGGATCAAGAACTACCTGTGAGCCAAGTTTGGTCAAAATCAGTCGAACGGTGTGGATTTGTATAAGGAACAAACCCACATACAGATTCTCAATGATTTTATTTTTTTTTGTAAAAAAGACAGCCCTATGATTAAATTCAATACATAACTCAATGGACAAAGTCTATAGACAAAAACTAAGGGATATGACAAAAATTAAATATATTTGACTAACAGTTCTCCATTTTAAATGGTGATGGGCATGTCATGTTGCGAGGATGCAAGATGGGCATTGATCCATCACTCAATGGTTTCCACAAAAAGAGTAGGACTGCAAAAGAAGAGATGGGAAGACAACATTCTAGGAACAGCCATAGGCCTATGGACCAGAACTGCACTGAGTAGGATGCCAGAACTGCTGAATTCAATGTGGCTAAGGCCGTTGTTTAGTTACTATTGTTTAAAAAAAAAAAATAATTTTGTTTAGAGCCTTCTGCTCAAATTCAGGAACATAAATATGCTTTAGGTCCACCCAACAAACCTATGTAATGTACTGTAACATACATTCTTCTTTATGGCCACCGTGCATGCGCGAATGCCAGCAGACACTTTTTTGTAATGTTTTTTTCCATTTTAGTCATCGCTAAATCATATTTATGCTAAAAATAACAAAAACATAGTCCCGTAACAAGCCAAGAAGGCCCAGAGGAGCTGATACTTGACCATACGGCACACTAGGGTGATAGTCTGGTCAGTACTCCAGCCACCTGATTTTCTCCTTTACAGGTACCCATTAAACACTGGGTGAGCCCATGTAGTCAAGTTCTCTACTGAGCCCATCTCGCCCCCTGTTTATTTATAAAAGTATCATCATTATTATTTATTTTATATGAAAGTATTTATGTTGCATTTGGAAATAAAGGCTTTCTTAATTTGTATATTTAATATTATATGCTTCTTATAGGATTCCGTTTATTTATTTATTAGGGGGAAAAGTATGATGGTCGAAGAGCTGATGTTTGGTCCTGTGGAGTGATACTCTATGCCCTCCTAGTCGGTGCACTTCCATTTGACGATGATAACCTCCGACAATTATTAGAAAAGGTGAAAAGAGGAGTATTCCACATACCACACTTCGTGCCTCCAGACTGTCAGAACCTTCTTCGGGGGATGATAGAAGTTAATCCGGAAAAAAGGCTCACAGTAAGTCATGATGCAAAATGTTATTTATTTTGATGAATAGGTGAAGGGTATGAATTTATAATACCAACCAAGGTGAGGTTAACCCTTCAAAGCTCAAAATATACTTTTAGCACTTTCCTCCGAAGGAAAGTAGCTATTGAGGTTGGACTCATGACGGAATTTTTGAAAAATTTCTTCGAATCTTTATCGATCCTACCTAGTAGACACCGAAAATGACCCCCGTTAAAATTTATATATATCTATATATATATATATATATATATATATATATATATATATATATATATATATATATATATATATGCTTGATGTTATTTTTCGTCGCTGGGATAGTATTTTTAGATGGAACGGCATTTCTCTCCAGCGGTGGTCCTGCTCCTCACTTCTTCCTGGAATATTTCGATGGATTCATCTCCATCTTCTTCAGCCAGGTACTTGTTTCTTCCTCGGTGGTAGCCAAGGGAATGACATTTTTCTCGATCTGGGCTCCTTATCTCCCCTCTAGCCACAGTATCGGCGGACGAATGGTGTTCAACACCATTCGTCCGCCGATACTGTGGCTAGAGGGGAGATAAGGAGCCCAGATCGAGAAAAATGTCATTCCCTTGGCTACCACCGAGGAAGAAACAAGTACCTGGCTGAAGAAGATGGAGATGAATCCATCGAAATATTCCAGGAAGAAGTGAGGAGCAGGACCACCGCTGGAGAGAAATGCCGTTCCATCTAAAAATATATATATATATATATATATATATATATATATATATATATATATATATATATGTGTGTCTGTTAACACGATAGCGGCCAGAGTTTTTGTTTTTTCTTCATGAAACGTGGTATATAGTGTTCAAATAGCAAACGATTGAACGAGTTCGTTACCCACCAAAATCGGTCCACCGGGAGGGGGGGTTTACCCCGGACCCAAAACACTAATTTGACCATACCAGCCGTAGTTTTTGTTATATTTTAACAAAACTCGGTATTCGTTATTTTGATCTAAAGAGAGAATTCCGTTGTAAAAATAAACTAAATCGGTTCATTAGAAGGGGGGGTTTACACCGGACCCAAAATACCAATTTGCCACTGCCAGCCGTAATTTTTGTTACATTTCAACGAAACTTGGTATTCGTGGTGGTAATCAACAGAGAAAAATGGGTTGTAAAAATAAACTAAATCGGGTTATTTGGAGGGGGGGTTTACTCCGGACCTAAAGTACTAATATACTCATAACGGTCGTAATTTCTGCTGTATTGTAACGAAATGCGGTATGCGTCGTGGGTATCTCATGAGAAAGAAGTGTTGTAAAAATGAAGTAAATCGGTCTATTGGAAAGGAGGGTTTACTTTAAAGTCTGTTTCATTGCAATTAGCCAGCCAGACGTAGGTTCGCAAAGGCGCTACAAGGTGCGCTATCTCCCACTATGGGGACTGTATCCTGTTCCTGCGTCAGATCAAAAGACGGAATGTGAAGTTTTTGTTTATTTATTAAGTAGTACAGTATCATGTATTAACATAACTCTGGAAGCAAATTATTTACAAAATTAATAATTGAACAGGCCTCATAAGAAATGTAAATGAGCAGAACTATTCACGTTTTTATTTTATTTATATAGGTTATTTACAGCAAATTATTCAGTAATGTAGTCTACACTAAAAAAATTCTGAGGAAAGTGCTTAGTTATGCAGCTCCTGCGTGACGGACTTTTATTATATCATCTCAACGTTTTGGACTATTCGTCCATCTTCAGGAGTCAATAAATAATGTTACATTTAAACGTCATAAATTAAATAAAAATGATTCCTGAAAGGAACCAAGTCAATCAATACAAATTAAAACATTCATTATCTTACAGCCATATTAGAAGACCTTAGCAACATACTTAATACTCAAGTATGTTGATAAGGTCTTCTGGCTTTAACCTCAAATAAGTATTATTTACATAAAATTACCAGCCCATAATCTCAAATAAATATTTTAAAAGCCATTCTAAATTTTTTGTTGCCAGCTTGCAGACATCAACAGGCATCCTTGGGTTACAGCTGGTGGGAAAGGAGAGCTGGAGCTGGAGTTGCCTATGATGGAAGTCGTACAAACCCACATCATACCTTCAGTAGCAGATATGGACACCGATGTTCTCCAGGCCATCACCTCTTTAGGATGTTTTAAAGAAAGGGATAAACTCATACAAGAATTACTAAACCCAAAGTAAGGAATGATTACTAAATTTTATAATTAAAAAACTTTATATTTTTAGTTATTTAATACACAAGTAATAGAGAAATTACAAGGGCATAATTCACCATTCAAAAATTGTAAAGAGCTTGCGCCGTATGGTCATTACGTTATAGTTTAAATTGTTTTCAGCGTTGGCTTTGGCTGATTATTGATAAACGTTAAATACTATCTCTATTCTAGCGGCCCTGATTCCAACCCTCCAATGACCAAACAAAATAAATGTTAATTTAACTCGTAGGCTTCCACGGTCCGAGTCATTACAAATATTATAGTCTTCTGGTATTGACCGTGTCACAAACTTTTTTGCCGACGTTTCACTAGTCATACTGCCAGCTTCCTCAGGACTTAGTCTGAGAATGAGGATGTTCTTCTAGTTCTCCTGTATAAACCAAACCATCTCAGAAAAGGAGAAAGGCAACTGAAGTCAGCTCTAAGAAAAAAACGGGTACACGGACGAAGTTATAAAGAGACACACCACCAAAGCAAAAAGAAATGTGAAGTCGACGGAAAAGGGAGTGCAAAAAGGCCCAAATGAGAAAAAAGTAATCCTCCCCTACGTGAAAGGAACTACAGAGAAGTTTACGAAGGTTCTGAAGAAACATAACATCAAAACAGTTTACACCACTGACTGCAAGAAAAGTCAAATGATAAATAACCCCAAGGGTAATTTACAGTTGAAATCAGCAGGTGTCTACAGTATCAGGAAACAACAAACAGGAAGATTGATATGTACAAGAATTTCAGAACATATGAAGACGGTTAAGAATGGCAATATTGAAAAATCGGCGGTAGCAGAACATTTTTACAACACTAATCATGCTATCCAATTCGACAAAGTAAGCATTCTGGCGAAAATTGAAAATTACCAAGAACGGATCATTAGGGAAGCCATAGAAATAGTAAGATACCCGGAAAATTTTAACAAAGAAGATGGGTACAAGCTCAGCAAATTATGGCATCCGGTGATTAAACCTAGAGAAAAAAGAAAAAAGAAAGCATTCTCAGACTAAGCCCTGAGGAAGCTGGCAGTATGACTAGCGAAACGTCGGCAAAGAAGTTTGTGACACGGTCAATACCAGAAGACCATAATATTTGTAAAAATAAATGTTAACCCATTAGTTGCTGCTCCTACACTGGTGTGGGCTATCAAAGGCGCTATGTTTTCTCATAAAACTGAATTCTTGCGTTACCTAGGTGCTTTCTCTTGTTATTCTAGAAGTACATGAAATTCCTCCTGTCTCCTCTATTTGGGGAAAGCTCACTAATGAGTTAAGGTACGAAGAAAAAATAAAAAATCAGTTCCGTGTGAGGCGTGGAGCACTGGCCAAATGAATTTTGTGTGTTTCGCACAACTCCCGTATATTGAATGTACTATCAAAAGGTTAACGATTTTGTTATAAGAGTAATGAGAGTTTCTGGTATCACAGAGGCATTGTTCGCACTAGAGATGGGTTTCAATGATATAAAAAGATTTCTACGTTTTGAAGCAAAGTATATTGAGTGGTAAGCTATCAGGTTTATTTATTTATTTTTTAATCTATTTATACTTATTTTGTATTCATATTGATTAGTTAAAACAAATTTCCCAGCAATTTGCTCAGTTTACTCAGCTTCTGCAGGTGTTTCTTTAAAACATTTAAAAACTTTGATTTTCAATATAGGTATCCGAGGTAGAATTGATAAACATATCTACTCAGATAAGTTGTTCATTTATATTTTATCATATTTAACACTTTTCTTTTTTATTTCAGCCACAATACTGAAAAAGTTATCTATTTTCTGCTCCTTGAAAGGAAGAGGAGAAGGCCAGCCCTGGAAGACGAAGCGGAGCAAGTGGTAGCTCGAGTAAGGGCCGAATCTTCGGACCCTCCACGGAAACGAGTAGATACCTGTATAAATGGTGCCAAATCCCTCCAGTATGCCCAGATTTCTGAAGGCTCTCCCATCACTCCAAGGAGGCAACAAGGGTCTGTGTTTTAAACATACATAATTATTTTAAATATAATTTTTTGTAAGCATATTATAGAGTGAACAAGTTGAAACATTCAAAATGAAATTAATTTATAGTCACATAAAAGGCCAGCCGCCTTAAGATTTTCAAAAAATTGATTTTTTTTTTTTTTTTTTTTTTTTTTTTTTTTTTTTTTTTTTTTTTTTTTTTTTTTTTTTTTTTTAAATATTTTAAACTTACAAGCTCAAAACTGTGCGATTTTCAGACAATAAACTGGTTCGAGGTATCTCAAGATCTACTTAACTCATTTTATTAAAACTTAGAACACATGTTCTTCGTGAAAAAATGGGGTTGGCATGGCTCATTCGGTACAGCACACGACTCATGTTCTGGAGGATGTCAATATGAACCCTGGAATCACAATAAAAATTTGATCTTCTAGTGTTGTTGTTCCCAGGCCTACTCAGCCTTTACTGAGTACCAGAAAAGGGAAACAGCACTGACCACACTGTCTCCCAAGGGTAGCCATACAGTAAAAAATCAGATATTCTGCCTCTATGGGCCCTCATGGCCTGTTGAGGGACTGATTTTGATTTTATTATTTATATGATTAACTTAGATATAATAAAGGGAAAATTCATTTTAAATTTTTGTTTCTCAAAAACAACATGACTTGAGTTTAAAATATTCATACCTTATAATCATGCCACCCAATAAAGAAAATCCTTTGTCGTGTCTTAGATAATACTATAAAAAACATGTGTTATACATTTTAACAAATTTGGTTACGTAGATCATGAGTTACTAAATAGTTTTTAAAAATCCTAAGTATCTTTTTGAATTTCCCTCTGGATTGATAAAAGTAAACAGGATAGTGCCAACAAATGCTGTTTGAGTATTAGTAAGTAGCTTATGAATCTTAAAAAGTGAAAGTATCTGAACTTTTGAAGTATTAGAACATTTTGACTAAAATAGTTCAATTTTTAATGTTCATTTGTTCTTCAAAATTATTTCAGTATGCAAGAAATCATTTGTTCAGAAACATTTCAATCTATATTTACTAATAAATATAATCACGCAAAAAAATCCATTATTGATATAAAGGTATGCATATTGATGAAGTTTAAAATTAATTCAAATATATATTTTTTAACATTGCCTTTTAGCGCGGTTCCTCCCTCCCCCATAGGGAGGAACCCCGCTTATAAGGTTGATACAATGAAACAATCCGAAAGTGCCGACTAGAAAATTTCGCGTTTCAGAACCCCTAGAAACCGAAAATAACGGTGGTTCAAATTTGTATATATATATATATGTATATATTTATTTATATATATATATATATATATATATATTTGTCTGTTCGCTCATTTCTGGCTTCCCTGATGGTCCGATTTTGATGAAATTTGGTACAAAAATCAGTCGTCCAATTTGAAAGGTCAAGTTCGTTAACCAGCAAAATCCGCCCACTGGAAGATGGCGTTTGGGGCGAAATTCGCGCAGAAAAAATCGTAACGCTTACGTTTTTGACTTCATGAGCTTATAAGTACTCGTTTTATAGGCTTCTTGGGCTAGGAAAACGAATGGAACCATTTCCAAGGCGATAGCTTTAACCGTTTTCGAGAAAATTAGAAAAATAGTTTTCGAATACCGTTTTTGGTTTGGGTAGTTAGAATCATAGGATTCAGTTGAAACATTTTCTACATGTTCTACTTTCATTAAAACTAATATGTTGAAATTTTGGTTACGTTTGGAGTAAAGGAAGGATTAAAATAAAATATTTTATTAACAGACATGAAAAGTTTTGGGAACTTCGTATACCTTCCCTAATATCTCGAAAACTATTTGAAATATTGGCAAACGGAGGGTTACCATGCGAAAGCTTACTAAATGTTCTACAAAAAAGATTCTGAAACAATTTTTGATTAGACGATGTCAATCAGAGAAATACGTGCTTAAACTTTGAAGTAATTGATTTCGTTTATTTGTACGGTTCTTCTTTTTTGTTTTTATTCCTCGTTATTTTGTCATTTCTTATAGTAGGATAATGTATTTGACAATAAAACAGATTAATAAAAATAAGAAAAACAATTCATTGCTAGAAATATATCAGGCTGTACCGTATGAAATGTCAGTTTTGGATTTGCCGATTTCCTTCAAATGACTTGAAACTGTCAAGGCTCCTACTCCGAGTTCTTTGGCATGTTCCCTAGTGTTTGTAATTGCTTATAGTAGTCAAATGTATTTGACAATAAAACAGGATACGTATAATTAGAAACAATATTCAACTTCACACCGGTTAGATACTATGAGGGAATAGAGAGTCCGTTCACTGCCTGTGGGTCCACAAAAAATGTACCTGCTACGAGTTAATCCTCAAGAGTTGTAAATATACCCCAGGTATCTGCCGACACAAATACAAAGCCTAGCTTGGTTTTGGTACTTACAATCATGGGATTCAGTTATAACATTTTTTGCATGTTTGAATTTCATCAAAACTAACATGTTAAACTTTTGGTTCCGTTTGGAGTTGAGGAAGGGTTAGAATAAAATATTTTATGAATAGACATGAAAAGTTTTGGGAACTTCGTTTACTTTCATCAATATCTCGAACGCGGTTGGGAAATTATGATCAGTGGATAGAAACTATTTGAAAGCTTTATAAATTCTCTACAAAAAAGATTCTGAAACAACTTTTGATTAGGTGATCTCGATCGAAGAAATAAGTGCTTAAAACTTCAAATACGTCTGTTTAGCTCTTATGAACGGTTTTTTGTCGTTCTTTTTGTAATTATTGTCTCTTTCCCTTAGTTTTTTATTGCTATTTATTTTTGTAATTTTTTATGTTACGAAAATGTATTTGTGTGTAAAACAGGATAGGTAAAATGAGACCCATTTTCTGTTGCTAAAAATAATGGAAAGGTTTGGGCACTTCGTATACTTTCAATAATATCTCGAAGGATTCTAGGGTCTGGCGGTCCCGACCAGTCATAAAACCCTTTGAACAAAGGCCGAGGAAAATATTATCTGTTTCTATTCTAAGCTTTTCAAATGGCACTAGGGACATGAACGGAACCGCGCTAAGATGCTGCAGTTCCTGCGAGTCGGACTTTTTTTATTTTATTGTTAGTCTCTTTGTTTGATTTTGTATTACAATATATTATATTTTGACATATTAATAAAATGAAATAAATATCGTTTAAGGAACAGGCATCAGAATAGAAGAGGTAGTAATTCATCGAGCAATTCTAACTCATCTATTTCCCTCCAGCCTCCTTCTCCGACGGGAATGCAAATACCTCAGAGGTTAGTGGTTAGATATTTATTTCATGTTACATTTAATACTTTAAATAATAATATGGGGTCTTAAACTATAATACCCCACATTATTAAATAATAATAGGGTCTTAATAATAGTAATAAAAAATACTGCTAATGTAAAAGATATGTCTTTGCCAAATGATGAGAATATCCAGAAATCATATGCCAAGAAGCTGCGTAAATATCAAGACTTTGCCATAGGATTGGAGGATCTCCAATGATAACTGTAGTTATCATTTTGATATTGAATTCAACAGATATTTTATTTGCGGGCTTTGCATCTATGGAGATGAGCCCTAATAAAGATGGTGAAATAAATATTTCATTAACATTTTATAAAACATTTAACAGTACATAAAAAAATTATTGTCATAGTCATCAAAAATTACTGTTACAGCATTAAAAAAGTCCGTCACGCAGTGGCTTTATAACTATGCACACCCCTCAGAAGATGGATACTGTGCTCTGTATTCCTACTATTTCCTACATAAATAAAAAATAAAAAAAGTTTTGCTTTTTTATATTTGTAATGAACACATGAAACAATTATTAATTTTCTTAATAGACTACTTATTAAATTCACCAAAACTTCACATTTTTATTTATTGGTCTCGATGAATAATAAAAGGGTCCTCTTGCAAAAAGAGAAAATCCACATTAATAACAATGGAGAACCCGGATATAGCGCCCCTGTTCGGCCCCCCTAGTGGTTGAAGTAACAACCAATGCCGTGTTGGAGCAAATTCATCTTGAACATGATTCAGAGTAAATACCAACTTCTAATGAACTATTTTAGTTTATTTTTAAAACACATATTTCTCTTTAGGTACTTATTATGTATACTGAGTTTTGTTACAATAAAACAGAAGCATGAGCAAATTAGTTATTTTTGTCGGGTGTAAACCCCCATTCAGATGAACCGATTTAACTTTTATTTATGAGACATTTTTCTCTTTAAATTCCCACGACATATACAGAGTTGTCTTTGCAACATAACAAAATTTATGGCCAGTATGGGCAAATTAGTGATTTGGGTCAGAGTAAAGCCCCTCCGGATGGACCAATTTTGCTGGTTAAAAATATTTAATCAAGGTAAAAGATTATCGTTTCTCTCTTAGGGCAATTGAAAGAAATACGCAAACAATAATCTTAAAAATTAAAATTTTGTTTAAGAAATTATATAAACCTCTGTCTTTATAAGAAAAATTCTTTCAACATTTTTAATTCCTCTAGGTTTTGTGACCCTACAGTTCAGTTGAGAAAAGCAAAGTTTACGACAATTCTT
This sequence comes from Gonocerus acuteangulatus, assembly GCA_946811695.1. NCBI lineage: Eukaryota > Metazoa > Arthropoda > Insecta > Hemiptera > Coreidae > Gonocerus > Gonocerus acuteangulatus. Next base: position 58,405,090 of record OX328130.1, read on the forward strand.
AAGTAAGTCACTTAAAATAAATAAGTACTCTCAAAGTAGATTTGAGAAAACGATTCCCAGTGGCTCCAGAAACATTTTCATCAGGAGGCTGTTAATAACTTTTTAATGGACAAAAAGTGTATAATCATCCTTTTAAAAATTGTTTACAGGACAAACATAATTTATATCTGTATGTGTATGGATGTAATAATGATATCCCCCAAAAAACATAAATGTGAAATAGAGGCCAAGTTCCTGCCCCCATAAAGAAACACTCCCTTCCTCAAAAATATCCCCTCCTAAACCCCCCAAAAACGCCTTACCATTCTACACTCCAAAAACGTAGTATGAGTTGGTGTATTAATTCAACCAAAAATATTTGCCAATACAAGAGATGATACAAGAAAGAAATGTCCAAGTTCAGTACTTGGAAGACCTCATAGTTACTTACTAAGGACAGTAAAGACACTTCAACTGACCTTTAAAAACAACAATAAAAATACTTATATCCACTTACTAAAATATCACTTTCCTCAACCAGGTATATTCTTAAACTTGGCAATGTTTAGTTTTTCTCTAAAGATAATTTCGGCACAAAAAAAAACATGTAATGTAAAAAAACATTAATGTATTATAAATTACCGCTGTCAATATAGCCGCTGTTGCTTATCTGTAATATACAAAGTGATTAAGAATGAAGTCTCTCGAAATTACGAATTTAATTTCCTGCCAAACTCAATTTCAAGTTATGTGACCGATGACTTCCGTTACTTTTGCATCCCCAGCAATAAGACATTTTCGTGTCAAAATAAACCTTGCATGACCGAATGTCCTAATAAATTCTCTGCTCTGCATTACAATTTTTCTGTAACTGTAAACCCACAGAGTTATACATAACTCTTTGGGGCAAGGCCAAAACCCATGTCTCAACTCATCCAAGACTGAATATGACTAGAAGATTTGTTCCCTAAGGCCACACTCATATAGAGTGCCTTTCTCTTTGTTAAACCTCTTCTACATGTGTAGCTTCAGTCTGCAAGACCTGTTCTGAGTCTCAACATAATAAATTGTACATTTTGGTACATGTGGTTATAAGGAGGAGCTGGATTGTAGTGAGGATGGACATTATTACAGCTTTTTCTTACGGCCGTCTTGTTAATTGTTTTTCAGGGCTTCGTCGAGCAGCCACCAAACAAACCACGCAAGTTCGCCAATACACAACCCGAGGCCAGTAAGCGTGGCAGCACCGCCCGTCCTCCAAGCAGTGAACAGTACTGTGATAGCTCCACCCTCCCCGATACACCTTAGGCCTCCGCAGGCTCAAGAACCGATAGAACCTCCTACGATAACAATAGCAGGTCAGTAGAGTACTCTTGGTAAAAAAATGTTTATAATCATTTCACGTTTAGAAACCACTCCTCTTAAGATATTTGAAATATTCTACTCATATCAATATCTTACAGAGACCCAAATTTCTTAAATTACTTATAAGCAAGTTGTAAGGGCAATAAAATTAGAATTAATACTATTTATTAATTTATTTTAATTATGCCTACATGTTTCGCATCCTTTTATGTGCCTCTTCAGGAATTAAAAGCTTTCATTCAATGAAAGGAATTCAAATGGTCGAACTTTCATTGATCTACTAGAGCAGGTTCAGTTAAAAAAAATTCAAATCCCCCCTGCACAAAAGTCTGACGGATATATTCTCAAGGGTTCCACCATTTGCATTACCATTTAAATGAATATGCTATAAAAACTGATTATGTCTTGTTTAAGACCATGGAAGGCTCTGAGAGGTCAAGCCTAGAAAAAAATTTAAACTAAAATGTTGCCTGTTCAAAAAGATAGTGTAGTTGGAAGGAAAATGGTGTGGCCTATATTCCCAGTGCAGAAAATTTGCATTAAAACGTCCTTCTGTTATAAACTTATCTCTAGGAAGTTAAAAACATTTTTAGCTTTGCCTAAGTATTGATACATGTTAAACTCTATATCCCTTCCCTGACATCTCAAAGTCTTCCCTAGTTTTAAACAAGATATGATCAGTTTTTATAGTGTTTCACATATTGTTCCTTTAATAGGGAATTTGCAAATGGTGGAACCATCTGGAATATTTCCATCAACATTCATGCTTACGAAATTGAACTTTTCCATTTATCTGAACAGACTAAAAAGTCTAATTGTACAAATTTAGACTGTATTATGGGTCTAATAAATGTTTCTTGCACCCGAAGAAGTATTTGAAAGAGCATGAAACATGTAGAACTAGTTGTCAAATAAATTAATTGACTGCACCAATTCTATTTTTATTGGCCTTTTACCTTCCTTGTATTATATATCAGCAAGAAAACTGTCACATCTCGAAATGTGCCAATTTTGAGTAAAAACTCCAGCTTTGTAAATAATAAAAGTTCTTTTTGGTGCAAAGTACTGTTCAAATAGTGATCACTTTCCAGTAGTAGTGTATGACCAAGGCAGGCAGGAAATTTTTCAAAGCCTTCAAAAGTTCAATTTCGATAAAGCTGACTGGTCAAAATTTCAAAGTCTTATTAGTAGTAAAATATCTACCATTACAACGATTGAGAACTTTAACAAATTAATCAATGAGGCTTCTGAGATGTCTATCCCTAAATCTAGAAATATCAAAAGAGTACCTGCACCCTGGTGGAACCAACACTGCACTAATGCTGTGAGAGAACGTCGAAAAGCTCTCAGAAAATTCTCCCACTTCCCATCAACTGAGAACCTCATTAAATATAAAAAAGCAAAGGCAATCTCCCGAAGGATCATAAATGAAAAAAAAAAAACAATGTTGGGTAGATTTTTTAAACTCCCTTAATAGATATACACCACCAGAACTAATATGGCAAACTATTGGTAAAATACAACACAAAAAATATAGACAACCCATAGCAGGAATTAAATCAGACAACACTATTTTCACTGACAAGACTGATATAGTTAACATTTTAGGACGCCACTTCTCAGCAATATCCAGTGACTCCAATTATTCTAGACGTTTTCTACTATACAAAAACAATACTGAAACTACTTTACTGACCATGAACATAAAACATCAACATCCACTAAATGAAGACTTTACTATTGACGAACTACAAGACGCACTAAAATGCTCAAAAAATACTTCTCCTGGTCAAGATGGAATATATTATAGGATGTTGAAAAATCTACCCAATAGTGGAATATTTCATTTGTTGAAAATTCTAAATAAAATCTATGAGACAGGGCAATTCCCTGATTGTTGGAGAGAGTCAATAGTGATTCCAGTGTTGAAACCCCATAAGGACAAGACCGAACCAGGGAGCTACAGACCCATCGCCTTGACCAGTTGTGTCAGTAAAATATTCGAGAGAATGTTGAACAAACGTCTCGTCTGGTTTATCGAAAGAAATAATTTACTATCCGGTTTTCAATGTGGATTCAAAAAAAATCATTCTACAATGGATCACATCTTAAGACTGGAGAGTGAAATATTAAATGCATTTATAAATAGAGAATGTGTACTAGCCGTTTCATTTGACATTCAGAAAGCATTCGACTGCGTTTGGCGATGGTCTATAATCTCTGAAATGGTGAAATGGGGATTACAAGGGAAAATTCTTAAAGTTATATCAGAATTTCTTTCTGAACGAAGATTCCGGGTTAGGATAGATGATAATGTTTCAGACACCTTCACCCAAAAAAATGGTGTTCCTCAAGGATGTGTGCTGAGCACGACACTCTTCAAAGTAGGAATTGATTCTATCCGAGATGAGATACCTCCAGACATATCCTACTGTCTTTATGTAGATGATCTCCTTATTTTTAAAAAATCACAAACACTCAGGGAGGCTGAAATGTCCATACAAAATTGCATAAATCACCTGGAATATTGGAGTGACAAACACGGTCTCATTCTGTCAAGGGAAAAATCCCAATGTATCCTATTTACAAGGAAAAAACTCCAACCTGTTCCAGAAGTGACGCTGAATTCACAACTTATAACACACGCCACTACACTCAAATTTCTTGGTCTGGTATTCGATAATCGGTTAACATGGATCCCACATTTAAAAAATACTATTCTGAAATGTAAAAAATCCCTAAATTTGTTGAGGGTCATCAGTTGCACAAAGTGGGGAGCAGATCGGAAAACAATGCTCCAATTTTATCGAACTTTCACAAGATCCATTATCGATTATGGAAGTGTTGCCTACGCATCAGCCAGACCAAGCGCACTCAAAATGTTAAACACTATCCACAACACCGGCCTTCGCCTGTCTCTTGGAGCTTTCAGGAGTAGCCCTGTGGTAAGCCTGTATGCTGAGTCCGGCGAACCTCCTCTCGAGTACCGCCGTAAAATTCTCCTTATAACTCAAATGCATAAATCCAGAGCCATGTGTAACTCCGAATGCCTTCATATGAGTATCGATAATCCTTACTACGACTTGTACAGATCCAAACCCCAAGCCCAGAGACCTTTCAGTGTAAGATATAGAGAACTGGATAATATTTCACAATTCGAAGAAACGGAGATACTGACATTTGGCACTACCCCTTCCCCTCCTTGGTTATTAAACAGTTATAATGTGGACATTACCCTTTCTAAATTTAATAAATTAAGCCCAACATCAAAATTAATTTATAAGGAAATGTTTAAAACTTTCACTGTCCAAAACAGCCAGAAACTCTCTATCTTCACTGATGGGTCAAAGTCCAATAAAGGTGTGGGAGCAGCAGCTGTTATAGAAGATCACATAATAACTAAAAGACTAAATGATTTCTGCAGTACATTTACAGCTGAGCTCTACGGCATACTTATTGGCTTGGAGAACATACCAACTTCAGACAGACGAGACGTTGTTATTTACACTGACTCACTGAGTTCACTTCAAGCACTACAGGACAAATACACATATCATCCATTACTCTCAAAAATACTTAAGACAATACACTCTCTACACAAACATGTAACATTGTACTGGCTACCTGGTCATGAAGGTCTAGGGAAAAATCCGATTGCAGACACCCACGCAAAAATAGCTGCAGAACGGACAGACATAGATAACGGACCAATTCCACATGAAGACATGAACAGATCTATGAAGACATTTATTTTAGAAAACTGGGAACACTCTTGGACGATACTTACGGACAACAAATTACGGACTATAAAACCTACTGTCAAAGACTGGCCATCCAGTTATCGAGCCAATAGAAGGGAGGAGGTTGTATTGGCTCGACTTAGGATTGGCCATTCAAGACTTACTCACAAATACTTAATGACAAGACAAGAGAGTCCATCGTGTGAAATTTGTAATTCAGACTTAACAATAAAACACATTCTAACAGACTGCATTAGATGACAAGACTTAACCATCCCTTACAACATGTGTGAACTTCTCGCTGAAGGTAGCCAGTACATAGACAGTATCTTAACATATCTACGAAATACAGGATTATACGATCTCATATGAAGACCTAGAAGATTCGTTGATGCAATCACATTTTTATCCCATGAGAAAGTGCATTACTTTTATGACTTAAAGTTAAAGCTCTAATCATTTTTAAGCCTTTAATATATTTTATTTAAATCCATACATCCTGGATTCATAATAATATATAAATTTATAATCAATTCCTGATCTCTTAGAAGACTTAACTCAGTGTGTTTATCGTACAAAATACGAAACACAATAAATAAATAAATAAATAAATACTGTTCAAATCCTGCGAAACTAACACAAAACTCATGAGCTAATTATCATCTTTATAATAATCCCCAATCATAGAATTGCGATCCCCAACAGTCCAGAAATTTGTTCAGAAAAAATTATCTGAATCCCAGTATTGGTGAGGATCAATGAAATGGCTGAAATTTTAGTAGTACTCCTTCATCGTACATAATCGGCTGAAATAATTTGTGCATTCTGCTCTTCCTCATTACATTCCTACTTAGCAGGTGCAAAATCACTCATGATTGAGAACGATGACTGAATGCCCCACATGAGGTGCAGAATACATGAAAGATATTGACTACTAAAGTTATTAGCCTTATAATTCAAACTGGGATATACATAAAATCACTTGGATTATATTCTAAGTAAATATAACAAATTTTGTTATTTGTTTTATTTTTACATAATCTTTACTCATGAATCTTTTTTTTTTTTTTTTTTTTTTGCTTGCTAAGGTCATTAGTGCATCATTTGTTAAAAAATAATAAAGTACGACGGCATAACAAATAAAGATAAATATGATAGCAAAAGTATATGTCTAAAATTAATTGAAATAGCAACAAATAATTATTAACACCTTAACATTCAGATTCATAATTTTTTTTTTTTTTTTTTTTATTTGCTCTAGGAATGCTAGAGTCATATGTAGAGTTTTTTATGTATAGTGCAAATTCCCCTAAATTGTTTGTATGACGTTGTGTGAAGTGGAACCGAGTAAACTTAAAAGTATGTCAGCTAAATCATTGTTTTCACAAGGATAGAAATTTCTCAATAGTATAAATCACCAAAGGAAGTTTTCCTTGTGTCAGTTGCTTCGAGAAATTGTCCAGTTTAGTTTTGTATGCATTCTTATTGGCTTGGTGCAAAAATAATGCTGGTTTTGAATATTCATTTTGTTTAGACAAGTGCTTGCCAAGTAAACAAAGATAATCTAAAGTCTAGTCTATGGATTATAAACAATGGTTATTACTGTTGTCCTCAAAGATTAGTTTAGTTTGTGTTGCATTCTGAAATTCACCATGTCAAAACAAGATTTTTGTTGTGATCAAAGTGTGGCTCAGACTACGCATAACGTGAATGTTTTTTTGGGCGAAGGAAGCATCAGTGAATTTACAATGGAGCGATAGTTCCAAAACTCTCGTATTGGAGATTTTGATCTCAAAGAAAAGGAAAGTCGCCGTAGGCCTACTGTTGTCGATAACGACCAACTGAAGACTATGACAGAAGAAAACACTCGCAAAACCTCTTAGAACTTTGTGAGAGTAGTTAGTGTTGACCACTCGACAGTTGTTCGCCACCTGGAATGAATTGATCATATAGAAACCTGCATTATTTTTTAACCAACCCAATAAATCCTTGGTAACAACGTAGCTCAGCAAGTTCTAGAGGAATGACCTTCTTACAGGGACAACTGTGAGACAGCTTTGAAGAATTTGAAGCTCCTATAATATTGACTAATAACCACTTTTTGGCGCCTCATGTAATAACATTAAGTATTTGAGTAGAGATAATATTTCAATTTCTTAACGTCCATTAACACTTTCAGGACCGATGGCTTAAAACAAAATTTCCAACGAGCCCAAGTCTTCCTTTTGTATAGTCATTTTGGTAAACATATTAAAAAAAAAAATAAATAAGTGAAGAAACTTTTGAAATTATCTACTTTTATTGGTCTCAAATACGCCATGACTGCGGGCCCGCTGAAGGAATTTTTCTGGCGGATTCAGAATCATACGATACGAGACCCGCCAACCTAATCGGGAGTAACGTAATGAGGTCCCAAACCAAATACAAAAGGTACTGGACAAGTCCAGGAGTAGTGGGGATAGAAAGAAAGCCAAGCTGTCTGCTGGCGCACACGCCACGACACCAGGCCCGCAGAACAATTCTCTTTGTTGCATATGCCACGACGCCGGGCCCGAACATGTGAAAAATAACTCCGATTTTTTGGGCAGGTTATTTACAGTTCACCACCCTTTCCTAGCAAGAGTAGGGGTGCTAATGACGGTAGCACCAATAAAGGAAAAAATAGGGGTGATGCCTTTCTTTTTTTTTTACTGAAAAGCCGCCACTTCCCGTGATAATTGAACTCAGAGCCTTAATGTAGTGTTATCGTTTTATGGAAATCAGGCCTCCAAGAAATAATAAATAAAGTCTCAGTAGAAGTCAAACCATCTAGAGCGTAAGCTCTGCCAAACCTTTTCAGGATTCACTGCAGAACCATTTGTGAATAGTAGAAACTAACGAATAACATAGGAGACCCTTATAACATGCCCAATACAAAGTTTTATTTTTAGAAGGTACATTAAAGAAAATCTTAATAACAATTAATAAATAGTTTGTATTTCTTATTTTGAAAATGACTTGTATTTTCAGGTCTATGTGAGAAAATTTTAAGGAAACTAGGCGAGCTACAATGACTTTCGAATACATTTTCATAGCAACAGACTGTACATATTGTAAGAATTTATTAATGAAATCTTCTAACTTACCTACTAACAAACTAACCAAACAATTTCATTTTTGTTTGAAATTAACTAATCTTTGGTTTTGCTTCTAAATTATAATTATGAGCTTAATTCATTGTATAAACAACTAGAATCATATTGTTTTAGTGTGTTTTCTACATCCCTATAGAAAATAAAACATTCTTCTGAAGTCATTCGATAAATATGGACGTTTCATAGCTCATAGTTCACAAAAGAAAACGGTTTTTAATATTTGTCTGTCACCCCACTGTCAAAAAAAATAGTCCGATTTTGATGAAATATGACAAGGTAATACTTTGGGTTAGACAAATGGTAATATCCACTAACCAGGAGAATCTGTCGAACAAAACACTGCAAAATTTGTTCAAAACAAATTGTAAGGCTTAAAGTTTCGTGTTCATTTGCTTCAAGGTATTTTTTTTTTTTTTTTTTTTTTTTTTTTTTTTTTTTTTTTTTTTTTTTTTTTTAGGTATTTACAAGTAAAGGTCTCCAATATCTTTGTACATTTATCCCTACAAAATTTTCATGTAAAGTTGGATAGAACGATCTCAACCGGAGAAAACTTTACTTAAAGTTGTTGGTTTCGTTCCATTGAATGTGTTTAACACTTTTTCTTCTCTTTTTTTTTTTTTTTAACGCTTTTACATGTAACGAGTTCTTACTACTAGGCAGCAAAGCATGGCCATATGTAAGGGGGGCTGAGGAGGCTGCAGCCCCCCCCCCCCCCCCCAAAAAAAAATTTGATTTGATCAGTTAAAATGTGTCGTAAAAACCTATAACAAAAAAATAAATAAGATCACTTAGTTCAGAAAAAAAACATATTTTTTGCGTGTAATAGTGTTTTAGATGGCCAACTATTCCAAATTCTAGATTGTTAATATTCCATATCCCGAAAATGCAGGATGAGGTGGGCGTATATAGGGAGAGAAAAAAATAGTGAGAAAAAAATGAATTATTTTGGTTTTTGTGGGTAATTTTCGCTTCTGGGTGGGGAAAATAGACAGTTACTGGCTGCTCATCAGTATATTTGAGACATTTTAGCACCGAAAAGCCTGTTTTCCTTTGACATTTCTGTCAAAAATTATTATTATTGTCAATGTAATTTTCCAGCAAAGATAGTAAAAAGTTAGAAAACAGAAGATTAAGAATTTGTATTCCATTCTTTCTAAACTGGGGATCAGCTTGATATAGAAATGAGCCTAGATAATGCAATTACTGTGAGCTGCACTTTTTCATTTGATCAATGGCTGAGTTATGTAGCTGTAACTAAATTTGTAATTTCATTCTAATTAATAAAATTTTTTTTCCCTTAGGATCTCATGTCCTCGTACCACCAGGATCACCTCATGCATCCAACCATTGGAGGACGAGGCTTACTACAATCAAAAATAGCTTCCTTGGCTCACCTCGCTTTCACAGGAGAAAGCTGCAAGGTAAAGTTATTTTAATATTCCAGTTCTACGTTTAGATACACTTATTTTCTTACAAAGTAATCAAATTCTTGTCAATACCATAGCCAATCATGAACTCTGATCATTTTGTGTACAGGCAGAAGAGTTTTATTCTTCTTTTCCCAATATATGGGTGATACCAAAGGACTTAGAGAAATGACTGCATATTCTTGGCTTATCACAAGAAATTTATAAGAAAACACAGAAATCTACTATACTAGACATGACAAAAACCCTAAAGAACTTTTCCCTTGATAAAATCTACTATATATTTCTCAAATACCACTTACTCACTCACTGACCTATCATCGCCCAGCCCAAACCACTCGACAGAAAAATTTGAAATTTTGCATGGACACTCCCTTTAGGATGTAAACACTCGCTAAGAAAGGTTTTCTTGATATTCAAAGTAGTTTTAGTTTGAGTAAGTATTTTTAGAGGGGTTTGAATTTTTAGTCGGTTATAAAGAGAGCATTCACCCCTAGGCAGCATGTGTTGCTAGGATGATAACAGGTCAGCTCTTACTGTACTGTATCTATTTCATAATATTATTTTTATTTGTGGTTCATTTTAACTATGATGGCAGACCTTTAATTACTAGAAATTAACTGCGATTTTGTCCCTCATAGAGCTTATGCTATACCTGGTGATGGTCTATCCGAAAAAAAATAATATACCGAACTTTGCACAGCCTCCTCACCCATCAGCATCCCCAGCCAGAACACTTCTTAGTAATGCTCTCAAATATAATGGGTGTTTCCAAATGACATCTTGGAAACATAAATATTTAAATTTTAACGTACATTTATTATTGAGAACGTAATTTAACCTCTACTGGCTAAACTCCTGTTACTGGTAACCTATAGGTAACGGGTTATCTCTAGGTTATCTGTTTGTTGACACTGGTCCATAGCGCCCCAGTGTCAAGAAACATACTTTGATTACTTATCAATTGATGAATAGCTTATAGTACGACGGGAACCATGCTATAATAAACTGCACAAAATTATATAGTAGCGTTAATTTTTATGATACATTATTTAACGCAATAAAATAACTACTTATCTGCCGTGACAAAGCATGGGTATTCAGGTATTGTATCATAATATCGTGATATAGACTTTCTCTTATTTTTCCTGCATTGTCTTTTAGAGCTCAGCAGGTGGCTCAGTCTGTGATTACATATAATAAGTTACAGGGTCAATACTATTGGATGAGTAAACACCCAAACAAAAAAATAAAATTAAACATCTGTTCATTTGGGGATCTTAGTTTCCCAAGTTAATTCCTAATCCTATACATAACATATTTATTTATTTTTAACTCTATAAATTTTCAATTTTTCAACCTTCGCCATATTAATCAAAAATAATAATTTCAGCATCTTCTGAAGAGGTTGGTCTAACACCAGAATCGTCTCCCGAGCTGACAAAGAAATCATGGTTCGGAAGCTTGATGGCTTCGGAGAAAGATGAGACGCTCACCGTGCTTGTGAAAGGGAAGCCCCTCGCCTCTGTGAAAGCTGACCTAATTCACGCGTTTCTGTCGGTATGCTAGCTTTTACTTTATACTTAACAAATTGGGTAAAAGGTATTCTGTCGTGTAAGGCAAGTGTTGAAATAAATTATTCAATAGTTTGCCTTGAAGATTAAATTAAAACGAATTGACGATTATGTTAATTTGAAATTTTATTCATTGACCTTCTCCCCACACAAGAAACATTGGCATGTTATGTATCGTCTATACAAATGCAAACTATGTGAAAAGTGGTTTGGTACTTTATAGATGACTTTATATATATTTTATCCTATGATATATTTTAACTAGACTTAATGCACATTCGTTTGTTTGATTTTCAGTAATTGATAGTTATTTTTCTTTAATTGTTGAGAGTTTGCCACTATGTACATCAGTCCAACAGGCTTTTTTTCACATTTGATACTTTTCATTTGTATCGACGATACATAAATGCCAATGTTTCTTGTGTGGGCGGAAGGTCACTGAATAAAATTTCAGTGAAATTAACATAATCGTCAATTTAATAAAAATGGCTCTGCATGTTTTGCATCATCAGATGCCTCTTCTGGAGTGTAAAAACTAGATATAGCCAAATGGAATGAAGGTGAACCTTCCGCTAGAATAGCCACGTTATAACTGAAAATCATCTAGCAACAGTCAGGTGACTAGAAACACAGCTGACTGTTCCTATGTAGATGTTAAGATTTTAGGTCACTATTTACTCCTAAAAAACATGCGTTAAATGCTTTCTGTCGCAAACTTTTGCCAAAGTACATGATCCATGGGAAAATAACTGAGATGTATCTTCTAATTTTAGTTTAAATTTATTTTTAGTGGTATCATTTAACTTTAGAATTCAAACCCTTTTTCATTTACACTATATTTTCTTATTCACATAAAATTTTGAATTCAAAGAGGGTTTTAAATGTTTTTTCACAGTTTTTAGCCAATAGTTGTAAATAGTCATAATATTATTCTCCACACTTCAAGTCGCTACCAATTTCATGTTGGTACAGCCAATAATGATCTATTGGTAAGTAAAGCGAGGTTCAAGGGATAAAAATACTTTATCAAACCTTTCCGTACTCGTTCTAAAACAGTTCAAAGACCTATTTGATTGTCCTCTAAATCTTATTAATATTAAATGGACCCTAAACAATTTTCTTCTTTGAAATTCTTTTTCGCTGCCTCAGGACTTGTGCACTAAAACATGTACGTAACTCCTATGAAAGCCATTCTATGCTGATCCTTGTGCAACAATTTAATTGCTGGTGCGTCGTAACGATTGAAGCAATTTAGTTCTCCCATAATAATACCATTCATGAGGTAATGTATTTTTTTTTCCAGTGATGTACATCACGTTCCGGACACACTTCCACTTGGGATTGGTGGGCATTATTTCCCCTTTTGCATCTCTATATGAAAAAGCATTAATTAAGTGATGTTTGCTGGTATTAACTTGAAAACCAATTTTTTGCAGTTTCGCCATTATTATTCTCGACAGGCAATATATAAATGAGTACCAAGATTTATTTAGATTTTTTATTTATTATGAATTATTTTATTTTCTACCTATTTTAGATACCTCCTAATGCTTTTATTAAATAATGATTCAGCCTAGTATTAAAGTTCCCTCTCAAAATGTTTTCTTATGGTTTAGTTTTATTGAAATACTGAGTAGTGTAGATGTAGTCAGCTCGTATTCAGTGCTTGTTTTGAAATTATTTTATTTTTATTACTAATTTATTTAATATATATTCATACATTTGTAATTCAGCTTACATAAACTGTAATTTGTAAATGTTATAATTAAAATTTACTACGTGCTACTTGAAATGCTTAGTTTAGTAATATTATGTATTCTGTCAATTTTTAAAGATTAATTTGCTTAGAAAAATTCTGTAATGCAATTGAGTGGTAATATTCTTTTATAATTTGCTGTTGTAGAGGAGATAGCGGATGTGAGTGGGCACATGACCAACGTGGCTTAGTTTCTCCGCTCCAAACACTCCCGTCTTCCTTTCTTCCTCTCTAACTGTGTGTATCTGTCTTTCAGGTTCTCTTTCCTTTCGATAATATCCACGCCCTTTCAGCGAGGTCATTTCTATTTGTTGCAGATAGCTGAGCTGAGCCACAGCGTTTCGAGCCCTATGTCGTTTAAGGTAGAGTATAGGCGAGGGGCTACCGGAGCTGCCATGTTCCAGAGGCAGGTCAGGTTTCAAGTTGACATATCATCGGTTTCGAAGCCTAATTCTCCAAAGGAATATCTATATGCTGTTACATTCACTCTTCTAACAGGTAATTATTTTTGTATAGCTCAGGAAATGTTCACTTTTTAGAACTAGCTGATGTATCCATGTTTGCAATATAGGACCATTGCACCTGATCCTGTGACAAATATTGAAGTTTGTGAATTTTCTTAAATTTTTTTTTCCTATTATTTGGGTCATTTCAACAGTCCTTACAAAGCCGTTCACTGATATAATCGGGACAGTTGCGGCCAATTAATCTACTCTGGGGATTGCGCCTGATCCAGGGTTAATCGCTTTAATTTCAAACATGTCCTAGTGTCCTTAGCATTGTATACAAATTATAGTATATCCTTAAGTCTAAGAGAAATCAATAAAAATTAAGTTTTTAACCCATTCGAGGAAGATAGCCACTTTCGTGACAAGGCCATTTCTTCGCTTCAGGACTGGAAGCCACCGCTGTGACAGCTTTTTGCGATATCTAGTGATATGTCTTGTATTCTCTAGTCTCTCTTGTATTCGCTAAAAATGCAGTTTGGGCTTATTTTTAGGGGGTTTCCCTCTGCTACCCGGCTCCTTTGCGTAGTTATGGTCCTTTTGAATGACCTTATTAGTGTTATACCAGTTGATGTGTACATAAAGATCATCTTCCGTAAATATTATACCAACACTAAGATATTTGACAATATCATTTAAAAAAAAAAAAGAAGAATTTCAAATTAAAAAAAAAAATAAAAACAATATTTAAAAATTAAAAAAAGAAGGCTCATAAGCCTGCTGTTGACTGGTTCAAAGGGAGAATAAAAAAATTGTAAGTATAAAGTTTTAAAGAAAGAAATAATGCAAGCGTATTAGGAGAAATGAGAAGAGACGGGCAGTGAAGGCTCAGCTATTTTAATGCCGTCCTGTGAATCCAGGAGAGTGAAACAGGCTCTGCTCTACGGGCCCCTAAGGTCTTGTGGGTTGCTCTCTCGTATGAGTTAATCAGACAATTCTTTTTTGAGCCAGAATGTTCCTCTGTAAATGAAACAATTTATAATTAATTATATGCCTCGTGATACCATTATTTATTTTTAAAGGTAACATAAGGAGGTTTAGGAGGGTTTGTGAACATATTCAATCACAAATTTGTTCAAGACGGCCTCCCTCATCTCCTAGAGCAACAAGGAAATTCGCTACTGACCTATCTGAAAGTAGCAGTTGTGGGAGTGATACCTCTGATCGCCTGTCGCCTTATCCAGCTACCAGGGTAAGTAGTATTCAACAGCATAAAGAGTTCAATCTTTTATTATTATTTATTTCCAATAGAGTTAAAATGCACTAGAAACAACGAGTCATCAAATATGGCTGTGAGTTCAATTAAAATTATATATTGCAATTGCTTTACTAACATTTATTCTAGTTCAATGGCTCTCACGTACCTCTTTAGCAGCTTTTAAATAGCTCCATTACTGCACTTTACATCACAGCTTATGGAAAATACGAAAATATGAGGCAGTAGGAGACTTTAATGTCTACGTTAGATTAGATTAGAATACAGGTGCCTGGATTTCTCAGGCCTGTGAGAAATATTGTGCCACCCGACGTGCCATTCTGTTACAGACCAGTATCAGCAATGAACCACCTAAGGTTTGTGAGGTTCAGCTCTGGTATCCTCCTTGGATCATTGATAAGTTCAGTTCCAAAATGCAGAAATCTCTTGACTGTAAGGGCCATGGCCCTCCAAATGATGCCGTATGTAATATCCTCAAAACATAGTCAACACCATGTGATGCTGGTAAGCCCCATGGAGTGAAGGTGTCAATGCAATCTGCAGTGTCTTGTAAGGAGCGTTGTTAGTAGTCTTACCTTAGTTCTGCAGAGGTTAAGAAGGGACGGGGGGGGGGGCGTATCCGCCTTCTTCTTTGTTTCCCTTGTTTATTAAATTACATGGAAAGATGTTTATAACCATCCAATGTTAATAGCCTTTTATAATCTTCAAATGCAGTTAAAAATTAACTGTTGCACTAAGATTAATTTTTTTGGAACTGATATACTTCCAAAAGATTGATTGACCTCTCAACTCCTCCTTCATACCCCCAACATTCAACCCAATCGAAGGTTTCCATGCTTATTAGGTGGTATTTCTTAAATTAATCGCTCATTTTCACTTCACTTTGAGGTCATTACTGACGAGCTGTGACTAAATCGGATCAGATCGGGTCGGGACCAATGTAGGTACTCATGTCGGTCAAACGAAATCGAATTGGATTGGATCGGGAGAAATACGAGTCCAATGTAGGTGCACCCTAAGAACGGTGCCCACCGTCTTCTTGTCTGCGAATAGTACAAATTGCTTTGCCTGTCTCTGGGTGATACTATAGTGACACTGCCTCTTGCGTTCAGTTTTGGCCTACCTCCAATATACCCCTTGCTTACTTATGCCCAGGCTACTGCTGTGGCTATCTTACATAGTGGTAATTTGCCTAAAATGAAAGATCAAATTCGTTAACTACCTTAATGCATCTCATTTTGTTGGCAAAATTTCTGCTAAAAATAAATCAAAGCCCTTAGGATTCAACATTAATACACTTTCAGGTGGCTTCATCCTAGTGTCCTAGTAGCAATGGAGCTCGCCTTGCCTGTGCCTTCATACTTCTCTTTGCCCTCTTCCTCTACCATTAAAATTTCTATTTTTGTACTTAGGTCCTTCAAAACATTAACCGAGAGTTCTACTATTGTGCCAAACTCGCCTAACTTACATAATTTTGACCATCCTACAGGGTTTCATTTTTAAATTACCACAGCAGCTTGGCCTTTTCTAACAAAAACAATGTCAGGTCAGCTATACCAATCATCTGAACCTCCATCTAATGGTTCTGATTACTTTTCCTTGAAATCATCATATGAAAACTACTGCCAGTCTTGAAATGAGAAGCTCTCCTATTTTCATTGGTGGGCACTCGCTTTTTCATCCGCAACACGTCTGTATGCATTTCCTTTTAGCACTTTCCTCCAAAGGAAAGTAGCTATTGGGGTTGCACTCATGACGGAATTTTTGAAAAATTTCTTCGAATCTTTATCGAGAAAAACTACCTAGTAGACACCGAAAATGACCCCAGTTAAAATTTATATATATAGTTATATATGTGTCCGTTAACATGATACCGGCCAGAGTTTTTGTTTCATCCCCACGAAACTTGGTATGTAGTATTCCCCAATCAAACGATTGAACGAGTTCGTTAACCAACAAAATCAGTCCATCCGAAGAGGGGGTTTACTCCGGGGCCAAAGTAGTTATTTGCCAATAACAGTCGTAATTTTTGTTATATTTCAACGAAACTCGGTATTCGTTCTCTTCAACTAAAGAAAATTTTTTTGTAAAAATAAACTAAATCGGCTCATTAGGAGGGGGGGTTTACTCCAGACCCAAATTACTAATTTGCTCATACCGGTCGTAATTTCTGCTGTATTGTAACGAAACGCGGTATACGTCCTGGGTATCTAATAAGGAAGAAGTGTTGTATAAATGAACTAAATCGGTCTATCGGAAGGGGGGATTTACATTGTACTACGTTTGAATTGAATTGAAACAGGTGTTATTTATGTTTTTATTTTATTTATCTATATAGGTTATTTTAAGCAAATTATTCAGGAAAGCAATCGACACTACCCAATTCTGAGGAAAGTGCTTAGTTATGCGGCTCCTGCGTGACGGACTTTTTGTGAATATTGATTTAGTTTTCCAAAAATATTTGTTTCAAAGAGCTTCATTCTATCGATTGAAAAAAACATTTTTTTTTCTTCTATAAATAGATTCTTCACTATACTTTTTGTAGAATTATCAAATATATTCTCTACTTCTTTCGTAATGCACAGCTTTTATTTTTAACCATACTAAGAATTTAAAACTGGTATGACAGAATTTACTTATTATTATTTTCTTAATGGAAAAAAACCAGCACTTCTAAAACTTCAGTCACCATTTTCTCCAAATGAGGGAGTCCTATAAAATATGTACCTAAAACATTTTTGTAGGAAATATATTAGGGTTTAAAATGGTTACGTTCGACTTACCACAATTTTCCAGCCAATTCAAGATGTTTAACAATATATGAAAAGTTCAAAACTTCTCATCACTTTTTTTTTTTTTTTTTTTTTTTTTAATAAATCCTCTTCTCCAAAAAAAAATCAAAATATTCGTATCTCAGTTTGTGTAAATGTGTAACTTAAAAAAAAATTCTATTAAATTATTATTTTGGTTTTCCAAAAATATTTTTGTTTTGAAGTGCTTTTGTTATCTATTAAAAAAATCATTTTCTGTTCTATAAATAGATTTTTCGTTATAATTTTTGTAGAATTAACAAGTATATTCTTTACTTATTTCATTATGCACAGCTTATATTTGTTAACACACTATGGATTTAAACCTGTTATAATAGTTAGAATTGAATAACAAAACAAATAGAACAACATTTTTTCAGTAATGACTTGCTTGTTAGAAGTAGACAGGAGCTTGCAATAAATTCACTAAATTCTCTTCGAATAGTAAAGTAAAAATGTTTAGCTTAGCTTGGAATCAAAGAATTGCTGAGTGCACATATGAAATTTCTTTCAGTTGTCACTTGATGTCGGAAAGAACAGACAAAAAGATAATTCATTATCTGAAATCATAAACTCGCCGAAACGATACGATCATTGTGAACTCTCGTAACATTTGATGAGGTAGGGATCATCATTTTATTCAATTAAGTGATATATGACTTGAGATTTATATAGCAAGCCCTTGAATAACAACCGTAGTAAAATAGAACATCATATTTTTTTTATACTTCTTACTATAGATTTAATAACATTACTAACAATATAATTCATAAAAATAATTATAATTAACCCTAGAATGACACACTTCAAAAAGTCAACCTTATCTGACACACTGGGGTGTGGTACACCCCAACATATAAATTGATAGAAAATATAAGTGATAAGACCTGCAATGCTTATAATGTATTTTAAAATATCTAAGTAGCCTAGGAAACAAAAATAAATCATTTCAAAATGGATTATGTTCAGATATATTTCCAAAAATCTCGATAATGTAAAATTTAACGCTCCAACTAGCTGCAAAATAAAAAAAAATTTCTTCCTAAATAACAACATAATTTGTATGGCTCTTAAACACATAAAAATATTAAATAAAAGATTCATAAAACGTGTCAGAAAAGTCATTTTTTGAATTATATAGTAATAAAATAGATAGTGGTGGCCCTGAAGGAACCTCTATCACTCACTGCACTGCAGACATCTTGCTGGCCTGTGTTCGTTGCAAATAGCTCTCTTTCATTGCAGACATGTAAATTTGTCTTTCTATCCTTTACCCTTTCACAAAACCAACTCCTTTCATGTTTTTCTTGCCTCTAAAGGCCAACAATTGCTTATCACAAGAATCATTTCAAAAGGGGTATAATATTTTTCAAAATTGTTCATAAAAATTTCCCATATGTCTCTAATAGGTGTCATTTTGTCACTAGGCTTCTTCTCTTGTCTTGTCAATTTATCATCAAATCTCCATCAGTAGTAGAGGAAGCTGAACCTATTCATGGGCATGACGTGTCGAAATAAAGGATGGCCTATTTTTATATAGGAAACTCTTCTAATGAGACTTTACGGGATTTATTCTCTACTGAAATATATAACAATCCTTTAAATGCCCGGATCTCTACCTGATCAGTATCTTTTTTATATGTCTGAACAGAATTGATCGCGTCCCGCCTTCTAAGAATTTCATTGTTTGTACACTTAGTTATTTCACAGGTAATATCTGGTGTAAATAAGAGGTTCCTTGTCTCCGAATGGTTGGAAATATCCTTAGCAGGGCCCTTAAGCCCAAATAAATGTCTTACTATATTATTTTGTTTTCTTCTGCCACTTCTCGTAGGCTGTCGAACAGTTACACTAACGACACACTGGGGTGTGAGATACCCAGAACACTTCCTCAAACGACACACTGGGGTGTGAGATACCCACAAAGACTACTTCAGATTACTACAAATAGCAAAAAAAGACTGTCACATGGCAGATTATGATTAGAATCGATTATGTTATGCGTGAAGGTTATTTACATGGCGGGATTTGGCAATAGAGCTACACACGTAGGAATTAATCAATATTTAAACATTCCTGGGATGTGTGACACCCCAGTGTGTCATTCTAGGGTTAACGTTTCAAGAACTCGCCTTAAATTTTGAACATAAAATGAAAATAATTCTAAATTTGAGCTATAATAAAAAGTCTTATTAACCTCTATACTTATATATATATATATATATTCTTTTTTGCCAGTGCAAAATGATCTATTTTAACCCCTGGTGTGTTTAATGTGTCTGGCACACACAAGGAAGTTTCAGGGAAGTATGTTGGCAGCAGTGAGCAACTAGAGCGTAGTTGCTCACTGCTGCCAACATACTTCAATGAAATTTCCCTTGTGTCTGTCAGACACTTTATACACACCAGGGGTTAAAGGTATTAATCTATAATATAAAATTTACAATATCTACCCAATATAATGGAGTGTCTTTTTTCTAGTTTTTTTTTTTAATGTAAAAAATGAAAATGAATTTTTTTTTTCTTCTTCCAGGGCATACGTCCCTTAGGTATAATTTTATATTTTGGAAAATTTGTATACAACATTAAATTACAAGTCGCTTAAAGTAGTTGATTGAAATATGACTGATATTGTAGAGGATGGGTCAGACTTGTAAGAGGTTAGAAATTCCAGAGAGAGGAGCATGGTTAATGAACGAATGCTTGAACGAAGCTGTACAGGAAAGGAATATAAAGATTTGAAGGAGGGGAGGACGTGTTACTAGAGTGAACGATCTGTTTGGAATTGGTTGACTTGGTAAAGGATTGAGCTGAGGGCATCCAGGTGACAATAATAAAGGAAGAGCCGAGAAGAGGGGGATTTTAGGCTATCGATTTAGGGCATCTTGTTTTACAAGGCGATCACTCGTCCAAGCTCTAATCTCACCAGTCATTGCTTAAGGGTGCGTTTACATCTGATAGTTATTCCAGGATATTTATGTCAGACAGAAATTGTAACTAATTTAAACTGCAAACAATTTATGTCTGAGATATATATTTCTATCACAAGCTATAAGTGTCGACCCTTCTATACCATCAGGTGTAAATGCTGATTATAAGGAGAAGAATTTAATGTCAGAGATAAATATCTTGGCTACTGGCTGAATTTTCGACACTTCTGTACCAACAGATGTAAACACTGATTATGTATGACACAGGACACAAATGTATGTGTGTAAACGGGGCCGTACATTTATCGCAAATTTTAACAAATCGAGAACTGTCGTATACATATCCATGACATAAATATCTAGCTATTTCTTTCAGTATGTAAGCATTCAAGAGAATATCTATCCAACACAGTCTATAGACTGAGATAGACCTCCTGCGAGAAGTGTCAGGTTTAAACGCACACCCTTACTTTGGTGATCGAATGAGAACCAGTGTATCCAACCTGGTATGACCATTGGCTAGAAACACAGAATCAATTTTATTTGGGCTAATACAAACGTATTATACACAAACATGATTTTTTTTTTTTTTTTTTTTTTTACAGGTAAACATTTGTTGGTAAAGTCTGTGTTTTACTTGCGATGTTTTTCTTTGTCCCAGTTGATGAAACACGGAACTGCTGGAGGCTGGAAGTATCTCGTAATATTTTCGCACTAGCTTTTCTATATGTCTGAAAAATGGATCAACCTCCAATTCTCCATGGATCTGGCTTTTCCGTATAAACCAAGGAGTACTGGACACTACCCGAGGTTCCTTGTGTTGATACGTTTGTAGACATTTTAAGTGAAAGAATGGTCTAAGCCCACTTGAAGTGTAGAAGGTATTAATATCATATTAACACTTAGTCTGGATTAGGCAAGGTACTCTAGACATTCAGTGATATCGGACCATAACTTTGGTGATCGATTGAGAACCACTGTATCCTACCTGGTACAACCATTGACTAGAGTAATAGAGACATTCTTCACAAATCAGTTCGTTCACAGTTGAAAGTACAAAGAGAAAGTCTGGGACCTCTTGGTTAATTAATATTCAAGATAATTCAGTGTTCCTTAACTGTTTAATCCTCACAACGCGTCATGCTTCCTCTCCAGAAGTAACAAGTTAATGGGCAATTTATGCAGGGCGTCAACAAAATTGAATAACTCAAAAGAGAACATTGACTGTGGAGATTACTCAGATGGAGATAGTTGGGGTTCGTTCATTAGATTTTAGACAACAGGTGCCTGGTTTTACTGTCACACCGAGGCCTACTTAACCTATTGTGCCCCCTGACATGTCAGTGTGTTGTAAGAATGGACCCTTGTCAGTGATGAAGTGTTGTGAGGTTCAGCTCAGATAACCACCTTCGATCATCAATGAGGTCCATTCCAAAGTTAAGGTACTTCTCGGTTGTAAGCGCCGAACATCTTTTTCATGTGGAATGAAACCACATATTTTTTTAAAAAATGAATTTTTATTTATCAAAGTATTCATCAGGCCTGTAAGAACAAAATGGACAAAATTAGCACAACAATAAAAGTAAATTAATCTTCAAATCTTTACCTTTAAGAAAAATTAACTCTCGATGCTGGGATTAGACCACAGTTCCTCTGTTCTCTCTATGCAGGTACCTTAACCATAAAGGCAACCATACATCATGGTTATTTTATATATATATATATATATATATATATATATATATATATATATATATATTTATACATATATATATAACTAAAACACCAGCACCAGTATCCTTTCTAATATTCCTTTCTGGTATTCCCATTTGATACAGTACCACCACCGCCCAGTCAAATCTTTGGTTCATAAGACATTTAAAGTAAATTACGCAAGAACTTATGTTTATTATTTTCAGGGGGAGTCAGACATTGAATCAGAGACTTGCCTGTTTGATATGAAAGGGACGAGCAGAGAAAACGGAAGACGAAGAAGTAGTTCTGTAGTTACTAACAACAATAATAATAATAACAACGGGGCTGAGGAAAAATCCAACCCCGACGTAGTACCACCCCTCCCAATAAGGTCAACGTCGGAAAGATCTTCTGTAACACAACAACTCCCTTGAGAAAAGGTAAATGTGTTTTTGTTAGTTTGTGGACATATTGTTTAATATAAGATATGATTTGTTAAAATTTCACAACTAGTTTTTTTTATAACCAGTTTTGTTGGGAGGAAGGAACAATTGAGGATTGTAGACAAATTAAAGATTTGATTCCAAAGTAAACCTCTATATCTTGTAGTTAGGAAGAAATAGTTTAAAAAATTCTATCGTGTGTGCCTCCTCTATTGCACATTCCTTCAAAATTTGCTAATTATGGTCTGTGACGAAGGGTCGTGGGTTCGATTCCCACTAGGGGTGGTGGCTTTTCTTTAGAAAAAAGCCCTATCCTGGCTAGAAAAGGGTGGTATCCTATAGATAACCCGTCCTACAATTCGTAGTTAATAGTAAATGGATGTTAAAATTTAATAATAATTATGGTCTTTAAATGTTACTTATAGAATAAATGAATATCATTTTACTTTAATATAATAAAATGAAGTCTTATACAAAATAAGAAGTAACAGAAACATAAAATTTTAGAATTACTTAAATGTGACGAAAGGTCAATAATAAAAAGACACTGTTATTTCTGCTCCAAATCCTGTATTCACACCTCTACATGTTTCAAGCTTTCTTGGTTTCTCTTCAGGAGCTTATAACTAAAACTATTTCCAGCCACATCAGTAAAAACATACCAAGCACCAAGTTTCGTGGCGAACGGACGAGGGATTTTTCTTATTTCAGGACCCGTTGAAATGCTTGTGAATTTCCCCGTGGGAAATAGGGGGCATAATGAGTTATCCACACAATTTCTTATTCATCTGGAAGAGGGGATTGCCTAGTTCCTCTATTAAACGCTGTAACTATTTACAATGAGTTTACGTCTGAAAATTTGACGGTTTCGATAGTACCGTTAGTCGCCATAGCAACGGAACCCTCGTTTACCATCGTCCGGACATAGCCGAACCGTTACAGTTTTAGCGTAGCACTTGACCATAGCTAAGACATATCCATGTCAAAATTATAGACAGCCCATGGGATTCCATCCTTGGCTTGGTGGATGGCTAGTCTATGGTAGATGGAAGGGCTGTCTATAATTTTTGACTGATGTGACGAGAAATATGTTTAGTTATAAGCTCGATATGTTTTTATTATCCTTCCGCCACATTTAAGTAATTCAGAAATATTATTGATAACAATAAACACAATAAAATTTCAGTTAATGTCCATAAGCGAAGAGAATTTGTTAATTTTCTCTTTTCTTTTACAGGTTTCAACCGTAGTTTTTTTTAATGAAGAAACTCCAACCATGTCCAAAAGCTGTAGATACCAGCTTCAAAGGATCAAAGGAACTGTTTAATTGTTAATATTTATACATACATAAATATCAAGAAAAAATATATATAAATATATGGATGTATTTTATGCACACTATATTTTACTTAAACTAAAACATAGACTCTTTATGTTGCATCCTCAAGTTCAGTGCCATAATTTAGGTTATCTTCAATAGTTAGAGAAATGTTAAACTTTGGTTATGCTCATTAAGTCTTGAGGTAGTAAATGAAAAAAATAAATAAATTGTAAAAAATAGGTGTAAATTATGCGATAAAAGTAAATAGCATCTTATTTATTATAAGTAGTGTATTCTAGAATATGACAGATTTTTTCACTAAGTCCATTAGTCGTGAATCTATCTGTTTATAAGATTTATATGATATGCCATAACGTCAAATTGACTAAGAACAAGACAAATACTTTCTTTATTTTATGAGTATTTGAATAAATATTACATAGCTGATATGTAATTGGTAGAAATATCGTCCATGATAAATTACAATTAATTAAAAATCTAAAAAAAAAAAAAAAAAAAGTAATCTCTAATTTTTCGCTTGATGGCATTTTGATACATGATTTTTAAAAATGAATTTGATTATATAAGTTGGATGTTACCGAACGGTAATGTGATTGTAAAAATTTCTTGAGAATTAGCATGGTGATATTTAATTGTTTATGTATATATGAATATAATCCATATGAGCCTGCTCTCTGATTTGCTAAATATGTCTTCTTTCCAATATATTTTATGATACCTCCGTTAGTACACCAATACTGAGGCATATCGAGATGAGTTCAATAAAAATTATGGATTATGTGTGATAATAATAACATATGTAAGAAATGTTGGGTCTTTTTGCGAAGACCACATCCAGTTACTTTTGAAGTAGCAGTAGTGATTGTATCAGTGATTCAGCGCATGCACATAACTCCTTTGCCTTCCTATTGGTGGATTCCGATGACCAATTGCATTCGTTCTTGCTGGGAGTAAAGTAACCTTCAAAAGTGAATTAGCGTTTATTTATGAAAAAGCTCTGTTTATGTTAGTGAGAAAAATGAATTAGTTCGCGATGTTCCTGACAAAGAAAAATGGATTGGTTTCTTACTCAGAAAAATTAATGGAATCCTATTAATTTAGCGAGTTGGATAGACAAGAGTCCCTAAAATTAATATAATTCTATTAATTGCAAGTTGGATTGACTAGGGTTTTGATATCTTCTTGAGCGAGCAGAAACGCATAGCATGTAATGCCTAAAAAATGTAAAATATCCAAAAAAGAGAGAGAGAGAAAAGGAATAAAATATGTTTGTTTACAAATAACGTTGTTTGTTATCCTTCATAACCTGCAAAACAGTCAACTTTAATGCTTAATAACTTATTTCATAGTTGAGAGAATTGATTTTGATCATATTAACCTTTTTATTAATAAATATTGCGGGACGTTATTCTAATATGAATTATAACCAAAGATAACGAGTCAAGAAGTAGTAGGTAACCAGCAAAGAACCTATAAGCTAATCAGTAAGCTTATCAGCGGGTATGAGTAACTGTTATAAATCACTACTGCTACTTCAAAAGTAACTGGATGTGGTCTTCGCAAAAAGACCCGAAATGTAAAATGGTACACATTTTTTTTAAGTGTACTCATATTCCTGTAAACATTGTATGTAAATTTGGGATGATAGATTTAATTGCATAGAGTTTTACTGGCTTCGCCTCGCGCATTTGTGGAGGTTGTATTGTAATTGTAATTTGATGCAAAAAAAGAAAGAAAAAAAAGAACAAATTGAAATACGAAAGCTCGTAGCAATTGTAAATCACAAGAGCATTTCATTTAAATTTGTCAGTATATTTTTATTAACTTAAATTCAGCTCTTTCGCTTGAATGAGTGATTATTTTACACGTAAATTGGATTTTGAATTGTTTGTTTGGAATCAATGACTCACTTTAGTATCCATTTCAATAGAAAAATTGTTAGCATTGTAAATAATTAGTGTTAAATATGTATGAAAATTGTAAATATTTTTATATGGTTTCATTTTGACTTAGTTTTTTCTATTTTATTCACCTTTTGAGGTAAAAGAACTCGTCATAAATACCTTTAGCATTGGGAGATTACATTATTCATTCAAAAATTTTGAGGATTCATACTATTCAGGTTCATTTAGCTAAATAAACTATTTTTAAAAATTAAAAAAGCCCAAAAGCAAGGAATAGATACTTGAAAATATAAGGCAAAGCGGGGGGGGGGGGGGGTGAACTTGTTCTGTTATTCAAATCAATGAGCTTCTTTCTGTCTTTTATTTATTTAAATTTTAACGTCCATTATTATTATTAACTAAGAATTTAAAGGTTACCACCCTTTTCTAGCCGGAATAGGGCTGATGCCTTTTCTTTTTTCTAAAGAAAAGCCACCACTCCGTAGTGGGAATCAAACCCACGACCCTTGGCACGGAGTCATGCCTTAACACTCACCACCACCTTTCCGTCTTTTTTCCTCTCTGATAAAAAAAATCAATTTCCTTCTCCTTCCCTCCTTGCATTCCTTAGGCCTTTTTGATCCAGGTTTTGTGGATGTTTTCTAGTGATCACACCACTTTTCTAGCTGGTACAGATGTTCCCTTATCCCTAACTGTCAATTCCTTAGAGGGGTCCTCCAATATCCACTCCCCACCCATAATTACCAATTTTCAACTTTTTGGTGAAAAATCTACTTTTCGAACATTTAAAAAATAAATCACTGTATAAACACCTTTAGATGTCATATTATATTATAAACGGGAAAAAAGGAACTAAAAAAATGGCCAACAAAAGTATTACAAGGTAATAAAACTAATATTTCTTTCTTTTTTTTAAAAAAAAGGAAAAAAAAAAACTAAACAATTATTGGAGAATATTGTAGTCATTGATTCTTAAACTTTTATTGAAGATTTTTTTTTTTTTTTAAATTTAATTTTATAATTGTTGTAAAATAATATTAAAAAAATTGTAACATGATTGGTGGAAAGGTCAAATATTCTAAGTATTAACATTTTTTTTTTTCTCTGGCCACAAGTAATAATTTTAATTATTAAGATTTGTATTTAATAGTTTCCAAATTTTTCATTAAGCTGATGTTCAATAACACACATTAATGATAATAAAATTAAAGAAAACATTTTTTTAAATGAAATGTTGAAGCATTCAATGGCTACTATAGCCTGTTCAGATAAATCCAGGAGTTCAATTGTGCTTGCGAACGTCTGGATGGGAATTTCTCCCTGCACTCTTCCATCTTTTCCGTAATTTTAAAGCCTTTTAATGATCAAACACTTAATTGTAATCGCTATAAAAACTGATTATGTCTCGTTTAATTCTAGGAAACCCTTTGATAGTTTAGATAAGAGAGATATTGTTTAATATTTATCAATACTTAGCCAAAGCTAAGGTGAAAACATTTCAAATTTCATAGTGATAAGTTTATGAGAATTTTGATGGCCACTTTTCTACCGGGAATACAGCATGCCCATGCCCTTCTCCCTCTATCTAACCATCTATTCGAACTGGCAACTTTATCTTCTAAATTGTTTTCAGCCTTAGCTTTGACTAAGTATTGACAAATATTAACCACTATCTTTCTTGCCTGAACTCTCATAGCCTTCCCTAGTCCTAAACAAGACATAATCAGTTTATATTGAGTTTCACGTAGCGTGTTGTTCATTGAAATGGTAATGCAAATGGCAGAACCTTCGAGAATATTACCCTCAGAATTTCTCGCATGCGGGATTTGAACTTTTCCATCTAACTGAACAGCCTATAAATCCTGGATATTAGAAAAGAACATGCGGGCAGGGCTTTAAACCCCGTTATTCTGGTTGATATTTAACCAAATGGGGCATTCATATAACAGCTTGTAGATTCCAGAAAATCAAAATAAAGTCATAATACTTACTCCTCTTAGAGCACTTGACAATCCACCTTTCATGAGACTCTTCAATTATTTTTGAGTCTCAGGGTATTAAAGTCTGTATTAAAACAAGGTAATCATAAATTTGTTAGTTCCAATTATGTTATATTAATAGATATAGTTTTTTTTTTATATAACTTGTTTATTATTGAGCTTGTTTATGTTTAGATTGCTTTTTATTAAGTAAAGTGCTGACTGAGAAAAATGTTTACGACACAGTAATGAAGTCATTTGTGTAAATATGTACGACATTCAAGATTTATGAGAAATCCTGACCTTGTGAAAAGCTGCGAATTGTCTTTTTAACAAGGTCTTTAAAATTTCACAAGTGCAATAGGTTAAAAGTGATCTTGCAATCAGTTTTCAATTATAAATTTTTTATGTATTGTTAGTATTACTGTGTCATTGTATGTTATAAAACTGATTAATTTATTTTTGTTTGTAAATAGCTTAAATTTTTATTTAGAAATCCCAAATTTTTTATTGTTAAATTTGTAAATGAGGGGATGATGACAGTGCAATAGCTACTGTAGGCTAGAAATTATTGAAGAGTTGTGGTTGAACTTTAAACTATATTAATGTTTATATTTAAATTAAATTTTGTATTAATTTTACTTCAGTATGCGTATTACTGACAATGTACTGTGAAAAACGCTTCGTGTTGTTAAATATGAATTTTGCTTGTTTCTTTTGTATTGGCCACATAATATTTTATGGAAGTTGGCATTATTAATTAAACGCCTACCAGGATTTTGTCTTTTTCCTTAATGTATTTTACATTTTATGTCATTTCCTTTGTAATATTCCTTGGCATGAATGGAACCTGACAGACTCCCAAGAAAAAAAATGTATGGCAAATGTGCGGCCAACACGAGACTGGCTGACAGGCCAACATGAGAGATGAACAGGCTGCTGGCTGAGGTCTTGGTCCTTCATGTACATGCACATAGGCGTATATAAGAGGGAGGATGCCGCCCCCCCCCATTGTAATTTCATCGGTAAAAATGTATGTTTGGGGGGGGGGGTAATAGTTTTCTAGTTGAATAACTATTCCAAGTTCTAGGTTGTTAGTATTCCATACCTCCAAATCCCCTGGTGCGTCCAGCCCTTCAACCCCCCCCCCCAAAATTATTTCCTATATACACCCCTGCTGAAGCGCCTCTCAATACATGAATGAATATTTCTTGGTATCCTTAGGTTGCAAGTTCTGTTTGCTGAGTGTTAATAATTGAGCCATTTTAGGCCAGGACCAATATTATGGAGAATTATGAGGAAGGAACAATCAGGAAATATATTCCCTCCATAAAGATTCAAATTATGCTAAGTTCCTTAAATTGGAAAGGCTAAAATGGACTGGTCAGTAAAAATGGAAGAGAGTTCAATCTCTCGCATTTTTTTTTTTTTTTTTTTTTTTTTGGAGATCCTTGGCACAAAGAAGGAAGAGAAGACCCCCCCCTCCACTGGTGACAAGACGCTGCATTTAGCGGAGAGGATTGAAAGCGAAATCAACCCTCTGAAAGTACTTTGTAATAAACTATAACAATACCTTTGGAGGTTGTTACTATTTTTTCGCATTTCTTGGCCGGAAATCTGACACATGATACCCACTCCCTAGGGTTCACAGGCTTGGAAGGCAGCACAACTGAACAGGGACATTTCGCTGATACTGGGGGCTTAGAATCAGGTATGAATTGTGAACCCACTGAAGTAAGTTGTTTGTTTATATGCTAAACCTTGTAAAAAACATTTTTTTTTTTAATTATTTTTTATTTAAAAAAGTCCTCTCTGAGGAGCCCCTTACAGTTAAACAAAATGACTGAAGGAGCCTGAGAGAGAGGACTTTAAAAAAATATCTTGTTTTACTAGCAAATTCATTTTACTCCTAATAAAAATTATAAAAACAGCAATCCTTAAAACACTGAGGAAAACAAACGTAAAGAATCCTTCAAAGCCAAGAATTCAATACTTTCGAGGTTTTAAGCACTTATTTCTATCCCAACCCATCGAAAATGTCTTTAAAACCGTTTTTGTAGAAAGTTTCGTAAGCTTTCGAATAGTTCATAGGCATATATAGGAATAATTTCGGGGGGGGGCTGGGACCATTTCCGGGGTATGGAATACTAACAATCTAGAAATTGGAAGTTTTAGACAACTATAACACTTAAAATAAAATATTTTGTATGTACTAAGTGATCTTATTTAATTTATTATTTATAGGGGTTTATGAGACATTTTACCGATCAAGTCAAACTTTCGGGGGGGCAGCCCCCCCCCTTATATAGGCCCATGCACGATATCAACGTTTTCAAGAAAATATACGAAAATCCCAAGAATGCTAATGTCTGTTAATACATTTTTTTTTTTCTAAAACGTCCTTAAGTCTTTAGCGAAGATTCATCGATTCAGAGGTTTGGATATTTTCAATTTAGCACCACCATTGCCTGAATAATTATACACATTCCCGCTAGTTACCAGGTAGAGGTAAAAAATAGACTGGGGCATCTGGAGCTCGTCTTTGTCTGGGAGAAACCGAAGACTTCACTGCTTGAGCTGTCTGTGTTAATCCCGGATCATGGACGTGTATAAAGAGGGCTGCAGAAGCACCCCCCCCCCCCGAAATTTTGTTTTGGTGAGAACATTTCCTGTAAAAAAAAAGGCTGTAAGATCGAAAAATGTCTTCTAGATTTACCCTGGTCTACTAGGTGTCCAGAGGACCTTAAAACTTACCATTTTACAATAAAATATTTAAAATTTTTCCTATACCCCAATTGCCTAGGTACCAGCCCCCCCCCCCCCCAATTATTTTCTATACACGCTAGTGTCCCGGGTACTCTACTCTTCGCTCGTCTGCTCCCCAATACTAAAATTTGTTAACTTCATTTGAAAACATAATGAAAAATAAGGCTAAAGTGTAGTAAAAAACCTGGAGTGAAAGCTTCTCCTTGATAAGGTTATGACGGAGGGAATTAATTACTCCGCAGAGTTACTTCACACATAGGCTAGTACTCTTTTCCCTTCAACTGCAGCATCTGTTTCAGCATGCTATAGTGACGTAGGAAAGTGAGAGAAATGCTGGTTAATCTCCAATTAAAGTTGTCTTATGCTAAGTCGTGGTTCCATGAGGCAGGTCCAATTTCATAAATATAAAAGCAAATTATTGACTCTTTTACTCTTGTAGTTTATCGTTCATTCATAGATATGCAGTTTTAATATTTGGTGTTTTTGGTATTTATACTGTAAATTGATGACATTTGTTTATCCTTGCACTCACTATCATTCTTTCTCCGGTACCAAGGACACCCTTCTGAACTAAAACTTTTAACTTAACGCTCGGGAACGTGCGGTCCTGTGGAGCCCAGCGCGGAGTAGGGAGAGCAGCAATGGCGATGACTCCAGCTTTTGAATTTTTAATATAGTGATTTATATCAATACATAATACTTATAGCCTGTTCAGATAGACGGAAAAGTTCAATTCGGCATGCGCGAAATTTTGAGGGAAATATTCTCGACAGTTCCAACATTTGCAAACTCCCATTTCAAGGAACAAAACTATACGTGAAACATTATAAAAACCGATTATGTCTCGTTTAAGATTAGGGAAGGCTTTGAGCGGTATGACAATGGAAATGGTGTCTAATATTTATCAATGCTTAGCCAATGCTAATTCTAAAAAGTCCGTCAAGCAGGAGCTGCATAACTAAGCACTTTCCTCAGAATTTGGGTAGTGTAGACTGCTTTCCAGAACAATTTGCTTAAAATATCCTACATAAATAAAATAAAAACATGAATAGTTCTCTTTTAAATTTGTAATGAGTAACTGATCAGTTATTAATTTGCTTCCAGAGTTATGTTTACACTTGGTACCTATTACACTACGTAATAAATACAAAAAACCTCATATTATCGTATTTTGATCTAACGCAGGAACAGGATACAGTCACTCTAGTGGTAGAAAGCGCTCCTTGCGGCGGCTTTGTGAACCTACGTCTGACGGGCTTTTCTATTGAAATAATATTACAAATTAAACCCCCGCTTTCCGATTGACCGATTCAGCTCATTTTTACAACACTTCTTTCTCATGAGGTACCCACGACGTATACCGAGTTTCATTACAATACAGCAGAAATTACGACCGGTATGAGTATATTAGGAATTTGGGTCCGGAGTAAACCCCCCCCCCTTCTAATGAACCGATTTAGTTTATTTTTACAACACATATTTACCTGTAGATTACCACTACGAATACCGAGTTTCGTCGAAATATACCAGAAATCACGGCTGGTAGTGGCGAATTGGTATTGTGGGTCTGGAGTAAACCCCCCCTCCTAATGAACCGATTTAGTTTATTTTTACAACACATATTTACTTGTGTATTACCACTACGAACACCGAGTTTCGTCGAAATTTACCAAAAATCACGGCTGGTAGTGGCGAATTGGTATTGTGGGTCCGGAGTAAACCCCCCCTTCTAATGAACCGATTTAGTTTATTTTTATATCTCACTTTTATCTCTATATCACCAATACGAATACCAAGTTTCGTTGAAATATAACAAATATTACGGCTGACATAGTCAAATTAGTGTTTTGGGTTCGGGGTAAACCCCCCCTTCCGGTAGACCGACTTTGGTGGTTAACGAACTCGTTCAATCGTTTGCTAATTGAATGCTATATACCAAGTTTCGTGACGAAAAAACAAAAACTCTGGCCGCTATCGTGTTAACAGACACACATATATATATATATGCATGCATATATAAATATATTTATATATATATATATATATATATATATATATATATATATATATATATATATATATATATAAATTTTAACGGGGGTCATTTTCGGTGTCTACTAGGTAGGATCGATAAAGATTTGAAGAAATTTTTCAAAAATTCCGTCATGAGTCCAACCTCAATAGCTACTTTCCTTCGGAGGAAAGTGCTAAAAGTGCTAAGGTTATATCAGAGAGAATTTTTACCGCCAATTTCGTGCAAGGGGAATTAAGGCCAAGCCCTTTTCCCTCCAACTAAATCATCTATTTAAACAGGCTATAGCTTAATTTTTTTTTAGCCTTAGCATTGGCTAAGTATTAATAAATATTAAACACTATCTCCCTTTCCTGACCTCTCAAAGCCCTAAACGAGAGATAATCAGTTATTGAATTTAAAGTAGCGTGTTGTAATGGAAATGCAAATGGCGGAACCGTTGGAAATATTTCCCTCAGAATTTCGCGCATGCGGGATTAGAACCATTCCATCTAACTGAACGGGCTATAGCTTCCTCCGTTTCCGAACCAGCTGTTCAGTGGACATGATAGTTCCGATAACGTACATATAATTCCTTATAAGTACCTGCGATTTGAAGACGTGTTCATTATTTTATTTTAGTTCTACACCTTCTAGGTTATTCAACTATAGAAGGCAAGAAGTACCTTATATGGGTTTCTGGTACAAGTTTATTAATAAGTAATGATATTTTATATGTATTTGATCGTTTTATTATATTCATTATGTTTCAAGGAATGAATAGTTGCAAAACGCAACTATTTTAAGTATTTTGAAGTATTTTAGTTCTAATGCACATACAACTAGCATAAAAATAGCGTCCCAATCCGATGGTAACGTCAGATTTCAAATATCACGGCGAGAAAAGGTAGTTGGGCTTAATTGGGTTCGCTCGTTACGTCACTAAAATTTCATTGCGCCTCCCTGAGGGTTAAATAACGACTTGCATATAAACAAATATCTGTAATAGTTGTTTCCTTGACGTCATCAGTAACCTCCACTATAGTTTTCAATGAATTCAAAGAATTTGGGGTCTTCTATGCTGTGCTTTTTCAAGAAAGGCTACATTTAGAACGAGACAAATCGCGAACTAAGCGAGAGTTCAATTGCACTTATTTTGAAATTAGCTATACGTATTTTGCATTTTTGGAACTTAAGAACAAGGTATGTGAGTGTAGTTGATTCGGTAAAAACCAGAAAATTATCCGTTAAATTTAGAAGGCTGGGAAAAAATAAGAGTATTTTATGCCCAACCTAATGCAATATTTCGTATTTTATAATTTGAAGTTTTTATTGTTTAAAAATCTTGTATTAAGGCGATATATCATTTAATGATCACCAATCGAATAATCACGCTTCAATCTGGCGTTTTCCCTGGTAAAGTATTCATATCTTCAACTTTTGTCCAGTCTCAATCATCTGATAGTTGTCTTGTTGCTAAAGAAATGTCAAAGAATTGTTACCCTGGTAGTGAGGAAGAGTCCGTAACATAGCAGTTTCAAAGATAATTGAAATTTGTCTTCTGGTTTTTTTTTATTTCTTACTGGCAAAGACCAAGACATAATGACAGAAAAAAATCTAGAGAGTGAAAACTGTTATAGCCCTTAAATAAATAAAGGAAATATAGTTGATAGCCATGTTTTGTTTAGATTCATACAATCAATGACATAATAATAGAGCAACAGTCACAAAACTTGCTTTGTGGCTATTTATTTATTTTCCCAGATATTTCGATTACTTTTGTCAAAGTATATTCAACAAATAGAGCTTAGATAGAGGATTTCTTTTTATCTATAATGTGCTTTAAGTAGCTACTTCAAAATTGTAGGTATGTAAGTAAATAAAAAATACTCCTTCAGAAATATGTGTATTTATCTATAAAAAAATAGTGGCGGCCCCACAACACACATGGATACATACTTATATACATAGATATATTTATGTGTGTGTGTGTCTGTTAGGAGGATAACAGCCACAATTTTGGTCCTTTCCCCCCAAAATGTGGCATAAGACATTCCTATGACACATGATTTTGTTGTAACTAATTTTGTGTGAATAATTAAAAACTAATTATTTTCTAAATTTGATTGCAGATGTTTCCAATATTATGGAGAGTAATGTCACGTTATGCACCTTACATTACATTACCTGTGGCTGTAATTGTAGGCGTTGTTGGTTACCACTTGGAAGATATTTTGTCTGATAAATATACTCCTTATCAAGAAAGGTATGTTAACCAGGTTCTTTACTTTAATCATTAATTTTATTTATTTTTAAAACAGAAGACAATTTTTATTTTTTTTTACGGTGCATCGACATCCAGGCCATTAGCTCCGATAGCAGGGCCGCCACATCTCAGAGCCGTGCCCCCACTTCTCAGAGCCGGGCCCCCACTTCTCAGAGCCAGGCTGAAAATTCTAGTACTTTGCTAGAGGACTTTGGTCATTTAAAAATTATTTCCATCTTGAGTTTTGAGCGAAATGAGAATAAAAGGCGACAATCGCTGCAGCAAAGGTCAGTTTCGGTACTTGCAGTTTCATTACGACTCCTAATAAAATATACTATTCTGGGATTGCACTTGTTTTGTTGTTTAAGTATATTAAAAAAATATAGATCCAATTCAATTAAATATAGGTTACGCCCGTCTATATTTCTAAACCCCATTCGTTTTACAAGCTCATAACCTATACACTTTTTTCCAATTAGCGAAGCCTGGCCCGGGCCTGGGACAACAGTACCCGGCAGTCCCCCCCATGTCTCGGCCCTGGCCGATAGAAGACTATTACCGAAAATCTCAATTAGTAACAAATGTATTGAAGACTAGCTGATGTATACGCATCTTTGACGAGTGTATAAAGAATATCTCTCCGAGTTTTGGGTTAAAACGTTATTTGTATACTCATTGTTCAAGAGTCTACAAATTAAAAATGTATGCACTCTCACTATCACTCATTATTTCTTAGAAAACAGAAATAAGACACTTGCTCTGTTTCTAGTCTAGTACAATAATCCATAAATTCCATACTACTTGTAGAGGGACCAGGTAATTGTAATCAATGGATGTAAGAGGCAGAGCCGACTGGACACTGAAGGTTAAGCTGTTTTTTCTATCCCCTCTCTTGCCACCACGTTCTACATGCAATCCCTAGATAGACATTTCAAATTATTTAGGCATTAATAACTTTGATTCTACTCAATATTTTGGTTTTATGTCAAGGGTACTTAGGAATACTGATAAAATTTTAAGGGCCTACCATGAGCTATTATACAAATTTTGTTGAACGTTCAGGCAGAGAGAATTTTTTTTAAAAGGGTGGATTTGATGTATAAAACAGAAAGATGTAATGAAACGGGTTGATTCTATTAAATGTTTTAAGAAAGCATTTAATAACAGATTTTGTGGAGATAGATACATAGAATATTTAAGTGATTTACTCCAAACAAATTACTCTCACTATATGCATATAACTCCGGAAGAATATCTTTCAAAATTTGCAACTAAAATTATTACCGCCAAGCTATTGGAAGAAAATTCAGCCACTAGCATTTTAATAAAACACTTTGGGAAAACCGTTAAAAATGTTTGTTTTAATAAAAGAGTAAAAAATCTAAACGAATTGCTCGAGGTAATACAATATGTTGGTCAAGATACCATTGTAAATGATTTAAAGAGGTCAGTAAAATTTAATATGAATCATGAAACCTATGTAGAAACTAAACACCGAACTTTTGAAAATTATAATCAACTATATAGAAAAGCATATGATAATCAAACAAAAACGGAGTGTAATAATTTTAATAAAGATCATGGTATAAATCATAATTATAGATTTAAACAAAGACCAAACTATTTCTGAACAAATGATATAAATCATAATAGTCCATATAAAAGATCATATGAAAACTGGAGGAAACCACAATTGTCTGAACCCCATAAAGAAAGAAATGAAATAACCACAAGTCAAAACGGAAATTATTTTCAAAATCGTTATAATAGGGAAAGAGAACAAGCTATAAAGGATAGAACAGAAACATACAACCGAGATTTAAATCAAATTTCTGTAGAAGCTCAAGTACATAGCAATGATCAAAGAAATAAAAATAGAACATAAGAATTATGACTAAATCAAGACTCTACCCAAAATTTAAAATTTACAGATAAAAAAAATCAACCATGAACATATTTTTCAAATAACATCATTTAAGATAATATACTTTTGGAAGAATCAAACCAAGTCAAAATTCCTTCTTACGAATTACCTTTCATACAATTGAAAAATATTTATTCCTTATAGATACGGGTAGTGAAATTAGCATAATACAAAAAGAATATTACTTACAAATAAGAAAAAATTTAGAAAAATATAAATTATTACCTTTAAAAAATACATCTATAATTTCGGCTAATGGAAAGAAAACGCAATGTTGTAATAAACAATTATTTATTGAAATAAAGTATGAGGAATATAGAGTTGATGTAAATTTAATAATTGTGCCTGGGTTGACAAATAAATTAATTCTAGGAAATGATTTTTTAAATAAACACAAAGCAAAAATTGATTTCCAAGAAAGAACAATAAGTTTAAATTCAGAAAACCAAGATTGTTTATTACCTTTTTATAAAGTTATACTGACAAGATAGAATAAAGAAATTTATAATATCATGTATGTGAGCGAAGAAGAGGACTATTTCATGCCAGTTTATTAAAGAAATTTTATCCAAATGATGATGAGAACATGATTGACCAATCTAATTAATAGTTCTATATTCCGAAACTCCAAATTAAAGAATTCAATTTTAAATTTACCTTTTATATCGGACTAAAAACATTTTTCTTTAAATTTTTTTTTTTTTAGACAGGAGTGCAAATGTAATGATATATTACATTCACGAAAATATTTTTAAAATTCAAATAACCATCGATAGTTTGAAAAGCCCGCGCAAAACACAAACCATAAAATACAAATAACATCGTATTATATACATTTTAAATTAATAATATTTTTGGACAATACTGATGTACAATATACATATATTAAATGTACATTCAGATGATAATAAATTAATTATTTGGTATTACAAAAATATAATTATTATTTCTATATATAAACCGGCAAAAATGCGGAAGTTTGGAAATAAAGGACGCCAACTTTCCCGCTAGCAAGGCGTCAGTCGATAGCTATCCTCCGAGGAGCACGGAGTCAAGTCTATTCCTAGCAGTCGGAGAGTGCAGTGTTCAGTCCATTGCTGTCTATAATAAAGGATGGTTTGAGAAAACGGCGGAGTCCGGAACATCAGATATCCATTCTATGCACGAGACCTAGCAAGAAAGCGAAAGCGTATCACCTTGAAGAAGAAATTACTGAAGCGCAGTATATTGGGGTTTTATTGAAAGTGAGTTGGTTCAGAGGTAAAATTATTTTTTTGTAATTGTTAATTCTTTTATTGTTATTTGTATGTATTTTAATATTGTTTTGTATTTCGGAATTGTCTAAAAATAAATATTATATTATTCATTCACTCGGAACTTCTATCCCTGAGATTAAATCAATTTAATAAAATAAAACTTATTAAAGTAATTAAAATCGTTTTTATTTTAAATAATAAATAATCACAACAATATATATATATAGATATGTATGTCTGTCAACACGATAGCGGACAGAGTTTTTGTTTTTTCGTCACGAAACTTGGTGTATAGGGTTCAATTAGCAAAGGATTGAACGAGTTCGTAAACCAACAAAATCGGTCAAACGGAAGGAGGGGTTTATCCCAGATGAAAAACACTAATTTGACCATGCACACCGTAATTTTTGATATATTTCAACGAAACTTGGTATTCGTAGTGTTAATCTACAGAGAAAAATGGGTTGTAAAAATAAACTAAATCGGTTCATTAGGGGGGGGGGGTTTACTCCGGACCCACATTACCAATTCGCCACTACCAGCCGTAATTTTTGTTATATTTCGACGAAGCTCAGTATTCGTGGTAGTAATCTACAAAGGAAAATGGGCTGTAAAAATAAACTAAATCGGTTCATTAGAGGGGGGGGGGTTATCAGGACCCAAATTACTAATATACTCATACCGGTCGTAATTTCTGCTGTATTGTAACAAAACACGGTATACGTCGTGGGTAACTCATGAGAAAGAAGTCTTGTAAAAATGAGCTAAATCGGTCAATCCGAAAGGGGGGTTTACTTTGTACTATATTTCAATAGAATAGCCCGCCAGATGTAGGTTCGCAAGGCCCCCGCAAGGAGCGCTTTCTATCATTAGAGGGACTGTATCCTGTTCCTGCTTCAGATCAAAAGACAAAAATATGAAGTTTTTTTGTATTTATTAAGTAGTGTAGTAGGTACCAAGTGTAAACATAACTCTGGAAGCAAATTAATTACAAAATTAATAATTGAACAGTTACTCATTGCAAAATTAAAAGAGAACTATTCATGTTTTTATTTTATTTATTTAGGATATTTTAAGCAAATTATTCTGGAAAGCAGTCTACACTTCCCAAAATCTGAGGAAAGTGCTTAGTTTTGCAGCTCCTGCATGACGGACTTCAGAGACATAGCTGTATGAATGAGTTTATTTTAGTGTTACTAATTAATAACTTTGTTTCAGCATTTCTAAAAAAAGGACTGAACGTTTATTGGAAGCTAATAATGGTCCGGCAGGAGATAGTTTAAAAGGAAATAACATAATGGGTGATGTCCTTGAAAGAAATCTTTCACCGTCCCTTCAGAAAGAACAATATTAATGTATAATTTAAAAATATTGTGACTTAAAGCAATAATGAAAATTGTAATTATGATTCCTAGTCGAGTAATAATGTTAGTTGTACAAAATTCATTCATTAAGTTTACATGCTTTTAAATATTCTTTTGTACATTTGTGTTTTATATATTATAATAAAAAAAAATGCTATTTTTATAATTATTTCACAATAAGCATACCTCTTAATTTGTGATTTTTATTGTGACTTACTTCATAATAGAGTATCCTTGATAGACTTGTGGTCCTATGTTGAAAGAGTGACTCGTTATTTAATTTTAATTTGTTTATGACCCTTTTTGTTTTCAATAATATAGGGGCGTTAAAATTTAAATGTATTTAATTAAATTTAACGACCCTTTACAAATATCACAAATATTTTTGGAATCGTCTCCCTTTTCCAGCTAGGATAGTGCTCATGCTTTTTCTATTTTGAAAAGAAAAGCCACCATCGCTACAGGGAATCGAACTCTCAGCAAAGTTAGCTGTTTAATTAAAAAACAAAACACTTTAAAGCATTTTACACACATCCCAAGATGATATAGTACCTTTAAACATGATTTTTTATTACAAGCAGGGCCATGGTGAATGCTCTTTCATACTTCCATTAGATAAAAGTCCGAATTGCAGGAACTGCCTCATCTTGGCATGTTTCCATAAATGTCCCTTGTGCCATTAGTAAAGTAATAGAATCATTTATTCATAGGTTTTGATCATTTGAAAAAAATATAAAATTAAATCTCAAAGAAAGTAAGATTTTAGGCACCATTACACGTTATGATATTTTCGGGCAAATTTCACTCCAAAAACCATGGTCCACTGGACTGATTCTGCTAGTTAAGGAACTTGTCAAAGGATTTTTGTACCAAATTTCATCAAAATCAGACCATTTTTGAGCCTGTGAGAGAGCAAACGCACAAAAATATATATGTGTGAATATTTTATATATATATATATATATATATATATATATATATATATATATATATATATATATATATATATTCACACACACAAATTTTAATCACCATTATTTTGGTTGTCTATGGGTTCTGAATCGTGAAATTTTCTAGTCGGAACTTCCGGATTGCAACATGAGGGTAACCAGGAGCGGGTTTCCTCCTTATGGAGGAAAGGAGGAACTGTGCTAAAAGGAGAGTATTGAACAGAAGAGAACTTTAACTTAAAATACACTTATATTATTGGTTAACACAAATTCTTCAAAAGGAAAAGAATTCTTAACAAACTTCATTAATTCGTTTTGATTTTTGTTACTTGGATGGTTCTGAATGTAGCAAGCAAAATACAAAAGTATTTTTTTTACATTACCAACTAGTCTCAATTGGTTGAGTGCTGTCACTGAAAGACATAGGTGATGCGCTACAGAATATTCAGATAAGATAAAAATGGGAAATATGCTCGGCAAAGAACATTAAAAGATTCTCTTCAAGTATTAACATTTACATTTTCAAATATTAACAAATGATTGGAATATGTATTTATGTTTTATTTCAATGAAACAAATCTTTCCAGGATAGCTTCATTGCATCCTTGCAAGTGAGACTTTTGTTCAATTGTCAGTCTTCAATTAATTTCGCGTTTAAGGAAGAATCTTCATTCTGAAAAAAATAAGTAAAATGAAATTTGAATATCTTAAAAAAAAAGCTTGCATTTTTTTAAAATGTCCATACTGGGTTTTTCAATTGTGTTAGTTTGGCTTCTATCACGAGCAGAGGTAGGGTTGTTATGAATTTTTGTCAGTATTTCAAAAATTATTGTTATAGCCCGGCCAGAAACAAAATAACCAGTAGGGGCGTGGCCGGAGGTGCGTTAGGCCTTCCCCCAGGTGGGCTGGAGGCAGCACGTCCGCACTACCTGGTTCTTTTCTTTGCAATACACCTATAGGTTGTTAAGCATTTCGCCCTTATTGGATAACTGTTATGCCGAGCTGCCGGTGACATAAGCCGAACAAACATGGACAAAACAAAGCTTATACATTTTTTAATGAATAATTTTAGTATATATACTACCAAAGCATTAGATTGACTAACTTTCCCAAAAACATTCTCACGAATAAATAATTTATTGAATTCCAATCACAATTGTTTTGATTGTATTCAAGCTGTTTTAGTTGTATTTATTTTTTAATTCATAATTTAAGAGGTTTAAAATTCAGGAGTTTATTTTGTAAAATGTACACCTTAAAAAATATCATATGAAATTCTCTGACTATCTGGTATCAGTTAAATAGTAAGAAAACAAACCTTCAAATAAACATTTTTAAAAAAAAGTACCTATTATATTTGGACTTAATAAAAAAGAAATTATGAAGTTTTTGAGTAAAACGTGTGTTTCATGATGAGTATTATTAGTCACGAGATCTCATCAAGACTGCTTTTAAAACATAAAAATATATTCCACACATGAAGATGAACATATAAGAACAAATAACGTCACACAAAAAAAACAAATTCTATCAAAAATAAATGGGTCTCAAGTGGTCTGGGGTGGCTATTGTAACGTCTTGTGGGAATGTAGTGACGAGGGATTGAGGACTGCCCTGACGATAACTTAAGGTTGCCTTGAGGCTGTTTTTACTCGAGTGAGATCAAGGGCAACTCAGACTTGCCAAGGGAGGAGTATTGAGTTCGCTTGAAACATCGGGACCACTTCCAAGAGTATATGTTATTTATTTTGTACTTAACCTACTCAGCATCATAGGTTACTTCTTTCTATGTTATAAATTTTATCAGCTCGTTGCTAGGTATCATTTCTGAAAGCAAACATGCTTTCTCTGAGTAAATGCTGCCACAAGTTATCTAAATCTGAAAGCATGGTACATGTCAAATTTAACCTATTTTGTACTTCTGAATATTTTGTGATTCGAAGCATCGCTCTTAAAGTGTCGATAAATAAATACAAATTTTCTATTCTTGGGAATCACTCATTCTTTCAGATTAATAATAAAATAAAGAATTTAAAGTCGTACAGTTTTTTTTATAGTTTACCTGTGCTTGTTGTAAATTAACCACTTCTTAAAGGGTGGCACTAGGAGACCACCGAGGATAATTTGAACAGGATGGTAAATAAGCAGAGGCAAAGAAATCTGTGAGAAATGTGAGTATCCAGAAAACAATATCCTCAGGATTGGGATTCCTGTAAAAGTATACATATAGTGTAATCAAACTTTGCATTTGACGATTTGTTACAGTTAATTTATTAAATATTCAGTGTGTTGAATTTTGTACACAATAGGATTTATTTAATATGTTAAGAATACATAGCTGTTGATTCATCTGTTTTTTGGGGATTTTTTTCTCTTCAATATCCATTATAAATAAATAATGAAATGCAGCAGTATTTAGTTTGATTCTAATATTTAATTTACTATGTAAACAGTAGGAATTTAATTGAAAGAAATAACGTAACAATT
The DNA here is from genome assembly GCA_946811695.1 of Gonocerus acuteangulatus. NCBI lineage: Eukaryota > Metazoa > Arthropoda > Insecta > Hemiptera > Coreidae > Gonocerus > Gonocerus acuteangulatus. The sequence continues at coordinate 58,447,914 of OX328130.1, forward strand.
TAGGCTTTACCCGACACTCAGTAGGCTCTTTGGAATGTTTAATTTTTTTCTTAGGATATGTTCATTTTTTTGTATAAGTTAAACAAAAATTGTAAAATCTAGTGAATCCGGGTTCAATTTCTACTAGAGGAGGTGGATTTTCATTCGAAAAATAAAAAGCATTACCCCTATCCTAGTATCTATGTTAAATTAATTCTTTCCAAAAAACATTGTCAGCATTTTTTCCAATGCAACGCTGTCATTTTTTTTTCGAAAGCAACATTGTACATTTTTGGTCCTTTTATCTATGCTCAAGTATTTTTTCTCCCAAAGCAACAATGCCTTAAACACAAATTTCAAACTCTGTTCAACCACATTACACTATACATGAGTTCACTATAATCTAAGGGTGGTGATGACCTAGTAGTTTTCTGACCTTAAACCCCCAACCCTACCTAGAAAAGAATTTTAACTTGTTCCAAAAAATTTGTGTATAAAAGGACGTTAAAATTTAAATAAAAATGTTTTAAAAAATATAGTTAGATATTTTATGTCCAATGTAATTCTGTAATTGAAAGATAAGAGAAATTTAAACAGGAGAAAAGATGCAGAAGATACTGAACTACATATTTTCAAATCTTTTAGATAAGTCGCCAGGCTTGGGACCCTGATCACTCGCTTTGTGCTTGGGTGCTTTGTCAATTATGACACTCAGCTTAATAAATTTCCAAATAAAGGTTCAGGCATAAATTTCAGTGCTTCAAATTTCAGAAGTGTTGGTTTTGTTCTATTGAAGGAAAAATAAGAAGAAGATTTTCTATTCTAGGCTTGCAAATCACATCAGGATAAGCATAATATGGAAACAGTTCCTGCGTGTTGTAATGTTTCAGTCTTCTCACTGAAGGCAATTATTCATGGATGTTTGAATTTTTTCCAATTCTAATTGTAGTTATAGTCTTAAATACAAAATAAAATATAGAATTATCTGATAGAAACACTTACCTAATGTAAGAGATTTGTGCGTAGAACAGAATGTGATTGCAACTACATCTGCAGGATTAAACCAATGGAAATTCATGGAAATATGGAAACTTGCATACAGAAATGCCAACTGTATGAATACAACTGAAAATAAACAATGCCCATAAGTTTAAAGAAATGAAATATCAATAAATTATAAAGTAGAAATGAAGTTCCTATAAATTATGCTATTATCATCATGGACATAATGTTTCATTTTTCTCTTGCCTTAAAACTTGGTATATAGCATTCCCGTAATAAACAATCGGATGAGTTCATTAACCAACAAAATTGATACAACTAAACAGGGTGATTTACTCTGGACTGAAATTAAAAGCGTAGCTGAGAGGGTTAAAAATAATGCATGTGGTTATACACGTCAAGTGGGGAGTAGCACTGGTACCCTTGCCGACCCTCTAGCCTCTCCGCTCAGCATTTCAACCCTGATTTCTTTACGTCGAGCCTAGCTGTTTCAACCCAGACCATGTGAAGTACAGCCATGGACACAGAAAGTTTTGTATCGTCAGTTTGTGAATGCCGTCCTGCTTGCGATCAGCAGTTACCTCAACGCCATAATCGGTTTGTTTTGTTTGTTTTCGACCGTCTCTGGAAAGAAATAAGCAAGGAATACAACTGCTTCAATATGTTTTCAAAAGTATTGTAACTCATCCTAGTGTATTGGAAAAAGCGATCCGGATATTTCTTTAACTGTGAAAACAGGGGGTGGTACCCTCCAGCACTTTACGCTCCATATTTACTGGGCACACTACGCAAGTTTTAATACCGCCTAAAACACTAATCGTTGTCAGCGAACTACTCTCATAAAACAAATCGTCATCACTGTCCGACAACATACTTGAGACTATAGAGTGAAGCCTCTTGGCTAGCTACGCTACGCTCGCCGCTCCACTATATGCATGAGAAGCACCGCTACCATCGGGGGTCAAAAAGCTCTCAACTACGCTCTCGGCTACAGTCTAGCCTCGCAGATCCACCATGTTTCCACCCTTAGCCACGAGGCATAAACTAATCACCCTGTTGAGGACTGTGCTTACTGGGATCCCACCGAATTTTGGAAATGGAATTCCCTGATTTTCCCTGACCTCCGAGATAGTGATAATTGATAGTAATCGAGGGATTCACAGTACATTACAGTGTTAGGGTGTACAGTACAACAAACCCAGTATTTTTCATGTTGTTTAAGATTGACAAAGGTTGTGGAAAACTTGCAGGTAATATTTTACTAGACAGATAATATGTGTTTTTGCTGTATGATTAGGAAGAAAAGAGAACAATAGAAGAATAAAACACGTTTTGCTCTTTGTTTGGCCTCAAAATCCATCCTCACCTTATAAAATATTTTGTTATTGATTTTGCTGTGTTTTTTTCTCTCTCTCTCTCTCTTATTTTTTTTTTTTTTTTTTAAGAAAAAATTAAAAGACAGAGTTGAGCATTCTAACTAAACTTGCAATTCATAATGACATGGTTATGAAGTGAATATTTTCAAATCTAATAGATATGCAAATATTATGATTTTAATCAGAATAATACAAACATTAACTAAGGAGAGTTTTTAATTATTTATTGACTACATACTAATGCCATACCTGGTAAAAATACAGGTACGGCAGATAATACTGGGAATTCAACCCAACAATTCCCTAGTTTAGAGCCTTAAAAATATGACAAAGACCAAGTTTTTAAGATTCTTCACGCAAACCTCCCAGCCACGCACATGTGTTACAGAGACAAAAATATTCTAAATAAGACAGTGAGAGAAAGGAAAGAAGAATTGGAAAAAATATAAACATACAACGCAAGTAATTTTTCCCTTTTTTCTGTCCCGCCTTAAAAAAAAAAAGAGAAAAAAAAATGACAGGACAGACCTATATGCATATACACAACACAGACTTATCAATAAAGCACATACTGACAAAGTGTAGACTCAGGACAAAGTTTAAATTACTCTACAATGTGACCGATTTACTTTCTGATGGTAGCCAGTACATTGATGAACTTATTAAATACCTAATAGTTTTTACAAAAATATTTAAAAAAGATAACCATAGCCGTTTAGTGTAATTGATTTTTCCTTAATTGATCCAACAAAAAGATAACTCTTTTTGTTGGGTTAATGAACCAGAACATACAGAACACTAACACAAAATGAATGGTAGACAGAGACTTTTAAAACATAACCAAAAAGAATTTTATTCTTAATTTATTACGGAAAAAGCTATAGTTTTATCACCAAATGGTGAAAAACTAAAATGAAATTTGGAATTTCCCTGGCATCTTTCATAATTAAATTTCCTGTAGGTGAGAACCCTAAGCAACTTAGTACGGACATTGTTTTTTTTTTAATTTGATACTGAAGCAAAAAATGATTTTAGTCATATCAAAAGCACACTGGTCATTGTGACAAATTTGAGCAGCTATGTCTTCTTTGTAAAAAGAATATTGAATTAAACTGAACACTTACCTAGAATTACAGTGACTAGAATGTCAGATGCCATCATTGGTGTGTCGTGTGCGATGAAAGCATCACAAAACGTGGTGTAAATGATGAAAAGGAGGAGAGCTTGTCCGATAGTCGTCAAAGGCAATGATTTCACACTCTTTATTACTTTAAAATGCCTCAAAAAAAGTCCAATTAAAAGAGGAAACAACACTGTCTGAGCAAGGAGGACCATCGAATTGAGCATTGAAACAATTGCAGTTGAGCCAAGCTGAAAAAATAATATAATTGTCAAGAGTGACCCTATTTTATACCCTTATTAAATAGCAGACAGAAGGTGAATAAATAGAAATGAGTTAATAAGTATAATCAGAGCTCTACTAAAACCCATTCTGATAGACGGAAAAGTTGAAAATGAACTTCTGAGGAAAATTTTCCTTCTACCCTTCATTCTGTTTCGTCATTTAAGGAAGAAGCCATTTAACAAACAAAACTTTATGTGAAAACAACAACCATAAAAACTCATTATAACTTGTTTAGGACCAGGGAAGGCTTTGAGAAGTCAAGCAAGGGAAATAAGTCTTTAAAGATGATCAATACTTTGGTTGAAAACAATTTAAACCATAGCCTGTTCAAATAGATGGTGTAGTTGGAGCGAAAAGGGCATGACCTATATTCACAGGACTTCTCTCTGTTATAACCTTATCACTGGGAGGTTTAATTGTTTTTAGATTAAGTTTTGGCTAAGTATTGATAAACATCAAACGCTATCTCCCTTGACTGACCTCTCAAAGCCATCCCTGGGCCTAAACAAGACACAATCAGTTTTCAAAGTGTTTGACTTAATGTTTAGTTCATTAAATGGCTGAACAAAAGGGAGAATGAAAAGAAAATTTTCCTCAGAAAATCGCACAGGCGCAATTGAACTTGTCAGTCTATTTGAATGAGATATAGTTTTGCACCTTAGCGCTTCAGCATTCTGTAAAGCCATTTACAACGTAAGAAGGCAAGTACACAATCCAACAGGGTCATGTCAAAGGTTTAAACAACATACAAAAAATAATGATGAAGGCGACAATAAAACATAGGCGTTATCCAAATAGGTGTAAGGTCAATAAGACTTCACTACACACGTTAATATATTCATGCTAACGACACCTACGTATATATTTACTTCCTTCACTTCATGTTTCACACCTTTGTTGTGCCTTATCAGGGCACATAAATATAAAGGCTTCCAGCCTACACTTAAGGAGGATAACCTTCTACCAGTAGGTCTACGTCCACAGCCTCGACATTGCATAACCTAAGCAAAACAACCGAGTATAAAATTGGACGATCTGTGTTCAAATCGTAAACTGGCAAGGTAATTTATCATTTAAAGTCGAATCATTTGTACACTTTGCTGAACAGCATCGTTATTCTTTGAGAGAAAATTAAGCCCATAAATATAGCAATAAGCTCGGGAAATACCAAGTGGCTGAGAGCTGGTAAAGCACTTAAACACATTTGATACTACTAATACAGATCTGTGTTCTCCTGGTGTTACTATGGTGTGAGAGGTATAACTTGTCACTTGGCTGAGGAGAGGAAGAGGAAGGTGGGGGCGTCTCTCACCAATGATGGCCTTGCTGTGTTGCACCTCCTCCCTCTCCTAGAGTAAAGCCTAGTATCCACAGTACGCAGCTGCTCGCATCGAGCATGCCTCGCCACATCTGCCTCAGATTGAGGCATACACTGTTACATGTTAACTAACCTCAAATGCTCAATGCAAGCGGACAAACCACAAACAGCGAAGCATGGATCGAAACTTATTTATTAACATAGCAACTTCATCGCGATGAAACGTGCAAATCGCTGTCGCTGCTAATATTGTGATGTTAACAATTATGTAGAAAAAAAGAAAAACGACTTATGCCATGATAGTGGATCAAAAAACCATTAAAAGAGTTCAGAATATGGAAACAGATTGTTACAAGACGTGGGATACTAACAGGACAGCCCATCTGTTATTTTTCAACTTTTTAACAGGAACATTTACTGCTATAGATATTTCACCCTACATGTCTTCTCTTTTGTTTTTGTTGCAATATTTCAGGATATTTAGAATCCCCAAAAAAACTTGACTATCATACAATTTAACAATTTTATGTACGAACAGCTCGGACTGAGGGGCCTTGAGCACACCCGTTTTACCGACAAGCACATGGATCGGGACAAACAGTGGGACACGAGCAGCTCGTAGCGAGCAGCCCCGGTATCAACATCCCGAGTATATGTCCTGAGGCGTTCGATGCAAGCCGCCTCACACTGTCGATACGAGGCTTGATGTTAAGGTCTGTACTAGGCAGAGAGGAGGGTTGTAGAACTTGCAATGTCGAACCCCCCCCCCCCCCCCCTACGCTTTCCCCAAGTGACAAATTATATCTCTCTCACTATTACACAGAGGTGGTGAGGGCAGTGTGCCTCCAGTGCTACTAACACAGATCTGTGATTCTTAACAATTGCTGCTCTCACATATTTGTGGGCCTCAGAACTCTTAGAATTGCCAGTAGATAGTTTATACACCTTTTAAAACTATGCCAACTTTATGACTGTTATCCCTCAGACCTTTTTATGCCTCAGTCTTCATAAAAACAAATTTAATTTTACAGCAGCAGATTGACAGAGATGAAATTGCTATTTTTGATCCATATTTTTTTATTACAGCATAGTTAAATTTATTCAAAGTAGAAGTTTAAGGTTAAAAACAATGGTTCATTACCACTTCAAAGTATATTCATTATTACTATTCGAAAGAATTAATTTGACTTACAAACAGTAGAAGTGAAATAGGTGTCACTATTATTCCGATAAAACTCCCTAGAATCGAATTGAAGACAGCCGCTGCTTCATTTCCTCCGATTGCTTTTGTAATGATAATGGCAGAAGAAACAGGCGGTGGCATGCAGCTTACAGTAACTAAACTAAAACAATCCAATAAAGACATATAAAAAAACAGCTAGTCTATTATAAAAATGAAATGGTAACAGCTAGTCTATTATAAAAATGAAATGGTAACAGCTAGTCTATTATAAAAATGAAACATTTTTTTATATGTTTTTAAATAAAACATATAAAAAAATGTTTCATTTTTATAATAGACTAGCTGTTACCCAGTGTGCCATGCTACACCTAATTTCTGTCTATGACTATCCCCGTATTAAGATCTACTTGATAACTAGTTGTCTATACCCAGTTAAGAAAATCGGTCGAACGATGTGAATTTGTTTTAGTTAATAATGATACCGGCAGAGGCCAGCACAATCTGAATGGTTCAGTGTAGCCAATTTTTCTTGAACAAAACTTTTGACCTTTCGACCAAATTTTGAAATTTGACTATTTTGACCTAGCCTAGGAGATTTCTCGTATCAAGACCTACCTGTGTGCTAAGTTTGGTCAATAGTGGTGTAGATTTGTATAAGGAACAAACAAACAAATAAACAGACAGACACGTGATTTATATATATATATATATATATATATATATATATATATATATATATATATATATATATATATATAGATGTTACAGGTTTTGTGGGACGGAAGTGGTACTTTGTGTTGAAGGTAATAGCAAAAACATAAGGTATCCGCCACAGAAGATTATTCAGTAGTATATAGCTTATCAGTGCTTCTGTGATGATGTAATAAAACACTCTGGATCATAAGACAACACTATTTATTTATTCGGGCGAGGTTAGCTCAGTGGTAGAGCACTCGACTAATGTACTGGAGGACCCGAGTGTGCACTAACGATTTTTTTCTTCTAGTGTCATCATTCGAGGGTTGGATTTGGGGTCCCATTCCTGAGGCCGAACGTTAAAAATGTAAAAAATAAAAATAAATAAGCAACTAATAAAGTTGGAGGCCCGGTGGCCGTGAGAGTTAAGGCGTGAGCACTTAACACTCCATGCCAAAGGGTCATGGGTTCGATTCCCACTAGGGGTGGTGGCTTTTGTTTAGAGAAAAGAAAAGGCATCACCCCTATCCTGGCTAGAAAAGGGTGGTAACCTGTAGATAACCTGTCCTAAAATTCGTAGTTAATAATAAATGGACGTTAAAATTTAATAAAAAATAAATATGGTTGAGGTGAAGATCATTCGCAATTAAGAATGTAAATAATAGAAACCTCAGAAATATTCAACATGACTAATTGTATATTTATTCTTAATGTCTTAAATCCCTGTATAATTCAAGTGTCCCTGTAGAAGTGTACACTGTCAGTGAGTTGATTTTATTTATTACACACAATCTACAGTTTTCTCATGCTGTGATTAGGTCAGTAGCCAAATTAGCAAAACACTACAAGATAAAATATGTGGCCCTGAGTTCAAATTCTCACCTGGCAAGTTATTTTTTTCAAAAAATTAAGACTTGAAAATGAAGTCATTGACAATGTATTTATATAGGGGTTTAAGACATTAAGAATAAGTACATAATACATTATAATCCTTATAATAACATAGAGTTCTGTGATATGGGTTATCCACGTCTAAAATATGGATAATGGCTCTTTTTCATTAACTTTGTTATTAACAAACATAAATAATAAAAATGAACTCACCCTTTTAAAATCCATGGATTGATATCCAGTAATAATTTAAGAAGACTAGTTAATCCTAGCACAGTCAGAGGAATAAATAGGAAGGTGAAGCACTGAATAAACCCATGAAGTTTGTATGTAGTTGTTGCTGTGAGTATTTCATCTAATGTCATAGAAATACCAGATATGAAGAATATCACTCCCACAGCAAAATATTTCACAGTCCATTCAGGATGTAATATTCCTGAAATTGTTTCCATTATTTATAAGAAGTACTTATAAAAACTACTTCTAATCAATTAATATTAAAAATATATGACAATTATACCTCCTGTTGCCCCAAGGTTCGGAAATATCTCAGCAAACAATATACACAACAATACGCCCAGAAGAAACCACTGTCTCCAAAGAATTTCTTTTATGCTCCTAGTTTTGTACACGTTTCCCATTATTTTCCTTGGGGAAACCGCGAGGAAAAAATCCAATAATTCACATTTTGTTAGTAAATGAATCCGGGAAAAAATAGATTCAAATTTAAATTGATAAGAAGGATAACAGTAACTTGACAACTAAAAAAAGTAATAATCGATTCATAGTTCGATTAAAAGTCTGAATTTTATTATGAAGAAAGATCCAAGCCATTGAGTTCTAACTCAATGATTCAAACATTTTTTAAAAGTATAAATCGATTTATTAACAAAAATATTCAAATTTGTGAATATTTGATGACTAAAAGTGTTACTATTCTATTATTTAAATCATAATTCGCCTGTAGACTTTTTTTGTTAGAATTATATTTACAGGTGAAAGCGAATATTTGCTCTAATGAAAAAACGATTTATATAGCAATTTCATGAAAATTAAATGCTTCGTCTGTTTAGATTTATTGAAGCCACAATTTTGAAGCAGCTCTCTCCCCCCCCCCACCTTTTCGAGTTTGTAATAAAAAAGGTTTAATGCGAAAGAACCTTTTATGATTTTTTTAAGGAACTAGAAGACATCTAGAAGGAGGGGGGATTGTGTAGGGGGAAACCAGCTTATGACGTTGACGGAATCCGGATGTGCCGATGAGAAATCATCAGGTTTAAGAACGAAAATACTAGTGGTTCAAATTTGTGTATATATTTATTTGTCTTTTCGCGCTCAGATACCCGAAAAAAGTGGACCGATTTTCAAACGAAAGGACAATCATACTAATGATTGAAAGGCGGTCATTCGAAAGCTTACGTACTAAATAACCTAGAAAAAGGATTCTAATGACATTGGTGATAGACGATCTCAGAAGAAGAAATCAGTGTTTAAAAGTCGAAAGTGTTGGTTTCGTTCCTTTAACAGTTTTGTGTGAATGTTTTCCTCCTTTTTTAGTTGTTTGTTGTTTTATAAAATTGGATATAGGAGTAAAATTAATTTGTATGCAAGTAATTTAAAAAAAAAAGAAAAGATATGTGTAATATAGAGTTTTCCTTAAGAATGAGCGGAAGTCGACAAAACGTCAGTAATTTCCGTTTAGAGCTGGATACTGTCAGTTTCCTGTGTCGCCTAAAATCTCGCTTTTCTTTTCGATGCTATTGGAATAGGAAACATTTTTCACAAAAAATCAAAACAAAATATTAACTGTTTCTGTTCCAAGCTTTCCAAAGGACACTAGGGATAAGAACAAAACGCGCTAAGATGACGCAGATCCTACGAGTAGGATTTATTTGCCTTCATTACAGGGTTACAACTTTACAAATTTAGAACGCATTTCTACAACTTAGCACGTGGACATTTAATACAAATATTGCTTCAGCGAATGCTAAAGCCTGACGATATTATAAATTGTCTAGTGTGATAGCTATTACATGCTTCGTCTCCTATACAATGCTTTAAATTTAAATTTTAAATTAATATGGTGACATATGTCGATTTCATTGTGTGTAACTAAGGAAATGAATTGGTAATTGTCTTGCTGGTCTAGTTTCAATAACACTTACTGGTGTTCAGTTCAAGAAAAACTTACATTATTTCCAGCTTACAATATTGTAAGTAAATATCAGAATTTGTTTTATTGCTTTTTTTATTTCTTCTATTTATTTCCATAGTTTTTTTTTTGTGTGTGTGTGTGGCTTTTATGACTTTAAAAGTGAATTGAAGGTAATTCTTCCCCACCTCGGATTTTTGTGAAACTTCATAAACTGCTTCTTTTCAACCTAAGTAAGCACAAAAACATGAAAAAATGTCGCAATGCACTTTAAGAGTATTTATTTTACACTTTTCATTGTTAAGATTCAACTTGAATAAAAGTAATTACCATACATTTCTATTAAAAACATTTCCCCAGAACTGTTCTGATATATGAAAAATTGTCCCTTTAACAATCAAAAATATTACCTACTGGTAAAAAAAAATAGTCTTCTCCATCGCTGTCTGAAAAGCGAATATTTTCGTTTTCATAGGGTTCTGAATGGAATTCAGGGCGAAATTTTCCAATATGTTATGGAAATATGTTTTCGAATATGTTATGGATTATCTGATTAAGCTTACTTATCTAGGCAAGATAATCCGTTAACTATTTTACAATCATTGTGTGTTAATCGTCATCATTGTGTGATTCGGAGATTACGGAAGCAACTTGTATGAAAAATAAAGCAATGGAACGCATTTAAATACGATTTACGGTCAATTAAGGTCATTTTAAAGTTATGGGAATTGTATTGTTCCTACTAAAAAATATACTGTGTTTTGAGACATTTTTTTCCACGCTTTTATTCATATTTGGGTCGAAATGAAGTAGTATGTGAAGTTTTAAGAAAATCCGAGTTTGGGCATTAATAGTTCACAGCTACCGAATTGAATCAGTCGTTGCTGAAATATTACTTGTCCGAAATAAAAAGTTTTTTTATTCGGCCTTTCTAATTTATGCGATACATCCTTTATTCCTTCCAGGATAAATAAGGAATTTCATTTTTATGGATATCAATGCTTTTATAATGTCGCAACCTGTTTTAATCTCGGTATTATTATTTAACCTTCCTCGGCCTAAGTGAATTGCAAAAAACACAGAACGGTGTGAGGTTTGCTCACACACCAAGCTAAATCGTTTAATTTCAAGCAGGAATTAGGTTCAAATTATTTTAAGTCTAAATTCATTCACAAAACATAATAACAATATCTTTATATATATATATACATTTTCATCTTACTTATTTGCATGAAGGACAAACAGGCTCATCTTGGTATGTTCTGAACATATAAATTGTCCACAACGTGAAAATTTTGTTTTTATCTTTTTGCCTCTTTTTCTGGGGCAACAATTTCACATCCCTTGTTTCTTTGGAACCTTTGTATAAGTCGCTCATCTGTTGTTTCCGCGGCATACAATGTTGTTAGTCATAATACTACATACACACACATAAGTACCCGCATACACCCTCCCGCCAACATAAATCCAGCCATTATGTTGATTGATGTAAATATGTCATATAATACCTAATCGTCCGGGGTCAGACATCCTGCCTCATCCCTATGAGCATACCTCCTTTTTATGGAAATAAAACATCTAAACGTTGCCAAAAATATAAAAACATTCATATAAATATGTATTATATTATAGCAATCTATGGATGCATATCAATGTTCGAATAAATCTCAATGTATTTCCATTCACAATTTGATACTGAACAAATTTAAAAAATAATTAACTCCCTATCAGTAAAATTAACAGTTTTATAGCAAAAGTTTTAAAAGTACAGATTGTTGCCTGATGTGATGATATTTTGTAAATTTTTAAGTATTTTTTAAAGTGCTGCATTTCAGAAACTAATGAGCATAACAACATAAAATTTGGCACATGTACTTATGTCCTTTACTAGAATATACTCACCAAGTTTCATCAAAATCTGACAACCTTGGGTGTCGACCCCTGGATGATTTGGCATGGAATGGCCCCTAAGCGAGTGGTGCTGGTTAACGAACTCGCTCTTTCTATCCTCTCCCTTGCAACACCGGTACAGAAAGTTCGTCGTTTCATAATACTCAACCATTCTTATCTACGGTGTGCCAAATGAAAACTTTTTCATTTAAAGCCTAAGTCTTAAGCCAAGAATGCTTAGAACATATCAAAGGTCTATCATCAGCCACGACTGAGCTTATTGCGAAAACATTTCATTTGACATACAGACAAAAATTATTTTAATGTTGGATTTGATGTATGCAACAGAAAGTATATTGATATGGAACGAGTTGATTTTTTAAATGTTCTTACAAAACCATTATTTTGTTGTAATTGATTCAGTTGTATAGTATTAATTCCCCAATTCCATTCATAAAGTGATTTATCATTTTTGTTTTCCCAGAGTTTTACAAGATGGGGTTCCAGCGGATACCGGAGTTTTACGCCAACCAAAACATACTTATAACCGGTTCTGCAGGCTTCATGGGCAAGGTCCTCGTGGAAAAATTGCTGAGGTCCTGCCCAGATCTCAGGATGCTTTACCTCATTCTCAGGACTAAGAAGAATAAAACGGCTGCAGAAAGATGGAGGGAAACTACTGAAAGTATGGTAAACAAATCTATATAGCTGAAAAAGGAGATGATTTTTTTGTTCCTTGAGTATTTTCGAAAAATTGCAGTGGCATAGTAGGATAACATGAACTATACTCTACTCAAATGGTAAATTTCAATGGAAAAAATCAATATTTCCGCCACATTTCTTACCATATAGGTTAAGAAATGTCTGTATTTGAATTCTGCACACCGGATTGAATCATTGGTTCGATGTCATGAACGCCTTTAGAGGAAATGCGTTACAAATTATATATCGCTCAGAGAATAACAATTATATCAAGTGACATTAAAGCATTGTATATCAAATAAATATTTAGTTTTTATGAAAATCACGAGTTCAAAGTACAATTTTTTTCCAGACAAAAATTACCATCACTAGTTGCATTAGTATTTCTAAACTGACACAACTCAAAAATTGGCGTTTTTCAGTTATGAGTATGAAAGAAATTGGTAAATATCTCTTTATCAACCATCAAAACTGTATGTACCTAGCTTTAGAGATTGTACACCAGAGGGACTTGTGTCACTTTTCCTTTCTTAATACCATTCTCCCTACGTAGGCAAGAGTAACACATTTTCAGTTAAGTTTTTTTTATAGCTGTGTCGCTTTAGGAATACTAGTGCGATAAATTGGTCTGACATTATAATGCAAAATATATTTTCGACTATGCCAACAGGTGTTTGACAGATTGAAATCTGAAAGACCAGGAATCTTGGAGGAGAAAGTACAAGTAGTAGAAGGAGACATCAAAGAAGTTGGTCTTGGCCTGAGTGAAAAGGACTGCCAATTTTTGAAAGAAAATATAAATGTTGTATTCCATGTTGCAGCAAGCGTGAGATTCAATGATGCATTGCCAGATGCAGTTTACACAAATACTAGAGGAACTCATGAACTTATAAAGCTCGCCCTTGGCATGCCCAAATTAAAGGTAAGCCATTTTCAGTCAGTTATGCTTAGTCTCTTAAGGTTACGAACAATGTGGAGGAAAGAGGAGGAGAGAACATCTTTGCTATGCCAACTTAGTTTATATCGTGGCATTGTTCTCTGCTTTGCCAGCTGGTCTACTCGGTGAACTTTACATAAAGGCTCGGGCACACAGGAAGCGATCTGTATCACGGCGGGCAGCGATCCAACGATCGTTGCGGCGGTCTGCGATAAGGGGACATCTCATGGGACACGATATCTTTGTGAGCAATACTGGTGCTAATTCAAATAAAGCATGACATTCAACTGTATTGGCTGGCAAAGCGATAAAGACTAGCTCGCTGTGACAGATCGTTCTTTGTTTGACGGGGTTGATGCTATACTGAGTAATACAAGTAGATGGCCCACCACCCTCGGTCAGATATCGCTGTCCGCCGCGATACAGATCGCGTCCTGTCTGCCCGAGCCTTTAATCGCTTTGCCTGGCGATACAGTTATCAAAAATTACAGATTTGTCGGGCGATCAGTTTGGGTGAAGAAATTGAATTATTCATTGAAAATCATATGTTTTGAGGTTATGCTGTTTTTAATAAAAAAATACATGAATTCTATCTTGTTCATTGCATTCGTAGTTCATAGTATTCTAGCTAGTTGAATGTATATGCTTTATATAAATTAACAACAGTATTGCTCACAAAGATATCGCGTCCCATGTGATGTCCCCATATCGTAAACCGCCGCGACGATCTTTGGATAGCTGCCTTTAAGGCTCAGGCATACAAGATGCGATCTGTGCCGCGGCGGGCAGCGATTTCTGACTGGCGATCTACTTGTATTACAGAATATTGCATTAGTCCCGTCAAACAAGGACGATCTGTCGCTACGAGCTTGTCTTTATCGCTTTGCCGGGCGATAAACTTGTCAAAAATTACAGATTTGTCGTAATACCAGTTTGGAAAAATGAGTGAAGAAACTGAATTATTCATTGAAAAGGTGGAAAATATTTGTATTTGTTTGATACTTCTAATGAGTATTGCAACAATAATAATAACAGAACTATGAAAACTAGCACGATCTGTTCTCTAGAAAGGAACCAGTTTACTGTATTGCTCACCAAAGAACTCACGTCTTATCAGATGTCCCCATAACACAGAACGACGGTCGCGGCTTGCAGCCATTCTGACCGAGGTTAGCAGTCGATCTACTTGTATTTCATTGGCCCCGTCAAAAAAAGGGCGATCTGTCTCAGCGAGCATGTCTTTATCGCTTTGCCGGGCGATACTCTTGTAAAAAATCAAAAGAGCGCGTCCTGTGGCCCGTACCTTTAACCTCGCGTGTTTGATTTCTTCTACGCTCCACTCTGTTTGTAGCCTTACTTATGAACTCTTAACTTGTCACGCTGTGATATGAATCCCAATAGGTTGTTTTGCTAAATCAACGGTGGGCAAATGTGACTCGTGAGTGCCACATACCGCTCTTCATCCAGCCAAGTGCAGCTTCATTTTATTTCAGAACTTTTTCACTGGTATCTTTCAAATTTTATTTATTTATTTATCGCACCGCATCTATGGCGAAGTGATGAATCAAGTAACTTCGTCAGAGTTTATTAGAAACAATGAAGAATTTATTATCCAACATCTGAAACAATTCTTGTTGAAGTAGCTGCAGAATTAGAATTAACGTTGCACTCTACAACAATTATCGAATATTGTAAACTCATGGCAGAAGCCACTTGTCGTCTTATTTCAATTTATTGAAAAAAAAAACATATTGCTGTGAGCTTATGTACTCCACAATGAAGTACTTGAAGTGCTTTACGAAAACACGTCATAGAATTAGTGCAAACAGCTTTGACAAATGGCATGCCCAACTTCAAAGACGGGGCAAAAGATGTTCTTTAAATGTTATGTTTTTTTGTTAAAAAAAAAAAGGAATAAACCTAAAAATAAGGCAAATGAATGAAAATTTAAAAGTAAAAGAGTACCGGTTTTATAAAAAAAAAAGCTATGCCAACTTAGTAGCTGTTTTACACGGTAGGGCGATGACGACCATGGGATTCTTTCGCCCAAAAATACCACAAACAAACAAATGTTATACTTTTTTTTAATTTATTTATTTTCTCTCGCAGTTAATTTTATTATTTATGTGTGCATACGAATCACGGTATAGCTTTAATTAAGCAATTGTTTATTTTTAGGTTTTTGCTCATGTCTCAACGACATTCTGCAATTGTTATCAGACTGAAACCGATGAGAAACTGTATCCACCTCCGGCAGATTGGAAGAAAACTATCGATATTTGCGAAACACTCGATAAGAGAGCTGTATCTATTTTATCTTACAAGTATGTTTATTATTTTAAGCATTCCAAGTGCTAAATTCAAAAAACTATTGTATCGTATAGAGTTATAGAGATGTTGGAAGGTACGTATATTCCAGGGCCGCCACATCTCAGAGCCGGGTCCGGGACCAGATCACGGGCCCCCACTTCTCAGAGCCTCTAGTACTTTGCTATAGGACTTTGGGCATTTTAAAATTATTTCCATCTTCAGTTTTGGGAAAAATGAGAATAAAAGCCGACAATCAGTGCTGCAGAGGTCACTTTCGGTACTTTTTTAGCACTTTCCTCCGAAAGAAAGTAGCTATTGAGGTTGGACTCATGACGGAATTTTTGAAAAATTTCTTCAAATCTTTATCGATCCTACCTAGTAGACACCGAAAATGACCCCCGTTAAAATTTATATATATATATATATATATATATATATATATATATATATATGCATATATATATATATATATATATATATATATATATATATATATATATATATATATATATGTGTCTGTTAACACGATAGCGGCCAGAGTTTTTGTTTTTTCGTCACGAAACTTGGTATATAGCATTCAATTAGCAAACGATTGAACGAGTTCGTTAACCACCAAAGTCGGTCTACCGGAAGGGGGGGTTTACCCCGAACCCAAAACACTAATTTGACTATGTCAGCCGTAATATTTGTTATATTTCAACGAAACTTGGTATGTGTAGTGGTAATATAGAGAGAAAAGTGAGATATAAAAATGAACTAAATCGGTTCATTAGAAGGGGGGGTTTACTTCGGACCCACAATACCAATTCGCCACTACCAGCCGTGATTTTTGGTATATTTCGACGAAACTCGGTATTCGTAGTGGTAATCCACAGGTGAATATGTGTTGTAAAAATAAACTAAACCGGTTCATTAGGAGGGGGGGTTTACTCCGGACTCACAATACCAATTCGCCACTACCAGCCGTGATTTTTGGTATATTTCGACGAAACTCGGTATTCGTAGTGGTAATCTACAGGTAAATATGTGTTGTAAAAATAAACTAAATCGGTTCATTAGAAGGGGGGGGGGTTTACTCCGGACCCAAATTCCTAATATACTTATACCGGTCGTAATTTCTGCTGTATTGTAACGAAACGCGGTATACGTCGTGGGTATTTCATGAGAAAGAAGTGTTGTAAAAATGAGCTGAATCGGTCAATCGGAAAGCGGGGATTTAATTTGTAATATATTTCAATAGAAAAGCCAGCCAGACGTAGGTTCACAAAGCCGCCGCAAGGAGCACTAGAGTGACTGTATCCTGTTCCTGCCTTAGATCAAAATACGATAATATGAGGTTTTTTGTATTTATTACTTAGTGTAATAGGTACCATGTGTAAACATAACTCTGGAAGCAAATTAATAATTGATCAGTTACTCATTACAAATTTAAAAGAGAACTATTCATGTTTTTATTTTATTTATGTAGGATATTTTAAGCAAATTGTTCTGGAAAGCACTCTACACTACCCAAATACTGAGGAAAGTGCTTAGTTATGCAGCTCCTGCGTGACGGACTTTCTCCAATTAGCGAGGACAACTGTACCCGGTTGCCCCCCCCCCCATGTGGCGGCCCTGGTATATTCATATGCGATGGTTCGATATAAAGATGGGTAGTGACCCTTACAAATTATTTTGTTATTATCCAATTTAATGCAACTTTTTGGACTAGTGATGGGCGATTCTCGATTATAATTCGATCTTTCGAATCGATTCGAATCGAAATGAAAAGATCTATTCCCCCAAAAAAATCGTCGAGTTCAGATCGATTCAAAGAAAGATATTCTAGGCTCAGAAGATCGAACAACGATATGGATCAATCTTTGATGTGGACCTATCTTCGATATGGATCATTTCACGATTACTTACAACTACCACTGAAATTCGTGTTTCATTTAGAATCGATTCAAAGAAAGATCTTCTAGGCTCAGAAGATCGAACAACGATATGGATCAATCTTTGATGTGGACCTATCTTCGATATGGATCATTTCACGATTACTTACAACTACCTACGAAATTCGTGTTTCATTTAGAATCGATTCAAAGAAAGATCTTCTAGGCTCAGAAGATCGAACAACGATATGGATCAATCTTTGATGTGGACCTATCTTCGATATGGATCATTTCACGATTACTTACAACTACCACTGAAATTCGTGTTTCATTTAGAATCGATTCAAAGAAAGATCTTCTAGGCTCAGAAGATCGAACAACGATATGGATCAATCTTTGATGTGGACCTATCTTCGATATGGATCATTTCACGATTACTTACAACTACCTACGAAATTCGTGTTTCATTTAGAATCGATTCAAAGAAAGATCTTCTAGGCTCAGAAGATCGAACAACGATATGGATCAATCTTTGATGTGGACCTATCTTCGATATGGATCATTTCACGATTACTTACAACTACCTACGAAATTCGTGTTTCATTTAGAATCGATTCGATTCTCATTCGAGAACCGCCCATTACTACTACGAATCGAGCTAAATAAGTTTATTTGAATACTTGATAATATGAAAAATATGTCTGTAACCTGAAATTAGAAATATTTAGGATTATTTTTCATAAAAAATAATATATAATATGTATAAGTTCATTAAATGAGAAAGAAATAGAATAAATCGGCCCTTAGAGATCGATTCTTTAAAAAGATCGGCCCTTAGAGAACGGTTCTTTAAAAAGATCGGCCCTTGCAGATCGATTCTTTGAAAAGATAGGCCGTTGGAGATCGATTCAAAAAATCGATATATCGTGTTAAAAAGATCGATTCAGATAGCCCATCTCTATTTTGGACTTCATTGTCCTTCTTCAGGCATAATACTGTAATTTCACAACAAGAGAGCCGAAACGTTTATTTTTTTAAATAAACGGGAAGGTCCGGAGCGCCCTAGTGTCATGAAACCAATAAATACATGGATTATTAAACTGAAGAATAATATCGTTTAATTAAATTGGATAATATCAAATAATTTGGAAGGGTCACTACTCATCTTCTATCCATCCTTTTTTTTTTTTTTTTTTTTTTTTTTTTTTTTTTTTTTTTTTTTTTTTTTTTTTTTTTTTTTTTTTTTTTAAATGGCTGTTAATTTTACTCTCACAAAACGATATATGTAAGCGTCCAGAAACTGTGAAATCTTAGAAAATTTCCTCTATGAATGTATCTTTCTTCAATCAATATAGGAGTTGTATCGATTGAGGATTTCGGAATTCTTTAAGGAAACAATTTTTTTTTTTTTTATTAACCTACTTTGAAAGAAAAAATCTAATTTAAATTATAATTTCTATCATTAAATAAAATGTATTTCGTATTTTCAGGTATCTAGGAGTTTTTCCAAACACCTATACATTTACTAAAAATTTAACAGAATGTCTTCTTATGGATTACTCCGACAGGCTTCCTTTAGTCATTTTAAGGCCATCAATAGGTAAATTGATCAAATAATGTATATTCTGTGTTTCCTCAAAAATTAATCCACACACACAAAACCCCACAAATGTATATTGTAATGAATGTGTTCCATAATAAGCACAAGAGCTAGCAATGTAAGATCTTTTAATAAAAATTTTCCTAGACTTTTGAAAATATACACGTGTGCGTATAAATAATCAATCACTTACATACATATACACATTGCATCACACTCGTGAGTTACTAGTGACTTTTCTAATCGCCTCCAGGATGATATATCTAATATATAGGCTGAGTGTAGGCTAATGCTATAACGATTTGTTTTACTGTTCCAGTAATTGCATCTATGAAAGAGCCGATCCCAGGATGGATAGACAATGCGAATGGACCGATAGGGCTAATGCTCGCAGGAGGAAAAGGAGTCATACGTATATCTTATTGCAACAAAGAGGCAATACCTGATTACATGGCGGCGGACGTTGCAATCAAAGCAATGCTTGTTTCTGCTTGGAAACGTGCGGTGAAGTAGGTATAACTCACTTAAAAACTGGATATTAAACCTACCATAGAAATGAGAAATGTCATAATAATATTTGTGAAGTTAAAGAAAGAGTTAATGATTGGACATCTAATTGCTCTGCTTTTATTTTGTCCATACCAGATCATTACCATTCCACAGCAGTGTAGCATACTCGCGGTCCCGGGACAGTAATCTTAAAATATTAGGTCCCATCCAAAATAATGATCTTTTCTAGACAAGGGGAGCTTTCAGGTCTAGTCCAATTAACAGTATTTATGTAGAAACCATGCCATTAAAATACAGAAGAGAAAGATGTGGGGGTGCCCCCCTCTCGGCTCAGTTTTCACTGATGGCAACACGAGCGAATTTGGCTTTGTTACAGGCCAACACTGTAGGCGGATAAAGACGAAGGTTCTAGTGTTTTGTAATGCCTTTCACATTATTGCAAACTTTCTGTTGTTTAAAAGCTTTATTTCGTATGTACCTCGCCCCTTCAAGACTACCATTAAACACGCCCTAAAGCATAAATGTGTGAATTCGACCTGTTCTAGTATAATTTTAAATAATTCTTTCCACAATAAATAACTGAAAGAATCTACTAGTCCGAAATTCCAACGTCAAGTTGGAAGAATACATTACAAAACTTACCCAATGCCAATAAACATTACATACAGAATAGGCACAAATTTGACAAACTAAAAAAATCTGACTAAATATGAAGTTACATTCATAATTTGGGTTTTAAGGAAATCCTTAACACTAACCCAGACAGCCTCTTCCCTTTCAGTCATGGTTCATGAGAGAATGTGACTGCAGGAATGTTGTTAGCTTGAAGGAATAAAGAGGAAGAACAAATGTTTTGTTTACAGATTCTTAGAACTCAAGAACATTTCAAAATACATACAATACTCACCATTTGCCTAACAAGATTTTAACTGAAATTATAGGACTCCAAAATTAAGATTATTTTAAATTATTTGGCTACCAGTGCATGTGGATATTTCTCAAACCAAACTCCTCAGAAAATAGAAGTGAATAAGGCTATTCAATGATCTAATTAAATATCCCACAAAACAAAAGCAAATTCTGTGGTAGTCAATCAGAACAGCATTACTGATAATTTGTAGTTAATAATGATGAACATTAAAATTTAAATAATAATAATAACATTACTGATATGAAACTGTGTCATATTAAACAACCTTTAGATAACCCGTCTAAAATTCTTAGTTAATAATAATGGACGTTAAAATTTAAATAAATTAAATAATAACAAGTGTTTAGCAACCCAATTCATTTGGACAGCAAACTATATGTATTATAAATAAAGCTTTTCTTTTCTTCTTTTTGCATAATTATATTTATTTTCTTCATGTATAATTATTATAGTTTATTGATTACTATTCACTATTTTGTTTAAAAGCTGACATTTCCATATAATACTCCAAATTTGCAAGTTGCCTTCATTGTAACTTCAATAAAAATAAATAACTCCACTCGGTACAAACCCCAACTACTACAATTTATCAACAAGTACTTTTTACTGATTGTTTAATTTAATTATTAAACAATTATCTATCATTCGATAGATACTATAAATATTTTAATTGAACCATGTAATGCTTCTTTACATTTTTCCAGCCCAGAAAACACTGCGCTACCAATATATAACATGGCCTCAACGTCTAAAGGTATTTCAAATGGTGAAGCTATAGAGTTGGGTAAAAAAATTAATAAACATTACCCAGTCAGCGGAATGCTATGGACAACTGGAACCAGGGCTACAAAAAATAAAACCTGGTATCGAATAAATGCAATCTTCCTTCATTTCATTCCTGCATTAATAATTGACAGCTTGCTAAGGCTTCTAGGGAGAAAACCAATGTAAGTACATATTTTCTGTACGTTTTGGAAGAGTTAGTCATTTTAAGCATATTCTAAAGTAGTTTAGGTATTGAGGTTGCTGAAAGAATTTTTGATCAATTTCTTAAAATCTTCTTCGATCCTATGTACTAGAAAATCATCCCTCTTGAAATGAGAAAAATAGAACGATTAGAAGAGTTTTTTAATCTTTTCTCTACCCTTGACTCCTACAGCAGTCAAGAGCGGCTGGGCTCTGTGCACTGTTGACTTCTCTAGAAGTTGGTGGTAAGACAGACGTCACGTACTGTTGTCTTCTCCAGCAGTCAAGAGTGTCTCATATTTCTGACTGCCTTTCTCTACTCATTTCTCGAATTTAGAGCTATCTACCGTAGGGTACTTCTAGTATTACTGCCTGCCACTAGAGGGTATTTGAATCAAGTTTTTGGCAGTAAGAGCTATCACAACTTGTTACCCACTCAGCCTTGGCAAATTACCGTAAGTTATTATATCTTTATAGAATATGTTTCACTTGTTTATTATTCATAACATGAAGGAAACATGGTTAACATAAATACTTTTTTTTTACACGCATATATTTTTATAACTTTCGTTTTAAATTAAGAAAAAAGTGACCATTGTCTTAACAATCTTTGGCAGAAGTTCAATAAATAAAGTCAAAGTAACATAAACGCCAATCTATTAAAATTGGTTCTACATGTTTCGCATCCTTGGATGCCAACATCAAAATGTGGTTGACATTTTGAAATGTAGTCGCTACGGTATGGAGCTGTTCCCTCTCTTCTCCATAGCCCTGAAGATGTCTTGTAATTAAAGCCGAAATGTTGGCAAATAAATATTACTCATATTTTAGTTATAAAATGTAGTTTTATTTAAGAAATGACCAAACCCTGATCATCTACACCTTCTCAAAATGTTTTATAAATTGATATGACCAATGAAGGTATTAACACTATTATTCAGTAAGCCTACAATCGTTTTTCATTTAAATTAAAACTATCTTCTTCATACAGGCTGCTTGATATCCAAAAGAAAATTCACATTGCAATGATGGCACTTGGCTATTTTACAACGAAACACTGGGTTTTCAGCAACAAAAGGTTCCTTGCTTTGAACAACGAAGTACCAATCGAAGATAAAGAGGACTTTGATTATGACTTTCAAAATCTTGATCCATATGAGTATTTCAGAGAAGGAGTTAAAGTAGGGAAGAAGACCCTGCTTAACGAGGATGAAGACGAAACCTTGCCTAAAGCAAGGGCTGCTGCTCGAAGGTAAAGTTTTCATAATTTTTTTTTTTTTTTTTTTTTGGAAAGGTGAATATAAAATTATATAAAACAATAGTATGATAATAAATTTCATTCAGCAGGTCCTGCCTATACTGAGCATATTCCTCAGCATGTGTTGTAAAAAAACATCACACTAAATCAGTTCGTTAGAAGTTGGGATTTACTCCGGAAACAAATTAAGTAAACAATTAATAATAGAGCAGTTAATAACAAATATAAAAGAGCAAAACTGTTCATATTTATTTATATACTGGCTGTTACCCGGCGTTCCATGCTACACATACTTTCTGCATCTAGAAAAGCAAAAATAAATCAGAAACCAAATAAGTAATATTAAACTCTAATAACGCAAATATGTAACAGTTCGAATCTGTGACCTCCAAACTGTGAGTACTAGATGATTTTGACCTAGCCTATGACACTCCCCTTATCAAGACCTACCTGTGTGCCAAGTTTGGACAAAATTGGTCAGACGGTGTGGATTTCTATAAGGAACAAACAGACAGACAAGCAAATACCTGATTTATATGTATATATGTATATATATATATATATATATATATATATATATATATAGATAGATGGATAGATAGTTAGATACATAGATAGATTGGTCAGTATAGGCACATTATTAAAAAATGCTGCCTAAATTATCCACAGTGTTGAGGAGTGTGCTTAGTTATGCAGTTTGGTTTTTAAAAATTTCAGCAATGACACCTATTATTTTGATATTTTTTTTAGAGGAAGGTATCCTAGGGAGAGAAAGGTTTGTGGAGGAAGAGTCCATAGCAGGTTCAATTCGTGTTGAACCATTTTCCACTTATTTTATCATTTCTAAGCATCTTTGCAAGCTGCTTTCCCTATTTTAATGGGACAGCAGTAGGCAATGATAAAATAAACTCATCTTCTTATCAATCAACTCCTTCCTCATCTCTGTTGTCCAGAAGCTCCTTAAAGTATTTGATCCATCCGTTCATTAAATTCCCAGCTTTTAACACTTCAGTGGTGGCACCGGGTGCATGAGATCCAGAGTAGGTATTCATTATTCACAATTCTCATATTCGTCATTCAATCTCTAATTATGTGATTTCTAGTGCCTTTCAGTAGGGGAATCCTAGATTACATAGGGAGAGTAAATAAACACTATTGGTTTTTGGGCTTTGAAGATGGTTAGGGATCTCGAGAATCTGGTCCCACCACTGACGTTGGATTTTTCTATTCAGATTCCGTGAGGTGGCAATGGGTCTAGGGGACCAGTGTTGCTTTGGCTTGACCTGAGCCTTAACCGCATCATTCCATCTGGCTATTATTTTTTGTACTTGCTCCCTAATGCATTCTCCAAAAAAACCAGCCAGTCAGAGGAGTAGTAATAAAATAATATGTATTAAATCAAAAACTATTTGAAGTATAAATTCCTTTATAATAAACATATTTTTTTGTTCTTTTTGCAATTTATTTTTACACTGACAAACACCTGATTTTGAGTCTTTATTATACTTATTGGACGTAAAATAACCAGACACAGAAAAGATATTCTTCTTGCATAACTATTTGACTGGATCAAAGCATACGACTTTTGTGGAAAAGTATCCTTTGTTTTTATCTGAATATTCAACATTATTTTTGTACTGATTAACATTTGACTTTGTACAAATAATATTTAAATCAATTTAAGTATCTTGTTTTCACATTTCAGGATTGAATTTCTTGATAAGTGCATAACCTACAGTATGAAGGCATTTCTGGTGTGGCTTGTGTACAGATACTTAATGGTAATATCTTTCTTCTTTCTTTCTCATGAATGTGTGTGTGTATATATATATATATATATATATATATATATATATATATATATATATATATATACACATACAGTAGAACTTGGATAATTCGAACCCCTAGGGACCGATAAAAAAGTTTGAATTATCCAAACTTCGAATTACAAAAGTTTTTAAAAATTAAGGGGTAAAAATCGAATTTCATATTTTCACATTTTTTAATTATAGAAAATACATATATTTTATTTAGACAATAACAAACATTTCATAAATTGATGATTACGTACATAAGTAATAAATAATTGATCAAAAAAGTAAAAATAAAAGTCTATTTTTTTGAAAAAAAAGTTATTTTCAAGGGCAAGAACCTTTTTCTCTATTTTTCAGGTAAGTTGATGAAGTGTTAGGAGGAATTCATTGGCATTTCTTTTTCATTGGCTTTATTCCTTTTTCAACGTCTTTAATCGCAGCAATTTTCTCTGACAAAGTTTTATAACTTCTAGGCTTCGACATCCTAAATCAACAACTCCACTGTACACCGGAAATTCAAGGCACAAACAATACAACAGATCTAGACGCTGACTGACATAACTCAATAATAATTGTAGATGGAAGGGAGTTCTAGGATAAAACGAGAGGATGTGTATGTAACTATAACCCCTGGAAGGGGGGAAGCGTGACCTACCACTTTGCAGAACTCCTAGAGTCCAAGAACTAGACTATGAGACAGCCGCGCTTCTTGTCCAGGAACCCCTACATCCGTATCTTACTATCTTTCTTACCCGAGGGGAGAATATTTTCACAAGATTTAAGATCGACCACTTCCCACTGGAGGTAAAAAATTCGAATTATCCAAAATTTTATTCGAATTAACCACAATTTTTTTACATTGTTTATGCCCTAAATTCTAGGGACCGAGAGAAATATTCGAATTAACCACGATTTCGAATTATCCATGTTCTACTGTGTATAAACATGTATATATATATATATATATATATATATATATATATATATATATATATATATATATATAATGTCTACATGAACACAAATTAGCTAGAAAAACGTATGTTAAAATATTAATGCAAAAAACTTGTTTCTTCTTTTCTTTTTCTTTTTTTTTAAATAATCTAAGGGAAATAAACTTTCTCCATTTTGGTCATTTTCTGCAAAGAATGCTGCTGGACAGCTTTCCAGAATCTAAAGAAGATTATGAAATGTTTTAGAAGAAATATCACAATTTCCCTGTCAGTTTGCCAAGAGCATAGAGTATGTATTAGTATTATCAATGATGACTTTGCGTTTGGAGCTCGTGACCATAACGGAGTATATCATTGAGTTTCTCCATGACATTCTGCTGGTTTTGGAAAGGCACATGAGGACGGGCGTTATCATGATGGAAAACTATGCCTTTAATTTTGCCAACTGGGCACAGTATACTGAAGAAGTAATGGTCTGTTTGGGTGAGGAGCTCAAAATAAAGTACATCTTTTCAACCCCACCAAATGCACCGCATAACATTCTAGCGCGGTTCCTCTCTTCCCCATAGGGAGGAAACCAGCTAATGAGGTTGACCTCATGACACAAATGGGAAGTGCTGACTAGAAAATTTCATGTTTCAGAACCCTTAGATCAAGAATACATCAGCGGTTCAAATTTGTAAATATATATGTGTCAGTTTGCTCGAAAGAAACCATTTCTAACGCGATATCTGTAACCGTTTACGAGTAAAATTGATACACAGAATTCCAAACGAATTTTCAGTTTGGGTATTCAGAAACGATTGATTCAGTTGAAACTTGTTCCAGTCATTTGACATCTATCTAATCTAAGATAGTTAAATTTTGGTCCCTTTTGGAATTAATGAAGTACTAGAAATAAAATATTTTATGAACAGGCATGTAAGGTTCTGGGATTTTCATATATTTTCTAAAATATCTCGAAAACCGTTATGAAATCGTGGTAAGTGAAGTGTAACCATTCAAAATCTTACTAAATTTT
Organism: Gonocerus acuteangulatus; assembly: GCA_946811695.1. Classification (NCBI taxonomy): domain Eukaryota; kingdom Metazoa; phylum Arthropoda; class Insecta; order Hemiptera; family Coreidae; genus Gonocerus; species Gonocerus acuteangulatus. The sequence goes on from OX328130.1 coordinate 58,474,685, forward strand.
CTACAAAAAGGTTCAGATGTAATTTTCGATGGTGTGATGTCAATTGGAGAAATAAGGACCTAATGTTCCTTCTGAGAATGAAGATAGGTCTTATTTATACCTGGTAAATAAGACAAGGTATAAATAAGTCCGGATCTTATTTATACCTGGTCGGGGTCATAGTCGGCCTTTCCAGTACTATGATTGGTCGATTCTTCTAGCACTGATAGATTACATGCAGCCAATCAAATCTGTTCCTTGAGATAAGAGGTGTCCATAATCATTCTACTCATTCTAACTAATCATTCTACTTGTGCAGATGCCCAACCAGCATGGCCCTCAGTGCTTGTAAGGTTAAGTTAAAAGTACAGCATTTTTAAAGGTAATTGGATTTATTTACTTTTCAGGGCTAGGAAAAGAACCCCTTACAAAGCATTCATCAATATGAAATATCTTTTGAGCTAATGTGAGGAGCAAGATCATCTGATTCCTCACAAGGAATGCCAATTATCCACAAGCAATCTCTAAGACTTCAAGTGAACCAAATACAATCATGAAAACGTTATTTTTAAAGGACTGTATTTTGTAAGTTTATTTGTTTGAAGAATACAAATAAGACTAAAATAACAAGTGAATTGATGATAGCTTTAAGGATGCAATAAATTACTTTTTTTTTTACAATTTCTTTCTTTAATTTAATAACAGTAACAAATAACCAACACTCACTTAACGTAAAAAAAAAGTTTAAATGATACAACCACAATATTTTAAAACATTATGAAGTTACTGTTTATTGTATCAATCAATTCAATATTCATTCATTTATCATGTAGAAATTATAGGATTTAGTTCCAACAAAAAATTACAAATAACAGAAACTTACTTTATAATTGAACAGGAGTTTCTTATAATGTCAATACCGAAAATTAAGCAAAACTGTTTGCTTTGTCAATAAAAAACATAACAGTGCCCTTTTTTAAATAAAAATTAAATACTTAATTTATTTCTTACATCTAATACCATTATTATTCATTTATGTCATCTATTAACATTTTTATTCTTGTTTGGTAAATATAAAACTATGATTTCTATAGTTTTTAGGAGTAACATTTATCATTGCTCTTCTATTTGTTAGTTAGTAATTTCTAATAAAAAAAATAATTCAAGGGCTTTTGTATAAATGAATACATAAGTGTGTGTGTATTTATAAAATGATGTATTTTAATTTATTTTCACAAATAGTTTTATTTGTAGGTATTATATAAAAAAAATATTAATAATTTAATTATTTACTATTTAACTTTTTAATAATGATTTTCTATTTTATTTTTGACGAACAAGACGAAGGGAAATATTGTGTATTTAATATTTTAAGGTTTTACTTACAATGTTTGGCTAATAAAAATCTATTATAATGTTTAATTTTCCATGAATATCGCCTTCTCTCTTCATATTATTGCTATAAAAGTCGTTAGCAAAGGATTTACAAATTCAATTGAAATGTGACTCGATTAGGGTAAGTTTAGCTAAGTGATCTCGTAGGTGTAAACAAAGTATTGTAAATTAGGTAACATATTTACAATTCTCAATAAACATTATTTATTTACTTAAATAATGAAGTTACCCTACAAGAGTTATTTAATCAAATATGGAGGCCATCTTTTGAAATAATTTTAACAAAGGCTTCAGCGTAAAAAAACATGATTGGCATGTATTAATTATTGAGTTAAAAAAAGGGCTTTCCTCCGTCAGTGCTTCCTGCAAGTCACAAGGAATTTGTAGATGTTCTTGTCTTTTAAAAGGACATTAAAACAAAACGAAGATTAAGTGTTTTATTGAGAATGACAAAGATGTTACCTACAGTAGAAAGCATTAAATTTATTTTTCAGCAATTTCCAAATTACAACGAAAACCTTTTTTACCAACTCAGATTGATAAGTATGCTACCCCAATACATTTAGGCAGCAAACCTTATTTTTTAAAAAAGGATTTCTCACTAAGTTTTAGTTTAAAAGTTTTAAGTTCTCACTATGTAATTTTGGGTTAGTTGGCAGAGCACTGACATCAAGAGTACTCTGCGCTTAAAAAAATGGAAGTTAAAATAATGCTCATTAAATGTTATTTATTATATAGGTATATTATTAAATGTTATACCACTGAATAGAATCGTACATGGTTTTATAGATCAATTAGTTCGGAAAATGATAAATTTTCATTATAGTTTTTAAATGTTACAATATTGTCACACAAAATGATGTCCTGTTTATAGCATTTTTGATGTCCCATGAGGTCAAATTTCATTAACTACGGGTTATTCGTTAATAAACCTTTATTCTGCTCTACATGTTTCCCATCCCTTTGACACATCTTTAGGAGCACTTAAAATACAAATCACAGCCTCAATCTAAGAGAACCTCCCGTAGGCCCACGTGTATCCATGTCTAAACTCTGATTTGTATTTTAAGTTGTGTCAGGGTGACATGAAACATGTAGAGCTAAATAATGGATTATTAAAGAATAAAGTGTAGTTAATGAAATTTGACCTTCTGTCACATACAATCCATTGTGAAATATAGGGTCTTCATGTAAACCTTAAGGAATAGCTAAAAATATCTTGGTTGTAAAAACCATTCATTGCATTATATAGATTAACATTTTTATACAAAAGTGTAATAAGCTATCAGTCACTTAATAAAGGTTACAATTTTATATTTTTTCACTTAATATTAGCTATCACATTTCTAATAACTCTATAAAGGTGAAAATATAAATACATCATTATTAATTAAAATTGTTGTTATCTAGTCAACATCCTGTTACTGGTACAAGAGGATTTATTGACATCATATATTAAATTTTAAGTTTATTAATATCATTTGAAACGTTTCATTACAATAAAATCTGTTTTCATGTATTAACTTCCTAAATATCTCGATTCTTAATAATATTTTAATATCCATAACCCTTAATTAGTGGCGTCGGGTCATATTGACCCGAATGTATTTGTTTATTCGACCTTTGCCCTTTGAAATCTTTGTATTTCAATAAATGTTATTGTTTATTATTATTTATTTAAATTACTTTACCCCCAAAAAATCAATTTAAAGTCTGTTTCACTGGGGCCCCGACACCATTAGTTATGGAAGAAAAAGCACGCCACTAATTAAGGGTTAACCAGTGGTGTGTGTAAAGTGCCTGAGAGACAGGAGGAAAATTTAAGTGAAGTATGTTGATAGCAGCAAGCATCTAGTCAAGATGCTCACTGCTGCCAACATACTTCACAGGAAGTCCCCTCACAGAAAGTGTCTGATACACACATAAAGTGTGTATCAGACACTTTATACACACCAGGGGCTAAATAGATTATTGGATTTTCAAAAGTATGCTCATACACAGTGAGATAAATCTTAATATATTCATGTTAAAGATATTTTATAATAAGTTTTACATTATATTCCAAAAAAAAAAAAAATTAAATAAATAAAAATAATTTTATTCTGATTTTGATTTGTTCCTTATGGGCTAGGGCTATTTCAAAATCTTCTTTCTATTTCCTTGTTCCCAAATTTAAACGTAATTGAGAACATTTAATATATTTTACTTTAAATACTAATAAATAAACAAAAGAGAAAACAATTCAAAAACTCAAAATGATGAAAAAGAGGATCACAAAGTTTTCTTTTGGGCCTCAAGAATATTAGTTTGACTATTTGCACACTTTTAGAAAGAATCATTAACATAGAAAACTTAAAATAATTAAAATCAGTCTTATTTTTCTTAACATGTAGTTGTAACAGTTTTAAACTAGTAAAAACAATTATACTCCCTGCAGTAAATAATTAGAGATCTTAAATAGTTTAGGTCAATATTTCTCCATTTCCTTAAGTACCTTTTTGTATAGTAAATCAACAACGTCGTTTGCAAATAGAAAGTCCATGTGGTTGAAATCGGCTAATGGAACTCGGTAAGACATTACCAAATTCGGCATTCTCTTACTCAGCTTTCTGACGTCCTGTAATACATGAATATTATAAGCACAAGTTTAGTAACTGTGTTTAGTATCAATAAAAAAAAAAAATCACTTATAATTGAAGTTTATATGTTCTACAGATTATAAATAAATGTTAATTGAAAAAGAAATTTATGTTTATTACATTTGTTTGCATGATGATGTATTATGTTTTTAAAAAGATAAAAAAGAAAAGAAAATATGGAAAATATATTTGATAACATGAAATAAAAAAAACCCAACAACACATAAATAAAAATAAATTTATAATTAAGGCATAGAAAATGCAAGAACAGAAATTTCGTGTTTGAGAGTACTAGCAATTCTGTTGTCTAGGAAATATTATTTTATTGCCGCCTTTGCCTTAACGATAGCTCAAAATTACAGTTGCCAAAGTATTAAGTTTATATTTGAAATTAGAATGAATACCCAAAATCGTAAATGATATATATATATATATATATATATATATATATATATATATATATATATATATATATATATATATTTATATATATAAAAAAAAAATCAGTCCCGTAACAGGCCACAAGGGCCCAGAGAGGCAGATACTGTAGAGGTATCTGATTCTTGACCATACGGCACACTAGGGAGATAGTGTGGTCAATACTATGCTCCGGCCGCCTGATTTTCCCCTTGGCTGCTTCGACTGCTAGAGTCATTAGCACCCAAGGTACCCATTATTAATTAAATTAATTAAAGGCTGGGTGAGCCTAGGGTCGGCCTGGGACCCCAAATCCAACCCTCGAACGGCAGCACTAGAAGAAAAAATCTTTAGTGCGCGCTCGGGTTTTGAACCTGGTCCTCCAGTTCATTAGTCGAGTGCTCTACCACTGAGCTAACCTCGTCCCGTATATATATATATATATATATATATATATATATATATATATATATATATATATATATATATATATATATATATATATATATATATATATATATATATATATATATATATATATATATATATATATATATATATATATATATATATATATATATTCACTTTTTCTTGTTTCTTTTTTCTGGCAGGGGGTTGATAAAGTAGTACACACTTTTTTCACTTTAACTACTTTATTTTGTATGTTTCGCCCGACATGTTTTGTGCCTTTTCGCACCTCTTCAGGGCCTTTCCTATTCAACAATAATTTTTGTAAATCTTAAACTTATAATTTTTGTATACTAATATATATCTATCCTTTCCTTAAATAAATTTACATATGAACATATAATATTTTATCTTAATCTTAATCCTACCTTATCAGGAAGTCCTCTCGTCGTGTTGTCTAGCTTGATCAGGTGTAATACTGAAAAGTCATCTGTGGTAATGAATATGGCTGGTTTGTATAGATTTTTTAGATATTTCAAAGGTATCGATTATTGTTAAAAAGGTTTTCGTGAGATTTAATTTATAATACTATGAAAAATTTGGTGCACATTCTTTAAATCTGTTTTTTTTATTTATGGCGGTGTTTGAATTTTTAATTATATAGATATTTTCATTGATTTTTCTTTTTAGTGTGTTCCTAAAATTTTAAAATTAAAGTTATGTTTTAAAGTTAGTGCGTGTTCTGTGAAATTCTTTATGAAAAATACGAATTTAAATAAGCAAATAGCTTTGAATGAGCATTTATTTCTACAAAAGAGAAAACAGATATTAACAAAAGCAAATGACAAAGATTTGAATGAAATAAATCAATATTTTACTTTTCAGTACCATCCTTCAATAGCCAATAGACTTAAACAAATATGTAAAGACGTAGGTAAAATAAGTTGGAAATATGGTAGCAAAATTGAAAATAGTTTTAGCAATATTAAGGACAAAATTAAACCAACAAGTACAAAGAACAATATATACAAAATTCGATGTAACGATTGCAACGCATGCTACATTGGGGAATCGGCACAGCTTTTGCAAAAGAGGATTGTGCAACACGCAAAAAGCATAGACACAAACAAAAACAGGACAACATTGACAGAACACGCACTAACTTTAAAACATAACTTTAATTTTAGAGACGTTCACATTTTAAATAAAGAAAGAAACACACTAAAAAGAAAAATCAAAGAAAATATCTATATAATTAAAAATTCAAACACCGCCATAAATAAAAAAACAGATTTAAAGAATGTGCACCAAATTTTTCATAGTATTATAAATTAAATCTCACGAAAATCTTTTTACCAATAATCGATACCTTTGAAATAGCTAAAAAATCGATACAAACCAGCCATATTCATTACCACAGATGACTTTTCAGTATTACGCCTGATCAAGCTAGACAACACGACGAGAGGACTTCCTGATAAGGTAGGATTAAGATAAGGATAAAATATTATATGTTCATATGTAAATTTATTTAAGGAAAGGATAGATATATATTAGTATACAAAAATTATAAGTTTAAGATTTACAAAAATTATTGTTGAAAAGGAAAGCCCCTGAAGAGGTGCAAAAAGGCACGAAACATGTCGGGCGAAACATACAAAATAAAGTAATTAAAGTGAAAAAAGTGTGTACTACTTTATCGACCCCCTGCCAGAAAAAAGAAACAAGAAAAAGTGAAAAAATATATATCGGGTCATCATTCACCAGAAATATATATATATATATATATATATATATATATATATATATATATATATATATATATATTTTTTTTTTTTTTACCGCGCACCGACATCTAGGCAATTAGCACCGACATCCATGGTGCAGCGAGGAATTTTTTCAATGAGCTGTGAGATGAGAAAATTCCTGCCCCTGGTGGGACTCAAACCCACCATCTCCTGCATGAGAATCTAAGGCGTTAGTCACTAGAACATGGGGAGACTCCACTTTAAATGTTAAATCAAATTCTGTTTTACCAAAAGTACTTTTTTTTCCAATTTTAGAGACGATTTGACCACAAGAAGTGTTTATTATGTTTTTATAATTATTTAAATCATAAGAACATAATCTCATAAATAAGAATACAATTTACTGTATTTTATTTAATTTAGTGTAAAATTGGATATGTAAAATGTTTTAAAATCCTCAAGTTGAGGCTTTAGGCCTTTTTACAATTATTATTGTAAGCCTTAATTCAACAAAGATACCTTAGGATCTGCAAGCCAGTCATTATCTCCATGAAAGAAAGCAGTGGGGGCAGTGATCTTCTCTAATTCATATCTCGGTGCTGATCTTTTCTTGTACATTTTCATATTCATTTCAAGGCCATGGTCAAACATACAAAAATCTCCTAAAAACAGAAAACGTAAATGTTTATTAAAACTACAATTTTGCAGAATTTAATTGAAACTAATACATAGACCATAAACTATAAATGAATAACAATGATGGAATAAATAGTTAAGAATTTCCACAGATGTTCCATTTTATGCAGAACGTTTTCGGGATTTAGCCCCATTTTCATAATAATTCTATAATGAAGAACACACACACAAATAATTGACTGTTCGTACTCATCATCTACAAAAGCAATTCATAATTGAACATAAAAATGTTTTCTCTAAACAAAAGCTCAAGTGTATTTTTTAGCGAATTCAACACACTTGTACACTATTTGTTTGGCAAATTTTACTTGAAAAAAAAATCAACGAGCTTCGAGGTAAGTCAAAGGAGACCATTCATGCCAGTAAAATGATTCTGTTTATATAACTATTCACCCAAAAAATGAAGGAAAGATTGGTTATTTTTGTTTACATTTTGTGTTTGTGAGCAGATATCGAGCTGGGTTTTCTGTTAATTATGGCCATCTTAGCATCCAAAAGCTTGCTTTCTTTGAGATTTCATTCTAGCAGACATTTTAATTTGCTTAACAGTGTAACAACTTTATTAATTTATGGTTACAAAGTGAGAAGTTTGTAAGAAAAATATCAAGAGTTTATATAGTAAAATCACACATGAGACGAACATTCTTTCACAAGTTCCTGTTTCTCGAAATGAAAAATCCATTTTCACTTTTAATAACACAGAAACCGATTTAAGAATTATTCACGAGGAGCTTTTACCTGTTTGCATGCTCTGCCCATAGTGGACCAGACTTGAAGTTGAAGTACCTGCTGGAATATGGCCGAAAATCACTGGAAGCATTGTCTGGAAGGAAGAGGCATCGTTATATTCAGTAAATTTAAGTCAAAAAGTTATAGAAATTTTGAACAGAAAAAGTAGTGGTCTAACTCAAAGTCAGTAAGAACCATTATCTTTGCTTCTACTGAAATTAAAATTATTTGGAGGGTTGAGAGCACAACTAGACCAAGTACATGTTATACAGTTTTCAGAAAATGAGTATTATTCGTTTTAATTGCAGAGATGTTGTATAAATCCTATTGGCCATTGCATTGAGGATGGTTGAATAGAGAGTTTAAAAATTATTGGAGGCTTAATTTATACTTTTAATTACTTGTACTTTACCTTGTTAAGCTGGTGAGAATCATAACCAGCAATAAGAAAGAGGAAATTGGAACACAAACCACTGAATGAAGCATGAGGTTTGCACAGTCTCCTGTTGAGCTTTGTAAAAACTTCATTGTTCGGAATAAACTCATGGAAGCCCATCTTTCTCAAGGTGTTCTAGAAAGATAAGACCAGACATTAACATAAGTTTTCTTAATTAATTATTATAAAGAATGATTATTTACAAAAGTTGTAAATAAGAAATGTCTGTAGTTTATGCGCCAAGAGAATGCCGTTGAAACATCTGCCATAAAAAAGGCTGCTTGGACCCCTTCACACACTTCTTCAATTGTCCAGGTAGTGTCGGTAGAGACAGATAAGGAAGAAGTAGGGGTGGGAGCGGATTATGATGTAAGGCCCAATATTCCCTTGGACTTAGTTTAAGAGAATAGGTTGGATGTACAAAATTGGACACGTAGGAAGGATGGATCTGCAGACGTAGTGTCTGGCCTATTCACTTGCTTTTTCCATGAACGGTACTAACAAATGCCGAAGTAAATCTCGACAAGCTGTGTTGAGTGCCGCACTTCACTTGTCTGAAATTAAATTTTCCCATATTTCCTATGTTTTCCTTCTAGATCGGGCCAGGCACTGGAACAGGGGGGGGGGGGAGATTGAAGAGTTTATCTGTACTGAGAGATTTCGCATCAGTTCCTGAGTATATGGCCCAGGCGTGCGACCCTCTGAAATACTCTTATCTCTCCCCCAGCAATAATAGTACCCAAGCTCATGCAAACTTTCATCCAAATGATTGATTCTCATGCGGGAGATGGTGGGTTCAAGTACCACCGGCGCACACTGGGCAAAAATCCACTTTTATGGCGACAAAATTATTTTTTTGTGTTTTTCAATATTTTTGAGGCCACTGAGATAGGGAGAAATATTTAAAAAAATCGATGGCCCATAGTTTTTAGTATATCCAACAAACAAATTTTGTAGACACACAAATTGTTTGACATAATAGATAAAAATTGGGAAAACATTTTGTAAATCTATGGAACATTTAAGTAGTACCTTTTTGCATTTATTATTTACATAAACATAATACATATATTCATAAAAAATAATACATAGGCTATTATTCGAAAATAAATAACAAAACTAGACCTAACAACTTGAAGAAAAAAGTAATTGTACTGACTTGTTTTTTTTTTTTTAATAATAACAAATATATACAATTATATTATGCACTAAAAACAAATTATCCATCAATCATCGTCTGATTCAATACTGCTACATCCTTCAGCATTTTCTTTTGACGAGTCAGTATCGTCTGCCTCATTTTCTAATGACAGTTCTTGAAGTGGATCATGTGGTAAATTACACTTCAATAGGCTAATTACATATACATCGGTAACATGAAATTTAAATAATCATGTATAGTTTCTTTTCTAAAAATGGAAAAGTAATTACAACAACAAAACTGCAATAAACACTGGAAAAATGTTCCCTTTCTTAGAGTCCGATTAATATTCCCTTCCGCGCCTGTTGATTATCCAAGAAAGTAAATATTTACATTTTACCTTAACCCTACTAATACTAGACAGTATTTAGTAAGTGATTTGTAAAATATTTGTTTGAATTTTGTCCACCTAAAATGTGATTTTCGCCCACTGTGCGCCGCGGATTCTTCAGCTTCTATCTGACTGCCTAAACTAAATTTAAATTTGCATAAGAAGGGGGAGCTGAAAGTCTCAAGACAGTAAAGTAGAAGCTTAAGGCTTATCGAAAAAAAATATTTGGAAGTAGAACTTTGTGGAACTTTTTTTTAAACATTACTCAAACTTGAGTAATCAACAAAATATGAACAATCTAGTGATAATTTCATTAATATTTTTTTTTCTTTGATATGCCTTTCTGTTATTAGATATATATTATGCATTTATAAAGAAAATACCACTAGGTAATAAATCCATGTTGAAAAGAATTTATAAAATTTGCACACAATTTTTAAAACACAACTTAAAAGGACCATAGTTGGAACAAGACTAAACAGAGGAAGTGGAAGAGACTAGCAATAGTTGCCTTCCTTATTGTTTTAAACAGGTTTGGGTTAAAATAGATACAAAAAAATGTTCTGTATGTAATGAATAGAAGACTTGAGCACGTTTTGACACGTAAATTGGCTTTCTACGACGACATCACATTTTCGACTTTTGTCGCCGTAAAATAGACGTTTTGCCCAGTGTGTGGCAGTAGGAATTTACTCATCTCACAGCTCGTTGCAATAGAAAATTCATTGCTGTACCTGGGATGTCGATGTGCCGTAAAAAAAAAAAAAAAAAAAAAAAAAAAAAAAAAAAAAAAAAAAATCTGCTCAAATTCAGGAACATAAATATGCTTTTGGTCCACCCAAAATACCTATTTAATGTACTGTATACACATGTACATTTTTTTCAGTAAAAAAATATTTATGCTAAAAAAAATCACCTTAATAAAATGGCTTCATTTGTTTCTCTATGTTAGAAAGCCTAAATCTACAAAACTTGTACCTTGCGAACCTATTAATGCACAAATGAATGCTCTATGATATTTTTGGCACGAATTTTGCCCATAAAACAGTAATCCGGTGGATGTATTTTGCTGCCATGTAACTCGACCTGTCAAAAGAGGCTAAGTATTTTGTACCAAATTTCAACAGAATTGGGTCATTTTTGAGGATGCTAGAGCATGAACAGACAAATATATCAGTGCAGTTGTTTATCTGGTCACAGCACAACTGCTGACACTCATAGAATCATTCTTTGATTCAATATCATTGAGTACTCCTTCGCCAAAAATAAACAAATTTTTGGGCTTAATGGGCGTCAAATACTGTTTGTTCCAAAATTTCAGGATTGCCGCATATACTTACCATGTTTCTGAAGAATGCATAGTTACGGAACTCCTACGTGACGGATTTTTATAGCCTGGAAATTGGTTGGCTAGTGAGAGTGAAAAATTACAAGAAATGGATTTATCATATTTTCTACCCCCACACCGTAAATAATGTATTAAAAGTTTCTCCTACTCACACCTAAAGGTCCATAAAGGATACGGAAGACTGTACTCCTCATGTTTGACATGTATGCGACAGGCGAGAGGTTTATGAAGAGATTGATTTTATTGTTGTAGTGAGGTTTCATCGAGAGCAGAACATACATCATTGTAGTGCCCATCGAGTGGCCGATGTAATACAGCTTCTGTGTTCCCGATACTGCCAAAGCATACTCTAATTCTGCAGGAAGATCCAGAATTCCCATCTCATGCCAACTGGAAGAGAGATTTTCCTTTATAGCTTTAAAATCTATTAAAATTTTAGTTTTTGTATTTATTTATTAACATGTTCATTACTGCTGCCATCTTGGCTAACTTTGGGCAAGCACTGTGATTGATTATAATTTACTTCCCATCTGGTTGATTATTGTTTTGCAATGAGACTGAATGAGCCCAAGCTCCATATGGTGCTCACTGTCTCGGAACAGGCGAGGAGCCCTATATGGTGCTCTCCGCCCAGCCGTAAGGGCTTGATGAGCTCCATTTAATGCTTGCTGTATTGAACGTGTTAATAGAGTAGTAAAAATGGCTGTGCTCTCCATCACATTTATACTCTAACTGTAAGTATGTTGAAATATAAAGATATGTAAAACACCATAAAAACTTTCTTGGTTAAATAACTTGATAATTATTTCTTATGATTTTTAAAACATTTATTTCCCTGGAGCATTTGCATAGTTTGGTTACTTTTTCACAGGAATAAAATCTTTAAATAATAAATAAATAAACTTAGATAATACATGTAAAAGAGCATGCTTGGCTACTAATAGGAATCGTATTTACCTTGTTAGTTTAAATAAGCCCAACTGTGTCTAGAAATGCATTCGGGAATGCCAAAGAATTGAATATGAAAACTTGTTATCTGATTTACCCTAGAAGATTTTTACGAAGACGAAAATATTAAATATTGGAGAGGTCATTATTCTACAATAATTTGTATGTATAATATATATTCTTCCTCTTTTACAAAATAAAAACTAAATATACTATAGAAAATGAAATGAAATTCCGCTTTGTTTATATATTTTTTAATATATTATTCAAATATTTACTTTATTTATGTATGGATTGTTTATTTATTTTTTAATTTTTCTATTTTTATTTCTGTTATCTATGTGTACATGCCTGTTGTTATATAAACTTATAATATTACTGCAATGTTTTTGTTTTTCTTGTCCGAAAAATAGATTCAATTCTCTTATCATAATCATATCGCCTCAGACACGAAGCAGATAAATAAATAAATTATGTTATTTCATAAAATAATTGTACCTGAACTTCCAGTAATTGGGGTCACTTGTCGACAAATACTTATGTTTCTTTGAATATATGCTGCCCCTAGAATTTCCCATCCATACATCATAACCTTCGTCCGCTAAGATGAAAGCTGGAAGAAATTAATTAATTTTATAGACCTAATTGTAATTGGAGTGCTTTAATAATTTAAAAAGTCTGTCATTCAGGAATTGCATTACTAACTATGCACATTCCTTAGCAATGAGGTTAGCTTACACAGCATAAATACAAAAAAAATATTTAGAAGTTCTATTGATAAAATAAAATCACTTTTAGATACCAGAAATTTTACTAAAATTGCCCTACTGGTTTCACATCAATTTAATGCCTCTTCAGGTGTACTAGGACTTGTAAACTAAGTACACAGCCTAACTACTGGAAGGTGAATCTTCTGCTATAAGTATGCTTGCCATATTTTTGGAGAGAGAAACTGAGGCACATTAATATGGGATGGGCATTTCATGGGTCGGGGTAGGGATGGGTTAGGACTTCACTGCACATGAACATCAAGTAAGTAGTAAATGTATACGCTCCTTGGGTTATGAACTGTAATCTCTTTGGATGAGTAGCCCAAATGCAACAGTCTGAATGTTACAAATAGAAAATAAATCTATATATAGAAAAATCATGTGTCTGTCTGTTGGTTCCTTACACAAATCTACACCGTTTGACCGATTTTGACCAAACTTGGCACACAGGGAGGTCTTGATACAGTAAATCGCCTAGGCTAGGTCAAAATAGCCAAATTTGGTCACAAGGTCAAAAGTTTTGTTCAAGAAAAATTGGCTACACCGAATCATTCAGATTCTGCCGGCCATTTTGAATCGACACCCATTTTGGATAATGTCTCAAATTTATTTGTTGATGTTCTTGATAATTAGAATAACTCGAACTCGTTGATGACTTTGCATCATTATATAATCATGTAATGCTGTTTATTTCAATTTTATATCAACAGTCACTATCTAAATAAGGAGCCCTGGCTTTTCTTTGATAAGAACTATCTACTCGCAGGCTTTGGTGCTGGGCTATGTCGGCTTTTTTATAAATTGCTGTGGTATATTGAGACAGGATTTTGGCCTTTTACGCCTAAAGGATGCGTCAAATCGAAACATTCCAAAGTTATGGTAGCTGGGGAATGTTAGAGAGCCGACTATAACCTGAAAAGAAACTTTATTTGAAGTCGTTAACACCCTGACAGTTTCGTTTCAAAATTCCCAAAACTGAGGGGGGAAAAGGGGGCGGGCGTCAAATTCTGAACACCCTGTGTATATATGGAGAGTTCAGAGCACAAGTAGACCAAGTCCATTTTTGGAATTTTTGTTCTAATGGCATTGAAGAGTATTACTAAAATGGCTCTTTCCAGTGCTACAGGAGACTAAGTCCTAACTTCATCAGTTTGCCTCTTGTAGCAGTTCTTGCGACACATCTGGAAGACATTCTTATTTGTTTTCAGAGTACAAGGAAGCCAAGTCCAAGTTTTAACTATTTTATGAACAAGGTTATACATAAATAATGTCAGTGTTTAAGTTCAGTTTTTTTAAAGACTTATACTGGTCAGTAGGATTTATATAACGCCTCTGCAATTAAAACGCATTATACTCATTTTCAGAAAACTGTATAACATGGACTTGGTCTAGTTATGCTCTGAACCCCCCATATATATGTGTATAGCAATAAGCTACAATAAACTTGACAACACAATAGAAATTATTCATAGCCTACTAATCTTGATGAAATGTTATGTAACCAACCTAATCCCTTCCTAGGTCCATTGATGACGAAGACAGCAGAACTGCATAGAATGCAATGTTGTAGGAAGGCTACAGGTCTAGGTCCAGCTCTCTTGGTCCTGTTGGTCCTCCCATATGGGATCCGGTGCATGGTAAGCATGTAACCATCCTTAGTGGTTACCTCGTGGGATTCGGCGGGGTAGCCGTACTTCTGGATGATCTCCGGCTGGAAAAGAAGTATAACAGATAAGTAAACATATGTCAATGAAGGTGAAATGGCTACGGGACAGTAGGCTAAGATTTCTGCCAATATAGTGTAGTCAATAGGAGTGGAAAAAGGGCTCACCTTGCAAAAGGTGGGGTAGAAGATTTTATTTTTTTAATTTGTACATATTAGTATGAATATAACAAAACCAAGTTATCCAACATGGCCGACCCCAAATCGTTGATTTTAGCGGAAATTGTTTGTATAAAGAGAGGAGAGAGAGAGAAGGAGAGAGGGGGAGAGAGAGAGAGAGAGAGAGAGAGAGAGAGAGAGAGAGAGGGAGAGAGAGAGAGAGAGAGAGAGAGTGAGAGAGAGAGAGAGAAAGAGAGAGAGAGGGAGATAAAGAGAGTGCGTGCGCGAGAGAGATGTAGAGAGAAAGAGAGAAGAACCACAAATATTTATTACTTTTCGTGGGTTTTTTTTCAAAATATATAAAAAAAACGATTGAATTCATCAATAATTCGTTTATTAAAGTTTATAGAGAATTAAATATACTACAACTTTCATTCTTGTAAAGTTTTGTATCATGAATAGTAAACGCGTTAAAGCCTCAGCTAAATTCAATCATTTTTTAAATATTTTGAAAAAAAAAAAAGGTAATAATATATTCAGTTATAATTTCGTAAACGAACATTGAATGTTTGGACTCACCAACGTCGTACGTTCTTCCCAGAGGAATGGTAGTACGTACACCAGACGCGATCTAGCGGTATGTAAAGTAGTTTCTAGTTTTCTCTTATCTCTTATCAGATACCTTTCTGCCATTTAGCATTTTGAAGGGGAAACGACCAAAGCCACGATGTTGGCTTCACGGTCCTGGAGCACGACATACATAATATGAAAACATTGGCGACCATATCAAATTATAATGTTTATTTTATGACATTTTTTTTGGCCAGTTATTTAATTTGTTTGGAAAGTGGCGTAGGTAATTTAGGGGCTTGCTGAGTCACTCAAGTTTAATATTGAAACATAATATTTCAGCAAAAGCCATTTTGAACCCAGGTCATAAAACAAAACAGCAAATATTTTTCCTGACACCAAAATTGCCAGTAATTTGAACCGCATGTTTATTTGCCTTATACTGAGGTAAACATGAATGGCCTCATATTATCAATACGTCATTAATACATTGTTTAAATTTTTTTCATCAAAATTTCATAGTATTGCATATTGTGAACACACCTTACACAAAAATTGTGTTTAAGACATGCTTAGAGATATTTAAATAATTGTTTGATACTAGTGGAAACTATATACGATTTACGGCGTGAGCACTTGACACTCAGTGACAAGGGGTTCGATTCCCACTAGGGTAGGTGGCTTTTCTTTAGAAAAAAGAAAAGGCATCAACCCTATCCTGGCTAGGAAAGGGTGGTAACCTTTAGATAACCCGTCCTAAAATTAGTAGTTAATAATAAATGGACGTTAAAATTTAATAAATAAATAATATATATATATATATATATATATATATATATATATACATACACACACACACGTGAATTTAAAATATTCTATCTGCTGGAGCTGTTTCAGCTCAGCTCATTTATTAGCAGGACTACTTTCCGATTTCCTTCGAATGTCTTGAAACTGTCGTGGCTCCTACTCCGAGTTCTTTGGCATATTCCCTAGTGCTTTTTGAGGGACAAGCTTCAACCCTTTCTTTGAGGTGGTCATTGTCAAGCTTGGTTTCTGGCCTTCCTCGCTCCTCGTTGTCAAGGTCAAAATTTCCACTTCGAAACCTGGAAAACCACCGGTAAACAGTTCGTTCATTCGCCTTTTCCTCCCCGAACGCCGAGTTAATGTTCATACACGCCTCAGCAGCGCTATGACCGAGCTTAAATTCATAACGAAAAATAATACGGATTTCCGTTGCAGTCATAATTTAAGTTTTATTTTTTTCTCAGAAGATCGTTCTCACAACACAGTACGCAAGTTACTGATTAAATAATAGGAATAAAAGAGCTTTAATTATATATGAATAACAATGATGTTTGTAAATAATGAAATAAAAAAGGGAAAGGATTAAATCGCAAAGTAAACAAAACTCACATTTCATACGGTACAGCCTGATATTTCTGGCATTCATCGTACATTTTTCTGAACAATTTTGAATATGTATTTTGAAGATATATATATATATATATATATATATATATATATATATATATATAAAAATATACTTCAAAGTAATATATATATATATATATATATATATATATATATATATATATATATATATATATATTACTTTGAAGTATATTTTTCAGGAAAGCGTTTGATGAATTTTCTCTATTTTTAAGAATCTCTCTCTTTCTCCCTCTCTCTCTCCCACCATCCCTCTCACCAACTTTCTCTCTCTCTCCCACCATCATTCCCTCCAATTCCTCTCTCTCTCGTTCTATTTTTCCTTTTTTTTATTCTTCCTTCTCTACCATCGCTGTACTTTAAGGCCGCACTCATACCATCCGTTCAGTCCAATTTATAAATATTGAATGCGCAAATTTCAATAGGACCGTACAGCTCCACCTATTTTCTTTATAAATAAGAAAGGTCAATCGTTTGTGCAAGAATAGTGGAATTTACTAGGTCGGTTCCAGAATTAAAGGTATCTGCAATTGGAAAGTCTCTGCTCGATATTTTACTTAAAACAGAATATAACTCAACTACCAATCGGAGTACAAAAATTTGGTCTGTAGTAAGGGTGTCGGATATACACCACGGATTTCGCCGAACAAATTGAGTTCTTTCCTATACAGTGTACTATTGCAAAAGAATAAACCCTATTAGCAGGAAACTCGTCAGAGCCGTGTGCATGAAAGTATAGCACCAACATGCTTCCAAGTCCATTATGTAATTCTGCATAACATAACAATACTGAAAATACGTGATATAACAAGTGGACACTCGTATATTATGCATGCTTTTGATTATTCTAATTATTATAATATGTAGTTAATTAAAAGATAATGACGAATTATATTTGTTTACAATTCTTCAAAAACCGAATGAGTGCCATGACTTTGATACTCTCGCTCTTGATTCTTGATAATCAGATGCACTTTACGATCCTGTTTTCGTCCAAAATCATTTCAAGTATCTCGAAATAGTTCCTCTTATTACTCATTTTATTAGCCCATGAGTAATTCCAATCAATATAAATAGATATGAACAATATTTTATCGTGTAGCTAGAATGTCATTAAATAAAATACAAAATTAACACAATCGTAAATTTATTAAAATTCAAGAGCCTAAAGGTAAGTGAAATATATCGGAACAAGGGCCACGTCGTTAATGAACTTCATGTACGACGCACAGTGGTGCCGGGGGGGGGGGGTTATAAATTATGCTGGATTTATTTGCAGAAGAAAAAGAAAACAGTACTTCGCCATGATTTCAGCATAGTTTTACCTAAAAGTTCATGTATTGGAATTGCTATCCTATAAATTTCATCGCCGTACTCGGCCGTACAAAGCGTAAAATAAGTGTAACAATTATCGATGCAACTGATGCGATAGGCTTCTTGTAAAAAATTTACGAAAAATGATTTTTCCATTATTGTTTTCAGCAGAGAGTTACTGAACGTTAACAATGAGATCCATCAACCATCTCGTCTGAAACTGTTAAATTTCTTGTTATAAATGCAAATTACTATGGTAGGTTGTGGACAGTTAAAAGTGTTACATAGATTGTTACTTTATTCGAATTAGCCAAAATACATTCGGAATAATAGATCTCTCGACCCAATGAGTAAAATATGACTTTCGTATGAGATTTATTCTTATTATAAAACCTGTTTATCTTCCAAAATAATTATCCTATCGAATTGATAGAAGTCTCATTGTATTCAAAACAAAACAAGAGAAAAAAAAAAAAAAATGATACCGAAATCAGAATGATTCACCTAAAGTTACCTAAAGTTTTCCCCAAATTCGGGTGTTCAGCACCACTGTGCGTCGCAGTGTGGAATGACTAATGTAAAAAGCGCGATATTGACAAAAAACAATTTTTTTTCATTAATTCTTGTATTAACTCGTTCTTAAAACCTTGCAGAACATTTACTGACTATAAACTTTGAAAAAGTGTCAACTAATATTTTTAGAGGATAAAATACAAACGGAGATTACAGCCGAAAACAAGGACCTTCAAATGTTGAAAGCATGGTGCACGCGACGACGTTCTTTTCTAATCAATTCACTTTTGGAGCCTATATGAACATTAAAAAAAATCATCGCCTCGAAAATATTTTTCGGAAAAAAATATAGAGTTGTTTCGATAAAATTTTCCTCGTAAATTTTCTGTCAAGATTTGGCAAAGATCGACACGTTCCGTTGTTTTCTTTAGGATGTCTACTTGAATTATTCGCAGAGATTAGCTACAACCACCTGCAACCTTGAGCACAAATACAGAAAGCAGTATTTGGCTGTTTGTAAATACAGAGGTAGCGAAAAATATTTGTTACAATCTGTCAAAATATATTTTCCTTCTCTGTGCCGCACACTTCACGTCACATATCCCCTTATTCCCGGGCATGAAATAATATACAGTGAAATTTACGTACTTTTTATAATAGTATCTAAACACATAGAAAGGCTTGTCCAAAAAATCGGCATTTCGTTCCATTAAGCTGTGCTGTAATTTTAGGCTCCTGAAGAGGCACCAGAGGAACCGAAACATGTTGATAAATTTTAATAATTGCACGATTACGTTAATTTGGCATTTTCTTCATAGACCTTCTGTCTAAACAAGAGAGAATTATTTAATTTTGTTTATTAGGAGATACAATGCTTTTAAATTACATCAATACAATGGTAAATACGGATCAGCCAATTACATCCATACAATGGTAAATACGGATCAGCCAATTACATCCATACAATGGCAAATACGGATCAGCCAATTACATCCATACAATGGCAAATACGGATCAGCCAATTACATCCATACAATGGTAAATACGGATCAGCCAATTACATCCATACAATGGTAAATACGGATCAGCCAATTACATCCATACAATGGTAAATACGGATCAGCCAATTACATCCATACAATGGTAAATACGGATCAGCCAATTACATCCATACAATGGTAAATACGGATCAGCCAATTACATCCATATAATGGTAAATACGGATCAGCCAATTACATCCATACAATGGTAAATACGGATCAGCCAATTACATCCATACAATGGTAAGTACGGATCAGCCAATTACATCCATACAATGGTAAATACGGATCAGCCAATTACATCCATACAATGGTAAATACGGATCAGTCAATTACATCCATACAATGGTAAATACGGATCAGCCAATTACATCCATACAATGGTAAATACGGATCAGTCAATTACATCCATACAATGGTAAATACGGATCAGCCAATTACATCCATACAATGGTAAATACGGATCAGTCAATTACATCCATACAATGGTAAATACGGATCAGCCAATTACATCCATACAATGGTAAATACGGATCAGTCAATTACATCCATACAATGGTAAATACGGATCAGCCAATTACATCCATACAATGGTAAATACGGATCAGTCAATTACATCCATACAATGGTAAATACGGATCAGCCAATTACATCCATACAATGGTAAATACAGATCAGCCAATTAAACAATTTTGCTTCTCCTTCACTCTCATTAATGGGGCTTGCGTTGGTAACAAGCCTAGTTGCAGTATTTATAGTCCAATATACTAATTTTAACAACAGATGTATTGTGAATAACCAATTATAAGAAGGGTAACATAAATAATAATAAATTAATTGCTAATGGAAAGGAGGAAACACTTTATTTTATAAAGAAAAAATTAGTTTGGTTTCCCAACTAAATTGGATTGCTCGAGAAACAACAATTCATCAACCTTCACTTTAGGTATTCCAATGACAAAAAAAAAAAAAAATAAAGCAAAAACATTATATAAATTCATTAAATACAATGATGAAATTATTTAAAAAAAAAGAAGTAATCTTAAATACTACTATTAAATATACGAAAAAGGCAAAGAATAACAATATAAATAATAATAATAATAAATATGATTATTTATTCCGCTAGAGTTACTGCAGTTATCATTTCGACCAATGGTTTGATACCGAATACTACAGTCAGTGCCACCAAATATCTGAAATTGTCAGAGGAACACTTAATCCTATCCCCAGCAAGCAGTTCTACTCGACACAGCTAGAATCGTAAGAAAATTTCTTAATGCCCATAATTAGGAAAAAAAAAATTGTTTAAAATAAAATTTTTTTTTTTTTACTGGTTGGAACTATCCCCCAGTAAAAATATTCTCCAGTAATCTGAGAGACCCCACCCCCATAATAATAATAAATTCATAAACAATTTAAATGTTACCATTATATTATTTAATTAACTTCGATATTAAATAATAAAGTCAAGGAAGGTCTGTTCCCTTATAAATTTAACCACTATATCAAAGCTCCTAAAAATGGCAATCCTAATAATCTCATAATATGGTCTGGAAAATTGGGTTTTGTAGACACACTTTATTGTTAACAATTATGCGCTCAATCTTGCTAATATATACTTTAAATGGTGACATTGATCACTTTACACAGCTCTTGGGGTATGGACTAAATCTTTTATTTTACAGAAAAAGAAAAAAATAAAATATATATATATATATATATATATATATATATATATATATATATATATTAATAGATCCTTTGTCGGTCCCCAAAGTTCACGAGATTTTTTATAGGAAAAAATGAAATACCAGAAGGGTTCAGGCGAGGCATTGTGTAAATGAATAGCGACAGGTAACTCCATTCTTCTGTCTGCTATGTGTAGGTTACCTTGAACGATAAAGATTATATTCCAGCGATTTTAGTATAGAGTTTACGCGGAGACTTGTAATTTAGTGGTTATGGCTGGTTTCAAGAAGGGGGAAAACATAATTTCCTCAAAGTTATTTTATTGGTCTTATACGATAGGGCCAATAAAATAACTTTGAGGAAATTATGTTTTCCCCCTTCTTGAAACCAGCCATAACCACTAAATTACAAGTCTCCGCGTAAACTCTATACTAAAATCGCTGGAATATAATCTTCATCGTTCAAGGTAACCTACACATAACAGACAGAAGAATGGTTTTACCTGTCCCTATTCATTTACACAATGCCTCGCCTGAACCCTTCTGGTATTTCATTTTTCCAGGTAGGGATTTTTAAGTTTTTTCTTTTCTTTTTTTAAAGTAAGAATCCAACCCACATCTTTGGCACGGGAGTGCTCACGTCTTAACACTTATGTCTATTCGCCTTTTGACGAATTCATCCAATTGTTTGTTTTAATAATGCTATTTACCAAGTTTCTTAAAGGAAAAACACAAATTATGGCTGCTATTGTGTCAACAGACACAAACAATCATACACACACACACACATATATGTGTATATATATATATATAATATATATGTCTACTATGTAAACATCTCCGTGTTGCGAGAATGGTTAACTCACCACTCCGTAAATGTTCTCAACTTGGCGAAAAAATACCAGCACGCATCCTTTGTCGGTGCGGTCACCTTGACTCCATCAGATTCGGTATGCTAGCTCGGGCAAAAATTGACAAGAAACACATGTTCCAGTTGAGCTTGGAGTTAGAGGAGGAGCTGACCTGCTTCACATAAGAGACTTAAACGAACCGCGCAATAGGACTCCATAGTGTCATTTGGAAAGCTTAGAATAGAAACAGTGAATCCTTTGATTTGACATTTCGTGAAGAATTAAACCGGAAAAAAAAAAACGCGTCATAACATTAGCACCAATTAAGAATTGAGAAAACAGAGGCATGTAACCGTCGAAAGAAATGTAGCCAAAACGTTTGAACTATACGTCCCAATTTTTCTGAATGAGATCGCCCTGTCAAAACCTGCATAAGAACAATTTTTTTTTTCCGAAATTTTTAACTTTCGAGTAGATGCCTTGCACAATTTCCCAATAGGTTTCGAGATATTTAAGAAAATACAAGAACATTCTAGTTTTCTTCACTTTTCTTCAAAGATGTTATAGATATGAACTTAAGAATGGTTTCATTTGATTCTCCAGGTCAAATTTAAATATAGCAACTCAATTTATTTGAGCAGCGTTCTTTATTTACAACAAATAAAGTTTTTCTTTTCTAAAAAGCGTTCCTGGAAGCCATCAAGGGCAATAGTTATTTCTCACATAAATAAAACTGGTTAACGAACTTGACCTTTTGAATCAGATTTTTTTTTGAGCGATTAAAATTTGTTTAACAGTAAAAGGAATTTATATATTTAAGTTTCCAGCAAAAATAACAAGAATTTAGAGCACTAACTCTTAAGAGTTTATTCTAAACGCTTAAAATTACGCCAGGGATTAGCATTATTAAACGGGCTTATAACACGAGTCTGACTTCAGTCGTGACTCAAAAAAAATGAATTTAATTGGATGCCTTGAGACACATAATTTATTTTTAATATTTTTTGTTTGTCCAGTATAATATCTCAAAATAAGAGCAAAAGTACTTTAATAAAAATAAGATGTTTGACATCTAAAAAAGCATCACCAGGCCTTAAAATTGCTTATTGATTTATTAAAAATCCTGTGGTATGCATAAATAATAAAAAACAATATATGTAAATGCTTGTAGAAGGCCTGAGCATCTCTATTATGTTGGCAAGAGTATTAAATACAAATATTTTTTCTTTTAATTTGTTGTGTTATTAATATTGAACCAAAATAAACTAAAATTAAAATGACAAATAGAAATTTGAAGTTTATGCTTAATTCGCTAAATATGATTTTAAAAATGTATTTGCTTCGTCTCAGCATTTTTCGAAGGATGTAAGCTAATGAGGTTGCAGTGTAAGAATTTTTGAAAAATTTCCTCATATCTCTATCGTTGTTACCTAGTATACAAAAAAAATCACGCCAGTGCACATTTATATACATACATGTCTATTAACACTATAACGGCCAAATTTTTTCCCTCCGGAAAATAGTTGATGCTCCGTTTTATGTCATCAATTTGACCCTCCATAATGAACAAAATATCCCTTTTATCCATCCTTTAGCCAAATCCCTCTACCGCAAATTCCTATCAAACCTACACGGCCACCCTAACTCCTTAATAAACTCTCTATCCTCCCAGCACATCCCTATCAACCCTACTTGCCAACTGAAACGCAAGTGATCTAGACACCAACTCTAGAAGAAATATTTACTATGTAATAAAAACCATATCTGTCTGGTGGTTACAACAACTGTGCACTATCCCACCTCTTGTACATTCATGTCAATGTAATCTTTCAATAATTTAATAGAAATGTATTCTATACATTGTTGTAAATTCAGAATAAATAAAAAAAGTCCGTCACGCAGGAGCTGCATAACTAAGCACTTTCCTCAGAATTTGGGTAGTGTAGACTGCTTTCCAGAACAATTTTGCTTAAAATATCCTACATAAACAAAATAAAAACATGAATAGTTCTCTTTTAATTTTGTAATGAGTAACTGATAAATTATTAATTTGCTTCCAGAGTTATGTTTACACATGGTACCTACTACGCTACGTAATAAATACAAAAAACCTCATATTATCGTATTTTGATCTAACGCAGGAACCGGATTCAGTCCCTCTAGCGCTCCTTGCGGCGCCTTTGTGAACCTATGTCTGGCTTGCTTTTCTATTGAAATATATTACAAAGTAAACCCCCCTTTCCGATTGACCGATTCAGCTGATTTTTACAACACTTCTTTCTCATGAGTTACCCACGACGTATACCGCGTTTCGTTACTATACAGCAGAAATTACGACCAGTATGAGTATATTAGTAATTTGGGTCCGGAGTAAACCCCCCCCCTCCTAATGAACCGATTTAGTTTATTTTTACAACACATATTTACCTGTAGATTACCACTACGAATACCGAGTTTCGTCGAAATATACGAAAAATCACGGTTGGTAGTGGCGAATTGGTATTGTGGGTCCGGAGTAAACCCCCCCCCCCCCTCCTAATGAACCGATTTAGTTTATTTTTACAACACATATTTACCTGTAGATTACCACTATGAATACCGAGTTTCGTCGAAATATACCTAAAATCACGGCTGGTAGTGGCGAATTGGTATTGTCGGTCCGGAGTAAACCCCCCCCCCCCCTCCTTATGAACCGATTTAGTTCATTTTTATATCTCACTTTTCTCTCTATATTACCACTACGAATACCAAGTTTCGTTGAATTATAACAAATATTACGGCTGAAATGGGCAAATTAGTGTTTTGGGTTCGGGGTAAACCCCCCCTTCCGGTGGACCGATTTTGTTGGTTAACGAACTCGTTCAATCGTTTGATAATTGAATGCTATATACCAAGTTTCGTGACGAAAAAACAAAAACTCTGGCCGCTATCGTGTTAAAAGACACACACACACACACACATATATATATATATATATATATATATATATATATATATATATATATATATATGTATATATAGATATATATAAATTTTAACGGGGGTCATTTTCGGTGTCTACTAGGTAGGATCGATAAAGATTTGAAGAAATTTTTCAAAAATTCCGTCATGAGTCCAACCTCAATAGCTACTTTCCTTCGGAGGAAAGTGCTAAAAAAAAAGTTATGACGTAAGGGTTGCCTAGCTAGTTTAGGTGGAAGTACTTGTCTGGAGAGCTCCAGAAATCCCCCCTAGGAGCTCGAGCCGGCAGAAACCCTTGAAAAGGACCCACAGCTTCTCCTTTGCTTTGCCAAGCAAGTCATCCATCTTGTCCACTCGTTTGAAGGCCTTCTCAATGTCAAGGCTTGTCAGCAGTATGCCGGGAGCTCACCCTCCCGACGATGGGTAATGCAGTCTTTATCTCTCGACCCAGTTCGATGTTAAGTTCGTCAGTCCCTCATTATAGTGGGAGAGTTATAACTTGTCTCTTGGCTATGGACGGATAGGGGAAGGTAGAGGCGCCTGGAAGGTGTTATGGGGTCTATTGACTCATGCTAAATTATCAATTAACCAATCATTGAGTGGTTCTAGTTATATGTTATTTTCAAAAACTTTCTTAATTTTTAAAACGGGCACGTAGGAAGCTGTTTCCAAGTTCATGGAAAGGATAGAGAAAGTAGCCTTCCGGAGCGATGGTGTAATCCTCTGGATTTATTGACCTCATTCGCCTTCACTAGTGTGATGTGATGACTGTGACGTAGCACGTTCCATCCCCGAAGGTGATTTCAAGATTCAATAGAACCTACCGATTGGAACTTTTCACGTTATACTTTAGGCTTCCGCGTATTCGTTTTATAAATAATCGGTATTGGGAAATCTAATGAAACCATTTCCAAGGCCATATCTAAAAACTTTGTCGAGGAAAATGGAAATATTAGATTTTTCTCGGGGTTTTCGGATATACTCTCATAAATCTCAAAGCCGGTTATCAAAGCCTATTAAACGTAGATCTATTGAAAAGCTTACTATATTGCCTAAAAATAAGATTTTTAAAGCATTTTTGATAGTCATTTCATTCGCAGAGATCGATACTTAAATGGAGTAATTCCCTCTTGAGATTCCTTCAGTTTTCTCTTGTGGCACCTAAGATCTATGTTCGCTTTGAGATTTCATTTTATAAGAGGGCCCAGAAGTCAAGGGGTCTAAGTGACATTTTTGAAAAAAATTAGTTAGATACAGGAATGGGTTGTTAACACCGTAATCTTGTGGGTGGTAAAGAGATCAATTTTCTTGACAGTTACTGCAACCTAGCTTGTGTCTCTCATAATTATGGCCACTTTTGTAATATGAAGTCCAGAAGAAAATTAAGGAGTCTATGTGCGGATTCCCCAATTCTTTAGCGTATAAATCATAAACCGGATGATGTATCTATAATGTATCATCGATAATAAAGGGCTAAGGGCTTGAGGATTCGTATAGTAACCGGAACTGTAAAAATCTAGTTTTTGCTATTACCAGAAACGTCAAATTTGACTCCATTTTCCTCAAAACATTGAGCTTGTTACTTAGATCCCTTCACCTCTGGACAAAACATTAAGTTTCTATCCTAAGCTTTCCAAATGACACAAGAGATAAGAACGGAAATGCTCTAAGAATTCCAGATTCCTTCTCCTTGATGCGTTTCTTAATGTATCCTTTCCTATCTTGAATCCAATCCCAGGCAAGAACAGCATTTCAGAAACCTGCATAAGGATATGGCGTTTGGACGTAATAGTCCAGGATTTTCTTGAGTAGGTTGAAGAATGTAGTATTGTCGGCTTAGGTAGTATTGTCGACTTAAGAGTTATCCTTTTTCAATATTTCCTTCTTCGTGATAAGAATAGTGCATGTCGCAGTATAATCTAATTGCGAGGTCTATTGTATAAGGAACTTGTTCTACATGTGTAATCAGGTATCGGAAATAACTTGGCACTTTTATTTTGAAAAATCCTTGTTATAATCTTTTTTATTTTTTTTGGAACTGTTATGAATTAGTCTATACAAAGTGTTGATGGTAATAGCAAGAATGTAAGGGTATTAGCTAGTTCTTCCCTCAGTGGGGAGGAAACCCGCTTTTGATGTCTTCTTTATGGAGCAATACCAAAGTTCCGTTTAGAAATGCCATTTTCAGACCCAGCTGAACTCGATACAAATTTGGGTACTTACGTACTAGTTGCACCGATCTCAACAACTGGCTTCCGTTCAGGCTCCCAGTCAGTGATCCGGACCAGGCAATATGGCGACAATTTCAATATGGCGACCTGTTATTCAGACCACTTATGGCACCAAGACCATGTATTAATATTATCAAGGAGTTGGATTGACTAGAGTTTCGATATAACCTTGAGTGAGCGGAAACATATAGCAATTCTGCCATTAACATAAGTTGTGATTGAGATAACCTCATAATAACCTGTCATTTCATGATCCGGATCACTGGGCGGGAGCCTGAACGGGAGCCGGTTCTCGAGATCGGTGCAACTAGTACGTAAGTACCCAAATTTGTATATAAAATTATTTTATATACGCGGACTAGCAGGCTCAAAAACTCCTATTTTGAAGAAAGCGGTACAGAAATACATTTTCTCGAACAAAAGGTCCAGTTCATTAACCAGCAAAAACCGCCTTATGGAACACGCTAAAAATCCTTGGATTTACGGTTTCGCGAGTTAATATCCAAACAAGACATTAGCTATATCTATTCCAAGCACACCAAATGACACTAGGAATAAAATCGTTAAGGAAAAGCGATAGATCACGCAGGCATTTTTATACTTACAATAAAATCGTACATAACGACCACAATATTCCATTCGTAAAAGATCTTGCGAAATCCCTAACCCAAACCTTTCATTCGAAATTGTCCTCCCAGCCCAATTCCGAAGGTCATTTCCTCTCCAATCAAACGCATCCTCAAGATCCATCTGGCAGGCTTAAGAGACTTTACCCCGTCATCAACTGTTCCATTAGCTGTTAACATTTGAGTAAAAAAAACATTTAGAACGCTCTCAGAACCTCTCAATAGTGATGGACTTCTTTCTGATATTCTTCAATCAAACATTGGACGTATTGTACTATTGTACAAATTTGGAAAGATATTAATTATTACAAAAAAAAATTATTCCAGCTATAGACAATAAATTACATGTCCCCACGCAAACCATATACTAAAATCTTGGAATACAATCTTTATCTTTCAAGCTAACCTACTCGTACACATAACAGACCGAAGAATGGTTTTACCTGTCGCTATCAATTCCGCACAATGTTTCGCCTTAATATGGTATTTCATGAACAAACGTTTTTCACCATTAAAGATCAATTAGGCCTCGGGGTAGCGACACAGGATCTATAAATAGACGTTAATTATTAAAAAAAAGTTCTCATTAGCACACTGAAGAAGACACGTCGGATTTATGAATGTCTCAAATCTACTATATATTTGTCAAATACCACTCACTCACTGACAGTCCAAACCAGACAGAAAAATTTGAAATTTTGCATAGACACTCCCTTTAGGAATAAATTTTGATTATAAACAGAGCATTTTGATTATAAACAGAGCATGCACGCCTTGGTAGCATGCGTTGCTAGGACGATAACAGGTCAGCTGTAACCTTAGTGTATCTGTTTCATTCTATTATTTTTATTTGCGGTTCATTTCAACTATGATGGCAGACCTTGAATTACTAGAAATAAATTTTGATTTTTTCCCTCATAGAGTTTACGCTATACCTAGTGATGGTCCATCCGAGGTCATAATATCCCGAACCCTTGCACAGCCTCCTCTCCCATCAGCATCCCCAGTCAGAAGACTTCTTGCTAATGCTCGCAAATATAATGGGTGTTTCCAAATAACATTTTTGAAACATACATTTTTAAATTTTAACGTACATTTGTTATTGACAACGAATTTTAACTGATTAAACTGCTGTTACTGCTAACCTTTAGATAACGGGTAATCTCTACGTTATCTGTTTTTTGACAATGGTCCGGAGCGCCCTAATGTCAAGAAACATTATATTTTGATTGCTTATCAATTGATGAATGATATATAGTATGACGGGGACCATGCTATAATAAACTGCACAAAATTATATAGGAGCGTTAATTTTGATGATACATTATTTAATGCAATAAAATAAATACTTAACAGCTGTGACGAAGCACGGGTATTCAGCTAGTTAATGTGTGATTGGGGTTCATTAATTAATAAATTCAAAATAAATGTGTATTTTTTTTTAATTTTCGTGGAAGTAATTTTTTTTATTGTTTGAAGTAAATATTTACTTAATATTTATAAAAATAAATATTTCGTTTAAGCTTTTTAAATAAGAAAAAAATTGAATTTTCTTTTCACAGATCCATTTTTTTTTTTAAACTTTTGTTCCTAAATCGTTCACATACTTCAATAACACAGGGCTGTGATACATCAATGGAAAGCTGGTTAAATGAGGAAGTTTTTCTGAAACACGGACATCTCAGATCCTGTCCATTGACGAGTAACGCTGGTAAGAAATATCAAGAAAATGTCAGGAAATTTAAGATAGCTTTCTTTTGGTAAGATAGACATAATTAAATGCACTCATTTTTATGTTTACTCCCAACTAGTCTTATAGCAAATTTACTCAGCTTTCGATTAGTTTCACTTCCGTTCTATTCGAATCACATGGGACGGAGCTACAACGATTATTCTTCTAAAAACCACGTCTGTCTCGAAAAAACAACGTTTTCTCCCTTATCTGGGAGAATTCGGAAAATCGTCACATGACATTTTTTGTTCCCTTAAGCGTTCTTTATCACCTCCCACAATATGACAAGATATTTACGGGTCACCGTAATTCCTCACGATCGTCATCAAATTAGAATTCAATGTTGTCCACAATTTGCTACACTTCGGGTTCAACTTCACTGAAATAACTTCAAGGAAATCATTTTTTCCACTCATAACCATTAAGTTACAAGTCTCCGCGTAAACTCTATACTAAAATCGCTGGAATATAATCTTCATCGTTCAAGGTAACCTACACATAACAGGCCGAAGAATGGAGTTACCTGTCCCTATCCATTCATACAATGCCTCGCCTTTATATGGTATTTCATGACCAAACATTTTTCACCATTAAAGATTTTTTTTTTTTTTTTGTAATCAATATTTTCCCCTTGCCATAGCGGTATTACGGAACACAAGGCTTAGAAGACAGTGTTTACGTGTCTTCATGATGTTTTTAAACACTCAGTACGTCCTCAAATAAACAAAGAAAATTCATTCTGTACAAACAAAGCCACGTTTCTTTTTTTAATGTATATTTTTGTAAAGTGAGCTTATGTATATATATGTATATACACACTGTTAGAAGTATCAGTAAATAGAACCAATTTTTGTGTAAAATATGCCCGTGGTAGGTTGAATTGAATCATGATACATGCTACGTCACAGTCATCACATCACACTAGTGAAGGTGAATGAGGTCACTAGATCCAGAGGATTACACCATCACTCCGGAAGGCTAACTTTCTCTATCCTTTCCATGAACTTGGAAACAGCTTCCTACGTGCCCGCTTTAAGAACGCTTCTGAAAATGATATCTTACTAGAATCATTCAATGATTGATTAATATGTTGAATGTGTCTATAAGCCTTTTGTAACCGAGTTAAAGAACGTTGACCAAGCTGCGTAAACTAGGGATGGGCGATAGTCGATAGTTCAGCACTATCGATAGGCCGATCCTATCGTTTAAACTATATCGATAATATCGATAGTTATTCGATAGTGTCTTCCTGTATTCCTTACATACCTGTGCTATAAAGAATTTAATGTTATTGAATTGAATTATCTATTACTTGCAGGATTAGGTATATTTATAAGATCACAAAAAGGGTTAAAACGAAAAACGAATTTATTTAAATTTATAAAAAGCAATTCCAAAGAATATAATATCAATTGGCACAAAAAAGTGCTATTATTTCAAACTACTTTAGTTGTGCTCCTTGAGCCGCATATTACTAGAAAGGAAAAACAACTTTTCCGCTTTACTTTGGCTCAGTCTGTTCCGCTGCTCAGAAATGATTTTTCCAGCGGCTGAGGATACACGTTCTGAGCCTACAGACGAGCCTGGAACACAAAGGTATTCACCAGAAGGTTCCTTTTCAGTATTTAATTCACCAGACGTGTCAGTATTTAATCCCAAAGCCCTCCAGATGATGAGAACTTCAATTCTAAAAAAAAAGTAAAAAATCTATCGATAGTAACTATCTCCAATGAGAGAAAATGGATTAACCAGAAATGCAGGTTGTGGTTTTTGCTGACCAACAGTCAGAAAAAACAGCAAAATCTACGGCATGCGTGGCGTTACAATTCCCAAGATCTCCAATTCCTCCTGGCTAATATAAGCCAGAAGAATCCTAGAGTCCCTCTCTTCACTCACTTCTCTGTTTTCGTCCAGACCAGTTGTCCTGCCAATATAACATCTTGGTATTTCCTAGCTTTTAATCTCCCCCACAAGCATTATCTCGTTGAACAGGATGTCTTCTTGAAAACGTGAGGTTTAGAGGAGTCGAGAGTGTTTTAGGATTGACGACTCGAACACCGAAGTGGGCCGAGAGAAGAAGACTGCATTAACCATCGTCCGTAGGGTGAGCGAGAAGATTGGCAGACTTCTGAGAAGCCTTGACATTGAGGAGTCCTTCAAACCAGTGTACAAGGTGGATGACTTTCTTGGCAAAGCAAAGGACAAGCTGTGGGGCCTTTTCAAGGGTGTCTGCATTCTGTGACCCTAGTGCCGAGCGCGCCTGGATGTACGGGGTCAACGCCAGGCTGAAATTGTGTCCAGGACAGACTTGATGAAGCAAAGATAGAGGAACGTCTGTAAGCCACAGGTTCAAATGGAAAGACGCATATTGAACACAGTGCAGGCGCAGAAAAGACGTGGGCTCTCCGACTTTTTGTATATGCAACACAGTTCCCTACCTTTGTCTTACTAGCTCCCTCGAACACTCTAAACCACGGAAAGTTTCATATATTTATTGCAAAAGTATCTAGTGTTGCACGCTACCAGTCACGCGGATTATATGAGAACGAAAACTGAAGACCAAATACCTATGTATTATATGGGACAAAGTCACCAAAGGTCTGAACATGGACAATGGTCAGTACGGGTTACTGTTTTTAACATATTAAAAAAATACAAAATTGAGTTGCAATTGAACTGAGGTAAGTTCAATTTGCGGTGATGGCTTTGAACTGGGTCCTACGCACCTCATCTGCCAGTTTTCCCTGGAGCCCCTCTGCTACGTCTGCCCTGGGCTCACTTTGCGTCCGGGCCAATGATCTGCTATTAGGCAATACCACACACAGCTAGAAATCCTGGAGAGGAGCAGAATAGCCCGCCTGCCAATTACTCTAAGCAATCTCTTCTATGCAAGCGGACCCGATAATCACCTACGCTAACGCCACCACACTCTAACGGCTACCTTATGCTGAGTTTTGTTTCGCGCCAAGAAACGGTATTTTGGTAGTCAGATAACGTTGGTAAGCAAACATGACGCTGAGTAGAAAAATCGAGATAGGACTAATGATTTTATCTTCTACTCAAGTCGTACGAGAGTCGGTGTCGATGTCCCAGAATGTCACTAGGCTCAACCAGCGTTTAATGCGTATCATGTAAACGGGGAAATCAGGCGGCTGGAGTATGGTACAGAACACACTATCTCGTAACACTAGAGTTTCTGCCTCTTTTGGCCTGATACGGAACTGAAATATTTATATACATATAGAAAAAATTAATTTCGTTTAGAGCCTTCTGCTCAAATTCAGGAACATAAATATGCTTAAGCTCCACCAGACAAACGTATGTATTGTACTGCATAACATAATGTCTTCTTTTTCGCAATGTTTTTTTTTGTAGCGTTTTTTTTTTCAGTTTAGTCGTCGCTAAAGCATATTTATGCTAAAATATTTGAGCCACCGGTAATTTCGCGTACTATGGTGTCCGAAACGTGGACATTTCACATCGGCGCCTACGCATTACATCAGCGGGTTTCTTCCCTATGGATGGAAGGGTGGGACGCGACAAAACAGTTCAAGGCACTCATATACAAAGGCATCTTTATTGAGCATTTATTCTGAATCCTTATACGCATAAAACAATATAGAGCATTCATAATGAAATACCTTTCTTTAAAAATTCTACAAGCAGGTTACTCCTGGACTGATTGGAATAATCATGGCTACTGCAGATCAGCAATTTACGGTAAATGTCGATTTATGAAAGAAATCTTCACCATTTAATTAAGTAAGTAATTTGCCGATTTTCTCTAGTCTTTTAAATGAAACAATAGTATTGTATTAGTAAGATGTGAAATTAGTTAATACTTGCAAGTAAGCAATTCCCATTATGCTATGTGCAATGAAAGTGCATAGCTCGTCCGACCTCCCTTGACCGAACAGGATAATTTAAACCTGAGGCAAACCTGCCCACGAGTGGGTCGAGGCCGTTGCCCACGCAGCACTATTGGGTACTTCCTGGACTCTGACTTGTCAATATATCAGGGAGAACCGGAGGACGAGCTCAGGAAGGAAGGCTGAGGATATTTATAGAGCGCTTCAAATTAGCATAAAAGTTTCGGAGGCGGCCCCTTTCAGATCAAGGTAAAACTAGGACCAAATAAAATAAACCACTATTTGTTTAGCCTTAATTGTTAGTTAGCCTTCAATTTCTAGTTCACCTTAATGGTTTTTTTTTTCTTAAAGGTCAAATTATTTAACTGCGGAAGTATAAAAGTAGACAAACTATTTTGCCTTATCCAAATCTTATAACTTGAGGATATATTATTCTATAATTATTTATTTTAATTTGGCAAGGAAAACATCTGCTCAAATTCAGGAAAATAAGTATGTTTTAGCCCCACCCAACAAACCTATGTAATGTACTTTACAACATACAGTCTTCTTTATCGTACATGGCCACCCTGCCAGCGCGAACGCCAGCGGACACTTTTAGCAAAAATATGCCTTAGCGATGAATAAACTGGAAAAAAACTTTACAAAAAAGTGCCCACTGGCGTCCACTGGCAGTAACCATGTACGGAAAAGAAGACTGAATGTTATACAGTACATTACATAGGTATGTCAGGCCCTCAAGCATATTTATGTTCTTGAATTTGAGCAGAATTTTGTAACTTTTTTTTTTCAGTTTAGTCATCAAGAAAGCATATTTATGCTAAAAAATCAGCCTCCTAACAGGACAGGTCAGGGAGGCAGAATCCAATCCAAGAACGAAGATACTGAATTACTAAAGAAAAATTCTTTAGAGCTTGCTTTTTTAAAAGACTTTTTTTTTTAACGACGGTTTTTCGATGGAGTTCACTTGGAAGAAATAATGAATTTTTACACGCATCTTAGCATGGTGAATTGAATAATTCGAATAATTTTAAGGACAATATTATATTACACGGCGACATTATTATATTACACGGCGCTAATGGCCAAGTTGCAGATGCGCCGTAAAAAAAAAAAAAAAATATTATATTACAATTTTCGAGAAAATAGAGAACAATTCAGTTTTCGTGCGACGGATTGTTTTTGCCTCGTACACATGATCCGCTATAATTCAAACTGGTTTGTAAATTCTTTAGTAACACACGGAAAATGGAAAATATTTTTCATTACCAGGCAGGAGGAATTTTCAGCCTTTTGATAGTCCTTTGAAATTGAAATTATTGGTTTATTTAAATGTTATCGGTTATTTAAAATTCAGAGATTTAGGGAACGTCGCTCAGTGGGGCAAATGACCGATTTAGGAGAGGACAAGTCAAAAAATAAATGTCACATTTAGAGATGAATACTATATGCAATGTAAACACAAGTGTCTTGGGGTTCAAAATCAGTACGCTCACTGTTGACAAGCAAAGAGGTCAGAGTCCTCATTTTTCGCTACAAATAAGTCTAGTTTATTAATAAGCTTCTAAACAGTTGTTTGTGCGATAGTGAAGGGTTACAAGGTAATCTCCAAGCATGAGAATCGATTTAAATAGTAAGTGATAATATAATTTTTACTATTTAAGTAATAATTAAGAATTTAAAGATAATTTTGCGTATTTACGCACACAATGATCAATAAATACACAAATTTACGTTTAGTATTCTTGTATTACGTAAATTTGTGTATTTATTGATCATTGTGTGCGTAAATACGCAAAATTATCTTTAAATTCTTAATTATTACTTAAATAGTAAAAATTATATTATCACTTACTATTTAAATCGATTCTCATGCTTGGAGATTACCTTGTAACCCTTCACTATCGCACAAACAACTGTTTAGAAGCTTATTAATAAACTAGACTTATTTGTAATCTGGTAATCTGACTTAGGTTACTCAGATGGTAACGAGAGTTGGTTATGAGTGGTTGCTAAGTGTTCCTGCCATTTTGTGTTCTAAAATAGGTGATTTACTGTGAAAGACAATATACGCATAATTGAATTTTATTTGTGTGTTTATTAACTTTAATGTGCATAAATACGCAAAAATAAGAAAATAGTACATGCCTTGCACGCGTCAAATTTATAAGTATAGAAGTATACATAATTTGGAAGACTAGGCTAGATTAAGTACGAATTCAAACAAAACATGTTCTCTGGAATAATGGGTGCTGATGCATAATTATTTTGTAAACAATCGTATCCATGTTTTTAAACAACATCAACATTTGGTACATGCGTGATTCCACGAAAAGAGCTGTTTGACGTTTGGCGGACAAAACTTCATTTGTCAGACAAAAACGCCGGCGTGGCGTTTTGCAATATGTTTTTAACAAATTGACTGTGGATGGTGAAGAGGGACGCGATTTACTTTTGTTGTAAATGTTTGTTTCTGAATCACACCTCTTTGCTCGTCCAAATTCAATCCTTTAATGGCTAAATCCGTCACTTGCCCCACTGTGCGTCGGCGCCAATGACCAAAGCAGACGAAGCACCCCCCCCCCCCCCCAAAAAAAAGAGTTAGGGAACGTGTTATGTTTAGGTTACCACCCTTTTCTAGGCAGGATAGGGCTGATCACTATCAACTTTTTAAAAGAAAAGCCACTTTCCCAAAATTTCGCGCATGCGGAATTGAACTTTTCTACCTTTCTGATCAGGCTACAGTTGATTACGGCCACCAGGCTATAGAAAGTCTTAGCAATGAAATTCTTTAATGAACACAACTTTTAGCTAATTGTTGCAGGAAGAAACAGCTTTCACTTTAGACTTGTGCAACAGGGTACTTATTAATGAAAATTAACATTTTATTACTTGAACATATGACAACTCATTTGTTATGGTGAGTGAAGTGTATGCTGCGAAGTTTTAACTTTCTAATGAACCATCAATATAATTTTCCTGACCCAAGATGGAAGATGGAGCCTATCAGCGTTCAGTAACAATCCCGATGACTGAATTTTCGTTTCTAAAATATGTTTCAGAGGGAATCACAAAATATACAGTCCTGTGAAAAATTATAAACTCAACTTATAAAATCAAAGTATTTATTAAATTTAAAAGTGAATTCATAGCGTAATAATTTTTTGTGATTTGTTTTATGTTATTAGTTTGCCAAGAAGCTTCAAATGGCCTTTGATTTGTTTGATAATTTACGGTAATCAGATTTCGTAAAAAAAAAAACATGTTTACACTGTGAATAAGTATAAACTCAATGTTTATTTTCTATTGTCAGGTGTACTAATGGATTATTACCACCTCAGTTTTCTTCTAACTGTTGAAGAGAGAGTACATGGGATTGTTTTTTATGCTGTGGCGGTTCCTGTGGATTGGTAGTTTTCTTTTAAATAATCCTGAATGAAAGTCAACTCACGGAAATAGAGAAACAAAGAATTATGGACCTAAGAAAAGGTGGGTTGACCCAGACACAAATTGTTCGTGAGCAAAACCCCTCCCAAGGAGTGGCCAACAACGTTTTAAATTGCAGCCAAGACAATTACGGGAAAAATAAAAGAAGTCTGCACAGAATTTGGGGCAATTTAATTTAACATGTGATGCTAGCTTGATGAGGAAGTGGATAAAGACGTCACAGTTCTTGAAATATTGTAAGGTAATGCGAAAACTACAGCTCAAGAAACATCATTTGTAGCGACGACTGCAGTTCATTGAAAGGTTTTTAAGTTTTTTTAGCGATGAAAAAAACTTAAAATTGATGGTCCAGATGGTTTAAATTATCACTGGCATGACTTTAGAAATAAAAAAAAAATGTCAAGAAGGTCGCATTGAAGTAGCGGAGTCATCGGGTATGGACCGCTTTTAATGAAAAGGAAAAAACTCGAATTGCATTTATTTCTGAAAAAATGAAGCAGTTACTTATCAAAATGATTTGGCAAAGTTCCTTTTGCCGTTTATTACAATGTTGGAAGAAAAAATAATCATTTCTCAGCAGAAAAACGCACCGATTCATACTACAGGCGCTACAAAACAATGGTTTTAAAATTTTGGAATCAACATTTTATATTGGCCAGCCCTTAGTCCGCATTTCAATCCGATAGAAAATTGCTAAAGAATTACGGCAATAGAAGTCTATGACTTTTAGAAGCCAAAAATCCAAAATATTGCTGGGTTCAAAGAAAGGATAACACAAGCTTGGGAAAATATACCAGAGAGAACTTTAATTAATTTAGTAAGAAGTGTTCTCAAAGAACTCTTGGAGGTAATAAAAAAACATAGCATAAGATGTCATTATTGAAAAGAATTTACTCATCAATGAGCCAGAAAATGTTTAAGTTTATACTTTTTCGCAGGTTGGTTTTTGTTATTTTGTATCAAATGAAGCTAATCCTAACAATATCATTATCAATGTTGTTACAAATCATTTAGGTAAACATTAAATAATATCTTTTGTTAGTAGAATTTCAAAATAAATGACTTAAATTAATTCAAATAGTTTATTTTTCACTTGAGTCTATATTTTTTCACAGCACTGTATATAACAAACGGCCCTACTTGCAGAAACTGTGTCACTTAATGCGATTCCGTTCTTATCTCTAGTTACATTTGAAAAGCTTTAAATAGAAACAGGTAATACTGAAGAATTTAACCGAAAAGCGAAATTAACGAGCCCTAAAGCACAAAGCCACAATAAGGTCGTAGCAAACTGTAAAAAAACGTATGACAATTAAAAGGATTACAATCATAATTGGTTATAAGTTGGTATTTCTTCAAAATTAAGGAAATTTAAATAAATAAATGAATACCCCTTTTTGCAAGACATTTCAAATTCAGAAATGACATACTGAGGGAGCTCTACTCAGGAAGTTTCCATTTTGCTTCAGAACAGGAATTAAAAAGCTTTCCTCGCTAACCACATACTCCTGGCTGTGCATCGTGTCAAGGTCTCGCAAGAAGGATGTGCACGCATCGGCTAGATGTCTTCGGAGAATTGTGCTGAAGAAAAAAAAAAAAAAAGTCCTCTTCTCGCGTTTCCGGTTCTCATCCCTAGCGTCATTTTGGAAGCATGGAATATTTATTTATTTATATTTAATTTATAGAGTTCCGTGACGTAGGCGAAAAACTCTATAGACGTCAATGTTAAATAGAAAAAAATAAATAAATAAAGAAAAGATAGTAAGGGAAAAAGAAGAACTGTGACAGAGGTAAAAAACAAACAAACAAAATAATTGAAATTCAAATTAATAAATGAACAAATACAACATGAAAAGGAAAAATAAATGGATTTAAAAAATATATATAATTAGAGAAAATAAAACATTAAAACATGTGAGGAACTCCTAACAAAACGCTAAAAATAAGATAAGAAGAAAAAGATAAGATAAGAAGGTGTATAAGTGTGTGTTTTTAGCGCGGTTCCTCCCTCCCCCATAGGGAGGAACCCCGCTTATAAGGTTGATACAATTAAACAATCCGGAAGTGCCGACTAGAAAATTTCGCGTTTCAGAACCCCTAGAGACCGAAAATAACGGTGGTTCAAATTTGTATATATATATATATATATATATATATATATATATATATTTGTCTCTTCGCTCTGTAGCTCCTAGACGAATGGTCCGATTTTGATGAAATTTGGTACAAAAATCTTTCGTCAAATTTGAAAGGTCAAGTTCGTTATCCAGCAAAATCCGCGCAAAAAAATCGTAACGCTTACGTTTTTGAGTTCATAAGCTTGTAAGTACTCGTTTTATATGCTTCCTGGGCTAGGAAAACGAATGAAACCATTTTCAAGGCGATATATTTAACCGTTTTCGAGAAAATTTGAAAAATAGTTTTTGAATACCGTTTTTGGTTTGGGTACTTAGAACCATGGGATTCAGTTGAAACATTTTCTGCATGTTCTACTTTCATCAAAACTAATATGTTGAAATTTCAGTAACGTTTGGAGTTAAGGAAGGGTTAGAATAAAATATTTTATTAACAGACATAAAAAGTTTTAGTAACTTTGTTTACTTTCTTTAATATCTCGAAAAAGGTTGAGAATCTTAGCAAACGGAAGAATACCATTAGAAAGCTTATTAAATGCTCTAAAAAAAAGGTTCTAATGAAAGTTTTGATTAGGTGATGTCAATCGGAGAAATAAGAGCATAAAACTTTAAAGTAATTGATTTCGCTTATTCGAACTGTTCTTTTTGTCTGTTTTTTATTCCTTGTTATTTTTTAATTGCTTATAGTTGGATAATGTATTTGAAAATAAAACAGGTTAAGAAAAATAAGAAAAAGAATTTAATGTTGGAGATATGGATTTCCAAGATATAGCTTTTCAACTGCCTAGCGTCCTTCCTAGGGAGGGTTGTTTGTCTTTGATTTTGGTACTTAGAATTATGGGATACAGTTGAAACATTTTCTGCATGTTCGAATTTCATCAACACTAATATGTTGAAATTTTTGTTACGTTTAGAGTAAAGGAAGGATTAGAATAAAATATTTTATTAACAGACAAAAAAAGTTTTGGTAACTTTGTATCCTTTCGTTAGTATCTCGAAAACCGTTGACAATCTTGTGAAGCGGAAGATTACCATTCGAAAGCTTACTAAATGCTCTACAAAAAAGGTTCTAATGAAAGTTTTGATTAGGTGATGTCAATCGGAGAAATAAGAGCATAAAACTTTAAAGAAATTGATTTCGCTTATTCGAACTGTTCTTTTTGCCTGTTTTTTATTCCTTGTTATTTTTTAATTGCTTATAGTTGGATAATGTATTTGAAATTAAAACAGGTTAAGAAAAAGAATTTAATGTTAGAGATATGGATTTCCAAGATATAGCTTTCCAACTGCCTAGCGTCCTTCCTAGGGAGGGTTGTTTGTCTTTGATTTTGTTACTTAGAATTATGGGATACAGTTGAAACATTTTCTGCATGTTCTACTTTCATCAAAACTAATATGTTGAAATTTCAGTAACGTTTGGAGTTAAGGAAGGGTTAGAATAAAATATTTTATTAACAGACATAAAAAGTTTTAGTAACTTTGTTTACTTTCTTTAATATCTCGAAAAAGGTTGAGAATCTTGGCAAACGGAAGAATACCATTAGAAAGCTTGTTAAATGCACTACAAAAAAGTTTCTAATGAAAGTTTTGATTAGGTGATGTCAATCGGAGAAATAAGAGCATAAAACTTTAAAGTAATTGATTTCACTTATTCGAACTGTTCTTTTGGCTGTTTTTTATTCCTTGTTATTTTTAATTGCTTATAGTTGGATAATGTATTTGAAAATAAAACAGGTTAAGAAAAATAAGAAAAAGAATTTAATGTTAGAGATATGGATTTCCAAGATATAGCTTTTCAACTGCCTAGCGTCCTTCCTAGGGAGGGTTGTTTGTCTTTGATTTTGGTACTTAGAATTATGGGATACAGTTGAAACATTTTCTGCATGTTCGAATTTCATCAACACTAATATGTTGAAATTTTTGTTACGTTTAGAGTAAAGGAAGGATTAGAATAAAATATTGTATTAACAGACAAAAAAAGTTTTGGTAACTTTGTATACTTTCGTTAGAATCTCGAAAACCGTTGACAATCTTGTGAAGCGGAAGATTACCATTCGAAAGCTTACTAAATGCTCTACAAAAAAGGTTCTGAAAAAAGTTTTAATTAGGCGATGTCAATCGGAGAAATAAGTCCTTAAAACTTTAAATTAATTGATTTCGTTTATTCGAATGGTTCTTTTTGTCTGGTTTATTCCTTGTTATTTTTTAATTGCTTATAGTTGGATAATGTATTTGAAAATAAAACAGGTTAAGAAAAATAAGAAAAAGAATTTAATGTTAGAGATATGGATTTCCAAGATATAGCTTTTCAACTGCCTAGCGTCCTTCCTAGGGAGGGTTGTTTGTCTTTGATTTTGGTATTTAGAATTATGGGATACAGTTGAAACATTTTCTGCATGTTCGAATTTCATCAACACTAATATGTTGAAATTTTTGTTACGTTTAGAGTAAAGGAAGGATTAGAATAAAATATTGTATTAACAGACAAAAAAAGTTTTGGTAACTTTGTATACTTTCGTTAGAATCTCGAAAACCGTTGACAATCTTGTGAAGCGGAAGATTACCATTCGAAAGCTTACTAAATGCTCTACAAAAAAGGTTCTGAAAAAAGTTTTAATTAGGCGATGTCAATCGGAGAAATAAGTCCTTAAAACTTTAAATTAATTGATTTCGTTTATTCGAATGGTTCTTTTTGTCTGGTTTATTCCTTGTTATTTTTTAATTGCTTATAGTTGGATAATGTATTTGAAAATAAAACAGGTTAAGAAAAATAAGAAAAAGAATTTAATGTTAGAGATATGGATTTCCAAGATATAGCTTTTTAACTGCCTAGCGTCCTTCCTAGGGAGGGTTGTTTGTCTTTGATTTTGGTATTTAGAATTATGGGATACAGTTGAAACATTTTCTGCATGTTCGAATTTCATCAACACTAATATGTTGAAATTTTTGTGACGTTTAGAGTAAAGGAAGGATTAGAATAAAATGTTTTATTAACAGACAAAAAAAGTTTTGGTAACTTTGTATACTTTCGTTAGTATCTCGAAAACCGTTGACAATCTTGTGAAGCGGAAGATTAACATTCGAAAGCTTACTAAATGCTCTACAAAAAAGGTTCTGAAAAAAGTTTTAATTAGGCGATGTCAATCGGAGAAATAAGTGCTTAAAACTTTAAATTAATTGATTTCGTTTATTCGAATGGTTCTTTTTGTCTGTTTTATTCCTTGTTATTTTTCAATTGCTTATAGTTGGATAATGTATTTGACAATAAAACTGGTTAAGTAAAATAACAAAACCAATTTATTGTTAGAAATATAGATTTCCAGGATTCCAAGACCTTGTCACTAGCGGGTCCGTTTCTAGTGTTAGCAGACCCTTCCAGGTAAGATTGTAAATCATGTCCTTTCAAGACTTTACTACACACAGGAATGGCGTTAGTGACCTTAAGGGTTCACACGCCATTATAATAATTAATTAAAAAAAAAGACTGGTGGAACCAAAATAATAACTGCTTCTATTTTAATCTTTCCAAATTAGACTAGGGATATGAACGGAACCGCGCTAAGATGATGCAGTTCCTGCGAGACGGACTTTTTATTTAAATATTTAAGTAGTGAAGCTATGTGTGGGCTACCTTCTGTCAGTAAGTCGTAGGGAATATTTACATCATTGCGTTGTCTGCAGTTCGTAAGTATGTGTTTGACGGTCAAGGTCTCGTTACACAATCTACAAGTTGGTCTGTCCTTTCTGTCAAGTAGGTAGGAATGGGTAAGTAAGGTGTGTCCAATACAAAGCCTGGATAGTATGACTTCGTCCCGACGGGAGAAGTGTTCATTTGTCCAGGCTTTTGTTGTATTTTTAATTTCTCTCAATTTGGCTTCAGTTTATAGCCACTCACTTTCCCACTCGTACAGTATGTTTAGTTTGTAATGTTTTGTATGAGTGCGTCGAAGTCATAGCATGGAATAGAAACAGGTAATATTCTGTGTTAATCTTTCGTGGAAAATGTAAACAGGCAAATTAAATCACTTAAGAATTGATTTCTTTTAATGAGATCGCTCTAGAAAAAAAACGCTCTACATGTATTTTTAGGAAATTTGTTTATCTTTCAAATGTATTTATCGTGTATGTAGAATTTCCCAACCGGTTTCGAGATCCGAAAATCCAAAGAAAAATCTTGCTGTTTCTATTTTTCTTGTCAACTCTTACAGATATGGCATTGAAAATTGTTTCATCGCCAAATTATTTATAACGCCTGTACGTGGAAGCCTCGAAGCACAAAATCTTAAGTGTTACGATATATTTAGTGCAAATGTCGGCCAAAAAACCATTGTCCGGTTGACGGATTCTCCTGGTTAACGAGCTTACATATACGTAAGGCTGGATATGCGTAATTAACAGAACAGGTGATACAAAATATGATTCATATTATGATCTTGGCAAGCTATGCAACAGAAAAAAAATAGGAAGGAAAATATACTTAATAAGGATGACAAATAATAAGAATCTTAAATAAATTCCAAAATATGACATTTACAAGTAACAGGGGATAGCCAAATTACATCTTACAATCACAAAACATGGGAAACATTGTGAACAAAGGTAGATAGGTAACTAATTAAATAATAATAATAACAACTAAAGAAGTTTCATATTTTATCCAATTAATAACTCTATTTTGAAGTTGTTATTGACAGAGAATAAATGGGTGATTATG
Organism: Gonocerus acuteangulatus; assembly: GCA_946811695.1. NCBI lineage: Eukaryota > Metazoa > Arthropoda > Insecta > Hemiptera > Coreidae > Gonocerus > Gonocerus acuteangulatus. The sequence continues at coordinate 58,518,695 of OX328130.1, forward strand.
GGATCAAATGCCAGTCTAATTTCTCTAAAAACATAATGATTTGAAGGCATGTATTCGTCTAATCAATTCATAGGCGTATATAAGAGGGGCTGAGGGGGCTGCGGCCTCCCTCCGAATTTTTTTTTCATCGGTAAAAATGTGTCAGAAAAACCTTAAAAATATATTAAATAAGATCACTTAGTTCTGAAAAAAAATATGTTTTTTTCATGTCATAGCGTTTTAGTTGTTAGTATTCCATACCGACCAAAACCCCTGTGCTCACAGCCCACCCGAAATTATTTTCAATATACGCCCCTGAATAAAGTTGACTAATGGAAGATTTGATTGCATCAGAGTTGGGCAAACGTTAGCGCGCGCTAAAAGCTGATACCACTCCGCTAATTTAGCGAAACTGTAGAAAGCCAGCGCTAATAATTAGCGGTTAGCGGCGGCAGTGCGCTAACCGCTAATCTATTTATGAAATATCGTAATTGCTAATAGCTTAAGCTATAGTTACAACTTGTAACTATAGCTTAAGCTATTAGCAATTACGATATTTCATAAATAGATTAGCGGTTAGCGCACTGCCGCCGCTAACCGCTAATTATTAGCGCTGGCTTTCTACAGTTTCGCTAAATTAGCGGAGAGGTATCAGCTTTTAGCGCGCGCTAACGTTTGCCCAACTCTGGATTGCATTGACATTTTCCAGCAAGTTGAATTTAATTTCGGAAGGAATAAATAAAGTCAGCTATTTGAAGAGACCTCAGCCAAGGCAGTCAAGTCTCGAGTCCCGAGGTAGGTTTTAAATCTACAAGAGAACTCTCTCAAGATTCACCCTGACCCCCAAAACAAGCTTTAGTAAGCTCATCGGGCTGTTTACAGCCGATGAAAGCAAACTTCAGATCCTGGCATTCTTGTATGCCATGTTTTCATTCCTGCAGCACAAAGCAGCGCACTTCGATTTTCACTATTTATTTTAGTTTTAGACCATTTTGGTGAATTTTTTTAATGTTATTAGATTATATTTTTAGATTAGTTGTCAGTAAATAACGTAATTTAGGAATGTATTCTCTGATATAGTTGTGATAATTGTTCTTTGTTGTGTGTCAGGTCAATATGATGCTGAATCAACATCATAAAGGGGCTTTGGTTAATTATTTATTTATTTATTTTTTAAAATATGATTGTATGAATGTGTGTCTTCATACATGTCTTCACAGGTATTTCATCAATTCTTCATTGTACTGGTCCCCTTCAAAACGTAATTCTGTCAGATTGTACGGTAACACGAGATTTGTCCTGAGTGTACAGTCTGTTAGAAATATGTTTTATCAATTATTCTGTATTGCAGTAGGTACAAATGGGCTGTCCATTCTTGACATAATGTACGAGTGAGTCAACCGAGTGTGGCCAATCCTGAGACGGCATAATTTAACTTCTATTTGGTCTCTTACTGGTTGACCATTCCGTGTATAGTGTGCTTGAATTCTCGAAGCTTGTAGTCGTGTTGTACCAGAATTCTTGCCATTTACTTGTTACATATCTCTTAGAAGCGGCCTGAAGATCCTGGTGTGTCATGTAGTGTACAACTGGTACTTGTCGCCGAGTTGCTAATTTAGCTTTTACCACTTTCCTCCGAAGGAAAGTAGCTATTGGAGGTTGCACTCATGACTGAATTTTTCAAAAATGTCTTCAAATCTTTATTGATTCTACCTAGTAGACACCAAAAATGACACCCGTTAAAATTTATATACATACATATATATATATATATATATATATATATATATATATATATATATATATATATATATATATGTCTGTTAACACGATAGCGGCCAGAGTTTTTGTTTTTTCGTCACGTAACAGGTATATAGCGTTCTTTTAGCAAACGATTGAAAGAGTTCGTAAATCAACAAAATCGCTCAAACGGAAGGGGGGGTTTACCCCGGACCCAAAACACTAATTTGACCATGCACGCCGTAATTTTTGATATATTTCAACGAAGCTTGGTATTCGTGGTAGTAATCTATAGAGAAAAATGGGTTGTAAAAATGAACTAAATCGGTTCATTGGGGGGGGGGGGGGGGGGGGGTACTCCGGACCCACATTACCAATTCGCCACTACCTGCCGTAATTTTTGTTATATGTATTTCGACGAAACTCAGTATTCGTAGTGGTAATCTACAGAGGAAAATAGGCTGTAAAAACAAACTAAATCGGTTCGTTAGGAGTTGGGGGGGGTTACTCCGGACCCAAATTACTATTATACTCATACCAGTCGTAATTTCTGCTGTATTGTAACGGAACGCGGTATACGTCGTGGGCAACTCGTGAAAGAGAAGTGTTGTAAAAATGAGCTAAATCGGTCAATCGGAAAGGGGGGTTTACTTTGTACTATATTTGAATAGAATTAGCCCGCCAGACGTAAGTTCACAAGGCTGCCGCAAGGAGCGCTTTATACCATTAGAGTGACTGTATCCTGCTCAGAACAAAAGACGAAAATATGAAGTCTTTTTGTATTTATTAAGTAGTGTAGTACCATGTGTAAACGTACCTCAGGAAGCAAATTAATTACAAAATTAATAATTGAACTATTCAAGTTTTTATTTCATTTATATAGGATATTTTAAGCAAATTATTCTGGAAAGCAGTCTACACTGCCCAAATTCTGAGGAAAGTGCTTAGTTATGCAGCTCCTGCGTGACGGACTTTTCCGTCTACTGCAGTACTTTGTCATATGTCTTCGTGTCGGGGCAACCTGTACATTGTAAAATGTTTATTTGTTTTCGCTAAAGATCAAAACAAAAACCGCGCTAACATATAACTGTTTCTATTCCAAGCTTTCCAAATTAAAAAGTCCGATTCGCAGGAACTGCGTCATCTTAGCGCGGTTCCGTTCTTATCTCTAGTGTTTATGAAGGCATAGAATAGAAAAAGTTATTACTTTGTTTAGATCAATAGCCAAACAGCTATCCAAATGAAATCTCAAACAAACCAGTCTTGAAAGGTCTTTGTTGATTTACAATCATACCTGTATGGGTCAGCTATACCATAAGTCAGGCAGAAAGGCCTCCGCTCAGAGGCATTTGGAAAGCCTTGGGATCTCTCTCTTTAAACGCTACATTTCTAACAATAAATTGATCTTCTTATTTTACTTAATCTGTTTTATTGTCAAATACATTAACTGACTATAAGCAATTTAAAAATAACAAGGAATAAAACAGACAAAAAGAATAGTTCGAATAAGCGAAATCAATTACTTAAAAGTTTTAAGCACTTATTTCTCCGATTGACATCGCTTATTCAAAACTTTCTTTAAAACCTTTCTTGTAGACCATTTAGTAAGCTTTCGAATGGTAACCTTTCGCTTCCCAAGATTTTCAACCGTTTTCGAGATATTAAGAAATTATACGAAGGTCCCAAAACTTTTTATTATTTCTGACAACAGAAAATTGGTCTCATTTTACCTATCCTGTTTTACACACACATACATTTTCCTTACAAATACAACATAAGAAATTACAAAAATAAAAAGCAATAAAAAACCAAGGGAAAGAGACAAAAATTACAAAAAGAACGACAAAAACCCGTTCATAAGAACAAAACAGACGTATTTGAAGTTTTAAGCACTTATTTCTCCGATTGACATAACCTAATCAAAAATAGTTTTAGAATCATTTTTGTAGAGAATTTAGTAAGCTTTCAAATAGTTTCAATCCACTTACCACGATTTCCCAACCGTGTTCGAGATATTAATGAAAGTATACGAAGTTTCCAAAACTTTTCATGTCTGTTAATAAAATATTTTATTCTAACCCTTCCTTAACTCCAAACGTAACATAACTTTCAACATACTAGTTTTAATGAAAGTAGAACATGCAGATAATGTTTCAACTGAATCCCGTTATTCTAAGTACCCAAACCAAAAACGGTATTCAAAAACTATTTTTCCAATTTTCTCAACAACGGTTAAAGCTATCGCCTTGAAAATGGTTTCATTCATTTTCCTAGCCCAAGAAGCTTATAAAACGAGTACTTACAAGCTTATGAACTCAAAAACGTAAGCGTTACGATTTTTTCTGCGCGAATTTCGCCCCAAACGCCATCTTCCAGTGGGCGGATTTTGCTGGTTAACGAACTTGACCTTTCAAATTGGACGACAGATTTTTGTACCAAATTTCATCAAAATCGGACCATTCGTCTTCTATTTAGAGAGCGAACAGACAAATATATATATATATATATATATATATATATATATATATATATATATAAATAAATATATACATATATATATATATATACAAATTTGAACCACCGTTATTTTCGGTTTCTAGGGGTTCTGAAACGCAAAATTTTCTAGTCGGCACTTCCGGATCGTTTCATTGTATCAACCTTATAAGCGGGGTTCCTCCCTATGGGGGAGGGAGGAACCGCGCTAAAAGTCCGTCACGCAGGAGCTGCATAACTAAGCACTTTCCTCAGAATTGTGTCGAGTGCATTCCTGAATAATTAGCTTAAAATAACCTATATAGGTAATTAAAATGAAAACATTAATAGTTCTGCTCTTTTGCATTTGTTATGAGCAGCTGTTTCAATTATTAATTTTGTAATTAATTTCCTTCCAGAGTTTTGTATATGCGGGGTACTACACTACGCAATAAATACACAAAGCTTCACATTTTCATCTCTTGATCTTGATGAATAATAAAAAATATAATAAAAATTACGACTGGTATTGGAAAATGATTAAATTGGCTCCAGAGTAAACCTCCCCCCTTCTAATGAACCAATTTAGTTTATTTTTACAACACATTTTTCTCTTCAGTTGACCACAACGAATACCGAGTTTCGTTCAAATATAACAAAAATTATGGCTGGTATTGGCAAATAACTACTTTGGCTCCAGAGTAAACCCCTTCTCCTAATGAACCAATTTAGTTTATTTTTATAACAAATTTTTCTCTTCAGTTGACCACAACGAATACTAAGTTTCGTTCAAATATAACAAAAATTACGGCTGGTATTGGTAAATAACTACTTTGGCTCCAGAGTAAACCCCTTCTCCTAATGAACCAATTTAATTTATTTTTACGACACATTTTCTCTTCAGTTGACCACAACGAATACCGAGTTTCGTTCAAATATAACAAAAATTACGGCTGGTATTGGTAAATAACTACTTTGGCTCCAGAGTAAACCCCTTCTCCTAATGAACCAATTTAGTTTATTTTTACAACACATTTTTCTCTTCAGTTGACCACAACGAATACCGAGTTTCGTTCAAATATAACAAAAATTACGGCTGGTATTGGCAAATAACTACTTTGGCTCCAGAGTAAACCCTTTCTCCTAATGAACCAATTTAGTTTATTTTTACGACACATTTTCTCTTCAGTTGACCACAACGAATACTAAGTTTCGTTGAAATATAACAAAAATTACGACTGTTATTGACAAATAACTACTTTGGCTCCCGAGTAAATACACCCTCCAGATGGATCGATTTTGTTGGTTAACGAACTCGTTTGATATATATATATATATATATATATATATATATATATATATATATATATATATATATATATAAATTTTACCTGGGGTCATTTTTGGTGTCTACTAGGTAGGATCGACAAAGATTCGACGAAATTTTTCAAAAATTCCGTCATGAGTGCAACCTCAATAGCTACATTCCTTTGGAGGAAAGTGCTAAAATGTATAAGAGCGGAAATTCCCTAAGATGAAGAATTAAATCGGGGTTTAATAATTATGCGCCCTGACGAGAAATTCTTGCGCAGAAAGTTATGCATTATCTTGGAATCATTCTTGGAAAGATTCGGAGGGAAAAACCCTCGACTATTCCAGTACACATTGATAATTATTATTTTTTTTTCTTCTTTTTATTCTCCATGGGCATGAATCATGTGGGGAAAGGTTGACTTTTATCCCTCAAAAATAGAAAACAAATCTTTAAACCACACTTAATATATTAATTCAGGGTATTTCCAACTCTTAGCGGTTTTATGATTTTTTTTTTTAATTAGTCCTTGTAACAAAGTTGGTGGGAATTACAAGCTGCATTCCAGTTATATTGAAATCATATATATTATATTTTATAACCATAATTATTATACATTGTTTCTTGCTACGAGAAATATAAATCCCCCAAAAAACATAAATGTGAAATAGAGGCCAAGTTCGTGCCCCCACAAAGAAACACTCCCTTCCTCAAAAATATCCCCTCCTAAAACCCCCAAAAAACGCCTTACCATTCTACACTCCAAAAAAGTAGTATGAGTTGGTGTATTAATTCAACCAAAAATATTTGCCAATACAAGAGATGATACAAGAAATAAATGTCCAAGTTCATTACTTGGAAGACCTCATAGTTACTTACTAAGAAGAGTAATGACACTTCAACTGACCTTTAAAAACAACAATAAAAATACTTATATCCAGTTACTAAAATATCACTTTCCTCAACCAGGTATATTCTTAAACTTGGCAATGTTTAGTTTTTCTCTAAAGATAATTTCAGCACAAAAAAAAACATTGCCAAGTTTAAGAATATACCTGGTTGAGGAAAGTGATATTTTAGTAACTGGATATAAGTATTTTTATTGTTGTTTTTAAAGGTCAGTTGAAGTGTCATTACTCTTCTTAGTAAGTAACTATGAGGTCTTCCAAGTAATGAACTTGGACATTTATTTCTTGTATCATCTCTTGTATTGGCAAATATTTTTGGTTGAATTAATACACCAACTCATACTACTTTTTTGGAGTGTAGAATGGTAAGGCGTTTTTTGGGGGTTTTAGGAGGGGATATTTTTGAGGAAGGGAGTGTTTCTTTGTGGGGGCAGGAACTTGGCCTCTATTTCACATTTATGTTTTTTTGGGGATCTCATTACTTTTTTCTAAGTATTAAATTGAATTTAGTTGCCGCATACCTACTGGCTTTTGTACTTCATATAAAACCAGGGTCTTTGGATTCTGCATAAGGTTCTCCTTACTGCTTGATATTTGATACCAATATTCAACCAACATACATCTAATCACTAGACTAGAAAAGTTAGAAGCTCTTCCAGATGACATTACTCTAGAGGACAAATTGATTGCTCTCTTAACTAAACTATTACACTGTAAAACACAGGAACCTTATCCCGAGGATAAAGATCACAATAGGGAAAGTGCAGAAGGCCTTCAAGAAAAATATAAGAACAAAGACGATACATTTTGGGTTTGTGATCCTAAACATTGTAATGTAGATGGTTCGACTTTGAAAAACTTGGTATCTGCTTTGAAGTATATTATGCAGTGAACCCCTACGACTTTATTTACTACATTTAAGAAAGAATTCACAACTGTTTTTGTTAAGATGCGTCGAAATGTTTTTTAAAACATCAAATATAGGTTCTCCTTACCAAGAGATTCATTTGATACCCCACATGATGGGTCTCAGAAGGAATGATGGCATTTCGATGGAACAAAAAGTAGAAAACGTCATAGGTAATATAACACTCCCGTATCAAGACCTACCTGCGTGCCAAGTTTGGTAAAAATAGGACAAACGGTGTGAATTTGTATAAGGAACAAACATACAGACAGACAGCTGAAAGACCTATCTTACCTAGCCTAGTGCATTCCCCGGACCAAGGCCTACCTGTGTGCCAATTTTGGTCACAATCGGTCAAATGGTGTGAATTTGTGTAAGGAACAAACATGCAGACAGACAGCTGATAGACGATTTTGACTAGCCTATGACACTACCCGGATAAAGACCGACATGTGTGTCAAATTTTGTCAAAATCGGTCAAACGGTGTGTATTTGTATAAGGAACAAACAGACAGACAGACAGCTGATAGACAATTTAACCTAGCCTATGATTCTCCCCGTATCAAGACCCATCTGTGTCCCAAGTTTGGTCAAAATCGGTGAAATGGTACGGATACGTAAGAGGAACAAACATACAGACAGACAGCTGGTATAAGATTTTTACCGAGCCTATATGCGTCTAATTGTTTCTTAAAACATCAAATATAGGTTCTTCATACCGAGACAATTCATTTGATACCCCACATCATGGGTTTCGGACGGAATGATGGGTTTCCGAAGGAAGTACAAAACTGGCACGCCCCCGCCCCGGAAGCGGAGTCAAACACAACTTTTCGCGATTTTTCGATTTTTTCCATTAATAACGTCTTCATATCTATCTTCATGCAAAATTTCAAGTCTCTAGCATCATGGGAAGTGCCTAATAATTTTGATGAGTCAGTGAGTGAGTGAGTGAGTGAGTCCTATAAATCCCGATTTTCGATCGCTTATATCTCAGAAACTATTCGATGTAGAATTATGAAAATTTCCATTTTTACTCAAATCTAGTAGTATAATATCTGTGTAAAATTTCATAACTTTATCTTTACCTGGTTGAAAGTTATGAGAGGGTAAAAATCGGCTCTAAGACCGCCTGTAATATACACACAGTATGCTTAGGCCGGAACTTGGCCTGGCGCACTACCGTGCGCCTAGATTAATGTTAAATAATTTCAATTATAACTAATTATTATAATCAACAACAGTAGAAAAGAAATAAGGGTTCTTACGCATCCCACAAAGGTTTATTAAAAAAAAAAGAAAAAAAAAAAAAAAAAAAAAAAGAAAAGTACAGACAAAAAAAGGACAGAAAATCTTATTTTCTCGAAAACAGCCCGTTGGTTAACGAAATTGACCTTTTGAATCAGATAATTTGAGGATGATAGAGCGCGAAAAGACATATACTGGGTGTCCCAGTCGTAAACCGACAGACTTCGTACATCGATGGAGAATCGAAAAACTAAGTCCTTTGGCGATTTTTTCGTTTTCGAAAAAAACACAAAACCCGTGGTTTTTTTGACAAATCCCGATTTTTCGCTTAAACGAAGCGTTGTACGAAAAAACACCTCAATACAAAAGTTGTAGCTTATTAAATTATCTTTACGATGACACCAAGCGTCTTAGCTAGAATATTTTACGAGATAATTGTGTTTGGATAACCCATCGGATGGACATTTTGTTATCGGAGTTAGGCATTTTTTGATCCGACAAACCGTCTTTGCGTGGAACGAAAAAACTGGAAAAAATAATCTGGATTCACTTTTTTTCTTCTTTAAAATTTAGGATAGATACAAATATTATTGTTCGGTAATTTATCCTCTCGCGTCTAATTTTTTTTTTTTTTTTTTTCTTTTAACAGATTCTCAATTATTCCTTAACGGAAGAATTTTGTAAAATAAATTCTAATTTCTGCACAAATTAGTATCCAATATATATTGAACGCCTCAATTAGACGCGAGACGATAAATTAAATATAATAAATGTGGGAATAAGAAAGAATTTGTCCAAAAAAAAAGAAAAAAAAAAAGAAAAAAAAAAAAAGAAAAAAAAAAGTGAACCGAGATTAATTTTTCCAGTTTTTGCGTTCCACGCGCAGACGGTTCGTCGGATCAAAAAATGTCTATCTCTCTATAGAACAAAATGTCCATCCGATGGGATATTCAAACCATTATTATTATTATACGATTATATTATATCGTAAAATATTCTAGCTAAGAATAAGACGCTGAACTTGGTCTCATCTTAAAGATACTTTAATAATCTACAACTTTTGTATTGAGGTGTTTTTTCGTACAACGCTTTGTTTAAGCGATTCGTCCAAAAAACACGTTTTTTTTTTGTTTTTCTTCCGTTTTTCTCAAAAACGAAACGAAAACGAGAAAATCGCCAAAAGACTTTTTGACTTAGTTTTTTGATTCCCCATCGATATACGAAGTCTGTCGGTTTAAGACTGGGATACCCTGTATATATATATATATATATATATATATATATATATATATATATATATATATATATATATATATATTATTTATTTCAAATGCATGAAAGTTAGCGGAAACACTACCTCGTGCTAACACATTATTAAATTAATATTATCAAATGCCTACCTACACATACGACTGCACATACAGAACACATACCACTACATAATGAAAAACACTTAAACAATTTTTCATCAGTCACGGGAGGTGAAAATCTAGCATTATTTCGTAATTTAAGTGTCTTAATTAAAACAAATGATGTTAAGTTTTGATTTTTGCCTTGTTTGAAATATTTTATATTTATTTATTTACTGCTACTTATTTTTTATAAAGAAAATAAAGTGTAATAGTACATCAAAATGCATGGGATGTGAGGAATAAAATAACGAACTATGTATTACTATATTACTATGTTGTAGAAGTAATTATGCTTGAAATTTCAACGTTTTAGAAATTTAATTGCAATTTCGAAACCATAGTATTAACTTAATGAACCGCAGTTTAAAGATTTTATTTCAGATTTGCGAAATTAGGATAACCCTCTATAAACTGGAAAGTTTCTCTATGATAGTTGAGTTGCACAGGAATCGGTATGGTATAGGGTCATGTTTGAAATGAGATGCACTTGTTGATTTGAAAAAAAGCTTGTGTGCCATATTACGACGCATGCGCTCCTTAACTTCTTGCTTCATTCTGATTTAAACGATGCTTGTAAGAGGACACAAACGCCATTATATTTAAATATGTTTTTCCTGAAATAAAAACAATATCAGAATTGTCAGCTTGCAGGTGTAATTATGTAAATGTGTTTCTTTAACTACAGTATTTCGTGTCGGAAATAAATGGCGGCAGAGCAATGACAAACAGGGAGGTTATATTAAATTGCTTCGCGTGGCTGTTTGTTCGTTAGGAGTCGTTCAAAGAGGGAACTCCCTGCGCCGAGATGTCACTCTTTATACCTCTTTGGCGGAATCTACTTCACGCCGGAACCTAAACACCAACATTGCGGGTAAGAAGAATTAGTGTTTTTTCAAACAAGAAACTTAATATAAAGTGTGTTTCCTCCCTCCCTCGGCCGTTTTAGCGCGGTTCCTCCCTCCCTCATAGGGAGGAACCCCGCTTATAGGGTTGAATCAATGAAACAATCCGGAAGTGCCGACTAGAAAATTTTGCGTTTCAGAACCTCTGGAAACCGAAAATGATGGTAGTTCAAATTTGTATATATATATATATATATATATATATATATATATATATATATATATATATATGTATATATTTATATATATATATTTGTCTGTTCGCTCATTTCTGGCTTCCCTGATGGTCCGATTTTGATGAAATTTGGTACAAAAATCCGTCGTCTAATTTGAAAGGTCAAGTTCGTTAATCAGCAAAATCCGCCCACTGGAAGATGGCGTTTGGGGCGAAATTCGCGCAAAAAAAAAATCGTAACGCTTACGTTTTTAGCGCGGTTCCTCCCTCCCCCATAGGGAGGAACCCCGCTTATAAGGTTGATACAATGAAACAATCCGGAAGTGCCGACTAGAAAATTTTGCGTTTCAGAACCCCTAGAGACCGAAAATGATGGTGGTTCAAATTTGTATATATATATATATATATATATATGTATATATTTATATATATATATATATATATATATATATATATATATATATATATATATATATATATTTGTCTGTTCGCTCTCTAGCTCGAAGACGAATGGTCCGATTTTGATGAAATTTGGTACAAAAATCCGTCGTCAAATTTGAAAGGTCAAGTTCGTTAACCAGCGAAATCCGCCTACCGGAAGATGGCGTAACGCTTACGTTTTTGAGTTCATAAGCTTCTAAGTACTCGTTTTATATGATTCCTGGGCTAGGAAAACGAATGAAACCATTTTCAAGGCGATAGCTTTAACCGTTTTTGAGAAAATTGGAAAAATATTTTTTGAATACCGTTTTTGGTTTGGGTACTTAGAATCATGGGATTCAGTTGAAACTTTATCTGCATGTTCTACTTTCATTAAAACTAATATGTTGAAAGTTTTGTTACGTTTGGAGTTAACGAAGGGTTAGAATAAAATATTTTATGAACAGACATGAAAAGTTTTGGGAAGTTCGTATACTTTCATTAATATCTGGAACACGGTTGGGAAATCGTGGTAAGTGGATAGAAACTATTTGAAAGCTTACTAAATTCTCTACAAAAAAGATTCTAAAACTATTTTTGATTAGGTTATGTCAATCGGAGAAATAAGTGCTTAAAACTTCAAATACGTCTGTTTTGTTCTTATGAACGGGTTTTTGTCGTTCTTGTTGTAATTTTTGTCTCTTTCCCCTCGTTTTTTATTGCTTTTTATTTTTGTAATTTCTTATGTTGCGAAAATTTTGTGTGTAAAACAGGATATGAAAAATGAGGCCAATTTTCTGTTGCTAGAAATAATATAAATTTTGGGAACTTTCTTTAATATCTCGAAAACTGTTGAGAATTTTGGTAAACGGAAGAATACCATTAGAAAGCTTATTAAATGCTCTACATAAAAGGTTCTAATGAAAGTTTTGATTAGGCGATGTCAATCGGAGAAATAAGAGCTTAAAGCTTTAAAGTAATTGATTTCGCTTATTCGAACTGTTCTTTTTGCCTGTATTTTATTCCTTGTTATTTTTTAATTGCTTATAGTTGGATAATGTATTCGAAAATAAAACAGGTTAAGTAAAATAACAAAAACAATTTATTGTTAGAAATATAGATTTCCAAGATTCCAAGACCTTGCAACTAGCGGGACGGTTTCTAGTGTTGCCGACCCTTCCAGGTCAGATTGTAAATCCTACCTTTCAAGGCTGGTGGAACCAAAATATAACTGTCAGGGTTCGGTCACTGCTACTTAATAAAACTACATTTTATCGTAAAAATGGTTTTATTGTGCCGACGTTTCGGCTTGAACTTCAAGCCTTCATCAGGGCTGTAAATACAAGTAGGACATATTTAACACTAATATATGCACATATCTATGTATATATATATATATATATATATATATATACATATATAATATATATATATTTATATATATGCATATACACATACACATATACACGCACACATATGTACATATATATGCCCACATACCTACACATATGGGGTATGTATTATTAAGTAGCAGTGACCTAACCCGGACAATCCCTACCTTGCATCCTCGTGTTTAGTGCATCAAAATACCTCACAGAACAACCAGAAAAAGAATTGATGAGGAGGCCCCTAACTGCTTATAGTTGAATAATGTATTTGATAACAAATCAGGTTAAGAAAACTAAGAAAAAAAATTTAATCTTAGAGATATGGATTTCCAAGATAATATAGCTTTTCAAATGCCTAGCGGGGTCCTTCCTAGGGCGGGGACCCACCCAGGTAAGATCGTAAATAACACCTTTCTTGAGAGTAAAGATGGAACTGTCAACTTTGGTCCTCCTCTACCTCCCGGCACTTTCATTACTGACGAAGGCTACCACTGACTAGCCAAAACGTCCTAAATATAGATTTTTTAACAAAAATCGTATTGAGGTTTATTTAGACGAATCCCAACCATTCCATCTTTACTTATCACCTCGACGGCTAACTATCTAATCTTCATGCTTTCTAGAAATGTGGACCCAAAATAATAACATCTTCTATTTTAATCATTTTAAATGAGTCTAGAGATAAGAACGGAACCGCGCTAAGATGATGCAGTTCCTGCGAGTCGGACTTTTGAGTTCATAAGCTTGTAAGTACTCTTTTTATAGGCTTCTTGGGCTAGGAAAACGAATGGAACCATTTTCAAGGCGATAGCTTTAACCGTTTTCGAGAAAATTGGAAAAATAATTTTTGAATACCGTTTTTGGTTTGGGTACTTAGAATTACGGGATTCAGTTGAAACATTATCTGCATGTTCTACTTTCATTAAAACTAATATGTTGAAAGTTTTGTTACGTTTGGAGTTAAGGAAGGGTTAGAATAAAATATTTTATGAACAGACAAGAAAAGTTTTGGGAACTTCGTATACTTTCATTAATATCTCGAACACGGTTGGGAAATCGTGGTAAGTGGATAGAAACTATTTGAAAGCTTTCTAAATTCTCTACAAAAAATATTCTAAAACTATTTTTGATTAGGTTATGTCAATCGGAGAAATAAGTGCTTAAAACTTCAAATACGTCTGTTTTGTTCTTAAGAACGGGTTTTTGTCGTTCTTTTTGTAATTTTTGTCTCTTTCCCTTTGTTTTTTATTGCTTTTAGCGCGGTTCCTCCCTCCCCCATAGGGAGCAACCCCGCTTATAAGGTTGATACAATGAAACAATCCGGAAGTGCCGACAAGAAAATTTTGCGTTTCAGAACCCCTAGAGACCGAAAATAACGGTGGTTCAAATTTGTATATATATATATACGTATATATATATATATATATATATATATATATATTTGTCTGTTCGCTCATTTCTGGCTTCCCTGATGGTCCGATTTTGATGAAATTTGGTACAAAGATCAGTCGTCCAATTTGAAAGGTCAAGTTCGTTAACCAGCAAAATCCGCCCACTGGAAGATGGCGTTTGGGGCGAAATTCGCGCAGAAAAAATCGTAACGCTTACGTTTTTGAGTTCATAAGCTTGTAAGTACTCTTTTTATAGGCTTCTTGGGCTAGGAAAACGAATGAAACCATTTTCAAGGCGATAGCTTTAACCGTTTTCGAGAAAATTGGAAAAATAGTTTTTGAATACCGTTTTTGGTTTGGGTACTTAGAATCACGGGATTCAGTTGAAACATTATCTGCATGTTCTACTTTCATTAAAACTAATATGTAGAAAGTTATGTTACGGTTGGAGTTAAGGAAGGGTTAGAATAAAATATTTTATGAACAGACATGAAAAGTTTTGGTAACTTTGTATACTTTCCTTAATATCTCGAAAAAGGTTGAGAATCTTGTGAAACAAAAGATTACCATTAGAATGCTTACTAAATGCTCTACAAAAAAGGTTCTATTGAAAGTTTTAATTAGGCGATGTCAATCGGAGAAATAAGTGCATAAAACTTTAAAGTAATTGATTTCGCTTATTCGAACTGTTCTTTTTGTCTTTGATGTTGGTACTTAGAATCATGGGCTTCAGTTGAACATTTTCTCCATGTTTGAATTTTATCAAAACTAATATGTTGAAAATTTGGTTACGTTTGGAGTAAAGGAAGGATTAAAATAAAATATTTCATTTTTAGACATGATAAGTTTTGGGAACTTCGTATATTTTCATTAATATCACGAAAACGGTTTGGAATCTTGGCAAGCAAAAGATTACCATTCGAAAGGTTACTAAATTTTCTACAAAAAATGTTTTTAAGACATTTGCGATGGGATGGTCATGTTTGGAGAAATAAGTGCTTAAAACATAGGTAATTTCGTTCATTTGAACGAATCTTTTTGTGTGTTTCCTACAGTTTTTTTTTCACTGCTCGTTATTTTTGTGATTGCTTATAGTAGTCAAATGTATTAGTCAATAAAACAGGATACGTATATAAAGAAACAATATTTTGTTTCAACGGTATCTTGGAATTCGAAGATGCCCTATGAATATCTAGATGACTGTACTGGTGTTGATTTCGTTCTTTAGAATTGTTTTTGGTATTACCTATTTTCAGAAGTTTTTATCTATTTATTAATTTTTTTTTTAAATTTATTGAACGAAATCATATGAATTCGAAGGTGAGGAGCTAGGAGGCTTAAGGTGGGGGGCGTTTTCCCTGTCCCCAGGTACCCTCGTCTCCCTGTGTACCCTCGTCATCTTCAAGTCCTTGTCTAGAGTCATAAAGATAAGCCTCCAAACAACTTTAGGAATGTAGGATTTCTAATTTTTGCCAGTATCAGAACAGCCGCTCTTTACATACCACAGTGGTACAGACGTACCGGTCTATACTAGTTGCACTCCACACGGTGGTAGTACTTGGTGTATGCCACAGCGGATCGCTCATTATAACCTTATTTTATAAGTATTAAATAGGTACCTAAAAAAAGTTTATTTGTGTATAAGTGTTGCGTTATTGGGATTAGAATAAAATATTTTAATAACAGACATGAAATACTTCGGAATCTTTGTATATTGTCCTTAATTTTTTTTTCTTTTATGGTGTATCGAAATCTGAGTCATTAGCACCTTTTTTTCCTTATGAGCTTATATAATACTTAGATTTAGCTAGCAACAATATTTTACACCGCAATTAAATTGATTTGCTCTTCTTATAAACATAATATTTATATTATAATATAAACATAATACATTAATTTGTCTGACAAAAAAAAAGCCCGACCCGCAGGAACTGCTTCATCTTAGCGCGGTTCCGTTCTTATCTCAAGTGCGATTAGTGAAGGAATATAGCAGCTATCAGTAGGTATTAGCACCATTTTCCCCCCTTAATATCTTCAAAACAGTTAAGAAATCGTGGGAAGTACGATTTAACCATTCAAAAGCTTACTAAATTCTCTAAAAAAAAGATTCTGAAGCAAATTTCGATGGGGCAATGTCAGTCGGAGAAGTAAGTGCTTAAAACTACGAAAGTTGTGTCACTTTCCTACCTCACTTTTGTTTTTTAAGTTTATTTAACGGTGGAATGAGTATTTCATTAAAGCTGAGAAAATAAGAATCATATTGGTAATAGAGTTTTCCTAGAGTGAGCGTCGCGATGACGGGAGAGTCCCATCCGTTTAGAAAACTGTCAGTTTCCATATGTGGCTCTTTAAGCTTCCTTCTCTTTGAGATTTTATTTTATATTTTTAACGAAAGATCAAAACCTACCGATAGCTGCTACTATTCCTTTACTAATCGCACTTCGGATAAGAACGGAACCGCGCTAAGATGATGCAGTTCCTGCGAGTCGGACTTTTTATTTTTGTAATTTCTTATGGTGGGAAAATTTTGTGTGTAAAACAGGATATGAAAAATGAGACCAATTTTCTGTTGCTAGAAATAATGTAAATTTTGGGAACTTTCATTAATATCTCGAAAACGGTTGAAAATCTTGGTAAACGGAAGAATACCATTAGAAAGCTTATTAAATGCTCTACATAAAAGGTTCTAATGAAAGTTTTGATTAGGCGATGACAATCGGAGAAATAAGAGCTTAAAGCTTTAAAGTAATTGATTTCGCTTATTCGAACTGTTCTTTTTGTCTGTTTTTTATTCCTTGTTATTTTTTAATTGCTTATAGTTGGATAATGTATTCGAAAATAAAACAGGTTTAGTAAAATAACAAAAACAATTTATTGTTAGAAATATAGAGTTCCAAGATTCCAAGACCTTGTAACTAGCGGGAAAGTTTCTAGTGATGCCGACCCTTCCAGGTAAGATTGTAAATCCTACCTTTCAAGACTGTTGGAACCAAAACAATAACTGTCGGGGTTCGGTCACTGCTACTTTTATCGTAAAAATGGTTTTATTGTGCTGACGTTTCGGCTTGAACTTCAAGCCTTCATCAGGGCTGTAAATACAAGTAGGACATATTTAACACTAATATATGCACATATCTATGTAAATATACCTAACATATATATATATTTATATATATATACATATAATATATATATATATATATATATATATATATATATATATATTTATATATATGCATATACACATACACATATACACGCACACATATGTACATATATATGCCCACATACATACACATATGGGGTATGTATTATTAAGTAGCAGTGACCGAACCCGGACAATCCCTACCTTGCATCATCAACGGTCAACGATCTCCTCTCAACAAAATAATAACTGCTTCTATTTTAATCTTTCGAAATTAGACTAGGGATAAGAACGGAACCGCGCTAAGATGAGGCAGTTCCTGCGAGTCGGACTTTTTAACGTCGACCTGATAATGCACTCCGGAAGTCCCGGTTACGGATTAATAAGAATATATACTGTTTTATGTGTGTTTTTCTTTCTATTTTTAAGAACGCCTATATATAGGTTTTAGCGCGGTTCCTCCCTCCCCCATAGGGAGGAACCCCGCTTATAAGGTTGATACAATGAAACAATCCGGAAGTGCCGACAAGAAAATTTCGCGTTTCAGAACCCCTAGAGACCGAAAATAACGGTGGTTCAAATTTGTATATTTATATATATATATATGTATATATTTATATATATATATATATATATATATATATATATTTGTCTGTTCGCTCATTTCTGGCTTCCCTGATGGTCCGATTTTGATGAAATTTGGTACAAAAATCTGTCGTCCAATTTGAAATGTCAAGTTCGTTAACCAGCAAAATCCGCCCACTGGAAGATGGCGTTTGGGGCGAAATTCGCGCAAAAAAAATCGTAACGCTTACGTTTTTGAGTTCATAAGCTTGTAAGTACTCGTTTTATAGGCTTCTTGGGCTAGGAAAACGAATGAAACCATTTTCAAGGCGATAGCTTTAACCGTTTTCGAGAAAACTGAAAAAATAATTTTTGAATGCCGTTTTTGGTTTGGGTACTTAGAATCATGGGATTCAGTTGAAAAATTTACTGCATCTTCTACTTTCATTAAAACTAATATGTTGAAATTTTGGTTGCGTTTGGAGTTAAGGAAGGGTTAGAATAAAATATTTTATTAACAGACATAAAAAAGTTTTGGTAACTTTGTATACTTTCCCTAATATCTCGAAAAAGGTTAAGAATCTTGGGAAACGGAAGAATACCATTGGAAAGCTTACTAAATGCTCTACAAAAAAGGTTCTAATGAAAGTTTTGATTAGGCGATGTCAATCGGAGAAATAAGTGCTTAAAACTTTAAAGTAATTGATTTCGCTTATTCGAACTGTTCTTTTTGTCTTTGATTTTGATACTTAAAATTATGGGATTCAGTTGAAACATTTTCTGCATGTTTGAATTTCATCAACACTAATATGTTAAAATTTCGGTTACGTTTGGAGCTAAGGAAGGATTAGAATAAAATATTTTATTAACAGACATGAAATGTTTTGGGAACTTCGTATACATTCCCTGATATCTCGAAGACGGTTAGGAATATTGGTAAACGGAGGGTTACCATGCGAAAGCTTACTAAATGTTCTACAAAAAAGATTCTGAAACAATTTTTGATTAGGCTATGCCAATCGGAGAAATAAGTGCTTAAACTTTGAAGTAATTGATTTCGTTTATTCGAACGGTTCTTCTTGTTTGTTTTTATTCCTTGTTGTTTTTTCATTGGTTATAGTAGGATAATGTATTTGACAATAAAACAGATTAATTAAAATAAGAAAAGCAATTCATTGTTAAAAATATATCAGGCTGTACCGTATGAAATGTCAGTTTTGGATTTGTCGATTTCCTTCAAATGTCTTGAAACTGTCGAGGCTCCTATTCCGAGTTCTTTGGCATATTCCCTAGTGTTTTTAATTGCTTATAGTAGTCAAATGTATTTGTCAATAAAACAGGATACGTATAATTAGAATCAATATTTTGTTTGTTAGAATTCGAAGATGCCGTATGAATATCTAGATTACAGTACTGGTGTTGATTTCGTTCTTTAGAATTATTCTTGGTATTCCCTATTTTCATCTGTTACCCATAGTTTTTTATTGTTAGTAGGTTTTTCTTATTGATTATAGAATATAAATCTATTTGGCTATAAAACAGGATACGTAAAATTAGTGACAATGCCCGTAGAAGCAGAAGGTCCGCCGGAAATTTACCTGCTAAGAGTTAATCCTCAAGAGCTGTAAATATACCCCAGGTATCTGCCGACACAAATACAAAGCCTACGCGGAGAGCACCCCAAAAACACAGATCCAAACATAGGTTATATACTAAATATTCATAAAGACTACTTAGTTGTAAACCGATTCATCAATTAGCAATCAATAGTTTTCAACAAATGTTATATACTAAATATTGATAAAAAGTATTTAATTAGAAAAAAAAACAATATTCCACAAGACTTGTTTTTGGTCCATTTGTGTCTACTCCATAGACTTAATTAGGTATATTATTCTATTTTAGTTGGGCAACTAAACTTTGTTTTATTTTGTTAAATAAAGTTTTTTTTCTTGACTTGTTATTCGTCAAGACTTTTATTTGTCCTTGTGTATTAACTAGATAGGTTTTTTTCGGCATATTATTCTATATAGGCTATATTAGGCAGGGTATTCTACTCAATCTTGTGTACTTCTTCTTGATCCTTCTGTACATGGGCGTATATAAAAACAATTTCGGGGGGGGGCTGAGACCATTTCCAGGGTATGGAATACTAAATATTTAGACCTTGGAATAGTTTTAGGCAACTAAAACGCTATTACACGTAAAATAAAATATGTTTTATGAACTAAGTGATCTTATTTAATTTATTTTTAAAGGTTTTACGAGAAGTTTTTATCATCAATTCAAAATTTCGGGAGGGGCTGCAGCCCCCTCAGCCCCCCCCCCCCTCATATACGCCCATGCTTCTGTATCCACTAGAAAGGCTTTATTAGGCATATTTTGTATTGATTTATAGACCTTTGCTTTAGAATGAGAGCCCGATTCTGTAATTTCCGCTTCTGTGTAAAAGTTAGCTACTGTCGGTGTCCCTGACGCCTTAAATCACTTTCATTCGAGATGTTCGAGAGGATTTTGACAATTTTCACGAGATATATAAAAAAAATAAGTTTATTTCTTTTCTAAGCTTATCAAATGGCACTAGGGACATGAACGGAACCGCGCTAAGATGCTGCAGTTCCTGCGAGTCGGACTTTTTATATATATGCAAACATATTTTTTTTTCCAAAGCAAAATTCTAACAAATGCAATTTTAGAAACACAACTCTGTCTCAAACAGAATACTGTAAGCTCTTCTCATCTTAACATTAAACTACGCACAATTTAACTATAGGTACTCTTAGGGCGGTGATGACCAAACAGTTTTCAGCCCTTAAACTACCAACCCAACACAACCCAAAACATTAACTGCTTCTATTGTAATCATTCTAAATGACACTAAGATAGGAATGGATACGCGCTAAGATGATGCAGCTCCTGCGAGTCTTGTTTTTATTCTCATCGCTTCCTTGCAGAGAAATGCAGTTTATCGGAGAAGTCTGATTGCATTTCAATAGAATTTTCCTGTCGAATATAAAATAAATCCATACATCATAGAGCCTCCATAAGCCCATCACTCACTGCCAATCCTAGATGTATTTTCTTGATTCCCAAGATGACTGATGAAAGTACAAGAGGATGAAATGATGTTGTCATCAAGACGACAAGGCCGATGATCGCCTTAAGCGGCTTGTTGATGAAGGACTCCTAGATAGCATAGACCTGCTGATATTGGTCTATCTGCCGAATCATCGTACGTTCACGATGTCAGGCCACTGTGTGATTTTGCGCAAGACCTTTTGCGTCATGCGGTCCCATTGTAATGTCACGAGCGCATAAAACGTCGCATTAATGGATGTGGAGTTATTGATGAAGAGGAAATACAAAACAAGAACCTACGAAAGAGACAAATACTTATAAACGTCATTTTGGTTATTTCATTTCTTTTTGATATTCAGAAAAGTCAGTCTCGCAGAAAGTGTGACATCTTAAAGTTTTTCCATAAAAAAGCTTAGAATAGGAAAAATATCTTCACGTAGGGGCCGCATAATTAAGCATATTCTTTAGAAGGTGGCAAATGTTCGCTGAATAATTTGGTTAAAATAACCTATATAAATGAAAAAAAAAAATTACCTTTTTATTACACATATAGAGTTTTTGAATCTATGCTACTATATGAATCTACTCCACGGGCCGAGCTTTTATGGATCAATCTATCTAGTATCGTTTCAAATTTTAAACAGGCTTTATGGTTACCAATTCATAGACTGTTATCATCATGGAGGGGGAAGAGATGTTTTGGAAAAAAACCTGTCACGTCATGGGCGTATATAGAAAATAATTTCAGGGGGGAGCTGAGAGCATATGGGGTGTATGGAATACTAACAAAGAAGAACCTGGAATAGTTAGCCAATTAAATCGCTATTAGACCAAAAAAAAAATATCTTTTTCTGAACTAAGTGATCTTATTTAATTTATTTTTAAGGATAATATGACACATTTTTACCGATTTGGGGGGGGGGGGGGAGGCTGCAGCCCATCTCCTTATATACGCCAATGTGTCACATAAACAATCCCGATGGCGGTCATATTGGTTGGCCACATCTCTCAAAAAGTTTTTCTTTGTTTTTAAGAGTTTACTATTATAATAATTTTAATTAGGAATATCTATTGAGTGCACAATGCATTTGGATGTTCCAATTGTACAAAGACACGTTCGAAGAAAGTTGGAGTATGGAATGTTAGGTAAAAAGATAGCAACTAATTATGCTGTATTTTTGCATGATAAACATATATATGTAATAATATCCATATATTTTAATATGATGTAACAGTAGTAGTTTCATTATACAGGGTGTCCCGTAAATGTCTAGTCATATTGTGGGAGGTGATAGAGGACCCTTAGGGGAACAAAAAATGTGACGATTTTCCGAATTCTCACACACAAGGGAGAAAACGAAATTTTATTGTTTTTTTCGAGACAAACATGGTTTTTAGAAGAATAATCGTTGTAGCTCCGTCCCAGGTGTTTCTACTAGAAAGAAAGTAAAACCAATCGAAAGCTGAGTAAATTTACTATAAAACTAGTTGGGAGTAAACATAAAAAAGAATGAATTTAAGTATGTCTATCTTACCAAAAGAAAGCTACTCTAAATTTCCTGACTTTTGCTTGATATTTCTTTCCAGCATTTAACCAGCTCCTCATTTAACCAGCTTTCCCTTCATGTATCACAACCCTGTGTTATTGAAGCAAGTGAATGATTTAGGAACAAAAGTTTATAATAAAATAGGGATCTGTGAAAACAAAATTAATTTGTTTTCCTCAGTCTATTCAAAAAGCTCAAAAGAAATAGTTATTTTTATAAATATTTACTTAAATATTAAGTAAATATTTACTTAAAACAATAAAAAAAAAAATAATTTCACAAAAATAAAAAAAGTTCTAAAACAGTAAATAAATAAAATAAACATTTATTTTGAATTTATTAATTAGAGTAACTAATGGGGGAGGAGGTGGGTCTAGGGGGTGGGCATTAATGAACCCCAACCACACACTAACCTGAAAAATAATTATTTTTACCTAGCTAACGCCATTGAACACATTTATAATTAAAAACCCAATGCATTACCTTGAATTGATGCTGATGGCCACGCTTGTGAACCGCCCTGGGATTGCTGGTCTCGTGGGCCCATGTGTGATTGCTGTGGTAATTACATATCCCATCACTAATATTAAATAAGATATAGATAATCCTGTAAAAATGCGTTCAAATGCGTTATCTAGGTAAAAATAATAATTTTTCGGGTTGGGGTTCATTAATGGCCACCTCCTGGACCCAGTATTCGTTACTGTAATTAATAAATTCAAAATAAATGTGTATTTTATGTATTTACTGTTTTAGGATATTTTTTTTATTTTCATGGCAGTAATTTTTTTTTTATTGTTTTAAGTAAATATTTACTTAATATTTAAGTAAATATTTATAAAAAATAAAACTATTTCTTTTGAGCTTTCTGAATAAACAGAGGGAAAAAAAATTAATTTTCTTTTCAAAGATCCATATTTTTTTATAAACTTTTGTTCCTAAATCTTTCATTTGCTTCAATAACATAGGGTTGTGATACATGAACGGAAAGCAAGTTAAATGAAGAAGTCTTTCGAAAACCCGGAAATCTCAGATCCTGCCCATTGAAGAGTAACGCTGGTAAGAAATATGAAGAAAAAGTCAGGAAATTTAGAATAGCTTTCTTTTGGTAAGATAGACATACTTAAATTCATTTATTTTTATGTTTGCTTCCAACTAGTTTTATAGTAAATTTACTCAGCTTTCGATTGGTTTTACTTTCTTTCTAGTAGAAACACCTGGGACGGTGCTACAACGATTATTCTTCTAAAAACCACGTTTGTCTCGAAAAAACAATAAAATGTCGTTTTCTCCCTTAAGTGCGAGAATTCGGAAAATCGTCACATAACATTTCTTGCTCCCCTAAGGTTCCTCTATCACCTCCCAAAATATGACTAGACATTTACGGGACACCCTGTATATTATTTTTGATGAATCTTAAATTCTTCTACTTTTAGGATACATATCGATTTTTGATATTATCAAGTATTCAAATGGATTTTTTTAGGTCGATTCGTAGTAGTGATGGGCGATTCTCGAATTTTAAACGCTTCGAGTCGAAATGAAATACAAATTTCGTAGGTGATTGTAAGTAATTGCCGAAGATCGATTCATATCGTAAATTGATCTGAACACTCCGATATTTTTTGTTTTTGTTAGTTTTTAGTTGTTGTTTGAACCGATTTAGTTTATTTTTAAAACGTACCCTTCTCTTTTGGTACACACGACATATACCGAGTTCCGTTACAATAAACTAGAAAAAAACCCAACATGAGCAAATTAGTAATTTAGGTCTTTTAGGCAGTAAAAGCCTTCAAAATAACGCACTTAAAATCTGTAAATTCGTTATTTCGTAATATGTGCCAACATATTTCATTAATTGCTTTTAAGCATTCATTCAATTAAAATTGAATGAATATGTAATATTGTATTCTTGGTTGTATAAGTGCTGTATATCTATAATATCCAATTATATATTCCGATGTTTATATGTAATAATGTAATTTGATGTATATGCATAATATGCATATACATCAAATTACATTACCTATTATCACATCAACATTAAGCATTTGTATGTGAGAATTAACATTATGTATGTGATAATAGTTTTGAGTGAATCGCCTTAGTTGCGGATGCTAATAAGTAAATATATATGATAATTTGGGTCACAAAGAACCCTTGATATATAATATTTATTTTTATTTAGACGATATAATAATTATTTATGTATAATCAGAGCCCTTATAAGCCAGAGAGACGTATTGTATTAGGAAAAATGCTTTTTTAGAACAGACAATACATCAGATACGCCCTTGGTACAGGTTGTCATGGTACAGTATAGAATATATTGTTCCTTTGTAAGGCAGTCTGTTTAAATTATTTTTTTCTCCTCGGAACTTGAATAAAATATCCAAGTACTTCCCTTGACCCACTTGGAGAGAGGTTTAAAACAAAGGCCGAGTTGAATATGCTAACACTAGTTAGGATCCTTCTCTGCATAATTTCTCTTAGCTTCTTACAAGTTGTAAGTTACAACTTATACAGTTTGTCCCGCATTGAGATGTCATAACTTCAGGGGTTTATTCTGCACTTCATTTGTAGTTCAGTGATGCAAAAATGAGCGCTCTGTCTGAAAATGTAGCAGAGCTACTGAAACATTTGTCTACTTTCAAAACTACTGTGTATTTATTTTTTTTAACTGTGTTTTCGGGATTTCTGATCAATGTAACGTAAATAAGGACCACATTTGTAGAATCTACGTTAAAATTCCAATAAGAAACACCCGTTATTGAAATAATAATATGGAAGTTAAGACCCATATTAAAAGCCGGATGAGAATGTTTGATATTAGAGTTCTATTTAAAGCACTAATATCAAACATTTTCATCTATATGGCTTTTAATATAGCTCTTACTTTACATATTAATATTTTAATAACAGGCGTTTCTTACTGGAATTCTTAACGTAGATTCTAAAAATGTGGCCCTTATTTACAATACATTGATCAGAAATCCCCAAAACATAGTTTTCCTTAAAAAAAAACAAAAAAAAAAACCAGTAGTTTTTAAAATAGACAAAAGTTTGAGTAGCTCTGCTAAAGTTTTAGATGCATCACTGAACTATAAATTACGTGCAGAATAAACCCCTAAAGTTATGACACCTCAATGCGGGAGAGCCAGTTTACTCTACAAGAGGCAGGTAGAGTATACAGTGACTCTTTGCCATTCTTTGAGGTAGCAAAGAGTCAAGGAATGGACTGGATTCGGCTAAGAAAAAAGTCCGATTTACAGGAACTGCATCATCTTAGCACCGTTCCGTTTATATGCCGAGTGCCATTAGTAAACGGTATAGAAGCAATTATTGATAGAAATACAAAATAATGGCTCTAAGAAAAGGATTTTTAAAGAGCCAACAGGAAATTGAGAGTATCCTATGCGGAAATCAACGTTCTCTCTAGGAAAACATAATTACCAATACGTTTCTCATTTTCCTGCCTTATTTTAATAAAATACTAATTTGACTCATAAATTCGATTTGAAACAAAAAAGTCCGTCACGCAGGAGCTGCATAACTAAGCACTTTCCTCAGAATGGGGTAGGGTCGAGTGCATTCCTGAATAATTTGTTTAAAATAACATATATAGATAAATGAAATAAAACATACATTGTTCAGCTCTTTTGTTTTTATGAGCAGCTGTTTCAATTATTAATTTTATACTACGTTACTAAACTACGTAATAAATACACAAAGCTTCACATATTCATCTATTGATCTTGATGAGTTTTGCGAACCTACGTTTGGCGGGAGAATTCAATTCAAACATAGTACAAAGTAACACCCCCCCCCCTTCCAATTGACCGATTTAGTTCATTGTCACAACACTTCTTTCTTATTAGATAGCCAGGACGTATACAGAGTTTCGTAACAATAAAACAGAAATTACCACCGGTATAAGGAAATTAGTAATTTCAGTTTGGAGTAAACCCCCCCTTCTAGTCAACCGATTTAGTTTATTTTTACAACAATTTTTTCTCTTCAGTTGGCCACAACAAATACGTAGTTTCGTTGACATATAACAAAAATTATGGCTGGTATTGACAAATAACTACTTTGGCTCCGGAGTAAACCCCCTCTCCAGATGGACCGATTTTGTTGGTTAACGAACTTGTTCAATCGTTTGATGGGAAAATACTACCAAGTTTCGTGGCGAAAAAACAAAAACTCTGGCCTGTATCGTGTTAACGGACACATATATAACTATATATATATATATATATATATATATATAAATTTTAACTGGGGTCATTTTCGGTGTCTACTAGGTAGGATCGATAAAGATTCGAAGAAATTTTTCAAAAATTCCGTCATGAGTGCAAACTCACCTTTCCTTCGGAGGAAAGTGCTAAAACAACCATGGTACTGATTTGACAATCCCCAAATACACAATGTTATGTTATTTGTAAATACAAAATATTAAAAATTTATTTAATATTGATGCGCCGCATCTCCTGGCACAAAGCATTGTAATCCACGGTAGTGGTTTCGCTGTACAAGCCCATTACACAGGTCTACAACCAAAAATTTGATTTGATGATTTTGGCTAATCTCTGTGTTTCTCGGTGTGCTGAGGCCGAGAATGAAGTCCGTTTTTCTCTATCACGTACAGATTTTTTTCAAATCCATAGAACATAATATACCTGCTATACACATAAATTTGGTAAGAAGTAGGTTTTTTTTTCCAAACGATTTCTCTTTTTATAAACAGACATCTTTCACTAGGTGGTGTAGGCAATGACTCCCTCAGTAGATGAGGTAGGCCTGAGGGTGTCTAGGCACGACCTGTTCAGACAGGAACGTACTTGTTTGGTCTCAGATGTCACCGTCTGAAGCTAAACGAGATTGAACCTGTTGTATCAGGAACTTGGAGCTAAATTTCTGTTCATTCTCTCAGTTCAGTAGTATCAACTGAAGTGAACACATTCACTGAGGTCTCTTAGTTGTGTCAAAGTGATTAAGAACCTATTTTAAGGTTTGAAAGTGCATTTAGACAAAATGTCTCATCGTCGTTGTGTTACCAGTCCAGACTACTTCTGTTTTATCTGTGGTGAGTACACAGTTAAGAAATACCAACGAAATATAACAGGTTTTGTCACAAATGTATATTATGCATATTTTGGCTTGAGAATAGGAGATCAAGATAAAGTGTGGGCTCCTCACAAAGTATGCCATAGCTGCGTAGAAAAACTTCGCTTATGGTACAAAGGAGAGTTAAAATCTTTCGGATTTGCTATCCCAATGATGTGGAGGGAGCAAAAAAACCACGTTAATGACTGTTACTTTTGTAATTGTCATGTTCAAGGCTATAATTCCAAAAATCATAAGCTCATTAACTACCCTAATACGTGTGGTACCTAGTCGTCCGGTACCACACGGTCCTGGATTGACAGTTCCTCAGCCCCCTCGTGACTTGGGCAGTATAGATAGGGAAGCTAATAGAGAAGACTGTATGTCGGAGAGCGATGAAGTACACAGTGAGTTCAAAGCAAGCAGTTCAGAAGATGAACCTCAGCTTCTTCTTATAACAGGAGTTGAACGACTTAGTGAGAGATCTTGGACTTCCAAAAGATGCAGCTCAGTTACTTGGCTCCCGTCTTAAAAACAAAAATTTATTACAGCCAGGCACTTCTTTTTCATGGTATCGACACCGTGAAGCAGTTTTTGTTCCTTACTTTGCTCTCGATGAGAATTTATTGCAAAGACATTCTTGGTCTGATGGGTCAATTTGGTATACAATATGACCCGATTCATTGGCGTCTATTCATAGACTCATCAAAGCGAAGTCTAAAGGCTGTTTTTTTGCACAATGGCAATACTTATGCTTCAGTTCCAGTTGGCCATTCGGTACATTTAAAAGAAACATACGAAAATTTGTCATTAGTTCTCGAACGAATTCATTATAATGAGCATAACTGGTTGATATGTGGAGACTTGAAAGTACTTACTATGCTCTTAGGTCAGCAATCAGGGTACACCAAGTTCCCTTGTTTTTTATGTTTATGGGATAGCCGAGACAGAAATTCCCATTGGAACAACAAAGACTGGCCATCACGAGGAGCTCTGTCGCCAGGCCAAAAAAATGTAATTAGGAGAAGTTTGGTTCCTTCTGACAAAATCCTGCTACCTCCTCTACACATAAAGCTAGGGCTGATAAAACAATTCGTAAAGTCTCTCAATAAAGAAGGTGAATGTTTTAAGTACTTATGCTCCAAGTTCCCACGATTAAGTGATGCAAAGCTAAAAGAGGGGATCTTTGTAGGCCCAGATATTCTGAAACTTTTCACAGATCCACATTTCACTCAGACCATGAATGAGAAGGAGAAGGAAGCTTGGAATTCTTTTAAAAATGTTGTTGAGAAGTTCCTTGGTAACGTGAAGGATCCCAACTACAGAAGTATCGTGGAACGCATGTTGAAGGCATTTCAATTACAAGGTTGCAACATGAGTTTGAAGGTTCACTTCTTACATTCGCATGCGGACTATTTTCCGGAAAACTTAGGGGAAGTAAGTGAAGAACAAGGGGAAAGGTTCCATCAGGACATCCAGGAAATGGAACGTAGGTATCAGGGCAAATGGAACGTAAACATGATGGCTGACTATTGTTGGAAGCTGCAGCGTGAATCATCTGAAGAGTCCTACAGCCGGAAACGAACACGGAGAAATTTTCAAGAGAAAAAAATACGTTTTCATAAAAATAATAACTAAATATGCCACTGTTAATTCTGAAGCTGTTATTTCTACACATTTATGTATTTTATACAGTAAACAACATTGAAATAACTAAAAGATCATGGAAATAAATGAAAACTCTTATTCGCCAATTCTGTTTTCTTTTAATGGTAGTACCTCTGCCCTTACTTGAGATTGAACAATTTCCTTACGTGATAGAGAGGAACTGACTTCATGTTCCTCTTGGCGGCTTCAGCACGCCAAGGAGCATAGAGATTGACCAAAATCATCAAATTAAATTTAGGAAAGATTATTTTTGTAGACCTGTGTTATCGAACATACGCAAGATTCAGAAATAATCATTTTTTCAAGAAATGTATTTAATCTACAGACATGTGCTGTTTTTGAATTTTCATATATATGTTTTTTAAATATCTCCAAAACGCATGCAAAATCATAACATGTCAAAATAACAAATGTTCGCCCGAAATAATAAATTTTCTTGAATATAGTTCTAGGCTTAAATTTCGATAGAGCAAAAGCACAGTCGGAGAAAACAGTGCTCACATTTTCGGCATTTTTGGATTCCGTCTCGTTGAAACCTTTCCAAATCTCATCTTATATAAGAATTGTAGGAAAACACGCTATGATGACGCAGTTCCTTTTAGTATATAGCGAGACATTTAGTGGTTCAATATTCATTAAAATATGTTCAAGTGACTCATTTATTAGTTACGTCTTAGTACCCACGTCATAATTGCTGTGCATTTTCAATAAATAATGTTTTCGTGCATAGTATTGCTAAAGGTATGTGATATTTTCCGCAGTGATACATGACTCTAACACATGAAAGCATTTTCGGATATTGGAAGTGATAAGGATATTCAATTATTTGATAAACGCCGATTTATAGAAATAGCATTTGGGGGGGGGGGGTCGTCTGCGATGGAGGCACCCTCTCGAATACAATTCTAGAGTATAGTAGTTCGTTGTATAGCCGGATGGTAACATATTGTAAGTTATATTTTACCATTAACTTTTTTTTTTTGGTGTATTTTTAGAGTTAGTAATATATAACTTCATGATTGTGACGAGATAGTCGACCGTTGAAAAGTGTTTCTGTCATTTTCGAAAAAAAAATACATTTTATAATTAAAATTAGTTTTATTTCTGCCAACGTTTCAGCTAGATTTACAAAACTTCTTACATATCTTGGAGGCTTCTGTTGGCAGAAATAAAACTCATTTTATAATTAAAATTAGTTTTATTTCTGCCAACGTTTCAGCTAGATTTACAAAACTTCTTCCATATCTTGGAGGTTTCTGTTGGCAGAAATAAAACTCATTTTATAATTAAAATTAGTTTTATTTCTGCCAACGTTTCAGCTTCATTTACAAAACTTCTTCCATATCTTGGAGGCTTCTGTTGGCAGAAATAAAACTCATTTTATAATAAAAATTAGTTTTATTTCTGCCAACGTTTCAGCTAGATTTACAAAACTTCTTCCATATCTTGGAGGCTTCTGTTGGCAGAAATAAAACTCATTTTATAATTAAAATTAGTTTTATTTCTGCCAACGTTTCAGCTTGATTTACAAAACTTCTTCCATATCTTGGAGGCTTCTGTTGACAGAAATAAAACTCATTTTATAATTAAAATGAGTTTTATTTCTGCCAACGTTTCAGCTTGATTTACAAAACTTCTTCCATATCTTGGAGGCTTCTGTTGACAGAAATAAAACTCATTTTATAATTAAAATGAGTTTTATTTCTGCCAACGTTTCAGCTTGATTTACAAAACTTCTTCCATATCTTGGAGGCTTCTGTTGACAGAAATAAAACTCATTTTATAATTAAAATGAGTTTTATTTCTGCCAACGTTTCAGCTAGATTTACAAAACTTCTTCCATATCTTGGAGGCTTCTGTTGGCAGAAATAAAACTCATTTTATAATTAAAATTAGTTTTATTTCTGCCAACGTTTCAGCTAGATTTACAAAACTTCTTCCATATCTTGGAGGTTTCTGTTGGCAGAAATAAAACTCATTTTATAATTAAAATTAGTTTTATTTCTGCCAACGTTTCAGCTTCATTTACAAAACTTCTTCCATATCTTGGAGGCTTCTGTTCGCAGAAATAAAACTCATTTTATAATAAAAATTAGTTTTATTTCTGCCAACGTTTCAGCTAGATTTACAAAACTTCTTCCATATCTTGGAGGCTTCTGTTGGCAGAAATAAAACTCATTTTATAATTAAAATTAGTTTTATTTCTGCCAACGTTTCAGCTTGATTTACAAAACTTCTTCCATATCTTGGAGGCTTCTGTTGACAGAAATAAAACTCATTTTATAATTAAAATGAGTTTTATTTCTGCCAACGTTTCAGCTAGATTTACAAAACTTTTCCATATCTTGGAGGCTTCTGTTGGCAGAAATAAAACTCATTTTATAATTAAAATTAGTTTTATTTCTGCCAACGTTTCAGCTAGATTTACAAAACTTCGTCCATATCTTGGAGGCTTCTGTTGACAGAAATAAAACTCATTTTATAATTAAAATGAGTTTTATTTCTGCCAACGTTTCAGCTTGATTTACAAAACTTCTTCCATATCTTGGAGGCTTCTGTTGACAGAAATAAAACTCATTTTATAATTAAAATGAGTTTTATTTCTGCCAACGTTTCAGCTTGATTTACAAAACTTCTTCCATATCTTGGAGGCTTCTGTTGACAGAAATAAAACTCATTTTATAATTAAAATTAGTTTTATTTCTGCCAACGTTTCAGCTAGATTTACAAAACTTCGTCCATATCTTGGAGGCTTCTGTTGACAGAAATAAAACTCATTTTATAATTAAAATGAGTTTTATTTCTGCCAACGTTTCAGCTTGATTTACAAAACGTCTTCCATATCTTGGAGGCTTCTGTTGACAGAAATAAAACTCATTTTATAATTAAAATGAGTTTTATTTCTGCCAACGTTTCAGCTTGATTTACAAAACTTCTTCCATATCTTGGAGGCTTCTGTTGACAGAAATAAAACTCATTTTATAATTAAAATGAGTTTTATTTCTGCCAACGTTTCAGCTTGATTTACAAAACTTCTTCCATATCTTGGAGGCTTCTGTTGACAGAAATAAAACTCATTTTATAATTAAAATGAGTTTTATTTCTGCCAACGTTTCAGCTAGATTTACAAAACTTCTTCCATATCTTGGAGGTTTCTGTTGGCAGAAATAAAACTCATTTTATAATTAAAATTAGTTTTATTTCTGCCAACGTTTCAGCTTCATTTACAAAACTTCTTCCATATCTTGGAGGCTTCTGTTCGCAGAAATAAAACTCATTTTATAATAAAAATTAGTTTTATTTCTGCCAACGTTTCAGCTAGATTTACAAAACTTCTTCCATATCTTGGAGGCTTCTGTTGGCAGAAATAAAACTCATTTTATAATTAAAATTAGTTTTATTTCTGCCAACGTTTCAGCTTGATTTACAAAACTTCTTCCAT
Source organism: Gonocerus acuteangulatus (assembly GCA_946811695.1). Lineage (NCBI taxonomy): Eukaryota > Metazoa > Arthropoda > Insecta > Hemiptera > Coreidae > Gonocerus > Gonocerus acuteangulatus. Next base: position 58,551,499 of record OX328130.1, read on the forward strand.
ATCTTGGAGGCTTCTGTTGACAGAAATAAAACTCATTTTATAATTAAAATGAGTTTTATTTCTGCCAACGTTTCAGCTTGATTTACAAAACTTCTTCCATATCTTGGAGGCTTCTGTTGACAGAAATAAAACTCATTTTATAATTAAAATGAGTTTTATTTCTGCCAACGTTTCAGCTTGATTTACAAAACTTCTTCCATATCTTGGAGGCTTCTGTTGGCAGAAATAAAACTCATTTTTATTATAAAATGTAGATTTCATAATTAATTAACTTTTTGCTTTTATATAAAACTTGCTTCGGTAACGGCTTCCTGAGAAAGAATTTGACGATTGAAATAGAATGATTTAATCCGAACTTGCTCTTCCTGGCCTTTTGCATCGATATATTTGTCAGAAAAAAGAAGTCAGGCATGCAGGAGATGCGTAACGTAGCTCATTTCTCAGATAGGAGCTCCCCGCATCGTCGAAGATTCAGCTTGAACTAACGTGTTTGTACATATATATATATATATATATATATATATATATATATATATATATATATATATAAAATCAGTCCCGTAACAGGCCACGTGGGCCCTGAGGGGCAGATACTATAGAGGTATCTGATTCATGACCATACGGCACACTAGGGAGGTAGTGTGGTCAGTACTATGCTCCGGCCGCCTGATTTTCCCCTCTGCTGCTTCGACTGCCTAGAGTCATTAGCACCCAAGGTACCCATTATTAAATTAATTAAAGGCTGGGTTGGCCTAGGGGCGGTCAGGGAGGCCGAATTCAACCCATGAACGAAGACACTAGAAGAAAAAATCTTTAGTGCTTGCTCGGGATTTGAACTCAGGCCTCCAGCTTATTAGTCCAGTGCTCTACCACTGAGCTAACCTCGCCCCCTATATATATATATATATATATATATATATATATATATATATATATATATATATATATATATATATATATATGCATAACACAGATTTTTAATCCCTGTTATGTGGCTAACACTCTTTTCAAGCTAGGATAGGACTTAGTTTTGCTCTTTTATATTTGTCATGAAAGCTGACGCAATGATTATTTTATATTCATTTCTTTTCATTTGGGAGAGTATTCAATTTTTGCGAATAGCAAAAGAAAAAACTTCTGGCCGCTTTATGTTGCATGAAAAAGCAACATTTCATTAAATCCTCAGTGATCCTACCTACAAGTCAACGCATATGGCCTCCGTTAAATTTATACTTGTACACACACAAACACATATGTGAGTAAACAATTAATATGTGAAAGAAAAGTATTTGGAGAAGTTCATTAATTAAAAATTCACCAATCGATTTGAAGCGGGCCATCCCCATATATATATAGGCATAAAACTATTTTATAAATCAGTAAAACAGCTGAACATAAATCCCTACGTTTTGTTGGCAAGACTTCAACAGGACATGAGTCACCTCGTAAAAACCTTCAACTTCTGACATACAACACCGTTGATTGAATCATAACAAATTACTTAAAATACAAACACATAAAAGAAAAAATAAGATACCCGAAAAAATACAAGAAGCTTTAAAAGATCTAAACTTCTCACAGTCCAAAAAACACATAAAATATACAGAACGGCAATGGCAATGAGCCTTATAATTATCAAAAAGATTAAATATAAAATTGGGGAGGCCCAGTGGCCCAGTGATTGCTAAGGCGTATGCCCTCCGTGCCCAAGAGTCGTGGATTCGATTCCCATTAGGGGTGATGACTTATCTTTAGAAAAAAGAAAAGGCAGGACCTATATCCTGACTAGAAAAGGGTGGTAACTTATAGATAAAAAAAAAAATCAGCCCCGTAACAGGCCAAAATGTCCCAGAGGGGCAGATACTGTAGACGTATCTGATTCTTGACCATACGGCACACTAGGGAGATAGTGTGGTCAGTCCTAGGCTCCGACTGCCTTTTTCCGCCTGATTTTTCCCATTGTAGGTACCGATTAATTAATTAGTCTGAGTGAGCCTAAAGATAATTTTTTTTTGTGCGCGTTCGGGTTTTGAACCTGGGTCCGCCAGTTCATTAGTCAAATGCTCAACCACTAAGCTAACCTTGTCCCTAACCTATAGATAACCCGTCCTAAAATTCGTTGTCAATAATTATAAATATCTATATATTATAAATAATCGTTTGTAAAAAATTGTATGTATTGGCAATAAATTAATAAAATTTATCATCTGACACTTTTAGTTTAATTTTTTTTAGGTATTTCCGAAGATACTTGTGTTAGAAGGTTAGAAGAGAGGCTTCTCATAAGTATTAACGAAGAAATATTGAAGATGTAACGAAACGAAGCAGGAGTTCCTGTTTTCATTAAATAAATTCATGGAACAAGTTTTCTTTAATTCTCATAAAAAGTTTCATAATAATAATTCACGAAGTGCAAACTACTGAAGGCATGGAGTGTTCAGAAACGAGTGGATTAAGTCAGGAAGTAATGACAAACTCAGAAAGGCTTATGAGATATGCTAATGACGAAACGAATCCTGTAGAACTGGCCGATTTGATAAAAAATGTTGGAGAACGCGTAAATGAAGCAGATAAAATAAAAATATCAGAAGAACCTCAAGTTAAAAAGGTTGTTAATAATGATTTTTATTCAAGATTAAAGAATTTGTATAACAAACCACTCATATCAAGGGCAAAGGATGAAAAAATTGTTAGTACAATATCGGAGACCATTTTTCCGACGATAGAAAAAGAGTCAATGAGGAATGACTTTAAAGAAAAAAATGTGAAATGTTCAATGAATGAAATTGACGAAAGTACTACAGGAACACGGAATCAAAAGAAAATAAACTTTTCAAAACTTCTAAACGAAGAAATTTTCTGCAAGTATTTACGGGACGGTGTTGAAATGCCGGAACAAATACAGGATTGTCCACAAGTTAAATTTGAGAACGATAGAGACTTCGTACGATGCAAAGTTCCGTCTCTCTCTGAGCTCCCGGACGACGAAGAAGAACTCGAAAGGCTTCTGAAGAGCTACATAGACGACATCAAACCCTCCTGGAGGCGGCACAAGTCTGGTAAGCCGTACCCGCCGGGGACCAAAGAGTCGGTAAGGAGCATCGATTACAGGCTGGCCAACCTACAGGAAGGGTCCGATCCTGAGAGGGCGGCGGCAGGTGGCGAAGTGCGATGTGCTTGTCCGGAAGAAATTGTCATAGCAGGAGATGAGGATTCGCTCAATGACATTAGTGTCAGGTTGCAAGAACTCAAGAAGAACCACAACATCTCAAAAGTTACCATCAGAATGAAAAAGGTAAGCACACCTCATTATAAAATTAATAGATATGTAAATGCTTTATTGCATGAAGATAGCACAAAGTATTTACAAAATATACGCATATACTTTGCCTAATGCAAGTCTCTTTTTAATGAGGTTTAACCGTATCTGCAGATCTTTCCTGCAGACCAAAACCTACGAAGTGGAAACAGTCCAGTCAACGAACAGTTATAGACGGAAATTTTTGGAACAAAATTTTTGACTTCGTAACTTTGTTTGGGCTGGATAGCAGGTGAACGTATCAAAAGTCCTCGCCCGTAGCCTTTGTTCTGGGGGTGAGGGGGGGGGGGGTTTAGAAGGGACCAAGGGTTTCCGAGATATAAGTGAAAACCCCAAAAAATGGGACATTCTAAACCCCCCCCCCCCGCACAAAGGCTAAGGGCTAGGACTTTTGATATGTTGACCTCCTAACTAGCCGAAACAAAGTTATGAAGTCAAAAATTGTGTTCCGAACATTTCCATCTATAACTCTTAGTTACCTGGACTATTATTCGCTAAATTTCAGATTACACGATGAACACTGAAATTATTTTTACGTTTGAAGGAATATACATAAAATAGCAAAGTAATATATATTATGAAGGGAATTCAACACTCTACAACCCTATAACCGTTATTTATTTTCTGGGTTCATCGTTAAAGAGTTATCCCGTCAAAACGAGGAAACAATATGCGGCTAAAGTGTTTTTCCCCAAAATTACCGATTTTCAAGAGCGGAAATTTCGAAAACTAAAGATATCTCGAAAAACTTTATAGAATAGAACTTGTAGGAAATTTAGTGAGCTTTCATTTGTTATAGATTAGTCATGTCCCTAGGACGCAGGGTTTCCGAGATATAAGTGAAAACCCGGAAAATGGGACCTTCTAAACCCCTCCTCCCCCCGGCACAAAGAGTACGGGCGAGGACTTTTGATATGTTCACCTCCTATCCGGCACAAAAAAAGTTACCAAAATTGTGTTCCAAAAATTTCCACCTATAGCTGTTTTTAAGCCTCCATTGCCTGGACTGAAAGTGGAGTTGGTAATTTTGTTCCACAGCCCTTATGATTTCTCTTTATCCCTTGCAGTTTTCTTGCAATTACTGCCTGCAACCAACTTCAGGGAGTCCATCCAGTACCTATGTTGTCATCCTCGTCTTCTCATTATCCCTTGCAGTTCTCTTCCAATTACGGCCTGCAACCAACTTCAGAGCATCGCTCCAGTACCTATTTTGTCTTCCCAGCCTTCTCTTTAAATTATACGGCATCCACTGTGTAGCCTCAATGACCATCTGTAATCCTGTATTCTGTCAAGGTGTCCTGCCCATTTCCATTTTATGTTTTGTATAGGTTTCTATCGATGACCCAAAATTCTTTGCGCATAAACGTACACTTGATTCGATAGACTCTTTGTAAAATATGTATAAATGAAATAAGCATTTTGCCTAAACGTTCCATATAAACTAGCCGTTTCATAGCATCCAATAAAGACGTCAAAACTACTTATAAAACAATTTCTCTCAGTTCCATGAAATGTCAGCCGCGGCTAATCATACGTATTTTCTAAGTGTCCTCGACTTAAAATATGGGCTTTAAATAAAACCAAAGTATTGAATAGAACGAAAGTTTCGAAGGCTTGAGTAAATTGAAACGACAAACTGATTTATCTCTAAAGAACCCAGGTACCTACTTCCTATACCATCCAACTCAACAGTGCAATACTTCATTTTAACATGACTCGATTAGTTTTATAATTTTTTTTCGAAAGAATCTTAAGTTGAAATCGAACCCTATTAGTTGAATGTTATTAAACATTCAAAATTGTAGTATCGAAGAGTTGAACATAGATTAGTCAAGTATATTGGGATAATCATTACTGATGACACTATCGATTTTGCCCAAAGGACGATAAAACTGGTTCATCAAATTTGGATGTGTATGTGAGTGTATATATATATATATATATATATATATATATATATATATATATATATATATATAAAAAATATGAAGTTGGTGAGAAATAACCAACAACCATAGGCACGGAGTGAGTGTTTACGACTTAGCACTCACGACCTCCGGACATCCAATGTCGCCATGAGTGCTAAGACCTCACCCCTCCGTGCCTAAGGTTGTGGTTTCGATGTGGTGGCAAGAGAACCAAACGCCAGCAATGAACAATATTTATACTGTATTTATTACTAATGATGAACTGATTCTATCTTACCGACAGGCTAGCAGGACTGTAAAAGTGTCAGTAGATACGAAGAGCAAAGCTCAGAACTACAGGGAGGGACCTGTTCTACTGACCAAGTACTGCTTGGAGAAGGTCTGTCACAAAGTTGCTGCACATCCTAAACTAGACATCCTAGCAGTAGAGGGAGTTCCTCTCACTCAGTCCTGTCAAGCCATCCTGGTTCCTTCCTTCGCCACTCTCAGGGAGCTCAAACTACTAGGAAACAAGTAAGTGACAAAGCCCGCTGAATTGGCGAAGAAAGCTTTAGCATTTAGGGGGTTTTTACATTATGTGACACGGTACGATTCAGATAGAGGTTTTTTGCTCTGGGTCTTTTGCACAATTGGAGCGCCAGTGCCTTAATCTGATCACATGATCGGAGGTCTATTGGCCGTTCGATGTGGTGCATAAGATCTTTTGTTCAATTCCCACTAGTGGCGGTGTCTTTTCCTTGTTCAGCACTATTGTGGCTAGAAAACGCATGGTAAACTATTAACAGTCTATTTAAGAAAAAAGTAACTGGCACCCTAATTGTGCAAAAGGACTTTTTTTTTTTAAACAAGATCGCCACACAGGAGTTACTAAACTGAGCGAGGTGGTTAATTTACGACGAATAGTTTTTCTCATTTTATTCATAATGAGCAGCCGACACAATCATTTATTTTTATTTAATTTTGTTCCTAAAAAAAAACGAAAGTCTAATGGGCCCATTTTGACAGTCATCAAGGTCAAAATTTCGCACTTAGAACTTCCGGTTTGAGCAACTTAAATAGAGGTATAATTTAATATTTTATCAAACAACATAGAATATGAAAAGGACCTGTGTAAAAAATTGGTTCCAGTGCAAAAAATGAATTTCCGATCAGAATATCCTACTTTCGGTGCCAAACGTAAATAGGTTTTGCCAATATCCTTTAGAAAATACCCTATTTACCTATAAAGTCATCATCAGTTTTGGAATAAAAAATATCACGCACAATTAAATGTATTCTTTTGAATCCATCATTGGAGGGTTGTTTTAGGGGAACCGGACCGCCTCGTTAAATTAACTGTAGGTTAGCCTATAGTTAATTTAATGGGTATCTGCAAAGGGGAAAATCAGGCGGCCGGGCACGGTACTAATCACACTATCTCCCTACTGTGCCGTATTGTCAAGATTCCGTAAGTTTACAGTATTTTCCTCTCTGGGCCCTCGTGGCCTATTACTGGACTGATTTTTTTACATAGATAAACTTGTACCTCTTGAGCATGTTGGCCTAGTTCTCCCTGAGCGATCTTCTGTACATCTAGGCTGGGCGACGAAGGAGTGAAGACAATCTGCCGATACATCTGGAGATCTGGAAATCTTCGAGTGCTCGACCTCTCCAGCAACGGGATCGGACCGGCTGGAGTCCGAGAGATCGCTGTTTTACTGGAACGCAGAGCCGTACTCAGAATGCTAGAACCGAACTTTTTCGGCGTCGAAAGAATCACGCTCGACAGGAATCCGTAAGATATATATACAAATTGAAGTATAAAAATTTCAATAATGCTATTAAAAAAAAATTATGACTGATCCGGTACTTTTAGGTCATTTAAATTTATTTCTAATGTAACAATTTACATACTATTTTCTAGTATTTTTGACCTATTTACAAATATTTAGTATTCCTTTCGCAATGAACAATCGATCTAAACTAAGAATTTCAAGTAATGAATTACCAGAAAATAATTTATTTCTAGTTTTTTTCAGTCTGTTGGTTAGGAGAAATTCCATTGGGCTCTAAGCGGTCAACATTTATTTTATGGGTAAGTCGAAAAAAAGAAAAGGCAACCCGTAAATAACCCATCCCAAAAAGTCTATATTTTTAACCGTAAGAAGCCCAAGGAACGCATATGAAGAACTCCATGCTCTTGTGTAAACCTTATCTTTATCCCTAAGATTTACAAACATTAGGAGAAAAATGATTAGCAGCTGTTCAGCTCCCATAAATATGATTGCTGAGAATCCCCAGGAAATCTATGAGACGTCTGCTATCAACCTCGGTAGTGTACGGATCGCTATCTCTAGCTCCAGAGTATTAAGTTTATCTTACTGCAGCTCGCTACCTGCTCGCTAGCAACTACCTTGCTCTCTCTCTCAGGGAAGTATAAACCCATTCTTTATTTACATTGAATATTCTCAGTTTTAACTCCTTTTAGCGCGGTTCCTCCCTCCCCCATAGGGAGGAACCCCGCTTATAGGGTTGATACAATGAAACAATCCGGAAGTGCCGACTAGAAAATTTCGCGTTTCAGAACCCCTAGAGACCGAAAATAACGGTGGTTCAAATTTGTATATATATATATATATATGTATATATTTATATATATATATATATATATATATATATATATATATATATATATATATATATATATATATATATATATATATATATATATATATATATATTTGTCTGTTCGCTCTCTAGATAGAAGACGAATGGTCCGATTTTGATGAAATTTGGTACAAAAATCCTTCGTCCAATTTGAAAGGTCAAGTTCGTTAACCAGCAAAATCCGCCTACTGGAAGATGGCGTTTGGGGCGAAATTCGCGCAAAAAAAATCGTAACGCTTACGTTTTTGAGTTCATAAGCTTGTAAGTACTCGTTTTATATGATTCCTGGGCTAGGAAAACGAATGAAACCATTTTGAAGGCGATCGCTTTAACCGTTTTCGAGAAAATCGGAAAAATAGTTTTTGAATACCGTTTTTGGTTTGGGTACTTAGAATTACGGGATTCAGTTGAAACTTTATCTGCATGTTCTACTTTCATTAAAACTAATATGTTGAAAGTTTTGTTACGTTTGGAGTTAAGGAAGGGTTAGAATAAAATATTTTATGAACAGACATGAAAAGTTTTGGGAAGTTCGTATACTTTCATTAATATCTCGAACACGGTTGGGAAATCGTGGTAAGTGGATAGAAACTATTTGAAAGCTTACTAAATTCCCTACAAAAAAGATTCTAAAACTATTTTTGATTAGGTTATGTCAATCGGAGAAATAAGTGCTTAAAACTTCAAATACGTCTGTTTTGTTCTTATGAACGGGTTTTTGTCGTTCTTGTTGTAATTTTTGTCTCTTTCCCTTCGTTTTTTATTGCTTTTTATTTATGTAATTTCTTATGTTGCGAAAATTTTGTGTGTAAAACAGGATATGAAAAATGAGGCCAATTTTCTGTTGCTAGAAATAATATAAATTTTGGGAACTTTCATTAATATCTCGAAAACTGTTGAGAATTTTGGGAAACGGAAGAATACCATTAGAAAGCTTATTAAATGCTCTACATAAAAGGTTCTAATGAAAGTTTTGATTAGGCGATGTCAATCGGAGAAATAAGAGCTTAAAGCTTTAAAGTAATTGATTTCGCTTATTCGAAGTGTTCTTATTGTCTGTATTTTATTCCTTGTTATTTTTTAATTGCTTATAGTTGGATAATGTATTCGAAAATAAAACAGGTTGAGTAAAATAACAAAAACAATTTATTGTTAGAAATATAGAGTTCCAAGATTCCAAGACCTTGTAACTAGCGGGACGGTTTCTAGTGTTGCCGACCCTTCCAGGTAAGATTGTATAATCCTACCTTTCAAGACTGGTGGAACCAATATATAACTGTCAGGGTTCGGTCACTGCTACTTAATAAAACTACATTTTATCGTAAAAATGGTTTTATTGTGCCGACGTTTCGGCTTGAACTTCAAGCCTTCATCAGGGCTGTAAATACAAGTAGGACATATTTAACACTAATATATGCACATATCTATGTAAATATACCTAACATATATATATATATATATATACCTAACATATATATATATATATATATATATATATACATATATAATATATATATATATATTTATATATATGCATATACACATACACATATACACGCACACATATGTACATATATATGCCCACATACATACACATATGGGGTATGTATTATTAAGTAGCAGTGACCTAACCCGGACAATCCCTACCTTGCATCATCAACGGTCAACGATCTCCTCTCAACAAAATAATAACTGCTTCTATTTTAATCTTTCGAAATTAGACTAGGGATAAGAAGGGAACCGCGCTAAGATGAGGCAGTTCCTGCGAGTCGGACTTTATTTATTATTATTTTTATTTCACCAGTTATTAAATATTATTACATATAAATAATACCTAAAAGAAATATCTTTTTTTTCTAACACTTTTAATTAATATGGAAGAAACGTTTTGGGCCCCACTCGAACCCAAGCCACCCGACGGAGGAGGGCCTTCTTTTTTTAAAAACAAAAATTGGTGGACTACTAAGTACTTAGTTGCCACTCTAAATCCAGAAAATAAGAAAACCTTTAACGACTACAGCCCTTTTAAAGTATGTAGATTCGTCAAATCTCTAGCTCCGTCAACTAAAGTGTTCTTTAACAAAAATGGCTCCATTCTTCTAGAAATAAAAAACGAAAAGGATCTTTTCAACATAAATTAAAATATGGGAAAAATCGAAGATACAAATATCATTCTCACTCCCTATAGATCTCTTAATTATTCTAGGGGTGTTATCGTCTCCAATGAGCTTCTGCATTGCTCTGAAGATGAGCTGGTGTCCGAAATGACCCAGTTTGGTGTAACTAAAGCCTATAGAATTCACAAGAGAGTTCAGGGAGAGAAAGTTCCCACCCCTACAGTAGTTCTGACATTTGAAAGGAGTCAATTACCCGAAAAGATAATCTTAGATTTTCAAGTACTAAGAGTCCGGCCCTACGAGCCTAACCCATATTTATGTTATTCGTGCTTTAATTATCGTCTCTCTAGTAAAAACTGTCCGAATAAAAAAATATGTGGCAAATGTGGAAGTGATGTGCACGACTCAAATCGGTGCGACCAAAACCCAAAATGCATAAATTGCGAAGCTTCTTACCCGGCTTTTGATAAAAACTGCCCAAAATATAAATTAGAAAAATCTATTGAAAAAAATAAGAGCATTACAAAAAGTTTCTTATAGGGTTGCCGAAAATATTTAAAAAAATAAAAATAAACCTGAACCTACTCCTCGTCCAGAAATAACCTATTCTCAGGCTTCCTCACTAAATAACAATTACGATAATTGTATGAGACAAATTGCATCGTTAGCTACCGTTGTCGCCACTCTCGCAAAAAAAGTAGACTCACTTATCTCCAATATGACAGCCCTCTGTTCACGAGAATCCAAAGACCAATAAAACCTCCCCAAAAGAACAAAGACCTACATTGCCCTCTGCCAGTAGGTCAGTAAATAAAATTGAGCCGCAGGGCCCATCTACCTCTCTAAAAAGACCCCCATCAAGTGGATCTAGCATCAGCTCATTTAACTTAGATACGTCAAACTCCGGTCAATACAAAGGGAAAACAAACAAATCTAGTAAAAAGCCAAACATTAATAAATGACACTTTCTGGAATGACTACTGCTCAAAAATGTATTTCTTTAAAGGTGTCTATAAGAATGACTATGCATATAAGAGTGTGTATAAGTATATCTTGTGTGAGTGTATATATGTCCGTATATGCGAGTGTGTATGTGTATTTGTATGAGTGTGCGTTTAGTGTGAGTGGGTGTGGGTGTTTATGTACACTTCCTGTTGAAATACTTATTCACTATGCAATAATGAATTTAATTCCCAACAATCATTATTCAAGTTATACTTGCTCAATCTTATTCCTCTTAACTTGCATTTTGAATATAAAGTTCACCTCAATAATTTCTACTCTTGGTAATCATTCCTTTGACTTGTCAGTGCATTCCTCGCTGACTTTACTAGAATTTACACCTCCTCTTAAGTTTATATATGTGAATTTATTTTTTAAACATAAGCGTATTTTGAATAATTTTTGCGATAAATACATGCAAAAAAAACGTATCGTAAAAAAGCTTATGCGACTTTCTAGCAAATTATTTCGACTTTATTTTTTAGCTTGCCAAAGTGTGACTAACTCCACACAAATTATCAATCTTAAAACCTCTCTTTCTTGTATTGGACCTAAAATCACACTCCTGTTTCCATGAATTTAATGCAATGGAATATTAACGGATTATACCATAATAAAACACACCTTCTAGAACTTCTTCGAGAAAATCCGGCTGATATAATATGTATTCAAGAATCCAGACTCAATGAAACACAAAATTTCACCTTATCAGGCTTCAATATCATAAGAAAAGACTGTTCCACCGGATTAATTGCAAGTGGAGGAGTTTGTATAATAATTTCCGACAATCTCCCATACTCTACTATTCCCCTTCAGTCAGAACTACAAGTGGTGGCTGTTCGAATCCATCAACCCCATGAGCTTACTGTTTGTTGCATATACCTTCCCCCTAACATCTCCCAGCTTCCTCGACCTCTCTGTATTCTAGGCGACATGAACGCGCACAATCCCCTCTGGTATTCAAATAGAAGTGACACCAGAGGCCGGACCTTAGCATCATTTATAGATTATTATCACCTGGCTGTTCTCAATACAGACGAGCCCACTCACTTCTGCTCTGCAACAGGCAGTGAGTCTCACATTGATGTATCCCTGACCAGTGCAACCCTAGCGGCGCACACCACTTGGCGCAGAGCCCAGGACCTCTACGGCTCTGATCACTACCCCATTATAATCTCACTTTGGGACAGACAGCCACACTCCTCAGAAGTCTGCAGATGGAATCTCAAACAGGCTGACTGGATTAAGTACCAAGAGATGGCTCAACTTTCATCAATAGACTTCGAGATCTCAGATATAGAAACTCTCAATAACTCTATAAAAGACTGCCTCCTCGCTGCAGCTGAAACCTGCATACCCAAAACGAAGTGTGAACGCTCAAGACCTGTCGTTCCTTGGTGGAATGCTGAGTGTGAAAGAGTCACTAAGGAGAGAAAACGGGCTCTGAGACGCTTCAAAAGACACCCTTGCTCGATCCACCTCGAAGAGTATGTCACAATAAAAAGAAATTGCAGGAAAACCCTCAAAACATGCCAAAGAAATTCTTGGATCGAATTCCTATCCAATATAAACTGTTTTACCCCTATCAAAGAAGTTTGGAACACAATTAAAAAAATCAAAGGAACAAAAAATAATAAAAATTATATTACCACAATCCAAACTACAAACGGTCTTATAACTGATTCAACAGACATAGCCAACCACCTTGCAACACATTTTCAGACAATATCCTCTGACTCTAACTATACACAAGAATTTCTTGAAATCAAACTTCAGGGAGAAGCCACGCCCATTCACATCACAGTAAACCCGCTAGACCCAATGAATCACCAATTTTCCTACGTAGAGTTTCTAGAAGCTCGGAGAACGAGAAAAGACTCCTCTCCTGGACCAGACAACATCTGCATAAGCTTCATAAAAAACCTAACTTTTCAGAAGAAATCCATAGTCCATAAATTCCTAAACAAAATTTACACCACTGGACAAATTCCAAAACAGTGGAAACAGTCCGTAGGCATACCAATTCTTAAACAAGACAAACAGAAAGACTTAGCAACGAGTTACCGTATGATCTCTCTTACTTGCTCTCTAGCCAAGCTACTTGAAAAAATGGTTTTAAAAATAATCAATTGGTTCCTTGAGGATAGAGGAATTGAACCAGAGTGGCAAAGTGGGTTTCGCCAAAGTAGAAGCACTAGAGATAACCTTGTTAAATTAGGTACAGACATACTCAATGGATTCTCTAGAAAAGAAAAAACCCTGGCAGTATTCTTAGATATAAAGAACGCGTTCGACACAATATGGAGAAGACTTATCATCGACACGCTAATTGATATTGGACTTGACGGAAGAATACTAAATTTCATAATCGATCTTATAAGCTCAAGACAGTTCTCCATCCGAATAAAAAATAGCCATTCCACCTTAGTCACCCAAGAAAACGGCGTACCACAAGGAAGCGTCCTTGCTGCGAAGCTCTTTTCTCTTTCTATCAATCGGGTACTGAATATAATACAAGCACCTGTTGTGGCAATGTTGTTCGCTGACGACTTTTCTCATAAATCAATAGACAACCTACATCATACCGTTCAACAATCATTAAATGCAGTCACCCAATGGTTCTCTAGTCGCGGGTTCAGTATTTCAAAAGAAAAATCCTACAGTGTTCTATTCGCACGTAGATCCGTATACAATCTACCACCACTACTCATAGACGATATAGAATTAAAATACCAAGACTCATGTAAATATCTCGGACTCATATTTGACAAGCACCTCAACTGGAACAGACACATTAAGATGACTAAGGATAACTGCATGCGCTCTATGTCCATACTTCGAACTCTCACCAACACTGCCTGGGGAGGAGATAGAAAGTGCATGCTGCTCCTCTACAAGAGTCTTATACGATCTAAGCTGGACTATGGCTGTGTGGCCTATGGTTCAGCCTCAGAGAGAACTCTTTCCATGCTCGATCCCGTCCATCACTCAGGTCTCCGGATAGCCACGGGAGCCTTCAGGTCTAGTCCGGTCCTCAGCATTTGCGCAGAGAGCGGGGAACCACCACTGCGCTTCAGACGAGATCTATTGGCACTTAAATATTTTCTCGCTATTATTTCTTCCACGGCTCACCCGCTAACGTATCTATTCAATATCCAACACTTTCAGAATTTTAACGAAGCTAGACCTCGAGTAAAATCACCGGCTTTCCCTGAGAGAATCTTCAAACTACTCAACGACTACGATATACCCTATCCAAAAATAACAAAGAATATACCGTCTACCAAACATCCATGGACTTTCCCTCCAATAAACCTGAATCTCAAACTAACAAAATTTGATTGACAAGATTCTAACCCAATAGTATACTCCTCGGAAGTCAACAGTATAATATATCACATAGGTCTTTCATCAATAATCTATACTGACGGATCTAAAACCAAAGATGGCGTCGGAGCCGCCTTTATAGCTGGAAGCTCAGAATTCAAATTTTCGTTAAGTCCCATATGCTCTAGCTACTCGGCAGAACTTCTTGCAATCAACAAAGCTCTCCAAACTCACATACCAAATAAAAATAAAGTAGTCATACTCACCGATTCTCTCTCTGCTCTAGCCGCACTAAGAAACCCCTTTACAAAACATCCCATAATAACGAACATACTTGAAGCCGTATACGATTTATACAGGCATAATGTATTAAAAAATACATCTGTATTAGAAAGCTGACAGAGCAGCCAAACTGGCGATAACAGAAGGAACACCCTGCGCATTAATCCCTAATCAGGACTTCGCAGCATTCTTGAAGAAAAAAGTTTTTCTAAAATGGGAATCAACATGGAGAGCCTCAAGGGATAACAAGCTCAGAGAAATAAAATCTAGTACTCGACCCTGGAAAACTTCAATCATTGGAACCCGGAGGGAGGAGGTGGTCCTTACGAGGATACGGATCGGCCATACCAATCTCACACATGTTTACCTCATGAAGAAAGAAGAACCTCCGATTTGCAGAACTTGCAATCATCGATTAACAACAAAGCACATTCTGACTGACTGTCTCAGCTACGAAACCGCACGTCAAGACTACAACATAGTAGGTCCCTTAGATGAAATGTTATGCGATGATCCTAATTCAGTTTCCAACCTTCTTAAATTTGTTAAAGCCACAAATCTATTCAGTTCTATTTGATAATTAATATAATCAACCCTAAACACCATAACCGATACAATTAGCCGGGGTGTGGGGTGGGGTGCTTGGTGACGGTGGAGGACTAGGCCGAGTTAGGCCCATGACGCTGGAAACGCCTGCTCGGTGTAGATCTGTAAGCCGAGCATGCCTTTCCTACAGCCTCATGTATCCCCTCCTCCCTTTCCGCGTGCTCTGCTCCCGGCCTCACTCTGACACATAATCCCGAACTGCCTAAACATAATATAACTCTCCCAAAGAAAATTATAAATCCTTACCAATTAATCTCCTTCACCTTAATACGTTGCAGTTTGCAGCATCAACGCCACTTAATTTTATAGCATAACCGTTAAAAACACACACTAAACGCATATATAATACATATAAATCCCACTTTTAACTGCACAAAAGCCACATACTAATTGTAATGCAACCTAAAAGGCGTGGAGAGGACATGCTTGGCGAGCTGGCGTGGGGCGGGCCTGGGGCCTGGTGATCGGGACTGGCGACGGGGACCCTGCCCGACACCTCGGACAAGATGTGTCCCAAGCTCCGTGGGATGTGGGTGCTCTGTGAGGGGGGAGCGAGCACATCCTAGCAGCGGTAGCTCTCATAGCAAGCTTTACCTCCACTCACGATAATAAGGTTTAGGGTTGTCGGGCTGGGCCTCCGAGTCCTTCTCTTCCCCTGCCTCTTCTCGTTTCCCGCTGGATCGCCATTGTCCTTCCCATCATAGGCCTAATATTCCCCACTGGCGTTAATGACCACAAGGTTGGCACGCCATAAAAAAAAAAAAAAAAAAAAAAAAAAAAAAAAAAAAAAAAAATCTATGAGAATTCATTCCTGGAGGACAGCTAGCTTGTTCTTTTCTTGTACTGATTTTTCAAGAGAGCCAAACTGGCTTTTGGGACTGTCCCTTTTGTGCTGAACCTCAGACCAGGAAGTTATATCTACAGGAAGGACGTTAAAATTGAAATATATCACCGGCAAGTTTAAAAACATTTCCCAACAATGTGGCATAAACTAACAACCATCTTAGGGAATGTGTTTAGTTAAGAAGCTCTAGTGTGACGGAATGTTACATCGGTACAACCTGAGTGGCTATAATCAAGCAGAATGCGCTATAAAATCTTAGTTACTCGCTCGTATTCCACGAGGCAGTAATGGACTTATGGCGAAACGCGTTGAGAATGACTCGCAAGGCGGCATTCCCAATAGGATTTGTTGCACAACAAGAAGAAGAAAGGGCCAGAAGGAGGACTGACAGATACCGACTAGAAAGCAGACGCACGAACCAGAAACGGTTTGACCACTTCCTATGATGTAACACGACATTCTCTCGGCTCGCCTCCTATAAGGAAGGACTAATCTGAGGGATCCTAACCTACATAATTTCAACATCCCACGTACTACTCAGCTTAGGACAAGAAAATAATGTCTCCACCCCGTGGTTCCGTCCAGTAGCAGCTATCTCCAGCCTTTAGGGGCCGCTTGGGTACCATCCTAAAGCCTCACATCCTTGACCATTTATTTTTTTAATTTATTATTTTTATTTTATAATTTCAAATACTATATGTAACTTATTAAGTAAGATACACATATAGTACATGAGTACATTAGTATTGCCCCTTAAGCAGTGGGGGCTTAGCCCCCCAGAATGAAAATTCACAATCTTTTTCGATTAGGTTAGATTGTATAAACCAAATAAAAAATAAATTGTTTAGGCAAATTAATAGTAATAAGTTCTAATTAATGCATGTTCTTACTGCATCAAATTAACTTCCTTAATGATTTCCAGGTGCCTGGTTATAAAAATTTGATTCTATACCCCGAGGCATTGTGGTAAGCCCATACTAAATTACCCCCCCCCCCAGAAATGTTTGTCTAGAGCCCTTAAGGGGCAATACTACCATGTGTGATCAAAATCAAAGAAATTATCTCCAATTTATGAATGACAAAAAATAAATAGTTTTAAATTCTTTAAGTTTTTATTAATTCTTAATTCTTCGAAAACAAAACGAATGGAAACCTTCTTTTGACACGGGCGATAGTTTAGGTGGCAAGTTTTAATATAGAACAAAAAATTAAAATTATTTTAAAATTTTTTCGAAACTGGTGAACAATTCATCATTTTCTATTAAAAGAGGCGTCGAAAACCGGTTATAAAATTTTTATAATTCAATGAATGGAAAACAAATTCAACCTACTTTACTAGCGAATATTATTAGGAAGCTGCAGTAATGTACTGAAAAGTTCATTTTTTTTTTTTTAATAAAGATACAAATCGAATTTTTGGCACATTTAAAAACTGTTCTCCCATGTAAACAATCTTGTATATCAATTTTGATTAGTTAAGAAAGCATTTAAGCCCATAAAAAAGAAAATTATAAAAAAAAAAGTCAGTCACGCAGGAACTGCATAACTAAGCACTTTCCTCAGAATTTGGGTAGTGTAGACTGCATTACTGAATAATTTGCGGTAAATAACCTATATAAATAAAATAAAAACTATATTAGTTCTGCTCATTTACATTTGTAATGAGAACTGTTCAATTATTCATTTTGTAAATAATTTGCTTCCAGAGTTATATTTATACATGGTACTACACTACTAAATAAATCACAAAAACTTAATATTCCGTCTTTAGATCTGACGCAGGAACAGGATACAGCCCTGTAGAAAGCGCTCCTTGCGGCGGCATTGTGAACCTACGTCTGGCGGGCTAA
Source organism: Gonocerus acuteangulatus (assembly GCA_946811695.1). NCBI lineage: Eukaryota > Metazoa > Arthropoda > Insecta > Hemiptera > Coreidae > Gonocerus > Gonocerus acuteangulatus. The sequence continues at coordinate 58,569,420 of OX328130.1, forward strand.
TTCTACCATGATTACCACTACGAATACCAAGTTTCGCTAAAATATATCAAAAACTACGGCTGGCATGGTCAAATTAGTGTTTTGGGTCCGGGTTAAACCCCCCCCCCCCTTCCGTTGGACCGATTTTGGTGGTTTACGAACTCGTTCAATCGTTTGTTAATTGAACGCTGTATACCAAGTTTCGTGAAGAAAAAACAAAAACTCTGCCGCTATCGTGTTAACAGACATATATATATATATATATATATATATATATATATACATTTTAACGGGGGTCATATTCAGTTTCTACTAGGTATGATCGATAAAGATTTGAAGACATTTTTGAAAAATTCCGTCATGAGTGCAACCTCAATAGCTACTTTCCTTCGGAGGAAAGTGCTAAAATGTTACAAGTATTTACTCCTAATGCACTTTATTTTCTATATATATATAAAAATCACCTGCCCCTGTGTTTGTTTGTCTGTTTGTTCCTTATTCAAATCCACACCGTTTGACCGATATTGACCAAACTTGGCACACAGGTAGGTCTTGATTCGGGAAATCTCCTAGGCTAGGTCAAAATAGTCAAATTTCAAAATGTGGTCAAAATATTTCTTTCTTTGATAAGAGCTATCTCACTCCCAGGCTGTGGTGCTGGCTTCTGTTGGCTGCTTTACTAATTACTTCGGCCATTTTGAATAATGCCTAACAGTTTATTTTTTTAATGTTATTGATAATTAGAATAACTCTATCTCATTGGTACTTTACTTCACGTAAAAACGTATGCAATACGATCTTGTTCGGGCGAATTTTACCGAATGAATTGTTAACGAACTCGGTCTTTTTTCGCTTTATGCTAAAGAACATTTATCCATTCATATGAATTAGCCATATGATGAGCACTGCTAGAGCTTAGACCAGGCATGTTAGACGTATCTAACTGTCTATATCATTTAGACATTCGGACTAAAGACGGTTGAATAGACGTTTGAGTAAATTATCAATGATATTAAAAAATCTCAAGTAAAATACAATAAAAAGTTTTACATTAATTGTAAGGTAATAATTTGTGTTGAATGTTGTACGATAAGAAAACATTTTCAATAATTTGACCACCTCAGTTTATTAAATTTTTACTTGGCTTACCAACCGATTTGGGTTGGGCACCCCCTGCTTTTTGGCTAAGACAAAAGTCTTTGAAATTAAATTAAATTATTATTTTTATTTTATTTTTTTATTCTTATTCCGGGACCTTGTTTCAGGATCAAGTACGATGGGTTCCACGAGCTGCTGAACGCCGCTGGTAAAGACCTCTGGACTAAGGCCTTAGACTTGAGATACTGCGGACTGACTCGCGGAGGTGACGAAGCCCTGAGACTGGTGACCAACAACAGGAGGATAGAAGTCCTAGATCTTCGGGGTAATCCTCTGGAAGCTGTGGGTCAGGTAGTGAGGACGGTTCTCAGCAACATTCCTCCCGAACAGGCGGAGTACCTCTGGAACGACGAGGAAGACCTACAGAAGTACCTGATGTAATGTCCGATAAACTTGTAGAATAAAAGTATCTGCATATTTTTTATTTCCTGATTGCAACTGTTTCGATGAAACTGAAGCCATTTTACCGCGTTTCCTCCTTCGCTTATGAGGTTGACAACATGACTACATCCGGAAGTGCTGACTAAAAAATTTAACGTTTCAGGACTCAAAGTTTAGGCAAAAAACGGTGAATCGAATTTGTATGTCAAATTTGTCGTGAGCACTTAGTACTCCGTGCCAAAGGTCGCGGGTTCGATTCCCACTATGGGTTGGTGGTTTTTCTTTGGAAAAAAGAAAAGGCATCAGCCTTTCCTGGCTAGAATAGAGTGGTAACCTACAGATATCCCGTCCCAGAATTCTTAGTTAATAATAATGGACGTTAATATTTAAATAAATTTTTATGTGTATATATATATATATATATATATATATTTAACTAATTTTCGGTTTGGGTAATCCAAACCGAAAGAATCGTTGGATTCAGTTGAACTATTTTCTACTTTTGTTTGAAATTCTTCCCAACTAAGATATTTAAATTTTGGTTACATTTAAGGATGTATTAGAGAAAAAGAATATTTTTATTAAGAGACATGAGCAGTTTTAGGATTTTCTTAAATTACTCTAAAACGATTAGGAAATCGTGGTAAATCGATAGTAACCTTTTGTAAGCTTAATAGATTGCCTACGAAAACGTTCCTTTTTTCTATGGTTCTTTTACAATCTTTGGCTAGATTTTTAGCATTTAAAAATCTTTAGACCGTGTCATACTTATTAGTGCATCAACAAACAGTAATAACACATTTTCTCTGTTTCTTGCTTCCGCAAGTATTCATAAATTCTTTAGTATTTGTAGAGAGGATTGTAATCAAGGTATGCACTAGAGTAAGCCGACTGTACACTTAACACTTTTGCTGCCACAAAAATTTCGAAGTGTGGCCCAATGTAGTGTTTCTCAATGACTCATTCATAACTGTGGTTCTGTTCAATGTTTTACTTACATTTAAAGCAAAAAAAAAGGATACTCAATTTTTTTTTTAAATATACTTCTGTAAATGTCGCCAGTTGTCAGGCGAATACCTTCCTAGTTAGGATGACCAGGAGTAATTTTTTTTATTTATTTTCTATAACGGCGTTTCATTAACGCCAACTTGGAGTTTATCTTACACCGTCCAACCACAGCCTGCGACTAGCCGGAAGAATTGGAAGCGAATGAGGCGTGGCCTGTGGTATCATGAGGAGAGAAAATATCCATCGATATCACTCTCAATTATTTCAATTACACTGATTTTTCATCAAACCGCGACACTTCACTACCTTAGTAGATCTTGGGGCCACTTCCTGTTCAGGGACTTGGTGGGGAGGAAGGGTGATGAGGAAGGATTGGGCTTTAGATTAGGATGATTTGTTAACTTATCAGAATTGACATTGTTCGTTCTGTCAGAATGGACAGATTTTGTTTCTTCTCTACAACACATCTTCGTCTCGAGTTCAGTAGATAGTTTACACGAAGTTTCGTTACAATAAAACAAAAGGTTTTTACAGTTTGAGTTCACAGGAATTTATATATATATACACATACACACACACACATATATATATATATATATATATATATATATATATATATATATATATAAGTTCCCAAAAAACCTAAACTATTCAAATTAAATCCTTTCGAAACATTAAAGAAACATATATAAAACTTATTTAGACAAAGAATACCAAAGATTGCAATAACTGAATTAGCTATGATTCTATCATTATTTTATGAACATAGATGATATCATGAGATTATATCCAAGTACAGTTTAGAGAAGCTATGACTATCCGAATGACGTAAGAATAAACAAAGGATTGTCACAAATCGTTATAAAATGAAAATTTATTTTATGATCTGATCATTCTCATATACTCCGCATCAGCACTATCCTGGCCAGAAAAGTGTGGGACCTAAAAATAACCCATTGTAAAAATCTGAGTTATGTATAAATTAACGATAAACATAAATGTAAAGAAATAAATAAATATATAAATGAAATTTCCACCGAACCCAACCAACACAGCTGGCGATATATACATATACACACACACACACACACACATATATATATATATATATATATATATATATATATATATATATATATATACATATATCACCTGTCTATTTGTTCCTTATACAAATTCACACCGTTTGACCGATTTTGATCAAACTTGGTACACAGGTAGGTCTTGATAGGGGGAGTCTCATAGGCTAGGTCAAAAACGTCTACCACCTGTCTGTCTGTACGTTCGTTCCTTATACAAAGTCACACCGTCTGACCGGTTTTGATCAAACTTGGTACACAGGTAGCTCTTGATAGGGGGAGTCTCATAGGCTAGGTCAAAAACGTCTACCACCTGTCTGTCTGTACGTTCGTTCCTTATACAAAGTCACACCGTCTGACCGGTTTTGATCAAACTTGGTACACAGGTAGGTCTTGATAGGGGGAGTCTCATAGGCTAGGTCAAAAACGTCTACCACCTGTCTGTCTGTACGTTCGTTCCTTATACAAAGTCACACCGTCTGACCGATTTTGATCAAACTTGGTACACAGGTAGGTCTTGATAGGGGAGTGTCATAGGCTAGGTCAATGCCGTCAAGGACTCACAGTTCGGACTGTCACAGGTTTTAAACTTGTTTGGTTTCTGATATATTTTTGCTTTTCTCGATGTAGAAAGTAGTTGTAGCATGGCACGCTGGGGGACAACTAGTATATATATATATATAAATGTTAACAAGGGTTCGTTATCTCGTAGCTAAAATCGATCATGATATGAAGAAATTTTGCAAAACCTCTATCATGAGTGCAGCCTCAATAGCTTAGAAAAGAATAAATGACCATACAATTGCTCCTCCAGCTCTAAACTTCAGCTGAAAAAATTGGTCGTCAAGATCAGAAATTCTTATATCACGGTTAAATAATGTTCTGAACATTAAAAATCCATTAAGTATGAATTGATAAATTGATGAAGTGTAAGTATTCTCTTCGATAATGGCTTACAATCCAATTGCAGCAATTATTAAAGAAACGACTACAAGAATGGAAGGTCGAAGAAATTATTGTTCTCAAAAGATCAACAACCTGGAAGCTTAAAACCGTCTTTTACAGTCAGGAAGGAATCGTACAATGAACGAACCGAAACATTGGGAGCGATTAATTACCTAAAATGGCTGAGGATCATTTTGAGAACTATCCAAGCACCTTCAATAAATTGAGGAAAAAATCAAGGAAAACAGCTCGCTCCAACAACACGTTCTTTTATCTCCGTCTCGCAGGAGATGCATAACTAAGCACATTTTTTAACAAGATATTTTTTAGTTTTTCTCTTTCAAATTCGTTATCAACTACTAACATTTATTTATGTTAGCGCGTTTTCTCCGCCCCTCCATATTGAGGAAACCCGCTTATAAGGTTGAACTCACGATGCACTCCATAAGTGTCGACTAGAAATATATATAAATATATATATATATATATATATATATATATGTATATATATATGTATGTATATATATATATATATGTATATATATATATATATATATACAGGGTGTCCCGTAAATGTCTAGTCATATTGTGAGGGGTGATAGAGGACCTTTAGGGGAACAAAAAATGTTCTATGACGATTTCCCGAATTCTCGACCATAAGGGAGAAAACGTCGTTTTATTGTTTTTTCGAGACAAACATGGTTTTTAGAAGAATAATCGTTGTAGCTCCGTCCTAGGTGGTACTACTAGAAAGGGGGTGAAACCTATCAAAAGCTGAGTAAATTTACTATAAGACTAGTTGAAAGTAAACGTAAAAATGAATGAATGTAAGTATGTATATCTTACCAAAAGAAAGCTATTCTAAATTTCCTGACATTTTATTGATATTTCTTTCCAGCGTTACTCCTCAATGGGCAGGATCTGTGATTTCCGGCTTTTAGAAAAACTTCCTCATTTAACCAGCTTTTCATTCATGTATCACAACCCTGTGTTATTGAAGTATTTGAACGGTTTAAGAACAAAAGTTTTTTAAAAAACATGGATCTGGGAAAATAAAATTATATTTTTTTCTTCAGTTTATTCAAAAAGAGAAATATTTATTTCTATAAATGTTTACATAATAATAAATAAATATTTACTTAAAACAAAAAAAAAATTACTTCCACGAATATAAAAAAAAATCCTAAAACAGTAAATAAATAAAATACACATTTATTTTGAATTTATTAATTCAGGTAACTAATACTGGATCCAGGTGGCGGCCATTAAGGAACACCAACCATACATTAACCTCAAAAATTATTATTTTTACCTAGATCACGCATTTGAACACATTTTTACAGGACTATGTATGTCTTATTTATGAGGGATAGAATTTTTAATTACCACAACAACAACGCATGGGCTCACGAGAATCCCAGTGAGTTTCACAAGCATAGCCATCAGTATCAATTCAAGGTAAAGCATTTGTTTTAAAAAATATAAATACCTGTAAAAATGTGTTCAAATGCGTGATCTAGGTAAAAATAGTAATTTTTGAGGTTAATTTATGGTTGGGGTTTCATTAATGGCCAACTCCTGGACCCAGTATTAGTTACCTGAATTAATAAATTCAAAATAAATGTGTATTTTATTTATTTACTGTTTTAGGAATTTTTTTTATATTCGTGGAAGTAATTTTTTTTATTGTTGTACTTAATATTTATGTAAACATTTATAAAAATAAATATTTCTCTTCAGATTTTTGAATAAACTGAAGAAAAAAATATAATTTTATTTTCACAGATCCATGTTTTTTAAAAAACTTTTGTTCTTAAACCGTTCAAATACTTCAATAACACAGGGTTGTGATACATGAATGGAAAGCTGGTTAAATGAGAAAGTTTTTCTAAAAGCCGGAAATCACAGATCCTGCCCATTGAGGAGTAACGCTGGAAAGAAATATCAATAAAATGTCAGGAAATTTAGAATAGCTTTCTTTTGGTAAGATATACATACTTACATTCATTCATTTTTACGTTTACTTTCAACTAGTCTTATAGTACATTTACTCAGCTTTCGATAGGTTTCACCCCCTTTCTAGTAGTACCACCTGGGACGGAGCTACAACGATTATTCTTCTAAAAACCACGTTTGTCTCGAAAAAACAATAAAACGACGTTTTCTCCCTTATGGTCGCGAATTCGGGAAATCGTCATAGAACATTTTTGTTCCCCTAAAGGCCCTCTATCACCCCTCACAATATGACTAGACATTTACGGGACACCCTGTGTATATATATATATATATATATATATATATATATATATATATATATATATATATATACAAATACATAGTTATATATTTGTCTATTCGCTCTGTAGCTGCCCCAAAAATGGTCTGATTTTGATAAACTTCGATACAAAAATCCTTTGTCTAATTTGAAAGGTGAAGTTCGTTACCCAGAAGAATGCGTTTACCGGAACACAGGTTTTTAGGGAGAAATTCGCGCGAAAAAAATCGTAGCACTAACGTTTTCGCGTTTATATGCGTGCAAGTACACGCATTGTATTTTATAGGTGTTTATAGGTTATTTTAACTAGTTTTACCGGCTAATTTTCGGATTGGGTATTCAGGAACGATTTATTCCGATGAAAGTTGTTCCACACAAAATATGATATACAAATTTTGGTTGCGTAAGGAGTGCAGGAAGTATTAGAAAAAAATATTTATATTAACTCACACGAAACATCTTAGGATTTCCGTATATATTCTTAAATATCTCTTAAATGGTTGAAAAATCGTGCAAGTAGTGGAGACCATTCGAAAGCTTGCTAAACTGTCTACAGAAATGGTTCTGAAATAATTTTCGATGGGGCCATATTTCCTAGAGCGAACGCTGAGAAACAGATTATAGAGTCAGTTTCCTGTTGTGGCGCCTAAGATCTTACTTCTATTTGACATTTCATTTTATATTTTTCACGAAAGATCAAAACCTATCAATAAATGCTTCCCTTCCTTTACTAATGACACTAGGATTATGAACGGAAACAGGCTGAGATGATGTAGTGCCGAGTAGGACTTTTTTATTTTACAAAAGGCGGGAACACTTCAAAATCTGATTATTTTACTGAATATGATATTTAATTTTTTATTGTGTTTTTTTCATTATCAATTTTATCGTGCGTTCGATAACCTTGTAGCAAAACCTTATTATGTGCAACTACATGAAAAGAGTAATAATTACCCCTATGGAGTTATCTTTATTGTCTCAGGCCTATGGGAAAAGTAAACCAGAGTACGAGGTAAGTAATGAAATAAGGGCAAACATTTGGGTCAATCTTGCTCACATATTTTACTGAAATAGTTGGTTTCAAAATATCATAAATCATAACTTTGTTGTTATAAGATTTTCAAAAATTGTTGTGAATAATTTATTTTTAAAAGTAAGGAATGCCATATATTTAATACAGTAGAAAGTGTTTTAAATATATGACCTGTAATTTTAAAAAATAAATAGTTTTTAGTTTTTGTTAAAATGTTTTAAAATAGTTGGTTCATTTCTACCTTATTGACTTGTACATTTTTTATTTTATTATATCGCACTAGTATTTCTAAAGTGACACAACTCAAAATAAATCTCAACTGAAAATGTGTCCCTCTTGCCTATTAGGGGCCTTAGGATTAAGACAGGAAGGATGACACGAGTGCCCTCTGGTGTACAAGCTCTGTAGCTAGGTACATAAAGTTTTGATGGTTGACAAAGATATATTTACCATGTCTTTCACAGTAATAACTATGACGGTGTGAATAAAACCGATTTTTGAGTTGTGTCACTTTAGAAATACTAGTGCGATATGTTGACATTTAAATATTGATGCTTATACAAATAGTTTATTTTTTATCTTGAATTAATATCATCATGGCTCGACACTTTTTATATAATTATATTATATATATATATATATATATATATATATATATATATATATATATATATATATATATATATATATATGTGTGTGTATTTCTTAAACGACAACATCTTGCGGCACTTAAAACGTACATTATTCCTTCCTGTAGTACATTTTTTATGCATTTAGAAGGAAACAATAAGACAATTATTATAAATTAGGTATAATTAGGCTAAATACGGACGCGGAAAAGGAATTGCTAATTAAAAACGCTGTATTCTTTATTATTTGCCTTAATAACACGAGAAATTTTAATAGTGAATTATCTTAGCGTTCAGGCATCGTTATAACATACAGATCTTCAGTTAATACATACAGTATAAGTAATTCCAAAGAATGATAATTGGTATTCAACAAGGAAAGAAGGAAATTATCATGTAATTGGAATAGCGTATGTACGTAACCTTGAGTTTTAATTGTTTAATGGAATTCTTTAGTTTTTATTTTTAACAGCACATCTTAAACACTTTTTTGAAGGAGGTTCGTCGTATTTTTAATTTGGAGGTATACTATTTTAACGAAAATAACTCAACGAGGATCAGTATTAATTAAACAGCCACACACAAAAATGTCTATATGTTTTTTGGGGTACAGAATCCGAATCCGGGACCAGAAAACCCCCAGCACCTCTTGGTTTAGGCCCAACCTTTTATCAAGTTACTAGTTATGGCTATTTTACTCTATAATCTTGTTATTAGAGTAGTTAACAAAAAGAAAAAAAAAAAAAAAAAAAAAAAAAAAAAAACAATTTCCAGTGTGCTACCATTCAGAAATCAAAAATACAAATATTTTGAGACCCCAACAAAGTCCGTTGGTCCATTTGGAGACAAGTTACAACCGAAATTGAAAATATGACTTTTCTCAAAATTTTATTATTTTTGAGTAGGTATTTAATATGTTTTCTGATGCAAAAAAATAAATGAGGACAAAAATAACCCAAAGCCATCGGAGGTATTTCTTGAACAGATGCAATCCATAAATTTTCAAAATAAAACCCTTAAAAAATCGTTAGGAACGTTCATATTTAAATAAATAGAAAGGAACACATTTAAAATAAAGATCAAAGAAAATATTTATATAATTAAAAATTCAAAAACCGCCATAAATAATAAAAAAAAAAAAACAGAGTTAATGTCCATTAAATCTTATAAATTAAACCTGATGAAAAACTTAGAAAACATCTATACTATTAAAACATCTGAGTAGAATCGCAAAAGTACGGCAATATTTATTAGCACATATGACTTACGTCTTAAGCGAGAGAACATGATGAGAAGACTTCCTAATAGGATAAGACTAGGATTAAAAACTATTTTATTAAATGTAAATTTATTTAGGGAAGTTGTAAGTATATATTTCTGTAAGAAATTGATTTTGGGGTTTTACAAAAAGAATAATTTTTTATAGGAAATCCGCTGAAGAATTGCGACACAAAGCACAAAACATATCAGGAAAAATATATAAAATAAAGTCGTCAACGAAAACGAATATTGTACTACATGAACAACCCCATCAGGTTTGGTTGCCCCGGCACCAACAAGCACACCTATCATAGACCTGGCAGCCAGTCACCAGATGCGGGCCACTAAGGTAGAACTGGCAGGGAGGACTCTACTCGACCTTGACTAGGTCCGTCTTCCGCTGGCCGTCCGGCTTTGTCTCTGCCTTCGATGCTACCAACGGACCGACCAAGAGGCATAAATGACCCAATAGTGGTTGAGTGGCCTTTAAACATCAAGGAAAAAAAAAGATCAACCCCAATGCCATTGGAAAAAAAATTAATAAAAAGTGATTCCATCCTGTAAAGTAAAGACGTGGAGTATTCTTTGTGCGATGTGCGGAGATGATTGTGCAAACAGACAATAGTTGGCAGTACTTAGAGTAATTACTCTTTTTAGGATAATAACTCTTTTAGGATACCATTAGGCCGGCAGAAAATCACAGCTCTTTAGCCGCTGTCTCTTCGCCGCCAAAAGAAAACACATTATCAAAGAATGAATAGAGCTAACAATAAGTAAATTATTGTTAGCAAATCTCTCAGAAATGCTACCGCCGGTTTTTTCCTTTATTGTGTCCGTAATAGGGAGCATATACAATTGTTGCTCAATTACTGTAATAGCCTTTTCTTTCCTCAATTAAACAGTATCAATTAAAGGGGTTTCGCTGCGATAGGAAAAAAAAACTTGTAGACATTCAATAGTTACTATCGGCAATATATGTAGATATACAAACGTGAATTTACAAGAAGGATTCTTGTTTATAGATTTATATATAAATCTATAAACAAGAATCCTTCTACCGAAACATGTTTTTTTTGAGCGAAATTCGCGATAAAAAAATCGTAGCGCTTTTGTGAAAGGGTAGTAAGACTTCCAATTACACGGTTTATAAGTAATGTGTCGTGGTGAATATAATGCTATCATTTTCAAGGTCATATCTATAACCATTTACAAGAAAAGTGAAAAAATAGAGTTTTCTAAGGAATCTGGGATTTATTATTATCTCCAAAAAAAAAACATAAATGTGAAATAGAGGTTCCTCCCCCCACAAAGAAACACTCCCTTCCCCAAAAATATCCCCTCCTAAAGCCCCCCAAAAACGCCTTACCATCCTACATTCCAAAAAAGTAGTATGAGTTAGTGTATTAAGTGTACCATATTTTCAACCAAAAATATTTGCCAATACAGGAGATGATACAAGAAAGAAATGTCCAAGTTCATTAATTGGAAGACCTCATAGTTACTTACTAAGAACAGTAAAGACCTTTAAAAACAACAATAAAAAAAGTCCGTCACGCAGGAGCTGCATAACTAAGCACTTTCCTCAGAATTGGGTAGGGTCGAGTGCATTCCTGAATAATTTGCTTAAAATAACCTATATAGATGAATAAAATAAAAATATAAATTTTTCTGCTCTTATGCTTTTATGAGCAGCTGTTTCAATCATTAATTTTGTAATTAATTTCCTTCCAGAGTTTTGTGTATGCGTGGTACCACACTACGTAATAAATTCACAAAGCTTCACATATTCATCAATTGACCTTGATGAGTTTCGCGAACCTACGTTTGGCGGGAGAATTCAATTCAAACATAGTACAAAGAACGCCCCTCCCCCTTCCAATAGACCGATTTAGTTCATTTTCACAACACTTCTTTCTTATTAGATAGCCAAGACGTATACAGAGTTTCGTAACAATACAACAGAAATTACGACCGGTATAACGAAATTAGTAATTTATGTCCGGAGTAAACCCCCTCTTCTAGTCAACCGATTTAGTTTATTTTTACAACAAATTTTTCTCTTCGGTTGACCACAACAAATACCGAGTTTCGTTCAAATATAACAAAAATGATGGCTGGTATTGACAAATAACTACTTTGGCTCCGCAGTAAAGGGAGGCTCGGCGTTGTCGCCGTGAGGTACACTTGACCTTCCTGGACATTGCTAAGGCTTTCGATAGTATTAGTCACTCAGCTCTACGAGCCGCCATGATCCGCAAGGGCCTACCATCAGGATTCGTTGAATACGTGATGGGGGTGTACGGTGAAGGGTTTACCCGGATTACCGATGGTCGGAGGTGGACGGGCCCAATTGTAAGCGGAAGGGGGATTAGGCAGGGGGATCCTTTGTCTCCGTGCCTCTTCAACCTTGCGATGGATTGGGTCCTCCAGGCGGTTCCAAGCCAGGTGGGATATACTCTGGACGGAGTGAGGATTAACTATCTAGCCTTTGCCGATGACTTGGTCCTGGTGGCGTCCTCGGTGGCTGGCATGCGGGGTGCACTTGCAGCGGTTGGAGCAGCCATCGCCAAACTGGGGATGGAGCTCAGTCCTGGTAAGTGCTGTGCCCTTTCGCTGGTACCGGCTGGGCGTGTGACCAGGGTCAAGGTAGTTGAAGACGCACTGTTTACCGTTGGTGGAGCCCCGGTGAGGCAGATGCAGTTCCGTGACTCAGTCAAGTATCTGGGAGTCACTTACAGGAATCATGGAACCGAGAGGCCTGACGAGGAAATAGAAACGGGGCTTTTGAGAATTGGAAATGCCCCCCTCAAGCCGCAGCAGAGGTTGACCACCATTAGGTATCACCTTCTTCCGCGATACGTGCACAAGCTGGTTCTTGGTGGCTCCTCCCGCGAGGCATTAAGGAAGTTTGATATAAAGGTTAGAGCAGCGGTGAGGAGGTGGCTGAGATTGCCTAGGGATATACCAGTTGGATATTTCCATGCTTCGTGCACGGACGGAGGCTTGGGTGTGCCTTGCATGGGCGTCCTGGTGCCGGCTCTGACTATAGGCCGTCTGTCTAGAATGGAATGGTCTGGTCTGGCCGCGGCTAGGGCGGCTTATGGTTCGGCGGACGTGACCAAAAGGCTGCGGAGAGCGAGGGAGGCCCTGGCCAGGCAGGGCTTAATAGATGAAGACGCCTGGTGCCCTGAATTTAGGAAGCGCTGGTGGGCAGAAAGGCTCCATTCGTCCAACGACGGAGCAGGATTAAAGGAATCCTCTGCTAGTAAGGCCTCGACACGTTGGCTCAATGATGGAGCTGGAACCACTTCTGGGTGGGACTTCATCCAGTATGTTCGTACCCACATAAATGCTCTTCCGACCACCGTGAGAACGACAAGAGGCCGGCGTGGGGGCCGGATTCTTACCTGCAGGGCAGGTTGCCTTGTAGATGAGACGGGCACCCATGCTGTTCAGCAGTGCTATGTTTCACGGGGAGGTCGTTGTTTGAGGCACGATACTGTGGTGGATGTACTGGGTGAGGCCTTAGCCGGGAGGGGGTACGAGGTTCACCTCGAGACAGCCTGAGAGCTGATGGCCGACGATGGAAACCCGACATAATTGTGGCGAAAGAGGGTAAGGTGACGATTGTGGACGCACAGATTGTTAATGGGAACTCCTCTGATCTGAACTCGCTGCACCGGTCAAAGTGTCGGAAGTATGGGCGACTTGGTGTCCGTTTGGCAGTGGGGCGAATATTTGGTGTGCCTGTGACCGGCGTGGAGGTAACGTCCTGTACATTGAGCTGGAGGGGTGTGTGGAGCGGTGCTTCTGCCAAGAGTTTAAGGCAGCTTGGTGTCCCGATGGGGGTACTAAGAAGCATTACCTTGCGTGTGTTAAAGGGCTCCTGCATCATCTTCAGTCGATGGAGGACACTCCTCGCCGGGGCGGGCCGTTGAGGATCGCGTTTTTTTCCCCCGCTTAAGTTATTTATGTTCTTCTTGTTTTTTTATTTTTTTTATTTTTTTTTTTTTTTTTTTTTTTTTTTTTTTTTTTTTTTTTTTTTTTTTTTTTTTTAATTTGGGGGTGGGTATGTCTGTGGTTGGTAAATTTGACTGCACCGTTAATACCTCCATCGAGTGCTCTGGTCTAGTAGGTGAAGTGGTTCGGTACGCTGTATTATTTTCTTAATAGTATTTTGATCAGTTTTATTGTTAGTCTTTCTGCTCTGTTATTTTATTTATTTTTTTTTTTAGTTTTATCTATCTGGTTATATCTGTAATTATTATATTAATTTCAGTTTTGTATTTTTATATATTATTATATTATGAGACATTGATTTGTATGGCTTATTTTTATTATTTTGTTTGTATATTAATTTATTTTATTTATTTAATTATTTTTGTGCCTTCGTATATTATGCATGAAGTGATCTTAAACTGATGAGGACATATTATTAACTTAGGTCTCCCAGCAACTAGGCTTGTGTTGTTTTCAAGCCTAAATAACGAGGGTGAAGGAGACACCCAATTGTTAAGTTGACCAATTGGATTTGAGAATAATAGTAACAATTGTGTTTGTATTGTATCTCCTAATAAATAAAATAAAATAAAATGCATATATATATATATATATATATATATATATATATATCAATTTTAGCTGGGGTCATTTTCGGTGTATACTAGGTAGGATCGATAAAGATTCGGAGAAATTTTTCAAAAATTCCGTCATGAGTACAACCTCAATAGCTACTTTCCTACGGAGGAAAGTGCTAATAGTTATATCCAGTTACTAAAATACCACTTTCCTCAACCAGGTATATTCTTAAACTTGGCAATGTTTAGTTTTTTCTCTAAAGATAATTTCGGCACAAATAAAACAATGTTATTTTCTCCTTACTGCTTGATATTTGATGCGAATAAGTAGCGTACCTATCTACATTAATCACTAGACTAGAAAAGTTAGAAGCTCTTCCAGATGACATTACTCTAGAGGACAAATTGATTGCTCTCTTAACTAAACTATTACACTGTAAAACACAGGAACCTTATCCCGAGGATAAAGATCACAATAGGGAAAGTGTAGAAGGCCTTCAAGAAAAAGATAAAAACAAAGACGATATATTTTGGGTTTGTGATCCTAAACTTTGTAATTTAAATGGCTCGACTTTGAAAAACTTAGTATCTGCTTTCAAGTATATTATGCAGTTAACCCCTACGACTTTATTTACTACATTTAAGTAAGAAGTCACAACTGTTGTTAAGATGCGTCGAGATGTTTCTTAAAACATCAAATATAGGTTCCTTACCAAGAGGATTCATTTGATACCCCACATGATGGATTTCAGAAGGAATGATGGCTTTCCGAAGGAACAAAAAGTACAAAACGTCATAGGTAATATGACACTCCCGTATCAAGACCTACCTGCGTGCCAAGTTTGGTCAAAATAGGCCAAACGGAGTGAATTTGTGTAAGGAACAAACATGCAGACAGACAGCTGATAGACGATTTTGACCTAGCCTATGATTCTCCCCGTATCAAGACCCACCTGTTTCCAAAGTTTGGTCAAAATCGGTCAAACGGTACGGATTTGTATAAGGAACAAACATACAGACAGACAGCTCGTATAAGATTTTGATCAAGCCTATATGTGTCTAATGTTTGTTAAAACATCAAATATAAGTTCTTAAAACCGAGACGATTCATTTGATACCCCACATGACGGGTTTCGGACGGAATATTGGGTTTCCGCAGAAAGTACAAAACTGGCACGCCCCCGCCCCGGAAGCGGAGTCAAACACAACTTTTCAGGATTTTTCGATTTTTTCCTTTAATAACACCTTCATGCCTACCATCATGCGAAATTTCAAGTCTTTAGCATCATGGGAAGTGCCTAATAATTTTGATGAGTCAGTGAGTCCTATAAATCCCGATTTTCGATCGCATATATCTCAGACACTATTCGAAGTAGAATTATGAAAATTTCCAGTTTTACTCACATCTAGTAGTATAATACTTGTGTAAAATAACTTTATCTTTACCTGGTTGAAAGTTATTTATTTATTTAAATTTTAACGTCCATTTATTATTAACTACGAATTTTAGGACGGGTTATCTATAGGTTACCACCCTTTTCTAGCCAGGATAGGGCTGATGCCTTTGCTTTTTTTCTAAAGAAAAGCCAACACCCCATAGTGGGAATCTAACACAGACCCATTGGCACGGATTGTTAAGTACTCACGCCTTAACACTCACGGTCACCGGGCCTCCGAAAATCTTTAATAAAAGCATCATGGAGAATACTTATTAAATTTTCCTACAAATATGGTTCTTAGGAGATTTTTGATAATGTGTGCTTAAATTGAGTATTTTCCGCTTAAGCCACTGTCAGTTTCCTGTACTAGCTCCTACGATCTTGCTTCGCTTTGAGAAATAATTTTACAATTTTACACGTGTTTTCATTTTTCACGAAAAATTTAGGCAAAACATGAACTGTTTCTACTGTAAGCTTTCCAAATGACACTAGGAATAAAAATGGAATCGCGCTAAGATGAAGCAGTTCCTGCGATTCGGATTTTACTGTACTATTGTGAAGGAATGGGGGGGGGAGGCAACACATGTAATCGCTGATATTTCCAACATGCATTCTCAACCCCTAATTTAATGCAGGAATGGAAAACCGTCATACAAATACAAGACTTGCAAGTAGGGAATTGCAAAGTCTTGGTCCAGATGGAATGACTTCATCTTTGGCGGCATTTCTGCCAATTATGACCACTTAGTTAACTAATATGCACTTTCTACATGACAATTTACATATTTCAACACTCCAGTTCGTGCTTGAAATACACTCTATATATACGTATCTCAATAAAAAAAACATAGATATCATATATTTAAAAACAATTTAACTTCACACTAAATTGACACCTATGAAGGATGGACGTAAACAGACTCACAAAGAAAATGTTTACGATTGTTAATGGTATATTATCCAGAAAGGATGCCATACTTAGTTAAATAAACTCCCACGCTGGAGGGATACCCCAACGTGGAAAACATGACATGATTGTTAATGTAATTAAAATTAAAACCAATTAGATAAAAAAAAAAAAAAAAAAAAAAAAAAAAAAAAAAAAAAAAAAAAAACACAAGAAGACCTGGAACGACTGAAAATCCCCGAAGAAGAAATTAAATACAGGGAAACAATTCAGAAACAAAATCAAAAACAATAAAATTTACCTTTACCCCGCAAAAAGTTCCTGCTCTTTTGTAATTACTTTCACTTATTTTTATTGATGACGGGTTTTAAATCGCAGTGTGAATAAAACACTTCATTTAATCATAAAAAAAAAATACTTTGGGTTTTTTTTTACATGTCCTTAAAAGTGTTTGCCTTATTTATTATTCATTGTAAATTTTTTCTTATTTCACATTATAGATAATATAGGCTTCCGAGTAAAACGCTTTTCATTGGCTAACCATATTTTTTTGCACATTTCTGCTATGCGCAGTACTTGGTGTTCCACGGTAAGTCTAGCTGAGACATACTTACCTCCATATCTACCCAAGAGATGCATTATAGCAAAATTTAAAGGTGTATGAAACACTTCATGAAACGTGCGTTACCGGCTCTCGGACTATATTCTGGGTAGATCTGAAGTTATGGGTCCTCACAACCGATAAATTTTAAATTTTGCACTATAACGTATTTTAATGCGCTGAACACGAATCCTTTTAAAAAAATCGCTTTCAACTAGGAAAGAAGTTATTAAGCACTAAAGTTCACTGTTATGGAGGTTATAACTCTATTAATTTTAGCGAGTTGGCTTGACTAGGGTTTTGACAACTTCTTGAGCGAGCGTAGCGAGCGGAAACGCATAGTAGGTCTGCCCATAAGCGACCGGTTACGACGGGTGAGGATGCCCTCAAAATTAACACAAATTATTTTTGGATAAATAGTTTATCGACATTTCAAATGAGAGTTCTTTGTTTCCCAATGTTACATGTCTGCGCATGCGCTTGTTTACAAGGTCTTTTATAACCTCTATAACAGTGAACTTTAGTGCTTAATAACTTCTTTCCTAGTAGAGAGCGAATTCTCTTTTTAACGAATTCGTGTTTAGTGCATCAAAATACTAACGTTATAGTGAAAAAGTCCGACTCGCAGGAACTGCAGCATCTTAGCGCGGTTCCGTTCATGTCCCTAGTGCCATTTGATAAGCTTAGAAAAGAAATAAACTTATCTTTTTTATATATCTCGTGAAAATTTTCAAAATCCTCTCGAACATCTCGAATAAAAGTGATATTAAGGCGTCAGGGACACCGACAGTAGCTAACTTTTACACAGAAGCGGAAATTACAGAATCTGGCTCTCATTCTAAAGCAAAGCTCTATAAATCAATACAAAATATGCCTAATAAAGCCTTTCTAGAGGATACAGAAGCATGGGCGTATTTGAGGGGGGGGGGCTGAGGGGGCTGTAGCCCCTCCCGAAATTTTGAATTGATGATAAAAACTTCTCGTAAAACACTTAAAAATAAATTAAATAAGATCACTTAGTTCATAAAACATATTTTATTTTACGTGTAATAGCGTTTTAGTTGCCTAAAACATTTCCAAGCTCTAAATATTTAGTATTCCATACCCTGGAAATGGTATCAGCCCCCCCCCGAAATTGTTTTTATATACGCCCATGTACAGAAGGATCAAGAAGAAGTACACAAGATTGAGTAGAATACCCTGCCTAATATAGCCTATATAGAATAATATGCCGAATAAAACCTATCTAGTAAATACACAAGGACAAATAAAAGTCTTGACGAATAACGAGTCAAGAAAAAAAACTTTATTTAACAAAATAAAACAAAGTTTAGTTGCCCAACTACAATAGAATAATATACCTAATTAAGTCTATGGAATAGACACAAATGGACCAAAAACAAGTCTTGTGGAATATTGTTTTTTTTTTTTCTAATTAAATACTTTTTATCAATATTTAGTATATAACCATTGTTGAAAACTATTGATTGCTAATTGATGAATCGGTTTACAACTAAGTAGTCTTTATGAATATTTAGTATATAACCTTATGTTTGGATCTGAGTTTTTGGGGTGCTCTCCGCCTAGGCTTTGTATTTGTGTCGGCAGATACCTGGGGTATATTTACAGCTCTTGAGGATTAACTCTTAGCAGGTAAATTTCCTGCGGCCCCATTGTTTCTACGGGCATTGAACCGCCATATTCGCTCATAGTATCTAACCGTTGTGAAGTTTATTTTTTGGATTTAGGACTTAATATACATATGTAGTCTAAATCATAGCAAGAAGTAATCCTCCGTCGTCGGTTCTTAACTATGTAGACTCGCTAATTTTACCCAATCTTAGACACATCGTATTTAAAATCCACAGCAAAAACACGACATTTCTTCAGAATCCCCTGCTGAATAAAACTTATATAGAATAATATGCAAAATAAAGCCTATCTAGTGGATAAAAATAGAGGAAAAAAGTCGTTCGTGGTGGTAGAAAATCTTAAAAGTATTTCGCTCAGAAATCTCCGAAATATTGTCACTAATTTTACGTATCCTGTTTTATAGCCAAATAGATTTATATTCTATAATCAATAAGAAAAAACTACTAGCAATAAAAAACTATGGGTAACAGATGAAATTAGGGAATACCAAGAATAATTCTAAAGAACTAAATCAACACCAGTATTGTAATATAGATATTCATACGGCATCTTCGAATTCTAACAAACAAAATATTGATTCTAATTAAACGTATCCTGTTTTATTGACAAATACATTTGACTACTATAAGCAATTAAAAACACTAGGGAATATGCCAAAGAACTCGGAGTAGGAGCCTCGACAGTTTCAAGACATTTGAAGGAAATCGACAAATCCAAAACTGACATTTCATACGGTACAGCCTGATATATTTTTAACAATGAATTGTTTTTCTTATTTTAATTAATCTGTTTTATTGTCAAATACATTATCCAACTTTAAGCAATTAAAAAATAACAAGGAATAAAAACAAACAAAAAGAACCGTTCGAATAAACGAAATCAATTACTTCAAAGTTTAAGCATTTATTTCTCCGATTGACATAGCCTAATCAAAAATTGTTTCAGAATCTTTTTTGTAGAACATTTAGTAAGCTTACGCATTGTAACCCTCCGTTTACCAATATTCCTAACCGTCTTCGAGATATTAGGGAATGTATACGAAGTTCCCAAAACATTTCATGTCTGTTAATAAAATATTTTATTCTAATCCTTCCTTAGCTCCAAACGTAACCAAAATTTTAACATATTATTGTTGATGAACTTCAAACATGCAGAAAATGTTTCAACTGAATCCCATAATTTTAAGTATCAAAATCAAAGACAAAAAGAACAGTTCGAATAAGCGAAATCAATCACTTTAAAGTTTTAAGCACTTATTTCTCCGATTGACATCGCCTAATCAAAACTTTCATAAGAATCTTTTTTGTAGAGCATTTAGTAAGCTTTCTAATGGTATTCTCCAAATTCTCAACCTTTTTCGAGATATTAAGGAAAGTATACAAAGTTACAAAAACTTTTTTATGCCTGTTAATAAAATATTTTATTCTAACCCTTCCTTAACTCCAAACGCAACCAACATTTCAACATATTAGTTTTAATGAATGTAGAACATGCAGTAAATGTTTCAACTGAATCCCATGATTCTAAGTACCCAAACCAAAAACGGCATTCAAAAATTATTTTTCTAGTTTTCTCGAAAACAGTTAAAGCTATGGCCTTGAAAATGGTTCCATTCGTTTTCCTAGCCCAAGAAGCCTATAAAAAGAGTACTTACAAGCTTATGAACTCAAAAACGTAAGCGTTACGATTTTTTTTGCGCGAATTTCGCCCCAAACGCCATCTTCCAGTGGGCGGATTTTGCTGGTTAACGAACTTGATATATATATATAAATATATACATATATATATATATATATAAATATATACATATATATATATATATATATATATATATAAATATATACATGTATATATATATATATATATATATATATATATATATATATATATATACAAATTTGAACCACCGTTATTTTCGGTCTCTAGGGGTTCTGAAACGCGAAATTTTCTTGTCGGCACTTCCGGATTGTTTCATTGTATCAACCTTATAAGCGGGGTTCCTCCCTATGGGGGAGGGAGGAACCGCGCTAAAATGTTAAAGTAATCGTTTGTAAACTTCAGTTTTATCATATTCTGGATTAGAGCGTGTCATTGTGACAATTACCGACGTTTCGCTAGACATTCTGCCGGCTTCCTCAAGTTTTCTTCGGAGGTTGAAGTTTTAAGTTCAAGTATTTTTATTGCTGCACGGGGTCGTAGGCGGCCATTCTCGATCTCTGATTGGTAGATCCTTCCCGTGCTGTTCCCTGCAGCCAACCAAATCCTCTATCATCCGTGGAATGAAGGGTGTCCTTGTTTTAGTCAATCTATTTCGATCTTATCTGTTGAAATTTTGGGGATGTTTCAAAATTCGCTCGCTTCCCGGAAGACCATTTCCGTTGTGCTAGACGGAGATCAAACTCACGGGAAAGGATCATCCGGTAAGCGGTCTAATTTTGAACCATCCCCAAAATCTAAACAGATAAGGTGCTTATGGACTGAGTGAACTACAGACTATGTTTCTAAGTTTTTATTATAAATTTTTATATAATAAAAATTTTTTTATTCACAGATTAAACCCCGAGGGAACCTGCAGAATGCCTGGCGAAACGTCGATTATTATCACAACAACGCGATCATTCAGAAGACGTTTGGTTTAGTGTTGTTAAAAGCGAGCCCTGAGTAGAGGCTTCAGGCCTGAACCTTGAACCTAGCCTCTACAGCGCGAGCTCTGAGGGCTCCTTGAGGGCTCGGGAGTGAGGCTCCATCCTAACCTTATTAAGGCCTGAAGGTTCGGGAAGGTTCTCCCTCGAGCCTTGAAGGCTTGGCCTTGGAGCCTTGGGAAGGTAGAGCTTTGGCAAGCACGGTTATACTCAAACCCTTTCTAGTGCTTTACTAAATTATCTGCATAGAATAATAACTTTCTCTATAATCATTCATTACATTATATTCATTTAGATTTTTTTGTGACATTTCTCAACAGCTATTTCACAATAATAAATATAAATTTTTAGCGGCATCTTTATTTACAAAAGGGAGGTAATTTAGCTGTTATCTCTGTTAATTCTTATTTTGCTTCAGTTGTAGTTTAATAAAATTCGACAAAGTTCAGTTTATTAAATTAAAGATTAATCTAAATTAAGTGACTCATTCAGTTGATTTCTTAAATTCTATATTGTTATGGATTCAAATCTTCACGAAAAATACGGACTTGTATTATTCAGACGAGATATAAAACATTTTGGTTTTAATTTTGTTGGTGTGTGTGGATTAGATACTAATGGTTTTTCAGAGACAATTTATGTATGTATTATGATGAATTTTTATTTTAATGTAATACTATTTTTTCACACTACGTACAAACGGTAATATTTTGAAAGAGAATGGCAATTGTGAACAAGTACGATAGTGTTGCCATCACCCTCTCACAGAAGAGTTTATTTTTTAGGAAAAGTTACTATTTTTACCCAATTAGTGATCCATGTAATTAGTTTATCAATAGAATGGTAAATTTAATTGCCAGCGAATAATTTCAATGTGGCGGAAAGAATTTAGGACGAATCTACTAAAGTATATTTCATGAAACAGCTGTTTGCCCGCCATCCGCCATTTTGGAAATGAAAAGTAAAAGGCTTCAAAGCATGCGCCTTCTCCCGAGGCGAGCCTTCAAGGCTCGCGCCTTCTACCAAGCCGAGCCTTCAAGGCTCGCGCCTTCTATCGAGCCCTGTCCAAGCTCTGAGAGCTCGAGCTTTTAGGAGCAGCGCCTTCTAGCCTTAAAGGCGCGCTCTTTTACAACACTAGTTTGGTTATGCTTGAAATGTAATTAACCTAATTAAATGTAAGAAATTTCTAGTCATTATTGCCTACCTCAATTAATGTTTTTGGGTACGAAAGGTTTCCAAGGTCGCCAAGACTTTTTGTTACTGATACATTTTTTTTTTCATAATTAATGGCCGACGTAAACAACTCTGCAATTAGGGATAAAAATGAACACATTAGCATAATCATAAAGAAGGTTCCCTCCCATTTTCATTGTTGTGTAATTGTTTTAATAAAGGATGAACCAATTTATAACATTTTTTTTTTACCTTACAAATTGTTTTATTACACCTTAGGCTTATTTATCGCCACTTCTTGATTTTTATAATTATAATTTGACTACTGTCCCATTTAGTTTATTTTATATGACTTATAGTTTATCCTTTAATAAAATCCAGCTGCACCATGGATGTCGGCGCAAATCCCCTAGTTGTCATTGCGCCTTTATATATATATATATATATATATATATATATATATATATATATAGATATATATATATATATATATATATATATAGATATATATATGTGTATATATATATATATATATATATAGATATATATATAGATATATATATGTATATATATATATATATATAGAGAGAGAGAGAGAGAGAGAGAGAGAGATATTGTTTATTCTTCTTTTATAGCGTTTCTTTCCTCACTCCAAAGGGAGGAAACCCGCTTATGACATTGAAGCGATGGAGCAATCCACAAGCACGATTGAAGGATCCTTCTGGTTAACGAACTCAACTATTAGATCAGACGGAGTACTTTTATACCTAATTATTTTTGTTTGGGTATATGTATATATATATATATATATATATATATATATATATATATATATATATATATACTTATAATAAAGTTCTAACGTATCGCTGTCTGTACATGGAAGATATATGGGGAAAAATACTATTGGGGCTTTTTATTTTAAATAGCCAAACGACGGTGTTTATAATCCAACATAAAGCGACGAAGTCGCACACACACACACACACACACACACACATATATATATATATATATATATATATATATATATATGCCAATGGCCATAGCCACGCTGAATACACCGGTTTCCGTTGATCACCGAAGTTAAGCAACGCTGGGTGTGGCCAGTACCCAAATGGATGACAAATGGTTAGATCTTACAAATTGTTAGATTAGGTGGTTTTAACGGTTCTTTGTGGTTTTTTTTCTCAGTTTTTTATCGTTTGATTTTTTTAAAATTAATTTTTGCAATTAAATGGCTTTGCCAGTAAAACAAGAAACATAATATGGTATAAGAGCGTTACAGAAACGAATTGTTGCTGACTTTTCGTTTGTAGGATTCTAGGTACAGTTTTATAGGTTCCGTTACGTAGGAGAACGAGAAAATTTACTTTCAAGGCGACATCTGCAACCGATTTCCTGAAAAGTGAAAAATCTACTTTTGAAATATTTTCTACGCGTTAAAAACACATTCAAACTGAGAGATTTGAATTTTCGTTACATTTGGTGTTAAGAAAGTATTTGAAAAAAAAAAAAAATAAAACAAAAACTATTAACAGCAGTTTTAAGATTTTCGTATATTTTGTTAAATATCTCCAAAGCAGTTGGAAAATGGTGGCAAATCAGTAGGTAACCATTCGAAGGCGCAATAAATGTCCTACAAAATCGTTTCGGAAGTAATTTTTTATGGGGTGGTCAGTTGGTTGTTATGGAACCCAAGCGTGATGGATTATTAACAAATTTGATCTCCCCATGCAAAATTATCAAGATAAGCTTTTCTGTCATTACAGAGGATCCGGGAGAACCCAGAACCCCAGGAACTCGGTTCCTGAAGACTCTGCATCATCATTCTCTTTCCCTTTTCCGGAAACCCGTAAACAGGATTGAGGACGAAATTATAATATGACATAAGCGTGAGTGTTGTATAAGGTCTGTTTGATAACGGCATGGATCTTATCGTCCGCACTCATCGCTCAAGGAGAGCCAGTAGAGATGTGTGCTCGAAGGAGCTATAGGTTTTTTTTTTTTTCTTTTTTTACTTTGACAATGGACATCAAAACTCGTTTTGGCGGCAAGGGAATTTTTGTTGTTGGTAGAAACATTGCTTCAAACAGGAATTCTATTCTTGCGTTACTGATATTGATCCAAACTACAATATTTAAATGTTGGTTATATTTGAAGTTAAGGAAGTGCAGGGCCATGGATTAGTTAACATTTGCAAAAATCTAATAAAGAAAATTTACATATTTTAAATATCGTTTATTTACAAGAAAGCATTTTTTTTTTTTTCTATTACATAATCTAAATGAACACCGTTTCGACTTCTGTACTCTTCTAAGTGACTACCAAAATTTTCGAATACTGGTAGGGAAAGAGACTGCGAGATCGCCGACATTTCTTGGCTGATTTTTTTTTTTTTTTAGTTGGCGTAGGTAGTGTATTTGGGTTGGTAGTTTAAGGGCAGAAAACTACTTGGTCATCTCCAGTGTATTTGATTTATTGATGTAGACAACACTCTTTAAATATCCCCGTAAAAAGAAGTCTGCTGGGGATAGATCTGGACTTCTGGGTGGCCATGGAATGTCGCCTCGTCTGGAAATCGGCTTTTCCGAAAAAGGTTTTTTGACCACCGGCAGGGACTCGTTGGATGTGTGAAAAGTGCATCTTTCTTGCTGAAACCATAAGTTACGATTGTAGCCAGCAAATTCCAGTTGCCAAGAACTCCCGTAACATTTTTACATACTCAGCAGAATTAACAGGAACCGAACTGTCGCGTGAATCTTCGAAAACGTAAGACCCATAATAATAATGGTTAAGTCGTTTTTCGTAAAATAATCGCATCGGTAATTGACGCCTGCGTTTTATTAGGCTATCCACACATACGACTGAGATGAAATTTATAGCACAGAAACTTCCTTTAGAAAATTTATTTCTAGGTAAAACTATGCGGAGAGCATAGTTAAGTACTGCTTCTTTATCTACACCAAATAAACTAGGGGTAATTTAGTTTTTTTACAGATATCTTTACAACCTAAATGAACCAATTTCATGGTACATTTTGCCAAAAAGAAATATTCAATATATATATATATATATATATATATATATATATATAAATGGACCATATCTAAGTCCATGTATCATAAAGAATTTCGATGTTATGTGGTCTAAAGGGACACTATATTTTAACTGAATTACAATTTTAATATTTATATTTATTGAGTAAAGAAATTTAATATCTTTAGGTAGATGAGCCTATTAGAGATTGCACGTTCCAACGCTAAATTTTGATTGCGCCTACCCGAGTTTTAAGATCAATTAAATATTTTTTCCTAAGTTGGCTGTTTTAATGTTTTTTCTTAATAGAATTATTAGTTAAAAGTATATATAAAGAGTTTTATAAAATGTACGACTACTAAATAATTGTATTGTTTATATTAAAATATTATAAGTGCTTCGACTGCTAAGGCCATTAGCACCATAACTAGGAGGAAAAACTTTATTTTTTAAAAACGGACAAAACATTTTGGTTGCCCAACTAAATTTGATTCCTCGAGACATAACATATACATCAACCTTTTTTTTAGGTATAGCAAAGAAAATTAAAAAAATAAGCAAAAAAACATTACATAAATTAAATAAAATATAATCCACTTATTTATGTTTTACAACGCCCGTCGGTGGAGGTTGAGCCATTTGACGCCAATCCATTTATTTGTACAAATGGATAAAACAAAAAACAACGATATAATATAAAATACTACAAATAAATATACCAAAATACAATTTAGAAAAAATATGTTAATAATAACAAAATAGTCGACTAGAAGCTATTAAAATGTTTATTATCAACAAAAATCATAATTCTGTTATCGGACACAGATGTGAAGTACGAATATTTCAAGATTTAGCTTTAAACTGGTTTATGTACTTTAATATATTTTTATTTACTTTAGATACTTTATGTAATGTAATATTTCATTTTTGACTAATTTGTGTACTTTTCTAATGAATATTTATTTATAAGTTAAATTATTAGATTACATGGCTCAAAACTACTTCATTTATCCAAATAATATTTTACCGCCATGATGAGTTATTCCAAGAGCTGGTAGACTTACCGTCGACAAACAGGAGTCTTCGCGACATTTCGAAGCGGCGAAAGGAGCGACCAGAAACAAGAGATACAGCTGTGACTGCATGCCGGCGAATACTGGCCGGGTGTAAACAGTACTGACCTAGCTAAGTAAGTGGTAGGGGATGCAGCCACCGCGCAATCTGGAGTCTGGGGGTATCTGCATTATAGTTTACATATCAGTTTAGTTGTTATCATTTTATTAATCAAAGTCCGACTCGCAGGAGCTGCGTCATCTTAGCGCGATTCCGTTCATATCCCTAGTGACATTAGTAAAGGAATAGAGGCAATTATTTATTTATACACTTGCTATTACCCGGCGTGCCATGCTACACCTACTTTCTGTATCTATAAAAGCAAAAATAAATTAGAAATCAAATAAGTAATATTAAAATCTAATAACACCAATCTGTAACTGTTCGCGTACACATTTTCGAACCTGTGACCTCCTAGACGATTGTAACCTAGCCTATGGCACTGCCCGTTTCAAGATCTTCCAAGTTTGGTCAAAATCGATCAAACTGTCTGGATTTGTATAAGGGACAAACATATAGTCAGAAAGGTGGTAGACATTTTTGATTTAGCTTACGACACTCCCCGGATCAAAATCTACCTGAGTGCCAGGATTGGTCAAATTCGGTAAAACGGTATGGATTTGTGTAAGGAACAAACATACAGACAGACTACTGGTAGACGTTTTTGACCTAGCCTATGACACTGCCCATTTCAAGACCTACCTGAGTGCCATGTTTGGTCCAAATCGGCCAAACTGTGTGGATTTTTATAAGGAGCAAACATTCAGGCAGACAGGTGGTAGACATTTTTGACTTAACCTACGACACTCCCCGGATCAAGATCTACCTGTGCGCCAAGTTTGGTCAAAATCGGTCGACCGGTGTGGGTTTGTATAAGGAACAAACAGACAGGTGATTTTTATATATATAGATTAGTGAGACCGCGACAAGGGCAATTCATCACTTAAATAAGAATAGAAGCAGTTATTGGTAGGGTTTGATCTTTTCTGAAAAATATAAAATGACATTTCAAAGAGAAGGAAGATTTATGGCGCCACAACAACAAAGCTATTATCAATATTTTTCTCATTTTCTTGCCATGTTTTACTAAAATAATAATTTTACGGCTAAATGCAATTTTAAAAAACAGCTAATTAAAACGTTGGGTAAACAGATGCAAAACCCCATTCAAAAGACCTTGACCATCCGTTTTAGAAAAAGTATTTTGTACAAAATTTTATCCAAAACGGACTTCTTTTGTGGACACAAGAGAGCGAACAGACTAATATATACACAATACAAATTTGAACTGCTGTTTTTTGCGTGACTTTTGGGTTCACAAAGGTGGAATGTTCTAGTCGGCACTTTATCGGGTTGTCGTCATAAGCGTGTTTACTTCTTATTTAAGTACTTCCCAATTTTCTACAAAATCTTGTACCTGTATCAATTGAACGATATGTGGACGCCAATTAAACTTTGGCTCATCCCCCGAAGAATATTAGCGGCTGACCAGGAAGCATTCTCCTGTGAATGGATTAGATAATGTTGTCGTGAGTCCCTTCTTAGCTTGATTCCCAAAGCGGAGGTGTCAATAGGAGAAGCCAATTGACTTCCAAGGACGGTGAGCACAATATTATTCGTTGCCTTATAATATCTCCACAAATAGCGGGACTTTCGTCGAAGGGATACACGGAAATGTTGCAGATGAATTGGTGCTCAAAAGAAATGATTTGTGATTATTGATATACGTGGAGTTATGTCATTTCGAGTTACGTCATTATCGCATTAAACGTCGGTCGCCATCTAAGTTCGTTTCTAAATCACTTTTATCCCTAGTGCCATTTGAAAAGCTAGGAATAGGAACTGTTAATATTTTTTCAATCTTCTGGCTCGAAAGTTTCATTCATAAACTAGATTTACTGTTAAGCAAAGTTATTCCAATGCAATCACCAAGAAAAGTGAAATAACAAGACCAGTGCTCTATCACTGAGCTAAAGAGGCTGATGCCCTTGGTCGACGAGAGTCAGTGATAAATACGAGACTGCGTATTGGACACATATGTGCTTACCGTTGATCAAATATTGGCGGAATGCTCCCAATTGTAAAATAGTCTGCACTTCCGAAATGGGTCATGAGGTCAACTTCATAAGTGGGTTTTAAAAGCTATAGACAAGTTTGGTATCCATGATATGGAAATTTAAACAAATCGGAATCATTTAACAATATTGTGGACTATCTTAAACCAAAAACGTAAATGCAAATCTAAAAATTAAATTTCCCCTATTAAAAAAAAAAAAAAACACTAGAAAAGTGATACTTTAGATGTCACAAAGCAAAGTAAACTGAGAGTAGCCAACTTTCACAGAAGCCCTCATCCTTAACCCTGGATCAGGCGCAATCCCCCGGAGTAGTACCGTAATCGGGCGCAACCGTCGTAATAGGACAACCACCATTTTTTGGCCTTAAAAATTTTAGTATGCATTTTAAAGTCTAAAAAAAAATTGAGAACCTTCGTATACATCTAAGAAATTAAATAAAAAATTGAAATGTTGCAAATAGATGAATCAGCTCAATGCCAAAAAATAAATAGTAAAAGCACTGATTTTACGGTATTGCAAAGGACATTATGTTCAGTTTCAGAATCCAAACTTCTCTCAGAGAGCACTATCAACCAAACCAGTACATATGTATATAACTACTTTGGATGTATACTAATCGCTCACAGTCGAAATCATGAAAATAAAAACAAATTTGGGAACTTTTCTAAGCCCTTCAGAATTGGGTAAATGTGAGTCAATTATAATTGACGGAAAACATGTTTATTGGTAATGATAATTATCATTACCAATAAACATATGTTCCGTATTTGAGCTCTATTAGTCGTCAAAAATACATTAGATAACCCCCAACTCAACCTCCCATTACTCTGATGGTCAGCTCAAGTGTTTTCTTGGCATTTTGGAAAATATTTGCTTATGAAAAGAACTAATTTTTTCACATTTTCATCTACTATACATTTGTCAATACTACTCACTCACTGGCCTATCATCGCCCAGCCCAAACCAGACCATCAAAAAATTCTTCATGAATACTCCCTTTAGAATGTAAACACCCAATAAGAAAGTTTTTTTTATATTTAAATTTTTAAGTATTTTTCGAATTTTTAGTTGGTATTAAAGAGAGCAGACACGCATAGGCAGCATGCGTTGCTGGGAAGATGACAGGGCAGCTGTTACCATCCTGTATCTATTTCATAATATTATTTTTGATTTAAGGGCGTATTCAACATAATATTATTTTTATTTACGGTTCATTTGAACTATAATGGCAGACCTTGAATTACTAGAAATAAACTGTGATGTTATTCCTCATAGAGTTTACGCTATACCTGGTGATGGTCCGCCCGAGGTAATAATCCCGAACCCTTGCACAGCCTCCTCACCCATCAGCATGCCCAGTCAGATCAATTATTGGTAATGCTCGCAAATATAATGACTTTTTCCAAATGAAGCGGTTGGGGCAATTTAGTGCCATAAACTGTTCATTTCTATTCTAAGTTTTCCAAATGTCACTAGGAATAAGAACGGAACCGCGCTAAGATGACGCAGTTCCTGCGAGTCGGACTTTTTTGTAATCAGAGCTGTGTTCAATGATTATTTAAAATTCGTAACTTGTAGCGATGTAAAGCGCTCTAATTTCTTGATGCCCAGTTTGACTGATGTGCGGCTTAGTTTACCATATTAGAGCAGAGAAAAAAATTGATAATTTTTTTCTTCCTGTTTTACAATTATATATCACTCATTTAGACTAGTGTGTAATTTGGTCAAACTTCCACTATTCTGACATTGGGCCTAAATTAATGGGAATATCCTTGAAACATGTAAAAAATCATCCTGTTCCTAGATCTAATATAGTGTGGGAATCATAAACTAGATAAACGAAATCAGCGCTTTCGAAAGTCGATTTTTTCCGCTCTGGAACCACAGTGCCTCATAAGGTCAACCTCATAAGCGCGTTCCCTCCCTTTTCCTCTACCTCAGGGCACCTGTTTCCTTATTTGCAGCTACCACTAACGTATATAGAAAATAATTTCGGGGGGAGGGGGCTGAGAGCACCTAGGCATTTGGAGTGAAGGGAAAACTTTAAATATTTTAGTGTAAAAAGGTAGGTTTTAAGGACCTCTGGACACCTAGTAGACCAGGGTAAATGTAGAATACATTTTTCGTTCTTATAGGCTTTACCGCGGTTCCTCCCTCCCCCATAGGGAGGAACCCCGCTTATAAGGTTGATACAATGAAACAATCCGGAAGTGCCGACTAGAAAATTTCGCGTTTCAGAACCCCTAGAGACCGAAAATAACGGTGGTTCAAATTTGTATATATATATATATGTATATATTTATATATATATATATATATATATATATATATATATATATATATATATTGTCTGTTCGCTCTCTAGCTAGAAGACGAATGGTCCGATTTTGATGAAATTTGGTACAAAAATCTGGCGTCCAATTTGAAAGGTCAAGTTCGTTAACCAGCAAAATCCGCCCACTGGAAGATGGCGTTTGGGGCGAAATTCGCGCAAAAAAAATCGTAACGCTTACGTTTTTGAGTTCATAAGCTTGTAAGGGCTCTTTTTATATGCTTCATGGGCTAGGAAAACGAATGAAACCATTTTCAAGGCGATAGCTTTAACCGTTTTCGAGAAAATTGGAAAAATAGTTTTTGAATACCGTTTTTGGTTTGGGTACTTAGAATCACGGGATTCAGTTGAAACATTATCTGCATGTTCTACTTTCATTGAAACTAATATGTTGAAATTTTGGTTACGTTTGGAGTTAAGGAAGCGTTAGAATAAAATATTTTATTAACAGACAAAAAAAGTTTTGGTAACTTTGTATACTTTCGTTATTATCTCGAAAACCGTTGACAATCTTGTGAAGCAGAAGATTACCATTCGAAAGCTTACTAAATGCTCTACAAAAAAGGTTCTGAAGAAAGTTTTAATTAGGCAATGTCAATCGGAGAAATAAGTGCTTAAAACATTAAATTAATTGATTTCGTTTATTCGAACGGTTCTTTTTGTCTGTTTTACTCCTTGTTATTTTTTAATTGCTTATAGTTGGATAATTTACTTGACAATAAAACTGGTTAAGTAAAATAACAAAAACAATTTATTGTTAGAAATATAGATTTCCAAGATTCCAAACCTTGTAACTAGCGGGACCTAGTGTTAGCCGACCCTTCCAGGTAAGATTGTAAATCACCTTTGAAGACTTCACTACACACAGGAATGGCGTTAGTGACCTTAAGGGTTGACACGACATTATAATTATTAATTAAAAAAAAAAAAGACTGGTGGAACCAAAATAATGACGCTTCTATTTTAATCTTTTCAAATTAGACTAGGGATATGAACGGAACCGCGCTAAGATGATGCAGTTCCCGCGAGACGGACTTTTTTTACATGAACTTTTATCAACAAAACAACATTTTGGGGGGGAGGGGCTGCAGCCCCCTTTATATACGCCCATGGCTGCTACCCATTAAACTCCGCTGAACTTTGTAGGTTTGCTTAGCGACTCACAGGAAATTTTCCCTCCCATAAATTCCCTTATATATTTTCCCCCCTTATAGTCGGTAAATGTTACTGACCGGGAATTTAGCCCACACCATTTTGCCTCTACACCACTTATTTGAAGAGGCTATAGAAGATAAAATCTATAGTGTCCATCGGAGTCTCTAACTTAGGTCCTCCAGAAACTAGAGCTGATTGCTTTGCAATTGATCCAAAATCACACCCATATATCGATGATCACAAAGAATAAGTTGGTAACTGGAAAAATGGGCAAAATGAGTTAAGTGCACTAAGATAATCTCCTACGACTCATGGATAGTGTAAAGAAGTCACTAACCAACAGCCTTGATCGTTTAAAACTCATAAAGATGTCGAAGAAAGCTTGTTCTCTCTGTAAATGTTCTGTTAAATAGCTGCCCTCGAAAGTTGAGATTTTTAACTTCCCAAGTTTTAAATACCCAAATTTGAAGGAACGGTATTTTCGGATTATGAAACATGGAAATTGTCCACCGGCACATCCGGATTGTCTCATCAGATCCAGACGTAAGCAGATTTCTTATATTTGCACAGAAGGAGGAAAATGTGCTAAGATTCCAAACCAACTAATTCAAAAGATTATTAAATATTCTATGACACAAGCAGACAATGAACTGTGTTAGAACCACAAGATGTAATCTAAATAAAGTCCGTCACGCACTTTACTCAGAATTTTTGTAGCGTAGACTACATTACTGAATAATTTGCTGTAAATAACCTTATATAAATAAAATAAAAACGTGAATAGTTATGCTCATTTACATTTCTTATGAGAACTGTTCAATTATTAATTTTGTAAATAATTTGCTTCCAGAGTTATGTTAATACATGATACTGTACTACTTAATAAATACACAAAAACTCTTTTCCGTCTTTTGATCTGACGCAGGAACAGGATACAGTTCCCCTTAGTGGGATATAGCGCTCCTCGCGGCGGCTTTGGGAACCTACGTCTGGCGGGCTAATTCAAATGAAACAGAGTTTAAAGTAAACCCTCCTTTCCAAAAGACCGAATAACTTCATTTTTACAACACTTCTTTCTCATGAGATACCCACGACGTATACCGCGTTTCGTTACAATACAGCCGAAATTACGACTGATATGAATATATTAGTGCTATAGGTCTGGAGTAAACCCCCCTCCAAATAACCCGATTTAGTTGATTTTTACAACCCATTTTTCTCTGTTGATTACCACCACGAATAGCGAGTTTCGTTGAAATGTAAAAAAAATTACGGCTGGTAGTGGCAAATTGGTAATGTGGGTCCGGAGTAAACCCCCCCTCCTAATGAACCGATTTAGTTTATTGTTACAACGTATTTTTCTCTTTAGATCAACATAACGAATTCCGAGTTTCGTTGAAATATAACAAAAACTACGGCTGGCATGGTCAAATTAGTGTTTTGGGTTCGGGGTAAACCCCCCCTCCCGGTGGACCGATTTTGGTGGTTAACGAACTCGTTCAATCCTTTGCTAATTGAAAGCTATATACCACGTTTCGTGAAGAGACAACAAAAACTCTGGCCGCTATTGTGTTAACAGACACACACACACACACACACACATATATATATATATATATATATATATATATATATATATATATATATATATATAAGATAAGAGTCCGAGAGACTCTTGTAAGTTTTTAAAAAACACTAAGGGAAGTACACCGGGTCAATCACTCACGAGTTCAGACAAACAACTGGCTTTATTCTTAGATAAGCAGCCCTTAAATATTAGACTTAATCCTATTACAATGGGGCTGTTTATCCTCCTAACATATATATAGATATATATAAATTTTAACGGGGGTCATTTTCAGTGTCTACTAGGTAGGATCGATAAAGATTTGAAGAAATTTTTCAAAAATTCTGTCATGAGTGCAACCTCAATAGCTACTTTCCTACGGAGGAAAGTGCTAAAAACAAAAAAAAGTTCAGAAAGTGTCTGCTTTGGTAGAATAAATTACCTTACCCTCAGTTTATGATGTTAACTTCTCGGGAAAATTTAAGAATAACAACACCCAACGTCCATTTATCATCATTTCGAATAGCACCAGCGACAATTAGTCCTTGTAGTCTAGACAGGAAATTTTGAAACATCAATTTTAAAAGTAAATAAAACAAATAATTACTCATTTTAATTTGCCCTTGTATAAGGAAAATTAAGAGATGAGATGCTAGATAAAATTTTCTAGACAAAAATTAATTATTCGACCCTAACGAACATGTACATTAAAATGATAAATATCTGACTTCCTACTCCACATAAAAACGGTTTAAAACATTAATCTTAAACACAATTAGGCCATTTATTTTCTCTTCCCATGAACAGTTTTATTTACAGATTTTCCTTATTTTATATATATATATATATATATATATATATATATATATATATATATATAAATATCTTTTAAATACGATGCTTTCAGGGGTGTGTACTTACCAACTATTTATTACTATACGACTAACTATTTAACAATAATTATATAAAATAATGACAGAGAAAATAAAAAACATAATCCACTGTACACATAAATTAAAATATAATCCTAAAGCAATAACATTATATTTGACGGTCATTTGACTTTATTATTCATTATTATAACTTGTTTATGGTTCAATAGCAATTTTTTTTAAGGTTTAAGGATGTTATGGTGAAATAATAGAGGTTTTGGTCTTGAGATTTATTAAGATCCTTGAGAAAAATAAATAGGTTATCGGAGGAGTGTCTTTAATACATTCTATGTAGGATGATCTGTAGGGATTGTAAAATGGGGATGCAACTAATACAAGGAAAATATCCTCCAGCCAGGGACCGAAAATAATTATTAATTTTTATTTCCAATGAGTTTCACTTTTCTTTTAATTTTTATTATTGGAAAATAAAAATAAACATTTCATCATAATTGATGTATTTTATTATTTTTTTTTAAACAGTTTTCTAATAATTTTTATTTTAAAAACTTAAAAGTAAAAATTATGTGAATAATTTTTTTGAATAAACGTTTTAAGTTAAGACTTACAACTGCAAATAAAAATCAACACTTAACATTAAGTTATCCGTTTTTTGTAATTGTTTCACTAATTAGGAATTCTTTTAATTCTTATTACATCGCATTAATGAAGTTTTATTATATGTTTGGTAAACGTGTGTAAATATTCCTTAAATTTTACGTTCAGAAAAAGGTACTTATTATTTCTCATTTAAATTTTATTATTTCTCCCTTTATTATTTCAAACCTGTGACCTAGGTAAGTTCGTATCTGTGACTATAAATAATTTAATACTAACATAGGACTAAAATCATTATATAAGGCCAACTCCTTGCAATGTGGAAACCTTGTATGCAATAAATAAAATAAAATAGAAATGTTGTATGCCATAATTAATAGAAACTTTGATTTTCTAACATCAATGTTAAAATTAAACAAGAATTTTTTTTCACAAACTATTATTATAAAAATGTTCCCAACAATTTTTATCGAGAAAATTTGTATACAAAAATTAACTCGTAATAAATTTAAAAATATATAAATTTTGAAGTAATTTGTGTTTCTTAATTTTTATGAAACATTTCATTTTTATTTTGATCCTTGCCTCTGGCTGTTATACCAATCAGCAAATGATGATGCAAATTTTCTTGGGTTTTATAATTATTGTGTTCATCTTGTAATTTATTTTTATAATATTTATATTTACTGGTCTGATTTGGGATATTACTTTATAAAACGGAAATGGGAGGTTCATGTTTAGATAAGCTGCTATTTTCTGGATGCGGTCAAACATAAGTCTATAGATGTGATAGAATTTCGATGATATGGCACTATTTATATCATCATGGTCTGGTAAAAACTTTTTAATAATAATTGTTCGTTTGGAATTTGATAATAATGTATGTCCATTTCCTTTATTCTTTTTGGTGAATTGGAGCGTTCAGTAAGAGTAGCTCTAACCTGGAATAGTTTGATCATTTTTTAGCGCGGTTCCTCCCTCCCCCATAGGGAGGAACCCCGCTTATAAGGTTGATACAATGAAACAATCCGAAAGTGCCGACTAGAAAATTTCGCGTTTCAGAACCCCTAGAGACCGAAAATAACGGTGATTCAAATTTGTATATATATATATATATATATATATATATATATATGTATATATTTATATATATATATATATATATATATATGTATATATTTATATATATATATATATATATATCAAAAAAAAAAAAAATCAGTCCCGTAACAGGCCACGAGGGCCCTGAGGGGCAGATACTATAGAGGTATCTGATTCATGACCAACGGCACACTAGGAAGATAGTATGGTCAGTACTATGCTCCGGCCGCCTGATTTTCCCCTTGGCT
The DNA here is from genome assembly GCA_946811695.1 of Gonocerus acuteangulatus. NCBI lineage: Eukaryota > Metazoa > Arthropoda > Insecta > Hemiptera > Coreidae > Gonocerus > Gonocerus acuteangulatus. Next base: position 58,606,282 of record OX328130.1, read on the forward strand.
GCTTCGTCTGCTAGAGTCATTAGCACTCAAGGTACCCATTATTAAATTAATTAAAGGCTGGGTTGGCCTAGGGACGGTCAGGGAGGCCGAATTCAACCCATGAACAAAGACACTAGAAGAAAAAATCTTTAGTGCTTGCTCGGGATTTGAACTCAGGTCCTCCAACTTATTAGTCCAGTGCTCTACCACTGAGCTAACCTCGCCCCCTATATATATATATATATATATATATATATATATATATATATATATATATATATATATATATATTTGTCTGTTCGCTCATTTCTGGCTTCCCTAATGGTCCGATTGTGATGAAATTTGGTACAAAAATCCTTCGTCCAATTTGAAAGGTCAAGTTCGTTAACCAGCAAAATCCGCCTACTGGAAGATGGCGTTTGGGGCGAAATTCGCGCAAAAAAAATCGTAACGCTTTCGTTTTTGAGTTCATAAGCTTCTAAGTACTCGTTTTATATGATTCCTGGGCTAGGAAAACGAATGAAACCATTTTCAAGGCGATAGCTTTAACCGTTTTTGAGAAAATTGGAAAAATATTTTTTGAATACAGTTTTTGGTTTGGGTACTTAGAATCATGGGATTCAGTTGAAACATTTTCTGCATGTTCTACTTTCATCAAAACTAATATGTTGAAATTTTGGTTACGTTTGGAGTTAAGGAAGGGTTAGAATAAAATATTTTATTAACAGGCATAAAAAGTTTTAGTAACTTTGTTTACTTTCCTTAATATCTCGAAAAAGGTTGAGAATCTTGGTAAACGGAAGAATACCATTAGAAAGCTTATTAAATGCTCTAAAAAAAAGGTTCTAATGAAAGTTTTGATTAGGCGATGTCAATCGGAGAAATAAGAGCTTAAAACTTTAAAGTAATTGATTTCGCTTATTCGAACTGTTCTTTTTGTCTGTTTTTTATTCCTTGTTATTTTTTAATTGCTTATTGTTGGATAATGTATTTGAAAATAAAACAGGTTAAGAAAAATAAGAAAAACAATTTAATGTTAGAGATATGGATTTCCAAGATATACAGCTTTTTAACTGCCTAGCGTCCTTCCTAGGGAGGGTTCTTTGTCTTTGATTTTGGTACTTAGAATTATGGGATACAGTTGAAACATTTTCTGCATGTTCGAGTTTCATCAACACTAATATGTTGAAATTTTTGTTACGTTTAGAGTAAAGGAAGGGTTAGAATAAAATATTTTATTAACAGACAAAAAAAGTTTTGGTAACTTTGTATAATTTCGTTAGTATCTGGAAAACCGTTGACAATCTTGTGAAGCAGAAGATTACCATTCTAAATCTTACTAAATGCTCTACAAAAAAGGTTCTAAAGAAAGTTTTAATCAGGCTATGTCAATCGGAGAAATAAGTGCTTAAAACTTTAAAGTAATTGATTTCGTTTATTCGAATGGTTCTTTTTGTCTATTTTATTCCTTGTTATTTTTAAATTGCTTATAGTCGGATAATGTATTTGACAATAAAACTGATTAAGTAAAATAAGAAGATCAATTTATTGTTAAAATGTAGCGTTCAAAGAGAGAGATCCCAAGGCTTTCCAAATGCCTCTGTGCGGAGGCCTTTCTGCCCGACTAATGGGATAGCTGACCCATACAGGTAAGATTGTAAATCAAGACCTTTCAAGACTGGTTAGTTTGAGATTTCATTTGGATAGGTGTTTCGCTATTGATCTAAACAAAGTAATAACTGTTTCTATTCTATGCCTTCATAAACACTAAAGATAAGAACGGAACCGCGCTAAGATAACGCAGTTCCTGCGAATCGGACTTTTGAATTATAAGAACCAGTTAAATTTATGTCTTTCTTGTGATTTCTCAGCAAGGTCCTTTAATTGTTGGATGCATATCTATTAGTCTTTTCTAGCCCTAGAAGAGAGCATTCCTTGAATTTCATTTACAATATTTCGTATAACTGGTTGGTATTTGAATTTTCCTGTAGGACCCAACTGTGGGTGATCTCGAAACCTTAGGGTCACAACAAATCTTTTCAGCTCTCTAACTAAAGGATTTGACTTGGTTTTTCTGGGGAATTTTGGGATATTAAGGAATATTTAGGTTGGAAAATGATTGGAATGGTTAACATTCCGCTGAACAAGGAAATCTGAAATAAAGTTTAAATTTGACTAATCACCCAGACAAGAACTACTGTACTACTACCCATTTATCTCATGCAGGCATAAAGGCGTAATTATCAAATGGATCACTAGGAGCTCTTCTGTGGAGCATAATCTACGCGCACGGTAGTGCGCCAGGCCAAGTTCCGCCCTAAGCATACTGTGTATATATTAAAGGCGGTCATAGAGCCGATTTTTACCCTCTCATAACTTTCAACCAGGTAAAGATAAAGTTATGAAATTTTACACAGGTGTTATACTACTAGATGCAAGTAAAACTGGAAGTTTTCATAATTCTACATCAAATAGTTTCTGAGATATAAGCGATCGAAAATCGGGATTTATAGGACTCACTCACTCACTCATCAAAATTATTAGGCACTTCCCATGATGCTAGAGACTTGAAATTTTGCATGAAGATAGATATGAAGACGTTATTAAAGGCAAAAATCGAAAAATCGCGAAAAGTTGTGTTTGACTCCGCTTCCGGGGCGGGGACGTGCCAGTTTTGTACTTCCTTCGGAAACCCATCATTCCGTCCGAAACCCATGATGTGGGGTATCAAATGAATTGTCTCGGTATGAAGAACCTATATTTGATGTTTTAAGAAACAATTAGACGCATATAGGCTCGGTAAAAATCTTATACCAGCTGTCAGTCTGTATGTTTGTTCCTCTTACAAATCCGTACCGTTTGACCGATTTTGACCAAACTTGGGACAGAGATGGGTCTTGATACGGGGAGAATCATAGGCTAGGTAAAATTGTCTATCAGCTGTCTGTCTGTCTGTTTGTCCCTTATACAAATACACACCGTTTGACCGATTTTGACAAAATTTGACACACATGCCGGTCTATATCCGGGTAGTGTCATAGGCTAGTCAAAATCGTCCATCAGCTCTCTGTCTGCGTGTTTGTTCTTTACACAAATTCACACCATTTGACCGACTTGGTCCGGGGAATGCCATAGGCTAGGTAAAAAAGGTCTTTCAGCTGTCTGTCTGTATGTTTCTTCCTTATACAAATTCACACCGTTTGGCCTACTTTGACCAAACTTGGCACGCAGGTAGGTCTTGATACGGGAGTGTCATATTACCTATGACGTTTTCTACTTTTTGTTCCATCGAAATGCCATCATTCCTTCTGAAACCCATCATGTTGGGTATCAAATGAATCGTCTTGGTAAGGAGAACCTATATTTGATGTATTAAAAAACATTTCGACGCATCTTAACAAAAACAGTTGTGACTTCTTTCTTAAATGTAGTAAATAAAGTCATAGGGGTTCACTGTATAATATACTTCAAAGCAGATACTAAGTTTTTCAAATTCGAGCCATCTAAATTACAAAGTTTAGGATCACAAACCCAAAATGTATCGTCTTTGTTCTTATATTTTTCTTGAAGGCCTTCTGCACTTTCCCTATTGTGATCTTTATCCTCAGGATAAGGTTCCTGTGTTTTACAGTGTAATAGTTTAGTTAAGAGAGCAATCAATTTGTCCTCTAGAGTAATGTCATCTGGAAGAGCTTCTAACTTTTCTAGTCTAGTGATTAGATGTATGTAGGTTGATTATTGGTATCAAATATCAAGCAGTAAGGAGAACCTTATGCAGAATCCAAAGACCCTGGTTTTATATGAAGTACAAAAGCCAGTAGGTATGCGGCAACTAAATTCTATTTAATACTTAGAAAAAAGTAATGAGATCCCCCAAAAAACATAAATGTGAAATAGAGGCCAAGTTCCTGCCCCCACAAAGAAACACTCCCTTCCTCAAAAATATCCCCTCCTAAAACCCCCTCAAAACGCCTTATCATTCTACACTCCAAAAAAGTAGTATGAGTTGGTGTATTAATTCAACCAAAAATATTTGCCAATACAAGAGATAATACAAGAAAGAAATGTCCAAGTTCATTACTCCACGTCCAAGACCTCATAGTTACTTACTAAGAACAGTAAAGACACTTCAACTGACCTTTAACAACAACAATAAAAATACTTATATCTAGTAACTAAAATATCACTTTCCTCAAACAGGTATATTCTTAAACTTGGCAATGTTTAGTTTTTCTCTAAAGATAATTTCGGCACAAAAAAACGTTGCCAAAGTTTAAGAATATACCTGGTTGAGGAAAGTGATATTTTAGTAACTGAATATAAGTATTTTTATTGTTGTTTTTAAAGATCAGTTCAAGTGTCTTTACTGTTGTTAGTAAGTAACTACGAGGTCTTCTAAGTAATGAACTATATTTATATATATATATATATATATATATATATATATATATATAAATAAATAATTTATTTATATATATATATATATATATATATATATATATATATATATATATAAATAAAATATATAAATATATATATATATATATATATATATATATTTTATTTATATATAAATATATATATATATTTTTATATATATATATATATATACAGGGTGTCCCGTAAATGTCTAGTCATATTGTGAGGGGTAATAGAGGACACTTAGGGGAACAAAAAATGTTCTATGACGATTTCCCAAATTCTCACGCATAAGGCAGAAAACGTCGTTTTATTGTTTTTTCGATACAAACGTGGTTTTTAGAAGAGTCATCGTTGTAGCTCCGTCCCAAGTGGTACTACTAGAAACGGAGTGAAACCAATCGAAAGCTGAGTAAATTTACTATAAGACTAGTTGGGAGTAAACATAAAAATGAATGAATGTAAGTATGTACATCTTACCAAAAGAAAGCTATTCTAAATTTCCTGACATTTTATTGATATTTCTTTCCAGCGTAACTCCTCAATGGGCAGGATCTGAGATTTCCGGGTTTTAGAAAAACTTCCTCATTTAACCAGCTTTCCATTCATGTATCACAACCCTGTGTTATTGAAGTATTTGGTAACGGTTTAAGAACAAAAGTTTAAAAAAAAAACATGGATCTGTGAAAAGAAAATTATATTTTTTTCTTCAGTTAATTCAAAAAGCTGAAGAGAAATATTTATTTTTATAATTGTTTACATAAATATTAAGTAAATATTTACTTAAAACAATAAAAAAAAATACTTCCACAAATATAAAAAAATATCCTAAAACAGTAAATAAATAAAATACACATTTATTTTGAATTTGTTAATTACAGTAACTAATACTGGGTCCAGGAGGCGGTAATGAACCCAACCATACATTAACCTCAAAAATTACTATTTTTACCTAGATCACGCATTTGTACACATTTTTACAGGTATTTATATTTAGAAAACAAATGCTTTACCTTGAATTAATACTGATGGCTACGCTTGTGAAACTCACTGGGATTCTCGTGAGCCCATGCGTTTTTGTTGTGGTAATTAAAAATTCTATCCCTCATAAATAAGATGTAAATAGTCCTGTAAAAATGTGTTCAAATGCGTGATATAGGTAAAAATAATAATTTTTTAGGTTAATGTATGGTTGGGGTTCATTAATGGCCACCGCCTGGACCCAGTATTAGTCACCTGAATTAATAAATTCAAAATAAATGTGTATTTTATTTATTTACTGTTTTAGGAATTTTTTTATATTCATATAAGTTATTTTTTGTATTGTTTTAAGTAAATATTTACTTAATATTTATGTAAACATTTATAAAAATAAATATTTCTCTTCAGCTTTTTGAATTAACTGAAGAAAAAAATATAATTTTCTTTTCACAGATCCATGTTTTTTTTTAAACTTTTGTTCTTAAACCGTTCAAATACTTCAATAGCACAGGGTTGTGATACATGAATGGAAAGCTGGTTAAATGAGGAAGTTTTTCTAAAACCCGTAAATCTCAGATCCTACCCATTGAGGAGTTACGCTGGAAAGAAATATCAATAAAATGTCAGGAAATTTAGAATAGCTTTCTTTTGGTAAGATGTACATACTTACATTCATTCATTTTTATGTTTACTCCCAATTAGTCTTATAGTAAATTTACTCAGCTTTCGATTGGTTTCACTTCCTTTCTAGTAGTACCACTTGGGACGGAGCTACAACGATGACTCTTCTAAAAACCACGTTTGTATCGAAAAAACAATAAAACGACGTTTTCTCCCTTATGGGCGAGAATTTGGGAAATCGTCATAGAACATTTTTTGTTCCCCTAAGTGTCCTCTATTACCCCTCACAATATGACTAGACATTTACGGGACACCCTGTATATATATATATAAATAATTTATTTATTTATATATATATATATATATATATATATATATATATATATAAATAAAATATATAAATATATATATTTATATATATAAATAATATATATATATATATATATATATATATATATATATTTATATATAAATAAATAAAATATACTTAAATAATTTATTTATTTATTATTAAATAAGTAAATAAATCTTAGTTTTATGAGATTAATCGTCATTGTACCGGTCTCACTAATGTATTAATAAATAGATAAATGTTGTGTATTAGCTGTGAACAGCTGGCTTTATTATTAAATTTTTATTTGGTTTGCCCTAGAGTAAACCTCAACTTCTAGTTGACCACTTTGACTTTTCTTTGCAACACAAGTTTCTCAGTAGTGGGGCTCTAAGTCCAACAAACAACGAAGCATAAGTAAAATTCCTATTCGTTCAACACGTCTTTCTCATTAGTTGAGCACAATGTACATCGAGTTTAGCTGCAATAAAACAAAATTTGTCAACTTTAAGGGGGTACAAATTACAAATTTTCCATTATGTAGTAAGATCAGAAACAGGTGTTAAGTCGATCTCCTGGAATATCCTAAAGCAAACCCTGAATTGGATGGACAAAGTTCTGGACATGCCTATGGAGCGATACCCAAAGATATGCCTGCAAAAATGAAAAGAGCTTGCATTGAGTACACCAGAAAGAAAGAAATTTAACTGTTTTTTTCAAGTACAATAAGTGATTAAAACATTTGAGACTAGAGGTATACTTACTGAAATCTCCAATTCACTAACAAGAATGAAAGATATGAAAACATCAATAGAGAAATATCATTTTTTTTTTTTTTTTTTTTTTATTGGAAAAAGATAGAAACAGTGTTAGGGTAGTCGAAGAGGTAGAGGTAGAGGTATTGATAGAGGGATGGTCGCATAGTGAAGAGGTAGAGGTAGAGGTAGAGGTATTGATAGAGGGAGGGTCGCATTGTGAAGAGATAGAGGTAGAGGTAGAGGTATTGATAGAGGGAGGGTCGCATAGTGAAGAGGTAGAGGTAGAGATAGAGGTATTGATAGAGGGAGGGTCGCATAGTGAAGAGGTAGAGGTAGAGGTAGAGACAAGAGGTAGAGGTAGAGGTATTGATAGAGGGAGGGTCGCATAGTGAAGAGGTAGAGGTAGAGGTAGAGGTATTGATAGAGGGAGGGTCGCATAGTGAAGAGGTAGAGGTAGAGGTAGAGGTATTGATAGAGGGAGGGTCGCATAGTGAAGAGGGTTACCGTGCCGCTTTCTCAGTTTCACAAGATTTGAGGCCCATTCTTCAACTGTGTTACAAGGAGAGAGGTTGCTAGGATAGTTTATTTTTGTCCTTTTTATAGTTTATTTTTACATGCTTTTTCAATGCATGTATTTTTACCTATATTGTTCTTATGAATTGATGTTCGACTATGTTCATTGTGGAACGAATCTATTTACAAAATTATAAATATAGATTTAAGCTTACCAGTACAATGCAGTTCGCCTCCTACAGCCTTCCATTCTTTGTCCAACTAAGGACGATTGTGATGGTTTTATGCCTTTAGTCCCACAGTGATGGAGGAATTTGCACCGCAATAATTAAATCTGCCTTCATTTCACTACCGTTAATAGTTTTTCACAATCCCAAAACACTAATCTCAAATTTTCTAGAGTGAAAATACTACACAAACGACCACACGTGCAGAAGGGGATGGAATTGGGTAGTAGAGAACTTGAAAAGACAAATTACGGAGAGGCCAAATGATAGACCACGCTGTAGACCGCTCCAAAAGACAAACAATTTTGCCTTCAAAAGCGGGCAGATGGGACCTCCTGCAGGCCCGCGAGGTTCACGTCTACCTCTACCTCTTCACTATGCGAGTGTCCATTACAAACAATGTGTTTGTGTTACATATAGGTACCTCTACCTCTACCTCTTCCCTCTACCTCTACCTCGACCTCTTCCTTCTACCTCTACCTCTACCTCTTCCCTCTACCTCTACCTCTTCCCTCTACCTCTACCTCTTCCCTCTACCTCTACCTCTTCATTATGCGAGTGCCCATTACAAACAATGTGTTTGTGTTAAATAGAGGTACCTCTACCTCTACCTCTTCCCTCTACCTCTACCTCTTCCCTCTACCTCTACCTCTACCTCTTCCCTCTACCTCTACCTCTTCATTATGCGAGTGCCCATTACAAACAATGTGTTTGTGTTAAATAGAGGTACCTCTACCTCTACCTATTCCCTCTACCTCTACCTTTTCACTATGCGAGTACCCTTACTTTCTCTTCCTTTGGTCCCATGTATAGGCTTATTTTTAATCCAAACCAGAAAACACCTGCTTATCTAAACATGAACCTCCCATTTTATAGAGTAATATCCCAAATTAGAACAATTAATACAAATATTATACAAATAAATTACAGGAAGAATACAATAGCCATAAACCCTAAGGAAATCTGCCCCATCTGTAGATGGGATGATCCCCATAGGAATCAGTTAGAGGATCTTTATCATATATTAGTTTTAGGCCCAATCTAAAATCGCTACAGAACATCCTACCTACCAGACATTACAAACATCTTTCATGAAAACCTATTTATTTTCTTCAAAGATTTAAATAAAATAAAGCTCGATAACTGTACTATTTCACGATAGCACCCCTTAACCTCCAAAAATTTGCTCTGGAATCTTGAAAATGTAAGCTATAATAGACAAAAACAATGGTATATTGTCAACAATGGTCATATTTTATTACTAAAATACTTCAGTTAAAGACCATAATATTCCCCTAATACAGGACCTTATCCCCATCGAATTTGCAAAATTTCATCACAAATTGCCTCCAAACCCTAATCCTGCTGTCCAGTCAATCTTCACTCCAAACCATCCCTATTCCCCAGCAGGACGGTTGAATAGGATGTGGCCCCGCGATCTGCTTTAAGCAATACAAGGGAGTGATAATGGAGGCTATCTTCTCCCCACAAGCCCCTAGAGTGTCTGCACTTCGTACTGCTGCTGGTTAAGGAATGGGGTATGGCTGTCCCTAGTCATCTCGGTTACTCGAGGAAACAAGAGGGCAGGTGGTGCAGACACTTGTTATTTTTAACTGGCATGTAAGCACATTAAAAATGTTATTATTTTACAGAAATCTAATATCATTAAATGAATAAATTAATAGTTTTATAAGAAAAAAATAATAATACTTTTATGTTATGCTTTGATTAATTTCTATGATCTATTATGTTTTTATTTTCTTCTTGTCTCTGTTAGTTATTAACTCATATTAATCTGTTAAATAGTAAGCACACACCCCTCTATATTGGGAAATGCCCTAAAAACAAAGTATGTAAATAAAATTATAAATTTATGTCCGGAATAAACACCCTCTCCAAAAGGATCGATTTTGTTAGTTAACACCTTGACGGCGGCTGTCTAAGGGTGTTTGACTATAGCGTCTCCTACCAAATGGCGGGTGTCAAAGGATCTTCGACAACTGATAGTGCTCCCTCAATTCAGTCTGTGTTTGTCTTGACACATTGAAACAACGTCTTACTTGTTCTAGCCATTATAAAGGGGTGTTCTTCAAACCTGACCGGCTCGTCACTGGAATTTTAAATTTTTCAACACATAACCGACTTTAAAAAAAAAATTGTTTGCAATTTTCCCATACAATTCGGATCTTTTTTTTTTTAATTATTACGTATTAATCATTTAAATATTTGAATTAAATAATTTCCGTTGTTCAGACATTCAAGAATTAAATTCTTCATGTTTTCTCAGAGTGATTATTACAGAACACCAGTTGTAAATAAATTGAAAAATGTCTATACAAATCAAAATTAACATTTATTATTATTTTTGTATGGAAATTAATTGATATTATTATGGGGGGTTTTATATTTATTGTTATTATGTGGGTGGGGTCTCCCAGATTACTGGATAATATTTTTACTGGGGGATAGTTCCAATCAGTAAAAAATGTATTTTTATTTTTAGAAATATTTTTTTATTTATTAAGTATGGGCATTAAGAAATTTTCTAACGATTCTAGCTGTGTCGAGTAGAACTGCTTGCTGGGATAATATTAAGTGTTCCTCTGACAATTTTAGATATTTGGTGGCACTGACTGTTGTATTCGGTATCAAACCATTGGTCGGAATAATATTATTATTATGTTTTTATGGAAATGGAATGCTTGAAAATCGCAAGCTGTGGAAACGCTTTTCTTAGTACGTATATTCTTGAGTTGTGAAAGGGTAATTCCCAGGCAAATCTTCACAAAGTTTTTCATCCTCGGTTGGATTCAGAAAGATATAAACAGAAGAATAACAAAAAATACTGTTTGAGAAGCAGTTGTAAATGCCTTAAAATTTCAAAAGACGGTATTTAAGTCTTTTGACATTTTAAATACCATTCTCATGCCTTGGAAGTGACTTCATTTTAAGAAGGTAACTTAAATGTTTCTGCCCCTAAAATAGTCTGTGATAACAGAGTTTTACAAAACATTGACCACATCTTCTTCTACAACCCAATATGCAATTATATAAACCATTAGCTGAGGATGAAATAAGTACTCATCCACAAGCTGTGTTCTATGAAAAACGCAGATTCAAAACAAGCGTTCAGTATTCCAATTTAATTCATTACATTGAGCTGCTAAAGTGAAACTATTGGCAAAACTTACTGTTCTTCTATTAATTCCCCCCCCTCCATAAGTCGAACATTAATACTAATCACAAATGGATAAATGATAATTTCAGAGTATTTTTTTTTTTTTTTTTTTTTTTTTTTTTTTTTTTTTTTTTTTTTTTTTTTTTTTTTTTTTTACGGCGCATCAACTATTTGGCTATTAACGCCGGGCTATCTACAGGTTACCACCCTTTTCTAATGCTAACAGCACGTGGTCGGTCACCCATTCAGGTACCGACCACGCCCGACATTGCTTAACTTCGGTGATCTACGGGAACCGGTGCATTCAACATGGCTATGGCCATTGGCTATTTCCTTCTTCTATTTATTTCAATTGGTTGTATTCATTGTTTTCTTTATTTTTAATTTTTGTTAATTTTCGTATTTTATGCAGAAAATATTTAATAAGAATAATAGAAGAAGCAAGAATACAATGAAAAATAAACATTTAATACCAATATGATGGAGTTTGTAGAAAATAAATTCTCATAAAGTAGGGCTACTACAATGTGAAAAACGTTTTTTAACAAATGAGGAGTAGATAGTTAGCCATCAAGGTGATAATGCAGTCTGGGAATAGTTTGGATTCGGCTAGGAAAACATCAATACGATTTTTGTAAAAATGTACGTTAAGGATGTTTCGACTCTTTGGTAGCATTCTTCAGCAATGAATGCTGGGGGTGGAGAAAGACCAAAGTTAGGAGTTAAGTGGCCTTGGTGGAACGTCCTCAATATACATCTTTACAAAAATCGTATTGTTTTTCCTAGCCGAATCCCAATTATTCCCTGGCTGCTTATTACCTTGACAACTAACTATCTACACTTCATTTTTAAAAAAACGTTTTTCATATTGAAGTAGCCCTACATGAGAATTTACTGTCTACTATATATATAAATAAATAAAGCCTTTATTACATAAGAGGAACAATACAAACAAAAAAAACTATTTCCAAAAAAAAACCAAAATAAAAAGTAATAAAAATTTAAATTCATTTCTTTTTAAATTACTATTTACAATATTTACAAATACATGTTTCTCATGCAGGCCTCCCCTTGATGGGGGTAATGGTCTAACTTCCCTGGCGACCAACCCAACTAGGAAGTGGAGTTCCCTGTTTCTTCCAACACTGCTTTTCATTTGTCTTTGTTCCTGGCAACGTTTATCCAATTCGGACCAGCAACGGACTTAAAGACATCACTCCAACGCCTACATGGTCTTCCTCGTCTCCTCCTTAAGTTAAGCGGAATCCATTCTGTAGCCTTCAGGGTCCACCTGCTATCTTGCAATCTGGCAAGATGACCAGCCCATTTCCACTTAGTTTTCTTTATATGCAGGCCTATATCTGTCACTCCAGATTCTTGCCGCATAAATGAACCCCTGACTTTATCCTGTCTCCTGTAGTTCATCATGCTTCTAAGGACGGAGTTTTGCCACACTACTAGCTTGGATTCTTGCTCCTTGGTCAGTGCCCATGTTTGGCAGCCGTAACTCACAGAAGGGAGAACACAGCTTTCGAACACCATCTTCTTGTTATTCAGGCTAAAGTTACCCTTCATTACTTCCTTTAGTGACCAATACTTCTGCCAACCTCTAGTAATTCTCCTTTGCACTTCTTTAGCTGCACGATTATTAAAGGATATGAGTTGTCCCAAGTAAACAAATTCATCTACATACTGTAGAGCGATTCCGTTGAGGCTTATCTCCTTCTTTAAGCTATTGGTCATTAACACGGTCTTAGTGTAATTTGGGATTAGACCTACTTCAGCGCTATGGTTTATGAGATCGTTCTCCATTATTCTTAGTTCTAAAGCCTTTTCTGAGATCAACACGATGTCATCAGCAAACTTCAAATTGCTCAGTTTCCTACCATCAATTTTGACACCCATGTTGAACCAATAACATGCTCGGACTACTATATATATATGTCTCATTAATTTTTAAAATATATTTGCTCCTAATGCTAGGTTTATTTTTTGGAATATTTTAATTAGGTTTTTTTAATAATAGTTTATAAAGAAAGTGATACAAGATAGTCCAGGATTAATAGAAAGATATTTAAATAGTTTATATTGAATAAATAATACATATGATTTTTAATTACTGAAAAGTGACCGCATTAAATCTACTACAACTGGCCAATGGCCATAGCTGCGTTGAATTTACCGGTTCCCGTAAATCACCAAAGTTAAGCAACGTCGTGCGTGGCCAGTACCTGAATGGGTGACCGACCACGTGCTGTTGGCATTATAGAAAAGGGCGGCAACCTGTAGACAGCCCAGCACTAATAGCCCTAATGTTGTTACGCCGTTACAACAAACACACACACACAAAAAAATCTACTAATTTATTTGAAACTATCCACATGATATGGCCCGGATATTGGAAGGTTCCCTTCCTGACTGGCTGTGAATAATTTTAATTTTAGATCCTGATGAGGCATTCCTCATCAGCAGAGCTAGAATTAGTAAATTGTTTTTATTAATTCACATGTTATATTTCTCGATCAACCGCATTATAGGTGGATCACATGATTTTCAGAATTTGTTGTGAATTTTACATTTATTACTCACCGTTTTAGCACTTTCCAAAGAAATTAAAAAAAAAAAATCTATCTCAACTTCAATAGCTTTGGAATGTACTAATAATACTGGTTCTGCAAACAGCATTCAGAACAAAAACTTTCATGACTCTTTAATATATACAAAATAGAACGTTTTGCAATACTTCTAGCTCTAAATGATGTAACCACCTAAATAAAGAGAGACATTATTGTTTTGACATTACACAGAGTAGTAAAGATAAAATAGCTGAAACATTAAATGAATATAACTCATGAACAGATTTCAGAATACGTTTTCTAACTGTTAGGTCATGAGGAACTTGTACAGGATACAACGATTAACACTCAAGCCAAGTTAGCAACTGAATTAGACAATAGAAAAATTAGAAACACTTCACCATGATCTCACAGGATGTTCCATGTTTCAAATTAAAATGGCCAAACGAGGGGACAGCTGCAATCTTGTATAAAAATTCAGCCAAATACAAATAAATAAATAAAATTGAAGTTGTACTGACCTAATCTACTGCCTTCATTTACCATTTCATTATACTAAGCTATGGTTATTTAGCTGAGATGTCAAACATGATTCCATTCCTGCTAATCGCCATTGTTACAGAGCAGAGCTATAAAATAAATTTACAAAAGAATTACTTAAATGTCTATAATTAAAAACATAAACAAGAAATCTGCTCCAAAACATTTGTTCTTGGTCTATCAGTTTCAAGCCCAATGTGGCACCTCTTCAGGAGCTTATAATCTTAACTATTCCTGATCATATAATTATAAATAAGAAACGCCCATGGTGCTTCCACCGGACTGAGTCAGGATTAGTAGATCAAATATGGTGGGCAGGTGTGTGTCTAAAATGTGATCATGTCTATTTACCAATAAAATGAGAAAAAACATAGTACTTAAAGGTAAAATAGATTGTTGCCATCTTTTATGCCTATTTTAATATATTTTTATTTTTTACAATGAATTAATTTATTTAAATTTTAACCTCCATTATAATAACTCAGAATTTTTGGATGGGTTATCTTTAGGTTACTACCCTTTTATAGCCAGGATAGGGCTGATCCCTTTTCTGGAATGAATTAATTAACTTCTCTGTATTAACAGTTTTTTTATTAGTTTCTATAAAATATATATTCTTCCCTCTTTTGTCATGTTTTACTCTTGTTAATTATCTTAAAAATTGTAGTATGAAAATTTGTGGTTAGTTTTTATAATGTGATTGTCCAGACTCAAGTATTTAAGAGTTTAAGAATAAAAATTCAAAATATTTTTTGCATAAGTTAGAAAAATAAATTGTTTGGGCAGATTAAAAGTAATAAGGTCTATGTATGTTCTTAGTTTATCAAATACTTCCTTCATGATTTCCAGGTGCCTGGTTATAAAAATTTGATTCTATACCCCCAGGCACAGCGGTAAGCCCATACTAAATTAACCCCCCAGAAATGTGGCAAGGCCAAATATATGCACAAACTCAGTCTAATATCCATGTACCTGTATTTGTTTACAACAACATACCAAAAAACAACTTAATTGAAGCAAAATATTTACTTTTTGCCAAAAACTTTAACTCGATGTAACGGCGTCTTTTGATATTAGCGAACGGTAAAATGTTTGGAAATCAGTGTTGCCACTTAAAAATAAAATCGCCAATCAAATCTGTTCCTAAACTACCGAAATAATAGAAGTGGATCTTTCAAAACCTGGCTCCTTCATACCACTTCTCCCCTACCATGGGCGTATATAAGGGGGCTGCAGCCCCCCGAAATTTTGATTTGATCGGTAAAACTGTGTCATAAAACCCTTAAGAATAAATTAAATAAGATCACTTAGTTTATACAAAATATTTTATTTTGGGTGTAATAGCGTTTTAGTTGGCTAAAACTATTCCAAGTTCTAAATTGTTAGTATTCCATACCCCGGAAATGGTTCAGGGCCCCGAAATTTTCTCAGCCCCCCCTCCTGAAATTTTTTTCTATATACGCCCATGTCCCCTACATCCAAGAAATCTTTTGATTCTTACGCATTAGCTACACCACAGGTTAGCTAAGGATGAGAACAATTTAAGCTGTAATATAGTCTGTTCAAATAGATGATATATTAGAAGGGAAAAGGGCGTGGCTTCTGTTATAACCTTCCTACTGGAATGTTTCCACTTGTTTGTTACTACGCTCTAATCCTATTTCTCATAATGTTTTAATGTGAGGTGTCATATATAATTCAGTATATGAATAAATGTTCTTTCAAATTCGTTGGAATGTAAATTTAAAAGTAAATATTTCAGATTGAAGGAGGTAGGTTAGAGTATTATTTACAGTTCATTCAAATGGACGGATTCAATAAAAGACAGTCATGTCTTTAATAGACAGTATTAGCAAGAGGTACAATCTAAAAGTTAACTACAGCAGACTTGACCGAATTAATAGACATGAATTTATTCCAAGCTACTCACAAAAATTTAATATTATGACAAATAAGAATTGTCTAAGTGATTAATAGGCTTACATCTGGTCACCTTATATATGACTGTAAACCATATAATCTAACAAAGGTGCGAACGGAAATGTAATAGATATAAATAAATTTCCTCAGCCTAGGGATATAGTGAGAAAAACACACACAAAGAATTATATATTTATTGCATCAATAACCAAGAAACATTTGCTAAATTCAAAGCAACAGTATTTCATTTATTAACAGCAATTAGTCCAAGAGCCAGCAATGCACTTTTCACGAAGTGTTTTATGCACCCTGAAATTTCGCTATAGTGTACCTCTTGGGTAGATAAGAAGGTAAATATGTGTTTCCTGGGCATAACTTGGAACACCAGGTGCTGCGCAAAGGGGAAAGGTGCAAAACAATATTGCCCAAAAATAGTGTTTTATTCAGAAGCCAACTATTATTAATGAAAAAAATTACAAATTAAGGCAATTTTAAAATTAATAATGAATAAGGCAGGCACTTTTAAGGGGGTTAAAATGTAAATTAAAAAAAAAAATACCTAGTTTTTTTTTTATTTTTTTTTTTTTTTTATGGCGCATCTACATCTAGGTCATTAGCGCCGACATCCAGGGTGCAGCGAGGAATTTTCCCAGCGAGCCATGGGATGAGAAAATTCCTGCCGGAGGTTGGGAATCGAACCCACCATCTCCCGCTTATGAATCCAAGGCGCTAGCCATTAGACCACGGGAGACCCCCAGTACCTAGTTTTTATTTTTAATATTAAATGAAGTGCTTTACTCACACTGCGATTTAAACAGCGTCTTCAATAAACATATTTGAAAATAATTGCAAAAGGGCAGACACTTTTGTGTGGTTTAATTATCGGAAAACATGAAAATAAATGTTGCCTATGATAGACTGCATTGCGCAGTTGTGGTTATTCTCTGCGCTCTCATTGGTTCTGGCTCATATGATCTTGTACAGCTGTTCCGGTTTAAATGGCAGCGTGAATAAAACTCTCATTTAATATTAGAATAAAAACAATTTTTTTTTTTTTTTTACGTGTTATACCCCTTAAAAGTGTCTGCCGTATTTATTATTCATTGTAAAATTGTCTTAATTTTACATTAAAGATAGTTGGCTTCTGAATAAAACACTATTTTTGGGCAATATTGTTTTGCACCTTTCCCCTTTGCGCAGTACCTGGTGTTCCAAGGTAAGTCCAGGAAACACATATATACCTTCTTATATATCCAAGATGTACATTATAGCAAAATTTCAAGATGCATAAAACACTTCATGAAAAGTGCGTTGCTGGCTCTCGGTCTAAATCAGACTCAGAATTTCATTACATTTTCTTAGATTCATGACATCAATACATGAACTAAAAAATTATTACATTCGGAACAGACTAATTGAAAAAATTTGGAGAAACTTAATAACCTTAACTGATAAAGATATTAAATTTGGTATAGAATGGAGCAAAGATCATTGAAGAAGTGTATGAAATAATATGGTCTATCAGTTTTGATAATTTAATAATAATTTATGAACATATTTCATTACATTGTATTGACAAAACTTAAAAGGAATAACATTTCTTTTCCAAACAAAATATCCGAGTAGCCATAATTAGGAGGCTTGGTGGCCGTGAGTGCTAAGGCATATGCACTCTGTGGCTAAGGTCATGGCTTCGATTCCCACTAGGGGTGGTGGCTTTTCTTTAAAAACAAAACAAAACAAAAACAAATAAAAGCATCAGCCCTATCCTGGCTAGAAAAGGCTGGTAACCTATAGATAACCCGTCAGAAAATTCATTGTCAATAATAAACGGGCATTAAAATTTAAATATACTACCAAATAAATGTCAAAAACTATAATGCCCTAAAGAGTTGTTATTACTAATTTATGCAATTTCTGACTGAATAATGATATAATAACACTACTTAAAAGACTGCGCTAATGGCCCACATGTCGATGCGTCGTAAAAAAAAAAAAAAAAATGAAAATTTAAAAAAAAAACTACTTAAAACATTTTAATCTAATTGATGTTGATAAATGTCCGGTAGGCTATGAATTCATTAAAAATAATTTTAAAAAGGGTACACTGTCGTGAGCCACAATAAAATCTGTATTAACTGCCCTCTAGTGTGACCTAAAAGGTCTTGCCTATAGATTAAAGTAGCTTAAAAATAATGAAGAATGAGAAGCTAGCTTATCCACATCTTTTTTCGCATTTCAATGAATTTTCCTTGTTATAAGTGTACTTATTAAAAGGCAGGTTTTATTTGCTTCTTGATGCTTATGAGTTCACATTTGTTATATTATATTAGGAATACAAATTCTTCATTAGTAATATGAAGAATATTTTCAGCTTTAGCTGATACATCAAGAATTTCCAAATCCTCTAATTTATTCAGTGCTAATATATGCACAGAAAACATTATAAAAACATTACATTTTTACATTTTTACACATTATAAAACATTAATCAAAATTATATTTTACTTGTATGTTTAGGCTTTTGTTACTTATCAAGTAGCACATTTCCAAAAACATTGACCTAGCTGTTCTGATTCTAGTAATAATCTCCACATCTGTGCTTACAGCCCAAATATCAATGCTTCTGTATTTGTGTTTTGGCAGTCCATTGATTGCTGTAATGTGAAATGATATTTTTTTCTTCTCATTCCAAGACACATATTCATTGTGAATAATATTAATTTATATTAATTAATTAATTAATTTGTGATTGTACAGTACTCGCTTCACGTACTTTGGCTGTGTGAAAATAACCCGGGGAGAGATTCTGAACTTACACCTCGGAAGATCAGAGGGTTCGTCAAGGATGGAGGGCTACTATATGTGACCTAGCAGGTTAGCACAATAGATCTTTTAGGTTAAGTTTTGTTCTCCTTAGGTGGCTCTGATTCTATCTATTTACCCATCTATAATATTAAACTTGACAGCAATAATATAATACATTAAATTAATTGAGAGTAGTTTAGTGGAAAAATTACTGGTATTTCTAGGGGTTGGGTGAGGCTTGAAGTAATAAGAGGTACTGGAAGAGTTGGGTCTTAAAATTATCAAGAGAATTACTGTGGTGGATAGACAAAGCTAGGAAATTCCAGATAGAGGTGGCAAGGATAACGAATGATTTTTTGAATTTAACTGCTTAATTGAAGAAAATATACTTATATTATATTACATTACTTACTTAGGTATTATGGAAGTTAATGGAGGATTTCGACTTTGAAGAGTTAAAAAATATATAAAGGTTTTTTTACATTGGATGACTTGGTACAGGACTGAGCTGGCGAAGTACTGGTGACATAAAGGATATCACCAGAAAGTAAACCAAACAACCAGAACTGGAGAAGTAAGAGTGAGATTGGTAGCTGACAAGTCTTTGTTGGGAGGAAATGGTTGATGTGTCTGTGGATAAATAAGGGTTGACATGCAATTTGAGAAATATGACGTTTCCAGGTAAGGTTTTCAACAAAAATAATTCTAAGAGTTTTTATATATTTTTGAGGGATGTTGTTGAGGAGAAGAGTTTGAAAGGGGGAAGTGGACCTCATGAAGGATTGGATCACAATAGTTTTCGATTTGCCAATATTCAAGGAAAGCTTATTACCTGCTGCACATCATCCAGTACAAAATAGGGCTTAAAGGACAAGAATATCTGGGAGTCGTCGACATAAAGATGGAACTTGGAATGGATTATGGAAAGAAGAAGATCATTAATTTATAAGGAAAATAAATTTGGAAATAAAGAAGATCCCTTGGACGCGCCATGAAAAAGAGGAAGAGGGTTAAAAGGATAGGAGTCAGGGATGACCACATATTGGGATCGATTGGATAGAAAGGATTGGAGTTTGGAGAGACAGATTTGATGGGTACTGGTATCAACAGATCCTAGTTCTGGATTTTGAAGAAATCCAGGAGAACTAGGATAGTGAGTTGTTTGTTATTAATGGTGGTTTTATTATCATGGGTGATTTTATTTTAAGACATTTATAAAAAAAATGTTATAATAAATTAATATAGTTGATTAAAAAAGAATTATTTATTTATTGAGTGTTCCGCATTTTTGGCGATAACACAACAATCAGTATCTTCTGAATAGTCTGGCTAGGAAACCAGCATGCTTTTATATAAATTAATATTCGTTGTAATGTTCTTAAGACAACAGTGCCAAAAGTAATTAAATAAGTTCGTACAGCCTTGTGTTCCTGAAGTATGTCAGTACAGTGTTTATATACTGGCTATCATTGCCTATGAGTACTTGTATATCAAACGGCAGATTAATACTGTTTCTTCTGCGGCAGTCTGTCAGTAAATGTTTGACAGTAAGTTCGCAGTTACATATGTCACATATTGGTCGGTTACACCTAGTCATTAAGTATCCGTGTTTTAGTTGAGTATGTCCAATTCGTAGTCGAGCCAGAACTATTTCTTCGCGTCAGTTTTCTCGGTGACTGCATGGCCATTCCTCGACTGTATGTTTAATTATTTGCAGTTTATTGTTAGTTAGTTGCGTCCATGAGTTGTTCCACTGTTCCAATATTGGTGATTTTATAGTTTTCATCAAGTATTTTTCTGTTATTAGTTGAAAGAATTAAAAAATATTCTGAAAGAATATTTTTAAAAAGTGTTAAAAATATTTCTGAAGCATAAAATAGAAAAATGCTTAGTAATTAATAAAATATAGCTAAATAATGGAAAATAATCCAATATTTTTCAGACGAAAGGTCAATAAAAGAGATTTAACAAAGTCAATAAAGCAAAAAAAGAAAAAAAAAACATTCATATTATTAAAAAAAAACTTAATAAAAAACAGATAACAACTATTTAAATTGTATATTTTTCAATTTACTAAACAAAATTTAATTCTTTTTTTATCCAGTGACGAAATAAATAAAAAAATTAATTTATTGTAATGTGCTAATCTTTTCTGGATGATAAATTTTTGTAATCTTATCATTTTACACAGCTGCTTGATGTCATACATAATTGTAACCTCAGTTTGGACATGGCCGTTGTACGAGAAGGTTCGCCTTAATACAATTAGGCTGTATTTCTAGTTTAGTGAGTTTTTTAGCTCCTGAAGAGGCACCTAATGAGTGAAACATGTAGAGCTTAAATAAAATAAAATGAATTGATTTTGTTAATTCTCTTTTGTTGACCTTCCGCCTGGAAAATATTGGATTAAAGAAGGTTGGGTCACAATAAAATATAAAAATGGAAAATAATAAATATGAAATCTAAATATAACAAGCACCACATTATAAGATACGGATTTCAATTTATATACTACTTTTACAATTAAACATTAAAAGAACAACTTATTATCGTAATATAACAAAACAATCCACATTTCATAAATTAAATCCGATTTATAGTTTTAGACTTGAGTTAAGCTGGCTGGTCCGACATATTTAAAAAAATCCTTTGTGCGTCAAAGGATGAAATAACACGTTTAATCTTCTAAGCTTCATGAAAAATACTGATAGGAAATTCCTTAAGATGACACAGTTCCTTCTAATCGCCTTCTCAATCGAAGAAAATATTATAATTCCTTTAATTCCCATTTAATGAAATGCTAATGCTGAGTATATCCCCTGGATTACCAGTCATCTGTCTTAAGTAGATGGCTTTATAAAAATAGATATTGAGTTATAGCACAATTCGATCGTAAAGAGATCTTAAAATGTTGTTGTTTTTTAAAGTAATTTTGATTATTTTTTTTATGGTAGCACTACATGTTTTAGAACATGTCTTCTAATGATGTATAAGAACATTAAAAAAAAAAAAATAACATAATTATTCAATACTATGTAATGAACATAAATATGAAAACATAAAACTGTTGAAACGGTTAAGCAAGGTCATTAATTACGCCACATTCCCAAGGAATGTTCTTAAAATTACAGATAAAATAAATATAAAAAATTTAGTTCTTTTAAAGTTGTCTTAACCATCTGACTGAAAAATTAAATTTTTTTTTTTTAAATACATACTTTCACTTCTTACATTCAAATGCTACATTACTTGTTCATTTGAACGGAAACAAAAATTTGTTTGTTATTAACAGCTGGCTCAATTATTAAAAAATAAACAATTTGGATCCTGAGTAAAGCCACACTTCTAATTAACCAATATATATATATATATATATATATATATATATATATATATATATATATATATATATATATATATACAGGGTGTCCCGTAAATGTCTAGTCATATTGTGAGGGGTGATAGAGGACCTTAAGGGGAACAAAAAATGTTCTATGGCGATTTCCCGAATTCTCGCCCATAAGGGAGAAAACGTCGTTTTATTGTTTTATCGAGACAAACGTGGTTTTTAGAAGAATAAGCGTTGTAACTCCGTCCCAGATGGTACTACTAGAAAGGGAGTGAAACCAATAAAAAGCTGAGTAAATTTACTATAACACTAGTTGGGATAAACGTAAAAATGAATGAATGTAAGTATGTATATCTTACCAAAAGAAAGCTATTCTAAATTTCCTGACATTTTATTGATATTTCTTTCCAGCGTTACTCCTCAATGGGCAAGATCGGAGATTTCCGGGTTTCAGAAAAACTTCCTCATTTAACCAGCTTTCCATTCATGTATCACAACCCCTGTGTTATTGTAGTATGTGAACGGTTTAGGAACAAAAGTTTGAAAAAAAACATGGATCTGTGAAAAGAAAATTATATTTTTTTCTTCAGTTTATTCAAAAAGTTGAAGAGAAAAATTTATTTTTATAAATGTTTACATAAATATTAAGTAAATATTTACTTAAAACAATAAAAAAAAATACTTCCACAAATATAAAAAATTATCCTAAAAATGTAAATAAACAAAATACACATATATTTTGAATTTGTTAATTACAGTAACTAATACTGGGTACAGGAGGTGGCCATTAATGAACCCCAACCATACATTAACCTCAAAAATTATTATTTTTTCCTAGATCACGCATTTGAACACATTATTACAGGTATTTACATTTAGAAAACAAAAATTGTTAAAAATAATCAGCATCTTAAATTGATGCTGATGGCTACGCTTGTGAAACTCACTGGGATTCTTGTGAGCCCATGAGTTTTTGTTGTGGTAATTAAAAATTCTATCCCTCATAAATAAGATGTACATAGTCCTGTATAAATGTCTTCAAATGCGTGATCTAGGTAAAAATAATAATTTTTGAGGTTAATGTATGGTTGGGGTTCCTTAATGGCCGTCTCCTGGACCCAGTATTAGTTACCTGAATTAATAAATTCATAATAAATGTGTATTTTATTTTATTTTTTATATTTTGTTTATTTTTATTTATTTTGTTTTAGGATTTTTTTTATATTCGTGGAAGTAATTTTTTTTATTGTTTTAAGTAAATATTTACTTAATATTTATGTAAACATTTATAAAAATAAATTTTTCTCTTCAACTTTTTGAATAAACTGAAGAAAAAAATATAATTTTCTTTTCACAGATCCATGTTTTTTTTCAAACTTTTGTTCCTAAACCGTTCACATACTACAATAACACAGGGTTGTGATACATGAATGGAAAGCTGGTTAAATGAGGAAGTTTTTCTGAAACCCGGAAATCTCCGATCTTGCCCATTGAGGAGTAACGCTGGAAAGAAATATCAATAAAATGTCAGGAAATTTAGAGTAGCTTTCTTTTGGTAAGATATACATACTTACATTCATTCATTTTTACGTTTATCCCAACTAGTGTTATAGTAAATTTACTCAGCTTTTTATTGGTTTCACTCCCTTTCTAGTAGTACCATCTGGGACGGAGTTACAACGCTTATTCTTCTAAAAACCACGTTTGTCTCGATAAAACAATAAAACGACGTTTTCTCCCTTATGGGCGAGAATTCGGGAAATCGCCATAGAACATTTTTTGTTCCCCTTAAGGTCCTCTATCACCCCTCACAATATGACTAGACATTTACGGGACACCCTGTATATATATATATATATATATATATTAATTGTTCTGAAAGATGACCCAATATCTACTTTTCAGTTTTTCTTATTTTCTGTTATGACAGGGTCGATAAAGCAGCACACCAATCGTTCACATTAACAACTTTATTTGCTATCTTTTGCCTGAGATGTTTTGGGCCTTTATTTTGCACCTCTTCAGGGGGTTTTCTATGCCAAGAAAGCTGATTTGTTAGTATTACGCCTGACTCAAGCTAGTGAACGTGACGGGAGGACTTCCTGATAAGGTAGGATTAGGATTTAAAATTAAAATATTATTTGTTTAAAAGTAAATTTATTTAGGGAAAAGAGTAGTGTTTATTTTTGTACAAAATATGATTTTGAAGATTTGCAAAACATATTTTTGCATAGGAAAGTCCCTGAAGAGGCGCGACACAAAGGGACAAAACATGTTGGGCAAAGATAGCAAATAAAGTAGTCAATTTAAACTAGTGGTGTACTGCTTTATCGGCCCTCTGCCATAAAAAGAAATAAGAAAAAGTGAAAAATATATACATATGAATATTTATCTATGCGTCTGGTAGGCCTATGCCCCAGGCTTTAATTTTGTCAATGCCCAGACTTGTTTAATTTTTTCTGTCATCAGACCATGCTCCTCCACAACCTTTTAGCACTTTCCAAAAGAATTTAACTATTGAGGCTCCATTCATGAAAGAATTTTCCATTTTTTTTTTTAACTTCATTGATCCTATCTACTAGATGGCAAAAATTATTCCCATTGAAATTTATATATATACATATATATATATATATATATGTGTGTGTGTGTGTGTGTGTGTGAGTGTGCCACATAGTGTGATACGTTAGCTGCCAATCATTTTGATTTTTTCCTGGTAAAATTCATGTATAAAAAACGATTGGGCGAGTTCTTTAACCAGCAAAATTGTCTATCTCAATGGGGGGGGGGGAAAGATTTTTCGTGCGAAAAAAATCGGAACGCTTACGTTTTCGAGTTCATATGCTTGTAGGTAGTCGTTGTATAAGTTCCTTGGCATAAGAAAACAAATGAAACCATTTTCAAGGCGATATCTGTAACCGTTTTTGAGAATAGGGGAAAAAATGTTTGTAACTCATTTTCGGTTTGGGTACTTAGAATCGTGAGATTCAATTGGAATATGTTCTTCAAGTTTGAAATACATCTAGACTATGTTGTTTAAATTTGGAGTTAAGGAAATATTCGGAAAAAAAAATATGTTTTCAATAACTGCTTTTATTCCTTTACTAATGGCTTTTATGAGATTTAGTACAAAAATCGTTTGTCTAACTCTACAGGTCAAGTTCGTTAACCAGCAAAACTATTGGAGCAAAATTCGCCCTAAAATAATTGTGACGCTTACGTTTACGAGCTATTCTAACGTAGGAAAACAAAAAAACAGTTTTTAAATGTATATCTGTAACCGTTAACGGTAAAAGTTAATACGAATAGTTTTCCCATCTAATTTTCAGTTTGGGATTTCCGAAGTGATTGATTAAGTTGAAACTTGTTCCAGACGTTTGACATTCGCATAAACTAATATCTTTCAATTTTGGTAGCGTTTGGAGTTAAGGAAATATTATTAAAAAACGTAATAACAAACACGAAAAGTTTTGGAAGCTTCGTAAATGTTCTATCATAGTATCTCAAAAAAGGTTGGGAAATCGTGGTAAGTGGAAGTTGACCATTCGAAAGCTTACTAATTTGTCTACAAAAAAGGTTCTAAAGTAATTTCCAGCAGGACGTTGTCATTTGGAGAAACTAGTGCTTAAGATTCCGAAAATGATAAATTTGTTTTTTAGATGGTTTTTGTGTTTAATTTCCTCAGCTGAGTCTCCCCGTGGTCTAGTGGCTAACGCCGTAGATTCTCATGCGGGAGATGTTGGGTTCGAGTCCTACTGGCATTCCTCACTTTTTTTATTGCTTGTTGTTTTTTTAAATTGATTTTAACAATAATAATAATTTGTCAGTAAAACAAGATACTTAAAATGAGAAACAATTTTTGTTTGATTGTCATAGATCATTCCGACCGGAATTCGAAGAGGCAAGAGAGCAATTTCTGCTGCTGTTAGTTAGTGGCGCCTAAAATGTAAATTGTTTTCATAATTTCATTGGAATGGGGTTTAATAAATATTAACTATATTTATTACAGTATTTTCAAACGATACTAGACATAAGAACGTTACAGGAACACGCAAAGATGACGGAGTTCCTCCGAGTCGGACATTTTACAGGCACACCCTAAACCAAAGTGAAATTAAGTAATTAAGAGTACTGTAAAAACACTAATATCAGCAAGAAGTCATTACAGTCTCGAGTGGGATGTACGCGATAGAGACAGGGCGAACATTGCCATCTCCGTAGTGGGGGTAGTACATGAAGGAAAGGAGAGTTTCGCTCAGACAGGTAGTAGTTGGAAGCGGTTCGCGCTGTAACATGGTTCATAGCACAGACATACTCAAGGTAGGCAGCTAACATAATCAATTCGTAATATTAACACAATTAATTATTTAACCAAAATGACAGTCGAAGATTCGTCATAGCAGTTAAAAAAAAAAAAAAAAAAAATTAAATAATAATGTATTTTTAATTCGAACGTTTTGGCTTGATTTTCAAGACTTCGTCAAGACTATAACAAAAATATAGATACAATAGTAACAATAACAATATAAAAAGTCCGACTCGCAGGAACTGCATCATCTTTGCGCGGTTCCGTTCTTATATCTAGACTCATTTAAAATGATTAAAATAGAAGCTGTTATTATTTTGGGTCCACATAGAAAACATGAAGATTAGATAGTTAGCCGTCGAGGTGATAAGTAAAGATGGAGTGGTTGGGATTCGGCTAAAGAAACCTCAATACGGTTTTTGTTAAAAAATCTATATTTAGGACGTTTTGGCTACTCATTGGTAGCCTTCGTCAGCAATGAAAGTGCCGGGAGGCAGAGGAGGACCAAAGTTGACAGTTCCATCTTTACTTTCAAGAAAGGTCTTATTTACGATCTTACCTGCATGGGTTCCCGCCCTAGGAAGGACCCCGCTAGGCATTTGAAAAACTATATCTTGGAAATCCATATCTCTAAGATTAAATTGTTTTTCTTATTTTTCTTAACCTGATTTATTATCAAATACATTATCCAACTATAAGCAGTCAAAAAATAACAAGGAATAAAAACAGACAAAAAGAACAGTTCGAATCAGCGAAATCAATTACTTTAAAGTTTTAAGCACTTATTTCTCCGATTGACATCGTCTAATCAAAACTTTCATCAGAACCTTTTTTGTAGAGCATTTAGTAAGCTTTCTAATGGTATCCTTCCGTTTCCCAAGATTCTCAACCTTTTTCGAGATATTAAGGAAAGTATACAAAGTTCCCAAAACTTTTCATGTCTGTTCATATAATATTTTATTCTAACCCTTCCTTAACTCCAAACGTAACATAACTTTCAACATATTAGTTTTAATGAAAGTAGAACATGCAGATAATGTTTCAACTGAATCCCGTGATTCTAAGTACCCAAACCAAAAACGGTATTCAAAAACTATTGTTCCAATTTTCTCGAAAACGGTTAAAGCTATCGCCTTGAAAATGGTTTCATTCGTTTTCCTAGCCCAAGAAGCCTATAAAAAGAGTACTTACAAGCTTATGAACTCAAAAACGTAAGCGTTACGATTTTTTCTGCGCGAATTTCGCCCCAAACGCCATCTTTCAGTGGGCGGATTTTGCTGGTTAACGAACTTGACCTTTCAAATTGGACGACTGATTTTTGTACCAAATTTCATCAAAATCAGACCATCAGGGAAGCCAAAAATGAGCGAACAGACAAATATATATATATATATATATATATATATATATATATATATATAAATATATACATATATATATATATACAAATTTGAACCACCGTTATTTTCGGTCTCTAGGGGTTCTGAAACGCGAAATTTTCTTGTCGGCACTTCCGGATTGTTTCATTGTATCAACCTTATAAGCGGGGTTCCACCCTATGGGGGAGGGAGGAACCGCGCTAAAATGAATAATAATAATAATTTATGAATACAAATAATAATTATAAGTAACAGTCAGTGAATAATTTAAATGGAAATATATAAAATTGTAAAATGAGCGTGAAGTGCAAAAATATTTGGTTTAATTATTTAATAGGTGTACAAAATAAAGAAATCAGGCGACAAGAATATTATCGTAAAATGATCCTCCAAATGAAAATCCTAAGCAGTTGTATAAGATCAATTTAGAATAGTGTTGAAATAGATATAAATGAAAACTTGTGTATATTAAAAATAAAGTTAAAATGCAACCAATAAAAATATGATGGAAATATGTTTGGAGGAATGAAACTACACATTCAAATTTGAAACAGTCATTTCTCCAAGTGATTGATATATCGTCTTATAGAAAATTTTGGGCCCTGTCTTGTTAACACACACACACACACACACACACACACACATATATATATTTAGAGAGAGAGGGGGGGGGAGATAGATATAACA
This sequence comes from Gonocerus acuteangulatus, assembly GCA_946811695.1. Classification (NCBI taxonomy): domain Eukaryota; kingdom Metazoa; phylum Arthropoda; class Insecta; order Hemiptera; family Coreidae; genus Gonocerus; species Gonocerus acuteangulatus. The sequence goes on from OX328130.1 coordinate 58,634,854, forward strand.
CCAGATAGATACATAGATATTAGACACACCAACATCTAGGCGCACGGTAGTACGCCAGGCCAAGTTCGGGCCTACACACACTGTGTGTATATTACACGGAGTATTAGGGCCGAATTTGACCCTGTGATAACTGTAAACGAATAAAACATAAACCTATGAAATTTTACACAGGTATTATACTCATAGATGTTAATAAAACTTGAAAGTGTCATAATTCTACATTCAATAGTTTCTGAGATATAGGCGATAGAAAATCGGAATTTATAGGACTCACTCACTCACTTATCAAAATTATTAGGCACTTCCCGAATCCAACTTGGCCAGTTTTCGTTAACTTTCATCGACCGTGGTCGCTTTAACTTACCAGTTCATACAAACCCGATCGGTTGTAGTCAACAAAGAGTTTATACTAACTCTGAATCGTTACCCTAAAAGCTTGAATCATTAAATGCCAGACATTTTATAGTCTTTATAAATCTTTATTGTGGCCATCATTTACCGAAAACTGGCCGAGTTGAAATTTCACAAATAAGTGGGAGGGTATTATTAGGTTCTTGACAAGGCATTAAGAGCCTAAAACTTGGCCCAATACTATGATATCAATACGCTAACTGTTTTTGGGACGGGCCTGTAACTTGGCTCCTTTTTTTCAACGTTAGTTTTTTGTCGGGGATAAACTTCAACTGGATCATTTTTGTAATCTAGTGGAAGCGATTGACAGAGAAACGTCCAACTTACAGGAACTGAGAAATCTTTGCGCGTTTCCTTACTTATTCCTAGTGAAATTTGGAAATAAACAATGCATCAAAAATGTGAACACCTATTCGAACAAAATCTCGAAGAAAAGGGATAGATTAGGCGTCACAAAGCATAAGAAACTGATTGCAGCCAACTTACACAGAAACTGAAATTACTCCATCCGCCTTCTCGCTCATTCTTAGGGAAGGATCTATAAAACTATACTAAATATTGATAGGTTTCGCGCGAAAAAATCGTTGTGCTTATGGCTTATCGTTTTTAGGCTTTTAGGTATACTTTTATAGGTTCTTAAACGTAGACAACGAATGAAGACATTTTCAAGCAGATATCACTAACCTTTTTCGAGAAAAATGGATAAAACTAATTATTTTTACGAATTTTCGGGGGGTTGTGTACTTAGAATAGTTGGATTCAGATGAAATATTTTATACCTGTTTGAAAGTCATGCAAACTGAAATGTTTAATATTCGAGAGAAAAGTGGATAAAATTCGTTTTCAAAGTAATGGTCGGATTGGTAGTTTTTGATTTCGTTTATTTGAGGGTTTTTTCTCTGTTTCCGTTCGTTTTTATTGATTGCTGATGTGGACATATGAATTGTTTTGAAAAAAAAGCAAATCGTCAGAATCGGTCTAGAAGACAGATTCTTCTCTTACAAGGCAGATAATCCTCCTAAAAGACAGATACTTCTCCTACAACTGAGATAGTCCTCCTACAAGAGAGATAGACCCTCTACCTGACTATTAGTCCTCCTACAAGGCTGATAGGCCTCCTTGAAGGCAGATAGGCCTCCTACAAGGCAGATAGTCCTCCTACAAGACGGATACTCCTCCTAAGAGACAGATATTCCTCCTATAAGACAGATACTCATCCTACGAGACAGATACTCCTCCTACAAGACAGATAGTCCTCCTACAAGACAGACATTCCTCCTATAAGACAGATACTCCTCCTAAAAGACAGATAGTCCTCCTACAAGACAGATGCTCGTCCTACAAGTCGGATACTCCTCCTACAAGATGGATACTCCTCCTAAGAGACAGATAGTCCTCCTACAAGACAGACATTCCTGCTATAAGACAGATACTCCTCCTACAAGACAGACATTCCTCCTATAAGACAGATACTCCTCCTACAAGACGGATACTCCTCCTAAGAGAAAGATATTCCTCCTACAAGACGGATACTCCTCCTAAGAGGCAGATATTCCTCCTAGAAGACGGATACTCCTCCTATAAGACAGATACTCCTCCTACAAGACGGATATTCCTCCTATAAGACAGATACTCCTCCTACAAGACAGATACTCCTCCTACAAGACGGATAGTATACTTGTGTTTACAAGCCGTCCTGCCGGTTATTTCTGAAATTCACACGACCTAGAGAGTGTTGTTGACTCTGGAAAGGAGATAGCCTTAGGCTGGAGGAGAGCAGGGTTGGGTTTTTATTATGTCAATGAAATACTTCTTCAAGATTGTGACGTCATAAAAACCACTCTTCCCGCTGCTATACAAACATAAAGCAAAGCAAATAGCTCTTTGTTTTCCTGAACAAAAATTCCCTTGATTGGGGGAGCAAAAAAAAAATAAAATGTTTACTTTTGTTCGTTATATTTCAAGTATATTTGCCCATATTTTCTTTCATTTTAATCCTCATATCTACTATATTTTAATCCCCTATCTTGAAGTATACTTCGAAGAGGGAGATAAACTGAACCTAATTTGTTGACAGAATTGTTGTAACAATTTTCCAGACTATAGGGCCAAGGTTACTGGTTTTCTCCTTATTATTTTTTCTTTAAATACCTTCTAAAACAACTACTCTTAATTCAAGGATATCTTGTACTATTCTATGAAACCTGCTAAAAATGTCGAACTGATAACAAGATCCAGAAGTGCCAATAAGAAATATCCACGTTTCAGTAGCGAGAGTCATGAAAATATCGTTAGTTCAAATTTGTGAGTTTATATATATATATATATATATATATATATATATATATATATATATACACACACATACATACATAGGGGGGATTGGCTCACTGTTAGAGCATTAATTTTATCTTCTATTGTCATCATTCGAGGGTCGGAATCGGAGTAATAGACTGTCCCTAGACCCACCCAGCCTTTAATTGGTACCTGCAAAGTATATATATATATATATATATATATATATATATATATATATATATATATATAATATTTCTGGACTGGCCTATATAAATCATAAAATTCCATTTCCTCCTTAAGCAGACGTTCACCTGTCAATTCATCAGCAAGTTAATAGTCGTTGTAATAGTTGGGTTTAATGGCTGATAAGATAAGACAGAAATGTCTGGTATCGCTGGGAATTTCTCTTAAATATAGATATGAAACCATCTTGACGATTGTTGGAGATAAAGGTACTATCTCATAGAAACTCATAGAATTCCTGATGTCATAAAACAGATATTCAGTAACAACAAATAATAGAGAGGAGCTCCCTTTAACAGACGGCAATAAATAAATTATTTGCGATTTGGGTTTATGTTTGCAAGAAGGAAGAAGATGAAGATGTTGACGTAGCAGAAACAGCTGTAGACTTTTTTTTTTTTTTCTTCTTTTTTCTCTTTTTAGCGCGGTTCCTCCCTCCCCCATAGGGAGGAACCCCGCTTATAGGGTTGATACAATGAAACAATCCGGAAGTGCCGACTAGAAAATTTCGCGTTTCAGAACCCCTAGAGACCGAAAATAACGGTGGTTCAAATTTGTATATATATATATATATATATATATACACACATATATATATATATATATATATATATATATATATATATATATATATATATATTTGTCTGTTCGCTCTCTAAATAGAAGACGAATGGTCCGATTTTGATGAAATTTGGTACAAAAATCCTTCGTCCAATTTGAAAGGTCAAGTTCGTTAACCAGCAAAATCCGCCTACTGGAAGATGGCGTTTGGGGCGAAATTCGCGCAAAAAAAATTGTAACGCTTACGTTTTTGAGTTCATAAGCTTCTAAGTACTCGTTTTATATGACTCCTGGGCTAGGAAAACGAATGAAACCATTTTCAAGGCGATAGTTTTAACCGTTTCCGAGAAAATTGGAAAAATATTTTTTGAATACCGTTTTTGGTTTGGGTACTTAGAATCATGGGATTCAGTTGAAACATTTTCTGCATGTTCTACTTTCATCAAAACTAATATGTTGAAATTTTGGTTACGTTTGGAGTTAAGGAAGGGTTAGAATAAAATATTTTATTAACAGACATAAAAAGTTTTAGTAACTTTGTTTACTTTCCTTAATATCTCGAAAAAGGTTGAGAATCTTGTGAAACGGAAGAATACCATTAGAAAGCTTATTAAATGCTCTAAAAAAAAGGTTCTAATGAAAGTTTTGATTAGGCGATGTCAATCGGAGAAATAAGAGCTTAAAACTTTAAAGTAATTGATTTCGCTTATTCGAACTGTTCTTTTTGTCTGTTTTTTATTCCTTGTTATTTTTTAATTGCTTATTGTTGGATAATGTATTTGAAAATAAAACAGGTTAAGAAAAATAAGAAAAACAATTTAATGTTAGAAATATGGATTTCCAAGATATATAGCTTTTCAACTGCCTAGCGTCCTTCCTAGGGAGGGTTCTTTGTCTTTGATTTGGGTACTTAGAATTATGGGATACAGTTGAAACATTTTCTGCATGTTCGAGTTTCATCAACACTAATATGTTGAAATTTTTGTTACGTTTAGAGTAAAGGAAGGGTTAGAATAAAATATTTTATTAACAGACAAAAAAAGTTTTGGTAACTTTGTATAATTTCGTTAGTATCTCGAAAACCGTTGACAATCGTGTGAAGCGGAAGATAACCATTCGGAAGCTTACTAAATGCTCTACAAAAAAGGTTCTGAAGAAAGTTTTAATTAGGCGATGTCAATCGGAGAAAAAAGTGCTTAAAGCTTTAAATTAATAGATTTCGTTTATTTCAATGGTTCTTTTTGTCTGTTTTATTTCTTGTTATTTTTTAATTGCTTATAGTTGGATAATGTATTTGACAATAAAACTGGTTAAGTAAAATAACAAAAACAATTTATTGTTAGAAATATAGATTTCCAAGATTCCAAGACCTTGTCACTAGCGGGTCTGTTTCTAGTGTAGCGGACCCTTCCAGGTAAGATTGTAAATCATGACCTTTCAAGACTTTACTACTCACAGGAATGGCGTTAGTGACCTTAAGGGTTGACACGCCATTATAATAATTAATTTTAAAAAAAAGACTGGTGGAACCAAAATAATAACTGCTTCTATTTTAATCTTTCCAATTTAGACTAGGGATATGAACGGAACCGCGCTAAGATGATGCAGTCCTGCGAGACGGACTTTTTTTTTTAAATTAAGAAGACTAACTGATAAAATCGGGAAAGTATTGGATAAATATGAGACTAAAACAGTATTCATTTTCTTACAATGAAACTCGGAAGAAATAATGAGGAACATTTGTCGTAAAAAAAATAATAATGCAAATCGGTCCAATAAAAGTTAGGGTTTATACGGCAACAAACTTAAAAATAAAAAAAATAAAATAGAAGCGGTTATTGGTAGGTTTTGAACTTTCGAGAAAAATATATAATCAAATCTGAATGAGAAAGATAATTTAAATCGCCACACCAGGAAACATTCGCTCAAGAAGTTACCAATACGTTTCTCATTTTCTTATATTGTTTTATTAATATACTCATTTTACTATTAAACGTAATTGAAAACAATTAAAAAATGAGTTAAACTGAGACAAAAACACGCATAAAAGGACAATACTAACACTTTCTAATAAGTTACACTAATAAGTTTTAGGCACTTATTTCTCCAATTGACACAGCCCCATTGAAAATAGCTTCAGAACCAACTTAGTGGAGCATTTAGTAAGCTTCCGAATGGTCTCCTTCCATCTACCACGATTTCCTAACCGTTTTCGAGATATTTAACAAAATTAACAAAAAGAAAATATTTTAATTGGATCAAACATTTTCACCCAACCCAAAAAACTATTTATATCCACTTTTCTCAAAAACCGTTACAGATATCACCTTGAAAATGGTTTCATTCGTTTCCCTACGTTTAAGAACTTATAAAAAGAGTACCTGCAAGCATACAAACTCGAAAACTTAAGCGTTAGGATTTTGTTCGCGCGAATTTCAATCCAAAAACCATGTTCCGGTGGACGGATTCTGCTGGTTAACGAACTCAACCTTTGCAATCAGACGAAAGATTTTTGTACTAAATTTTATACAAATCGGACCATTTTCAGCCGTAAAAAATTATTTTAGTGATCTATGGAAACGTAAAACGTCCTAGTCGGCACTTCCGGATTGCGGATTAATAACTAAAAATTAATAATTGCGTCAGCTGCCAACAAGAAGATTACACATTAGTTTCTGAACCACAAGGATGAACTGGGATTAAGAACATTATGGACGTTTGTGTAAATACGATTGACAAGTTCTTAGTTATTTTGCCTGAAAACTATATGCCCGGATACGTAAATACTACTTTTCTATTTATCCATTCTTGATCTCTAGAGGGGGTTGTATTAGAATTTTGAATATTGTACAATTTTAGAGAAAATTTTATGAGAGAGATTCCATATATATTGTAAATGTTCTAAGAGTAAAAGAGAAAGAAGATTTGGATTTTTCTAATAGACATGACCAAGTAAAAATTTATTCTGACTAAGACCACGATAGTGACAAATATCATGAGTGGCGCCTGATGACTAATATTAACGATTACTTTATTATATTCCAAGTTTCTCTTTTTATTGAAGTTGATCTTTTTGATCTACGACTAATTCTAAATATATTTTAGCGCGGTTCCTCCCTCCCTTCATAGGGAGGAACCCCGCTTATAAGGTTGATCTCATGAAACAATCCGGAAGTGCCGACTAGAAAATTTTGCGTTTCAGAACCCCTAGAGACCGAAAATGGCGGAATCATATATATATATATATATATATATATATTTGTCTGTTCGCTCATTTCTGGCTTCCCTAATGATCCGATTTTGATGAAATTTGTTACAAAAATCCGTCGTACAATTTGAAAGGTCAAGTTCGTTAACCAGCAAAATCCGCCTACTGGAAGATGGCGTTTGGGGTGAAATTCGCGCAAAAAAAATCGTAACGCTTACGTTTTTGAGTTCATAAGCTTGTAAGAACTCTTTTCATAGGCTTCTTGGGCTAGGAAAACGAATGAAACCATTTTAAGGCGATAGCTTTAACCGTTTTCGAGAATATTGGAAAATTAGTTTTTGAATACCGTTTTTGGTTTGGGTACTTAGAATCATGGGATTCAGTTGAAACATTTTCTGCGTGTTCTACTTTCATTAAAACTAATATGTTGACATTTTGGTTACGTTTGGAGTTAAGGAAGGGTTAGAATAAAATATTTTATTAACAGACATAAAAAGTTTTGGTAACTTTGTATACTTTCCTTAATATCTCGAAAAAGGTTGAGAATCTTGGTAAACGGAAGATTACCATTAGAAAGCTTACTAAATGCTCTACAAAAAAGGTTCCGAAGGAAGTTTAAATTAGGCGATGTCAATCGGAGAAATAAGTGCATAAAACTTTAAAGTAATTGATTTTTTTTATCCGAACGGTTCTTTTTGTCTCTTTTATTCCTTGTTATTTTTTAATTGCTTATAGTCGGATAATGTATTTGGCAATAAAACAGATTAAGTAAAATAAGGAGGTCAATTTATTGTTAAAAATGTAGCGTTCAAAGAGAGGCTTTCCAAGCCCTCTGGCCTTGGGCTTGGAAAGCCCACGGCTTTCCAAATGCCTCTCGGCGGAGGCCCTTCTGGCCGACTTATGGGTTAGCCGACCCATACAGGTAAGACCATAAATCAAGACCTTTCCAGACTGGTGGAACCAAAATAATAACTGTTTCTATTTTAATCTTTCCAAATTAGACTAGGGATAAGAACGGAACCGCGCTAAGATGATGCAGTTCCTGCGAGTCGGACTTTTTACATATTTATACACTCGTATTTTTTTATGTTGTCTCACAATTGCTTATTTGACATCTTTTGATTTTTAAGCAGTTTTATTACCTATTTGAATAATTGTAACGGAATAAAATGTGTATAAGTGTACTGAGCGAGTTGCCTTAATATTGGATGGTAATAAATAAATAATCTATTTGTCTTGATGCTTTGGAAATTTTTTTTTTTTCAAGAAATTATTCATTTAATTTTTATTTCAATTTTTCTTTTAGAAATGTTATTCTCCTCCTTTTCGTTATTTTTTATGGTGGTCAAATTTAAGTTTTGACATCTGCCCGTTTTACATTTAATTTTAAACGTTTTTTTTTTCTTAGGTATTATAAATCTTGATAAATCGGAGGCCCGCTGGGCGTGAGTGTTAAGACGTGAGCATTTAACACTCTGTGCCAAGGGTCGTGGATTTGAAAAGGGTGGTAACCTATAGATAACCCGTCCCAAAATTCGTAGATAATAATAATGGACGTTAAAATGTAAATAATAATAATAATCTTCATATAGACCGAAGTCTTAAATAAATTTTAGTACTTTTTGTACAGCCCTTTCTATATCCATTAAGTTTTTTGCCATACTGCCTGAAATGTTATCCTGTTTCCTTGCCCGGTTGTGTCCTGTTCTATGAGCTGTGAGGAAATGTTCTATTGTTAATTCCTCACGGCAGACTTTGCAGGTGGGAGCGTAACGCCGTTTTAGATTTCGAGTGTGCGTTAGTTTGGTATGGCCAAGTCGTATTCTTGGCAAAACCTCTCTTCTGTCCAGTCCGCTTAATTTTTCAGTTTGTATGCTATTAATTTGTGATGTTCTAGCATCGTTTTCTTCCTCTTTTAAAAGGTTTTTTTTTTTTTTTTTTTTTTTTTTTTTTAATAAACGAAATGGTGGAGACTATTACCCCAAACGAATCTAGAACGTGAATCATTGATCTGAAAGGAACAAGTTCTGAACTCCATTTCAACTAACGGATCTCGGAGCCTTGACATTTAAGGCTGCTGGAAGTTGGTGTTTCCTTTGGTTTTCCTTGTATTGTTTTGCACGTGAAAACATAGGAATTTGAATGATACTATGAACGATGTTTTGATGGAACAGATGAAACAATAGAAAACAAATCAAAAACACAAAAACCTAATATTAATTTCAAACATACTTTTTTTATGTGGATCACTTTTGAGATTATGGTAAAAGGCCGATTTGTAGGAACTGCGTCATCTTTTAGTTCTTGTTCCCTAATGTCATTTGGAAAATATATAGTTAATATTTTGTGAAACATTTAAACGCCTGGCCACATCCACTCTGGAAGGTCAATGACAAACAATCAAAAATTCTTTTTCATTTTACGAATATTGGTTTATTGGCAATTTTAATAATAAAATCAATTGTAAAAAAAAAAAAACAACAAATAAAAAAAAAACTGACGAAAAATAACACAATGAACTAACTGTTCAAGGCTACGAAATCAACATTCGATGATTTAAGGACTTATTTATCCGCGGGAGATTGTTCCACCGAAAATTACTTTAGAACCCTTTTTGTAGAAAATGTAGTCAACTTTTGAATGGCTACCAAGATTGCCCAGTCGTGTTCGAGATATATAAGAGAATTCCAAAACTGCTAATGTCTGTTAATAAACTATTTTTTTTATAGTACTTCCTTAAATCTAAAAGTCACCAAAATTAAAATATCTTAGTTCTGATGAATTTCAAACATCTGGAAAACAATTTAAATGAATTTTTAAGAATGCAAACCGAGAATTAGGAAAACTAATTAACTTTTCTTGAAACCTATTCGAAATATCGAATTAAATGATGTTTTCATACGTTTTTCTGCGTTAGAAAACCTATAACAAAATCTACCTAGAAGCTTATATACGTAAAGCCGTAAGCGGTACGATTTTTTTTTCATGCGAATTTGCCGGAAAAACAGTGTTTAATCAGACAAAGTATTTTTGTTCCAAATTTCAGCAAAATTGGACCATTTTTGGGGCGGCTCGAGAGCGAACAGACAAATGTAAATAGATGATTTTGAACCATTGTATTTTCTTGATCCATGGGTATTAAAAAAATGAAAATTGGGAGTGAGCTTCCTCCACATGGAGATAGGAGAGCAACGCCCTGAAAGATTGAAGAATCAATAATTTCAAAGATTGCATGTAATCATTACAACTTTTGCTTTATTTTTCGAAACTAGCAGGAGAATATAAATCACAAATGAAACCCAATCAGACCGATGTCTTCAGCTCAAGGACCAAACAATCACAGCTCCCTCACAGAGATCATAGACCGAATTCTGTTCACTCCATCACATGGCATACTCGCCAAGGTACACACTTTATGCATGACATTATATTCTCACTGGGCTTTGTACAAGTTGTAGCACTTTGGAAGGAATTTAGTACTTAGTGGGACACACGGAGGAAATTCGACAACTCGTCTTCGATCCTGCCTGCCATGTACCAAAAATCTCCCTCCTAAAAATGCTATATATATATATATATATATCAGTATTGCACATCTAGTCCTCCGTTACAGAAGCAGACTCAAATATATAAAATAATATGTAAAAATTGAGGTAATAATAATATCCATGAAATAATAGAGACATGAACCATACAATTTAAAAAAAAATGAAATTTCCTCCTCAAACTAAATAATATCAAATTTACAAGCACATAATCTGAAGATTATAATGTATATATAAAATATTGCAAAATCATACAGACAATTGGATTGAAAATGGTTTATAGCCGAACCGTTTCCACAACAAAAATGTAACATAAAATACAAAACTATTGAAGACTTAATAAGCTGTTGCCAACTACCTAGAACATCTTAGTTTTCAACTTAGGATCTACACACACACACACACACACACACACACACACACACACTCACTCACACACACACACACACACACACACACACACACACACACACACACACACACACACACACACACACACGCACACACACATATATATATATATACTAGCTGATCCAGCCATGCGTTGCTGTAGCTTAGTTGTTATCTTAGATTGAATTATTTTTTTTTTTTTTTTTTGCTCACAATTTTGATACACTCAAATAATACTTACTTACTAATAAAGCTGAAAATAGTTATGTTATTTATTTATTGAACGTATTTAAATTTTAACGTCCATTTATAATTATTTATTTATTTATTTATTTATTTATTTATTTATTACTTGATTGTAACGGTGACGATTAACAAATCATTTATAATTAACTCGGAATTTTAGGATGGGTTATCTATAGGTTACCAACCTTTTCAAACCAGGATAGGGATGATGCCTTTTCTTTTTTTACGAAAGAATAGCTACCACCCCTAGTCGGAATCGAACCCAGAACCTTAGCGACGGAGTGCATATGCCTTAGCACACACGGCCATCGGGCCTTCCAATTTTATATAGTATATTAACTATAAAACGTCCAGCCAAAATTTGAAAGCGATAGGTAAAGTAAGTTTGCCTTTTGCTAATACAAATAGATTTGATGGTTTCCCCACGTGAACAATGACATATTGTTGCCTATGAGATGAACACGTATTTTCCAAGTCCACCCATCGTTGGACATCGTTTGTCCTTGAAACTTTATTATTATCATCGAGGAAACAAAATGAATCGGAAATTGTAGCCTTTTAAATGGCATTGATTATTCTGACGGTATTAATGGAATAAGTAGTATCAATGATATCCAACCGATAATTTTCTCAACTAGCCCTGAGATGAGAAAATTCCTGCCGCCGCACAGTGGGCAAAACGACTATTTTACGGCGACAAATTTCAAAAATGTGATGTCGTAAAAAGTCAATTTACGAGTCTAAACGTGCTCAAGTCTTCTATTCATTGAAAACAGAACATTTTTTTTATCTAGTTTAACCCAAACCTGTTTAAGACAATAAGGAAGGCAACCATTGCTAGTCACTTCTACTTCCTCTGTTTAGTCTTGTTCAAACTAGGGTCTTTGTAAGGTGTGTTTTAAAAATTGCGTGCAAATTTTATAAATTCTTTTCACAATAGATTTATTGCCTAGTGGTATGCTCTTTATAAATACATAATATATATCTAATAGATTGTTCATATTTTGTTGATTACTCAAGTATGAGTAAGGTTTAAAAAAAAGTTCCACAAAGTTCCAGTTCCAAATTTTTTTTTCGATAAGCCTTAAGCTTCTACTTTACTGTCTTGAGACTTTCAGCCCCCCCTTCTTCCCCCTTTTAATGTAAATTTAAATTTAGTTTAGGCAGTCTGATAGAAGCTGAAGTATCCGCGTCGCACAGTGGGCGAAAATCACCTTTTAGGACAAAATTCAAAAAAATATTTTTACAAATCACTTACTAAATACTGTCTAGTATTAGTAGGATTAAGGTAAAATGTAAATATTTACTTTCTTGGATCATCAACGGGGAAGGAAGGGAATATTAATCGGACTCTAAGAAAGGGAACATTTTTCCCAGTGTTTATAGCAGTTTGGTTCTTGTAATTACTTTTCCATTTTTTGAACAGAAACTATACGTCATTATTTAAATTTCATGTTACCGATGTATATGTAATTAACCTATTGAAGTGTAATTTACCACATGATCCACTTCAAGAACTGTCATTAGAAAATGAGGCAGACGATGCTGAAGGATGTAGCAGTATAGAATCAGACGATGATTAATGGATACTTCGTTTTTAGTGCCTAATATAATTGTATATATTTGTTAATATAAAAAAAAATGTCAGTACAATTACTTTTTTCTTTAAGTTGCTTGTCTATTTTTGTTATTTATTTTCGAATTATAGCCTACGTATTATTTTTTATGAATATATGTATTATGTTTATGTAAATAGTAAATGCAAAAAGTTACTACTTAAATGTTCCAAAGATTTAAAAAATGTTTGCCCAATTTTTATCTGTTATGTCCAAATATTTGTGTGTCTAGAACATTTGTTTGTTGGATATACTACAAACTATGGGTCAACGATTTTTTTTAAATATTTTTCCCTATTTCAGTGACCTCAAAAATATTGAAAAACACAAAAAAATAATTTTGTCGCCCTAAAAGTGGATTTTTGCCCACTATGCGCCGGTGGGAATCGAACCCACCATCTCCCGCCTAGGAATCTAAGGAATTAGCCACTAGACCACGGGGATACCCCGTCAAACCTTGTTATTAGGCACTTTTTGAACTAACCAATAAATAAACGCAATTGTCGTAAAATAAATATTTAATCTGTAGTAACAAATATTGAAGTCAATAATGTCAATGTCGGATTAAAGGTTCTACGGAGATGTTCATCGTCCCATTAAGCGAAAATAACTTATGTGAGCGTGTATAGAAAATAATTTCGGAGGGGGTAGGAGAATTTCGGGGGGGGGGGGGCTGAGAGCATTTGGGGGAAATGGAATAGTAACAATCTAGAACTTGGAATAGTTAGCAAATTAAAGCACTATTTCACCCAAAAAAAATATTTTTTCTCAATTAAGTGATCTTATTTAATTCATTCTTAAGGCTTTTATGACAAATTTTTACCGATTTCAATGGGTAGGAGGGCATTCAGCCCCCCCCCTTATATACTCCCATGAAAACTTAGAAATGAATTTATGGTTACTCGATAGCACTAACGTTCGTTGTTATTTCACAGAAGATGTTTCCGTTAATGTACGTCCAATCCTTTTGTCATATATTATATAGGAATTCGCTTACGAACGTACAAACTTCAAGAACTGCAAATCGTCTCCAGCACAGACACTTAAAAAATATTATCTCAAGGTATTTTGTAATCACATGAACTTTCAAGCATTCAAAGGAGTATGAAAAACTCATTTATATTATTACCGGAACAAACTGTAAACAACAGAAAGTCTATTAACCAAGGAAAACCTGACAATTACTAAGAAAATGAGGAAACTAATTAAAAATGCAAATCTTTCTTAAAATGTCTCTAATATGTATACACCAGGTCTTAGTTATTTCTAAACAGTGTTTACCAAATATTTATGAGAAATCATGTATATATATGTATATATATATATATATATATATATATATATATATATATATATATATACTGGTCTGGAGGACCTGAGTTCTAAGCTCGTGCGCACTAAAGATTTTATCTTCTAGTGTCTTCGTTCGTGGGTTGGCTTCAGGGGCCGTGCATAGCCCCACCCAGGCTTTAATTAATTTATTACTGGGTACCTGCATGGGGGAAAATCAGGCGGCCGGAGCATACTACTTTGCCGTTAGGTCAAGAAGCAGATACCACTACGGTATCTGCCTCTCTGGGCTTTCATGGCCTGTTATGGGACTGATTTTTTAAATTTATATATGTATGTACTATGACTCGGTTGGTTATTTCCTATCTTCGTAAAGTATACCACTAAAGCTCTATGCAATTTTTTTCTGATTTAAGCCATTTAAGGAAGTGAATATAACTAAAGGTGGTTCAAATGTGTATTTATACACACACACACACACACACACATATATATATATATATATATATATATATATATATATTTTATTAAACTTAAATGTAAGGCCTTCATGAATTATTAAGTATAAATTCCTTTAAGAATACTTTTTATTTATTTTTTATCACAAAAATAATCATGATATTAGTTTTTTTATTACTGGTTTCATTCCTCTTTGTTCCAATTACTTCGTGAAATTGAGAGATAATCTCAGTTCTGAGTACACCGTTGGAAACATGATTACATTTTACAACTTTTGTGAGTTTCGGCAGCCTGCAGGATTTGTTTTAGAAGAGTAGTGATTTTCGAAATTTTGTCGCTAACCGGAACCTTTTTTTCTAATTTTTACTTTTGGAATTGATTTTGATGTTTGAATGAGATACATTGGATGTGCATTAACCTTAAAAAAAATTGAATGATGATTTTCAAAAATGAAATGAAACGTTATAAACAAATGAATAGAAAGCGAGAAAATTGGAGTTGTTCTACAAAAAGCACGTTTTTTTTTGGAATGAACCTTTAGTACGCCATATGTCTGGAGTGAGATAGAAATTTTTGGTTGGTAGTGTTGATCTACATTTCTTTTCTTGTTTCACCCCTTGGAGTATTGTCATTAGCTTGCGATACACAAGCTGATGACAATACTCCATATATACATATATGTATTAACACAAATTTGAACCACCGGTTTTACTTGTCGGTACTTTCAGATTGCGTCATCGGATCAGTATCTTTAGCGGGTTTCCGACCTATGGAGGTAGGTTGATAACGCGCCGAAAATTGTAACGAATCATTAAAAACCGAGCATTATCAAAATTACGAATTTCTCCAAGTGTCCAATCAAAGCGAATACCTACTTGCACAGTGTAATCTGCGGGCTTTCTCTCCCTAATAGCTAAATCCAGACAGCTATTACCCCGTAAGGAGAGCGGGGGCTTGATGTAGGCGTAAATGAAACAAGTTTCTTACCACGCAGTTTCATCTTGAAACGTTCCTTGGAAAGTTATCATACATCATGGAAACAATTTAACTATAATTAAATCATTCATATTCATATCATACGTAGATGGTAACAGGAATTATTTCACATTAAAACGTTTATCAAAAGGAATGAAATGTTGGTGTTATTATTCCTAGACAAATTTCCGTTAGAAATAATTTTAAATTGTCTTACAATATTTTTACACATAGAAAAACCTGCGCTCAAACTCATTAAAATTATCTTATCATTTTGATATTCACTTTCGACCAAAAAGTTATTTATTTATTTATTCATTCCTCCTTTTCATGAAATTTCGGCCATTTATTCATTTTCACGTTTGAAAACTGCAGCCTCTTTTTTACAATCAGCCTATAAAATAGATATTAATAGCTATTTTGAGATTTATATTACAAATTGTAAAAATTAGGCTGTTGTTTTTAAGTGTTAAAATGGCTAAATGGGCAAAACGTAATGAACAAGAGAAAAAATAATTTACTAAGGTAAGATTTTGTTCTGAGGTGAAGATCAAACTATAAGGCATTTTTAATAATTTTAAATTTGAGAAAACTAATCCTTGGATACACAATATATTCAGGGCATCATCCTTGGAGCCCCCAACTTTTTGTGTTTATTCAACCCTATGTGTTTCACTTAATAATATATATATAATATATACATATATATATATATATATATATATACATATATATATATATATATATATATATATATTGTGTGTCATTTTATAGGTTCCTAAACGTAGGAAACCAACTTTAAAGCGATATCTGTAACCGTTTACGAGAAAAATTGATACAACTACTTTTCAGTATTATTATTATTCAGTATTTAAAACGATGGATTCAGTTGAAACTTGTTCCAGACATTTACAATTCTTCTAATCTAGGATATTTAAATTTTGGTTGCGTTTGGAGATAAGGATGTATGAGGGAAAAAAAAATTAATAATAGACCTTGAAAAGTATTCAGATCTTGGCATACTTACAAAAAATATTCGAAAACAGTTGGGAAATCGTGATGAGTAGAAGGTGATCATTCGAAAGCTTACTAAATTATCTACAAAAATGCTACAGCTGTAATTTTCGATAGGGCGGTGTCAATCGGAGAAATAAGTGCTTAGGAATTGTTAGTTTTTTTTTTTTTTTTTTTTTTTTTTTTTTTTTTAAATTGCATTTAAAAAAAAACCCTACCATTTTGTGCTTAGGGTACAATCAGGTTCCGGTTGTGGTTCAAATCTCATATTACTTCTCTTTGAGATTTCATTGTATATTTTTCACGAATGATCAAAGCCTACCAATAACTGTTTTTATTCCTTTACTAATGGCATTAGGGATATGAACGGAAACTCGCTAAGATGACGCTAGCTTTGTCGTTAGGAATATTCCTTGTGAATTTCGCCCATGCGGGATTTGAACTTTTGCGGCAAACTGAAAGGAACTAAAGTAGTCGAATGATTCTACTCCTCAATTGAAGTCGAATCTATTGTGTTTAAAACGTTTTACCCTGAAGAGCTACCAAAAGGGTGCTCTCTCGAGAATTCACTAAATTCGATGAAAGGGTGAGTTAATTACTAAGAATTTCTAGTAAAGGTTCTACAATGAATTTTTTTCGACGTGTTTACTCTTTTATAAGTTTCTTTCCAAGTACTCGGTCGGACAAACAAACATTTGTTTCTGAAAAAAAAAAGATATGTTATTAATATGTTGTAGATCGTAAGTTGAAAACTAGACTTTTTTACTTTACCCACGCTAGTTACTTTTATTACTAAAACAGTTATTTATTGTATCATTAAGTTAATAGTTATGAAGAACAGATGTTTAAACTAATAATTAGTTTAAATAAATTATTTATTCAACAAATGTAAACCGAAAAAAAAAATTGAAAATACGCTATTTCTTCCGATTTCAACGCACGACTCAGTTTAATCAAATTCATTATTTGGCAACTTCAACACAGCACAACAAACACAACTTCAACGTGCCTTATAATCTATAACCTCTTTCATGTATAAACTTTATGTAGCCTAGCAACACCTGTTACAATATTGTAACAAAATATTATGACGTTATTCTAAAAAGTAACTGGCGTGGATAAAGTAAAAAAGACCCCAAGATGTTCTAGGTAGTTGGTAACAGATTATTAAGTCTTCAATAGTTGTGAAATATCCAATTGTCTGTGAAATACAATTAATTATACTGGTTAGGATATTAGGTTGAACAAATAATAAACATAAAGTAGTCGAATGTTATGTATTATGTTTATTATTTGTTCATATTTTAACTTAATATCCTAAGAAGTATAATTAATTTTATTTCAAAGACAATTGGATTGAAAATGGCTTATAGCCATTTGTAATTAAAATACAAAACTATTGAAGACTTAATAAGCTGTTACCAACTACCTAGAACTATGTTATTAACGTTTCGCGTGAAATCCTTCAGAAGTGACGTTTTAGTGTCATTTTTTGAGTAAATCGTTGTCTATGTTGACATTACCTAGTGTGAAAAATGAATATTGTAAATGTACAGTGACATTTTTGATTATATTAAGTGTTATGGAGTACTTTTTTACATTATGTAATTCTTCAGCTATCAAATTAATCATTCTTGAGATTTGTCCTTAATTTTTCTTGACGAATATTCTTGAGGTAAAGCTAGCTTTTAAGAATACTCATTGAAATCGAATTTAAACCACTAGGACAGATTTAATATACTGGTCTGAAGTGGGAGAGGGATTGAGGTAATTCTCCACCTTAAGGGCAAAGCACTATAGCGATTTTATTGATTAACGAAATTGTTATTTTAATGTGGTCCTCCCTCCCTCCAAAGGGAGGAACCCCGCTTATAAGGTTGACCTCATGCCGCAATCCGCAAGTGCTGCCTAGAAAATTGAGCTTTTCGATGCCTGTAGATCACGGATATAACGGTATTCAAAAGTAAATATACGAAGGTCCCAAAACTTTTCATGACTATGAATAAACTTTTCTTTTTTTTTCGAATACTTCCTTAATTTCAAAATTAACCAAAATTTAAATATCTTAGTGTAGATGCATTTCACACATTTAGAAAATATCTCAAAAAAAGATATCGCCTTAAAAATGGACCCATTTCTTTTTCTCTTGGTTAAAACACCTATAAAGCTAGTACCTGCAAGTATATGACCTCGAAAACGTATGAAACGTTGTCTAGTAGGCCTGATTGATGCAAGAAATGTGTCAAACATTCTTTTGTGAACCCTCCTCAATAGCTACAATTCCTTTTGATAGAGTTGAAAACAAAAACTATGTAAAAGAGCGATTTCCTTATCTTAGTTCTGACTTAGTGAATATAGTAAGTATTTTGCCTATCTTGTTATATCTGAAGGCCTTGAGTAACCGTCATTAGTTGTATACTTTATTATGTTGATATGTATATTATATTTTATTATTTTAAACAACTTTTTTTTCCAGGTAAACTATCGATTTCCAAATGAAAATGCGTGAGTAAAATTTAATTCCAGTCAAACATATTGTTTTTAAACTTTGTTTGTATCCTGTAGGCACGACCATCTCACCTGTGGGACAATAATGTCTCATCATTATTTGAGAGAATTTCGTACCAAAATTATGATTCCTTGCATTTTTAATACAGAAATAAGCTACATTGATGAATACATTTTATTTTGTACTATTTTTTAAAATAAATAATAAGAAATTAAGTAAAAATCTTATAATAATATTTTATGGTCTAATTATATTAGCCGTGGAAATTCTTTCCCCATCAGTTTTTCTAATTGTAGAACAAATGTATGCTGGGCTTTATCTTCATGGATCCTGTATACAAGCCACCAATAATGTACTTCATTGAATAAATATAAAATATTATGGTATAATTAGGTAAATTTTTGGAGACAGCTGTCAAAAATTCATTCATGAATGCAACCTCAAACGTCCTTCACAATTATAATATTTTTGCTCTTTTATAATTGCTATGAACATGTGAATAATATTTAAATTTAATATTATATTTGTTATATATTAAACCCCAAATTCTAATGGACCAATTTTGGTTCTTATTACAATGCATCTCTTTCTTTGGTTGACCAGGATGTTTTGTTTCCGAACTAACCACTCCCTTCAGATGGAGCGATTTTGCTGCTTAACTTTCAAATAGAAAATGTGGTTTCCATCGTGATAAGTAACACAGTGTCAAAGATTCTAATATATACATACATATACAATTTAATTATACACACCCACGTGCACAAAAACATATATACATTTTAACGTGGCCATTTAAATATGAAAAAGATTTAAAAAAATGTTTTAAAAATTTTCTCATGCATGCAATCTAAATAGCTAAGCCAGATCACTGACAAATGCAGGAATATGATTTTCCTGGTGGTCTCATTTTTATAATGGCCTAAAATGTGACATTGATTTGTTTTGTGATTGTTTAGTTAGTTTGCAGTTGGGGTCCAATATTACATGGCTCAGAGACAACAATACAATATTTGTACTGATAACCAGGTAGACATCAGCGACCGTCCTTGGCGGAGCGGTACTCTTACTCGGTAGACAGCGTGGTCATTAACTGTCACAAAAGTCTTCATACTCTTATCAATTTGATAAGAGAATTGGAGGCCCTAGCGACGGCCAAAGTCACAAGGGCTTAAATTTGCAAGAGCTGTATCAACTTTGCGCGGTTCAATGACGTTCTTCCTATCCGTGCTGCCATTTCGAAGGCTCGCAAAAGAATCAGTTTATGTTTTACTTTCAAGCTTTTTGCAATTTCTGTGGATAAATTATGTATCAGAAAAATGTAATCGTCTAATCAAATGTCTTCAAGAAGGATAGGAGTACATTAGTTAAGTTTGCTTACAAAAATTAATAATGTATACAGAAATTGATTAATACGAATGACAAAGTTAAAAAAAAAAAAAAAAATTAAAAATAAGAAAGTAACCAAATAATAATAATAATAAAATAAATGAAAATAACTAAATAAAAAATAATAAATAAGTACCTAAATATGAAAAAAATGAATAAGAAATAATAATGAATTGTATGAATAAAATTAACTCTGCAAAATCAATAGTTCAAGTCGGGCTAATCCGTGCACCCTTCTTTTAGGCGGCAGATGTTTCTTCGAAGCCCACTTGTGGAAAAAATAAGAGTTTTTTCCCTGTTATACTACATATTTATTTTACTCCATTATGCAGTAATATAAGGACACTAATTTGATTTTGACAATTGGCGAAGAAAATAGTTTGACTAAACGCAAAATAGAGTAGAATAAATTACATTTATTAAAAATAACCTGCTAAAAATTCATACCCCCTTTAATAAACAAATAAACCCTTCATATCTACCACCCTTCTATTATCACTACACTTTTATGACACCTCTCTCCAGGCCCCTGTTCCTTTACTACCACCCTCAACTTAATAGGTGGTCAAAACTCCCCGTCCCTCACCCCCTACTTTTCTCAAACTTACTACGATCCATCACATTCAGAAATGATTGCACACCCGTCACGCACGTTTTCCTTCCTCTGACCGGTAAGCCTATTTTCATCAATTTTAGATCTGTTTCTCTTTTAGGAGCACAATTGGTTTGATCCATTCTTAAGACTTTAATAAGTCCTTTATTTATATATTCATTTTACAACGTTTCGGCCTTCAGGCCATTTTCAATATCTTATTTCTAGCAGCCTCTTTTTTAAAACCTTTAAAAGAGATCATGAAAGATTCTTGGCAATGTGGGGGATATAAAAGAAAATGGTGGTGATTAAGTTTCGGAATACACCTATAAAATTTGAATTTTTATGAGAAGAATTGCCAGGATGACAAGGCCTAAACTTAAAAGGTTTTAAAAAAGAGGCTACTAGAAATAAGATATTGAAAATGGCCTGAAGGCCGAAACGTTGTAAAATGAATATATAAATAAAGGACTTATTAAACTCTTAAGAATGGATCAAACCAATTGTGCTCCTAAATTAGACTGACCTCAGAATCCCTTCCTTTTTTTGGGGGAAAAAAGGAAAACTTTTTAAAAAAAGACAATCTGTTTCTATGTTATCTTTTTCTAAGTTTTAAATCTGTTTTAATCTAATTCTAATTTACGTCCTACCTATAGCTCAAACTTACCAAATCATTCACCCTCTTTTATATATAATGTATATATATATATATATATATATATATATATATATATATATTTATATATATATATAAATATATAAATGTATATTAGTATTAACTCACTCCTAATTGTTTTACAGCCCTGATGAAGGCTTGAATTTCAAGCCGAAACGTCGTCCAATAATAAAACTAATTTTCATATTACAAATATAGTTTTATGAAAATGCCACGAGCGACCCTGGCAAATTCTACCTTCACATCACCAACGGCCAACGATCTCCTGTTAATAAATTGAAAAATAAGCGGGAGAGAGGAACCCTACTAAAATGTTATATTTTGCATTTAACCAAATTATTTTATGTACCAATAATCCTTAAACTGTCAAAATCAAATGAATGTTCTTATATATCTGCAGAAGGTGTTAAAGAATTCTTTCTAAGCATCTAAACATTGCATTTTTTACTACACGAGCTACATTTCACTTCGTATACACTATATTTGGTATCGTTATCGGTTAATATATCTTTAATTACACTCAAATAAGTTTTATTTTTTTGCAACATTCCTAAGCGTTAATTAGAAATTTAATAATCATATTTATTGAATCGGCCTTCCACCTGCTATATATTAAGTGGGTTAATTGGCAATAATTATAAATTAATTATTCTCATAATAGAGAAAAAATTGTAATCGTAATAAGCTAATCGATAGAATTGAAAATAATGGGGTTTCAAGCTTAATGAAAATAATGTAACATTTTCAATAGATCAGGCTATAATATATATTTTGTAAAACTAATTCCGGCGCTAATGGCCAAGTTGTAGATGCGCAGTAAAAAAAAAAAAAAAAAAAAAAAAAAAAAAAAAAAAAACTAATGAAGAAGTCATTTCTCAAGAGGAATATGAAAACTGTTGTATTCTATGTAGTTTGTTCCATTTTGGAATGGAATTCTTAGGGAATGTTAAGTTTCTTAGACTTTTGTAGAGTATAAAAATATTAGAAATGTCAAGTTCGTTCTCCTGCATGACCCGTCCACCAGAAAGTGGGGTTTCGGGCGAAATTTGTGCGAAAAAATCGTAGCTCTTACGTTTTAACGTCAATAAGCTTGCAGGTAAACGTTTTATAAGTTTTTTGACGTAGGGAAACGAATGAAAACATTTTTAGGCGATATCTGTAAGCTTTTATGAAGAAAAGAGATGCAATTGCTTTTGCTAAAACATTTTCGGTTTGGGTATTCAAAAAGAATTGATTCAGTTCAAAATCACGCTAGACCTTTGAAATTCATTTATATTGTGGTTACGTATGTAATTAAGTAGGTATTGGAGAAACAAATTTATCAACAGACCTGAGGAGTTTGGGTTTTTTTATATATTTTAGTAAATATCTCAGAAACGGTTGGAAAACCGTAGGACTTATTAGGTAACCATTCCAAAGCTTAGTAAATTTTCTACAAACCCGGCTCTACAATTATGTTCGTTGTGACCATCTCAGTCGGAGAAATAAGTGTTAACTTCTTTCCTTTGAATGGTTCTTTCTTTGTGTTAATTTTTTTTTTTTCAATTTTTGATTGCTTGTTATTTTGTAATTGATTTTAGCAGTAACATGAATTTTCCAGTTAAACAAGGCGCGAAACAATTGAAGAGACCGAGTGTGTATTTTCTACTGCTGTAAGTTTTTCTGAAATCCCACTTTTCTTTAAGTTTTCATCGGAGTAGTTGTTTAAATTTTCTACAAAATATTAACTACTAGCTGATACCCAGTCTGCCATGCTACACCTACTTTTTGTTTATGGCTCTCCCCGTATCAAGATCTAGTTTTCTATACCAAGTTACGAAAATCGGTCAAACGATTTGAATTTGTCTTAGTTCATAATGATACCGGCAGAGGCCAGCACAACAGCACTTCATCTAACAGCCGACAGAGGCCAGTAGAAGTCGATTCAAAATGGCCGTCACAATCTGAATGGTTCAGTGTAGCCATTTTTGTCTTGAACAAAACTTTAGACCTTTTGACCAAATTTTGAAATTTGACTATTTTGACCTAGCCTCGGAGATTTCTCGTATCAAGACCTGCCTGTGTGCCAAGTTTGGTCAAAATCGGTCAAACTCAAAAAATCGGTGTAGATTTGTATAAGGAACAATCAAACAGAAAAACAGACAGACACGTGATTTTTATATATATATCTATAGATGTTTATTCCTAGTTTTCGAAATGACGCAGTCCCTGCGAGTTGGACTTTTTTCTAGTAGGCTCAGGTTACAACAATAACTATTTTTGTAATACAGACATAAATAATCTGGGATGTTTCTAATTACATAAACATCCAAGGTATCACTAAAAATATTAATTTTAAAAAATATATTAAACATTATTGGATAATAATAAGATAATAAGGATAGAATGTTACTGATAACAGGTAAAAATAAAGGTATGTGAAGAAAATACAATAAGATAACCAAATCCATTAATAACTCGATTTAGTGTTTTGACGTTTCGTGCATCTTTCTTATAACTTCATCAGGTTATGTAATTTTCATAAAGTTTTGACAAACAGCTCGTGTTTGCCAGCCAGGATTAGAGTAATCCCAGAATTTTCTCAATAGCCAGAAAATCCTGAAATTAGTCCTTTAATATCAGCATAATGCATATAATCTGCTTAAATTGAGATAACTACAAAAATAGCAAATTGCATCAATTTTGTTGTTGGAATAAATCTCATTTCTTTTAGCACTGTTTTGGTCGTTAGAACCAAGTTTTTTATTACTGAAATATTTATTGATATAATTTTAAAGTCCATTTATGTAGAAAAAATTATTTTTAGGACGGGTTATGTTCCCAAACGAAATCAACCATCCCTGGCGGAAATCGATCCCACAACCTAAGGCACGAACATTCCGACCTTTTCACTGGAATAATTCATATTTATAACATCTATCTATTTACGGATTAAATAATGTAAAAATATTATATTATATATCCAACTAACACTCATTAATTTTTTTATTGTTGAAGTTATGGCCTTATATAGTAGATTTAGTTCGTGTTCTAGTCATGAAAGGAGCTTTGAAATATTTCTTTGAATTTTCATCGATCCTTCTTACTAAATACCGAAAATGAGCCAATTATATATATACATACATATATATATATATATATATATATATATATATATATATATATATATACACATATATAAAACATTTATGAGTGTGTAACATTATAGAAACGATTCAAGCTCGAGGAAGTTCTCCGCCATGAATACTTTCGGAGTTATAAGCGAAAGAAGATAAAACAAAAGCCGTGCTTTTTTCGATATTTTTTACATTTAAGAAAAACAATTTTCGATTTACGCATGAATAATTTATGGTTATATAAATTCTTCCGAATATATAGCTTGTATTAATAAAACTACATATACTTTTATTTATACTTTGTATAAATAAAATTACATATCCTAAAGTGGCCTACTTTTATAAAACCTGCATGTAAGAAAATGTTCACGCATTTAACCCTTTCGTTGCTCTGAACGAATGAGCTGTGCCCCAGAGGCTCCACACGAGTTAACTCGTGTTCCACTGTCGGTTCCCCTCACGCTCCACACGAGTTAACTCGTGGTCGGTATTAGCCCCGTATGTCGCTTCTCCGGCCTAGTGCTATTAACTTGCATAAAATCAGTGGGGAATTAGCGATATTAAGGATGGTTCGTAGGTTCATTAAATCTACGGAATATTATAATGTTTAATCAACTAATGTGTTTATAGAATAACCATACTATGTAAGATATAATAATATCTTATCTCTAAGACATCTAAAGAAGCCATAATGAAATGATCCATTCAATACAATTTTCTGAGCATTTCTACGACCTGTAATGACTAATACTTTTTCTCTAAAGGTTAAAGTAACAGAGACTTTATACCTCAAATATTCTAAAATTGCTAGTGATTTTATTATTTACGAATAGAGCTTCATCCGGTTCTTCACAAACTTTTCGATTTCATCAAGTCTTCTTCGTATAATAATTGAAATTTTTCATTGTGCAAGTCTATTAGTAACTATCTATGAAAAGTCCTACAATCACCATTGTTATGTGTAATTGTTGAAGGTGGCACACCTCGCCGCCTATTTGTAGTGCCGTACTTAGATTTGTCTCTCCAGCCATATTGTTGCTGATTATATTATTCAGTCACAATTTGTATCTTGTATAGTACGGTTGGTATAGATAGCCTCCTTCGATATGAGTGACGATGCACCTCGTTTTCTAAGAACAAGGAAGGAGTCGAACGGTGGAGAGGAAGAGATAAGGAGAGATTGGCGAGCGTACGGGGGGAGTTAGGCGGAAAACCATCGAGCGTACCGGGCGCTGCGAGTAGTTTCATTCGTCAGCAAAGAAAGGGTTAAAACAACGTATTCATGTTACTCCTTTTTGCCGAAGATAGGGCAGACGCCTTTCTTTTTTCTTTCTTTTTTTTTGTTTTTTTTTTTTTTTCGTTTTGTAAAGGAATGTCACCAACTTTAGAGGAATTTGAACCCACTTCTCTAGGCATTCATTTATAAAAAGTTACGTTTGTATGTATCTACGTGTAGAATTAAACAAAACTGAATATTAATGTTACATAATAAACTAACCATAAGATTAAATAGATTTGTATACAAAGTGACTTGTAAACAAATCTACAGAAGCATGTATATATTTTTACCCTGTAATGGAATGTGTGTAATGAACCACGGAAATGGCTAACCGTAGGAATATGAGGTTCTTCAAATGCTATGGCTTTGAAAATCCAAATTTGATGTTCAGCCCAATGGTATTCAAATTGGAACTGGTAATATCGAAGAAAATCTGTATCTAATTGGACAAATTTAGTAATTAAAAGCAATCAATTCAAAACAAGGGCAATTCCAGTGAGAATCAACTTGAACTGGATGGGGCCCGTGGAATGCGGGCAGTAGATTTAATTGTTCGAGTTGTTTTTCGTTTCGACAGCAGCTGAAGGGCCAATGGAGGTCGAGGGTTTCTATGACGTCACAGGAGTCAACCACCCGGCGATTTAGAAACACCTCTTCTACCTCTTTGTTCTCCATTTCCTATCTGCTTGTAACAATTATCCTAAAGAGGCCAACACATATTTAACAACTTGTATGTATCTAAATAAACACGATTAATTGATTGACACAAATTAGTATTATTGAATACTTCATATGACATGTTCAATGACACACGCCACGTGACACATTTAATTGAAACTCTTAGAGATTTTTCAGGTAAATGTGTCACCAACATAAAAGGTCTGAATCACAGGAACTGCGTCATCTTAACGCGTCAGTACATATAAATAGTGTCGTTTGCAATGATTACAATAGAAAAATTTAATGTTTTTCATTAAAAAGAATATCTAATTAAAAATTGAGGAAACGGAGACAAAAAAACGTTTCAAAAGAACAAAATTTAAGCAGAGATTTCTCTGAATGAGAGTGCTCTTTCAAAATTTGCATACGAGCCGTTTTTGTAGAAATTTTGATAAGCTTTAGAAAAGATGCTTTAAATTTACTACTTTTTTCGATCCGGTTTATATATATATATATATATATATATATATATATATGTATATATATATATATATATATATATATATATATATATATATGTATATATATATATATATATATATATATATTATAAAATTGTGACCTTTTTCCTTCAATATATTATTTGAATTGGCGGAAGGTCATACATATATTATTATTAGGTATGGACGTGGCCCTACCTGTGGAAGGTCTTCCGTAGCTAAGGCTAAATTTATGTATAAAGATTAAGTTGCTCCTGAAGAGGTGTCAAGAGACGCGAAACAGGTAGAGCATAGAATAAAATAAAGCATATAAAGTGAAGTTGATGAGTTTTATATATGCATGACCTTCCGCCTATTCAAATAATATATATATATATATATATATATATATATATATATATATATATATATTTGTAAGAAGATATTTGAAAACCCCAAGAAAAGTTTAATTTACTTCACGTTTCTCGAAAACGGATATTGTAAGGAACTGGTTTCATTAGGTTTCCCTCATTTAATGACTTATAAAAAGTGCAAATTTCTGGAAGCCTAGACAAAACTGTGAGCGCAAAAATGTGAGCGTTACTAGTTTTTTTTTTTTTTTTTTTTTTTTTTATGTTGCGGTAGGTGGAAGGTCTTTCAAATGTCACAAAGTATTTTTGTGCCAAATGTCATAAAATGGGTCCATTTTTGAGCCAGATAGACAGTGAACAGACAAATATATATATATATATATATACATGCATGTATATAAATGTGAACTCCCGTTATTTTCGATACCTATGGGTTCTAAAACGTGAACATTTCCGGATATCGTCATGAGGTCAACACCATTACTGACCTTCCTCCGCATGAAGGGAGGGAAGAACCGAGCAAAAAACAAATTCCCTTTATAAATGAAAAACAAAATATAAAATTGTGAAATTTAAACACAGGGAGATATACTATTTAAAATTTTATATCCAGTACGAGCCAGATTTTTCCCAAAGTATGTTTCTGTTATGTATCTTTGGCAAATCATATATTTTTTAAAATATTAAATATGTAATTATGACTAAGATATTAACCTTTTAGATAAAATAATTAATATATGATTATCAGAATATATGATTTAGACAGGATAAAGACGGATTTAGGCGTTCCTGTTATCTTATGAACTTAATAACAAAAGAAATTTTCACTTTGATTTATATATATATATATATATATATATATATATATATATATATATAAATCAAAGTATATATATATATATATTCCAGAGGGTGAAACCAAATTCAGTCTTCCCACAAATTTCAGTCACCCACCCTCTGGAATTAAGCAACCCCACTACCGGAAAACATCAATAAAATGTATATATATATATATATATATATATATATATATATATATATATAAATAAATCTCTTTTGTTATATATAAACAAATATCGGTCTCTCTAGAAAAAATTCCGCTACGCGGGAGCTGCATAAGGAAGCTCATTCCGCTGAAAGGAAAGCAAATACGAAAAAAGAAAAATAATAAAAAATAGTTTTGCGCGCTTGCCCGCTCCCTATAGGTAAGAACCCGTTATGACGGAGACCAGATGACACTATCTGGGTGTACTGAAAATCTAATGTTAATGACCCCATTGATCAAGTTGGTGGTTCAAATGTGTGTGTGTGTGTGTGTGTATATATACACACACACATATATATATATATATATATATATATATATATATATATATATATATATATATATATATATGTATGTATATATATATATATATATATATATATATATATAGGCGCAAAAATGACCCGATTTTGATTAAAATAAATACTTAGTCTAAATAATAAAATCAAGTTAATCAGCCTACTGGAACAAGGTTTGATGGGCGAAATTCGCGCGAAAAAATCATTGCAGTTGGGGCTTTTCGTTTGTTGGTTTCCAGGTACATTTTTTATAGGTTCTTAAACGTATTATAACAAATTGACCAATTTTTAAGGCGATATAAGTAATCATTTTTGAGAAAAAAAGGATAAATCTATGTTTTCTAACTAAATTGAGGTTTGGGTACTTAAAATAGTTAGATTCCAGTTGAAATATTTCTTAGATGTTTGAACGAAAACGCCCTAATATGACGCAGTTCCTGCGAGGTTTTCTATTATCTTAATGGCGTATTTGTACAAATTCTGAATTGTCCTACCACAAGACTTTGAATTTAATAGAATAGAATAATCTTTACTTCCAAAAGCTCCTTATCGAGATATTTTTTTTTTTTTTTTTTTTTTTTTTTTTTTTTTTTTTTTTTTTTTTTACGGCGCATCGAAAAATGATGGCCATTAGCGCCCGCGTCCAGGGTGCGGCCAGGCCTCAGCAAGCCCTGAGATGAGAAAATTCCTGTCGCCGGTGGGGATCGAACCCACCATCTCCCGCTTATGAATCCAGCGCGCTAGCCACTAGACCACGTGAGACCCCGTTATCGAGATAATAATAATATATTAATAATATTTATTTTTATTTTGTTAATGCTCAGCCTCTATGGCGAAACGCATATAATCCTCAGTGTGAGCCGATGTAGGTGCTCCAACAATCGATGCCACTCCAAAAAATCATCCATGTGAGTAGGTATGTTAAGTTAGATAGATTTAAAAACAAATAAGTTGAAAATAAATGAGAAATACAAGAATATATATATATATATATATATATATATATATATATATATATATATATATACCTATATATCTATAAAAAAAGAAATAAAATAAACATTTTGTTATTAAAAGGAGATGGTAATAAAATGTAAAGCATAAATCATTCTGTATCGCTGTGATTTTATTGTAAGAAGAAGTGAATTGGAATTCTTATTATTATATGACCATTTCCCCAGGTTGTATGTGAAGTCTATATTTTGTCGAATATGTTATTTTTTTTCAAAAAGGTCAGTATTGTATCAATATGTTGGCTGCCTTCAGAAAGTATATTTGTCAGGTCATGTGGAATGTCCAAGTTAGTCCGTAACCGACAGTCTGTTAATATATGTTTTACAGTAAGGTCTGTGGTACAATGTTTACATTTAGGTTTGTCAGTCATCAGGTACTCATGGGTTATGCGTGTATAGCCGATTCTTAGCCTCGCAAGGACTACTTCTTCTCGGCGTGAATTCCTGTACGATGATGACCAGTCCGAAATAGTGAGTTTAATAGTCCATAGTTTATTGTCAGTCTCAGTATGCCAGTCAAGTCGCCATTTGTCTAGTATAATTTTGCTGATATGTCTAGTAATGTGATTGTGAAATAAATGAAATTGTTGGTACGCCTGTTCTTCTGTCACAAGTCGAGCATGTTTATCAGCAGTTGTGTTTTGACCGAGGTCTTGATGTCCAGGCAGCCAAGATAGTGTTATATGTTTCTGTCGTGTCTGTAAGTCATGGATTTTATCTTTTATTTCAGTACATAGTGGGTGGCTTGTGTACAGGTTCTGGAGGCATTGTAGTGAACTCAATGAGTCGCTGTATATAATAATGTGTTTATGACGTGTAGATGGAATATTTTTGAGTGCAAGTAGGATGGCATATAATTCTGCCCCTAATATGTTTAAATATGGGGGGCAGCTTCTGGGCATAAATATCTTCTTGCATAACTGCTGCCGAGCCAACTCCGCTTTCAGTTTTTGAAATGCCCGATATTTCTCAGGGAGACCCAGATCTTGAAGAAGATGGTGCTCGAAAAGCTATCATATGCAGAAGCTAGGAAGAGAATCGCAAGTTCCTCTCTGACTTCTTATATTAATAATAATAATAACTTATTATTCTATGATGTGTCATATAATAATAAGTTTAATAATACTTTTGCGATTTAAGTCAGGATGCTAAATCTATTTAAAAAAATTCTTCAACTGTGTAATTTGGCCTTTTTCGGACCATTCTTTTCAGTCTTTTGGTCGGCTGGGTGTTTCTTAATTCCTGCGGGAGGCAATTGAACAAAACGGACCCACAAACCTCCACTCCTTTCCTATAAAAAGTTGTCATATGTTTCTCAATTTTTATTTTTCCTCTTAGCCTTGTAGAATAGTAGTGGTCCTCTTCTTGAACTTTAAAATGGGTCAAGCTCTGTTTCACATAGATTACTGTTGCTAAATTATAAAGCGAGGGGAGTATTAAATTTCTTTATTGTTAAAAGTATTTCATTTTTGATGCCCTTCTTTGTAGCTTCCGATATTTCTGTCTGATTCTTTGAGGATATATATATATATATTTCGGTAGGTCCATCACACCCTGGAAGTCTTCACTCTTTTACGCTTTTTCTTCCCTAATCGATTAGAAACGGTTACGTCACTCGATAAAAACGTAGTTTCCTGGACTTAAGGCTTTTCAGAACATCTTCTAGGCCATCTTTCAATTGCCACAATGGTTAACTATTCCGGGATGCAGTATACAAAACGATCATGGGCGTATATAGAAAATAATTTCGGGAGGGGCTGGATTAATTTCGGGGAGGGCTGAGACCATTTCCGGGGTATGGCATACTAAAAATTTAGAGCAAGAGAATAGTTTTAGGCAACTAAAACGCTATTTTTACGTAAAATAAAATATTTGTTATGAACTAAGTGATCTTATTTAATATATTTTTAAGGATTTTACGACAAATGTTTACCATCAAATCAAAATTTCGGGAGGGGCTGCAGCCCCCTCAGCCCCCCCTTATATACGCCCATGAAAACGATACAAAAAGATGCAATTTACCGCTTAATTCTTCCGATAGATTTTTTCTCTAATTAAGAAATACATTCTTTGAGACGGTGAATGGATCTGATGTGAAGAAAAAAGGCCGAATCACAGGATCAACGCATCAAAATCAAATCGAAGCGAGTCCCAACAAAGTTCTTATCGATAGTGACCCAGAAATATAAACTGTTAATTTTCGGAGCACCATCGTAGAGTACAAAAATACAAATGTATATATTTATATTCATGTGCACACACATTTTAAACAGCGTTATTTTTCTTGATATAAGGGTTATGAAACTTCAACACATCTCCATAGCGTTCCTGGAATATGCCACCTGATCATAACGTCACACAGTGGTGCCGAGATGCACAAAACTCTCAAAACCGAAGTTGTTCAATCGCGTTTAAACAAACATTTTTTTCTATAGTTCTGTAGTTTTTATTGACCGTTTTCTCGCCGAGTAAAAATCTCACAGTTTTGAGTGCAAAGTAAAACAATATTTTATGCCACTTATTTTATTCCTGAAAAATCGGTATTACCCAGGAAGCCTCATGTAGCTTTTAAACAATTTTTTCCCCAAAATATACCATGAACTTGGTGCTTTAAGGTTTTTTTTTTTTTTTTTTTTTTTTTTTTTTTGCTTTTAGCATTTTAGGTGAAGATATCAGTCATGAAACTCAATTAACCTTAGTTTATTTGGCATAGAAAAAAAACGGTACTTAGCTATCCTCTCCGCATCGTTTCAACTAAAAGAACATGTTTGGAAGTTGCTGTGCTATAAATTTCCTCGCTGTACTCGGCCGTTTGTGTGCACAGCATAATAAAATAAAAGGTTTCAATTCCCGATGCGATTTTTTTTTTTTTTTTTTTTTACAAAAAACGCCTTTAACATTATTATTTTCACCACAGACTTGTTGAACATTTTGTGCATGTATCCGATCATTAACAATGAGATCCATCTATTGTCTCCGGTGACTGCTGAATTTATTCGTTATACGCGCTAATTTCAAGAAAGAGGTTTGGCACCACCAGGTGCGTCATAAGCTAAAACCAATATGTTGAGGTATGTTATGCAGATGACAAGTATTCTAAATGTTAATTATTCAGCGTACCTCCAAAATTATGAAGTTAATTGGAAACAAAGTTCAAAATAATTACATAAAAAAATTGTAGGCATTATTTCCTTTAAAAACGTTTTCAAAATATGAGCAAACCATCTGAGTTACTGAATTACATTCTCCTTAAAAAATATGTAGGCTCTTAAGAGTTATGTAATCTTTTTTTTTTTTTTCAATTGCAAACAGAAGAGGATTAAAGAAACATTTTGAAGGTTTTTGAAAACACTTGCTCTTATCTCCGACAAATGTTAGTTCTCGTGTTTGACAGTTGTTCCTCTCGACTCCTGAATGATCGGTTTCAGAAGTGGATTTGGGAGAAAACATGAACTATTATTATTTCATAATTTTCTTGCGAATGACTTCCGCCTAAAAAAACATAGATAAGCATGCAGGAAGGTGATGTACAATCGTCGTTCCTCCCCACTCTCTTAAATTTGGCAAATCCCAACATGATCTTGACCAGATGACGCAATCCTGAAGCGTCGACAGGAAATGTCAACGTTTCATTACTCATTAAGAGACAGATACTGTAAAGGTACCTGATTCTTGAACGTATGGATGGTTGGATCTAGGCAGAGATGGGCATCATTTCATTTATATCTTAAAATACGAATTTATTCGTACTTCATATATTTGTAAATACAAATATAAATAAATTCGCATTCATAAGTGTGAATACGAATTTATTTGTATTCACGTATATTAACTATAAAAATACAAATAAAATTTTATTCGCAAATTTGCCTGCGAATACAAATAAATTCACAGAAAAAATTGTAAATAATCACAATAATGTGAATATTCACAAAAAATATTTAGATCTGGGAAGAGTTTTAGCCAACTAAAACGCCATTACACTCAAAATAGAATATTTTTTATGAACTAAATGATCTTATTTAATTTATTTTTAAGGGTTTTATACAATTTTTGCCGATCAAATCAAAATTTCAGGGGGGGGGGGGGCTGCAGCCCCCTCCGCCCCCCTCATATACGCCCTTGAATAAGCAAACGAAATTACTGAAAACAAGCAGTAGGGAATTATTTAAAATATAATATTGAATACAGCTAGCCCCTTAAAACTATTTAATAACTTTCCGCTTTTTAAATAAAGTAGTTATACTTCCATTATAAGGGGTCTCCCGAGGTCTAATGGCTAGCGCCTTGGATTCATAAGCGGGAGATGGTGGGTTCGATTCCCAACCTCCGGCAGGAATTTTATCATCCCACGGCTCGCTGGTAAAATTCCTCGCTGCCCCCCCCCCCCCTGGATATATATGCCGACCCTAGATGTCGCGGATGACCTAGATGTAGATGCGCCTTAAAAAAAAAAAAAAAAAAAAAAAAAAAAGAATTCCATTACATATTATTTTTGATGAAAAATAGTCTTAAATGTTCCTGCTTTTAGGTTTCAGATATATTTTTCATATTATCAAGTATTCAAATCGACTTATTTAGGTCGATTTGTAGTAGTGATAGGCGATTCTCGAATGTAAAGTAATTCGAATCGAAATGAAATACGAATTTGGTAGATAATGGTAAGTAATCGTGAAATCGATCTATATCGAAGATCGATCCATATCGGAGTTCGTTCTTCTCAACCTAGAAGATCGATCTTTTGAATCGATCTGAACTCACCGATCATTTTCGTGTATCGATCTTTTCATTTCGTTTCGAATCGATTCAAAGGATCGATTCATATTCGAGAACGGCCCGTCACTAGTCTGCATATCAGTTTGTGTTCCTATGTAACTCAGATAATTAACTATATTCTGCACTGTCAATATATCAAGGTCTTTTGATGTAATTGTGTCAAGAACCATTGTGCGTAATGATCATTTGACAAGCTTTAGACAACCTTGGGGGGAAATTTGAAGTAATATTACAATTAAAAAAATATCGTCGATACAAATGTAAAGTATCGAGTGTGAAAATCACCACTTTCCAGAGTGGAAAAACTTTTATTCATTACTTTGCTTTCGGACAGTTAAATAGTCGGCAGATTCGACCATTTGACAGTGGTTACATTCCCCTTTCACTGAGTTAACTTACATTCGAGAGTTTGCCGTCCATCAGTCCAACAGCAATCAGTTCATTTTGAAAATTAAAAATGCGTTTTTCACATTCGATACTTTGCATTTATATCGACGCTATATTGAAATTGAACGAAACCTATATTTCCGAAACATCAAGCACTATTCTCTCTGACAGTGGCGCCTTCGAATAATCATCTTCTACTTACCAAGATATTGAAACACTTTTCGACGTTTAAACAATTATGATAATTTCAAAACTGATGATAAAATATGTTTTAACATTTTCTCCTTCAGGCTTCCTCGCTAGGGCTTAATTCTTCTGGTGTCCCGGCTTCTTTCTCCAGCGGTGTTGGTTTCATGGACGTTATATTTCGCCCATCTCCTAATGGGCTTCATCAGACGTTCTAATGGTTGTATTCTCTTGAGGTAGGCAGGAGCTATGATTTAACGTTTGGTTCCTTGCAATAAGGTTTCTTGCAATATAGTTCCTGCCCACCTCAAGAGAATACAACCATAAGAACGTCTGATGAAGCCCATTAGGACATGGGAGAAATATAACGGCCATGAAACCAACACTGCTGGAGAAAGAAGCCGGGAGAACAGAAGAATGTTTTAACATGATAATATAATATGGCTGGGGTCTTCATATTTTGCATCACTCGTGTTCAATTACGTTACCGGAAATTCATTCTGGCAGGAAATTGTCGCTTAAAATGTTAGCAAGAAATTTCTAATTTGGCGGGAATAGATTTTTAATTATTCCTGAGTATTACTGATGTTAAATGGTAATTGGCCTCAGATCAATCACCTTTATTTTTTCTCTCATTCTTTAAATGATACGTTTCGGCTATTTTGCCATGATCAATCTCACACTAGTTTTCCTTATTTTACAATTTGTAAAATTGGTGTTTGCAATCTAGGCCATAATATTCAATACCAGCTTTATTAGTATTTGGGAGAGTCGAGGAAATGGAGAAAGGATTGGTACAAATGGTCTGGCTTTAAATTTGTGAAAAAAATAAATGATAAAACTTGGTGTAGGATATTATGGCCAAGATGACTGAGACCAATTTTACAAATTTTAGAATAAGAACAAATAGTGTGAGATTGAAAATGGTAAAATAGCCGAAGAGTATCATTTAAAGATGGAGAGAAAAAATAAAGATGATTGCTTTGAAGTCAAGATCTATTAAAATATGTGTTAAATAATAATTACCTCAAATTTTGTTGGTGAAAAAATGTAATAAGAAAGGGCTTCAACACTGGTCATTTAGCCCAGCCTCCACCTTGGATTTTTCTATATATTTTATCTAGTCTTTCCCTACTAGGTATCTAGTGATAGTCTAGGTATACGTTTTTATTTAGGTCATATCCTTGAATAATAGGTATACATAAGTCTATTTATTTTATCTTTCTATTTGTTTATTTATCTCTATTTGTTCTTTATTCGGAGAACCAATTGTTTTTTCCTTGTGATACTTTTGTTACCTCTTGTTTAGATATAATTGATAATTACAACAATATGTAAACATATTTCCAGTAATTTTGTTGGTTTTGGAAAATTAACAATGTAAGGCGTGATGTGGGAATATGTACAATTACAAAATCCCCACAATAAATTTGAGCATTGCTGATAGCATGTTAAAACAAATTGTCTCTAGGCCACCGTCGCTTCAGCCTTCTATGAGGATTTTGTGGATTATGGAAGGAGGATAGAGAGTTTATCAAAGGATTTGGATGGCCGGGGAGATTGGAATGAAACTTCTGACAGACTGATTTGGCCAGGGATTGGATAAAGGGGATATTGAAGTCATTATGGAGAGTTTGGTTCGAGACATAGTAAGGAGCATTGGATATTTTTCGACTTTTAAATTTAGATTAATTTATTTTCTGTTAACTTACTTTAAGATTAATAAAGCAATAACTCTAAATATGAATGTTCAAGTAGGGAG
Source organism: Gonocerus acuteangulatus (assembly GCA_946811695.1). Taxonomy (NCBI): domain Eukaryota; kingdom Metazoa; phylum Arthropoda; class Insecta; order Hemiptera; family Coreidae; genus Gonocerus; species Gonocerus acuteangulatus. The sequence continues at coordinate 58,671,646 of OX328130.1, forward strand.
ACTAAATGTGCCAAGGGGGTAAAAAAAAATAAAGAAAAAAAAATAAAGCTAAAAATAGATAAGGCAAATGGATGAAAAAATAAGATGTGAAAAATAATAATAAATAAATAAATAAAAGAGTACCGGTTATATATATATATATATATATATATATATATATATATATATATATATATATATATATATAAACTCAAGAGATTGCGGTGAATAATTCGTGTAGCTGTTTGCACGGTAGGGCGATGACGACCATGGGGTTCTTTCGCCCAAAAATACTAGTCTTTACCTGTAATCAAGAAAAAATATGGAGTACATAGTAATTTTTATCTGCAATAAATGTACAATTTATTATGAGGAATGATATATATGATCATTTGTTTTATATACATACATAAGATATATATATATATATATATATATATATATATATATATATATATATATATATATAGAACAACGCGTATTATCATGAACCTGTGTTTTGAAACGTGCACATTTCTAATTGCACTTCCGGATAGAGCCATCGCGTCCATATCAAAAGCTTGATATATTGCTTAGAATTGATAAAACGAACCAAAACACCATTACTCTTGCTATAGCCTAGAGTATATCGGACACTTTCACACAGAAGCTCACTAGGTGGTCGATGAAGTGACCTCTTTCTGCCATCTCCTGTCCAATCGCCATATCACCGTGTCCCGAGAGTTCTTACTTTTTCGTAGTCTCTTTTTCTTTCCATTGTTCTGATTTTTTTTTTTTTTTTTTTTTTTTTTTTTTTTTTTTTTTTTTTAAATAAGAAAATAGAAGCGATTTCGAAAAGCAAGCAAAAAATTCAAATATTAATCATTTACGGGAACTTTCTCGCCATAATGTTTTGTTCCTTGCAATAATTATACATAGTTCCTAACTAATGATAAAGATTTGTTGTAAAAATGAGCGAAAACAGTCCATTAGGAGGGGGGGATTAGTAAGGAACATAATTAACTTCCTTTTAATAATTCATTCAGCTGATAATAATAAATATATGTACCCTCGTTTTCAAAGTAACAAGCTATTCGAAACTGAGAAATATATGTAGTGAATTATGACAACAAAAAAATTTTTAGATTGGGTCTTTTTAGGTAGGATAAAAAAAAAATGTTTCAAAAATTAATTCAATAGCGTGACCTAAATTGCTACATTTTCTTTTGGAAAATGCCAAAACTAATAAATAGCTGCTGTATAATATAATTATTATTATTTATAACAAAATTCTGGCTAAAAAAACACTGAGTAATTGGCTCACTGTCTGGGAAAATCACGTTCCTTTGGTATTGTAGAAATATGATAAACAATACTCGATCAGCGCTTATAGTCAAGAAGTTGAAACGTCGTAAAAAAAAAGAAAAAAAAAAAAAAAAAAAAAAAAAAAAAAAAAAAAAAAAAAAGTTTGTCATAAATTTTTTTTAAAATTTTATAAGGACATTGTTAAAAAAAAAAAAAAAAAAACAAAAAAACAAAGCACGTTAATTGGCCTATGAATCCATCCAAGTGCCTTACAGCAAACCCTGAAGTGAGTGGTTCACCTTGCTGTTAGCACACCCGATTCCATTTCTACACAATACTTGCTTACAATCTAACTTCTTGTCAGTAGCTAAGTCAAAGAAAATAACAGAAACAAATAATTTTAAGGATTCCTTTAGAAAACCAAGAATGTGTTTAAAGTAACCTATATACATACTTATGACGTTAAATACTATTATTACTTAAATACTATTATTACTTAAATAGTTATGGTCTTTTATGAACATACATTCAATTATTAAAATTTTATTTAATTTAGTTAGGCGATGAACCCCAGCATCTCATTGTCTATTTTTCCTTCTTTACCTTTTTTTTTTTTTTTTTTTGTTAGCCGGAAGGAATTCGATGCAGTTTCGCTGCAAGAAAGTAAAAATAACGGCCGACATGGGCAGAAATGATAACTTGAGGCGTTGACTTTCAAAACAGGATATATCCAAATCGCAACTTTTCAGGGGACACAAAACGCGTCTAAGCTAGTACAATTCCTTTAGGAAATTAATATTTACGAGGTCACACTAACATTCATTTCCTTGTTGTTGATGAGATCAAATGAATTAAAAAAAAAAAAAAGTTTTTCCTGTGTGAAAAAAATATATTGATAAAAAAAGTGGATTTAACTCATTTTGATGTCATCGCCTCACTTGTTCTTAAAGTAAAAACACACTCCTAATTGAATTTTTTTTGCATATTTTAACACTTCATCAGTTTCTTCAGTATAGCACGATTTGGTCCAAATATTATGATAATATAATGAATATTTCGTCATTTAGGGGCATATTATAAATTTGGCGGCTGTTTTTCGTTTAATGTCCGCAACTATAATTTAATATAAAAATAAACACATTTTGAATCACATAGTAAATATATATACATATTAGAAATTAGGCTATATTATGTTAGTGATATTGGTACATGGTCGATTATTTTTCATCATGGCTTTAAGCATGTTATATGATGATTTGAAAGAATAGAAATATTCATTCGATAGACAATCGTTTGTACCCGTTTGTACCACTTTTCATTTCGTTTGTACCTCAAAGGGTACGCGAGTACGAATTATTTAAACTTTTAACTTACGCGAAAACGCTAAATCCGTTATTTTTGGAGATATCGAAAAACGGCCAACGGGATTCGATAGACAATCGTTTGTACCCGTTTTTACCACTTTTCATTTCGTTTGTACCTCAAAGGGTACGCGAGTACGAATTATTTAAACTTTTAACTTACGCGAAAACGCTAAATCCGTTATTTTTGGAGATATCGAAAAACGGCCAACGGGATTCGATAGACAATCGTTTGTACCCGTTTTTACCACTTTTCATTTCGTTGGTACCTCAAAGGGTACGCGAGTACGAATTATTTAAACTTTTGACGTACGCGAAAACGGCCTACTTCATAAAAAAAAAGGGTATTTCCTTTATTTATTTATTTTTTCTTGTTTCTGATTGTATTTCTGAATTGTTTCTTGTATTTGATTTCTTTTTTGGAGATTTTGTGTCCATATATACATTTGTACTACTGCAGTACTAGATACTAAAGGCGCCACACAAGCACACAAATTTTAATGAAGAGCGTCTTTAGTATCTAGTACTGTGAAGCACTTCTAGCTCATCCTAAATATTTATATTTTATCTAAAACCCCACAAAATAAAGCCAAATGCTTCGCGTGGCTTGAATCTTATTCGCTTTGCTCCATAATGATTTTGCAATACCTACTACGGCCCTGCTGGGATGATAAAAACAATTAGAGTGATGCAGGTGAATAATTTGGCTGTAATCTCGACTTCATTATCTCCTACTACATAGTGAAGCTAATTGTACTGCTCCTAGTCCCCGTTTTCATCAAAACTAATTGCTGAGTTCTTGTAAACTGTTCTACTTCGTGTTTTCAGCAGTATTATATTTGTTTCAAATTATTTTCATGCTGCAAAATAATATTATTCGATTATTGAAAAGTTACCCTTGTAATCCAGAAATTATATACCAGGTGGAAGGTTAAAAAAGGTTGATTCACATTAGCGCATTTCCAAAATCTTCTTTACCCTATTAATGTTTCAATGATAAATTAATGAAAATTTTCAACGATAAATTATAATAGTTTGAACTTATTTTCTGAATCTATTGAAACATTTTTATCACCTACGCAAACCTAAAATGTATTTTTAAATAAAAACCTTTAAAGACCTATTTTTTGAACCTATTGAAACATTTTTATCTCCTAAAAAAACTAAAATGGATTTTTAAATAAAAACCTAAAAAGATCTATTATGCCCGTTGCGAAACCCTAATTGGATGCTGAATTTATTTAATTCAAGTTTTTTTGGTTCTTTTTTATATTACTCATTGGTGTTCTTAAAAAAAAAAAAGCGTTAAAAGTAACAATTTATATACTGACTAATATAATTTTACTTTAATTTATCACTTTCATGTCGAACTTTTGTGTTTTCTCGTAAAAATGCATGTTGTTGTAAAACTAACTTATAAAATATAATCAAATTGATTATTTTATCGAAGGGAGTTAATTGACAAATATAGTAAAATTACAAATGTTAAGGCCTGTTATCAAGTAGCACGTTCATATTTTAATATTCACGTTGTCACAATTATTAGAAAGTTTGTTTTTTTTTTCTTGTTTTTTTTTACCGACATGCATAACATTCATTTTTAGAACAAATGAGAAAAAGTTGAATATCAACAAAAATTGAAAACAAAATTGTATACTAAAGGTCATATGTCAATATAAATCATTCAAAATAATAAATGTTAATGAAGATATTTACGGCATTATTATTCTAAAGTAAATAATGTTCAAGGATTTAAGAAATAAATTGAAAGCATAATGACTTATTGGGACAGTTTTTTGATTCTCCTGAAAACTTTGATTTTTGGACATACAACATATTGCTGTTTTCACGACGAAATTTAACTCATTGAGAGAAGATCGTTGACCGTAGATGATGCAAGGTAGGGATTGTCGGGGTTAGGTCACTGCTACTTAATAAAACTACATTTTATCGTAAACATGGTTTTACTGTGCCGACGTTTCGGCTTGAACTTCAAGCCTTCTTTAGGGCTGAAAAAACAAGGAGGACGGATGTAATACTGAAATATACATATATGTGTATGTAGGCATATATATATATATATATATATATATTTATATATATGTATATTTCAGTATTACATCCGTCCTACTTGTTTTTTACAGCCCTGATCAAGGCTTGACGTTCAAGCCGAAACGTCGGCACAATAAAACCATTTTTACGATAAAATGTAGTTTTATTAAGTAGCAGTGACCGAACCCCGACAATCCCTACCTTGACGAAATTTAACTTTAATAACATAATAATAGCGGGTTTCCTTCGTCTGCAGGGAGGGTGAGAACTCCTTAAAACTGATATCAGCCTTGTCACGCAAAAGTCATATAATATGTCATATATAAAACATTACGGTCTCCATTGAACAAGAAGATGGTTCTATGATAACCAGTTGGTAATTTATTCATTAAAGGATAGCAGAAACAGTTATTTTTTTTATTGTTTTTTTTTTTTAACTGACAGAAATAAAATAAACAATAGCAGAGGTCGAACTGGTTGTGCTAATGTAGCTTTTCAAGGAACAAAAGCGAAGGTTGTGGTGATGACCGAGTGATTACAGGATTCCCCACCATCATTCTTTTGTATGGATGGTATTAACTCTAATTCAAACAAAACTGAGACACATTTCCTGCACGCTAACACTGCGCGAAAATATATCCGACGCTCAGGGAGTGTTTAGGGTGGAATATTCAAGAAAATACGAAAAAAAAACTTTATGTATACATACATAAACTCTTGTGCCTTCGTTTTAGACTAACCATTTTTGTGAAATAGAATAGAAATGTATATATATATATATATATATATATATATATATATATATATATATATATATATAAATCACGCGTCTGTTTGTGGGAGTGTCATAGGCTAGCTCGTAATTTCTACCAGATGTCTGTCAGTAAGTTTGTTCCTTCTACAAATCCACACCGTTTGACCGATTTTGATCAAAGTTGGCACATAGATCTTGATACGGCGAGTGTCATAGGCTAGGCCAAAAACGTCTGGATTGAAAATACATAATATTTTGGGTTAAAAATAATTTAACCATCTACTTTACGATGGTTTGATTGGATTTTCTTTGCCATAAGCCTTTATTGAAAAATCACTACATATTCATAAAAAAAAATTGAACCATGCTTTATATGAACTTTTTTGTTGCACTCCAAGTCTGGTATCACCTCCTGAAAGGTTGATACTTTTTTCCTTTACCATTTATATATATATATATATATATATATATATATATATATATATATATATATTTGTATTCTATTTCACAAAAATAGTTTGTCTAAAACGAAGGCACAAAGTTGTTAACCAGCAATGTCCTTATACCGTACGCTGTTTTTTTTTCGGTGATATTCACATGAAACAAATAATATTGCTTACGGTTTTAACAAGATTTAACTCACTACAACTCAACAAGACATGACTTGCACCAATTACATTTTTAAAGCATTAATAGTTTTTTTTTTTTGGTTGAATTTAAGGCGTGTCAACCGTAGGGGTCATTAACGCCAGCATTAATAGTTTAATTAATTTGAAGAAAAAAAATGGGTTTTCATTTACTTTTATATATTTTAATTGTGTTAAAAATTGTGATAAAGGATGTCAAGGTTTCATTAAGTTCGAGTATGCGATTCACATGGAAAACATGTCTTTTTTTTTTTTTTTTTTTTTTTTTTTTTTTTTTTTTTTTTTTTCTTCTTTTTTTTTCTTTTTGTGGTAAATAATACATAATTTTATATTATGACTATAGTGTGTCAATGTCATGTTTGCTTACTGTGGAAACCAAGCTGTGAGGCACAGCTTGGAATTGCTACCTGCTTACATTTTTGGCGAGAAAATGTCATATGGCTGGGGATGTCCAAATTTTGTGCCACGAGGGACGCAAAATTGTAACAAAAGTTTAATTGGCTTCATCGGTCACGTGAATGAAAAATAATCTTGAATTTATAGAATCATAAAATATGCGCTAAATTCATTAAAATATAGGATCCGAAGCTCTATTTTTTTACAGACAAAATTTATTTAATAATTATTTCGTATAAACTTTGAAGCAATCTTATAATTTCACTTAAAAAGTGAAAAGAACTTCTTGAATCAATTTCTATAGAATAGAAAACTAAGGTCCTTTTTCTTTAGAAGAACTTTCACATTCTACGGGTATTAAAAAAACTTGTCAATCTCTACTCAGTGGTCAGGCAGTAAAATTATTTTCACTTAACATTATAATGTTCATGACTTCTTTAGCGCAAACGCAATACTTTTTAAGAAGTTTTGTGTGATTGGGGTTAGGTCATATGGTAAATAAAACTACATTTTGTGACTAAAATGAGTATTATTTTTTTGCCAAACGTTTCAGCTTGAATTCCATGCCAACTTACGGGCTATGAGAGAAAGAATTGTTCCGAATCGTGTAGGCTACATTTCTGAATGTAGCCTACGCATGCGTTGCTATCCTATACGCTTCATCGCCGTACTCGGCCGTATATGCGCAGAGCCTAATAAAATGAATGTGCGAATTAGCGATGCAATTATTTTACGGAAAACGAGTTCACCTTTGTTATTTTCTGTAGAACGTTGTTGAACATTTGTTGAACATCCGTTGTTGAACATCCACCATCTCGTGTAAAAAGTGTTAAATTTATTCGTTATACGCGCAAATTTTAATAAAGAGGATTACGTCGAGAACAGCTAACAGTATTATATTGATTGTTAAAGATTTCGACTAACAAGGGAACATCCCCATGTGTCCGTAGCCGATTTTCATGAAACTTTGTATATTTGTTAACCCTGGATTGACACCGTGGGGTTAAAAATACCCCAGACTTTCTTCTACGTCGTGTTCCTCAATTTCTATGAATCTCAGAAACTCCCTTCCTCTTCCTAAATACTCGGAAGTGTATTACCTAGTATATCCTCAACAAAACAAAGCCAGTTGTCTACTAATCGCTTCATGAGAAGGTCGTGAATTGTGCATGGGGTATTTTTTACCCCACGGTGTAGTTAACGTATGTCTTTTTCGATCATCTCATAATATATCATGGGTCGATCACTTTTATGTTACGGCCTTCAAAGTTACAAAATTGCGTATACCAAACTGTACAGTGATCCAGAAGAAATTAGGCGTATTTTAGATGAACTGGAGAAAGAAGAACAAAAAAATCCTGTTGAAGACGACAGCTGTTCTGAATATGAAGAAGAAGAAAGAGAGGATTCAGCTTCTGAAGAAGAGGCCGAATATTTCTCTGTATAAGAAGTTCTTGTATTAAGTAATATTTTTCCAGGTACGTCAAATGCTTCACATAATAAATGTAGCCTTGATTCAGATGGAGAGGAACGTATAGAACCTCCACAACAAGTACCAAAAATGGACGTTTATATTGGTAAAAACGGACATACTACTTGGAAGAAAAATGTACCATGGCATGGTGAACTGGCAATGAAGAGTGCCTAGAAAAGAAATTCTCTTCGATTTGGGCTACCAACTGGTGAAATCTCATGTGGAAATTAGAGCCCAATTGGAGAACATACCAAAACCACTGAAGACACTGATGCAGGTTGTTTTGTGAGATGAATCAACTCCTGATGGACCTTCAACATCTTCCGTTTCTTTGGACAAAGCCCTGAGATGTTCATTTTGTGACAGAAAGGATGACAAGAAGACGAAAACACTATGTTCTGTGTGTAGAAGGCCGATGTGCCGCGATCACCGATCACTAAAATGTGTTGATTGTTAACGACCCTCAGTTGGACAGAACATTGCATTTTCTATTGTTCCAATTTTTTATTGGTTTTTAACATTCCATTTTATTGTTTTTTTAAAAAATATTTACAGTCAAGTAATATTCTGTATTATTTCTTTTAGGGTAATTATTTGGTTTATGGAGAAAATTGAATCCTAGGATTTCCGAGCTTTTTTGTGTGTGTAATAAATATGATGCAGTTTTATAACTGTTTGAATTTATTTCTTGATGTTCCTGGTCTATACATTGTTGTAGTATAAGAAAACAAAAGAAAAAATTGAAATTTATTCCTTTTTTTAATTTTTGAAAGTATGGGGTCATAAACGTAGATGTAAATGGCGGTGTCTATCCAGGGTTAAACACGTGAAAATAATCGATACGTATTTTTTTATATCAGCCCAATCGCACGTTTATGGGGTGAAAGCACCCTTTCAAAGTACACTTCAAATATTCTAACAAGGGGACTATACAGTGTTGGGGTTACCGGTTTGGTCCACTTTTTCTGGTGATTCTACATCGAAAAATAGTCGACACGTGTCCAAGCGATCCGTCCAATACGCCTTAGGAGCTGAGAAAAAAAAGTCTGACTCGCAGGAACTGCATCATCTTAGCGCGGTTCCGTTCTTATCCCTAGTCTAATTTGGAAAGATTAAAATATTTATTTATTGATAAGGCTTCGCAACTTTGGCGAATCACCTGAAGATTAAAATAGAAGCAGTTATTATTTTGGTTCCACCAGTCTTGAAAGGTCTTGATTTACAATCTTACCTGGAAGGGTAGGTCAACACTAGAAAGGGTCCCGCTAGTTACAAGGTCTTGGAATCTAGGAAATCTATATTTCTAACAATAAATTGTTTTCTTATTTTACTTAACCAGTTTTATTGTAAAATACATTATCAAACTATAAGAAATTAAGAAATAACAAGGAATAAAACAGACAAAAAAACCGTTCGAATAAACGAAATCAATTACTTTAATGTTTTAAGCACTTATTTCTCCGATTAACATCGCCTAATTAAAACTTTCGTCAGAACATTTTTTGTAGAGCATTTAGTAAGCTTTCGAATGGTAACCTTTCGCTTCCCAAGATTTTCAACCGTTTTCGAGATGTTAAGAAATTATACGAAGTTCCCAAAACTTTTCATTATTTCTAGCAATAGAAAATTGGTCTCATTTTACCTATCCTGTTTTACACACAAATACATTTTCCTTACAAATACAACATAAGAAATTACAAAAATAAAAAGCAATAAAAAACCAAGGGAAAGAGACAACAATTACAAAAAGAACGACAAAAACCCGTTCATAAGAACAAAACAGACGTATTTGAAGTTTTAAGCACTTATTTCTCCGATTGACAAAACCTAATCAAAAATAGTTTTAGAATCATTTTTGTAGAGAATTTAGTAAGCTTTCAAATAGTTTCTATCCACTTACCACGATTTCCCAACCGTGTTCGAGATATTAATGAAAGTATACGAAGCTCCCAAAACTTTTCATGTCTGTTCATAAAATATTTTATTCTAACCCTTCCTTAACTCCAAACGAAACCAAAAGTTTAAAATATTAGTTTTGATAAAATTTGAACATGCAAAAAATGTTTCAACTGAATCCCATGATTTTATGTACCAAAACCAAAAACGTTATTCAGCAAATATGTTCCCAATTTTCTCGAAAACGGTTAAAGCTATCGCCTTAAAAATGGTTTCATTCGTTTTCCTAGGCCAAGAAGCCTACAAAACGAGTACTTACAAGCATATGAACTCAAAAATGTAAGCGTTGCGATTTGTTTTGCGCGAATTTCGCCCCAAACGCCATCTTCCAGTGGGCGGATTTTGCTGGTTAACGAACTTGACCTTTCAAATTGGACGACGGATTTTTGTACCAAATTTCATCAAAATCGGACCATCAGGGAAGCCAGAAATGAGCTAACAGACAAATATATATATATATATATATATATATATATATATATATATATATATATAAATAAATATATACATATATATATATATACAAATTTGAACCACCGTTATTTTCGGTCTCTAGGGGTTCTGAAACGCGAAATTTTCTAGTCGGCACTTCCGGATTGTTTCATTGTATCAACCCTATAAGCGGGGTTCCTCCCTATGGGGGAGGGAGGAACCGCGCTAAAAGTATTATTTTTTGTCGTATCTTCCTATTAGTTTAATCAGTAATTTTTTTTTTACATGGGTAAACAATGTTAGTTTGCGGATGGACTGAATTTAGTATAAACAATTTTTATTTAAACATGTTTTATAAAGAACATAATAAAGAGTAAAACAAATCGGATTATCGGATATACACAAACAGAGAGGGAATCGAACCCACAACCTTAGACACGGTGTGTTTACGCTTTAACACCATATGTTTATTTATATCAAAATAAGCTGTTTATTATAGCCGTTTCCCTGCTGAGAAATTCTCTCGAGTTATACAGTTCTTGAGGAAGAGAGTAAATCCTTTTGAAACGTCGTGGCCCAGTAAACAGGAAGATTAGAAGAGAAGAGGAAAACTCTTGGATTCACGCTTTCGTAATTTACTTATCACGTGAACCTGGGAAGTTGGAACTATTTGTATTTAATCAAGCGATTGATGAATCCGCTTCTTGTAATCAACTCATGATAAGAGAAAGGGGTAAAAGTGAAGTTTCACGCCCTCAAAACCGATTTCTTTCAAATTTTGTACAATATCGTATTTTGATGCACTAAACACGAATACGTTAAAAAAAAAACCTTCGCATTTAACTAGGAAAGAAGTTATTAAGCACTGTTATGCGGGTTATGAGAGCTAATGTAAACAACTAAATTTGTGACGACTTTAAGGCATACATGCTATGCGTTTCCGCTCGCTACGCTCGCTCAAGAAGATAACAAAACCTCAGTAAATCCAAGTCGCTAAAATTAATAGAATTCTATTAATTTTAGCGACTTGGATTTACTGGGGTTTTGTTATCTTCTTGAGCGAGCGTAGCGAGCGGAAACGCATAGCACGTATGCCCTTAAGCGACAGGTGACGGCGGGTGAAGATGCCCTTAAAATTAACAATCTTTTTAAATAAATGGTTTATGAACATTTCAAATGATAGTTCTGTTTCCCAATGTTACATATCTGCGCATGCGCGTGTTTACAAATACACTGTTGACGCCTAGTTTTATAACCTTCCTAACAGTGAACTTAAGTGCTTAATAACTTCTTTCCTAGTTAAATGCGAAGGTTTTTTTTTTAACGTATTCGAGTTTAGTGCATCAAAATACATTGTTGTGAAAAGTGTTAAAGAAATCGGTTTTGATGGCGTGAAACTTCACTTTTACCGAGAAAGGTTTCACTCCTACATTGGACTGTACTTAACATTCATAACTTTTTAAAGTTCTTGCTTTATTGAAAGAAACTTCATGTTATTCTTATAAATTTATAGCTGTTACTCGGAGTGCCATGCTAGGCCTACTTTTTGCAACTAGAAAACCCCAAATAAATTAGAAACCAAACAAGTAATATTAAAATCTAATAACGCAAATCTGTAACTGTTCGGGTTCACAGTTTCGAACCCGTGACCTCGGAACTGTTAGTCCTAGACGATTTTAACCTAGGGATGGGCGATAGTAAATAGTTACTATCGATACATCGGTAGTTCATGAACTATCGATAGAGTTATTACTTTAATTAATACTGACACGTCTGGTGAATTAAATACTGAAAAGAAACCGTCTGGTGACAACAACCGACTACATAACGTAGCCAGAAAATAACTTTGTGTTCTAGGCTCGTCTGTAGCCTCAGAACGTGTATTTTCAGCCGCTCAAAAAATAATTTCTGAGTAACGGACCGGACTGAGCCAAAGAATAGCGGAAATGTTGTTTTTCATTTCTGGTAATATTTTTATTTTTTTTTCATTATAAGGGCTCCGCAACTATGGCTATGAGCCCTTTTTGGTAATATGTGCCTCAAGGAGCACAACTATAACAGTTTTAAATAATTGCACTTTTTTGTGCCTCTTGATATTTTTATCTTTGTAAATGCTTTTTGTAAATTTAGATAAATTCGTTTTTCGTTATAAACCTTTGTGTAATCTTATAAATATACCTAATCCTGCAAGTAATAGATAATTCAATTCAATAACATTAAATTCTTCATTGGACAGGTATGTAAGGAATACAGGAAGACACTATCGAATAACTATCGATAGTATCGATATTTTTACCGATAGTATCGGCCTATCGATATTGCTGAACTATCGACTATCGCCCATCCCTATTTTAACCTAGCCTATGACGCTCTACGGATTAAGATCTACCTGTGTGCCAAGTTTGGTCAAAATCGGTCAAACGGTGTGGATTTGTATTAGGAACAAACAGACAGACAAACGGACGAACAGACAGACAAGTTATTTATATATATATATACACACATTTTAAGTTAAATAAGGAAGAAACACATGTTTTCGGTAAACATATAACACTATGGTTGCTACCAGGACACGAAAACTTAGGTCTAAACTCAACTACTGAACGATACACCAAACTTGTAACAAAAGAACAAACTTAAAACCCACTTGAATCGTACTATGAAGACGTAATACGCTACACTGATCAAACAATCTTACAATACTGGCAACTATACTAGACTAACGCTACAGAAAAGAAACTAAGGACAATGAAGTTTACAGTTAAAGAATGGCCTTCGTCATGCAGAAGATAACAACATCAAAAAAGGCTTAGATGTATTTTTCGATGGGGTGATGTTTTGTTCTTTTCAACGAGGTTTTGTCACTTTTTAATTGCATTTAATAGTAAAATTAGTATTTTAATAAAATAAGGCATGAAAATGAGAAACTTCTTGGTAATAGTGTTTCCGGCGAACGATGAGAAGGTGGGGGGAGTCGTTTCCGCTCAGAATACTATCAGTTTCCTGTTGTGGCGCCTTAAATCTTCCTTCTCTTTGAGATGTCATTTTATATTTTTCACGAAAGATCAAAACCTAGCAATAACTGCTTCTACTACTTAGCTAATGACACTAGGGATATGAACGGAACCGCGCTAAGATGACGCAGTTCCTGCGAAATGGACTTCTTTTACAATAAAAATTAGCAAATACCATTAGAACTAGGAACTGAAAGATGAGTTCCCAGCAATGAGCGAAATCAGTTCATTTATAAGAGTTCAAACGTCTTGTTCATTTCGAAGCTTAACTCATTATTCATAGCGGATTTCGTTAACCCGCGAAAACAACCATGCATGAGATTGAGCATCATGCTATGGTGTTCAACAGGCGCAAGCACATCACAGCAGGTGAAGGACACGAGAAGTAGAGATGGTGCCAAGGACGGGGAACATTGCCCGCATTCTAGGGGATATATATGCCTGTAAAGTTTACAGTGTAAATATAGCTCGGTGCTCAGTGTACTTCTATATTTCCTGTGTGTATATATATATATATATATATATATATATATATATAGATATGTATATATATTATTTTTAATTAATTTTGTTTTATTAAACATTTATTTGAGCAAATCACCTGACTGTTGTGGAGCTCCGTATATATATATATATATATATATATATATATATATATATATATATATATATATATATATATATATATTTACAGAGCTCCACAACAGTCAGGTGATTTGCTCAAATAAATGTTTAATAAAAGAAAATTAATGAAAAACAATATAATTTTTTTTTCTAAGCTATATAGGGTGCGACATGCCGCACGCAATGTTGTTTATAATTTGTTACCGAAACGTTTCGGCTATACGCTATTATAAATCTTTAAAATATAGTACATCATACTGATTAGGTTATTATTTTTTGTTGTTGTTTTTTTTTTACGGCGCATCGACATTTTGGCCATTAGTGCCGACATCCAAGGTACAGCGAGGAATTTTCCCAACGAGCCCTGAGATGAGAAAATTCCTACCGCCGGTGTCGGGATCGAACCCACTATCTCCCACATGAGAATCTATAGCGTTAGCTACTAGACCACGGGGAGACACTTTACTGGTTAGAATATAAAATTTCTGATAATGGACATAAAACGGCGCTAATGGCCCAGATTTGTCGATGCGCCGTTAAAAAAAAAAACCCCCATAAAACTCAGTATACACAAATGTATCAACAGCTGACCTGTATAAATGTGCATCGTCTCCTATTTATTATATTACAATCTTCAGATCTTGTTTTTTTGTATTTTTTTTTTTTTTTTTACTTGAAATAAAAAGATATTTAAGGACGGAATAAAGCTTTTATCAACTTCCTACATCTTAGTCTCAACTTAGGATCAACACAAGATACAAAATAACAGAAAACGGAGAGAATACAACATTATAATCAAGCCAAAAATCCTTTTAGCAGCTAAAATGTTTCTTCTCAATAGAAAAACTGACCTAGATCCAATTCCAAAAAGAGAAAAGAGAAGCGCTTAGCCGTCAATAATTTTGAAACATGGTCGTATTTAGAATATAATTTCGGGAGAGGGGGGGGCTGGAAGCATTTGAGGGTATGGAATATTAACAATCTAGAACTTGGAATAGTTAGCCAATTAAAAAGCTATTACACCAAAAAACAAAAATCTGAACTAAGTGAAGTTATTTAATTTATTTTTATGACAAATTTTTGCCAATTTCGGGGGAGGGGCGGCAGCCCCCTCAGCCCCCCCCCATATACGCCCATGTTTTGAAATGGGTGCTGCTAGTGTCAACGTCAAACCATAGCCAGTGTACGGATTCGCCCAGAACCTTACTCAATACATATTTTTAACATACATTTTTTTTTCAGGTAATAATGCGAATTCCAAGGGTTGCAGTGAGTAGAAAATTATTTTTTTTTTAAATTATTGTTAAGCTATTGAATTGTTTTGGAATAAACGAGCACAATTGACTTAGGGCAATACTGTATACAATTGAAAGTAATCTACTATATATTTGTCAAATACCACTCACTCACTCACTCATCTATCAACGCCCAGCCCAAACCGCTCGACAGAAAATTTTGAAATTTTGCATGGACACTCCCTATATAACGTAGGCGCTCGCTAAGAAAGGATTTTTTGATATTCGTATTTTTAAGCATTTTTAGGGGGGTTTAAAGTTTGAGTTGGTTAGAGAAGGCAAGCCTAGGCAGCCTGCGTTGCTAGGACGATAAAGAACAGCTGTTACCTCACATTATCTATCTCAAAGTTTTATTTCTAATTGAGGTTAATTTCAACTATGATGGCAGACCTTGAATTACTAGAAATTAACTGTCCCTCATAGATTTTTAATTGCGTTTCTTTTCTGCCTGTCCCCGTCAGATAGGCTTGCCATATTTCTGGAGATTTAAACCGAGACACATTAATATGGGATGGGCATACCAGGGGGGGGGGATAAAAAGAGTACAAATTATAAGCAAAATGGTTGGTGAGTTTTAAGCCTAGCAACTAACGGGAAGGGGGAATCCTAAACTGTTAGTCTACCCAAACCTTAAAAATAAGAACGGAACTTTTTTTGCTACTTGATTTTATTAAAACAATCTCTCAGCCAAATAGTAGTGTCTGGCAGCTGGCAGCGCTGTGCAGGTAGTTCCAGCATTTTACAGTTAAGATTACTTCTGATTTCTTTGACACTGTGAGCAGTAGTAACAATGTTAATTGTAGAAAAGTAACCGATTTAAAAAAGTTTCTTATAAACATGAATTCATTACTTCTTACATCTTACAGCCTTTTCCGGGACATTGTTAAAACCAGGCGGGACACCGAAACAATTGCAAAATACCGGGACAGTCCCGGTCAAACCGTGATGTATGGCATATCCTTAGGTTTTCCAGGCGAGGTAATAATTACTTATAAACTGATGACTAACTTATTGTATGACGGGAACCGTACTATAATAAACTGCACAAAATTAAGTAGGATTGTTAATTTTGATGATACATCATTTAACGCAATAAAATAACTACTTATCTGCCGTGACGAAGCACGGGTATTCAGCTAGTGATTTTAATAGAAAGAAATACTTAATTAGCTTATTCTAAAAACGTGTTCTATGTGTATACAGAAGATAAAATGAAACAGAGAATAATTCAATACAAAATTCAATTATTTTCACATTAAAAATTTCTCTCCATTTTGATATTCTCTTGGAATCATAGGCCCTAACAAAGAAGCAAGAATCGCGGAATAATGCATCAAAAATGTTATTTTTCAAGAAAATTGAAAGGAAAACAAAAAGAGACCAAATCCGCAACACCATAATTAAATGGTATCTCAATGTAAAAACCATCCAATGTGACAATAGACAAAATGTCACAAACCGAATTCACAACAGCCACCCAAACAAATAACTTATCAAACATTTTGGCTTTTAATGAGTTAATCATTAAAAGCCAAAATGTTTTGCTTATTTTTTTTTTTTTGTTTTAATCGACCACAATTTACCCGTGCACAATTTACCCCTTTTTTTTCGGCCTTCAACACTTAATAACAAATTAGCCATGGTAATAAAATAATGCAACTTTCCTGAGAGTCGTATCTACCTAACAGTGGAACAATAAAAATCCTTTATTTCGTGATAAGTTATTCATTTGGGTTGCTGCTGTGAATTTGGCTTGAGAAATCTTCGCACAAGGTACATCAGATCTTTTAGGAAATTTTGATGAAGAATTTGAAAACGTCATCAGAATTAAATTTTCCCTATGGCTTGAACTACAAATAGCACAAAAATGGTCAAAAATTAGCGTTTAGAAAACACGGAAACGCTTATATCTAGGGAAATAATGCAAATAAAAATTTCTCATTGGTGGCATTCAACTATACTTTAGTCGGCGTACATACCTCTCAAGTATGGCGATTTCCTTCGGGACCACCCTATATATATATATATATATATATATATATATATATATATATATATATATATATATATATATATATATATATACTAGCTGACCCGGCAAACGTTGTTTTGCCATATAAATAATTTCCTAGTAATTTCTAGTGGACTACCCCTAAATGTTAGGGGTAGTCCACCCCTAATTTTTTTTTTATTTTTTAGACAACATTTTTGATTTCTATTTTTTTATGATACAACATACAATCCTCAATTTTCACCCTTCTACAATCAACCCTTATTTTTTAATAGCCATTTTAGTAATTTAATCATTTTTCCTCTCCGGTCGAAAACTGATCAATCGTCATTTAATTAGTTATCCCCGCCAGATGTCTACAGGTGTCACTTCTGACCCAGTAAACAGCACGGAGTAGGGATGAGAACGAAGCCGGTCTCCTTTCTTTCTCACTCCCTACACAGTTGTCGGCCATCATTATTGTTTATGCATCAAGTGTAGTAGTAACGTTGACAATTATTATTTTGCTATCTCAGTGTAACTCTCATATTCACTTTTAATCATTCCTATTTTATCAATAATAATTAAATTATCAATTTTGAGTGAGACCGGAGAGGAAAAATTATTAAATTACTAAAATGGCTATTAAAAAATAAGGGTTGATCGTAGAAGGGTGAAAATTGAGGATTGTATGTATTTTTGTATGTTGTATCATAAAAAAATAGAAATTAAAAATTTTGTCTAAAAAATAAAAAAAAAATTTAGGGGTGGACTACCCCTAACATTTAGGGGGATGAAAAATAGATGTTGGCCGATTCTCATAGATACCGGATAAGCACAAAAAATGTCATCAAAATCGGTCAAGCCGTTTCGGAGGAGTATGGCAACGAAAACTGTGACACGAGAATTTTATATATTAGATATATATACATATATTAACATGATCCATTTTTTGTATGTAGTAGTTGTCAAACTGCTAGTTTTCATGTGTGGAAGCTCCATTCAGGAAGTTCTAATAAGATCCCTAGCTTTATTCTTCTTATCTTCCCCGTCGGATTATAACAAACCTGTTAGGAACGAATGAGTAATTGGTAATTTCTCCTCTCCGTTGAAGCTCATCTTGTAGTATCTGATGCCGTGCGAACCCCAAGCCTGTACTGGTAACTATTGCAGAGTATTGTGTAACCACCGCCGGTGTTACTACAGCTCTTCACAGGAACCACCTAAAGGTTCTTTCATTCACCTCGAGTGGTTTTCATCATTCTTCCTCCTGAATCTCCGGACCGTTACCACTACAGATTCTAGTTTCTCAATGGGAGCATCAACCCTGGTATTGGGTATCCTTTAGGCTTATGGGTAACGAATGCTTGGTTATTGGCACCTAGTTATGTACAGGTTGCCACTCTAGTGCCAACCCAATCCCCTGCCATGCCAACCCCTCGGAGGCTGTAATTTTAAGTGCTCCTCAAGAGGCATCAAAAGGACGATGAACATGTGAATGAAAATTGTGTATTGATTGAAATTTTACCTTCTGCGGGTCTTTTTGCGAAGACCACATCCAGTTGCTTTCAAGTATTTTTCGTGATTTTAAACAGTGATTTTGGCACTTACGGATTAGCTTACTGGTTCTTTGCAGGTTATCTAAGGTTAGAAACCATATTGTATAAATACAGTAATCAGAAGTTAATATAGTAATGAAAAGTGGTATTCAAAATCACTGCAATCTACTAGAAGTAACTTCTTTTGACTACTATATTTATATAGTATGGTTTTGTAATACTTTTAGGCTTGTAAAACATAAATAAAAATAAACAGAATATATTTCAGCAAGCAAAATTTATGAATAAAAAGGTTAATATTATATAAATCAATGGTAATTGTAATGTTTAGGGGCCTCCTCGCCAATTTTTTTGTCTGGTGGTTCTATAACGTATTTATATTTTATATTTCTTTCGCATTATGGGCATACGTACTATGCGTTTCCGCTCACTCAAGAAGATGTCAAAACTATAGTCAATCCAACTCTCTAAAATTAATAGAATTCTATTAATTTTTGCGAGTTGCATTGACTTGAGTGTTAAAGGTTACTTTACTACCAGCAACAACCAATAGCATTGCCCATAAGAATAGCCAACTGAAAAGCTAATGAGTTATGCGCGTGCTCTGAATCACTGTTATAATCACTACAGATATTTCACAAGTCTTCGCAAAGAGACCTCCTTCTGCAACATATATATAGAGATTTCATCATTTCCGGTCAAAAGGGCAATAAATGGGGGGCAAAAGTGTTTTCCCCCAAAATTACAGACTTTCAAGAGGGGATATTTCGCAAAATAAAGATATCTCGAAAAACTTGATTGAGTAAAACTTGTAGCAAATTTAATTAGCTTTCATTTGTTTTGGCAGGGTCAGGCCGCTAGGGCACAGGGTTTCTGAGATATGAGGGACACCCCGAAAAATGGGCCCTTCTAAACCCCCTTCCCGGCTCAGAGGCTACGAGCGGAGACTTTTGATGTTGACCTCCTAACTAGCCCAAAGAAAGTTACGAAGTAAAAAATTGCGTTACAGACATTTTCCTCTATAACTCTTCGTTGCCTGGACTATTAGTCCACAGTTTTCGCCAACATATTTCACAATAAACACTAAAATGTTTTTAACGTTTGAAGGAAAATACATAATAAAGTAAGGTAATATATATTATTGCAGGAACTGTAATGCTCTGCAACCCTATAACTGGCATTTATTTTTTGAAGAGTTATCCGGTCAAAAAGATCCAAAAATTGCGGCAAAAGTGTTTTCCCCCAAAATTACAGACTTTCCAGACGGGGATATTTCGAAAACTAAAGATATCTCGTAAAACTTGATTGAGTAGAACTTGTAGAAAACTTAATGAGCTTTAATTTTTTATAGAATGGTCATGTCGCTAGGGCACAGGGTTGCCAAGATATAAGCGAAAACCCGAAAAATGGGACCTTCTAAATCCCCCCCCCTTGGCCTTTTAACTAGCCCAAACAAAGTTACGAAGTCCAAAATTTTGTTCAAAACATTTCTAAAAGATTTGAAGAAATGTTTCTGAAATTTGGAAATACGTACATCCCTTAAAAAGTTTCGATCGAAACACCTAAATCGAACAAAATGGAGCTTGAGGGTTTGAGTAATGGTTGATTACATTTTATGAAATTCTATCTTAAGCTTTCCAAAACACATAATGGATAAGCATAATATGAAAGCAGGCTAAGATGGCGTAGTTCTTGATTATCGGGCTTGTTTGTTTTCTTAATCCATTCTTATTAGGTGTTTACTGGTTTATGCAGCGTGATGTCCATCAGAGGAGAAAGCGAGTGAAGATATTCATAGCTCAAGTGGTTTACACAATTTCAGTTCAGTATTCCTTTTAATCAGATATTTAATGATATCATTTAGATAACGAAATTAGGTAATTGGTCCTTCAATCGAAGAAAACAAAGATTTTTTGGTAATTATTGTTAAATATTTCTTAAATTAGTCTTGAAACTGCGTTCAAGAACAAAGTACAAATGTTTGTATTATTTTAATAAAAAAAAACAACAAAAACAAACTTGTCAATGTCAGTTCTTTTTTCGTTTTTTTTTTTTAGTATTTAGTTATATCATTACCAGGTTTTTAATCTTAAAAATTATCTACAGTTTTCTAAAGATCTGCTCAATAATCAGCAATTTAGAAAGAAAAAAAAAAACAATCTGCTTTTTAGGGAATTTTATTTAGTAACAATAATGTTTATCTTGATTATATTTTCTTTAGATAATTTTGAAGTAACTTACCCACCTGTATAGAGTTAAATTTAGGAAGTACGGCTCGCAAGAACTTCGTCATCTTTCATAAGTTTATTTTGCAAAAAATGAATCTGCAGACAAAAATTCATTTTTACAAAATAGACATATTTGTCCTTGAAATGACCTTGAGTTTGAGCCGATGGGGTGAAACAGACAGTGGATTCGAATTCAGCGACCCTCAAAACCATGGAAGCTCTAGTTATTTCTTCTTAAACGCCTTCATACGAAATATGACCTTCAAGTGCCCATAAACCTGACGTGCTGGAGTGATCGAAATACATAAGAATATATGTATTGTTTCTTTGGAAAATATCACTTTTTTATTTTGTATGCCTGTGTTGTTAATAGTGTTGTATATTTGACAAATTTACCCTCACTGTATTGACAGTCTGGCCCTCCAGCATAAGATGAACAAGAGAAGAAGTAGAACTGACACCACTACGGAGCAGACCCTCTAGACGGAGAGGTGGATACACCCGTTCAGTTTAAATTTCAAGGCAGAGACTGCACAGCATGTCCTCAAGGTTGACTGTACAGCTCTAGCACACACGCGATAAGTTAATAAACCTTAAGGCCGGGACTGCACCAGTTATTGTAGACCCAGTGTATGTAAAGCGAACAATCTCTTGTCCAGACCCATCAGGCCAGGACTGCACAGTTCTGGCCTCATTGTACTGTACAGTTAACCTATTGTTTTTTTTAGCACTTTCCTCCGAAGGAAAGTAGCTATTGAGGTTGGACTCATGACGGAATTTTTCAAAAATTTCTTCAAATCTTTATCGATCCTACCTAGTAGACACCGAAAATGACCCCCGTTAAAATTTATATATATCTATATATATATATATATGCATATATATATACATATATATGTGTCTGTTAACACGATAGCGGCCAGAGTTTTTGTTTTTTCGTCACGAAACTTGGTATATAGCATTCAATTAGCAAACGATTGAACGAGTTCGTTAACCACCAAAGTCGGTCCACCGGAAGGGGGGGTTTACCCCGAACCCAAAACACTAATTTGACTATGTCAGCCGTAATATTTGTTATATTTCAACGAAACTTGGTATTCGTAGTGGTAATATAGAGAGAAAAGTGAGATATAAAAATGAACTAAATCGGTTCATTAGAAGGGGGGGTTTACTCTGGACCCACAATACCAATTCGCCACTACCAGCCGTGATTTTTGGTATATTTCAACGGAACTCGGTATTCGTAGTGGTAATCCACAGGTAAATAACTGATGTAAAAATAAACTAAATCGGTTCATTAGGAGGGGGGGTTTACTCCGGACCCACAATACCAATTCGCCACTACCAGCCGTGATTTTTGGTATATTTCGACGAAACTCGGTATTCGTAGTGGTAATCTACAGGTAAATATGTGTTGTAAAAATAAACTAAATCGGTTCATTAGAAGGGGGGGTTTACTCCTGACCCAAATTCTTAATATACTCATACCGGTCGTAATTTCTGCTGTATTGTAACGAAACACGGTATACGTCGTGGGTAACTCATGAGAAAGAAGTGTTGTAGAAATGAGCTGAATCGGTCAATCGGAAAGTGGGGGTTTAATTTGTAATATATTTCAATAGAAAAGCCCGTCAGACGTAGATTCACAAAGCCGCCGCAAGGAGCGCTTTCTACCCCTAGAGTGACTGTATCCTGTTCCTGCGTTAGATCAAAATACGATAATATGAGGTTTTTTGTATTTATTACGAAGTGTAATAGGTACCATGTGTAAACATAACTCTGGAAGCAAATTATTAATTGATCAGTTACTCATTACAAATTTAAAAGAGAACTATTCATGTTTTTATTTTATTTATGTAGGATATTTTAAGCAAATTGTTCTGGAAAGCAATCTACACTACCCAAATTCTGAGGAAAGTGCTTAGTTATGCAGCTCCTGCGTGACGGACTTTTTTTTTTTCATTTACGCTTCGATAGACTGTACAGTTTAACTCTGGTCTTATCGTGTATGGGCACTCTCACCCACAAATACTTAATGACAAGAGAGCAGAAATACGTATTTCAACTACTATGCATTTCTAACTATGTGTAAGCCAAAAGCTTCAAGGTTCTCAAAATAAACACTGAAAAAATTAAGTAGGAAAGAGAGTTATTTGCGCTTTGTGTTGGTTACGGGCAATTTGAATTGTATTGTGACCATTTAAGCGTAAAAAAACTTTATTTTCTTGGAAATTTCATTTGATGAGGTATTTAAATTTGTATTACAGTATAATTAATGCATGATTTCCGTAAAAAGAGCTTTTTAAATAACCAGTGATTGGAATAATATGGAAGCGCGTGAAGATGACTCGGAAATTTTATTTAGTTAAATTAAAATCCATTTATAAGGCAATTTTGTTGAGTTTATTTATTTTCCTTTTTACTTCATTTACTTGATGTATCTATTACACTTTGATTGCTTGCAAAACCTTTAATAAAGATTTATCGAAACCATCCTTATCCCCGCCCCTTCTACCTTCTCTTTCATAATTAAATTTGTTAATACATTTTTAAATTCATGATTGTCCGTAACAATTTATTCACCCTTACAAAATTTCTGAAAGTTACTATTAATAGCTACATTTAAATATATCCAAATTATGCATGTCCAAGATGCAAAATTAGAATATGTTTTAGAAAATATTAGTTTCTCTTATTTATGCTGAGATGAACGGAAGTTTGACATTGGCAACACTGAGTCACTCATGGAGGCCGAGTATAATGTTGCCATTAGTAACCGTTGTCACACCTGTTTTTGTCTTTAGCTCTGAAAGCAGACGGCTTTCTTGATATTCGAATCTTGATGTTGCGCACTTATCACACAATATCCCGGTGGTATGCTTTGGTAAAGCGTCTACCTGCGTGTTTTGGGATGAGAGTATGTGTTGGTGTATATATGTGAGTGAGTGTGACTTTTTTTTTGTGTGTGTAGGAGTAACTTCTGACTGGAAAATGAAATTGTTAAATCTTCTAGAACACGCTCTAATGATTTTCATCTTGTAATAAGGTAACTATTGTTAGTTATTTTTGAGAACAGCCCAGCCAGTGATTTTATAGTAACTGTTACTGCCAAAACATGTCAAACTATCGAATATTTCGACTAAGAAATTTATTAAAAAAATTGTCTTATTTAAGGCATTACCGGCCATTATAAAAGGGTTAGAGTTGCGATAATTTGCAAAAATCCCATAGATCACGAAAGTAGTTCAAATGTTTGTGTGTGTGTGTGTGTATATATATATATATATATATATATAGGCTCAAAAATGATCTAATCTTTTTTAAAAGATCTTTCATCTAATTTGAAAAATCGTTCGTTAACTAGCATAACTAACAGAATACGTCCATCGGAACATTGTTTTTGGGACGAAATCCGCGCCAACAAAATTGTTGCAAATTATCGCGTTCGTATGCTTGTAGACCCTCGTTTTATAGGTTCGTTAACTTACGAAAACGAATGAAACAATTTTAAAGCGATGTCTGTAACCGTTTACGAGGAACATTGGTACAACTACCTTTCCAAACTAATTTTCAGTTTGAGTATCGAGAAACGCATGATTCAGTTGGAACTTGTTCCAGATGTTTGACATTAATATTCATACCAGAGATATTTAAATTTTGGTTGCGTTTCGAGGTAAGATAGTATTAGGAAAAACAAATATTACTAATATACATAAAAAGGTTTTGTAACTTGGTATATTTTCTAAAATATCTCGAAAACAGATGGGAAATCGTAGTAAATGGAAGGTAACCATTCTAAAGCTTGCTAAATCCTTTTAAAAAAAGGTTTTGATGTAATTTTCGATGGGCCGATTTCAATCGGAGCAATAAGTGAATGCATGTTCGAAATTGTTAGTTTTATTCTTTTTAAAAGATTTTTGTATCTGTCTACCTAACTTCGAAGGGGCTGTTGTTCTTTTAGCACTTTCCGCCAAAGGAAAGTAGCTATTGAGGTTGCACTCATGACGGAATTTTTGAAAAATTTCTTCAAATCTTTATCGATCCTAGCTAGTAGACACCGAAAATTACCCCCGTTAAAATTTATATATATATATATATATATATATATATATATATATATATATATATATATATATATATATATATATATATATATATATATATGTCTGTTAACACGATAGCGGCCAGAGTTTTTGTTTTTTCGTCACGAAACTTGGTATATAGCATTCAATTAGCAAACGATTGAACGAGTTCGTTAACCACCAAAATCGGTCCACCGGAAGGGGGGGGGGTTACACCGAACCCAAAACACTAATTTGACCATGCCAGCCGTAATATTTGTTATATTTCAACGAAACTTGGTATTCGTAGTGGTAATCTAGAGAGAAAAGTGTGATATAAAAATAAACTAAATCGGTTCATTAGAAGGGGGTGTTTACATCGGAACCACAGTACCAATTCGCCACTACCAGCCGTGATTTTTGTTATATTTCGACGAAACTCGGTATTCGTAGTGGTTATCTACAGATAAAAATGTGTTGTAAAAATAAACTAAATTATTCATTAGATGACCCTTAGCTCAAATATATATAACTGGCGAATAAGGCGGAAGGTCAATAAAAAATCGTCACTCACTTTACACTTTTATTTATCTTCCCTACATGTTTCGCACCCTTTTTGGTGCCTCTTCAGGGGAACACACTTGACCAGTCTAGACGAGGCCCTGCTAGTGGAAGGTTCCATTCCTCAGGTTGAGGCTGAATTTAATGTTTGAGTTTGTTCCCCTGAAGAGGCACCAAAAAGGGTGCGAAACATGTAGGGAAGATAAATAAAAGTGTAAAGTGTGTGACGATTTTTTATTGACCTTCCGCCTTACTCGCCAGTTTTATAAACTAAATCGGTCCATTAGGAGGGGGGTTTACTCCGGACCCAAATTACTGATATACTCATACCGGTCGTAATTTCTGCTGTATTCTAACGAAACGCAGTATGCGTCGTGGGTAACGTATGGGAAAGAAGTGTTGTAAAAATGAGCTAAATCGGTCAATCGGAAAGAGGGGTTTACTTTGTAATATATTTCAATAGAATTAGGTTCGCGAGGCCGCCGCAAGGAGCGCTCTCTACAACTAGAGGGACTGTATCCTGTTCCTGCGTCAGATCAAAAGACGAAAATATGAAGTTTTTTGTATTTATTAAGTAGTGTAGTAGTTACCATATGTAAACATAACTCTGGAAGCAAATTAATTACAAAATTAATAATTGAACAGTTACTCATTACAAAATTAAAAGAGAACTATTCATGTTTTTATTTTATTTATGTTGGATGGTTTATCTACACTACCCAAATTCTGAGGAAAGTGCTTAGTTATGGAGCTTCTGCGTGACGTACTTTTTTTTTATTGCTTTTAACAGTAAAATCAATTGTTTATTTAACCAAGGCAAAAAAATGAGAAACTTATTGGTAATAGTGTTTTCCTAGAGTGAACGTTGAGAAGGTGGGGATACTTGAGTCATTTCCGCTTGGGATACTGTCACTTTCCTGTTGGGGCGCCTTAAACATAGTTTCTTTGACATTTCATATTATATTCTTAACGAAAGATCAAATTCTACCAACAGCTATTTCTATTCCTTTACTAATGATACTAGAGATATGAACGGAACCGCGCTATGATGACGCATCTCCTGCGATTCGGACTTTCCCCCCTTGGTCTATACTAACAATAATTTATTTATAATCTGTAGTACAATGCTGCAATAGTTAAAGAAGTAAAATGCCAAAACGTGAGCTGAGTTTGTCCTTGACTTGGCGTCCATTCCCTACATCCTTGTTTTCCTCCACATAAAACTCGCTTTAAAAGTCCAGCTTGAAGGATCTTGGTCATTTTAGTGCGTTCAATCAAAATCCAGATATCTCATGTGATTCCAAAAGCTTGGAATAGTAACTCTTGGTAAATATTTCGCTCGCGTCTTCGTGTTATTGATAGGCAAATATATATCTTATATACAAATTTATTAGAAAGTTTTAAGATTAAACAAATTTAAGGACCCAAAGGTACAATACACCAAATAAAGGAGATATTTGACTTACGACTTATTCGCTACACCGCAATTGCTTAAGGTCTAAAACTTACCGACACTGTTTTCATCAAGAGGTGATCGTTGATTTATATATACAGTGAAATCTCTTTATAGCGGACACCATTGGGTCCGTAAAAAATGTCCGTTATTGGGAGGTTAATGAAATCCACCTTTTAAAAAGGAGTGCACAACAGTTTCCTTTTAGCACTTTCCTCCGAAGGAAAGTAGCTATTGAGGTTGGACTCATGACGGAATTTTTGAAAAATTTCTTCAAATCTTTATCGATCCTACCTAGTAGACAGCGGAAATTACCCCCGTTAAAATTTATATATATATATATATATATATATATATATATATATATATATATATATATATATGCATATATATATATATGTGTGTGTCTGTTAACACGATAGCGGCCAGAGTTTTTGTTTTTTTCGTCACGAAACTTGGTATATAGCATTCAATTAGCAAACGATTGAACGAGTTCGTTAACCACCAAAATCGGTCCACCGGAATGGGGGGGGGGGGGGGGGGTTACCCCGAACCCAAAACACTAATTTGACCATTTCAGCCGTAATATTTGTTATATTTCAACTAAACTTGGTATTCGTAGTGGTAATATAGAGAGAAAAGTGAGATATAAAAATGAACTAAATCGGTACATAAGGAGGGGGGGTTTACTCCGGACCGACAATACCAATTCGCCACTACCAACCGTAATTTTTGGTATATTTCGACGAAACTCGGTATTCGTAGTGGTAATCTACAGGTAAATATGTGTTGTAAAAATAAACTAAATCGGTTCATTAGGAGGGGGGGTTTACTCCGGACCCAAATGACTAATATACTCATATTAACGCGTAATTCGCTTAACGAAACGCGGTATACGTCGTGGGTAACTCATGAGAAAGAAGTGTTGTAAAAATGAGCTGAATCGGTCAATCGGAAAGGGGGGTTTACTTTGTAATATATTTCAATAGAAAAGCCAGCCAGACATAGGTTCACAAAGGCGCCGCAAGGAGGGCTAGAGGACTGTATCCGGTTCCTGCGTTAGATCAAAATGCGATAATATGAGGTTTTTTGTATTTATTACGTAGTGTAGTAGGTACCATGTGTAAACATAACTCTGGAAGCAAATTAATAATTTATCAGTTACTCATTACAAAATTAAAAGAGAACTATTTATGTTTTTATTTTATTTATGTAGGATATTTTAAGCAAATTGTTCTGGAAAGCAGTCTACACTACCCAAATTCTGAGGAAAGTGCTTAGTTATGCAGCTCCTGCGTGACGGACTTTTTATTTCTTTTACAGCTGTCATTATCAACAATACAGTACATTAGCAACATAATCGCTTGAGTCCATTTTCATAATGGCTTCCCGAAGAAATCGTTTTCTGTGATGTGTTTTGAAATTTTTAATAATGACGAGATCGAGGTGCTAGCAGCAAAATGTCATATTCGGTGGAAAAAACTTAATTTTAACATTTATGAGATGCATCTGTGGGTGGCATGTCCCCTTGTCCAAAAACAAAATTACACGCCGTTTTCGATGTCGCATTCTCTGATTGAAAGGTTTTAGCCATTCACTCATTATAAACGTTGTCATCCATGCTTTTTTGTTAGCTTGCCAAGATATTCTTGAAGTATTGACTATAATGTTTTTAAAGCAACGTGATTTTAATGATTTACCGATTATTAACGGCTGTTCAAAATCTCCTTCGATATTTACGCACAACATAACAGTTAAACGATCTTTGCTTTGTTTCTCCTTTTAGAATCTTTGTCTTGTTTGGCAGGGCCCGAAAAATTAAAGCCGTTTCATCAAAATTAAATATATTTTTAGCCTCATAGTCATGGCAAATGTAAACCTATTAGTTTTTCCAATCTTGAACTAAATCAACATTAACCGATGCACTTTCACCACATATCGTTCTAAAAACTACACGAAGTTTGACGTCTGCGTTTTGCCGACGTAAAATTTCGCGCCCAGGTCTCTAACACAAAGCTTTAAACTATCATACACTCTTAAAACTTCCACTTTATTTTTTAGAGTTACACGCGTTCTTTTCGGAGGTCATGACTAGATACAAACTGAATAAAACCTGCTAACAAAACAAGATGTGGTTCCTGGAACAGTAGGGTACGGTTTCCTCTTGACATTTCGTATGAATTTTACTAGCAATGCCCGCCAGGGTGTGCTTTTTCTTGGGATTCTGAGAATCCAATTAAATATTTTACCCTGCTGTCCGCTATTGGGAGTTGAAATCAGCTATATGGGTCCGATTTTAGGTGTCCGTTGTCCGTGAGTAGAGGGTCCGCTATTGAGAGGTGCTAATACATTGATTTAAAGGGGTTTTCGCCGGGACCATGGATATTCTGTCCGTTCATAGAGTTAATATATATATATATATATATATATATATATATATATATATATATATATATATATATATGTAGAAATGTTGGCGGAGAATATTTTCAGTATTAGGTTAGATTGATTAAGATTTGAAGAAACTTTTAGAAGTTCAAGGAAAGTGCTGACACAGATTGAAAATCTGCATTAAAAAAAAATCGGTAAATCAAGAAACGGCCTATTGCGTCTATGTCCGTGTTATCTTTATAATTGTAATAAACGGTTTTATAACTTTATTGCGCGAAATTGACTTTTAAACAAGCGCAAATAGTGTAATTAAATCATTAAGAATAAGATAGCTTTAAAGTATGTTTATAATTAAAGCCTCGTTGTATTTTATTACCAGCTCTTAATAACGCGTTTCTGTGGCTTAATCTTGTTAAATGAAAAAAAAGTCCGTCACGCAGGAGCTGTATAACTAAGTAGATTCCTAAACTTCATTTGTTTATGCAATACCATTCATAAATGTGTTGTGCTGATACACATGTGTACAATTACACATTTGCATTTACCAGCCATAATATTTGTTTTTGTTTTTTGCTGAAAACCTCGGTTTATATTGTTCTTAACGAATGATAAGAAATTTTTGTGAATATTAGAAGTAACGTACCCAAACAGTACTCCTAGCTCAACGGTTCGGAATCTTGATAAGCGGAAGGTTACCATTCGAAAACATACTAAATGCTCTACAAAAAAGGTTCTAAAGAAAGCTTTTTTTTAGGCGATGTCAATCGGAGTAATAAGTGCTTAAAACTTTGAATTAATTGATTTCGTTTATTCGAACGGTTCTTTTTGTCTGTTTTTATTTTTTAATTGCTTATAAGAGTAGAATGTATTTGTCAATAAAACAGGAACGTAATAATCTTATTTTGTAAGTAAAATAAGAAAAATTATTGTTAGTAAAATAGGTTTCCAAGAGAGAGATTCGAAGACGCCTTGTGAATATATGGCCATATAACCATTTTAAGAAAGTTCGAAGCAAAATAATAACTGTTTCTATTTTAATCTTTCCTAGGAATAAGAACGGAACCGCGCTAAGATGATACAGTTCCTGGTTCGGACTGTTTTTGGTTAATGGCGTATTTCAATGTGGCTATTAACACCTCGCTATCTATAGGTTGCCACTCTTTTATAAAGCCAACAGCACGTGGTCGGTCACCCATTCACGTACTGGCCACGACCGACGTTGCTTAACTTCGGTGACCAACGGGAACCGGTGCATTCAACGCGGTTATGGCCGTTGGCATGATCGTTTAGTTTAAACACATTCGTAAATATGTCGTGAAATAATCACAAACCTTGCTCCTAGCCCTCATAGTAACATAGTTTCCCTGCTATTCAGCAGTTTTCAACAGAAAAGGAGAGAGTTCCTAATCTAGATCCTTGGAGTGTCTTTTCTAAAGCAGGCATTCAGAGATGACAGGGAAAGTTCTCCAGATCTTAATGACACAGGAAAACAATGAATGTAACCTTCATATAAATACACACACACATGTATATATATATATATATATATATATATATATATATATATATATATATATATATATACATACATACACATACATTGTTTTCAATTCTTTGGAGGCTTAGAGTCGTTATAACAGACCTTCGTTTTTAACTACTTTATTTATTACACAGTAAAAAAATAAAGTGTGTGTGCAGGCACACACACACACAAAAAAAGTGGTGTTTTCCAAAGACGCCATACATATATTCTTATAAATGTCGACATGCTTAATCCGAATGCGGAGTCCGTTTCTCCCCATCATGTCAGGTTTAAGAGCATATGAAGGTCAAATTTCGTATGAAGTCGTGAAAGAAGAAATAACTCGGCGCAATATCTAGGTAATTTCCAGGACAAATATGTTTATTTCGCAAAAAATGAATCTGCAGTCGAAATCCTTTTTTTTTGCAATATATATATATATATATATATATATATATATATATATATATATAGGGTATATATATATATATATATATATATATATATATATATATATATATATATATATATATATATATATATATATATATATATATGTCCTTGGAATGAACTTGATTTTGCGCCGATGGGGTGAAACCGACCTCAGATTCGGATTCAGCGACCCTCAAAACCATCGAAGCTCTAGTTATTTCTTCATAAGAAATTTGACCTTCAAATGCTCTTAAACCTGACGTGATGGAGTGAAACGGATTCAGTGTGTCGAAATAAATAAGAATTTATGGACGTAATATATGTACGTGGACGTTTGTATACGTATGTGGAATATAGTGTCTATGGAAAGACCACTTTTTTTGTGTGCCTGTGTTACTTACAACCGAGATGTTTCGTGCCTTTTTTGCACATCTACAGTATTTGTTCAGAATTCCTTTCGTTGCCGTCTACTCTCTACGGGGGCTGGCGTAAAACTCTTTTTTTTTACCCCAGCCTCCATAGAGAGTACATGGTGAAGAGACGACTTCTTTAAGTGCTTCTGAAGAGGTGCAAAAAAATGCACGAAACATTTCGGACGTAAATAATAAATGAATTACTTGAGAGGCTACTTCTGTTCTGCTTAAGCCTTTAAATGAAAACAATTTAGGTCGCCCTAATTTCAACCCTTAAGTGCAGTTAGGTCATTGTTTTTCTAAAAATTGTTTGTTGTTCTAGAAGACAAATGTTTTGTCTTTGTTCTGTCTATTTTAACTGCAGGTATTGAACTACAGTTACGTCCATGTTCCCCTGATATTGTCTATGTGCTTATTTGCATTTGACAAATTTTTGCAGTTTGTCTTGGTTTTTCCGGAACGGCGATATTATATTCAAATATTAACGTCCATTATTATAAACTAAGAATTTTTGGACGGGTTATCTAAAGGATACCACCCTTTTTTTAGCTATGATAGCCTGGGAATCGAACCCACGACCCTTGGCATGGAATGTTAAGTGCTCACGCCTTAACACTCACAGCCACTGGGCCTCCGATATTATATTTATATAACATACATATAATAGACGAAATCAGCTTTTGAGATAAGTTCGTTCAAAAAATAATAAATTGTCTACAAATAGGTTTACAAATATTAAAAATGTACGTACATATTAATTTATTCGTAATAATTATATATTGGTTTAAATAAATAATTGGAAATGATTACTGAAGAGGTGGTGAATGAAGACCTCGAAACATGTAAAAAAATACAACACTTTTTAACTATGCGATGAAATGGAAGACAATGTTTTAAAAATTGTTTTTATAAAAGTTACTTCCGGTACTCCATTTCTCATTACTATATTTTGACCTCATAATTACATTGAATTATTTTTTAAAATATAACCAAAACCTATAAATATCGAAAATGAAAAATCATTAATGCATGGTTACATATATAAGCAACTTATGTCACATTTTTTTAACAAACATTTGCTTTAATTATTTATACTGGTTAATTAATATTTATACTGTCTTAATAATATTTATTATTGCTTACCTTACCTCTCTTTTTTATGTTTATTATTTTCTTGTATATGAATGTATTGTATTTTTAAATTAGTTAAATTGTTAAATTATCGGCGGAAAAATCGCCTGTGTTACGATGCCCTAAATAAATAAAATAAAAATATTTTTACCAGTGTGAGCAATTTAAACGAAAACAATATTTATATAAATTAAAGAAAAACAAACAACTAAAAATACTAAGAGTTCTTTGGAGCAACAGTATAAATAATGTTATAAGCTACGCTATAATCTGTAAAAGCAATTTCTGTCTTATTATTATGTAAACGAAGGCCGTGTTGAAGCTGATAATCATGCAAATACAAAGAAGTAGGAGAAGAAACAAACAGTAAATTAGAGATAGGATTCTTCAAGTGTCATAACTAACCTCGCTGGGCTGTGACGTAGGAATCTACATCTTGCAAATCTAAAATGGCGGTCAATGAACTTGCTGTTCCTACGCCCATTAGAGGCTGAGTATTGCACCTTTCTCTACTTGTAGTCTATAATTTCTTATTTACGCAACATCTCTATGCTATACATAATGGTTCTGTCGCCATTTCTGATATATAAACATTAATGTATATATTCATATATTATATAAAATTCTGTAATAATATACATCATAAAATTTCTTTATTGTGGGGGGATAGGCTTCTTTCACCGAAACGCATTTTCCGAGACCCCCTTTTCTTTCTTTTTTCGTATATCTGTCCACAAAATTTAGAAAAATTAGGGGAAAAATCCATTTGTCAGAAATACATTCATCAATAATAATAGTCATAAACGTTTTGTACATTTTTTTTCCTTTCCTACAAAAAATGTTTTTTTTTTCTCCTTGCGGGCTCCAAGAGCCCTCCCTTATTGCTAGTCCTCTCTATACCTTTAAATTTAGATTTAAAAGTTAAATTTTCTTTAAAAACGAAAATAATTTATTGTGCAATAAACTCTATAAAACACAAAAAAAAAACTGTAATATAAGTAACGTACAAATTTCTCAATTAAATTCCTAGTTGAAAAAGGCCTGAACTCGGAGAAATAACAACAAATTTTTCTGAAACCTTAGTATTCAAAATGAATAGCCCCCCCCCCCCAATTCAGCGTCTTTTGATCTACAATAAACACAAAAATCCCCCCAAAAAAG
Organism: Gonocerus acuteangulatus; assembly: GCA_946811695.1. Lineage (NCBI taxonomy): Eukaryota > Metazoa > Arthropoda > Insecta > Hemiptera > Coreidae > Gonocerus > Gonocerus acuteangulatus. The sequence goes on from OX328130.1 coordinate 58,705,816, forward strand.
GAGTTCTGGGAAAAGGGTGTGACTGGAAACACCATTGGCATCCTTGGATTAAGAAATCCAACGTCAAAAAATTCTGACTCGCAGGAAGGCGTTTTTCCGGTTATTATCCCTAGTGTCATTTTGCACACGTAGAATATAAACTGTTATTATTTTGTTTTGACCTTTCGTGAAATATTTAAACACCTATTCCAATAAGATCTCAATGAAAAGCAAAATTGTCGGCAACGCACAGGAAACAGTTAACTAAGAAGAAAATAAGTCCTTCCGCCATCCCAACGTTAGCTCTTGGAAGACACTATTGCAAATATGTTTCCCATTTACTTAATTTATTTTACTAAAATATTCATTTTAGTGTTAAATACTACTAAAAAAGATCTGCATCCCTCTCAGTCCCCCCCCCCCCCCTTATAAAACCCCATGGGTTATGCATACATTTGCTTATGCTAAATTATGCTGCATCCATAAATCACCATTAAAGATATCCTTTGGAATAGACTCAGATGCAATCTCAACATTTTTTTATACGCCATTTTTTCATACATATGACTCTGCATTAAAAATACATTTAAATACTTCATTAACCGTATTACGTAGATACGTCCGTCTTGCTTAATTATGAAGCAATTAACACTAAGTAAAACTTACTAAAATAGCAATTAGACAGTAAAAACTTTATGAAATAAGTTATTTTTATGTGTCTCATAAGTTTGAAGGTCGTTTTACATAATGAATTATAGTGAACGAGGCATTCATTATGATAGTTTTTATAGAAATGATCTTGCTGTGGAGTATTGTCTTGAAATTGGGACGTTGCTCTATGCAATAGAATCACTCTCCAGACAAGGACTTAGCAAGGTTGTTCACTTTCATACTTCAAGATCCGACACAGAAATCATCATTTGTCAAAACTAAAGGCAAGGTCAAAATCCATGATGGAGATGGGCGATCGACACGGTATATCGATCTTTTGAATCGATCTCCTAGGGCCGATCGTTTTAAAGAATCGATCTCTAAGAGCCGATATTTTATTGAATCGATCTTCTAAAGAATCGTTCTTCAAGGGCCGATCTTTTATTGAATCGATCTTCAAGGCTCGATCTTTTAAAGAATCGATCTTCAAGGGTCGACCTTTTAAAGAATCGATCTTCAAGGGCCGACCTTTTATTGAATCGAACTTCAAGGCTCGATCTTTTAAAGAATCGATCTCTAAGAGCCGATCTTTTATTGAATCGATCTTCAAGGCTCGATCTTTTAAAGAATCGATCTTCAAGGGCCGATCTTTTATTGAATCGATCTTCAAGGCTCGATCTTTTAAGGAATCGATCTTCAAGGGCCGATCTTTTATTGAATCGATCTTCAAGGCTCGATCTTTTAAAGAATCGATCTTCAAGGGCCGATCTTTTATTGAATCGATCTATCTAGAATACCGTAAAATATATTAATATTTTTTTTATTTCAAATATTCAAATAATTAATCTAACCTCTTTTTTCTCAATCTCATTTCTATTATTTAACGGAAGAAAAAATTTACAGAACAGTGTCCTATTTCTATTAACAGACTTTTAATACAACAAGATCATTATACAACGACTCAGTAACTTCAGTTTCTCCAACTAGTGGAAAGAAGATAATATAATAAACATGCGGTCCCAAACTGTGCTCTTAATTTGTATTACTATTTTCCTTTATTATTATTATTATTTTATTCTATTTTTTTCATTTGATGAATATATATATATATATATATATATATATATATATATATATATATATACATATAAAAGTATACAAATAAAGGAAAATAATATATAGGTATATAAAAAAAATATATATTCAAAAAAAAGAAATAAAAAAAATAATAATATTAAAAAAAAATTAAATAAATTATATATATATATATATATATATATATATATATATATATATATAAAAGTATACAAATAAAGGAAAATAATATATAGGTATATAAAAAAAATATATATTCAAAAAAAAAGAAATAAAAAAAATTAAATAAATTATATATATATATATATATATATATATATATATATATATATATATATATTACTTCTACTATTTATTGATGTTTAGTATTTATTAACAAACTGCTAAACTTGCTACAGTAATTTTAATATAATATATAACATTATTTAACATGAAATATAATTGTAGAGTTATAAGAACTGTCTTTGAGTGTAGCTATATATATTTTAGTTGTTATTCATATTTTTTGAGGGGGGAAAATGGAAAAACATATATTTAGGTTAACTAAACTTCTATAAAGAGGGCGTAAGAACCGAAAAGTTACTCGCCCTAAAACCCGATCCTAATCCTAATCCTTTATATATATATATATATATATATATATATATATATATATATATATATATATATATATATATATATATATATATATATATATTAAATATATGACAATATTTAAAAGCTAGTTTATATATTAGAAATACAGAATTTAGATAGTTATTCATTGGTTGTTCTCAATAATAATTATGTAAACAATACTTAAGTATATAATTTTGTTATTTCAAATTATAATGCGAGCCATATAAGGACGGCTTGCCCCCCTCAGACCAAAGGCCCCTGACCAATTTTCCACCATGCCCCCCTAGCAGAGGCTCTGTAACCCCCTTGAAGGTAGAGAAGAAACAATTTTGCTGCCATTAAATCCTATAGACATGATTCTTGTTCATCACGGCTTGGTGACATGATCGGCATAATAAGCATGAATTCCTTAACAGAATGTCATTATTAAACGTGCTACTTAATGTCGAAACGACTAAAATAATAACACCTTATTGGTTATATCTGTTTGGTTGTGGAATTCGCGTCGGTTGTACTTTTTAACTGGAAATACACGTGATGTTTATTGGCACGTGTTGTTTAGTGCATAGCACGATGTTTGCTGAGATTAAGGGTATACACCCAGATAATGGTTCAGCGATTACACTATTTTCTCTTCGTTCTTATTACAGGCGGCAATGTGTTCATGTAGTAAAAATTTATAGAGCGCTTTATTGTACCTCTGAGTATAATTGTAATCATTTGATATAAATGTTGAATTTTCGGAATTAATTGTGTTTTAATTACACAGGTCAACATTTGATCTTAAAAAAAAAAAAAAAACACTCAAAGTGGTATGGTCCTTTTAAAGTTTTTGGAGTCGCTGATTACGATGAGCGGGTTGGGTAACCTTCAGCCGTTAGATTCAAGGTCATTTGAAGGTAAAAGAGAGTAAATACCGTAGCAAAAATCTGAAAAATCCATTGGTATGTTTTTGAGGTCCCAATTGAGTCCAAATTCGTAGCTTGTTCGACCTTAATGCCTAGAGAAAAAAAAACGTAGAAACAATCTGAAAAAAATCATTCGAAAATCATTTCTCGGAGTGCGAGTCAAAGAAACTACGGATTCGGCATGAATTTTTCACATTTTTTTTTAACGTTGTTTTCTCTATTTGACCTTCAAATGACCTCTAGGCAAAGGCGAAAAGGTCAATAAAACTAAGGATTTGGCCTCAGGGGCTTCAAAAACATAAGCATGATTTTTTTTTCAGAATTTTCGTACGGGTTTTTCTCTATTTGACCTTCAAATGACCTTGACTCTGATGTGATGAAGGTTAACTAACCCACTCATCGTAATCAGGGAGTCCAAAAAACCCTCTAAGGACTGCTCTGAGTATTTTTTTTTAGATCAAATGTTGACCTGTGTTATCGTAGGGCAATGGAAAAACTAAATATTCTGGAAGACCTGAGTTCAGAGCTTGAGCCCAATTTTATATTCTACTGTCTTCGTTCTTGGCTTGGATTCGCGGTCCCAGGATGTCCCTGCGCCCACCCTTTCTTTAATTCATTTATTAATGGGTACCGGGGTCTCCCGTGGTCTAGTGGCTAGCGCGCTGGATTCATAAGCGGGAGATGGTGGGTTCGATCCCCACCGGCGGCAGGAATTTTCTCATCTCAGGGCTCGCTAAGAAAATTCCTGGCTGCACCCTGGATGTCGGCGCTAATGGCAAAGAATTATGTCGATGCGCTGTAAAAAAAAAAATTAATGGGTACCAGCAAAGAGAAAAATCAGAAGGTCGGTGCATCGTACTGACACGTTATCTCCCTAGTGCGCCGTTTTCAAGCATCAGATACCTGTACAGTCTCTGCCCCGCTGGGCTCTTTTAGCTGGTTACGGGAGTGATTTGATATATATATATATATATATATATGTATATATATATATATATATGTATATATATATATATATATATATGTATATATATATATATATATATATATATATATATATATATATATATATATATATATATATATATATGAAATCAGTTCCGCATCTGGCGACAAGGGCCGAGAGAAATAATAATATAATTTAAAACAAAAATGATCTAAATATACAAAAATCACCTATCTGTCTGTTTGTCAGTTTCTATGTTTGTTCCTTATACAAACCCACACCGGATGACCGATTTTGACCAAAGTTGGCACTAAGCTACTTCTTGATCCGGGAAGTCTCGTAGTAACATAAAACTTTCTAGATAACGTTTATTGGATTCTCAAATGGGGATGGGATATGTGGGTTCGAGTCCCGTCTACAGCATTTATGGGCCTGGTGAGAGAATTCTCTGCTGCACCATGGATGTCTTAGAAGGGTTCATAGCTAAAGATACCCCGGCGCTAAATGTGTAGAAGCAGATGCGCTGTAATCACAAACATTCCTACCTTCAGAGTAAATGGTTTATCTCTCATTGATTGAATTCACACGGAACAGCTGACAAGGAGAAATGTTACGTATAAATGCACGTGATGGTTATTCTCACGCTCTGTACGTGTTAATTGTATTTGCAGACATCCTTCAAGCTTAAGAGTGCGGTAAGATAAATTTCATTAATGACTTTTAATATCCCACCACGAATCCAGAGATCGTCGAGGTCGAGAAATATAACACATTTTTCATTGAGAGGGTATCGTTGACCGTTGGTGATGCGAAGGTTGAAATTGTCAGGGTTCGGTCGTTGTTTCTTAATAAAACTACATTTTACAAGTGAAAATGGGTTTTTATCGTTTGCCGACGTTTCGCTTAAAATTCAAAATATTGGGGTCTGATTTGAAAATTGTGTCGGTTTCATTCTTTTCCGGATCTGGAGCATGCAGACCGCAAGTAAGAATTTACTTTTTTTTGGGCCAATTTTGCAAAAAAAATGGGTACTTCTGAAAAAAAGGAATTGTAATTAAAAATTATTTTGTTTGGATGATGATTTTTAGTAGGTGTACAAATTTACATTGCCAATCTTACATACTACACCGTGAAATTTATAATAATTACGTTATTTACCTATGATGACAAGTATACTGTTTCGTGTGCAAAGTATTTTTGTATTTCGAAATCCAGAACTGCTAATCTTTCCGATGGTAGAAGAAACCAGTTCTTAAGACCTGCCTACCAGAAATGGAACAACCTAGGACAAACTCGTTTTGGTTCAGGCCGTCTGAACAGTAGCCTCGTGTCGTCTGTAAACACACACACACTCTCTCTCTCTCTCTCATATATATATATATATATATATATATATATATATATATATATATATATATATATCTATCTCCCTTTGTGTTAACTCCAAGATATTTATATTGTGTTCGATGTCTATTTTATTGTTACTAATGTACAAATGATTTAGGACTTTATGTTTACAGCTTGGATTGAAAATAAAGATCTTGGTCTTGGATATATTGATTGCGTGGTTGGTTTTCGTGGGAGGATTGTTGCAGTACATTTAATTTAGGCTGTAAATAAGCTGGGGTATCTGCAAAAGTTTCTATCTCTTCAGCATACGAGAGCATAATAATGTCATTCAGATATTCGATCCTCCAAATCTTGGGAAAACAGGATATGCAGCAGTGGACTTAGTATGTCTCCTTGAAGGACACCTTGGATGACCTTAATTTTTCCTGTTCTACCGTTCTCAGTATGTACATATGTCTTTTCAAACATATTTAGAAGAACTTTATGCATCTTACCGCTGATTCAAGTGCTATATAATTTTGCTCATAAATGTTCATGGTATACGGTCTCAACGGAGTTTTTAAAATCAATGAAAGCACAGTACAGATATTGCCCTTTGCCTTTGATCTAATTATGTAAAAAATGTGCCCTTTATAAGTTTAAAGGATAAGGATAAATTCTTATTTTTAAAAGCTTGACGATTTATCTTTACTACTGTGCAGTCACGGCAAAGCTCAACATATTTTTTTGTGAGATAAATTATTCGTCTATCCAGGGAAAAAATGTTTCTCCAGAGAAAATATATTTCTTTTAAAAGGTAGTCGTAGTGGAAAAAACAACCATAATGGAGGATGTGGGATTTAACAAGCTGCCCACAGAGATTATCGAACCCAATGGAGCCAACTTTTTCTGCAGGTCGCCTCCGAGTTGGACTATAAACAAGGACTGGGCTGGTAGGGTCAGTACTCTCTCCATGACATACATATCGACATGTATTTGGTCAACTCAAGTCAAGTGTGTGTCGGTCTGTCTGTTAGTCTGCGAGATTGGGTTTGTGACATTTTTTGCACATGCATTGTGTATGCACATGTATTTCCTTGGACTTAGATTTAGTGTATACGGATGAGAGAATATGTTGGATGTCCAACACTGGAGTCGAGGGAACAATGGATCTACAGACTTAGAGTCTGGCTCAATCATATCTCACATGCAGCAAATAAATCTCTCCAAGCGATGTTAAGAGCAGAACTTTGCTCATCTCAAATTTATGTTTACAACATTTCCCATGTTTTCCTATTCCTATGCGCTAGGGCAGAGGTTGGGTGAAGGGTTTATAAGGGCCGACCTACCTTTGGCCGTGACAGATCGCGTTAGTTCCTGAGTACTTGGTCCAGATGGGCGGCCACCGCCCGAGCGAAGGTATGTCAGTCAAATTCTCAGCTGCAAATTCCATATTTACTCATTTTTCGATTTATGAACAATTTCAACTTCGTGAATTTACATTTTACTGCGTTTCCTCTCCCCTTATTAGGATTACAGATTAGGCGATCCGGGGGTGCAAACGAAAATGTTGACGTTCCACAACCCACAACCGCGAAAGAAAAAGTAGCAACTTAAACATAAACATATAATTTCAGCCTTAACTAAGGAAGACCTTACACAAGTAGGCCCATGTCCAGTCTAATGAAAAATGGTATTTATATATTTTCATTGCTCCTGAAGAGGAGTCTGCAGGCTTGAAACATATCGTGCAATAAATAAAGGATATTTTGAGAAGTTGAAGTGTTTCAGTCAATCATTATATTTTATTAATAGTTTATCGCCTCTCAGGCGATTTAACCGAGACAGTATAAATAATGAAGGAAAAGAATAACTCCATGTAAATAATTAAAAATAGTCATTAGTCAACTAAGTACAGAAGTGATGCTTGCGGGAAAATTAAGTTAATTCTTTAAAAAATTGAAATTTTAGTGCCTCATTCAATAATATTTATTTCTACGTATATTCTAGGATTGTTAGACTTTATCAATTTTTTTGTCTTTTCCTCTCATAAGGTATGAGTGTGTCAGTCGGAAATGGCCAATCCTCATGCGGCAGAGGACGACTTCTTTACGTCTATTATACCTGCTTCTAGAAGGCCATTCTCGAACTGTAGCCTTAATCTCGCTTAATTTATTATCTCGAGTGCTCTACCAGGTTTCTTGCCATAGTAGCATAAATATGTTTTAGCGTTGACTAAACTGGAAAAACACGTTACAAGTGTCACAAAAAAGTGTCCGCTGGCGTTCGCACATGCGCAGTGGCTTTCGCGCATGAGCAGTGCCGTTCGCGCAAGCGTAGTGGCGTTAGAGCATGCGCAGGGGCCATGCACGAACTAGAAGACTGTATATATCACAAAAAAGTGTCCGCTTGCGTAGTGGCGTGGCCATGTACGATAAAGAAAACCGTATGTGTCACAAAAAAGTGTCCGCTGGCGATCGCGCAAGCGCAGTGGTGTTCGCGAATGTGCAGTGGCCATGTACGAAAAATAAGATTATATGTTATACAGTACATTACATAGGTTTGTCGGGTGTACCTAAAGCATATTTATGTTCCTGAATTTGAGCAGAAGGCTCTAAACGAAATCATTTTTTCACTATTCTCCCCTTGGCTTCAGTCATGGACTTCTACAATTTTTAAAACAAAACACTCAAGATATTCGCACAAGATATTTAGACACTAAGCAGTTCTACGAGTCAGACTTTCAGTTTTAGACTACGAGTAAGGATTATTCATATTTCTCCAGTTCTAACCCGTTTGACTACCTCTTCTACTTTTCTATCTTGTCTATATCTGGAATGACATTTCATGTTCTTTTCTTTATTTGCTGTAATTTATTTTTAGACCTCTATATTTTCTTTAGAAGGAGTAGGGAAACAAAAACGCCCTCCATCGCTGAATAGGTCCTTTTAAGCAGACCTTAATATTTTTCTTTCGATTTCTCACTGTTTTTTTTTTTTTCATTTTAATATTCTGAGTTCTTACCAATAATAAAGCAACATTTGTTATTAGAACTGGCCATTAATAAGTAATTGAATCTTCATGAACCAAACAGTTCAAATGAACAGTTTAATTACACTAATTACTATTATAATTAAGGTGAATAGATTGTTAGTTCTGCTAGGGAAAGTTAAATGCTTCTTTGGCATTGCGAATAGCTCTATTGATGCTATTGAACTGCAGAAAATTGCCGAAATTCCTAAGTGCTTCGGCCTCTTTGGAAGAAAAGCAAGGAATAATAGAAGAGATCCTGTATTTTTATTTTTTCGTCACATTTTTCTATCATCTTCATAAAATAACAAGAGTATAGAACGAAATTAATTACGCTATTGTTAACATTCTTAAAATATTTTACTGAAAATTAAACATAGAAAGATTCTAATTCCTTTGTTAGTCGTGTACTGTCAATAGCTTTTTCTTTACACAAAAATCTTCTCTTTTCCTTGGTTTACTGAATATTTAGATCGTTAGTAATTAGTAAAGGGGGGCGAGGTTAGCTCAGTGGTAGAGCACTGGACTAATGAACTGGAAGACCAGGTTCAAAACCCGAGCGCGCACTAAAGATTTTTTCTTCTAGTGCTGCCGTTCGAGGGTTGGATTTGGGGTCCCAGATCGTCCCTAGGCTCACCCAGCCTTTAATTAATTTAATTAATAATGGGTACCTTGGGTGCTAATGACTCTAGCAGTCGAAGCAGCCAAGGGGAAAATCAGGCGGCCGGAGCATAGTATTGACCACACTATCTCCCTAGTGTGCCTTATGGTCAAGAATCAGATACCTCTACAGTATCTGCCCCTCTGGGCCCTTGTGGCCGGTTTTTTTTTTTTTTTTTAGTAATTAGCAAAACAGTTCCAAGCATTAAACAACTATTTAGTCATGGCTAAAGCATATTTATGCTAAAAAAAAAAAAAACATTTAATAGAAAAATATATAACACTAATAGGTTATAGACGATTACACAGGTCAATATTTGATGTAAAAAAAAAACACATGGTCCTTATAGGTTTTTGGGTTCGCTGATTACGATGAGCGGGTTTGTTAACCTTCATCTCGTCAGATTCAAGGTCATTTGAAGGTCAAATATAGAGTAAAACGTAGAAAAAATCTTTTTTAAAAAAATCATACCTATGTTTTCGAGGTCCCTGAATCCGAACCAGTTACTTTGCATGACTTCACTCCCCCCCCCCCAGAAAACGATTTTTTTTCTCTATTTGACCTTCTTAATAATAATAATAATAATAATAGCCTTTATTGTAGATAAAAAAGATGTACATAATAGTTATAATAATAATCAAATCAATAATTATTCTTCTTACAATCTTTATATAATATAAATAATAAAAACAAATAAACATCAACTAGACTCCATCACTGGGCAAAGGCCTCTCCCAGGTTCTGTCTTGTGCAGACCTCCACTAAAGCGTGCCCCAAAACTTGTCCATATCATCCCTCCGTCTCTGGCATGGTCTACCTCTTCTCCTTGTACAGCCCAAAGGTATCCAGTCGGTAGTCCTTGTCCATCTTGCTTCTACCATACCTGCCAGATGTCCTGCCAATGTCCATTTCTCTTGAGTGCAGTAACTATACCATCTTCCACACCAGTTTTGCTACGGATTTCATTATTTCGTATTTTTTTGAGAATTTCGAATTCCGAGCATACTGCTATCCATTGCATACTGGGTTACCCTAGGCCGATGCTTGACCTTCAAATAACCTTAAATGACCTCTAGGAAAAGGCGTAAAGGTCAAACAACCTACGGATCGGACTCAGGGACCTCAAAAACATACGCATGAATGTTTTTAGATTTTGCCTAGGGTTTTTTCTCTATTTGTCCTTCAAAAGACCTTGAATCTGATGTGACGAAGGTTAGCCAACCCGCTCATCGTAATCAACGGCCCAAAAAACCCTATAAATACCGCTCCGATTACTTTTTTAGATCAAATGTTGACCCTGCTTTTTTAGATCAGTTTTTCAGTAGCTAAATAATTTCTGAATTTTCTAGAACCAAGTATATTTATTATTATTGGACTTTTTGAATATCTGGATAATGATTGAAAATATGTTCGCGTGCAGCCTTGATTTAAATCAATATAAATCTACTGTGTTGATGTTATCCTTCAAATAGCCACCGTGAGAATGCTGCAAGAACTAAATCAATTCTTTTTAATAAGGCATGACGCAAATAGAATACGTCATTCTAATACTTTATAGCAATTTAATAATTATCATTTCTTCTTCGTTTAGTATCTCTCATTGTTTATAAAATATTCGTAATTTTGTTTCTTAAAATTTCCGCTGGTAGGAAACGGTAAATAAAATAGAAAAACTATAATACGTCTCTGTCGGTGTGTTAAAAATAGTCAGCTCTGAAATCTTTCCCTTCCTCCACCTCTTAGTCCACTCAAGAAGTTGTAAAACTTAGAAAAAAATGTTTGAAATGTGATGTAATGGTTCGTGCTATTCGCCAGGCTCAGCCAGTGCCAACAAGGACGCTGTTTGGTTTTTAAAGATAACTAGACACCCACTTGGCCTAAATACTTCCAATTGCACTTCAATTAAAGCTAATAAAATTTATCATAACTTCCATTCCCATGAGTAGTTTTTAAGATGATTATTTCGGCCTGTATATAAACAAGCCTGATAGTTAAATTTTGCACTTTTTTTTAAAAAGTAGCCAATCTTTGAAGAGCTGAATCTCGGATGTTATTCTACCTAAAGAGTTTGTTTTAGCGCCAACAGTTTGTAAAATTTATCTACTTTTAAAAAGCAAAGAACAGGACTCATTCAGGTTCGAAACACTCCTCTCTCAAAGAGATTGGAACCATTACCATCGGAAGAAATTAATAGAGCACTGGGAAATAACCTGGTCAACCAAAAATACCAAACTATAAAAAATTAAAAAGACGGTAGGTCCTTGGTTTTCGGCTAATAGAAAAAAAACCGGAGAGAAGAAATAGTTCTAGCCAGACTGAGACTAGGCCATAGTAAATTGACTCAATCCTATTTATTAACAGAGCTATTCCCTCCGACATGTTCTCAATGTAACAATGCTCCTCTCACTGTTGAACACATTCTCACTGAATGCCACCAACTTACGGAGAAGAGGAAAAGGTGTATGCTGGAGGGAACTTTATCAGAATTATTAGAAGACTCAAGCCATTTAACCAGTGTTTTAAACTTTTTGAAAGAACACAAATTGTATAGTTTAATATAATTATATTTTCACCGGTAATGACTTCGGTAGAAGTGGTGTAAAACAATAAAATAAATAAATGACTCCTACAAATTTCTATAGGATGCACGGTTTATGAGTTATAAGCAAAAAAGTCCGAAAATTTAAAGGTTTTTCGACTAGTGCACAGTTAGCAGGGGGAGGGGGTTCTGTCTTTCGTAGCTGACAAATTGGCCCCGAAATTCAGCGTTGCGCGTTTTTTTGTGAACTCGATGTCCTAGGTCATTGGTACATCCATTCTCCTTGTATCCTACTCCAGACTTTTCCCAGAGCGATTGCTTCATTTCTCCCAGGCGTTTCCTTCTTCCTGATGCAACTCCATGCGTAACTACACTCCTATAACTAGCTCAACATCCCTGCAACACATACAGACCACCATTAGCATCTTTGAATAACTCTATATTTATATTGTTATGCTGAGGTTCCAAGTCATACATATAATATGGACCAATTCCCCCGGTATCGGATGAAGTGCATGACTCTCAGACAATATCTTGGATTTGAGAAAGGACAATCGCTGGATATTTCCTTTGAGAGAAATATTTCTGGCTAGAGTATTAAAGAATAACTTACGGTTGAAGTAATAGAAAAGAACCATTACAGAATAACTTATAATTTATCGCAAAGCGCTTTCTAAGTCAGGCCTCATCGTCTGTATGTATTTTCATTCAAACCAAATATCGTTTTATAATGTTAAGCTTCTTTAATCTTGGAACTAATGTTTTGCTCTGTAAACAAAGAAGCGACATTTAAAGTTATTTACAGTGTCAATCCTATTTCTATTATTTAAATTAAAATAACTTTCATAAATTAATTCTTACAAATCTTTAGTAATAGAAAAAACAAAACACTTATGCGCCAGCTGTTCCAAACATCAGCTGTTCTAAAATCTATTAGTCTTGTTTTAAATACAAAAGAACATTAAAAGAGGAAAATATAAATTAAAAAAATACATCCTAGTTTATATATATATATATATATATATATATATATATATATATATATATATATAGGGTGATTTAGGTCTATGTAGCCAATCTCTAGGAGGTGATTCTAGACATAATTTCCAACAAAAAGGTTAATTTGAAGTATGATCAGATTCCGAAGGAAAAGTAGTTATGTCTAATTTTCTGGGTTTTTTAAACGTATAAATATATTTTATTGAATAAGAAAGGATTGCTCAAAAACTGTTCAAGATAATTAAATTCTAATTATTCAGTCATAAAATAGACAAAAGTTTCTTTAAGAAAACAGTGATTTAATTCACTAAACCCATTGATAGAAGATACTTTCTGGATGTCTAATAAACGCACTAATTATAAATTCCTATTATAATTAGAAATTTGTAGAAGGACTTTTGTCAACTTGGAAAGTGGCTCTACTGACGGTGTGTGTCAGCACGATAGCTGTCACAATTTTTGATTTTTCCTTAAGAAACTAATAATTTCCAAAACAGGGGATTGGACGACTTCGTTAACCAGCAAAATCGGTCCATCTAAAGAAGGGTTTTACTCCGAAGAAAAATGTTCTAAATTGCAACGACTGTACTCGGTATACATTCATCTAAAGAGGAAAAGATTTATTGTCAAAATTCGCGAAATCGGTCCATTTGGTATGGAGGTTTACTCCAGAACATAGCTCGTTGTTTCGGTGCACATCGTGTCCATTTGATAGGAAAGAATTGGAAAAAAAATCGTATGGGTCCATGAGAAGTTGGGGTTTACTCCGAAAATATTGACGAGCAAAACTATTTCATTATTTCGTACCTATGTAGGTTAGTCAGTAATGTGGCGTAAAGTAGCCGTCATGCTGAGGATTGTGCTTAATCATGCAGCTCCTGCGTGACGGCCATTTTTTCCGCGTAGAGTGCAAAGAAAATGACACTTTCCTAAGTATGACATGACAAGACGAACGAAAGGGAAAAGTCAAGGTAGTATATGAGAGAACAACCTTGCCAAGGCAGCGTTAGCAGTTTCTCTTGGAATAATTCCTAAACACCTTGTATACTAATGAAGTAGAAAGTGAAGGATATCTGTTATTTGATATCTCCCACCAAGCGGAATGCACTCACCAGCAGGACACTCACTCACCATTGGTGGAGTGGGGGCGTCTCACTATGCATTGGTGGCCTTGCTTATGTCGACCGCTCAACGGATGAGTGATCTATTAACTGTTAACCCTTTCCGTACCGTGGATTTGTACAGCAGTCGAGAGCTCGGCGTATCTCTCGCATTCTTTATCTTCTCATTTCTCGACTTTAGAGCTATCTAGCGTTACCTTATTGTACTTCTAGTATTCTTGCCTATTACTAGATGGCATTTGAATGAAGTTTTTGGTCGTTTTTAATCGAATTACAACTCGTTGCCTTTACCCGGTCAACACTCGTCAAATTACCGTTTGTTTTAATACTTCCTAAACGCATTTGTACGTTCCTAACAGCATTTATTAGCAAAATCAGATAACTTTTAGTCCTGAAGTTAAGATCTTATATTCGTGTTTTGTTAAATTTAGAATAAATTTTTTTTTTTTATTGCGTGTCCTCCATTTTTTAAAAAAATATTTAATATTCAATTAAAATGTTTAATATATTACATATTTAATTAAACAATTCATTAAATTAACTGTAAATATTTATAATTATGCTTTTGTTTTTGTAACTAAATTTTATACATAAAAAAAATTAACTCCGCCGGTGTACAAAGTCACGGATCAAAAATGACGATGGAAAACTTATTTGCTGTAGTTATTGAGTATTTAATTCCCTTGCTTATTATTCATAAATATAAGGGCAAATGGTAACAGAAAAAAAAACCTTCTTTTAGCGCGGTTCCTCCCTCCCCCATAGGGAGGAACCCCGCTTATAAGGTTGATACAATGAAACAATCCGGAAGTGCCGACAAGAATTTCGCGTTTCAGAACCCCTCGAGACCGTCTGTCATGTAATGTACGTGTAGTGCTGGCCGTCGAGTTGCTAGTTTAGTCTGTTCGTCTACTGCTTCACTTTGTCAGATTGTAAACTGTTTATTATTGTGATATATTATTTCTACAAAACTAAGCACATTGCTCAGCGAGATAAATATTATTGCGCGTCCTTAATTTCCAAGCGGAAACGTCAGAAAAAATGAAACACATTTTCCTTTAAAAAAAATGTAGTTTTATTAAAATATATCACAGATCCTAGCCCCGAACATATCGCCTTCGTAATCTCAACGTTCGACGATCTTCTTTTAATTATTTTGAAATTGTTTTCGAAGTATTTACGAAATGTTCAAAAAATCCAACAATCAGTAAACCAAAATGAGAAGGCGAAGTGAATAATTTCCACTTAGGATAATTAGGTTGTACATTTTCTTGAGATTTCATTGGATTAGATGTTTATGTTTTACGAAAGTTCAAAACAAAATATAAACTTTTGTTGGAATTGCTGGAAGGTGGAAATTGATGACCAGAAGGATGAAAAAATCACAAATTTCCACAGGTATTTTATTTTGCAGAACGTTTTCAGGGTCTAAGACTTATTTTCAATGCCCTTGCATAGTTTCTTATTCAGCCGAGCCTTACTCCTAGACACCTTGAGTCGTGGGGCATAAATGGGTCTTAGTCCCTGAAAACGACCTGCAAAATAAAATACCTGTGGAAATTTTGGTCTTTTTTCATCCTTCTCCCAAAATATAAACTGTTTCTATTCCAAGTTTTCCAATGACACTATTAATAAGAGCGGAAACGCGCTAAGATGAAGGAGTCCCTGCGAGTCGGACCTTTTTTATTTTATTCTGAGAGATAAACCAGAGATCCAAGTAGAGACGCATGAACTGCGTCTCGATCCAAGGTAGAGACGCAGTTCATGCGTGAAGGTCTATGCGCAAACAAGGTCACGTCAAAGGTTCCGCCGAAAATCCAGGTTGTTTGGTTTTACCTTAATTAGAAGCCAACAATTATTTTTAATTTCACTTTATTGTCTAACTATTATTCTTCCCACAGTACATGAATGTTCAACACAATCTAACGACAGGATATTTTTGTAGCCTCAATGTTTTCTTTCCAAGTCGGTGGTTAAGTGACTGCGTTGGATGTTCATTTCTGTTAAAGCAGCACTAATTATTTCACTAAAATCATGTTTCCTTACACTATATATGAAGGCAAACTATCGCTGGACGCCTCGCGACCAGATTTAGTTCATTTTTACAGCGTATTTTTTTCCTTAGATGACCACAACGAATACCGAGTATGGTTCCGTTCAAATATAACAAAAGTCCGACTCGCAGGAACTGCGTCATCTTAGCGCGGTTCCGTACATCTCGAAGAAGTGGAGTAGATTAGGCATCACAAATAACAAGAAACTGACAGTAGCCAACTTACATAGAAGCGGATAATTCTTAATCCTCATTCTTGAGGAAGGCTGCATAAGTCAATACAATTATGGACTGAAAACGTACTCACTCTACGACTACTGCTCAGAAGGCTCTATTCCAAACAACCGAAAATTCGTTGTCATTTTAAGTTCTTTGTTTTACTAGCAAATTCGTTTCACTTAAAAATCAACTGTAAATATGTGCTTCATGGCAAATAAAAGTCCATTCTCTCGTGGGTTAAATTTTTCTATAAAATAGGAAATAATGATAACTTCGGTTGTAGCAGGAGGAAGGTTATATAGATAGGAGAATTCAAAACAAGCCTATGTATACGCCATCATGGTTAGCCACAGCCATCTTGATTTCCACAGCCATTCCAAACGTACCAATACCTTTCACCGTTTCTTAGCTTATTTTACTAGAATAGTAATTTTACTGATAAATGCAATTGACAACAAAAACAAACAATTAAAAAGTAAAATAAACAAAGAGAATATCCCCTTCAAAATAAACACTTTTTAAGTTTTATGCGCTTTTATCTCTTATTGACGTTGCCCCATCAAATATTGCTTCAGAACCTTTTTTGTAAAGAATTTAGTAAGCATTCGAATGGCCACCTTCCAGTTACCACGATTTCCTAACCGTTATCGAGATATTTATGAAAAATGTATGAAGATCCGAAAACTTTTCATATCTATTAATAATTTTTTTTTTCGCATACTTCTTTAACTCCAAATATAACCAAAATTTAAGCATCTTAGTTGGGATTTCAATTAAATCCCGCGATTATAAGTACCCACAAAAAAATAATGACATGCGAAAACATTAATTCCACTTTTCTCAAAAACGGTTACAGATGTCGCCTTAAAAATGGTTTCATTCGTTTTCCTATGTTAAGTAACCTATTAAAGAAGTACCTGCAACCATACGAACTCAAAAACGTAAGCGTTACGATTTTTTTTGCGCGAATTTCGCCCCAAACGCCATCTTCCGTTGGGCGGATTCTGCTGGTTAACGAACTTCACCATTCCAATTAGAAGACAGATTTTTGTACCAAATTTCATCAAAATCGGACCATTTTTGAGCCATCAGGAGCGCGAACAGACAAGCATATATATAAATACATATATATATATATATATATATATATATATATATATATATATATATATATATATATATATACATATACATACAAATTTGAACCACCTATATTTTCGTGATCTATGGAGTCTGAAACGAGAAAGTTTCTGATCGGCACGTCCGGATCGCGTCATGAGGTCAACCTCATAAGCGGGTTCTCCCTATGGAGATAGGGAGGAACCGCGCTAAAAATTATTTCTGGTATTGACAAATATTTTATATTCCTTTAATATAGATAGGGGGGTTTATATATATATATATATATATATATATATATATATATATATATATATATATATATACAGTGAGAGAGAGAGAGTTCCTGCTAGTAGGGAAAAGGAACGCATCAAGATGATGCAGTTCCAGCGAGTAGGCTTTCCCATTAATATAGATATCGTTCAAAGTAATTTGTACAACATTCTACTTTGGGTCCTACATAGAATCCTTGTTCACCTAGAACTGCAGTTTTCCCGGCTGTGCACTGCGGGCCTGATCATCCAGCTTTCTCTCATAACAAGACACGAGTAACGTTTCATTCACGAAAATGTGCGACACAAAGAAAAACCGCAACAAAACGTATTTTTCCCCCATCTTCTTCGCCACATTCTCTCACGTGACCGCCTCGACGGCAAGCCTATATATCCCCAAAAATATTGACCCTGTTTATCCAAAACATGACGACTTATCGGGCAGGGCTGTGCTTTTATCATCTTATCAGCTGTTCTCTTTGTTGACAAGCCTTTCCAAATATATGCAGTCATTCTCCGCATTCCGTTCTAATAGCTTCATAGGATTTTCCACTCATCGGGCGAACTTCAAAGTCACTTATTGGAGCTTGTGAGGACTTATTGGGACTAAACTTATGTTATGTCTCCACCTTGTTTCTATGATGAGATGTGTCAATTTTTGTGGTTAAGGGAAACTTCTCTCTATCTTCTTCGAATAAATTGTTAATCAAACTGACGATATATACTCAAGGATACACCCCAAAAGGTGAGGTAATACAGATCTTAAGTTACTGCAATGATAAGTAGTGTTAATAATCAGTTACTGTATAGTAAAAAAAAACAAAAAAAAACAGTGTAATAAAAAGTAACTCCTAAATAAGTAACTAATCATCTAAAATAAGGGCTATTTGGATATTGAAACTTCAAGAATTGATTTTTGCTGTAATTATTTTTATACAGTACAATACGGAAGGAATATTATTTTAAAGTTTCCCGTGAGTCTCGGTAAAACTGTTTTATCGAGAAGCTTTAAATAGGTTTTGAAACTTCAAAAATTCGATTTTTCCTGCTCGATTCTATTTATAAAAAATTCATCATGATAGGAATATTATCCTGTAGATTTGAGACTATCTCCGCTTGTGTGTTTTCAGTGAGAGACATTAAATGGGTTTTAAAATTTTAAAACTCAGATTTTTACGGCAATTATTACATAAAAGACATTAAGATATGAGTATTAAATTAAAGTTTCCAGTCGATCTGAGCAAAACTGTATGATTAAGAGAATTATAAATTTTTAAAAAATGAATGAAAACTATAGTTGAACAAAATATAACATTCAAACAAAAGTTGAAGATATTAAAAATTTATATATATATATATATATATATATATATATATATATATATATATATATATATATAAAGAAAATAAAAATATTGGAGATAATATGTTGAAGGTTCTCTTAGTCTATTATATCAACAAATGTATACAATTCAAACTTCCCTCTTAAAAACTGGTTTCATCCTCCTTTAAATCTTGAGGTAAAACTGAAGTTTAGGGTCCTCACAAACGATTACTTTAACACTTTTCACTATAACGTATTTTAATGCACTAAACACAAATCCGTTAAAAAAAAAATCGCTCTCAACTAGGAAAGAAGTTACTAAGCACTAAAGTTCACTGTTATAGAGGTTAATGTTGGTGTAAACAGCGTATTTGTAAGCATGCGCATGCCCAGACATCTAACATTAGGAAACAAAGACCTCTCATTTGAAATGTTGATAAACTATTTATTCAAAAATAATTGTCAATTTTAAAGGCATCCTCGCCCGTCGTAACCTGTCGCTTATGGGCAGACGGCTATGCGTTTCCGTTCGCTCAAGAAGGTATCAAAACTCTAGTCAATCCAACTCGCTAAAATTAATAGAATTCTTTTAATTTTAGCGAGTTGGATTGACTAGAGTTTTGATATCTTCTTGAGCGAGCGGAAACGCTTAGCATGTATGCCTAAAAGTCGTCCTAGACCTTCTTCTTAATACGCTGTTTACGCCAACTTTTATAACCTCATAACAGTGAACATTAGTGCTTAAAACTGCTTTCCTAGTTGAGAGCGATTTTTTTTTTTAACGGATTCGTGTTTAGTTCAAATACGTTATAGTGCAAAATTTGAAAGTAATCGGCTGTGAGGGCCCTAAACTTCAGTTTTACCAAATCTTGGCTTGCGCCACTTTCATATCCAGAAATAAAATTGGAAGTTTTGTTTTTATATATATTATTTTTTATTATTTAAATTTTAACGTCCATTTATTATTAACTACGAATTTTAGGGCGGGTTATCTATAGGTTACTACTCTTTTCTAGCCATGATAGGAGTGATGCCTTTTCTTTTTTCGAAAGAAAAGCCACCACCCCTAGTGAAATCGAACCCACGATCTATGGCACGGAGTGTTAAGTGCTCACGCCTTAACCCTGTCGGCCTTCGGGTCTCCTTTTATATATGTGACAATTTAAATAAGTAAATATATATAACATAGCAGCGTTTTAAAATATTCCTTAATTTTCTAAATAAAATCCCATTCAAGTTAATATTATAATTTGACTATCTCTATATTTATTTTGACCTTGATTCTATAGCAGAAAGTGGGAGTGAGAGTCAAACGACTGCAATTTGCCCAGGTGTGCAGTATGTACATTGAACAACGATGCTGTTCGTTAGAAATGACGAGGATATGTCAGAAAGAGTACCTATTATTAGTCGAGAACGTCCGGCGTCTTGCTTCAATGGAAAGGTATGACAAATTTATCAAAATTTCGATTTAAAAAAAATCCGTCATGACCAAGAACTTCACCAAATCTTCAACAAAGGTTAGTTATGCCGGAGGTCTTGCTTAAAATAGCCTATGTCAATACAAGGAAATCATAAATAGTTTTGCTATTTCATACATAAGTACAATGAACAGCTGTTTCAATTATTAATTTTGTTCTGGAGTAAGACCCAACATATAATAGACCAATTTTTTTATATATACAACACATCTTCCAAATCAACTGAACTAGTTTCGTTAGAAGGAAGCAAAATTAGCCCTTTTCGGGCTAAAAAGTATGAGAATATATTCGGTAAATGTGAAGACGAGGGTTCTAGGCCCCGATTATTTTGAAATTTTGCACTATATCGTATTTTGATGCACTGAACACGAATCCGTTAAAAAAAAAAAAAAAAAAAAAATTCGCTCTCGACTAGGAATGAAGTTATGAAGCGCTAAAGTTCACTGTTATGAAGGTTATAAAAGTTGGCGTAAACAGCGTATTAATAAACATGCATATTAAGAAGAATGTCTAGTACGACTTTCGGGCAGACGTGCTATGCGTTTCCGCTCGCTAAGCTCGCTCAAGAAGATATCAAAATTCTAGTCAATCCAACTCGCTGTTGTGGATAGAATTCCGATGTTATGGAGGTTATAAATAGTTCAACAACATTTTAAATGAGAGTTCTTTGTTTGCCAATGTTAGATGTCTGCGCATGCGCATGTTTACAAATACACTGTTTACGCCAACTTTAACCTCAATACCAGTGAACTTTAGTGCTTAATAACTTCTTTCCTAGTTGAGAGCTAGTTTCTTTTTTAACGGATTCGTGTTTAGTGCATCAAAATACGATATTGTGCAAAATTTCAAAATACTCGGTGCCTAGAACCCTCGTCTTCACATTTACCATATATTCTCTTTATTTATTTGATTTTAATAGCCCGCTCCTATTAGAACCTCTTGCATGTAAGAAAAGTCCGTCACGCAGGAGCTGCATAACTAAGCACTTTCCTCAGAATTTGGGTAGTGTAGACTGCTTTCCAGAACAATTTGCTTAAAATATCCTACATAAATAAAATAAAAACATGAATAGTTATCTTTTAAATTTGTAATGAGTACTGATCAATTATTAATTTGCTTCCAGAGTTATATTTACACATGGTACCTACTACACTACGTAATAAATACAAAAAACCTCATATTATCGTATTTTGATCTAACGCAGGAAGAGGATACAGTCCCTCTAGATACAAAGCGCTCCTTGCGGCGGCTATGTGAACCTACGTCATGGCGGGCTTTTCTATTGAAATATATTACAAAGTAAACCCCCGCTTTCCGATTGACCGATTCAGCTCATTTTTACAACACTTCTTTCTCATGAGTTACCCACGACGTATACCGCGTTTCGTTTCAATACTGCAGAAATTACGACCGGTATGAGTATATTAGGAATTTGGGTCCGGAGTAAACCCCCCCCCTTCTAATGAACCGATTTAGTTTTTTTTTTATAACACATATTTACCTGTAGATTACCACTACGAATACCGAGTTTCGTCGAAATATACTAAAAATCACGGCTGGTAGTGGCGAATTGGTATTGTGGGTCTGGAGTAAACCCCCCCTCCTAATGAACCGATTTAGTTCATTTTTATATCTCACTTTTCTCTCTATATTACCACTACGAATACCCAGTTTCGTTGAAATATAAGAAATATTACGGCTGACATGGTCAAATTAGTGTTTTGGGTTCGGGGTAACCCCCCCCCTTGCGGTGGACCGACTTTGGTGGGTAACGAACTCATTCAATCGTTTGCTAATTGTATGCTATATACCAAGTTTCGTGACGAAAAAACAAAAACTCTGGCCGCTATCGTGTTAACAGACACATATATATACATGCATATATTTATATATATATATATATATATATATATATATATATATATATATATATATATATATATATATATATACATAAATATAAATTTTAACGGGGGTCATTTTCGGTGTCTAGGTAGGATCGATAAAGATTTGAAGAAATTTTTCAAAAATTCCGTCATGAGTCCAACCTCAATAGCTACTTTCCTTCGGAGGAAAGTGCTAAAAATTTGCCAATAGTAAGCCCTTTAAAAGAAATATAAAGTAAAATTTGAAAAAAAAAAATAATAAATAAATAAAACTTGAATAATAAACATACACTAAATATTTTAAAAATGGAAAAGCAAAAATAGCCTAGCCAAATTAGCTACAAAAACAGTGTTGCTGAAAAAATCGGAGTAGTTCTGGAACCGGTTCTATTAATTCAAATAGGCACCAGATATCAATAATACGATGTTTTCTCTGATTTCTGAGTTGATATTAGCCTTTAAATGTGAAAACTATGAATTTTTGCGATTTTTGTAAAATTTCTTTGAAACAAAGCATTTATAAAGTGAAAAGTTTATAATAACCAAACATTTAGATCATGCATTTCTGTGTCGATTGAGTACCAACATTTTTCAATTAGACAGGGTGATTGGGTTGACAAAATCACAAAAATAAAGCACAAATTGTTTCCACATAAAATTCATCAAATATTAATCCATCCTACCTAATAAGCACCGAAAATAATATTAAAATTTATGTATTTATGCATGCTTTCCCGATCCCGTTTTGGGGTCAGGAAAGCACCGAACTTTTGTATTAAATTACTTTATTTACTATTCACGCCAAAGGACGCATAAAGATAAGATAGTTAAGATAGCTGCAGCCCCCCCCCCCCCGAAATTTTGATTTTATCGGTAAACATTTAATAAAACTCTTAAAAATAAATTAAATAAGATCATTTAGTTCATAAAACATATTCTATTTTGGGTGTAATAGCGATTAAGTTGACTAAAACTCTTCCAAGATCTAAATAATTAGTATTCCATACACCGGAAATGGTCTCAGCCCCCCGAAATTTTCCCAGCCCCCTCCGAAATTATTTTTTATATACGCCCATGAGAAGAATAAGCTATATATTCGTAATGCAGAAGCGGTCTTGTAAAATACCTGTGCAGAGTAACCATCATACATTTGTCAGCTCCCCATTTAGTGCTACTAAGAACTCAACAATTGTTTTGGACTTTTTTAGGAGATCTTTCAAATGAGGCAACTATGCTAACTTTTTGTCTAGTGTTAGTCCAAGCAATTTTAGTGTTCCTTTGTAAAAAGAATATATATATTTATCTTTGGAAAAACTAAAACCAGCTATACCACTCCACCTTTCTAATTGAGTAATTGTACTTCGCATCCGTTGTGAATTTGTTAAGATGAGCCGTATATAAGAAGGTCGTCAGCATACTTGTCCATATAAATTGTCTCTTATCGACGAATAGTTTAGTCATGTTCATCTGTGAGTCACAGTTTTTTTTCGGTCATGGTAAAATTCTGTCAATATGTGCTTTATTAACAATTGGAAATGACACAATTCATACGACAGTCTCTACTGTCTTTTAATAGGATGTACTTATGAAAAATGAGCATGCAACATGTATATTTGTCCTTATATGTTGGTATAGTATACAGGGTGTTTTAGGGTAAAGTGGCCAAACTGGAAATATGAACTAAGGACCTCAAAACAAGAGAAGAATTTCCTCTGAAGGTATGTCCGCAAACGCTTTGTTTAGGAGATATTCACACCTAAAGATTTTCATTGTTATGAATTATTTACGTTATCTGAAATAAATAAAACCTATTTATTTGTTCCAACTACTTTATAATAAACATTTAGATTCATATTAAATGTTTTTAAAAATGACGTTTTATATATATAAAAACTATTGGCAACATGAGGAATGAAAAACAGTCATGTCCAACTGATAGCTGACCATAGTTGGCGGCAGCTTTCTTATCATTCCAAGGAAAATCTTCTTTTGTATAGTATTTGCGTTTTCTTATAAACTTTATTCTTCTTAGAATGATAGTAAGCTTCCAGCCTATATATAAGCCATCAATTGGTTACATGTGCTTTATTTTATTGTATTCATTTTCTTTTCTGAATTATTCTTTTTAGTATTTATGAGTTTTCTTGTCCTTTCCTCAGCCGTACAAATGATGATTGACAATCCTAATGGAATCCTTTATTATTGAACGAGCCAGTGATTCAAAGTCGCATCTAATGTTCCATCTTTTGAAAACATTTTGTAAGAATGAAGGCATGGAACCTCTTGCACCAAAGAGAAGGCCCATTACCTCCCAACTTTCGATCCTGTAGTTTTTACGAAAATAGGGAATACTTTTTTCATAAATTGATTTTTTTCTCTTTGTCAACTGATAAGGGCTGATTCTCGTCTATCTCAAACCTCACAGTTGGATCTAAAATAATTCCGGTGGATGCCTGAATATATACTATTATGGATAAGGATTAATACTACTATGGAATTAACATTGGGAACTGTCAATAAAATTTATCAGTTTGTAACGAGCTTTTGCAAAGTACTCATCATTATGCCTTCAATTTATACTAATGGTGAACATGCCGATATGGTGTTTGTGTACGGTTTTAGCAATGGCTAATGCTGCCCATTTTGAATGTGCCTGGCGATTTCCGAATTACCAAACAAGTCTATCTTTATCTCCATGTTTCAACGTCTTAGAGAAAGTGGTACATTTGCTATAATACCATGTGCTGATGGTGTTTTGCCACTTTAAATGAAGAAATGAGTAAGACCACATTACAATATTTTAATGATAATCCATCTGGGAGTTTACGAAGCAGAATTAAATATTACGCCAACTACAGTATGGAGAACTCTCATTGCAGATGGACTCAGGGCCGCCACATGGGGGGGGGGGGTACCGAAGTACCGAAAGTGACCTTTGCAGCACCGATTGTCGGAGAAGTGGGGGCCCGTGATCTGGTCCCGGGCCCGGCTCTGAGATGTGGCGGCCCTGGATGGACTTCACCCGTATTATAATCAACAGGTACAAAATGCATTAACGCAAGATTTTCAGCATAGAAGAAATTTTTCAGATTCGTACATAAATCAAGTTGAGTATGATAATAAATGTTATTGACAGTTCCCAATGTTAATTCCATAGTAGTATTAATCCTTATTAATAATAATATTAATCCTGATATTTCCAATAGTTTAATTATATTAGCGAACGTAACGTCACTTTAAAAAACATTTAATATGAATCTTAATGTTTATTATAAAACAGTTAGAACAAATAAATAGGTTTTATTTATTTCATATAACGTAAATAATTCATAACAATGAAAATTTTTAGGTGTGAATATCTCCTAAACAAAGCGTTTGCGGACATACCTTCAGACGAAATTTATGTTTTGTGCTCCTTTGTTCATATTTTCAGTTTGGCCAGTATGAATGGTGTACTGCTTTATGGAACCCTTGCCATAAAAAAAAAAACAACAAAAAAACAAGGAAACGTAAAATATATATATATATATATATATATATATATATATATATATATATATATATATATATATACATTCGTGCACGTGTAAGCGTGCGTTGAAACTCCAATTTAGGAGCGATTGTCAGTATATATTGTGTCACGGACAGGCAGGTCTACCATCTTCATTTTACCATCACATTTTTAGCACTTTCCTCCGAAGGAAAGTAGCTATTAAGGTTGCACTCATGACGGAATTTCTGAAAAATGTCTTCGAATCTTTATCGATCCTACCTAGTACACACCGAAAATGACCCCCGTTAAATAAATTTGAACAGTACCCTAAAATACCCTGTATATCTTAGAATAATGACTTTTTCAAGCCAATACATTTTTCTGTAAGCCTTCTAGGTCAAATAACTTGTTAAGTTTCGCTTATAAAATTTGTTTCATTTTGCTGCCGTAGGTTTTTTTTTTTTTAACGGCGCATCTACATTTTGGCCATTAGCGCCGGGCTATCTACAGGTTGCCACCCTTTTCTAATGCCAACAGCACGTGGTCGGTCACCCATTCAGGTTCTGACCACGGCCGACTTTGCTTAACTTCGGTGATCTACGGGAACCGGTGCATTCAACGTGGCTATGGCCGTTGGCAGCTGCCGTAGTTCTAGTAACTTGAGCTTTTTATCCAAATATCTCGTTACATCTGTGAATAATATTTTTTACAAAAACTAAATTTCTTAAGTTGGGTAGAATTAAAAGATGAATAGAACCTTCCAAAAGTTATATTTAATTTTCACTGGAACGTTTCGGAATTCATTGTCCTTCTCAGGCATAAATTCTTGTAATTTCACATCGGACTTTTTTAAAGTATTTTAGCGCGGTTTCTCCATTGGGAGCAAACTCGCTTAAAAGGTTGACCACATGACGCAATCCGGTATTGTTTACTAGGAAATTTCACGTTTCAGATCCCATCTGTCTGTTGTCTGCGCTCTCTCATCAAAAACGGTCCGATTTGGATGAAATTTTGTACTTCGTTAACCAGAAGAATCTGCCTACCGGAACACTGTTTTATGTGCGAAATTCGCCTGACAAAAATCGTTTCGGTTACGGCTTTTTGTTTGTTCGCTCCAGGGACACTTTTTATGGGTTCTAAAACGCAGGAAAACGAATAAAACTATTTCCAAGGAGATACCTCTGGTCAGAACTATTTTTTCTGACTAACTTCTGAGATGTTCTTAGAATCGTTGAATACAGCTGAAATGCACGTTTCAAATTTTTTTGTCCAAAATAAGATATATAAATTTTGGTTACATTCGGAGTTAAGGAAGTATTTTTAGTCTTACTTATTATTAATTCGTTAGTGATGATATTTTGTTACACATTTGTATGAAGAACGCGATATCATTTTGTTAGATTTATCGGAAATTTTTCCGCTCTAACCACGTGTCAATTATCGCGCGCCTAAGAGGTTATAATTAACGCCAGACATATTTTCACTTATTTACAGATAGCTATATCGGCCTCTGAATCATGAAGGTTAGACCGGCCTTGCTAGGATATAGGTGGCCTTGATATTTCAGCATCGCCCTCTCGCAAAATAGGCTCTGACCTTGAGGAATACTTATTTTGAAATATTAACTTATTATCTAAGGCTTGCAGGATCCTGACTAAAAAATCTGCCTCTTAGAAACTGCATCATCTTAGCGCGAATGTTACCATGCCAAACGAACCATTTTTGAAGCTTCTAGAGTCCGACCAGACACACATACCCACACTACTTTGGGGTCACCCTGTTTATGTATTCATGTATGTATGTATATGAGTATATACATATATATACATATATATATATATATATATATATATATATATATACATACACATATACATACATATATATATTTGGTACACCAAATTTGGTTTTTAAAATTTAATTGAATATCATTAAACATTGGCATATTGATATCAAAGATTTTATTCATTTGATTATTCTTCTTTTGGATATCGATGTTTGTCGAACATTTATCGATTAGAATCAGCTGACTGGTCGACGCCATTTTTCTTACCTCCAGTCTTGAAGTGACTCTGATAGTGGAAGGTTGACTTGCTACTGCTGCTGTAAATATTTTTAAGTAATGCTCCATATTAGGTACCAAAAATGTGAAACTAGTTGAGCAGTAATTAATATAGCATATATATTAATTATGTGTGTGATATTTTTTACCCTCTTCAGAATAGGGATGATTCAAACAATGAGACCTCAGTCTACTTGAGTACCACCTACTGTAACTTACTAGTACATGCACTGACCCTGAAAACGCACTTTGGAAAATTAATAAATAATTGTGTCAGAGACTTTTTTTTTTTTATAATTGTTATAGTTTATCATTTTTATATAAATTTACATGACTCACCTATTCTGTTTCAGAAATGCCTGCGGACTGTTGGTGAGGTGGTGAGTAGGAAGAAGCAAGATGATCCTAGCAGCGGTAGCCTAGCAAGGGTCCTAGGTCTGTGGGACCTCTCTCTGCTAGGTGTGGGGTCTACGTTAGGCGTGGGTGTCTATGTCTTAGCAGGAGCTGTGGCAAAGTCAGATGCCGGTCCTGCAGTCACTATATCCTTCCTTGTAGCTGCGTTCGCTTCTGCTCTTGCAGGTTTGTATTTACTTAAGTTGTGCGTTACTTTGCAAAACTGTTCAATTTATATTTTGAATGACTGACAGTTCAACAGTTACTGACAGTTTGTAACCTGAGACAAGACTTTGATGACCCAAGAGACATGAGAGAAATAATTTGGGATAACAGTCATTATTCTGGCGCTAATAGTTGATGCGCCGTTAAAAACGAAAAAAAAAAACCCAAAAAAACAGTCATTACATGGATAAAATATTAATATTTTTAAAATATAAGAATAGTTATAACAAACTTTACACAACAAGAAAAAAACGTTTCTAATAATGAAATGAATGACACGTAGGCAGATATCAAGTCATGCATGATGACCGGAAGTAGATGTTGCTGGGTGCTCGGAAAAGTACATAGGTTGAAGGTGCTGCCCTGGCAGTTAAAGAAGGCTGTATAGGTGTGCATTATTAGACCGGTAGTGACATACGGAAGTGAGACATGGGTCCTCACCAGGAAGGCAGAACACATGCTCAATGTTTGGGAGCGGAAAGTCCTGAGAAGGATTTACGGCCCCTAAAAGGAGGGGCTAAGAAGTAACCAGGAGCTCCGTGATTTATACAAGGACCGGGTATTGCCTCTTGTATCAAGAGGGGCAGAATTAGGTGGCTGGTGCATGTTCAGAGGATGGAAGAGCATAGTGACCCTAAGAAACCCTGGTGGAGGACGAAGGCGTCCCAAATTGCGGTGGCTGGGATATGTGGAGGATGACCTCAAGACGCTTGAAGTTCGAAGGTGGAGAAGAGAGGCTATGGACACAGACGAATGGCAGAAAATTGTGGAGGAGACCAAGGCTCTACAAGGGCCGTAGAGTCATCGAAAGTAAGAACTGACATATATCACTAATATTGAAACCTGCCTGACATATGACTTTTTTAAATGAAAACTAATAACACTGCTGGGCATAATACCACAAACAAATCCTGAATATTTTTCATTGATTTCTAAATGTTTTACAGCTAAGTTATGAAAACATCAATAAACATTTACTCATTTACCTGTTAATATTTCTTTTGCAGGAGTATGTTATGCTGAGTTCGCAGCCCGAGTTCCAAAAGCAGGATCTGCCTATGTCTACAGCTATGTAACTGTAGGCGAGTTGGCTGCTTTTGTCATAGGATGGAATCTCATTCTAGAGTATGTCATAGGTGAGTTCAAATAATAATATATTGTTTATTTATTCCAAATAAATAAATTCAATTTTTATAATAATCCTTTCGATACCAATACTTTCCAGGTACAGCAAGCGTGGCCAAGGCTTTCTCCAACTACCTCGACACGATGATGGGTAACCAAATGTCAACAACACTTAAAAGACTCATGCCCATCGATGTAAGCTTTCTATCAACATTTCCTGACTTTTTGTCGTTCGGGATTATTCTAGTCTTAACAGGTTAGCTTGATTGTGTTTTCTTATATTTTTTTTTTTTTTCTTTTCATAGTATGCCTTAAAACGTGTTTCAATACGAATTGTCGGAGGCCAGGTGGCTGTGAGCGTCCAACACTCCATGCCAAGGGTCATGTGTTCGATTCCCACTAGGGGTGGTGGCTTTTCTTTGGAAAAATGAAAAGGCATCAGCCCTATCCTGGCTAGAAAAAGGTGGTAACTTGTAGATAACCCGTCCTAAAAATTGTGAATTAATTATAATGGACGTTAAAATTTAAATAAATAAATACCAATTGGCATATTCATAATGTCTAATTTCTTATATGGTCGATACAAAAGCAAACTAACGAATATGAAAATCAACACTTTTCAGAGTGGAAAAATATTTATTCATAACTTTTTTTTTTGGACAGTCAAATATTCGGCAGATTTGACCTTTTGATAGTGGAATACTTTCACTTTAATAGAGTGAAGTCAGATTGAAGAATTTGCCGTAAATAAGTCCAGCAGAAATTATTAAAGATGGGCAATGAAAGATGCATTTTTTCATATTCGTTAGTTTGCTTTTGTATCGACGATATGACAGTTTTTAATATTCTCATGATGATATATGAGTATCATATATATATATATGATTTCATGCGATACCATTATGCCCTTTGTCACTCATGTCCAGGCAGTATAAAGAAAATGTGTTTCATTTTCACCTATGTTGTTTTATTTTTATTTGTATAATGTATAAATTTCTTTTCAGGGCTCCTTGCTTGGGGAGTTCGTGAGTCGGCGTTGATGAACAACATTTTCACTGGTCTCAACCTTATTACAGTAGTAATTGTTCTTGCGGCTGGATTATTTAAAGGTAAACTTGAAAATAAAAGAAATTAGTGTCACTAGTAAGCCGTTTTTTTCTGCTGTATTGGAGTTATAATAATTACAAAAATTTCAATAAATAAGAGCAACAAAATACTACATAGATATTTTTTTTTTGGCCTTAGTTGATGTTAAGTATTGGAACATACCAAAAGAAGATATTCCAAAGGATGTGCGAGGAGGTGAAGGAGGTTTTATGCCATATGGTGTACCTGGTATCATGGCTGGTGCAGCAAAATGCTTTTTCGGTTTTATAGGTTTTGACTGCGTAGCAACGACAGGTTAGTTACAAATTTACTAGACAATTAATAAATTCACACAAGTCATTGGTCCCTACACAAGTCATTGGTCAACTTTTAACTCACCATTACAATTTAATTGAAATTTCAGGTGAAGAAGCCAAAAATCCTCAACGTGATATTCCTCTGGCTATAGTCATATCTCTTCTTGTAATATTTTTGTCGTATTTTGGGATTTCTACTGTTCTGACAATGATGTGGCCCTATTATGACCAGGTACAGTGAATTGCACTAACTTAACTTCAATGTAGCCATTATTAAATAAGTAATTACTGACAATAACATTATTTTGCCCTTAAGGCTGATGATGTATAAGTAATCTCTTAGAAATTCTGAAGTAATTTCAGTGAGCTTCCTACGATATTTTATTAACAGACATGAAGCATGAGGATTTCCATATATGTTCTTAAATATATTTAAAACATTTGGGAAATCATGGTAAGTGAAAATTAACCATTCGAAAGTTTACTAAATTCTCAACAAAAATGGTCCATGGGACGATCTGAGGAAAAATAAAATGTAGTGACTAAAATGCAATTTTCGCTTTGTAATTTAATAACCTAATCCAAAATGTATAGTAAAAATAAAAAAAGAATTGTCCAGTTTTTTTTGTCATAAAAATCTTAAAAAATACATCAAATAGTAGTTTGCATGCACTTGGTTTATACTGAATAGAAAATGTTCATATTTATCATTTGGTCACGGCTCAATGTGGACGACTTGTAGGGCTTCTCCTAGCGGTATCCTTAAACAATTCTATAAAAACCTCACATTTATTGGTCGTTTTATTTGTATCAAATTGCTCCTCTAAGAAATTTTGAAAAAATATAAAGAATTTCCTTGGTTATTTTCAATTGATGATAACTCCAATTTACCATCATGAAACACCCAAATGAATCAGGACATGGACACCAATCCATCCATTTCATGTACATGTTAAAACATTCATGTTGTTTAATAATGTTTTCATTTTTTGTTTTAATTTTATTTGATGACATATTTAGACATGACAGAGAAGAAACAGTGCTTTAAATATTGAAAAAATATGAATCTCCATGTCCACATAAGAGATATAATAACGTTCTTTGATCCTGCCAAAATCATAAAAAAGTCATGACACCCAGCTGGATCTTATGAAATGAATAGAAAGAATAATATTGTTTATTGGTTTATTATTTTTATTATTATTCCAGAATTCTGATGCCCCACTCGTTGTGACATTCAAGAATGTCGGACTTGACACAGTGAGTGTAATTGTATCTGCTGGAGCTGTGTTCGCCCTCTGTACAAGGTATACATGCTTCTTTTTCTAAAACTAGAAATATATAATAATAAACTCTTGCTGTAATATCAATTAATCATAATAATTTATAGAGTACCCAGAATTAGAGACTGTTTAAGTTGAGTTTGTCTTTGAGTAGAGAGAGGTGCACAGTGGTACAATGTTCTTTTGCCAACCATCTCCCGCTCTTCTATCTTCTTAACTCAATACTCTGTCAATTCAGAATCATAACACCTTATTGTTACAACATATTTCTACTATTTTACATGCAGAAATTTCTAAATCTGTTTTTCAAAGCTATTTTTCAATAATATCAAACAGCCTTTTTTAATAAATCTGTGCTACTGTCGTTTTTACAATTGAAATCCTTCTATAATCATTTTTGCAATAAAATAAATTTAAATTTATATGGTTCCTGACAATTGTGGGTACTTTTTATAAGTGCAGATTATATAAGATTTATAATCGGTGAAATGTAAACAAAAAATGTTTTGCAAGTATTTTCAGTTGTTTTTTTTTCTTTCTTAACATAAATATTAGTTTTGTGTAAGATATTACTTATTACATTTCCTCATTTTATTATCTAGCATTGTTTTGTTATGCCTAATATTCATCTATATTATGCCTTCCAGAAATATCATGAATTAATTAATGCACAGAATATATTTCTATATTTTTAACAATATTATGAGAATAAAATAATCTAGATAAAGTCTTTTTGAAATCTATTCCAATATTATTCAAAAAATGTGATGTGACGACAAATCTGCCATATTCTACTAATCTAAAGTTAACATGTCATTAATTGCATTTCTACCTATTAACGAGGAAGAGATCTCTTGGTTTATCAAAGCATAAAGGACATTGAGTGGTCCAAGGGTTGCCATTGATTTGTTTGAATGTAAATACTTACCATATTTATGTTATGTTGTTTATACATATATTTTTTTTATGTACACAGATGATTTTATTCTATACTAGCTGTGCCATGCTACACTTACTTTCTGCGTCTAGAAAATCAGAAACCAAATAAGAAATATTAAAATCTAATAGCGCAAATGTGTAACTGTTTGGGCTCACAGTTGTGAACCCGTGACCTCCGAACTGTGAGTACTAGACGATTTTGACCTAGCCTATGACATTCCCAGGATCAAGATGACCTGTGTGCCAAGTTTGGTCAAAATTGGTCAAACGGAGTAAATTTGTATAAGGGACAAACAGCTGAAAGACAATTTGATGACACTCCCCGGATGAAGATGACCTGTGTGGCAAGTTTGGTCTAACAGTATGGATAGGAAATCTAAAACTTATCATAATAATGTGATCAGGAACAGAGGCAATGATTGTAATGAAAGCTACGATTATATTGATCATCTAACCAATTTATAGTAATAATAGATAACAATTTTGTTTTTTTCACATTCTGAAGGAATTTCACTACTGAGGTGGTGCTCGAAATGTTTATTGATCCTAACTACAAAATACTGAAAATAATCCTAGATAAAATTGATTAAAGTAAATTAAATTATTATAATGATAATAACTGGGGTCTCCCGTGGTCTAGGGGCTAGTGCCTTAGATTCATAAGCAGGAAATGGTGGGTTCGATCCCCACCAGGAATTTTCTCATCCCAAGGCTCGGGAAAATTCCTCACTGCAACCTGGATGTCAGCGCTAATGGCCCAGATTTGTCGAAGCGCCGTACAAAAAAAAAAAAAATAATAATAATAAGTATGGGAGAAGGCGCAAATTGAACCAGTCGACTTGAAAAAATGAATCATCCTCTTAGAGTTAGATTCTTATATATTAAACCCTGGTATTTCCAAAATGTGTAATCATTGTTATAAATACATTTTGGAAAACTCAGATTTTTGTATTTTTAGGTATGCAAACAATTTTTTCAACTAGCAAAATATTATTTAATAATGTTTGATTTTTTAAATAAAATTAATAAATTTCAATTGTAATAGTTTCTACACTATTCTCTAGTTCTAGTTACTTTATAATTCCCAGCTTTGTTATTAGTAAAATAATATTTTATTAGTTTGTAATTAACTAATAATTACAATAAAGTCATATGTGTCCTACTGAGTCATCAACAGGGCAGTTGAGCCACGGACATAGACGCATCTTTGCTTTAAGTTAAAAAATACTTAGGCAAATAAGAATGTAGAGTTTGTTGTTGGCATCTATCACTTTAGTTAATGTTGAAAATAATAGTCTACATCGGTGCTAATGGCCCAGATGTTGATGCGCCTAAAAATAAAAATAAATAAATAAAAATAACAGTCTACAACAATTGTATCCTCCAACTAACATTAGCAATCGCATACTACTTGACAAAAATAATCACGATCAAGTGAATATCCGTAATCCCTCAAAAATACGTGCTTTACCACAAGGTACTTCACCAAACAAAGCTCAAAAAAAAAAAAAATTATTATTGTGCTTTCATTCAACTAGCAAAAAATGTCTAAGCTCTTTTTGACAAAATTGGCCCCCTTCTTCCCTTACTGTGATTTCTAGGCTTTCCTTGAATTTAGGATGTTTTATGATGGCAACTCTTGAACCAATTTAGCTCATTGAAATTATATGTTCTGTGAATTATCTACTAAAAAAGTTAATGCAACTTAACAAAAAATATGAAAAGCAATACAATAAGTTCTTCCATCAGTTATTGTAATATAATTTCATAACTAGATATTCTGGAAGGTATTTTAACTGTTCAAAAATTGAGAAATGAGTTATGATTTGCAACAGCCTCCTTGGGGCTGCATTTCCTCTCCCTCGAGTCATCTGGGCAATGTCGAATGATGGCCTCCTCCCAAAAATATTTGGGCGTGTCTCGACTTACACTCAGACCCCAGTCGTATCAACTGTCATCTCAGGAATTTTAGCAGGTCCGTCTTTATTTAAAAAGGAAAAAATAAAAATAACGTACGCTTCCTCTTAACCTGCTTCCTATTAGCTCTTATGAGGTTGAAAAATTACAACATTTAAGTCTGAAAGTAGTTACAATTGGTGTTGGCTGGTGAAGGTCTGTTATACTGAATTAAGACAAAGAAAACTTGTTGCAACAACCTCCACAGTATATTGTCGCTGTCATATCAAAATGTCGTATGTCAAAAAACTTTTATTGAATAAAAACATGTGTATTTGTAGGCTAGATCTGCTATAAAATTTTTGACTAATAATCAGGTAATGACTTGATTATTATTCAACAATTTGATAAGAGATGTAGCTAAAAAATACACGTGTTTTTATTCTATACAATTTTTTCAACAAATTTGACATACAAAATTTTGATATGACAGCAATGATACACCTTATTGCCACAGTACTTTTGAGGTCACAACCATTGATATAATGAACAACAAATAAAATTAAAAACCTTAGATATTTTAAGTAATCATTACATTATAATGGATATCATTCCTTTCCTTTTGATTTTATTTTTTGTCTTAAGCCGAAAAGAATCTACTCGCTTTTTTTGTATCTTCTAAAGAAAAGAAATAAAAAGTGGAGTAATAATGGTGTTTCCACAATGACGTTATTTGCGAAAAATTGTTTCCCCCACTAAATAAAGAGCAAGTGATTGGAAATTAAAAATTGAATTATCTGATATCAGAAAGCAATTCTGTGAGGATGAGCATGCTATGCAACCAGCAACCCAACAAAGTTGGGCAGTCCACTTTATTAACAAATTTGTGTATATGTTACCGGCAAAGTATATAATCCAGGCATTCTATAGAATGCCTGAGTGGTTTAGGCAAAGTGTAGAATGTACATCGTATTACACACATTGCCTAGGCATTCTATAGAATGCCTGTTGCTTATTGGGCAATGTATAAAATTAAAAAGGTTTTGAGTATACTACATAAACTTTACTTAGATACTTGAAAGTAATTATAACAGGTAGAATTTGAGTGTTCAGAATCAATGCAAATCACTAAAATAAAGCGTCCTCAGCACCGATGTTCTTTAAAGTTTGCTCTATAACGGATTTTGATGCACTAAACACGAATCCGTTAAAAAAAAAATGCTCTCAACTAGGAAAAACAGCGTATCCTTAATGAAGAAGTATAATTAAAATTTAGACTCACCTGTCGTAGCTGACCTGTCGTAAGCTGTCGCTTTTGGGCACACGTTCTATGCGTTTCCGCTCGCTACGCTCGCTCAAGAAGATATCAAAACCCTAGTTAATCCAACTCGAAGAATTTAATAGAATTCTATTAATTTCTGCGAGTTGGATTAACTAGGGTTTTGATATCTTCTTGAGCGAGCGTAGCGAGCGGAAACACATAGCATGTATGCCCAAAAGTCGTCCTAGGCATTCTTCTAATTCTCCTAGACATCATCAGACGCGATGTTCATGGATATAAATCCGCAATCGCACCGCCGGTAGTTACTTCGACAAGCTACAAATCCTTTATTTCATACTTTGCCTAAAGCACAGTAGGTATTCTATAGAATGCCTAGGAAAAGTATGAAATAAGCTTTATTTCATACATTGCCGGCTGGATTTAGGCATTCTATAGAATGCCTGATTATATACTTTACCGGTAACATATATAAAGTTTTCTTCTTCTTCTCAGATAGTCAACAATTAAAAATACTTAATATAGAATAATATATGACAATAAAATCTAAAATATTTAAACAAAGCTAAAATCCAAACTATATTTATACTAAAATGATTGTAAGGTGGAAGTATATAAAATATAATTTCTATAAACCTTTCCTAGCTTTGAGGTCTTCAAATCATATTTTATTTTTCGTTGAGATGTTTTGGGTTACACCATTACCAATCTGTGCTTTATCATATCTGTATTTAATATTTCTAAAATGTATTTTTATTCATGAATGCCATCATTGTCCCTAATGCCATCCTGCCATTTGTAAGTGAGCACCCTTACAAGCAAATGGTGTATTGGTCGACTCACTCACAGATGGCTGGATGGCATTTGCGAAAATGCTGAGATAAATAAAAATAAATGTTGCATATGATAAAAAATAGATTGATAATAGCATAAACCAAAACATCTTAATGAAAAATAAAATAAGATTTCAAGACCACTAAGCTGGCAAAGGTTTATAGAACCCTCAGTCTTCAACCATAAAACATACAATAAATATTTATTTATTTAAACTTTAATGTCCATTTATACATAAAACAGACTTTTTGAGCTGGTTATCTACATATTACCCTTTTGTAGCCAGGATAAGAGTGATGCGTTTTCTTTTTTCGGAAGAAAAGCCACAATCCCTAGTGGGAGTCGAACACATGAACCTAGCCCAGTGGATCACAGCCACCGAGTCTCCATGAAATATAGTAAAACAAGAAATTCTGTAACTACCATTAAAGTAGTAGAGTTTTCTTTGTGCTAATTCAGTTTGATAGTAGTGTTAAAATGCAATTAAATTAAAGCCACAACTTTTGATGTACATATTGTTTTATTATATGAAATGATACACCCTGTCTTAAAAATTAAGATAAAAACTCTTCAATCACTTACACCTCATAAGAGTTTACTACTTTTTAATGCTTGTATATTTTTGATATTCCTGAAACTATTTGAAGACTTCTGCATGCCTATATAGGAATAAGGTATGCAATATGAGGAGAGTATTATTAAACATAGATCTTTGGTTGCATATATTGAATGGATAGGGAGATCACAGACTATCTACTTGGCAAGGAACATTACGTATAACAGATTTAAAAAAATAAAAACTTCCTTTCCACTAAAATATATTTGATTATAAGAAGTTTTTATTTTTATTTCTCACAAAATCTGCTATTTTTTCCTAAAATAACAGCATGAGCACCCTCTTCAGTTTAGCCCACTCTCTTTGACAGCATGAATGTTTAAGATAATTTCTAACGTTTTTTCCGAAGTATAACCATCAAATTTTCCAAGCCTATCCAAACCTATAAAAATGTACCTATACTTTCCTATAAGCCTGATTAAATCACTTTCTTATCAGTTTTGATTTGGGTGTGCAAAACACATGCGGTCTTAATATATACTAATGAGATGGCATTGAAACAAAAATGGCAGAGTTTTTTTTTTTTTTTTACTTTTTTTATTGATCCAAACTGCACACAGATAAGAAATTGTATGTCCACAATGTATTCCTAAACTTTAATCAATAGAACCCATAGAAATTGAAAGACATTCCACAAAAACCTCCTCGTTATAAAACTCAGGTCAACAGTCATAAAACATTTTCTTAATTATATCCACCGGTTTTACTGTATCAATAACCATAAAATAATCCCAGATCTTCCTAATGCTTGTCCATAAACAACATTTTTTTATATGCTTAGCAAAAGAGCATTCCTAATTTATATATATTCGAGCTTTCTGACCAAATAAACAGGTCTTCAATGCTTTTCATTTTTTTTTTTTTTTTTTTTTTTCGAGCTACGGAACCTGAAGAAATCCAAATGCAATTTTTACATTGTCTTACTCAATATAGACCTTTCTCAAAATAAAACTTTCTCAATATAGACGTCAGGTAAGGTTTAGTGGTCATCAATAACCAAATAGTCATTGCACTCCTAACCTGTACTCCAAAACCTTCCTAGCATATAACCAAAAGAATTCCAATCCTATAATCTTAATCTTCCCAACCTATAACCAAAAACTTCCAAAACTTTAAAAAAAAAAAAAAAAATATGTCCCATGTGTATAAGCATTCATCAATAGATCATTCCAAATGTGGAAATTTATAGCTAAAGAAAAATAATTTATAATTATATTTTTATGATCTCCACTTGAAATTTGTTTTTGGAACTAAGAGGGGATAAACTTATTGGATTTTTTTAAAACTATTTTTACAACCTTTTGGTTGTAAAATTTCTTTTTATGAAGCCGTTGTTTTCCATTCCCCCTTCCTGTTAAAGGTTTCCTCTTAAATGGACGATGTTTTCAATACAGAAATAAGGTTAAAACCAATCTAAGGTTAATACAAGGCTTTTCAAAACGTTGTGATCTCTATTCTAGATTTTCTATGCGTATAGAAGGAAAGTGAGAAGGATTATTTGATTGTTTAAATAAACTTAACTGTGTTTTCAGTCTTCTTGGGTCCATGTTCCCCATGCCACGGATGCTGTATGCAATGGCAGGAGATGGACTTCTGTTCAAACAATTTTGTACAGTAAATTCTTATACGAAGACTCCGTTGATTGCTACTGCTGTTGCTGGAGTTGTCTCAGGTTCGAAAAGGACTGTTAATATGGGCATAAATGAAGTATTATCATTCTACTTTTGTCCCTAATTAAC
Organism: Gonocerus acuteangulatus; assembly: GCA_946811695.1. Lineage (NCBI taxonomy): Eukaryota > Metazoa > Arthropoda > Insecta > Hemiptera > Coreidae > Gonocerus > Gonocerus acuteangulatus. Next base: position 58,745,333 of record OX328130.1, read on the forward strand.
AATTTTTGCACACATCAAGTTTTTTTGTTTTTGTTCACCAACGTTACTTTGTTTTGTTATCCTATTTTTGAAGTCCTATTTTTTCCCATGGATTACAGGATAGTTTTATTTTTCAGATTTTTTTTCGTTTTTGAGCTATGTGAGGTAAATTTTTGTACATAATTTAGCATGACTCAAAAAACTAAACTTGAATTGCTATTTTTTTCTTTTTTACAAATTAACAGCATGCTTTTCACTAATCTATTAAGTAGTTATAAATCTGTATTTGTCTAATTAACCCTTTGTATAAATTTTATCTTAGTACTACTGTATAATTAATTATGAAATTTTGGCTAATTATTTATTTCTTTTATTAGGGTATGATTATTATGATATGTGTTTTTGTTTCTGATTATTTGTGAACATTTGATTTATGTTTCTGGACATAAAAACACTGCACAATAAAATAATGCTGATGTCTACTTTAAAATAAAGTTTTCTATTTTTTATTTTAATATTTTAAAAAGAGTAGTCATTAATTATTATTTAGCCTCTTAAAAAATGTGTTTTCTAAATACTCAGCATTTTGGGCGTGTTTGTTTGTATGGAAAGGCTGCAATTATATAATATATTTCTTTACTTTTAATTTAATTTCTCTTGACAAACCTTTTTTTTTTATACGTTTAATTTTTTTTATTAATTTTTCTTCCAATAAGTTGCCATTCACATGCCTAGCGGCAGGAATGCGGCTACACAAGCTCGGTCCATGGTTATCACACAAACCTGTTATTTTTGGGTACCCCCTCGTATGCATACACAAACAGAATCAATTTTCAAACAAATTTTCGGTTTGAGTACTTATAATCTTTGGATTTAATTGAAATATTTTCTACATGTGTAAAATTTATCTAAATCAAAATATTCGAATTTTGGTTATATTTGAATTTAAGGAAGTATTCTGAAAAAAAAAAAATATATACATATATTAATAGGCATGAAAATTGTTGGTATCTTCATATATTTTTTCTTAAATATCTCAAAAACAGTTATAAAATTTTGGTAAGTGGAAGGTAACCATTCAAAAGCTTACTGAATTCTCTACAAAAAAGATTCTGAAGCAATTTTTGATGGGACTATCTCATTCCGAGAAAGCTTTGCTTAAATTATGAAAATGTCGATTTTTTTCTTTCAAACGGTTTTCTCTTTCGGTTTGCCTCAGTTTTTCTTGTTTCTATTATTTCTTTTTAATTGAATTTAACAGTGAAATGAGAATTTTAATAAAACTAGATAAGAAAATGAGAAACGTATGTTTTCTAGAGCAAAAGTTAAGAAGGCGGAGGGAGTAATTTCCATTTAGGATACTGTCAGTTACCTTAGTTTGAGATTTGATTTTACAATATTACGAGTGTTTATACTTTTCACAAAAAGTCAAACAAAAATGCGCTAAGCTGTCAGAATTCCTGTGAGTTGGACTTTTTTAATGTGTAACAGAGAGAGAAAAGAAAATTATCACTCCTTTTGCCTCTGAAAGCTTAAAGTTTTCACCGTTCTATGAAACTTTAGCCAAATTAATAGTAAATAAAAAAAATAGCAATACTATAGAAAACTTTTTAATAATAATATTAGTTTATTTATTTCAAAGTGTCATTAATTGCATGTATAATTATGAGGATTAAAGTTTAAATAATTTGTGATGATTTTTAGGAATAATGGGAGCATTTTTCAAGCTCGAACAACTGATTGACATGATGTCGATTGGTACTCTTCTTGCGTACACGATTGTCGCTCTTTGCGTTCTCCTTCTCAGGTATTCTTTGTAAACTATTATTTTGAGTGTTATTATTTTATATTTGAGTAGACTCTCCCCAATCTAGCATTGTCATGACCAGCACAGTTGGATTAGAGAAAACGCCGAATTAGAGAATTCAGTTATAACCAGTCGCTTATGTATTTGAAAAACCTTATCATTTGAGGATATAATAATACGTGCGATTTTTTATTTTAATTCGTAGGTCGGTTCCCACTATGGGGTGGTGGCTGAAAGAACTGTTTTCTTTAGAAAAAAAGAGGCATCAGCCCTATCCAGGCTAGAAAAGGGTGGTGACCTGTAGATAACCCATCCTAAAATTCTGAGTTCATTATAATGAACGTCAAAATTTAAATAAATGAATATGTAGAAACAGTAAAATAACAAATATTTAATTACTAGCTAAATCACATATTTATGCATATATTATTACGCTATCAAAAACTAGTTACATGGAAAGTCAGTCATACCAGCCACAAGTGCCTTAGTAGAAACATTTATTTTTTTAATAGAAACACAAGTTCCTGCCTCTGAAATGAAACATATATGCTTTCTTTGACTTCTATTAAATTAAATACCACAAAATAAATGGTTATGAGATCCATACGGCGAGTTATGAGATCCGTCACTCATTCCTATCAGAGATCACCGGATTAGAGAGAGTGACAGATAAGAGAAAGTCGGATAAGGAAGAGTCTACTGTATATAGATCTCAAATTTTTACATTAACGTAACCATTTAACCATTCATATTCATATTCATATTCATGTATTTATGTTTCTACAGATACAGAGATCCTAAGCCTGCACTGTATGAGCCCGCATCGCTCGTGAAAGAGAAAGCGACGTTTGGCCAATCTTTAGGTCAGGTCATTAATTACAACAGGCTCTCAACACCTGACAAAGGAACGACACGAGTAGCTGAGGGAGCAGTTGCAGTTTTCGGTGAGGACTAACAACTGCTAAAATATTACACCAGCAGACACACATGAACACCGAGATAAAAGTATTCTGTAGTTTTGACAAGACTCTAAAAGTATTTTGACGTGTTGAATCTGCATCTGAAGCTGTTTTTCTCAATTACAAACATAGCTAATAGTTGACAAACCTTTTTTTTATATCTGTATCAAGAACACTTCATTTTTATTATCATGAGAAGAATCCATATCCGAAGTCTGTTTTGGCCCATCGCTGACAAATTTTGTAAAACTTCTGAAAAATCGCATAAATGAGTGTTAGAAAATTTAAAAAAAAAAAAATGAATTATTAATTATTCTTCAACTGACCCTTTTCTAAATATTCTTATCTTCATGGACGGCGGAAGGTCAACAAATACAATCTTCAACACTCAGTAAGACATATATGTAAAGATATAGGCAGGATATCTTGGAAATATGACAACAGAATAAAAAATAGCTTTAGTCATATTAAAGATAAATTAAAATTAAAAGAAACTAAATACAATATCTACAAAATTAACTGCATTAGTTGCAATAAATCATATATAGGGGAATCGGAACAGTTACTTAGAAAACGAATTAAGCAGCATGCGCAAAGTATTGATAAAGGAGAGAATAAAACAGCGTTGGCTTATCATGCTATAAAATATAAACATAGTTTTGATTTTGAAAATATTAGCACATTAGGCAAAGAAAGAAATAGATTGAAAAGAAGAATAAAGGAAAATATCCATATCATAAAAAATAGGAAAAAAGTGGTAAATAAAAAAACGGAAATACTACATTTAAATCCTATTTTTATTAACTTATTTGACAAAAAGTAAAATTATGTTTTTATGTTGAAGGTGGGAAGATGGTTTTAAATTGTTAGGACTATATTTTTTCTGGAAATTCATTTTTAAACATTTTTAAAGGTATGACATATCGATTATCGATCAGCTGTTTATTTTTCGCCGTATTGAATTCTTTCAGACCATGATCATTCTAGACGTGGCCGTACTGGTGGAAGGTTATCCTCCTCAGGTGTAGGCTGTAAGTTTTATTTTTGTAATTTTTTCCCCTGAAGAGGCACCAATAAAGGTGTGAAACATGTAGGGATGACATAAAGTTGGTGATACTGAGTGTTGAGGATTTTATTTGTTGACCTTCCGCCGTCCACGAAGATAAAAAAATTAATTGTGTCCTAATGTTTTGATGAGCTGAATTAAAATTTGAAGTTTGCTCAACACCATCACAATTTTTTTTTTTTTTTTTTTTTTTTAAAGAAATTTGCAAGAACTCAACAGAAAATCACATTAATAGTCGTCACAAAACTTGGTAATTTTTTTAACGATCTCATTGGAAAACATAAATGAGGATTCGAAAAAAAATCCATTTTTTTAAAAGACATAAGGTTGTGATGAGAAGTGGAGAATGTTGCTGTTTTCTGAATTTTCTCATGCTCATTAATGCGATTTTCCACAAATTTGTGAGTTATGGAGATTATTAGTCTTCACATTTGGATTCACCTCATCAAAATACACAAAAAAGGTACTGCCAAGCTCATGAATTTGATTGTTGACAATTTTTGCCTAACTTTTTTTTTTTTTTTTTTTTTTTTTTTTTGCAATTTTTACAAAAATGTTTGCTGTCTTTGAAGATAACAAGCATCATATATTTAGCTTGTCAGGATAATTGCAGATAGATGCCTCTTGTCAAAAGTAGAGACCAAATTTCATTGTTTTTTTTTTTTTTTTTTTTTTTTGTTTTTTTTTAAATTTAAATATGTTTATTGAATAAAAGACAACGATTACAATTACACGTGTGTACCACTATACCACACAAACACTCTATTTCTAGGATTAACACACTGCAGTGTTTAAAATAAAGTCTATCACTTATCTATAAGGGAAAAATGACACAAAAACCCTGACTTATATTACTAACTACTAAGACACATCATATAATGATAATATAAATTAACGATAACTAAAATAATTAATGATAAATAATACTTAATTACAATGATAATGATAATAATTATTTGAAGAGATATTACACTGATAAGTAATAGGAGAGGTAATAATAATAGATAATAATAGTAATAATAATAATAATAATTAAGCTGTTTACGCAAACAGAATACGTAGGTACAATGAAGCGTTCCTCAGAAGGAAGCAAAATTCTCTTTTTAGCGCTCGAGAAAGGGACTTTTATCGCACCTTAATTAAAAGCAATGAAGACAAGGTAAGTGATGTAAATATTGAAATGGACAAGATGGTAGGCTATTGGGCAGACGTATGGGAAGTGCCCGTGTCCCATAGCAAGAATGTGGATTGGATGTCAAAAGTACGAGAGCAAATAAAGAATGTTCCGCAAATGGAAAACAGCCAAATTCTTGTAGAAGACGTGACACAAGCGATTAAGAAGTTGCACAACTGGAAAGCTCCCGGGCGCGATGGCTTACAAAATTATTGGTTGAAGTATTTCACCAGCCTTCATGGAGCAATAGCACAGTGCTATCAAGACATTCTTGTAGGTCATATGCCAATTCCAGAAGATTTCGCTGAGGGAATCACTTATATGATTCCAAAGAAAATAAATGAGAACCTAGACCCAAAAGACTACAGACCAATAACATGCCTAAATGGTGTCTATAAACTCTTTACATCCATTATTGCATCAAAAATTCAAGATCATTTGAATCAATATGAGTTACTAGCCCCAGAGCAGCTCGGCAGTAAACGTGGCTCTAAGGGATGTAAAGAGTTGTTGGTTTTAGATACATTTATCGCTTCTCAGGTCTCGACGAAACAGCGAAATCTCTCGATGGCATGGATAGACTACAGGAAGGCATTTGATTCAGTTCCTCACTCCTGGTTGGTCGAAGTATTAAATATCTACAAGATTGCTGAAAATGTAACGGATCTGCTGTCACGTATGATGGCTACGTGGAAAACAAAGCTCAGCTTTAGAAAGGGCACAAATAGGATTGAAAGTGAACCAATGAATATACAACGAGGAATATATCAAGGCGATAGCCTTAGTCCTCTATGGTTTTGTTTGTCCCTCAATCCAATGAGCCAGTTACTTCGTGACAGTGGATTTGGTTACCAGCTAACTGTAAATAATCCCGACACCAGGATAAGCCACAGTCTATTTATGGATGACCTTAAGTTGTACGCAAAGAATCCTGTCCAGCTACAAAGCATGACGGATATTGTTCAAGATTTTAGTGGCACCATCGGCATGACGTTTGGTATTGACAAGTGTGCCGTACTGCATGTTTCAAAAGGGCAATCAGTTTTGACCAATAACATTGCGTTAGCTGATGGTGATACTATCCGTGAACTCGAGGAGGATGAGTCGTACAGGTATCTTGGCGTACAACAACATCTGAAAATAGCCAAAAGAGAAGTAAAAGAGGAACTGAAGGCTGTGCTTCTTAAACGCTTGCGTCTGATTTTAAAAAGCTATCTACATGGCAGGCAGAAAATAAAGGCAATTAATACATGGGCAATATCATCACTGATTTACAGCTTCGGAGTCATCAAATGGTCGGATACATCGTTACAAGAACTGGATCGTCTCATACGAACAGAGATGACTAAGGCACGTATGCACCACCCCATATCGTCAATTGAAAGGCTGTATTTACCCAGGAATAAAGGAGGACGAGGTCTCGCAAATATTCAAGACTTATGTCGCTCCCAGGAAATTAACCTGAGGAGCTACATAATGGCAAGCGAGAATCGTCTTTTCAAGGAAATGGTCAAACTGGACGAAAATTATACAGCCTTAAAATTGAAAACAAGCAACTGGCCGGAAATTACGACAGAATCGGATCGCCTTGGCTCGTGGCTAAAGAAAGCATTACACGGGCGATACCATAATCGGTTATTTGATCCGGAGGTGGTGCTCTCATGGTCGGTAGCGTGGTTGACTTCTGGAAGGCTATTCCCCGAAACAGAGGGGTTTGTAATAGCCATCCAGGATCAAGTAATAGCAACAAGATCCTATCGACGTCACGTTTTGAAGGATGTCAACATCTCTGACAAATGTAGACTTTGTAACAAAACGTATGAGTCGATCCAGCACATTACGGGGGGCTGTGAGATTCTTGCGGGATCCGATTATCTTCAGCGGCACAATAACGTGGCCAAAATATATCATCAAGCACTCGCAGAAAAATATGGTATGTTGGATGGTGTGGTCCCTTATTACCGCTACGTCCCAAATAGACTTTTGGAGAAAGGTACAATTAAAATGTATTGGGACGAAGCAATGTTAACGGACCGTACTGTCCATCACAATAAACCAGACATTCTTATCATTGACAAGGGAAGTAAGACAGCCGATATTATTGATTTCGCAATCCCCAATGATGAGAATGTCCGGAAATCATATGCCGAGAAACTGCGCAAGTATCAGGAGTTGGCCATAGAGCTGAAAGACTTGTATAAATTGGATTCCGCAAGGATTACAGCCGTCATAATCTCGACCAACGGGCTCATTCCAAAAACGACGATTGCCGCAAATAACTATTTGAAACTGCCGGAGGATCTAATTAAAAGTGCCCAACAAGCGGTACTGCTTGATACCGCCAGAACGGTTCGGAAATTTTTAAATGAACGCCCGTAAAAAATCAACAAAAAAAATCAATAAAAACAATTCTTTCGGTTGGCAACGGCCCCCGAAAGAATTTATCCCAGGTGACTGAGGAGAAAACCCCCAATAATAATTAATAATTACTAGACATAAAACTAATTGAGCAAACTATATTCATTAAAGACTGATTGTAGAAGACCTGTGTTTATGTTTACAGCTTAGTACCTAAAGCTATCTGCTAGTCCTAGCTACTAGATATACCACCTAGAGCTTACATATTTACTTTTCAGTAGTCCTGTTCATAAGGATGTGTTTAGTACGTTTGTGCACGTATCTTTTACCTGATGTTTTGGTGTAGTTACCTATTTCTTATATCAGTGGATTCCTGCTTTTCCTGCATCTTTGAAAGAAACTATACGTAAGTTTATATATATATTTTCTTATGTATGGTATTTTCGTTTCAGTGTGCATTTTTGAGATTTTTGTATAGAACGGGTAGTTATTGGTTATTCTGAGACACTTGTTTTGAAATATTTGTATTTTCTGCAAATTTGATTTTGATATAAAGCTGAATGCAGGGCAAGCGTATGATAATACAGGTCTTATTATTGATTTAAATAGGAGTAGTTTATTAGATGGGCTCAGTGAGGACTTCTTGTTGAAATATGGATATATTTTACAGAGAGTTTTGTTAGCTTTATCGCAAATATAATTAACATGTTGTGCAAAATTTAGCCTGCTGTCTAAGTTGACCCCTAGATACTTAATGTTTTTCTCCCATGGGATTATAATGTTATTATAAGTTATATTAGGAATGTGCTTAGGTCTTCGCTTGTGAAAAGTATTGCCTGAGTTTTATTACTATTAATTTTTACTTTCCATTTCGTGTAATAGTGGGAGATTTTTCTGATTGCTAAACTCAGTCTATTTTTTATAGTATCAGTTCTATATGATGACGTATAAAAGGCAGTGTCGTCAGCAAATAGCGACATATTGACATTTGGGATCTTAGGCATGTCATTTATAAATATATTATAGAGTTTTGGACTGATTGATGAACCTTGAGGGAGTCCGAAGCACAAGTCTCTTGAGGATGATTTTTCACCTTCCATCGAAACTATTATTGTTCTATTAGAGAGCCAGGAATGAATTATATTTACTAGATAAGGAGGGAAGTTATACATTATCAATTTATATAATAACCCATTATGCCAAACCGTATCATAGGCTTTCTCAACATCTAATGTAATCATTCCTGTATGCTTTTTATCATTAAAACTACCTGTAATATGGTCTACAAGTCGGGCTAGCTGAGCGGTAGTGGAATGTTTATGTCTGAATCCGAATTGTTCATTTCTAAGAATATTGTTTGAATTAATATAGGCATCCAGTCTCTTCAAAATTACTTTTTCGGTTATTTTTCCAATTATGCTTAATATACTTATCGGACGATAATTTGTTGCTTCCTCTTTGTTTTTATTTGGTTTTGGGATAGGTATAATAAGAGCTTTTTTCCAACTATTGGGAAAATATTGAAATTCTAGTATTTTGTTTATTATTATTAGCAGCCTATTGATTCCGATCGGAGGAAGATATTTTATTTGTAATGTGTTTATTCTATCAATACCGGGAGCTTTTCTATTTTTAAGAATCTTAATGATTTTATAAATTTCTGCATATGTAGCTTTCATTGATTTAGGGCTTTCGTAGTTGGAATTTGCTGTTAAGTAATTTCTAATGAATTTATTAATTTTTTGTGTGTGATGGGGTGAGCCCATATTAATATTTTGCTTGCTGGCATCGATTAAGAAATCTGCTACAAGGTTTGCTTTATCTTTTGACGAATAGCTGACTTTTCCGTTGTATTTAATGGGAGGATAGCTCCCAACAAACAACAAACAAATTTCATTGTTGTAATCCTTTGTCATTTGTCTATGGGTTTCATTATTTTTATAACTGTAATATACATTTATCTTCAATTACTACCTTAAATTTACTAGTCAACCGATAGTAATATTTGTAGCATCGTCCTTGAAATGTAAAATAATGAAGATAATAATAAAATGATTAATGAAGGCATGATGTATCATGATATAAAATAAAAATAATTGTGTGAAGGAAGCAGTTATGAAGATAAAAGGATTATTAAGAATGGGAATGTATTCTCCCACACATGGATTGACAGCTTATTTCATTTTATTTATTTATTTTCTTTTTTCAGGTGGACTTACTTTCTTAACCACTCTATGGTTGAGAGTTTTTGAAAACGACATGTCGTCTGATGATTCTTGGCAAAGAACTGTTTTCTTCCTTCTTCTCTCTCTCACCTGCCTTCCTGTTATCGTAATCTCCCTTCAACCTCAATCCGTCCCCAATGTTTTCTTTAAGGTACACTTAATTTACTTACAAATGGTTAAGTAATAGTATCCAGGAGCGCCGGTGGCCGTGAGCGTTAAGGCGTGAGCACTTAACACTTCGTGCCAAAGGTCGTGGGTTCAATTCCCACTATGGGGTGTTGGCTTTTCTTTAGAAAAAAGAAAAGGCACCAGCCCTATCCTGGCTAGAAAAGGGTGGTAACCTATAGATAACCCGTCCCTAAATTCGCAGTTAATAATAATGGAAGTTAAAATTTAAATAAATAAATATAATAGTATCCACCAATCTATGTTAAAGTGTTTTAACATATGTTAAAACAATGGATTCGAGAATTTTGTTTTCTTAAGGTATTTCTCATATTTTTAGTGAAACAATTAATTATGGAGGTTTAATAGGAGTGCTTTATGAAAAGTTTCCAATGTACAGAAGATACAAGACATTTCTTCTTAAAATTTATTTTTCTCTCTGTACATAGCTTCTTTGTAAGTCCATGCACATATTTGGGGGTACTCGCTACTCTTCCACCAGACAAAAAAAAAAAAAGAAAAAGAAAATAGTTTCAGAAAGAGATAGCATCCTCTTTCAACAAAAATCTCGGTCCCCATGTATCTGCAAATAAAACTATTGTTTTAAATTATATGATTACGACCCTTTTCTCAATTATATCTTCTCAAAATGGCAGAAGATCTTATATTATAAAAACTTGCAATATCGATTTATAACAGATGTTTTGTCATGGGACCAGCTTAGAAGTGGCCCTGTCTGCTGAAGGTCTTCCTAAGTTGAGGCTGAAATGTAGCACACATACTTAAGCTGGTCCTGAAGAGGCATCTATTGGTTCGAAACATATAGAGCATAAAATAAAAATAAATTAATGACAGTTTGTAGTTTTTATAATATACTAGCTGTTCCCCGGCGTGCCATGCTACACCTACTTTCTGCCTATGACTCTCCCCGTATCAAAATCTACCTGTATACCCAGTTACGTCAAAATCGGTCAAACGGTGTAGGTTTATATAAGGAACAAACAGACAGACACATGATTTTCACATATATATATATATATATATATATATATATATATATATATATATCATGGACAACGGTCTGATGAAGCAGGATGGGATTCCTGCGAAATATCACCCAGAGAAACCGACCGCTGGAGAATGCCGTACTAACATCAAAAATTCTCCCCAGCGAAGAAACCTCAAAAATAATATATATATATATATATATATATATATATATATATATATATATATATATATATATGATCTGCCAATTTAAAAGACAATGTTTTTTAACACTTCTTTTTTTCCAAACGTAAAGAAAATGTAAACATTTTCGTTTGGGTAAATATGGAACATGTGGACATATTTTCAAGTCAGTCTAGGCTTTTTGAATAATTGAAACCAAAAATTTATTTATTTATTTTTTTCAGTTGTCTCAAACAGTTAAAGATATCACCTGCAAAGTGTTTTCAATCTATTTCTCATGTCAAAATATAAATTAATACTTGGAAGCTTTTGAATGCTAAACTGATATCAGTACATTTTTTTTTTTTACTAATTCTGTTGTTAAAAATGTTGTTAATATTTGGAAAATTCTGCTGATCAAAGAACTTGACCTTTAGAATCAGACAAAATATTTTTGTACCAAATTTCATCAAAATTGGGCCAATTTTTCGTTTGTAGGGTGTGTATGTATACAATGATGGTGAAAGTATCTTCACTTTTGGATTGTGCCATAAAGTCATAAGCGAGTTTACCTCCCAATTTTATAAAAATCAGACCGTTCTTGTTGATGGTTAAGAATGAACAAACATAAATATTTGTTAATAAAAAAACTGTCATAAGGCACAAGTAGGCAAAAACTGTTATATAACAACTAGGCATCAATATTAACATTGCTAACATTTTTCAGGTGCCTTTCATCCCATTTCTTCCTTGTGTCAGTATATTTATAAATGTTTACCTTATGATGAAACTCGATGTTAATACCTGGATCAGGTTCCTAGTCTGGCTATTTCTTGGTAAGTTTGACGTCAAAAAAAAACCTTTCTTATTTAGTATTTTAGCCTATTGATATTTAAAGAAAATAAATATAGCTTCATTAGGCTGAAAAATAAGTAAATCTGAATAGTTAGAATCTTAAATTAAGTGGTAATACTACCGTATTGTCCCTACCATGTCAAACTATCGAATATGCAAAATCTTGTTTTTCAGGTTGGAGTATGGACGATACGGCTTGTCACAAATTGTCAAATTCTAACACCATTAGAATAGCCTTTAATGCCTTAAATAAATTATCGAATAAGACCATTTTTCAATATATTACTTCGTCAATGGATAGAATATGTTCGTTCTCTAGTTTGCTACGATTTGCATATTCGATAGTTTGACATGGTAGGGAAGACATGTGATCAAAATCAAAGTCATTTTCTCCTATTTGTGAATAAAAAATTAATCAATATTTTTCAATTCTTTATGTAATAAGATAGTATAAAAAAAAGAAAGAAAAGTTACTTCTTCGAAAACAAAATGGCGACACTCTGATGCGGCTGAGAAACCGAATCCCTCTTTTTTCATGGGCGATAATCTGTAGGCGACAATTTTTAATCTAGAACAAAAAACTAAAAATATTTTTGTCTTTTTTAAAAAATTATCCTTTTTTCCTCCCCAAAAAAGGAAGGAATTCTGAGGTCTGTCTAATTTAGGAGCACAATTGGTTTGATCCATTCCTTAGACCTTAATAAGTCCTTTATTTATATCATCATTTTACAACATTTCGGCCTTCAGGCCATTTTCAATATCCTATTTCTAGCAGCCTCTTTTTTAAAACCTTTTAAGTTTAGGCAATTCCCTTTTGTCATGGCAACCTTTTAATTGTCATGCTGGCAAGTCTTCTCATCAAAATTCAAATTTTATAGGTATATTCCAAATCTTGGTGCTTAAGATTTGGAATATACCTATAAAATTTGAAATTTTATGAGAAGAATTGCCAGCATGACAAGGCCTAAACTTAAAAGGTTTTAAAAAAGAGGCTGCTAAATAAGACATTGAAAATGGCCTGAAGGCCGAAACGTTGTAAAATGAATATATAAATAAAGGACTTATTAAGGTCTGAGGAATGGATCAAACCAATCGTGTTCCTAAAAAATATTTTGAAAGAAGGTGTAATCATCTAGTAGTACGTAGGATTTTTAAGAAATATTATTTTTTTTTTGAAAATTGTGAACAATTCTTAATTTCCTATTAAAAAATCTGTCTAAAATCGATATAATTCAATGAATCGATAAAATCTTGTGTACTTTAGAAGCAACTAACATTAGGAGGAGGCCCGGTGGCCGTGAGTGTTAAGGCGTGAGCAGTTAACACTCCGTGCCTAAGGTCATGGGTTCGATTCCCACTATGGGTTGGTGGCTTTTCTTTAGAGAAAAGAAAAGGCACCAGCCTGTCCTGGCTATAAAACAGTGGTAACCTATAGATATCACGTCGCATAAAAACTAATGAGCACTGATATGTCTTCTCAGCTGTAATTGTTGCTATGGTTACAAATGTTCTTTTGTTAACAATTGAATTGCTTTGTAAGAGTCAGTGAAAAAGAATATAGTAATGTTTTGGCTTACTTGAAGTGTTGTTTATTTTAATGTGGTAAAAAAATAACACTATGGGGTGGTGGCTTTTCTTTAGAGAAAAGAAAAGGCACCAGCCTGTCCTGGCTATAAAATAGTGGTAACCTATAGATAACACGTCGCATAAAAACTAATGAGCACCATTTGGTGCTTGTAGCCATTGGAACGAGATGAATGGCTGCTCTGATATCCAAGCTGCAAAAGGCTTTATCTTTTCAATCCTTTTCAGAACACTTTAAGGGCGAGAGAGAACTCCGAGCAGGTAGTTACTAGTCTGGAGGGCAACAAGAGTCTGAATGGGCCTGAGCTCAATACGGTGCTCGCCGTATCGGAAAGGGCGGGAAGAGTACCAAACGGTGTTCTCCCAGCTCCACACGGTGCTTGCTGTATCGGAAGGGGCGGGGAGAGCACCAAACGGTGCTCTCAGTCCATCTGTGATGAGCACCATACTGTGCTCACTATATTGAACGTGTTGAATAAGCAAAATCTGTCCATTAGAAGTGGATTTTTAGCGTTAAACTATTGTTATCAATAGTTTTTCTTTCAGTACATACCTCAGCTATGAGGTGTTAACATATTGTGCATAGTTTACATAACTTCTGCTTGACAGACTTTCCTTTGTAATTAAAACTAATTATGAATGTAAATTGCAGGTGGCTTGATATACTTCTTCTACAGCATACCTAACAGCGTTGAAGGGAAAAGGTTAAAATCAATGAAAGAAGAAAAGGGTATAAGCATGCGCTGAAACACCTACTGTAGTACCTTTATACAATTTTTGCTTCCAAAATTCGTTAATATTATGTTTAATTCTTTTGAAAATAGTTTTATGAACTATTTTTATTAGATATCATTTGAAATATTGTCACATAATTATGATAAAAACAATTTTAATTTTTTTTAGGGTTCATTGCTATAAACAATTAGAGATAGGCGTGTCATAAAGAGTAGACAGACTTGTGATACAGGGAACTTGTGATATTTTGATATAGGTGAAAGTATTCTTATGATTTGTTATAATTGTTGTTGTTTTACGAAGTAAGGTCCATAAGTTTCCGGCCTGGGATAGAAGGAAAGGTGAAAGAAAAAAACTGGTTTTACTGTTTTTCAATATATTCTCCTCTAAGTTCAACACACTTAATACAACGCTTTGGCAACATTTCTATACTATGAAAAAAATAATTTTCTTCTTTGTTAAAAAAAATGTTCTTCCACTGCTGCTTGGAGCTCTTCGTTGGTGTTAAATCGCCTTCCACGAAGGCTGTAGGGTGGATGAGAGATTTCTTGGAATCCACAGTCCTTCAAAGCGGCCTTGGAAATCAATGGTGTGTGGACAGAGGCATTGTCGTGAAGGAGGCGGACACCTCTGCTTAACTTCCCTCGCCTCTTCTCTTTAATGGCGTCTCGTAACCGGTGAAGTAGGGCTGCATAATACTCACCATTCATTTTGGTATTCCTTTCTTTAAAATCTATCAGTACTATTCCTTTACAGTCCCAAAAAATTGTGGCCATTACCTTTTTTGTTGACTGTGTGACTTTTGCCTTTAAAGGAGGCGCTTCTCCTGGTCTTCTTCATTTTGCCCATTCTTTCACTGTATGAGGGGAGGACTGCCCGTATACACAATCCAAGCGCTCTTTAATTTGTGCAGGAGTAAGACCCTCTTTACAAAAGAATTTAATTACCACACGGTACTCGAGTTTGAACATTGTAAAAATGTTTCCTTCAAGGCTGGACACTGACTGACAAGACTGAGGAAGTGCGGGCGATGGGTATGGAGTGAGCAGGCATGGACCTGCATAGGCGTGCAGGTCCCGGCACGTTTGAAGGAGGGGAAGCAGGACAGGCCGGAAACTTATGGACCTTACCTCGTAACTTGAACACATTTTATTGTTTATCATCCCAAAGTAAAAATATATTGATATTACATTTAATTTATTATGGTTTATTTTATTTTTTTTTTAAATTATATTCTTGATTTGTACCTACTTTTTCTGGTTGCTTTTTGACTTTAATCTCCTGAAAATCAGGGGATTTGACATTGAGAGAATCCCACTAGTTATAAGGTTCCATCAGAAAATGTAGGTATTCTAAAGATTTTTGCTAAAAAAAATTAAGCATTTTGTACTGCTTTACTTAGACATAGTGTACTTTAGCGTGCTTAGCATTAATTTTTAACAAACATGTTATCAATATTTGATCACCCATGCATTTTTAATTCTGTATATCTTCTTGTATAATAAGAGTAAGAGAGAGTTTAAATGAGTTCCAATATTAGGTTATTTTTTATTTATTTATAGAAAATGTATATTTTGTTTCACCTTGTAGTTCTCAAATAAGGTTAGATAAATGAATAGTTTAAAAGCCACCAAATATAAAGATTAGGTTTTTTTGAATATCTGATAAAAGGATAATTTTATTAATGATGAAAAAGGTAGGATTGGAAGATAGTTAAGGCACATAGACTTCTAAAGCCTTTAGCCCTGGTTGCTACTCTTTCAAAGCATCATGGTGAAGTTGGGATTTTTTTTTAGCACTGGGTTTGATTAACTCATGCTGGATTTCATCTCTTTCCGGACTGGACAACGTATGGACTTGTCACTCCCTCGGACGGCCCTGCCTTCACCGCATCTCTTTTCTCAGATGTATTAGTCTGAGAATTATTCCACGCGAATACGCTATTCCTTACTGATTTATTTAGTTTCGCTCTATCCTATTTAATTTACAAATTGCTCAGTTAGCTTTATTTTATTTAATTCCAAATAATTTAAACTAAAATTACTAATTACGTAAAATATATATATTTTTTTTTAATTTTTGTGTTCATTTATTAGTAATATATACTTTCTTGAATTAGTGCAAAAACCTTTACACATAAGGTTCCCTTTACCTTTGTTCTATTAAAAGAAAACTTATTTTTCATGAAACTGGGATGCTTTCACTGTAAATTTAATTGTTTTTGCTTGGAAAAGGCATGCTTTCTTTCTCGTAATCCTAGTATGCTCTTCGACAATACTTTCTGGAGCTGAGCACCAGGTTTTGATATATCTTCTTTTCAGAAGTCTCACTCTAATATGGTGGGCCTGAAATGGATGCACCAATATATTGGCACTTCGTTGTCTGGGCCAAAGCGGCTCACCACCAATATATTGGCACTTCCTCGTGTAAGGGTTAACCAGCATCAACAGGTTACCACTCAACAATCTATCATCGTGCCAAAAATTCTTTGAAAGTAAAATGTTTGCTGAAAATTTAAAGTGAACAATTTTTTATTTAAATTCCAATTTATTTCCTCACCTTCACAGCAACATTAATACTGGAACTCATTCACACACTCACACACAATATTTTTGTAGAAAGTGTATATAGTTTTCCTTCTATTGTATATCTTCACCTAATTTATTCAACTCTTTACAATTTAGATAACATTTTAATTTATTTCTTCACTTCTTTAATGTGAATAATTTGTTTTAATGCTAAGAATGCACAATATACCAACATAAAAATATTCATAGTCAAATTCATTATCGTATGAGTCAAGAAAAGTATTTTTATAATTTATTTTTCTAATATTATGTCGGAATTGTTGACATTTTAAGAATCCCATTAGTATTAAGATTGAATTATAACCATGATTTTTTTTAACAAAATAATTTTATACATTTATAAAAACAGAAACCATTTTACGTTTTTTTCTTTTATATATTTTTAAACATTTATTTGGAAACTTTTTTATTTGACTTGAAGAGTAGTTTATTACTATTATTTTTTTTTAATCAAATTCTATTTTATTGAAATTGATGGTACAAATAATGCACAAAAGTTAGAAACTTTATGATTAATAATACAAGAGCACAAAAAAATAGTAATAAGTCTTAATCTGATGACCATTTTTTCGAAAATGCTCAAACGTTTGCTGAAAATGGATTAACATTGAATTTATTTGAAATATAATTTTGGAAATAAGTTTGCCAATATTTTGATGACTTTTCTCACAGTCATTACATTTACAAATTTTCTGCAATATTTACGCAATTTTTTAATTACTATCCTTAAGATATTTCACATTCAAAATATGTAAGAAACCTAATCGATCCTGGGCTGTATAAGCTTATTGAATTTTTCCAGAATTATTACTTTATTTTTTTTCTGCAATTTTTGCAACCTTTTGGGAGTATTTGAGCAAAATGGGCCACAGATTCAGATCTACTATGATGAAATACGTGTAGATGAATTTTGAAAAGTACAGAATACTGTTTTTTTTGTATGTGTGTGCAGTTATCGTTGCTTTTTTTCCAAGGATGTTTTTCTTAACTTCCATGTAAAAGTGGCATATGCTTACTTCATTTATACTCATTGAAAATGTTTTAATTGCTTGACAAAAGGAAAGAAAGTGAAATTTTACATGATAAATGTGCACATTAAGATCAAATGTTGTTTGTTTAATAGAGAAATCTATCCAAAATATGCAAAAAGAAGTCCAGCAAATATTGATATAAGTGAATGTCTATCTAAAAATACATAAATTGCTATTGATTTTTTTTAGGGAATTAGTTAATACTGAAATACTCTTAATGAAAGTTTGAAATTAATTTACGTTATCCAATACTGCTACAAATTACCAAATATGAGAATCCCATTAGAAATTAAGAGATTGGATGACAAATTTTTTAAAGGTTTTCCTTGGGTTTAGTTATATGTTTTTGTCAAAGTGTTTGTATATAGTTATGTAAATTAATATACCTTTAATTAATTTTCTTTATTTTATGTTAATAACATATGAATATTACTTTTTTTAAATGGCTAATAGACTATAAACAAATCTTTTCAACTGAAATCAGTATGTTATTTTGCTTTTCGTCTGGTGTGGTATTACAACTTTCTAATTTACTTTTATATGAAACATATGTGTCAAAAGTTTAGTGATTTCCATATATAATATGTATGGCTATATATAAAATGGGGCTATACACCTAACATAGTGAACTACAAAATGTTGTTGGCCCAAGAACGTTGGTAAATAAACAAAGGGTGGAAGGATTATGGGGAACTCCGAAATAGGGAAATAAGAGAAGAGGTTTTAAAAATCGGAGATTCTTTGATTTTTATCTTGCTGAGTTTATATTGTGTACACAACTCAGAGGAAAATATACGTTCTTACATATTTTATTAATTATTAGAGATTTTTGGATTGACATCAATAATAACTTAAATTAATTTGTGTTTTTATTATATGAAATCAAATTAGAAAGAGGTAATACCGTATCAGACAACTGGTGTTTTTTTTTTCTTTTAAACAATGTCTTTGTAGTAAATAATATTGTTAATTTTTATTTATTTTTTATGCCTACAATGTGAGAGAGATAAAGATTTTATTTTTATTAAGTCTTTCATGCGATCAATTTTGTTTAAATAAGTAAATATTTCATTTATACTTTGTAATAATACGGTCCATTTAATGGAGAAAACTTATTCCTGTGATTTAAGTATTGTATAGAAAATAAAACAGTTATTTTAAAATTATATACCAAGAAATTGTTCTTAATACTCCTTGAAGATGCCTATACAACCGTCTTGATGATTCCTAGGGAATGATAGCCAAATGAGGCTTTAGGTTTTATGGGTTCGATTACCACTAGGGGTGGTTGTTTTTCTTCTTTTTTTAAAAAAAAAAGCTCGGCGCTAATGGCCAAGAATTAGTCGATGCGCCGTTAAAAAAAAAATAAGGGTGTTAAAGGGTCTCCCCGTGGTCTTGTGGCTAACACCTTAGATTCTCATGCCATGGGAGATGGTGGGTTCAAGCCCCACTGGCGGTTGGAATTTTCTCAACTCACGACACGTTCAGAAAATTCCTTGCTGCACCAGGGATGTTGGTGCTAATGGCCCATAAGTCGATGCGCCATAAAAAAAAATAAGGGTTTTAAAATTAAAATAATAAAGGTAGCCGAAGGATTCCCTGAGAATTCTTGAATGAATGAAAACAATACTTTATTCTGGGACTTCGTCCCATAAGAATAAAAATAAATACAAAATAAACAATAAAAAAATTTAACCTTCTTGCACATTGATTAAAATAACAAAATCCACCTTGATGAAATATTGATATTTCTATAGGGATAAAATAAGTAAGAAACCATACATTTAAAAATATACTGAGTGATCATGTAATAATTACAACAGAAGTGAAGTTTTTTTTTTTTGTTTTTTTTCTAAATTACTCGGTAGGGTGAAATTTGACCAAATGCTGCGTAAACCAATTTTATAGCAAAATCTGGTTAAGAACATTAATATGACACAACATATAGCTCACGTTTTTGAATCTCATATATAAAAAATATGCTATTTTAGCGCGGTTCCTCCCTCCCCCATATGGAGGAACCCCGCTTATAGGGTTGATACAATGAAACAATCCGGAAGTGCCGACTAGAAAATTTCGCGTTTCAGAACCCCTAGAGACCGAAAATAACGGTGGTTCAAATTTGTATATATATATATATATATATATATATATATATATATATATATATATATATATGTATATATATATATGTATATATTTATTTATATATATGTATATATATATATATATATATATATATATATATATATATATATATTTGTCTGTTCGCTCTCTAGATAGAAGACGAATGGTCCGATTTTGATGAAATTTGGTACAAAAATCCTTCGTCCAATTTGAAAGGTCAAGTTCGTTAACCAGCAAAATCCACCTACTGGAAGATGGCGTTTGGGGCGAAATTCGCGCAAAAAAAATCGTAACGCTTACGTTTTTGAGTTCATAAGCTTCTAAGTACTCGTTTTATATGATTCGTGGGCTAGGAAAACGAATGAAACCATTTTCAAGGCGATAGCTTTAACCGTTTTCGAGAAAATTGGAAAAATATTTTTTGAATACCGTTTTTGGTTTGGGTACTTAGAATCATGGGATTCAGTTGAAACATTTTCTGCATGTTCTACTTTTATCAAAACTAATATGTTGAAATTTTGGTTACGTTTGGAGTTAAGGAAGGGTTAGAATAAAATATTTTATTAACAGACATAAAAAGTTTTAGTAACTTTGTTTACTTTCATTAATATCTCGAAAAAGGTTGAGAATCTTGGTAAACGGAAGAATACCATTAGAAAGCTTATTAAATGCTCTAAAAAAAAGGTTCTAATGAAAGTTTTGATTAGGCGATGTCAATCGGAGAAATAAGAGCTTAAAACTTTAAAGTAATTGATTTCGCTTATTCGAACTGTTCTTTTTGTCTGTTTGTTATTCCTTGTTATTTTTTAATTGCTTATTGTTGGATAATGTATTTGAAAATAAAACAGGTTAAGAAAAATAAGAAAAACAATTTAATGTTAGAGATATGGATTTCCAAGATATATAGCTTTTCAACTGCCTAGCGTCCTTCCTAGGGAGGGTTCTTTGTCTTTGATTTTGGTACTTAGAATTATGGAATACAGTTGAAACATTTTCTGCATGTTGGAGTTTCATCAACACTAATATATTGAAATTTTTGTTACGTTTAGAGTAAAGGAAGGGTTAGAATAAAATATTTTATTAACAGACAAAAAAAGTTTTGGTAACTTTGTATAATTTCGTTAGTATCTCGAAAACCGTTGACAATCTTGTGAAGCGGAAGATTACCATTCGGAAGCTTACTAAATGCTCTACAAAAAAGGTTCTGAAGAAAGTTTTAATTAGGCGATGTCAATCGGAGAAAAAAGTGCTTAAAGCTTTAAATTAATTGATTTCGTTTATTCCAATGGTTCTTTTCGTCTGTTTTATTTCTTGTTATTTTTTAATTGCTTATAGTTGGATAATGTATTTGACAATAAAACTGGTTAAGTAAAATAACAAAAACAATTTATTGTTAGAAATATAGATTTCCAAGATTCCAAGACCTTGTCACTAGCGGGTCTGTTTCTAGTGTAGCGGACCCTTCCAGGTAAGATTGTAAATCATGACCTTTCAAGACTTTACTACTCACAGGAATGGCGTTAGTGACCTTAAGGGTTGACACGCCATCATAATAATTAATTTAAAAAAAAAGACTGGTGGAACCAAAATAATAACTGCTTCTATTTTAATCTTTCCAAATTAGACTAGGGATATGAACGGAACCGCGCTAAGATGATGCAGTCCTGCGAGACGGACTTTTTTTAGTAATGACTATTTTCAGTATACCCTGAAAATGTAGTAAATGCCTGCGGTATAATCATATCTTTAACTTCATATTTAACCGCCAGAAAAAAGTAGTGTTTTTTTTGCATTAACAAATATTTCAGAATTGTTCTTTTCAAAAATGGCACCTTTGAATCATAAAGCAGGAAACGTCTTTATTGTTTAGAGAAAGACTGTAGTATTTCTTTAAAAAATAGTTTTGTACTCAAGGTAAGGCCATTTTTCGTTCTGAGTTATGCATGAAGAAAATACTAGCTGTTTTTATGCCAATATTCTAACAGAAATTAATAGTTTTCAGTTATAGTTTATTTTAATTTATGAAATTTGTGCACATTAATTCAGAGATCTCTATTGCAGTATTTTAACTTGTGGTGTTATTGTCTATAAAAATATTTTTCTTGAGACTGTTTCAAAGAAAATGTTGCCCATTTTTAGGAAAATGTTCTGTGTAATTTTTGTCAGTAGAAGATCTACTGCTGCGATAAACTTTTTCCTGATACTTCTTTAATTGATATCTAACTTTTCTCTTGACCAGATTGACCATAATGACTTCTCTAGATAAAAAGTTGTTAAAGTTAGTTCTTACTATTACTAAAAATGAGTTTCAAATGGACTTCAAATTTCCCAGAAAGTTTTTGATGATACCCTTAAAACCATCCATGCCTGTTTTTTCAGTATCTGTCATCTTTTCTTCCAATAAGGTATCAGAAATCAACTAGCTAATTTGTGGCCCAACAAACTCCCTTGTTACGTTTAGCATGAGATATTTCAAGAAACTTCTTGAAGATATATTTGTAGCCATTGCCATCCATATTCAAAGCTTTAAAGCATTCACATATTGCTTCATTAAGCCTAATTTTATGTGCAAATATGGTAAAAGAATATTTTTGGGGTCCACAAAATACTCATCAAATTTAGTAAAGTAAGACCTATTTTAGAATTATGCATATGGGCGTAATATTTTTTTAAATATCGCACTAGTATTTCTAAAGTGACACAACTCAAAAATCGGTTTTATTTACACCGTCATAGTTATGACTGTGAAAGACATGGTAAATATATCTTTATCAACCATCAAAACTGTATGTACCAAGCTAAAGAGCTTGTGTACCAGAGGCTCCCTCTGTCACCCTTCCACTCTTAATCCCAAGGCCCCTACATAGGCAAGAGTGACACATTTTCAGTTGAGGTTTTTTTTTGAGTTTTGTCACTTTAGAAATACTTGTGCGATATGAACACGGTTGTGAAATAGTGGTAAGTGGACAGGAACGATTTGAAGGCTTACTTAATTGCCTACAAAAACAGCTCAGACGTAATTTTCAATGGGGCATTTTTCATTTTGAGAAATCAGAGCTTAAATTTTCAAAATTTTTGGTTTCGGTCCTTTGCACTGTTCTTTGTGTTCGTTTTCCGACATTTAACAGTAAAATTATATACTGGTAAAATACGTTGATTGCGATGCATTTTTCTATTGACTTATAAAGCATTCGTTAAGAATGAGGGAGAAAGTGGATTAAATAATTTCCGCTGGAAGTAGCTTTGGTCCTAACAGTCTTAAATGTTTTTGCACTACATATAAATAAATTGTACGGATCGCTGTCTGTACATGGAAGATATATGGGAAAAAATATTATTGAAGGCAATAGTACCCAAATCAACGCAATAGTACCCAAAACAATGATTTTTAGTGTTTGTTTCATGTCAATCGGTTCATTAATAAAAATTGTATGCCAATGTAAAGAATCACGTCGGTCAATTCATGAACTATCGTTAACACGATTCACACCAGTTTTTTTGTTTTTTTCGTCACGAAACGTTTTATATAGTATTCCCCTAGCAAATGATTGGACGAGTTCGTTAACCACAGAGGTTGGTTCATCTGGAGGGGGGAGGATACTATTGGGAGCCTTTATCAACGCAATAGTACCCAAAACAATAATTTTTAGAATTTTTGTATGTTTGTCTGTATGTCTGCTCTCTGTCAGACACTATACTAGAGCCCTACACTAGAGTTTAACAATCCCTAAGTGGCTCTGTCATGTCTAACAAATTCTAGTAGCCTGTATGCTTGATCCCCGATGGCTATACGCATAATATCGTGTATAAAGAAGCATTACTGTAAAGTAGATTTTTTTTAAATACCCATACAACGGTGTTTATAATTCAAAATAAACCAAAAGATATATCCAAAAAAGCTGCTCTATGTCACTATCCACGCGAGCAAAGCTAGTAGAAAATATAATAAACGCTTAAAACTAAAATACTAATGTTCACTTCGACCTGGTAGGATATCGCTTCAGGATATTGTCATCCGACTAATTTCATAACCGGGCTGACATAACAATATGGCCGGAAGGAACTCAAGTACAATAGGTTTGTGCTATTTTTCAAAACCTCATTAATGTACGTTCTCCCCCCCCCAATCACCTTGACAGGCCAAAGCTACAGAGAGACGGCAAAGTGCCATAATTATCTGAAGCCAGATGATATTTAAGGCTCAGAGTAGGGCCCCTTACCAGGATTTAAATTTTTAGCTCGTCCCTACCCCCCTCCATAGGGAGAAACCCAGCTTGGGAGGTTGACCTCATGACGCAATCCGGGAGTGCCGACTAGAAAATTTCACGTTTCAAAAAATGTATATGTTTACAGGCAAAATTCGCGTGAAAAAAATCGTTGCGCATACGGATTTTCGTTTCTAGGCATCCAAGTACACTTTTTTTAAAGGTTTTGGTAACGTAGGGAAATAAATGAAACCTTTTTCAATGCGACATCTGTAACCATTTATGAGAAAAGTGAATAAAACTATCTTTTGTAACTACTTTTAGTTACTATATTCAGAAATAATTGATTGAGTTGAAAATTATTCCAGACGTTGGATGTTCATCAAAACGAAGACATTTAAATTTCGGTTGCGTTTAGAGTTAAGGAATTAGAAGAAAAACATGTCATTAACAGACAGTTCATGTCATTGACAGCTTTGGGATCGCGCGCAAAAAAAAAAAAAAAAAATATGCGTGTAAGTGCTCGTTTTATAGGTTTCTTGAACAAATGAAACCATTTTTGAGGCGATAGCTTTAACCGTCTTCGAGAAAAGTGTAAACATAGTTGTTGAATCAAGTTTTTGGTTTGGGTACTTAGAATTATGGGATTCAGTTAAAATATTTTCAGCATGTTTGAAATTCATATAAAAAAAGATTTTTGAATTTTAGTTACGTTTGAATATAAGGAAGGATTAGAATAAAATATTTTATTAACAGACATGAAAAGTATTGGGAACTTCGTTCGGTTGGAAAATCGTGGTAAATGAAAGATAATCATTCTAAAGCTTACTAAATTCTCTACAACAAAGATTCTAAAGTTATTTTCAATGGAACGATGTCAATCCAAGAAATAAGTGCCTGAAACTTTAGGTTTCGTTCTTTTGTGTCTGTTGTCGATAGTTTTTAGTTTGATTTTCTGTGGGCTGCTTATTAAATTGCATATAACCATAAAATGAGTATTTTAGTAAAACAGGGAAAGAAAATGAGGATCATATTTGTAACACTGTTTTTTTTTTTTTTTTATGAGTTGGAATTATGAAGTATACATTTCTATGCGAAATGTATCGTTTGTTATATTTAATAACGACATTCTACCTAATTGCAAAACATAATAAGTACTTACCTAAATCTGCCTTCTAAATTGTGTCAAATCTGAAAAATAGCTCTTACACTCAATGTTGGAATGAATAAAGAACAACTATTAAATTTTAGTATTTTTATTACAGTAAATGTACAAAGGAGATGAGATAAATAACTATCTACGATGGAGAGAATTGTCTTGAGATGAGGGTTATATCTTCTTGTCGTAATATCTGTCCGGATAGCGGCTGTCGTAACGGCCGTAATGGTTGTATCTGTTGTCGTAACGGTTGTACCTGTCGTAGCCGTATCTATCCGAACCGTACCTGAAAAAAGAATATTGATTAAAATTTCTTTAGATACGCCAAGAAGTTGTCCTCGCTTGACTATATGGTAGTGGGTGAAACTAGACATGTATTTCAACACCACCAACCACACATTTCTATATCACTCCATTCCAGACATATGCCTTTCTAAAAATTCTTTAGAAAATCCGTGTTTTTTTGTATTAAAACTCCAAAGAGACCTAACCATGATGAGATTGTAAGGACATCAGCGGTGTAACCAGGTGTCGTCAGTGTGTGTCGGAAGGCCAGTCGAAAGAACGTTTATAATTTTCTATGTATTGTTTTTTTACTCAACTTTTACGTAAAACCTAATACAGTCATTAAATATCAATTTCAACAAGAATAATTTTCACTTATTTATGATAATATCGTCGATAAAAATGCAAAGTATCGAATGTGAAAAAAACGCATTTTTCATATTCCATCTATACTGATTGCTGTTGGACTGATGGACAGAAAAATCTCGAATCTAAGTTCACTCATTGAAAGGAGAGAGTAACCACTGTCAAAGGCTGAATCTGCCGACTATTTCACTGTCCAAAAGCAAAGTAATGAATACAAATTTTTTTCACTCTGAAAAGTAGTAATTTTCACATTCAATACTTTGCATTTGTAACGACGATATCACAAAAGTAAACAAAATGTTCTTTTTATTTGTTTGTTGTTTTTTTTTTTGTCACTCTAGAATTCCAATTACATAATGAAATTGAGAGATAATCTCAGTTTTGAGTAGCCTCATCTGGGGTGAGTTTGGACACATTTTCGAGGTTTTCTCATAATAACAAAAGACAGAATTTTTCTAAAAATCTGGAAAAATTAATGTTTGAACCCTTAACCTTCCTCTATCGAATAATATATTTTGTTTTTTGAATATCTCAAAAAATTTCAATTTTTTTTTATTGCTAAAATGTGTCCGAACTCACCCCTACGTGTGGGGTGAGTTCGGACAGCCTTTAATTCCTGCAAAAAATCTAAACTTAAGCTATAGTCGGAGTGAGCTCGGTCATAATTGACGATATTCTCAAGAGGAATATTTTCTATAATATTTTTTAGATTAAGAAAATATTCTTTCACTTTTTCCTTATCGATCACTTCTGCTCTACACCTCTTGATGCTTTGTGTAAGGTGGTCCGTTAATGGCTGATTCCTTTACATAAAACCGTCGTATTATTCCAGCCCGGGCTTGTTGTCTTAAAATCCTGACCAATCCAAATATGTTTTTACGATTTGACGAATATCTTAATCGAGATAACGTATGTCGTCGGAAAGCTGATTAAATTTTACAACTTTTGTGAGATTCGGCAGCTTGTAGGATTTCTTTTTTTTTTGCAAGAGTAGTGATTTTATAAAAGTTGTTACTAACCAGACGAGTTTATTAATTTCTACTTTTTGAATTGATATTGCGGTTGGAATGGGATACTTGCGAACATTGAATGTGTATTAGCCTTAAAGAACATTTTATGCTGATTTCAAAAATGTAATGAAACGTTGAAAAAAAATGTTTACGAGTAGAGAAAATTGGAGCTGTACTACAAAAAACACGTTTTTTTCTAAAGAATCTTTAGAACAGCATATGTCTGGAACGGTGTGAGATAGAAATGTGTGGTTGGTGGCGTTGGACTACATTTTTTGTCTAGTTTCACCCCCTGGAGAATTTTCATTAATTTGCGATACCCTAAACAAAAAAACCTGATAGGAACACTTCGAAATAACGCACTATGGAGATGAGCAGCACCCATAGAGAGAGACGAAGTCTCACCAACCAAATATATCCAACCCCAGCAAAGAAATGGATACGGACAATTGAAAAATTTCCAATAAATAATGCCAAGTAAATTAAAAAGTTAAATATGTCATATCCTAAAATGTGTGATATAAGAATATAAAAGCTCACAACTGACCTTTTACAGAATATTTGCTTTCGTCAAAATTTGGATCAATAATCTATATTTGGACGGGGGAGCTTAATAAAAAACTTATTCAAGAGAATCTTGGTGTCCTGACAAGTATAATATTAGTTTTAAAAACTATTTGTTTGACGTAGGAGATGAATTGAGAATTTCGGATCCGATTTTATTCATTCTTACCCTCAGCTATTCCTAATTAGTATGCTCTTTGTCGCACATTGTTTGACGTAGGAGATGAATTGAGAATTTCGGATCCGATTTTATTCATTCTTACCCTCAGCTATTCCTAATTAGTATGCTCTTTGTCGCACATTGTTTGACGTAGGAGATGAATTGAGAATTTCGGATCCGATTTTATTCATTCTTACCCTCAGCTATTCCTAATTAGTATGCTCTTTGTCGCACATTGTTTGACGTAGGAGATGAATTGAGAATTTCGGATCCGATTTTATTCATTCTTACCCTCAGCTATTCCTAATTAGTATGCTCTTTGTCGCACATTGTTTGACGTAGGAGATGAATTGAGAATTTCGGATCCGATTTTATTCATTCTTACCCTCAGCTATTCCTAATTAGTATGCTCTTTGTCGCACATTGTTTGACGTAGGAGATGAATTGAGAATTTCGGATCCGATTTTATTCATTCTTACCCTCAGCTATTCCTAATTAGTATGCTCTTTGCCGCACATTGTTTGACGTAGGAGATGAATTGAGAATTTCGGATCCGATTTTATTCATTCTTACCCTCAGCTATTCCTAATTAGTATGCTCTTTGTCGCACATTGTTTGACGTAGGAGATGAATTGAGAATTTCGGATCCGATTTTATTCATTCTTACCCTCAGCTATTCCTAATTAGTATGCTCTTTGTCGCACATTGTTTATTTGTGAATCGTAGGTATTAATGTTCAGTTAGAAAAATGAAAATCCGACTCGCAGGATCTGCGCCATCTTAGCGGGGTTCAGTTCTTATCCCTAGCATTATCGGGAAAGCTTAGAATATACACAGTTAATGTTTTGTCTTAATATTTGGTGAAAAATGTAAACACATGTAAAAATGTAAAATAAAATTCTGAATCGAAGCAAGATCTTAGGTGTCACAAGAGGAAACTGACAGTATCCAAAGCGGAAATTATCCCATTCAACCTCCGCATTAGAACCGTATTTGTAGGAAATATAATAAGCTTTCTAATAAATACTTTTTATTTACTACGATATTTCAACCGGCTTCGAAATATATTAGAATATATCCGAAAATCCCAAGAAAAATCTAGTTTTTTTTTTTCCATTTCCTCGAATTCTGTCATAGATATGGCATTAGAAATGGTTTCATTAGATCCCTCACATCCCTTTATCTATAAAGCGTGCTCCTAATAGCCTAAACGCATAAATGTAATCGATAAAATTTTTTTTTTCATGCGAATTTCACCCAAAAAAACTATTCCTTGTTCGTGAACTGCAATCAAATTCATGAAACTTGCTCGTAATATTGAGCAGTAAGCGCCTTCATTTAGAGAAATGCCTGACCGTCATAACCTTCCCGTTGGTTGGGTTTATCTCCCTCCTAGGAAAGTAAGTACAGCACATAAAAGTATACCTAATTATTTTTATTTATTTATTTGACCTATTCCATAAAGTCATGAGACCTACTCTATTAAGTCAAAATCAAGTCATGAGACCCATTCATATATATATATATATATATATATATATATATATATATATATATATATATATATATATATATATATATATATTCATGCGAAAACAAGATTCTCTTTCTTTGCAAGATATCCCTCTGAACCATCGCTTAGGTTGTTCCAATGTGATAGTATTTTGTTCGCCCGTTCCTCCCTGCATCCATAGGTGCCAGTTCAAAAATACTTGGCCTGGTTTGAAAGGTCAAGTTCGTTTACCAACAGAATCCGTCAAGCTGTACATGGTTTTTGGGCGTATTAAAATCGTAGCCCTTACTTTTTTGCGTTACTAGGCCTGCATGCACACGTTTTATAAGTAATGGGGAGGCCCGGTGGCCGTGAGTGTTAAGTCGTGGCACTTAACACTCCGTTCCAAGGGTCTTAGGTTCGATTCCCATTAGGGGTGGTGGCTTTTCTTTAGAAAAAAAGGTAAGGCATCAGCCCTATTCTGGCTAGAAAAGGGTGGTTACCGATAGATAACCCCTCCTAAAATTCTGAGTTAATTATAATGGACGTTAAAATTTAAATTATAAGTAATAGGACGTGGGGGGGGGGGGGGGTCCATGGAATGAAACCATTTCTAAGGCCATACCTGCAACCGTGAAAATGGAAAGAAATTAGGTTTTTCTTGGAATTTTCGGATATATTCTAATATATCTTGAAATCGGTTGGGAAAATGTAAATTATCGTTTCGAAAGCATATTGAATTCGCAACAAACAAGGTTCTAGTGAGTATTTTGATACAGTTATCTCATTCGGAGGAGTCGGTGCTTAAATTGAGTCAATTCCGCTTAGGATATTGTCAGTTTCCTGCTGTGGCGCCTAAGATTTTTACATGTATTTACATTATTCACCAAATATTAACACTCCAATGGTCGCGCCATTGAAACTATCGTTGGTGGTCGCCTTGTATCTGAGAGATACGCCTGAGTTTCAGTCTCATTTACCGTAAATAACTATATCTATTGTATTAAGAATAAACAAAAACTGTTTACAGGAGATTAATATATAAAAAAATTAGTAAATTTATCAAGAAAAAATTATTTATTAAATATGTGGATGAAAAGGGGAAGGGTATTAATTAATAATACAATCCAAGGTGAGGAATAACCCTTCAAAGTTCAACATATACTTTTATTATATAATAAATGTATATGTTGAATTTTGAAGGGTTATTCCTCACCTTGCATTGTATTATATGTTATTTATTTATTATATGCAAATTCATATAGTTGAAATATACAAATAACAAGTAGGTAGGAAATATTAGGGCAAATATTAATAATATTTTGTAGTAATATATAACTTCAAAAAACGTCTTCTGTATCATCATCCACTTTACGTCCATCTGAACAATACAATGTGCAATGATAGAGACATAAATATTGGCCGCACCCCTTGCATTTATACTGGGTGAGCCTTGTAGTCTTGTTTGCCCAAAACATTTGGCATCGCTTTCTAGTTTTGGTGCTCTCGGCTACAGTGCTATCTTTTTTACTCCTGTTTCTTCATCAATCGCTCCATCCATATTCATACTTGATATTATAAGTACGTTTTTTTTTATTTTGTGGTATTTATGACACCAATGTGCCCTCTTTTCGAAAAGTACAAATATGGTCGCGTGGTATCTATGAGATACAAAATAGTTTTAGTGGATATATCCACTAAAACACTCCTAACTAACTAAGTAACTATAGTTACTGCTTGGAGGAGCGTCAGGTCAGAACTGACTTATCAGCCACTACCTGCTCTAGGAATAGTAAAGGGTATAGCTAGACCCGCGCACTTGCGCCCCTTACACAGTCTGCGTAAGATGCTCTGTATCTGAGAGATCTGACGCGACCATTGGAGTGTTAAGGCAAAACATTCACTTTTTCTATTGTAGCTTTCTAAATGACTCTTGGAATAAGGATGGAAACGCGCTAATATGAGTCGGACTTCCGTTTTCTCTGTGTGCTCCTATTTCTTTTTCTCTGACTTCCTAGAAGGAAATTATTTCGTTCAGCGGGCGTTACGTCTTGAAGGCTGGTTTCCAGACCAAGGACAGCTGAGTCTGCTTCCAGCTTTAGAGATGCAGATAATTTAAATAATGTTTGATTGTTTCATGTCTAGAACCAATTAATCAACAACTAACATCGCTTTATTTCTGTTTATAGTGATAAATACATTTTAAAAATATTTCACTGCAAAGTAATCACTACAATTGAGGTTATTACGTAAGGCATCAATCAGCTTTGTCGGTATACGTAATAATCTCAGTGTTGACGTGGTCATTGTAGAGAAAGTCTCGCTTTTCTACAATTAGGCTATATTAGTAATTCAGTGAATTGGCTTCTGTCAGGTGGGACCTAGAATATTGTGAAACATTTAATAAAGAATTGAAGTATTTAATTCTATGTTTATGGACCCTTGCCAGGAAAAAGAACGATTAGAAAGTTCGTCACACAGGAGCTGCAAAACTAAGCACATTCCTCAGGATTTGGGTAGTGTAGACTTTATGCCTGAATAATTTGCTTATATATATATATATATATATATATATATATATATATATATATATATATATATATATATATACATATATGATTGTATGAATGAATGTTTGAATAAGAGCATTTATTTAGCCACACAGTTTACATGCAAAAATAAAAGTCCGTCACGCAGGAGCTGCATAACTAAGCACTTTCCTCAGAATTTGGGTAGTGTAGATTGCTTTCCAGAACAATTTGCTTAAAATATCCTACATAAATAAAATAAAAACATGAATAGTTCTCTTTTAAATTTGTAATGAGTAACTGATCAATTATTAATTTGCTTCCAGAGTTATGTTTACACATGGTACCTATTACACTACGTAATAAATACAAAAAACCTCATATTATCGTATTTTGATCTAACGCAGGAACAGGATACAGTCACTCTAGTGGTAGAAAGCGCTCCTTGCGACGGCTTTGTGAACCTACGTCTGACGGGCTTTTCTATTGAAATATATTACAAATTAAACCCCCGCTTTCCGATTGACCGATTCAGCTCATTTTTACAACACTTCTTTCTCATGAGTTAACCACGACGTATACCGCGTTTCGTTACAATGCAGCAGAAATTACGACCGGTATGAGTATATTAAGAATTTGGGTCAAGAGTAAACCCCCCCTTCTAATGAACCGATTTAGTTTATTTTTACAACACATATTTACCTGTAGATTACCACTACGAATACCGAGTTTCGTCGAAATATACCAAAAATCACGGCTGTTAGTGGCGAATTGGTATTGTGGGTCCGGAGTAAACCCCCCCTCCTAATGAACCGATTTAGTTTATTTTTACAACAGTTATTTACCTGTAGATTACCACTACGAATACCGAGTTTCATCGAAATATACCAAAAATCACGGCTGGTAGTGGCGAATTGGTATTGTGGGTCCGGAGTAAACCCCCCCTTCTAATGAACCGATTTAGTTCATTTTTATATCTCACTTTTCTCACTATATTACCACTACGAATACCGAGTTTCGTCGAAATATAACAAATATTACGGCTGACATAGTCAAATTAGTGTTTTGGGTTCGGGGTAAACCCCCCCTTCCGGTGGACCGACTTTGGTGGTTAACGAACTCGTTCAATCGTTTGCTAATTGAATGCTATATACCAAGTTTCGTGACGAAAAAACAAAAACTCGGGCCGCTATCGTGTTAACAGACACATATATATATATATATATATATATATATATATATATATATATATGCATATATATATATATATATATATAGATATATATAAATTTTAACGGGGGTCATTTTCGGTGTCTATTAGGTAGGATCGATAAAGATTTGAAGAAATTTTTCAAAAATTCCGTCATGAGTCCAACCTCAATAGCTACTTTTCTTCGGAGGAAAGTGCTAAAAATGCTTCATGCCTAAAACATTGGGTATAACTCGTCTGCCAGGTATGTATATATATATATATATATATATATATATATATATTCCACATTTTCTTATTTCTTTTTCTGGCAGGGGGTCGATAAAGCAGTACACTATTGGTTCATATTGACTATTTTATTTGATATGTTTTGCCCGACATGATTCGTGCTTTTGTCGCAGATCTTTAGGGGCTCTTCTATGCAAAAATATTTTTTTTTTTTGTAAATCTTAAATTTTTATTTTTTACACAAATATACACCTATCCACTCCCTAAATAAAATTGTTAAACACGCTAAAAGAATAGACACAAGCGACAGTAGGACAACATTGACGAAACACGCAATGACTTACAAACATAACTTTAATTTTAGGGACGTTCATATTTTAAATAAAGATAGGAACAAATTAAAAAGAAAGATCAAAGAATATATGCATAATTAAAAATTCCAACACAGCCATAAATAAACAAAAAAACAGATTTAAAGAATGTTCATCAAATATTCCATAGTATTATAAATTAAATCTCACGAAAATATTACCATATTCATTACCACAGATGAATTTTCAATATTCCGCGAGACTCAAGCTAGACAACATGACGAGAGGACTTCCTGGTATAGTAGAATTAACATTTAAAATAAAATGTTATATGTTCAAATATAAAATTATTTAGAGAGATGATAAGTGTATATTTGTGTAAAAAATTTACAAAAAAAAATATTGTAGCATAGGAAAGCCCCTGAAGAGGTGCAAAAATGAACAAAACATGTCGGGCAAAACATATCAAGTATAAAGTATAAATATGAACAAAGAGTGTGCTGCTTTATCGACCCCCTGCCAGAAAAAGAAATAAGAAAATGTGGAATATATATATATATCAAGGTTATATATTATATCAAAGGCGGCCTTTTAAGTCGGAACTGCTGGATTCCGTCATCATAAGCGGGCCCCCACATATGGAGGGAGGGATGAAACTCGCTAAAAAGTGAGAGGTCCCTAACCTTAACCCTGAGAGCCCCCCTCAATTAGTCGGGTAGTAAATTATGTGAAACAATGGCAACACTGATGGGAGACCTGGAGTCAGTAATGCCGGAACCGAGCAGTGTAGCCAACACAATGGGACTAATTTAGTGACTCGGTAATGGATACTGTTCACCTGGTCGACGTTCTCGCCCGCCCTTGGGAATGACGATGTAATTAAGGGCAATGCTCCGACTATTTCCGATCCTGGCCGAATAATAGCGAGGGTAATTTTAATTTTCTGTTATTTTAGAGAACTCATTTCTAAAAGTTAAGCAATGAAACGTAAAATGTTCTATTCGACACTTCCGGATTGTGTCATGAAGTACCTATGTATTTCGAGTTCATATGCAAGCTGGTACTCTTTTTGTAGGTTTCTTAACGTAGAAAAAAACAAACAAATGAAACCATTTTTAAAGCGATATCTGTAACCGTTGTCGAGAAACATTGAAACACCAACTTTTCCAAACTAATTTTTAATTAGGGTATTAAGAAACGATTAATTCAGTTGAAACTAGTTCCAGTTAAGGAAGTACTAGACATAAAATATTTCATTAACAGACATGAAAAGTTTTGGGTTTTTCGTATATTTTCTAAAATATCTCAAAAACGGCTGGGAAATCATGATAAGTGAAAGTGACCATTCGAAAGCATACTTAATTCTCTAAAAAAAAAAAAATCTAATTTAATTTTTGATGGGGCGCTGTCAATCCGAGAATTTAGTGCTTAAAACTTCAAAATTGTTAATTTTGCTCTTTTCAAAGGGGTTTTGTTAATGTTTACATTACGGTTTAATTGGTTATTGTTTTTTTCCATTGCATGTAATAGTATAATTAGTATTTTAATAAAGCAAGGTATGAAAATCTAGAATACTATCAGTTTCCTGTTGTGATTTTTCACGAAAGGCCAAAACCTACCAATAACTACTTCTACTCCTTTGCTAATTTCACAAGGGATATTAACGGAACCGCGCTAAGATGCCGCAGTTCCTGCGAGTCGGACTTTTTAGTTTGTAGCCAATAATTTCGCTTAGTGGGACTATCCTAGCCCTCTTGAATTATAGATAAGGCTGTGAATTTGAACCGAGGAAATTTGTCGGGGATCGATCCAAGAATTTAGGGCGTTGTCGTTCGCCCTTAAATTATTAAGGGTAAATGACGTAATCCTTTAATAATAACCGTTAAGGCTAACAGAATTATTTTCTCAAAATAAAACGCTTTAATCCGCTCTAGAAATATACCGTCTCGTCTAATCTGGTAATGTATATCTGTCTGCAGAAGTAGGGTGAATAAATTGTCCAACAATATATCAGCCGTAATAGTTCTTGAGAAATTAAATAATTAATTAACACTGGACTTCATAAGTTAATTGTGTTTATTTTTAGTACATTCTGAGGAAGGTTGCTCTCATGAAAGATGTTTTGATAAATGTCTTCAAATGTTCATCGATCTATCTACTGAATATATATATATATATATATATATATATATATATATATATATATATATATATATATATGTATATAATGTAAGATTGTGACCCTTTGTTCATAATAATATATTTTATATTGGTAGAAGGCCAAAGTTTTAAGAAACTTCAACTTTTGAGTAATATTCTTTAACTGTGTCTCCATGTGGACTAGTGGCTAACGCCTTAGACTCTCATGTGGGAGATGGTGGGTTCGAGTCCCAAGGCCGGCAGAAAGTTTCTCATCTCACGGCTCGTTGAGATTATTGAATTATCCCACTTTTTGGCCATTCTATAAAACATACGTTTCACTTCACTGGACTCCTCTTCAGGAGCAAGTTAGGACTAACGAAGGGGGGACTTTCTTAGTTGAAGCTTATTTGTATATATTTAAGATTTTTCTGAAAAGCCGTCTAGTGACGTGAAACATGTAAAGCACCAAATAAAAGAATATTGATGATGAGTTAAAATTTTTCAAATTTATGACCTACTGCCAATTTAAAAGACGTTATATATATATATATATATATATATATATATATATATATATATATATATATATACATATATAATAAAATTCTAACGGATCGCTGTCTGTTCATGGAAGATATATGGGAAAAAAAATACTTTTGGGTAGGCTTGCCATATTTTTGGTGAGTGAAACTGAGACACATTAATATGGGATAGGAGTACCGGGGGGGGGATGGAATAAAAATGGTACAAATAATAAGTAAAATGGTGAGTTTAAAATCTTTTTTGAAGCCTCGCAAGTAACGAGAGTTGGGAATCTGGATTTATGGATTGTTAGTCTATCGATTTTTTTAAAATTAAAAAGGAATTTTTGCTACTTAATTTACTTAATAAAAAAAATCTCCCAGCCCAGTTCCAGCGTTTGCTGAAAGATTACAGTTGGAATACTTCTCACTTCTTTGACACTGTGCGCGGTCGTTAAAAATGTTGATTGTAGAAAACTAAAAGATTCTTAAAAACATAAATTCATTACTTTGTACATCTTACAGCCGTTTTCGGGACATTGATAAAAGGGGATGGGACACTGGGACAACAGAAAAATACCGGGACGTGTAGTATACTTTTGGGGGCCTTTATCAACGCAATAGTACCCAAAACAATGATTTTTAGAATGTTTGTCTGTTTATTTGTTTGTCTCTTTGGCTTCTTTTCAAAGCGTGGCAACCAATGAATGCTCCGGCGCTAATGGGCCGAAAAAAATAGTAAGCTATATAATAGTCTTCAATGAGAATTATCGCGCATACATTTCAGCAGCGGATAGAAGTCGAACAAATAAAAAAATACAAAACATTCATAAATAATAGATAAAAATAATATAACCAACCTGATATTAGCGACAGCCCCCTCAGAGAATGCAGAACTATCTGCTGACAGCAGAGACGGTCTTGTAACCATCATCACTTGTGGATTTCGCTACTCGGGCGTAACTTCTGCTTTCAGTATCACAACTCATTAAGTAATATTTTACACAAGTAACAAATATTTAAATAACAACTTATAATTAGTGCTTTTCTTTTAAAATTATAATTAACGTTTTTCGTATAGTTTGTCGATTTGAAAAATGTATTTCAATATTGAGTATATCTTTATCAGAATTATTCTTTCAAAATTAGTTTATTTATTATTTCGGCATTTCTAACTAATATTAAGGGAGCTATTAAGAACCACAGTCCCGAACATAGAGCCAAATGAATTAACTTAAGACGATCCAATGACATTTTACAGACAAATTAAACATTAGTAAAATGGCCATCCAGCATAATGGTAGATGAGAAGGGCTGATTTTGGCACAGGGCTTCGGAGCATTCAATGTAGGAATCCGAGAATTACAAGAACAAGAAATCCAAGAGGAATACGGATATAGATTAGTTGAAGGTACGGATCCATTAACATCCCTTGCCTTTGCCGATGACCTAATATCAAATGGAATTGAACAGGCAAAGTCTTTGTTAAACCAAGTTCTTTCCTTTCTATGTAGGATTGGCCTATCGTTAAACACCGACAAATGTAAAGCGATCGTAATTGAAAAGGGTGAACTAAAACAAAGATTAGCAATTCAATGCATTGACGGGACAGTTATTAGAGGAATCTCAGGAGAAGAAACCATCAAATATTTAGGGATCAATTTCAAAGAGGAAATAAAATTTGACGAAAAAAACACTATACTGCGCCTCAAAACCCAAATAGAAAATTTGACATCTTCTCCACTCCTAAAGGCCGACCAAAAAATGAACATAATGAGTCAATATATCTGGCCTGGCCTGATCTACCCCTTACAGTGTGCTCCTATAAAGGACATAACCCTTTCCTTTCTTGAAAATGTAGACAAAATTCTACGAAGTGCAGTAAAGGAGATATTGACACTGCCCATGGATTGCCCAGACGCAATGTTATATGCACCCAGAAATGTTCGCGGTCTAGGTCTTATCAAGGCGAAATGGGAAGCATACCTCCAGCATATAAACATCGCAAATAAACTTAAAGAAGATGGCAATGAATATGTCTTGAAAACTAGAAACCTGGAAGAGGAAAAGGAAGAATGTTTCAAGAAACTGGACAAAGAAGGGGATGAAGTCAGCAAACTTCGAAGGAAATTAAGGGAAGACTCATTTCATAGATGGTGTCAGCTTCCGTCAAAGGGTAAGGGCGTGGTGCTCTTCTCTCAATATAAAAAAAGTAATTCCTGGATGTCGACGAAAATAGGAATGCAGCGAATGGAGCTGAATTGCCACTCAATTCCAGTTGGAACGATTCCTGGCAAGAGCT
Organism: Gonocerus acuteangulatus; assembly: GCA_946811695.1. Lineage (NCBI taxonomy): Eukaryota > Metazoa > Arthropoda > Insecta > Hemiptera > Coreidae > Gonocerus > Gonocerus acuteangulatus. Next base: position 58,783,639 of record OX328130.1, read on the forward strand.
CAGGATTCCGTTGCAGAGCCTGCAACGAGCCTGAAACTCTCCCCCACGTCCTGGGCGTCTGTCAGAAATCAGAACTTCTAAGAATAAATAGACATCATAAGGTGCGAACCTATGTTGCAGATTTATTCAGGAAAAAAACTGGATTTGAGGAATATGAAGAAGTGGGCTGCATAGCTTAAGATGGTTCCACAAGAAGGGCAGACATTGTGGTCATAGATCGTCAGGCATCCACCGGAATTATTTTAGATCCAACAATAAGATTTGAGATAGATGAGAATCAGCCCTTATCAGTTGACAAGGAAAAGAAGTCCATTTATGAAAAGTGTATTCCCTATTTCCGTAGAAGTTATAATATCAAAAATTGGGAGGTAATTGGTCTTCTGTTTGGTGCAAGCGGTTCCATACCTTCGTTTATCCAAAAAGTCTTTAAAAGATGGAATTTAAAATGCGACTATGAATCTCTCGGACGTTCCATCTTGAAGGATTCCATAAGGATCGTCAACAATCACTTATATGGCTGAAGAAAAGAAACAAGAATAGGCATATGAAAATCGAAGAAAATAAGAATTACATCCGGGGAAAAAAACAAAACAAAAACAATAAAACAATTTAAATATCATGAAACCAATTGATGACTTATACATAGGCCGGTTGCTTATTATCATTCCAAAGAGAATAAATTGTATGGAAAAATTTAAAAAAAAAAAAAAATAAATAAAAATTGTCTTTGGAATGATAAGAAAGCTGTCGCCGTATATGGTCAGCCATCAGTTGTTCATGACTGTTTTTCTCTTCTCTACCTCCCTTCGTCTTTTGGTGGAAAATCGCCATCTTGCTCTGAAGCCCTACGATTTTTCATCTTTCCAAAAGATCAAACGGTGAATTTTGCGCAAAAAATATCGTTAGCTTTTCTTGTCTTCTACGTACACTTTTTATAGGTAAGTCGAACGTGTAAATCGAATCAAACCATTTTCGACGCCATTTCTATAACTGATTTAAAAGAAAGTAGGAAATGCTAGAAATATTTATTTTGGAAACTCCTGAATTGAGTTGGAAAATTTTCAAGACATTGGAAATTCATACAAACTAAAACATAAGCATTTATTTATTTATTATTTAATATGTTTTAGCGGCTAGGCGATTCAACTTTTGAAAAATATTAAATGAACATGTATAAAATAATATAAAAATGTCAAATTTGTTTCATTTAAACTTGTCTAGAATGTATGGAATTAGTGGAAAACATAAACATAATTTTAATTCTTTCTGTTTCAAACTTACCAAATAACTTTGAGGACAAGAACAGAAAATTGTTTGTTATTATTTTACTTCTCGCCTTAATTGGATTTTATTCGACCACTTTTGAATAATTTTGTAAAATATGAATAAATTCTTATTTTTAACTTTTTTTTGTGTGTTTTGTGTTTCTTTGTGAAACGGCTTTTAGAAACATATATTATTTTACGGAAAAGCACTAAAATGGTGAAGTATATTATAAAACCATTTAAAATATATCATATCAAGTAAATATTTACCAACATAGGTATAATGTTAAATATTTGGTTAGTAAATTTTTTCTTTGAAATAATATTATAAGACAGGCTGTACTGAAAGCAGTTAGTTAAGAGTTCTGCACTCAATGAATGGGTTAGTTGGAGAAGAAAGTTATTTAATCCTTCTATAGTTGCACTAATAATTGCATTTATACTCAGATAACAACCACACAATACACATATAATTATAAAACAAACAATTGTTAACTAATTAACTACTATTATAAACAATATGTTATTTATATTAATTTTTGTTAAATAAATTTATGTTTTGTAAAGGAATCTTTTTAAAGAATCCGTCCCGCATGAAATGTCGATGCCTTATTTTACTTCTTATTTATTTATATTTTTTTTTAGCGCAGAAAAATGGTCTATACTAACCATTGGTATAAATATAAACTAACCAATATCAATACAATAAAGATAAAATATTTATGTTTTAATCTTTTTTTTTATCAACTAATTTAATAATCAAAGAAAACATTTCAGGTAAATACTAACATGCACTTATTAGTTTTGCATGCTATATGTATAGCTCTTTTGGGTTGAATGAAAATATATGTTAAGCCATATAGGTACTTATATTTTAGCATAGAGTGTGGTGCAGGTGCAGATTTTCTCTAACAACAATAAAACGAGCAAGTCGCTTCTTTGCGGGCTCGTAAATGCAATAAATAAAAAAAAAAAATCGAGCAAATTAAAGACCTGGTTTCGGGTTAAACCCCAATTTTGGCATTATACTAATGGACCAATTTCGTTTATTTTTACAACGTGTCTTTCTCTTTATATAAGCAAAATATTTGCCAAGCTTCTTTGCAATACAACAAAAATGTTGACAAAGGAAGGATGTTATTAACTTTGATTGGCCTCTAGGTGAACAAATTTTACTAGTTCAATTATATAAAGGAGGGGCGAGGTTAGCTCAGTGGTAGAGCACTGGACTAATAAGTTGGAGGACCTGAGTTCAAATCCCGAGCAAGCACTAAAGATTTTTTCTTCTAGTGTCTTCGTTCATGGGTTGAATTCGGCCTCCCTGACCGTCCCTAGGCCAACCCAGCCTTTAATTAATTTAATAATGGGTACCTTGGGTGCTAATGACTCTAGCAGTCGAAGCGGCCAAGGGGAAAATCAGGCGGCCGGAGCATAGTACTGACCACACTATCTCCCTTGTGTGTCGTTTGGTCATGAATCAGATACCTCTATAGTATCTGCCCCTCAGGGCCCTCGCAGCCTGTTACGGGACTGATTTTTTTTTTAATTATATAAAGGTGCCCATTTTCGGGTTCTAGTAGGTAGAATCTATTAAAATTTGTAGAGATGTTTTAAAATTGCTCCCGTTAATGCAACATCAATTGTTACATTCCTTCGAAAACACGCTCTAACGACGATGCTCCTGAAGTACTCACATTTTTTTTTTTTTTTATATATAAACCGGTGTAAAATAGTATGTTCTAAAATCATACTATGTTTTAGGACGTATGTTATTATCTCGCTAAAACAAGTGCCTTTTTTGCATTCGAAACTAAGGCTACATATTTACAAGAATATATTCTTTTAAATATTTGAATCATGTGGTTAGTTAAACCATAATTCTAAGCAACCTGCTCATTAACACCGTCACACTGTATGCGATTTATTGCATTGCCGTGGATCCAATGACTTGAAATTATGTTCTGCAGAGGTTTCCATTCGAATACGAGAAAGTCTGCATACGTCAGTACAACACTAAAACACGTCCTTGTACGACAGTGCGATAAATTTCTCTACAAACACATCCAGTGTGACCGAAGTCTTATGCGACTTTTCCAAGCTTCTCCTACGTGACGGATTCCATAAATTTGTGTGTTTCAAGAAAGGCATTTGTGGAAAACAACATAGAAAGTGCAGAATTTTTAATTTTAATTGTTAATAAGCGACATAAAATAGGAAAATGCAGTTATATGAATGATGGATTACCTGTCGTATCCTCTGTTGCCATATCCACCGCTGCCGTATCCACTGTTGCCATATCCACCGCTGCCGTATCCACTGCTGCCGTATCCACCGCTGCCGTATCCACTGTTGCCATATCCACCGCTGCCGTATCCACTGTTGCCATATCCACCACTTGCATATCCACCACTGCCGTATCCACTGTTGCCATATCCACCGTATCCTCCGCTCCCGTAAGACCCGCCGCTTCCGTAATAAGCGTCATAAGGGTCATATCTCCCCCTGTAGTCGTATCCGCCGTACCTGTTGTAGCTGCTGTACGGCTCCCTTCCGTAGTAGCCGTCCGGCCTGTAGCCGTATCCTCTATCGTAACCTCTGTCGTAACTGCCGTATCCTGGGTAGGAATTGCCGTAACTGGGGTAACCCCTGTTGTAGTCGTAAGAGCCTCTGTTGTAGTCGTAATAACCCCTGTTGTAGTCGTAGCCTCTGTTGTCGTAGTTGCTGTAGCCACCGTAACCTCCGTTGCTGTTACCGTAAGGGTACCTGTTGTCGTAGGTACTTGTGAAGACTGTAATACACAAAACAGTTGATTAAAAAATGTCGCTTTTATAATAAAATAACACAAATAAACACTTAAAATACTTATTAGATGAAGACTATTTCAAAATAGACTTTACACAATGGGAATTAAAAAATTAGCGAATTCATCCATAAAAATTAGATTATTATTTTTTTTTTTATTAACACTTTCACTGTCGCGGTATTTTACAGGTTTCCGATATTGAGGATATATTCCTTTCTAGGCGGTAGGAAACTACGAGTAAATAGTTCGGGGTTGACACAGATTAATGAATATTGGCATCCTGATGTCTATTTATGCATTCAAGTTTTGTCTTAGTTACCTATATTAGTATTGTGTCAATATGGTGGCTGTCATGAGTTCTGTTAACACCCCCCCCCCCCCACTGACACAGCCACAAGCTCTTTATAATGATCTGACCACATTTAATTTTATTTATAAGCTCCTGAAGAGGTAGCAGAAGAGCTTGAAATATGTAGAGCAAAGAAAAAAACCATTGTTTTTTATTATTGACCTTCCGCCAAATTTAAGTGATTGAAATATATAACTTACGTTTGGTTACAATTTGGCAAAAAGAAGTATTCGTTAACAGTTAACTATATTGCCTATACTTTCTTAAATATCACAAAAAACAGTTGGGAAATCGTAACAAGTAGTTTACTATTCGGAAGCTTTTAGTCACGTGATTTTCACACGTTTTCATCCATGCAAGTCCTCGCCCCGACCGACGATGCATAACGAAACTCGTGTTTTCAACGTCACTTAGGCCGTTGACTCGATACCTTATTAAACATACAAAAATGTTGTCTTGCGATTTTCGATATACCAATATCAGCCGGATAAATCCTCGACTAAAGTTACAGCATAATTTGATGCTTTCAATGTGAATAATGGAAGTTAGTATGCAACCTTATTCGTATTAAATTTGGCAATTCACTTCATTGCCAATAATATGATGTCTTAATCATAGAGTAATAATAGATATATTCTCTAATATTTTTAAGTAATTTGATGAAGAAATAAAGGAATATTTGTTGCATTCTCTTAGACAGAAATACACAGTTATAAAGCATACTATAAGTCGCTGAAATATTGTTAAAATTGAAGAAAATGAAACACACACGCGTGCAGTTTTTAATGTATAAGCAATTTCTTGGTTTGTATATATTAGTTTAATTTATTAGAAATTTTTTTTTGTTTAGTCAGAATTTAAAAAAATGTAAAAATACATTTCCAGTAAAATTGTACATGTGCTTGTGTCTTGAAGCCTTGAAGAGGGAAGCTGCACAGTTGCAGTACCCATAAGGCAGAGAGAACTGTAGGATTTCTAGTTTGTATTATTGTGGTTGATGGGGGCTGGTGTATTTCCAGGTAACACCTACATTGGACCCGTATTCCTCCCGATCCGATCCGATCGGATTTCGTTTGATCGACAGCGGTCGACGTGAGTGCCTACATTGGTCTCGACCCGATCCGATCCGATTTAGTCACAGCTCGTCAGTAATGACCTCGTAGTGAAGCGAAAATGAGTGATTAATTTAAGAAATACCATCTAATAAGCATATAAACCTTTGATTAGGTTGAATGTTGGAGGTAAGAGAAGTGTTGGTACTCATATTTTAAAATTATTTATAAGAAAGGTAACTAGAAGGTTATAAGCATTGGAAGGTTATAAACATTAGAAGATTATAAACATTGGAAGGTTATAGACGTTGGATGGTTATAAACATGTTTCCACGCAATTTAGTAAACAAGAGAAACAAAAAACAAAAATGTGAATTGAGAAAGTTGTTCTAAATGTTATTTCCTTTTATTTAAAAAAAAAAAAAAAAATGCATTGAAATCTGTTAAGATTTAGAACCTGTAGACCTTTTTGAATCACAATATGTGGGTTGGCGCCATTTTGCTTCGGCGACCCGAAATCGGTCTAGAAACAAACATGTTTGAATGATCAAGAATCGGTGGCCATCGGATTGGATCGAATCGGGTCGGGTCGAGACCAATGTGACCAACCTCCATTGAGATGCATGTGTTTGTTTTTCTTCCGACAGTCGGTGGCTATTGGATCGGATCGGAACGGATCTAGTGTAGGTGCACCCTAAGCCTAGCCCTTTGTCACATATCTGGGGCCATAAAATCATTTCACGAAAGGTCGAACCAAAATTATGACTGTTTCTATTTCAATAATTCCAAATGACACTAGGGGTAAGAACGGAACCACGCTAAGATGACGCAGCTCCTTTGAGTTGGACTTTTATTTATTTCTTCTCGATAAATATTAGCAACCTTAATTCTATTAGTCTTTAATAATTTATTTAAATTTTAACGTCCATTTATTATTAACTACGAATTTTAGAATACTAAATAATAATATAGTCTTTAATAATACTGCAGAAGGGGGTGAAACTTCCAACCAAATGATTTTGCAACTATTTTGTATTATTTTTAAGGGGGGCATATCGTTTGGGACTAAATTTTCTGTATGCAGGTCTTTCACCTCTTAAACGAACACTTACTCGTTCATTTTGTGTAGGTGAGTTTTTAAGCTTATTTTTCTGATTCGTTTTGTAGCCATGGGTATAAACATAATAAACATTTTTCTTCCATTTATTCTTCTAAATCCAATAATAATTTTCTCCTACGGAATCAAACAGCATGTGAAAACCAATGTGCGTACCTGTTGTCTCAAAGCTGACACCATAAAGTACATGGACACAAAAAGTGCATATTCTTCCTATATTTACGCATGCACTTTCTTTAAATAGATCATTATACATTATGAATGAGGTTTGGTTGAGATTCTGTAATGAAATATTTAATTTTAAAGCCAATTATTTGAATAAGAACTTAAAGATTTGGAAAACTTTGGTCCTTGTTAATATTCCAAAATCTCTATCAGCTTTCAAGATAATTAAACTTGCGCCCATAATTGAAAGACAAACTAATAATTGTACTAAACGAACACAAAAACTAATTGTTTTTTTTTAAATGGTGCATTCACTGGCAAGCACCAAATATTTTCTTGTTGTCGGACTATACAAATGGTTTTCTTTGTACAGCAGGAATAGGCCTCTTGCATAGGTTAAGGGTCGCCTCCACCCCTTTCCTGCTAAAAACAAGTGAGTCCCCACGTGGTAATAATACTTTCCTCATTTTTATATTATAATGCAGATTTCTCTGAAATTATTGGCTTCTAAATTAAATAAATCTATACTCAGGGGTACCTAGTTATTAGTAAACAAAAATAACCTCTACAAATATCTCACCTTCTTACAAAATTGCAAAAAAACACCTCAGACAATTAGACCAGTTTTAATTAGTTTTGCATTCTTCGTTAGCGAGTTTCGCATGCTTCTTGATGAGTTTTCGCATGCACAAGGAGTTAGTCGAGTTAGTTATTCTATGTAAATAAACTTACCCAGAAATGCCACCTTGAAATTCTTCAAGTTGGCTGATGAGTCGATGGAACACGCCAAAGACAGTAGACGAAGATTTAAAATATGATGTTTGGGTCAGCGATGACCCTTTGATGTTACAATTAATATTTCCCACTTATTAAAACAGCAAAATATAATCATAAAACATCAGCAAGTTCTTTTAGGACACATAACTCCTTGCCAGCTGCATATTGATGTTTCTTATGGATTTCAAACGAACAACTACAAGCTCTAAAATCTCCAAGAACATACTAAAACCTACAAGATCACAAAAAAATTTTTAAATTAAGAAGACCGAACTTTGAAATCTTCAAGAACAACTTCCTCTATCTTTAGGTAATAGAAACAAATGAAAGACAGCAATTACTTACAACGAAGGAGGTATCTAACAAAAAATAAACAAATAACAAGTTTGTTTTCTTTTCACTGCTTGTTGGAATGATTTCCGATAATGTTACACTTATAAATATGTTAGATTTTCCCATTTATACCACTTTTAAATAAAAGAAATAGGTCATGAATCAATGAAAAGTTATTGTATGTTCGGTGCAGGGCGGTGCTTTTCATTAGATATTTCGTTCTTTCATAATCCATTAGGCCTGAAATATGGTTGACTCCAAATGAAAGTGTGGATATAATCACCTTGTGAAAAATATCAAGGGTCTTAAAATATACGCTTTCCATTTCTTTTTCACTGATTTATTTCAATAATACATTTAGCCTATTGGTTTCGGAACATGACTCCATTTTCAGAGGTTCTTCTTCCTACATAAAACGATTAATTAAATTATTTTTTTTTTTTTTTTTTAGTTTCGGTTTTTGATGAGGGCAGTTGAAGTGGCTATGGTGGCTGATCGAACCATTGTATATATTTAACGTTTCATTATATTTCTTATGGCCATATTGAATTGTGGTTAACCAAATTACATATTTAATTTAAAATTTTGGAATGTTGGAAAATGTGCTTAAACAATTGACTGTAAGAAATTCCCTTAAATCAGTCAATCTGAAAACCATGTAGAATTTCAAAATGAAGATATGGAAATTTAAAGGCCCCTATATATATATATATATATATATATATATATATATATATATATATATATATATATATTTAGTCTCTGTCCTCTAGAATCTATAAAAGTGGTGCAACATTAATGAAATTCATACTAAAATATTTACAACAATAAATAAAAAAAAATCAATATCTTGTGAATTAAACATCTAACATCCTAATTAAAATTTAATGAACTTTTCATATCGGAAAAGCTTAATTTATCCACACTTTTACAATGTTTTGGCCTTCATTATATGTTTCAACTTAAAAACTTTTCTTTTTACAATTTAATATTTTTATTAATCGGACATTGTTTACATCAATTTTTATAATTTTATTTTCTACCAGTCATTGTTTTCCAATTTTCTAGGAAACGTGACCAGTTGCTTTACAATTTTTTCACCTGTTCCCAATTCATCCAAAATTTCATTAGGTGTATATATTTTAGATAGGACCAAGCAGATATCCTTGTACGACACCAGTCATCACTGATCTTACAAAGGGGGTATACAGCGATGGGGTCACCGATCTGGACCAATTTTTTTCTGGTGATTCTACGTCGAAAAATAGTCGACACGTGTCCGAGCGTTCCGTCCAATGCGCCTTAGGAGCCGAGAAATAAAATAAAATAGGTTGAAAGTGCTTTATTTTTTATATCGAGTTTAGAAAATGATATCGACATGATTCGTTCACCAATTCATTTGTTTTTTTAGAGTAGATTAATAGAAAAATATAATCGTAAAACAATAATTTATTTATTTAAATAAAAATTTAAAATACATTTTTTTATATTTTTGTAATATTCCCAAAATTAGAATTTAGGAAGTTTTCAATGTGCTAAAAACGAATCTGACATCCGTTTTTAAATAAAAAATTGTTTTCCATATACCTACATTTAAAAAGTTATCGATTATAAAAAAATTTTGATTTAAAAACGGATGTCAGATTCGTTTTTAGCACATTGAAAACCCCCTAAATTCTAATTTTGGGAATATTACAAAAATATAAAAAAATGTATTTTAAATTTCGCTGAGGAGGGACCCTCAAAAATTTTGTTAAAGATTCAATAATCCGGCCATATTTCAAATAATATTTACCCGATTCAAACTAAACTTGGAGGGTTGATAAAGGCCCTAATGTGACACATTTCCTTCCAATCGGGGTGTTTCTACGTGTTCTGTGATTGACGTTATATGCAAAAAAGTTTACATTTTATTTTTATTTTGAGAACCATTTTTTGCAAGTACCTTCTGAAATAATACAATAGTCATTTATATGGTTAGAAAAAGGAGTCTTTCTTCTTTTTAAAGATATCAATGACGTTAAAATAGGATTCTTTCAACGGGAGATATTGAATTTTAAAACGTTAAATTACTTTTTCGCTTACAAATTTTTAGTCTCTTCCAGACTGGGAAAAATCATTATTTTTTGTTTTCAATAATATTCACCATACTAGGGTTTTTCGGGGTGCTGATTTTAAACCTGCTATTATTTTTGGTTTAAAAAAATGTGTAATACTAGTTTACTTGAAAACGTAAGCATATTTTTGAATATATTTGACAAAATATAAATTATTGTTTTACGATTATATTTTTCTATTAATCTACTCTAAAAAACAAATGAATTGGTGGAGGAATCATGTCGATATCATTTTCTAAACTCGATATAAAAAATAAAGCACTTTCAACCTATTTTATTTTATTTCCCGGCTCCTAAGGCGCATTGGACGGAACGCTCGGACACGTGTCGACTATTTTTCGATGTAGAATCACCAGAAAACATTTGGTCCAGATCGGTGACCCCATCGCTGTATACTCCCCTTGTTAGTAACAGCATGTGCGTTGGAAGGTTGGCTACCACAAGGTATTGTACCTGTGACATTTGTTAGAATTAATGATTTCGAACTTAGGGTCCCAGGACCTTGAAACATCCGGCATTTTCCCAGCGAACAATAGATTCTGAGTCACATGGATTCATTATTTTTAGATTCATTATTTATTCCTCTGAATATATCCATCGCTCATAGTGGAATTCTTAATGTTTTCTAAGCCATCCTCTACAGACTTTCTTCTTCTGGAAAAACGTCAAGCAAAATCTCAGAAACGCAGGACGCTTTTAAAAGGAAAAGAACAGCAGATGAAGAAGTAATTCAAAACCATCGGCTTAGCTGGTGATTAATATTTTAGCTAACTGCCTTCAAATGTCCTTTTTGCACAATATATGTGCAGTATCCATCCTTTCTATCTAATATCTCACAAACACACTTTAGTTTAAGTAAACATAAACATTTTCGCGCTTTCTCTTCTTTCATTATACATATTGTTTTTGTTCTTAGTTATATTTCAGTTGGGGATAAAAAAAAATGGAGAAGAACAACGTGGTTCATGAACAATTATAATACTCTAAAACAGCTGGTCCTAAATACATATAATCTACGACGTTGGATGCATTATATTAACGTAGCCATCAAAACAAGAGACATTATAGAAAATGGACATTTTAAAACAATTTTTTTTTTCAGTTATTCAGCACGATTAGTTAAATGGACAAAATAGAAAAATGCATCCATACATTGAATATATATAGATATAAAAATATCTTTACAACTGTTTTCAAAATATCAGCATTAAATATTTATTATTGCGTTGCATGCAGTTAAATGATTTTTAATTCTTAAGAAAATTATGCAGAAAATGGGTTCTCTTTTACCGGCATCAAAGATATAACCCATTTAGACCAATACATGTCCTCTAATACAAAACGTTTGTTTAAAAAAATGGTGGTAAAATGTTCAGACTTTACTAGAGAATAAGTGAAATCCAAATTTCCATAAAAAATCCCACAGGGAAAGGGTGAAAAAAAAATGAAATTTTTAAATCAAGACAAAAACTTCTAATAATTGACTAAGATTTGAGAGGGACAAAATGAGCGGCCTCTCAAAATCTAGGTCGTTTCAAATTACTCAAATGGATTTTTGTTTATTATTTATTTATTTTACGAGCTTCGCAACGACGGCGACTTGCTCTTTTTTTTTTTTTTTAAGATACAGTAAAAAATTCAAATTTATGTATTCACAATTAACAGTAACTTATAGTACTAAATACAAACAAAAAAAAAAGTTTAAGGAGAGCATAAGACAAAAGTTAGTAGGTTTGTGTTAAGAATTAATTGCTAAACATTATTTAGAGCCTTGCTATTTGAACTATAGTTAATGTACCATATTTACATAACTTATCACTAAAACTAACTGCCATTATTTAACTATTTATTAGGTCATGGAGGATGCTACATGTTGTGGTTTTCCATTAATGACCAAGTAAAATTGAGTAATAATTACATAATAGGGAGAGAAAAATAAATAAATAAAATAAAAATAAATAAATAAATAAAAATAATCTTAAAATATCTTTCGTTTCCTCAGATTCTGTGGTAAATGTTTATGTATTTTAAATATTGAAGTATAGAGTGTATGTATGGACTCCCCTCTGTGAGAAGTTCTTGTAGGTCGTGTGGAATGTTCAGTTTGTCACGTCTTTTACATTCAGTGAGTATATGTTTAATGGTCAATGTTATGTTACAAACTCTGCATATTGGTTTGTCTTTTTTCTCCATGAGGTAATTATGTGTGAGCAACGATACTCAAATGGATACTAAGAAGTAATGCCAACACTTCAAACGTGTACCATTATCAACAACTGGAAGACGGTTTTTTTTTTTAAATAATGGATTAGCTGATTCAGCTCTAATTTTTAGGCTACCTTCATAAAGACGTTTCGAAAACTATTCAATTTTCCACTTTGAAAACCAATTACTACAAATAGCTAAACCAACAAATAACTAGGAAATTAGAAAGTCCAAACAATAACAAGAATGTTATCAACTATGACATCACGAACCAGTTATATAGATCAAACACCTTTCACCTGAAAATACTGCAACGTTGTTGACAAAGGGATCATATAAGCTGTGAAGAGATATATTATTTTGATTATGTATTGTAATATCTACAAATAAGTATAAGTACAATATGAAAGAGTAATTATATAGGTAAATGAAATATACTTTTGTTACGAGTTATTTACAACTTTCCTCCACCAATTTAACTATCCAATTAACGTTGAAAGTTAATTGTATAACTTATGAAGTAAATTATTACTGTACAAGTAGGACATTCACAAACACCCATGCCTTACCCCGGATTCGAACCAGGAACCAGTGGACCGAAATTTGAGCAATTAATGGATATTTTTAATCACTTTTTTTGTCCTTCCTTGAATTTATAAGGCTTTAAAAGTTAAATTTTGGCTGTCGCACGGGTATTCCAGTATAAAAGATTAATTCAAATTAAGAGGAAACTATTTATTTTGAAGGGGACTAACTTTTTCAACAATTTCAATAAGTTGATTAAATTTGTGTAAATGTTTCTGGTTAAAATGTGGGAGAGAAAAAAATCGTAGAGTATATTGTTTTGCGTTAATAATCTTCCAAAAACACTTTTTAATGGTACTTTGTTATACTTTCAATAGGATATTTTTAAAAGTAAGTAAGTTTTTAAAAGTAGTCAGATCTAGCATTCTAGTTTCCTGTCCCCCTCCAAAAACGGATTGTGTTTAAAATATTTGCACAAGTTTGTCATTCATTGGGATTGAGATAACAAAATTTCGATTACTTTTGGAGAAGTGGAAGTCTCACATAAATTATCAACAGAAATAAGCAGATTTAGACATTTCGTATATTTTTTAAATATCTGGAAATCGTTGCAAGTGGAAGGTGACCATTCGAAAACATAATACATTTCCGAAAGTGCAGGCGTTAAATGTTATACATTTAAAAATTAATTCATGGTTCAAGGGTCCTTTGTAATTTATTGTGGTTTATAACTTATTCCAGAATGTATATATGATGGAATTGTTTTAGGACATCAATTGATCTTAAAACTTTATTTTCTGAGGGATACTGTTTTTTATTGAACTGATGATTCATACGTTTTATGGAACTTATTGTTTCTTTATTATTTTTATTGTAGTTTTGTTTAAATGTTAGCTCTAATTTCGGTCCAAGGCAGGCTGATTAGTAGATAAGACCCTCACCAGGTGGCAACTTACACCTAGAGCTTGCTTCAGTCTTGAGATCGGAATCGCCAGGCTTGCCTTTGGAGTCCTCTGCTCCAACCATCCAGAGGATGCAGGCAAGCAGATATAGCTAAAACAAGAAAAATAGTCTATAATGCACATGTATAATTAACTAATAGCAACTCATAACATGATACATACGCAAATTAGCATACCATAAAAATGCAAGAAATAGTCATTTCGAAGACTTTTAATTTCCAAATATTCAACGGCACATATCCGTTGATGAAGGGTTATACTTCCTTCATTATTTTTTTTTTCATGTTTTTTTTCAAAAAGCGAGCAGTCCTGGCCTAAGTATACATATCAATGAACAGTATATGGACGGAGCCAAACATTATTGACACTTCCAAATATATGTTAACATTTTAGCACGGTTCCTCCCTCCTCCATAGGGAGGAACTCCGCTTATAAGGTTGATCTCATGACGCAATCCGGAAGTGCCGACTAGAAAATTTTGCGTTTCAGAACCCCTAGAGACCGAAAATGATGGTGGTTCAAATTGGTACATATATATATATATATATATATATATATATATATATATATATATATATATATATATATATATATATATATACATATATACATATCTATTTGTCTGTTCGCGGCATATTAATCTACTATATTGCAATTTAGTTGCGGATGCTCATAAATAAATATATTTAAAAAAATCTCTTTTTGGTGATTTTATCATTTATAAATTTTTCAGCCAGAAAATCTTAAATGTATAAAATAAAAAAAATATATCCAGAACAAAACCACGCTCAAACATACACATACATTTTAACAACTTGCTTTCATTTCATGATTCATAGTTAACGCATACATTTCTTGCCAGAACCTTCCTTTGAGTCATCAAGTTGACATCATAAGTAAGTTTCTCCCACCAAGGAAGAGAGGAAACGCGCCAAACAATTAAACTATGTAATTAGGTCTTCAATAAATAGAATAGAATACAATAGAATTTATTTGGCACAAGTACATTGACATTGCTAAGGACCTGGTCATTTTGTGTTAGTAGTTTTATTATTTAAGTAATCATAATAATGATAATAGTAATACAATGTCTAAAATAAAGAATAATACTACCAAAAAAGAAATAAAAATAAAGGTTGAATAATATAATCTAAAATATATGAATATACCTATGTACAATAAATGTGAAAGTAAATAAAATAATTACACAACACTCTTTAAGAATAAAAATATATTATTAAACTTTACAGTACTATCAATAATTAGCATATTTTCTATCGATAATCGTCCCTGTTTTCCAAAATGTATGCGTTTGACAGTACAGCATTAGGTGCTTCTAACTATTATAAATGTATCTATTACACAACTGACATATTTCATCAGATTTTATGGTGATGGTTTTATTTTAAGGGATATTCTCGTATATTCACTATTGCAGACTCTTAATTGTCTTATGGCCCTTAACTTTTCAATACTGACATTAAATTGAAGATAGTTGGCTGTTTCTGGATGTGAGAAATTACAGATTAATCTATAAACTGGAGCCTTATAGATAAAATAATTGAAAAGTGATGTCCCCGTTATCGTCTGTAGGTCATATTGCCTATTCAAGAATTCGTCGTAGGAAGAAGCTTAATTATATGCAGATACTGAGCTAGATTTCGTAATAAAGGCCGAGATTTTCCGCCGACAATACCGTGGGCTTCTTCAAGGTTCTTGCTCCAATTTCGATACCGCTCGTTTCGCAAGTCGATTTTACTTTCGGCACTTACCGACGCTAATGTAGGGCCATTAAACCCACAATGGGTACACTGATTGATTGATTATTCGAATAACAATTTTAATAATCATTTCCAAAGAATGTCAGGTCTACAAACATTTTCTACATAAGAATACTATTCTATGTGGTACAGCTAAAGTACTAGGCTAAATTATATAATGAAATATAGGGCCGTGAAAAAAATAAACAACAAAATTAATAACACATATGAAGACATTTTCCATTTTATCTTGCATTGTCCTATTTACTCCCACATCAAAAACCGATTCCTGCAGTTTATCAACCAGCCTACTGATAATTCGCAATTTCTCGAATAGTGGTAAATATAATATAAAAATAAAATACATACATGTATATAATTATATAAAAAAAATATATACTCCCTGAAATCGAGAGCGTCTTTCCTTTTTGAGTGATATAATAACAATAATTTCATTACATATTGAGTAAATGTATGTAAATATAGTATAAATTTAATGCTCAAGAAATGTATTTATTTTTAGTTAAACTTTATTATTTGTTATAGAATTAATATTCAATTATGTAAATAGAATATATATTTATCTGTCTGTGTCTATGAATATATTATCAATATAGGACTAAAAAAACATTATATAAGGCCAACTCCTTGCAATGGCGAAACCTTTTAAGCAATAAAAAATAAATAAAGAGCAAAATTAAACACAATAAATAAGCACATTTCAAATAATAAAATAAATATAAACAAAAAGAAGTGAAAATATGATTTATATTTTATAAAGACCCAGTCTTCTTCAATCCAATATTCTTCAGGCGGAAGGGCAACTAACGAGAATTAATTAATATTGGGCGTGTCCATTGTACGGGAAGATTCGCCTTAATACAATTAGGCTGCATTTATTAATTTATTGAGGTTTTTAGCTCCTGAAGAAGCACCTAACTTGTGAAACTTGTGGAGCTTTAATAAATAAAATTAATTGACTTTGTTAATTCTCTTTTGTTTACCTTCCGCCTGAAAAATATTGGAAACATATGATTTAATATCATAATATTTCAAGTGTAACAAAAGTACATAATACAAACCGAAATCAAACAAAAAAACAAAAACAAAATGGCATTGATAACGGGCGGTAATTATGTGACCAAACAAAAAATGTTCATTTTGAGTAAAAATCACTGTTAATATTGATCATACCATTCGAAGCCCACAAATTGGCCCCTCGTGTTTAACGAAAAATTTTTATTATGCCAGGATTTGACTAGGTTTTCGATTTTTCTTAATTTCATGTCTGTCTTTATACAATATTTTAGCAAATCTTAGAACTGTTTAGGCAAAGTCTGGCTTGAGCCCCGTTGAATGAATTCTATAACGACTAGTAAATGTAATTTTTTTTTTTTTTTTTGGTTTTTCTAACTTCTCTCACATTGTATTGTATTAATTAACGTTTTAGTGATAATGGCAATACTTTGACTTTAATAATGATAACGATAACACTTAAGACATTATAATTGTGAGATTTTTATAACGAAATATTAAATAATAACTAGTTAATACTAACAAACCTTCAGACAGTAAGACTTTTTCATCCTAACTTTTGTTTAGTTATATATATATATATATATATATATATATATATATATATATATATATATATTATTTATTCTTGTAGATGACCCGAAATATCTAAATTCTTTGTGATATTAGGAGGCGTGGGGTCGTTAAAGCAGTCTTCCTGTCTTCATACTACTTTATTTAATAGGCCTGACATGTTTTTGTGGAACATTCCATAGATCTTATAGTTAGCTTCTTTATAATAGAAAATTGTTTGTTTGGATGTTCAAAAAAATTATATTTTGTTGTAGAATTGCCACTGAAGAGGTGCGAAAATATGCACGAAACATGTCGGGCCTATTAAATAAAGTAGTATGAAGACAGGAAGACTGCTTTAATGTCCCTATGCCTCCAAAGATCACATAGAATATATATATATATATATATATATATATATATATATATATATATATGTAGTTGGTAACAGCTTATTAAGTCTTCAATAGTTTTGTATTTTAATTACATTGTTACAATACAAAACTATTGAAGACTTAATAAGCCGTTACCAACTAACTAGAACATCTTAGTTTTCAACTTAGGATCTACAACATATAATTATATATATATATATATATATATATATATATATATATATATATATATATATATGGGGCAAGGTTAGCTCAGTGTTAGAGCACTGGAGTAATAAGCTGGAGACCTGAGTTCAAATCCCGAGCGATCACTAAAGATTTTTTCTTCTAGTGTCTTCGTTCATGGGTTGAATTCGGCCTCCCTGACCGTCCCTAGGCCGACCCAGCCTTTAATTAATTTAATAATGGGTACCTTGGGTGCTAATGACTCTGGCAGTCGAAGCGGCCAAGGGGAAAATTCGGCGGCCGGAGCATAGTACTGACCACACTATCTCCCTAGAGTGCCGTATGGTCATGAATCAGATACCTCTATAGTATCTGCCCCTCAGGGCCCTCGTGGCCTGTTACAGGACTGATTTTATATATATATATATATATATATATATATATATATATATATATATATATATATATATATATTCAAATCCTTATTTTCATTGCAAATTAACTCGCTTAGGCTGTTATATGGGCTGAGAAACTTTTGTTACACTATTGGAAGCGTTGACAAATCATATATATATATATATATATATATATATATATATATATATATATATATATATATACTTGTTTCCGTAATTTTTTAACGATTTACAAAACAAAAAGAAAAGAAAATATTCTGAAACTTTTATTGAATCAAGGCCATCTAAAAAAGTTAAAACAGAAGTAATAAACAAGGAAGTGCAGAATAATAAGCGTAAAAGAGATCTTAATGATAATTCCGATATATCGAACAAAAAACAAAGATTATTGGTGCAAACTAATATTAATCAATTTTTCATTAAAAATAACGGCAGATTAGAAGAAACCACGTTAAATAATCACTTATTTTTACAAAAAAGGAAACAATTGGTTTTAAATAACAGTATTGACAAAGATGTAAATCCAATTAAGCAATATTTTACTTTCGATTATCATCCTCTTATAGAAAACAAAATAAAAACAATATGTAAAGATGTTTGTAAAATTGGCTGGAAATATAAACATACAATAAACAATGTATTTAGTAATATTAAAGACAGGGTTAAAGCATCAAGTTCAAAATATAATATTTATAAAATCAACTGCAACGACTGTAACAAATGTTATATTGGGGAATCTGCGCAATTATTAGGTAAAAGAATTATACAACACGTAAAGAGCATTGACACACAAGAAAACGGTACAGCATTGACGGATCATGCAATAACAAAAAAACACAGTTTCAATTTCAAAGAATTCAAAATATTAAATAAAGAAAGAAATACCCTGAAAAGAAAAATAAAAGAAAATATTTATATTTTAAAAAATTCGAAAATAGCAGTGAATAAAAGAACCGATCTGAAAAATGTTCACCAAATTTTCTATGGAATAATAGATTAATACCCAAAAATGTATAAAACAATATTTGACGAGTAGACTTTACTAGGACAACAACAAAGGACAGATAACGACAGGGCCATTTTGGCCATCCACTTACAGGGTTAGTATTAAGCAGGACTCCAGAGGGAGTACTTGGTAACGGGAGGACTTCCTTGCAAGGTAGGACTCAACACCTTTTATAAAAAATATGTAATTTAGCTATAATTATTGCAATATTTAGGGTAGAAGTAACATTTAATGAGCATGATAATGTTAATGCCTTTTGTGGAACAGTTCAAATTTGATAGTTTTAATATAGTAAAAAAAGGTTTGTGTGGATGTGCAAAAAATTATATTTTGTTGTAGAAGTGCCCCTGAAGAGGTGCGAAGAAAAGATGCACGAAACATGTCGGGCCCAATAAATAAAGTAGTATAATAAAGGAAGACTGCTTAATGACCCCATGCCTCCTAGGATAAAAAAGAAATATATATATATATATATATATATATATATATATATATATACTTGTTTCCGGTGTTGGGTTTGCTTAATTCCAAAAGGTGCAATAAAATCCGTTTTCATACGTGTCATCGTCAGGTGCTCCGTTCAGAATTAAAAATGACAAGTAACATCTATTTATCCACGGAGCACCTGACGGTGGCAAAAACATACACACAGACTGAAATCTACTATAAAAACTTTATGAGGCTAACTCGACAGACAATACTCGAAAAATGGAAACAGGAATGGACTCACAAAACTGACAATAAAATAAGAAATATCAAACATTACATTCTAAATTGGGAATCATCCAACCGGGACAATCGTCGTGAAGAAGTTGTACTTGCAAGATTGAGGATCGGGCACACACGGCTAACTCATGAATACCTGATGACCAAAACTGAAAAACCAACCTGTACAATATGTAACAATGACCTAACCGTACAACATATCTTAACAGACTGTCAATCACGACTTAATTTGGACATTCCTCACGACATGACAGAACTCCTTGGAGATGGCAGCCCTCATATTGACAAGATACTCTCACACCTAAAAGACACCAACATATTTGACAAAATATAAAATAAAATAAAATAGAAAGAACATCAGGTTGGACCAAACAGCTCTTCCAAAAGAAGAAATTCCTAGGATTGTATATATGTACTAATTATCATAACTGTATATGTATATAGTATTTATTGTATAATTGTAATAATAATTGTATTAGGCCTTAGTTACATATATAGACAATAACGTAATATAATGTAGTAATATATACATGATGTAAGTATAGACAATTATGTAATTTAATATAATGTAATAATGTATAAACGATATAAATATATAGACAATAATGTAGTATAATATAATGTAATGATATATACACAATGTTAACATGTAGAAAATAATGCAATATATATATATATATATATATATATATATATATATATATATATATATATATATAAGGTGTACATCGCTATAAAGCGTTAACACAAAAATAAAAATAATAATAAAAAAAAAATATGTGTTAAAAGACCTTGAGCAAAATAATGGAATTTTCTGGGACGACGAATTTTGTTTCACCTTCTTTTAGTTTAATTAATTATAATTTTAAGTTTAATTACTTATAATAAATTAATTAAAAACTTAACGACTATTATAATTAACGTAACAGTTTCATTATATCATGTATTTGTATGACCTTTACTTTGCATTATTTGCTTGCTATTATTGTTCTTAGCACATTTTTAACATTTTATCTATTATGGAGGGGATATCAAGAAAGATAGCAGAGGCTCTCGGCAACAAACAGGCTGAAGTTGACAAAATAATAAATTTTTTAAAGATAACTGGGCTTAATAGATTAATATGAAAATAATGTTGCCCTTTATTTAGGGTCCTTATGTGTTTTTTTTTTTTTTTAGTCTAGTACTTGTTTTTAATTGTTGTTTAGTAGAATGATTGTTGCACGTTTTATCAATTTATTTAGTGTTTCCTTAAGTTAGCAAACTGTGATAATTTGTGATACCATTTATTTATTTTATTTTATTTATTTTTTTTTTTTTTTTTTTTTTTTTTTTTTTTTTTTTTTTTTTTTTTTTTTTTTTTTTAAATCTCATAGTTTCTAGTTTTAATTTAATATTGTTATTCGTTTAATATATTGACATATGTATATGTTTAGTGATATCTGTATTTTTAAAATAAAATTGTCTGCACTTTGACAATAGCTATATCGGGGAGTATGTCAGGGAAAAGAAAAAAAAAAAAAAAAAAAAAAAAAAAAAAAAAAAAAAAAAAAAAAAAAAAAAAAGGAGGAGGAAAAGAAAAAGAAAAAAAAGGGGGAAAGAGAGGAAAAAGGAGAGAAAAAGGAAAAAAAGGAAAAAGAAAAAAAAATCCCCACAGAAAGTGAGGAAAAAAAAGAATGGGCCAAAAAATATATACAAAGTACAAGGTCTAATTTGTTAATACAAAAAAAAAATAAATAAATAAAATTAAATTAAAAAAAAAAAAAAAAAAAAAAAAAAAAAAAA
This sequence comes from Gonocerus acuteangulatus, assembly GCA_946811695.1. NCBI lineage: Eukaryota > Metazoa > Arthropoda > Insecta > Hemiptera > Coreidae > Gonocerus > Gonocerus acuteangulatus. The sequence continues at coordinate 58,805,149 of OX328130.1, forward strand.
AAAAAAAAAAAAAAAAAAAACCTGACTCCCTAAGGTTCCGGGAACAAGGGATGAGTGGTTGTGCGTTGCAATGACATAGTAGGGCGCTGACGACCGTGAGGTTTTTCGCCCCATATTTTCTAAACAAACAAACAATATTATGGAGGAAAACCTAAGAAGTAACAGACGAAGAAGAGTTGAAAAAATGTCAATGGATAATTTTATGAATGGACTTATTGGGTGAATCGATCATTGTGTGAATGGATCATTGAGTGAACGGCTGATTGAGTGAATGGTTCATTGAGTGATTTGTAGTGTAGTTTCTGTGAATGACTCGCCCCGAGGGCAGTTCGATAATGAGTCAGCCTTCAATGTTTGCCTGTAGTGGGTCAATTGTACATTCTCCTCTTGTCCTTACCTTGACTGTAGTAGATCGAGAAGATGGAGTATAAATCAAAGAGGCATGATTGCTTCATTCATAAGTATTGGTCTACTTACTACAACTTCAAGGATCCTTTCATTAAGTACTTTTGAAGGAGAATGATTTTAGACCGTGAACTTGCATATTACTCATAACTAGAGGTTTTGAGAATTCATTAAGTATATATATATATATATATATATATATATATATATATATATATATATATATATATATATATATATATCCAATTCAACCAATTCCAACCTTTTCCCTTTGAATTCGAATTTAAATCCAAAAAAGCTCCTTACTGTATCATCATAGCGCGTTTTTATTACGTAATTATCCATAGTGTCTTTTTGGAAGCTTGGAATAAATACATTTCTTCAGTTTATTGAAGAAATTTCTAAACCTATTTTTTAGACAATTTAGTCGACCTTCCTAGGGCTACCTGCCAGAGCCCAGAGGGGCAGATAATGTAGAGGTATTTGAACCTTGGCCAAACGGACCACTAGGAAAATAGAAGTGATTCGTACTATCCGAATTCGTTGCTCCAAGCGCCTGATTTTCCCTTTTTCGGGTACCCATTAATAAATTAATTAAAGTCTTGGTGGGCCAACAAATCCAACCCTCCAACTAGAAGTTAAATTTTTTAGTGCACGCCCGAGTTTTGAACTCAGGTTGTCCAGCATATCAGTCATGTGCTCTCTCACTTAGAGGTTAACTGGCTAGGACTAGCATTGCACGTATATATATATATATATATATATATATATATATATATATATATATATTTTTTTTTTTTCCTTCTAAAACTAGCCCTTTTAGAAGGCCGTTTATTGTACTACATGTATCATACAAGGTACAGTATATCACATGTATGTTTTTTTTTTCTTATCTTAGTTAATTTTGTTCAATTTAGTATTTTAGTTAGGTTTACATATAAATAATTCACGTTAACTTAAAACAATTATTATACAACAAGGAGTAAAAAAATAAACTTAATATTTGGGTTTCCTCCTTATGAGAGATGGAGGAAACGCGCTAAAAATGGGTCTGATTGAGACTTTTACTTCCAAACCGAGATGTGACAGATATAGATAGTTCCATGCGAGCAGTCCCAGCTTCCGGTACATGGACCCTACGCCAGATGGCCTCCGGTTTCCCCTGCTCCTGTTTAACATGTACAAGGTCACACAAATACCATCGTTGTTTAGCTTTAGACGGTGTAATTGAGGCCGATTTGACAATCTGCATAGGTCGTTACATTTCACGCTTTGAACACAGCGCTTAATTTAGTATTGGAGGACAGACATTGTTTAGGTCCTACAGTTTCCTGATCGAGTTTCGTCGCGTTAATGATCCTGTTGTGAGGTAAAGCGGCCTAAAAAAAACTACACATTAGAATATAAAGTTGTCTACCTGTCCGAAATTCTGATATGCATACAGTTATTTTAAATATAGCTGTATAACAGAGTCTATATTACTTTTCCACAGATCATCTTGGAAGGAAAATGCTGTAGAAACCTACGAACCCATCGTTAGCAAGACAAATTCATTTGTTCTGGGAATGTTCTTATTTTATTTTCATAGGTCCAATGAAGATTTGGTTAAATGTTTTCAAATTTCAAAAACTAAATACAATAAAATATGGTTACAGCCTATCCATTAGAGAACCTTCCGCAGGTAGGGCCACGTCTGGACTGATAAGATTAATCATGTCTACTAGCTAATAGCTTTAGGGTAAATGTTCGATTTTCCAAAGGAAGTTTTTGTCATTTTATAAAATAATTCATTTTATGCCGTCTTGTTTATTAAATTAAAAAAGATTTTATCCAGGTATTTAATATCTGTTTTCTTGTTAACGGCCTTTTTCCTATTTTTAATTATGTGTATATTTTCCTTAATTTTTCGTTTTATGGGGTTTTTCTCTTTATCTAATACCTTTACCTTGTCAAAATTAAATGCTCGCATGGAACTATCTATATCTGTCACATCTCGGTTTGGAAGTAAAAGTCTCAAATAGTCCCATTTTTAGCGCGTTTCCTCCATCTCTCATAAGGAGGAAACCCAAATATTAAGTCAACGCAATGACGAAATCCGGAAGAGCCGACTCGAATCTTTCTCGTTTTAGGACCCATAGATCACGAAAATATCAATTATTCAAGTTGATATATATATATATATATATATATATATATATATATATATATATATATACGTGCAATGCTAGTCCTAGCCAGTTAACCTCTAAGTGAGAGAACACATGACTGATATGCTGGACAACCTGAGTTCAAAACTCGGGCGTGCACTAAAAAATTTAACTTCTAGTTGGAGGGTTGGATTTGTTGGCCCACCAAGACTTTAATTAATTTATTAATGGGTATCCGCAAAAGGGAAAATCAGAAGCCCGGAGCAACGAATTCGGATAGTACGAATCACTTATTTTATTCTTCTTCGTATAACCTGCAAGACTCGAAGATATGCCGCACAGAAATCGGTTCATTACATGACACACATATAGGCTATTCCTTCCCCTCCATAAGGAAACCATGAGTAAGTCTGGTATGACCTAGGCGAAGGCGAGCTAAAACTACCTCGTCTCTTCTACTGCTGCATTGGGATGATCGCCATGGCCCTAGACTTCTTTTGACCATTTTCAATTTATTTTCGGAAGCCTCCGTCCACATGGAGTGCCACCCCATCTTTATTCTCTCTACAGAAGGCGCACATAATTCCTTGGGTGTTAGGGTTGTGGGTGTGATTTCCGTTAGATCGTGGGCTGCTTTTGCCGCCATATCGGCAATTTCATTCCCCAATATTCCCTTGTGGCTAGGAACCCAAAAGAAATTAACTGTTTTTCCTTTGACGTTCTTCGTCCTTAAACCCCATTCATACATACATTATTTTATTCTAGTGGTCCGTATGGCCAATGATCAAATACCTCTACATTATCTGCCCCTCTGGGCTCTGGCAGGTAGCCCTAGGAAGGTCGACTAAATTGTCTAAAAAATAGGTTTAGAAATATTTTCAATAAACTGAATAAGATAAATAAGTGCTTAAAACTTGGAAAATATTTCCAAGTACTTTGAATCGTGTTTCTTTCCTTCAATTTTCCTAGCGTGTTGCTTTTAGCAGTGAAATTAATTTGCCACTAAAACAAGATAATCTCAAGTGAGAGAATTTGTTTGTTTCGTTTGTTATAGAGCTTTCCGTGCGTATTTTGATAAGTCCAAGAGAGGGATTTTTGCTACGGTTTCTCGTGCAATGAGGCACCTAAAATCTCAATATTTCATTGGAGTAGATATTAAAGTTTTTCATATATAGTCACCGCTAATGACTTTTGTAGAAGCGGTGTAAAACAATAAAATAAATAAATAAAAAAATAAGTTTTTCACAGAATATGAAATGTATTTATTCCAAGCTTCCAAAAAGACACTATGGATAATTACGTAATAAAAACGCGCTATGATGAATATATTCGAAAATATACACATAATTAAAAATAGGAAAAAGGCCGTTAACAAGAAAACAGATATTAAATACCTGTATAAAATATTTTTTAATTTAATAAACAAGACGACATAAAATGAATTATTTTATAAAATGACAAAAACTTCCTTTGGAAAATCGGCATTTACCCTAAAGCTATCGATTTTAAACAGCTGATACCTAAAAGACATGATTGATCCTATCAGTCCAGACGTGGCCCTACCTGCGGAAGGTTCTCTAATGGATAGGCTGTAACCATATTTTATTGTATTTAGTTTAAGTGCTCCTGAAAAGGCGTCACAGCGACGTGAAACATGTAGAGCATAATAAAAGAGTACAGAAGAAAGTAAGTGTGTTTTTTTATAAAATTGACCTTCTGCCACAAACGAATATATTGAAAAATAGGGTCACTATCTTATAATATACTAATTGTTGCATCTGACATATTTGACCACCATCTTTTGTTTTCAGATGGGAATATGTTAAATGTGTATGTCCAAATCTTAGTATTTTAATTACTACTTCATCGCGTTTCGGTAATCATGTGTATATATATATATATATATATATATATATATATATATATATATATATATATATATATATATATATTAATTCTTGTGAAAGATGACCCGATATATATTTTCCACTTTTTCTTGTTTGTTTTTCTGGCAGGGGGTCGATAAAGCAGTACACTCTTTGTTCACATTAACTGCTTTATTTGTTATATTTCGCCCGACATGTTTCGTGCCTTTTCGCACCTCTTCAGGGGCTTTCCTTATCAAGTAGTACTACGCCTGACTCAAGCTAGACAACATGACGAGAGGACTTCTTGATAAGGAAAGCCCCTGAAGAGGTGCGAAAAGGCACGAAACATGTCGGGCGAAATATAACAAATAAAGCAGTTAATGTGAACAAAGAGTGTACTGCTTTATCGACCCCCTGCCAGAAAAACAAACAAGAAAAAGTGGAAAATATATATATATATATATATATATATATATATATATATATATATATTTATAATATTTTCCCATTATAGTGTTTACTGTATATTTGTTGTGCCACGTGTAGTTTATTTATTTATTTTCTTATAAGCCAAACATTTTTTTCTGTGTTTTACTCATATTAGTCTAGCTAAATTGTATAAATTTATTCTCGTGTCGAAAAGTTTAACCATGCACACCTTTAAAAATTTAATAACATATCAACCGTATTCAGGATTTAACTGCGCTATGATCATGCATTTCTTGTGTAAGTAGTGTGTTTTTATTTTATGGGGAGGGGGTAAATTATTATCTAAAAAACATGAGCGTATATAAAGAGGGGGGGCTGAGGGGGCTGCAGCCCTCCCCGAAATCGGTAAAAATGTGTCATAAAAACCTTAAATAAATAAATTACATAAGTTCACTTAGTTCAGGAAAAGTAATGTTTTCGGGGTGTAATAGTTTTTAATTGGAAATTCTTCCAACCCCCTCCGAAATTATTTTCTACATAAGCCCGTGCTAAACAATTAAAACAATTCGTTCTTTAATTTTAATATTGACAACAATAGGAATATACCGATGTACTATACAGGTAGCCGTGAGAACTCTCCAAGGAGGTAGCTCCAGAGCTGCTAAGCTATAATTGGCCTTTAAATGTATCTCGTTGGACCTTGAGTGACGTAACTGTTGTCCAGTCCGGCTAATGGCAGTGAGTCAATGTTTGATGAGTCTAAACAAGCACAGAGGTAGAAAACTATTCAGATATTCTTTCATTTGAAGGGGGAAAATCGACAAGGTTTTAAGCAGATAGCTCTGTTAATATGTCCATTTCATTCGTTTTCCAGCGTTAAGGAACCTATAAAAAATTGTATTTGCAAGCATATAAACACGAAAACGTAAGCGCTACGATTACTTTCACGCGAATCTCGCTCCAAAAACCAAGTTCCTGTGGACTGATTCTGCTGGTTAACGAACTTGACCTTTCAAATAAGACAAAATATTTTAATTTCACAGACATATGTATATATATATATATATATATATATATATATATATATATATATATATACATATATATATATATATATATGTATGTATTTTTTTATTTATTTTTTTTTGTATATATATATATGGCACAGGTCAAAATAATAGTACTCCATTTTCTATGTACTACTTTATTGTTGGCACGCCCTACATGTTTCGTGGCCTTTATGCCACCTCCTCAGGGGCCATTAAATCCCCATGTGTGGTTAGCACGCCACCCATATTACGACTACCATATACGCAAATAAAGGTCAGAAATACGTGGAATAGAATATATATATATATATATATATATATATATATATATATATATATATATATATATATATATATAATGTATTTGTCAAATACTACTCACTCACTCACTGACCTATCATAACCCAGCCCAAACCACTTGACAGAAAGTTTTTAAATTTTTCATGGACACTCCCTTTAGTACGTAAACAAACGCTACGAAATGATTTTTTGATATTCGAATATTTAAGTATTTTTAGAGGGTTTCAAATGACATCTCGGAAACATAACTTTTTAACGTACATTTATTGGGAACCTTCCAATAACGGGTTATGTCTAGCGGGGTCCGGAGCGCCCCAGTGTCAAGAAACATTATACTTTGATTACTTAATAATTCATGAATAACAATGAATAAATAAGTATGACGGAAAACGTGCTATAATGAACTTCACAAAATTATCTTGTGGCAATAATTTTGATGATACATTATTTAACGCAATAAACTAACTACTTATCTGCCGTGACAAAGCAAGGGTATTCAGCTAGTATATATATATATATATATATATATATATATATATATATATATATATATATATATGTATATACAGGGTGTCCCGTAAATGTCTAGTCATATTGTGAGGGGTGATAGAGGACCTTTAGGGGAACAAAAAATGTTCTATGACGATTTCCCGAATTCTCGCCCCTAAGGGAGGAAACGTCGTTTTATTGTTTTTTCGAGACAAACGTGGTTTTTAGAAGAATAATCGTTGTAGCTCCGTCCTAGGTGGTACTACTAGAAAGGGGGTGAAACCTATCGAAAGCTGAGTAAATTTACTATAAGACTAGTTGAGAGTAAACGTAAAAATGAATGAATGGAAGTACGTATATCTTACGAAAAGAAAGCTATTCTAAATTTCCTGACATTTTATTGATATTTCTTTCCAGCGTTACTCCTCAATGGGCGGGGTCTGTGATTTCCGGCTTTTAGAAAAACTTCCTCATTTAACCAGCTTTCCATTCATGTATCACAACCCTGTGTTATTGAAGTATTTGAACGGTTTAAGAACAAACGTTTTTTAAAAAACATGGATCTGTGAAAATAAAATTATATTTTTTTCTTTAGTTTATTCAAAAAGCTGAAGAGAAATATTTATTTTTATAAATGTTTACATAATAATAAGTAAATATTTACTTAAAAGAATAAAAAAAAATTACTTCCACGAATATAAAAAAAAAACCTAAAACAGTAAATAAATAAAATACACATTTATTTTGAATTTTTTAATTCAGGTAACTAATACTGGGTCCAGGTGGCGGCCATTAAGGAACACCAACCATACATTAACCTAAAAAATTACTATTTTTACCTATATCACGCATTTGAACACATTTTTACAGGACTATGTACATCTTATTTATGAGGGATAGAATTTTTAATTACCACAACAACAACGCATGGGCTCACGAGAATCCCAGTGAGTTTCACAAGCATAGCCATCAGTATCAATTCAAGGTAAAGCATTTGTTTTCTAAATATAAGTACCTGTAAAAATGTGTTCAAATGCGTGATCTAGGTAAAAATAATAATTTTTGAGGTTAATGTATGGTTGGTGTTCCTTAATGGCTGCCTCCTGGACCCAGTATTAGTTACCTGAATTAACAAATTCAAAACAAATGTGTATTTTATTTATTTACTGTTTTAGGAATTTTTTTTATATTCGTGGAAGTAATTTTTTTTATTGTTTTAAGTTAACATTTACTTAATATTTATGTAAACATTTATAAAAATAAACATTTCCCTTCAGCTTTTTGAATAAACTGAAGAGAAAAATATAATTTTCTTTTCACAGATCCATGTTTTTTTTTAAACTTTTGTACTTAAACCGTTCAAATACTTCAATAACACAGGGTTGTGATACATGAATGGAAAGCTGGTTAAATGAGGAAGTTTTTCTAAAACCCGGAAATCTCAGATCCTGCCCATTGAGGAGTAACGCTGGAAAGAAATATCAATAAAATGTCAGGAAATTTAGAATTGCCTTCTTTTTGTAAGATATACATACTTACATTCATTCATTTTTACGTTTACTCCCAACTAGTCTTATAGTAAATTTACTCAGCTTTCGATTGGTTTCACTCCCTTTCTAGTAGTATCACCTGGGACGGAGCTACAACGATTATGTTTCTAAAAAGTACGTTTGTCTCGAAAAAACAATAAAACGACGTTTTCTCCCTTATGGGCGAGAATTCGGCAAATCGTCATAGAACATTTTTTGTTCCCCTAAGGGTCCTCTATCACCCCTCACAATATGACTAGACATTTACGGGACACCCTGTATATATTCATACAAATTTGAACCACCGTTATTTTCGAGCTCTATGGGTTCTGAAACGTAAAATGTTCTAGACGGCACTTTCCGATTGTGTCATGAGGTCAACCTCTTAAGCGGGTTTCCTCCCTATGGATGGAGGGAGGAACCGCGATAAAAAGAACTGATCCACATGGAAGACGCTTCATCTCAGAGAGAGCCCCTCCTCATCCCCCTGATGAAGGCTTGTAAATCAAGCCGAAACGTTGGCAAATATAGCTCATTTTTGTCTACTAAAAATATTAATTTTATAAACTCTCATGAGCGAACCCCGAAAATCTTCACTTTTGTTTAACTATCTCTAGAAAATAATTTTTTAAGATATTTTAATCGACTTCGAAAAAAAAATCCGGGTGAACAAGGAGATGTACTCAGAGAGAAAATATTCTAAAGAAATCGCTATCTATGGACAGAATATATCTTCGAAGCTCAACAAAGAAGCATTCCGTTTTGGGCGTCATCCTCCCATTCAATATTTGTTCAGTAAGCAAACTGAGAAATAGGTTTCCCTCCAGACCAAATATTTTCTCTGGCCTTTTATTAAAAAAAATATTCAAATTAGGAATGGGATATGATTTCAATGAAAGTATAATACTTATGAAGAAAAATGTAAAAATATTGGAATAGTCTGAATGAGAATGATCTTTTTTTCTCTTACTTTTGTTTTAGAATATATATATATAAAATAAAAATGAAACGGATCGCATTTTGTATGCGGAAGATATATGAGAAAACAACGCTTATTGGGGGCCTTAATCAACGCATAATAGCATCCAAAACAATGATTGTTAGGATTTGCAATGATTGTGCGTTTGTGTTCGCTAATATCAGATAAGGTTTATCCGATTTAGGTGAGGTTTTCGCTAATATATTGTTGTAGCCTTCACTTAACATTTAGTGTTTGTTTCATGTCGATAGGTTCGTAAATAAAAAAATCACCAACTTTTTTAAATCGTGGTTCATGATTAAACGAGTGATACGTGAATTACTCATATAAAATTAAAGAGTGATCACTCATCACTCATCCCCATTAGAGTAATGAGTTGTTTAATCATTAATCATCACTCATAGTCCATGAATATTTCACTCTTTGCCGTTTTTCATTTACTTTCGTAATTGCCCAACATTGATCCACTCCATACAAAAACTGGAAGATGAATAATCCAATATTGATATTTTCGGTCAAAAAAAAAAAAAAAGAACAATCCGATACTACTGTTATTACAATCAAGATATCCAAACGAATTCCCTTTGCAACCCAGTTATTTTCATAATAACTGACAGGCCATTAGTAAAGACTACCATTAGCTTGAGAGGTTTTTCCAGGTAAGCTGAGAAAACCCTAACACTGCCAGCTAATGTAATGAGCTTGCCACAAGGAAGTGGCTGTACTCTGTATCTTATTTCACTGTCAGCTGGTGACAAAAATTATTATATTCACGTTATTTATTCATAGATCTCTCGTAAATGTATCAATTATACACAACATAAACAAATGCATAATCATCCATTAAATATTAATTTGTTACCTAAAATTTGTGTTATTATTAGAAGTAAGAACTATAATTGTACAACTGATAATTAATATTATTCATTTAAGTTATGTGTATGTGTACATCCATATATATATATATATATATATATATATATATATATATATATATATATATATATTATTGCAGTTGCAGCCAATAGGTCATAAATATACTCCTTTCACTTCATGTTTTTTATTATTTTCACCCTAAACGGTGCACTTTCCTTTTTATTTTATCAAATAAATCTATATCCTTACTTGCTCAATTGTTCCCGTCCTATTTCCTCTGGTGTACCACAGGGAAGTATTCTCGGTCCTATCCTTTACCTTCTGTACACCGCTGACGTTCCTACCCACCCAAATACTCATCTAACGACATATGCTGATGATACAGCCATTTTTTCCTCCTCCCCTGATCCCGAAGCTGCTTCCCTTCACCTGCAGGAACATCTAGACTCTGTTGAGGATTGGTGTAACAGGTGGAAAATCCATGTGAATCCAGAGAAATGCAGCCAAATAACATTCACTCTCAATAAAAGGACTTGCCCACCAGTTCACATATCCAGTCAAGAACTTCCTGTATCCAACGAAGTGCGCTACCTGGGATTAATACTAGACAGCAGACTAACTTGGAACCCACACACCCGATTGAAAAGACAGGAACTGAACAGGAGATACGGACTACTTCGACGACTATTGGGACCTTCATCAAAACTCACAATACAGAACAAACTCACTATATACAAAACCATCAACAGACCTATTTGGACGTACGGACTGGAACTGTGGGGAACAACCAAAAGATCAAATATACAGAGAATACAGGCATTCCAATCCAAAGTCCTACGCAAAATAGTTAATGCCCCTTTTTACGTTTCCAATAAAACCCTTCATCATGACCTCAAAATCCCTTTCATCCATGAACTAGCTAAATCCCGATTCCTAACCTTTCACTCCAAACTATCTGCTCATCCCAATCCCAGAGCTCAATCCCTCTCCTCTCAATCCCACCCCGAAAACCCTCCTAGGAGGCTAAAGAGATCTTGGCCTCGTGATCAACTTCGCACTTAAAGGACAAATAAAAGCGTTTAACTAGGAAGTGTCAATTATGATTGGCTCCTTCCAAATTTCTATTTAAATTATATTTTATCATTTCATTTATTGTTTTTTTTTTCCCCTATTATTATTCTTATTATTATTTTTTCCCCTTTTATTTATCTTTTTTTTTTTTTTTTTTTTTCTTTTAATAATTTAAATATGTACTATTTTTTTTTCTTTTCTGTAACCTCATTATGTGAAATAATAAAAATGTCTTTATCTATCACAATTAACCAATGTACTGTATTATTTGTGCAGATGTTAATAAACGCTTTATTATAAAAAAAAAAAAAAAACTTGCTCAATTGTTCATCAAAATCTCTTCATAATATCCCTCCTCCCTACATTTTGGCTTGTAGGTATTATTCATTTTGTCTTCCATTGTTGACCTCCAAGTTCTAATATTATTGTTGTTGTAGCCAATAGGTCATAAATAAATTCCTTTCAGTTCATGTTTTTTATTATTTTCACCCTAACCGGTTAGGTCCCATAAGTAACCCATAAGGAACGGACTTTATTTTATTTTCCACATGACAACTGTACATAGCACATATAATATAAAAATATATCAGTCCCGTAACAGGCCACAAGGGCCCAGAGGGGCAGATACTATAGAGGTATCTGATTCATGACCACACGGCACACAAGGGAGATAGTGTGGTCAGTCCTATGCTCCGGCCGCCTGATTTTCCCCTTGGCTGCTTCGACTGCTATAGTCATTAGCACCCAAGGTACCCATTATTAAATTAATTAAAGGCTGGGTTGGCCTAGGGACGGTCAGGGAGGCTAAATTCAACCCATGAGCGAAGACACTAGAAGAAAAAATCTTTAGTGCTTGCTCGGGATTTGAACTCAGGACCTCCAACTTATTAGTCCAGTACTCCACCACTGAGCTAACCTCACCCCCACATAGCATATATATGTATATATTGTCATTGTACAATGTTATTGCTGTATTAAAAGTCTGCTACCGGACAAAGAACGCTGTTATGTAAATTTCTTCTTGAGTTAAATAATGGCAATGAGATTAAGTAACAAGAGGTGAGATTAAGTAACAAGAGGTGAGATTAAGTAACAAGAGATGAGATTAAGTATTTGAATATGTGAAATAAAAATAAAACACTTTTTTTATTGTATTATAGAAAGATCGATTCTTTAGAAGATCGGCAATTGGAGATCGATTATTTAAAAATATTTGGCCTTGAAGTTCTATTTAATTAATCGATATATCTTGTTAAAAAGTTCCATTCTGATCACCCGTCTCTAATGTACAGTCTTGGATCTTAATCCTGACTTAAATGTTTAAATTTTACAAATGCATTTTTGTAGCCTAAGTTTTTTGACTTGTGTTCATTTCTGGTCGATATCATCAAAGCGTTTTTTTGAAGGAGATGAGAAATCGCGCTATAGGTCTTGACTCACGTGATCACTAATAGCGTTTCCCTGTCCAACGTCTTGACAAGAGTTTGTTTTTGTTTACTCATCTTTTTTATTTATTTCTCTTTGTTTTCCCCTGACTTCCTGAAGGGGAATTACCGTGTTCACGAGGCGTTACGTCTTGAAAGCTAATTTACAAGACCAAGGCCAGGAGAATCTGCTTCCAGGAGTGAAGTCGGTATTGGCCCGGCTCCACTGATTTTAATTAGAAGGCTTATTTTCTTATTTGTTTTTTATCTTAATTTAATTAGTTATTTTTATTGATTTAATTTCTTTATTTTTTACAGTGGGTAGTATTAGTTTCTTTTAGCACTTTCCTCCGAAGGAAAGTAGCTATTGAGGTTGGACTCATGACGGAATTTTCGAAAAATTTCTTCAAATCTTTATCGATCCTACCTAGTAGACACCGAAAATGACCCCCGTTAAAATTTATATATATATATATATATATATATATATATATATATATATATATATATATGCATATATATATATGTGTCTGTTAACACGATAGCGGCCAGAGTTTTTGTTTTTTCGTCACGAAACTTGGTGTATAGCATTCAATTAGCAAACGATTGAACGAGTTCGTTAACCACTAAAGTCGGCCCACCGGAAGGGGGGGTTTACCCCGAACCCAAAACACTTATTTGACTATGTCAGCCATAATATTTGTTATATTTCAACGAAACTTGGTATTCGTAATGGTAATATAGAGAGAAAAGTGAGATATAAAAATGAACTAAATGGGTTATTAGAAGGGGGGGTTTACTCCGGACCCACAATACCAATTCGCCACTACCAGCCGTGATTTTTGGTATATTTCGACGAAACTCGGTATTCGTAGTGCTAATCCAGAGGTAAATGTGTGTTGTAAAAATAAACTAAATCGGTTCATTAGAAGGGGGGGTTTACTCCGGACCCAAATTCCTAATATACTCATACCGGTCGTAATTTCTGCTGTATTGTAACGAAACGCGGTATACGTCGTGGGTAACTCATTAGAAAGAAGTGTTGTAAAAATGAGCTGAATCGGTCAATCGGAAAGCGGGGGTTTAATTTGTAATATATTTGAATAGAAAAGCCGGCAGACGTAGGTTCACAAAGCCGCCGCAAGAGCGCTTTCTACCACTAGAGTGACTGTGATCTAACGCAGGAACAGGATACATCCTGCGTTAGATCAAAATACGATAATATGAGGATTTTTGTATTTATTACGTAGTGTAGTAGGTACCATGTGTAAACATAACTCTGGAAGCAGATTAATAATTGATCAGTTACTCATTACAAAATGAGAACTATTCGCGTTTTTATTTTATTTATGTAGGATATTTTAAGCAAATTGTTCTGGAAAGCAGTCTACACTACCCAAATTCTGAGGAAAGTGCTTAGTTATGCAGCTCCTGCGTGACGGACTTTTTTTTTTTTTTAAATTAATACTTGCCTCTCATTAAAATAAATTCCGTTGGTCAAAGAGTTGAACGCCTTTGCGGGTTCCCGACATAAGTAGATAAAATTCAAATGTTTAGTTAGTCTGTGGGATCTTCGGAAATAGTAATTTCACCAGAAAAAATGTTTTGTGTTATTTTAGACACGTTGATATGGGGAACAGGGTTTATATTTGGTATTTTTTCCTTTTAATTGTTTATATAATATTTCTTCTAAGGGAAACGAACCAAGATGTTAATATCCTACTTGCTTATAAAGAGAGTACCTAAAAACTGGTAAGAGAAGCCGATTTTTCCGGACCATAAAGCGTACCAGCTGGCGAAAGCTAAGTTCACTTTTCGTTTTAGATAAACAATTTTTTTTGCTAAGGCAATTTTTTAAAATTTATTTATTTTTTCATAAATATTTAGCTCTGTTCGCACATAGACATAAAAATTAAATCACCTTGCTGTGTACTCTCAATAAATAAATAAAATATACTCTGCTAAATTTTAACAATATATATATATATATATATATATTGTCGAGAAGGACACACGCTGAAAGTATTTTTGACTAAAAAATCATCAAAATCGGACCACGTTTGATGCACTAGAGCGCACAAAGACAAGTATATACACATACTTGAAAAGTTTACATTTATGAAACTGTTGTATTTCATAAGCGGCATTCCTCCCAACAGAAGTATAAAGTAAATGCTCAAACGAACGAACCTATTTTAAGCAATAGAAGATATTCAAAGACCATTACTAATTCTACTTCTTGTAATGAATATGTAATCGGCGAAAAGGCAGTATCTGACGATTATCCCCGATAATTCTCTGATTATTATCGGTTTTATTTCTGTTCCAACCTATGATTGCTCTCTACGATAATCTAGCCATGAGCAAACTATTCAAAAACTAGTTTTTATAATAATTATAAAACTATCAGTGCTCCATTTTTCTTGCCAAATTTCCTAGCTGCTAGTTTGACATACATTTTTAAAATGATTTTTCAAGCTAATTATTTTTTTTTAGGTTATTTCTGATATTGTCATAGACTGATATGATAAAGAATAATCCTCATTTTCCATAAACAATTATCCAGTATTTTTTTCTGTCCTCCTGCTTTTAGGGTTTGATGTCTGTAAATTTTATCGTCCATGAGATCTGATGACCAAACAAGTCGTAGAATTTGACCTATTCAAGCAGACCTCCTGGGACAAGAACAATTTTACGTAACCACTGATTTTTTATTAATTTTGAACGATGATAGCTCTTAGGAAAGACATTAAAGAAGAAGAAAGTCTTTATTTAAAACAAAAAAATAAAGACCCCCAAATGTATTGGGTTGCTGCCCAAATGTATTGGGTTGCTAAAAACACAGCGTACTTATCAATCTTTCGAAAATTCATTTCAATTGGTTAAAATATGGTTTATTTTAAAATTAATTGGGAGTTTTGCCGAGAAAATAAATTTTGGTGACGAAATAATAAAAAATAAAATAAAATAATAAATAAGCATAATAAAATAATAAATAATGTTAACAAACCGAACATATCGTCGATACAAGATTCGAATGTGAAAAAACGCGTTTTTCATTTTCAATTTTTCGTATTGCTTTTGGACTGATGTACGTTCTATCAAACTCTCAGAAATTAAAGAAAAATAATTATCAATCAAACTAACGAATGTGCAGTAAGTCTAATTAAAATATATCATAGGATAAATTATATATAAAGTCTATAAGGTACCAAACCATTTTTCACATCCGATACTTAGCATTTGTATCGACGATATATTGCACCAAATATATCATAAACGAAGCATTCTTGTATTCAATTTTCGTTTTATTTTTTTAAAATAAAAAATATATAATAATATTTGTCCTTCAAATCATCTTTTATTGCTACTATTTCCAAAATTATATTATTTTCATCTATGATTACTATTATTTATTCATTAATGCGATATTATTTTATTTATAGTTGACGATTTCTTATTGACCTTCATATTTGAAAATCGCCATTCTTTTTGCAGCGTGGGATTCTTTATATAACTTTTGTTAGGTTTGTAGACATTGTATTACACTTTCGTGTGGATCACTTTATGTGGTTTCATGACACTTAGACACGCCGGACCTCCACGAAAATCGCCATTGTTGCAGTCCAGCAATGTAAATAAATAGTAATTATAATAATAAAAATTTAACTTTATTTTATTAACAAAATAGATGTTTTGAACAGGTTATCTAAAGGTTACAACTTTTTTTTCTGGCCAGAATTGAGCTAACGCCTTTCAATTGTTGAAAAAAAAAGAAGCCAGCCAATGTAGGATCTCCCCATGGTCTAGTGGCTGACGCCTTGAATTCTCCACGGTAGATGATGGTTCGAGTCCCACCTGTAGGAGGCACTATTTCACCTACGGGGTCCACTGAAAGATCCCTGCTCCACCACGGATGTTTAGTTAGGGTGGAAAACAATAGATAGCTCGGTGCTAAAGGCCTGAATAAAAAATGCGAACTCACGACCTATGGCAAGGAGTGCTCACGACACATCACTCACGGCCATTGGGATTGCAATTTTATAGTGAAATAACATAGTCAATGTTACAAGTCCCTTCGAGAAGATGCTCTGATGTGATGTCGACATTTATTGGCGGCAAAACCTGTTGGCGTCATACGGTCGACGCCATAATCGGTTGCCGTCCCTATAGGGAGGACACGAACCAAAAACGCAAAATGAAAAATAAAACAACACATAACAGGTGCAAATGGTCCAACTAAGACGAAGAAGTCCTAACTTTATCATGAAAACACTTCGAACTAAACCTGACATTCTTGTTGTCCTTTTGTTTTCGTGTTGGACCTAGTTTTTATCTAGATTTTTATTGAAAGTTGATTTTTGAATAGGAAGGCCCAGACTAGCTAAATGACCTGTAGAGGGGGGGGGGTGATTTACAAAAGCTAAGAGTTCGCAATTGGCGGACCCTCGCTTAAGACAGAGAGGAATGGTCAAAGATGGTGGTGGACGCCCAGGTCCTTCAAAACTGTAGCAACCGATTGTTTGTTTGTATGAGGGGACGCGCATGCATAGGTGAATATGTTCGTGTTTGAGAACAAAAAATAGATTAATAAAATAGTACTAACAAACATAAAAAATAATGAAAACACAATAAAAAATGTCGACATGAATGGTAATTAAGAAAAGCACACCCTAAACCATGATCATAGTTTATTTGATAGGGTGCTGACAAACATGAGGTTTTTAGCCCTAAATACAACCAAACTAGAAAACAACGCATATTCTGTATGCTTGTTTTAATGCTTTCTCTTCATCGGAATTCTATTCAAGAATCTTGAATTCATTAATAATGTTTTAACGCTTTCAGTTAACAATTAGCAAAAATAATCATCCATATAAGTGAAAGGAGTTATAATCAGAATAGAAAAGCGATGTTATAAAAAAATCACGCTTCACTGCTACACGCTACTTCCTAGGCATATTGTTCATATCACAATACAGAAACATTTCCAACACGCCATGTTCCAGAGATATTCAGGATGTGTTTCCGGTATTCAGTGGACGGCCAGATATGATTATCTTTCAATCAATTATCAATGATTATGGTTGATGCCAAAATAATGCAGGGTTTTCGTATTCAGTAAAAATAAGCCACAAGTTATTAGTTGTATCTTATAATTTTTTGTTTTGTTTTTTCCCTATCGGCTCATCAACATCTAGTCCATTAATTCTCGACTATCTTTAGATTGCCACTCTTCCTAAATATCCATAATGAGGTGCAGATAGTGGTGATAAGAAGTCAAGAAATGGCTGGAATTCGACTAAGAGGAAATGTCAGATTTTCAGGAAAAATCTATGCACCGAACGTTACGGCATGCTCAGCCGTTACAGCTGAAAAATCAATATGCGAAGTGATAGATAGATAGAATCGAGCCCCCCCCCCCCCTAAGAAAAAAGTTACTCGATCAAAAAGATGTGCCCCTGATAACCTGCTGGGTCTCCTATAGTAGCCCTGCATCCTTGACGAACCCTCTGATCTTCTGAGGTGTAAGTTCAGAATCTCTTCCCAAGTTATTTTCGCAATGCCAAGACCAGAAAGCCCCTTCTTGCGAGTACAGTACAACGACAAAATATATATGTACAGATGTATCCTCCTCTATCTCACACATCCCGCTTTCATCTTTGAATGACGTGTGTAAAGAGCAACAGTCTCCCTCATAGTCTTCCTATGTCGGGACATAATGTTCTTTGATCGTTTCCTATCTATTTTGCTTAGGAAACGTTTTGAATGTCTTTTCTTTTGGATTATTTTCCAAATGCCTAGGTTTTTTGTCCTCGCCAAGTCACCAATAATTCCTTTGGCAAGGGCTAGAGATACTCCACAGGCTGGTTCTGGTCCACACAGGAATTCTTTGGACCCCTGCCTTGCCAGTTGAGTTTGAAGGGTTCAGAGCACAACTATACCAAGTCCATTTTTGGCATTTTTTGTTCTAATGGCGTTGAAGAGTATAACTAAAATTGCTCTTTTCAGTGCTACAGGAGACTAAGTCCTAACTTCAGTACAAGTAAGCCAAGTCAAAACTATTTTATGAGCAAGGCATTACATAAAAAATGTCATTGTTGGCGAATTACTGGATGGTGGAAAATTGATGTTCCAAGGATGAAATAATGGTCGAAAATTCCCACAAGTGTTTTATTGGCAACCACAACTGTTTTATTCATGCCAATAAAACACTTGTGGGAATTTTCGACCATTATTTAATCCTTGTTAAATAATGTCAGTGTTTAAGTTCAAATCTTTTTAAGACTTATACTGGTCAATAGGATTTATACAACGTATGCAATTAGACGCTTAATACTCATTTTCAGAAAACTGTACAACTTGGACTTGGTCTAGTTGTGCTCTGATGTCTCCATTTCCGATATATTGTTTTCTTCAATCTGCTCTATATATTATGTCTTCTTCACTATTTGAATATTTTGAAGTCTACCTGAAAACTGCCATTGAAAACAACTGTTTTCATTTCTCAGAAAGCCACATTTGAGGGTAATTGTTAAGCATTTAGGGGAAGTATATCAAAGTTGATTTTTGGCATGAAACAGACCTGACTAAGTAGGTTGTATTACAAGTAATCTTAACCCTGATATGTGTGTACCTTATTTTTTTATAAATATTTAGGCTTCAAATTTTTGATAACTTTAGGCTTTAATATCTCTGATGAAGGGCTTGATAAAAATCTCATTTTTGTATATGTAATGCTTAGTTGTAACATAAAACTACTGTAAAAATTT
The DNA here is from genome assembly GCA_946811695.1 of Gonocerus acuteangulatus. Lineage (NCBI taxonomy): Eukaryota > Metazoa > Arthropoda > Insecta > Hemiptera > Coreidae > Gonocerus > Gonocerus acuteangulatus. The sequence goes on from OX328130.1 coordinate 58,824,488, forward strand.
CAACTTGTATATTTGAGTACATTCGTAGCTATGAATTTTTGAAAATGGTCCTTTCTGCGCCTATTTAGCATAGCGTAAGCTTGAATAATTCATTAAAATTTTATTATTTGTGAACTTTTTACTATAATTAAAAACTACACTGGTTTTCTTTCCTTTTTAACTTTTTTTTATCCTCTTCCCATGTCACTCATTGGCAGTTCCAACTTTTTTTATCGCTTCGAACAGGCCTATTTCTTTGAGATATTTTAGTACTTTTTCTATTGATGTTTATTTGTCCTCTATTATTTGATCCATGATTCCTCCAATGTTGTCTCTTTCCTCCCTCGGTCATATATTAGAAATTGCATCAAAAGTGTTCAACCTTTTAAGATGTGCAGATGCGTTATATTGGTTTGGCCAATTCGTTTCCTTGCCAACATAACTTATTAGTCTAGAGTTCAACTGTTTTGAGCTGGATGTTGAGGGGTGGCCAGCTAATTTTTGCAGGAATACATTCGAAACAACTCGAATAAAAATAATGGAGTTTGCGTACATCTTAAAATCCCTCAAACGATTTTTCTTTTTGTTAATTTAAATAAAATTGAAAAAAAAATCACGTTTTTTTGTACATTATTCGCTCCGAAAATATTCAAGTTAAAGACCTTCCCAAGGCACCAAAAGATTTGTAATAACATTTTCTATAATGCCCTGTTATTTACTAATGTTTACATTTATTTGACGCTCAAAAAAAAAAAACAGCAATAAATATTATATTTATTTATTTATCGCACCGAATCTTTGGCGAAGTGCATTTTTTCTATACTTTTCAGTAGAGGGCGATGCAAAATAGGAATAATATATCGTAGCAATAAATATGAAAAAAGGTTAAAAATTAGAACCTTTTTAAATCATTTTGTTCTGCCGGTTAAAATACATTTAGTAGTATTTAATATATATATATATATATATATATATATATATATATATATATATATATTTATATATAACTTGTATTTATGTAACCCTTGCCAATTAATTATATTTAAAAATATTTTTGGAGTATGCTATTTCGAAATAAATCAATGTGTATATAAATATTAATAAATAATATATATATATATATATATATATATATATATATATATATAAATAATCCAAGTGAAATAACAAATTTGTTTATGATCTTTTGTACAGTGTTAGCCCCGACATGAAGAATTAATATTCTGTCTAGATTTTGAAGCACATAAGTACAAAACCATATTTTATATTATATATAAGAGTATGGTTTTATACATATACATGTGTGTGTGTATAAATAAATAATTATGTACGTATTTTATATTCTTTGTTTAATCTAATTTTCAAGAAAATATCTGAATCCGATATAATGGATAGTGCACAAGATATATTTAGGTATATAATAAAATCTTTTAATATAAGTTTAATATATATATATATATATATATATATATATATATATATATATATATATATATATATACGTTGTATTGTAGTGTACCTACCTTTGTGATCATGCTGTCGTGAGGTTGATAGCAGACTGAAGCGATTCCTAGCCTCTCAGACCCTATATAGGGGGAGACCTCCTTCTCCCACCCACCCCGCGTCTGCTTCTCGCAGGAACGCAGTCCTTAGCGATTCAAGTTTAAAAAAGCCCGACACGCAGGACCGGCGTACATTGGGGCAAACGAGGAAAAAAAAATCCAAAATGCAATGTCCATTTCTGGAGTTAAATTTTACGGCTTTATATTCTTGATAGTCAAAGAATGAAACCCTATTCGCTTGTTCCAAACAAAACATTTTTTAATGCTGAATTTATCGTTTTACTTGCTGCTGTATGATTATTCCTATTTCTTGTACCATTATTTTGAGCTTGCTAAACCACATTTGGTTGATCGATTCTTTTCATCCTTAAAGTTGGCATGAAGACGAACTACTTGATAGCAATAGCTACCCATACAAAAAAGTTATATGAGCGGAAACCTGTCACACAGGAAAACAAATTTGAAACAAGCTTTTAGAAAAGCTCTTAGCTTATATTAGCTTAGGGTGGTGGCAATTGATCTAGGACCGGGATGGGTCAGAGAATATATTACTATAAGTTCAGTTTCACCTTTTTGCCCTTTTAGTAGTTATTGTGATTTATGTGAAATTTTTCGCATAATATTGACGAGAAAGAAAGGGTTGAAAGCATGTATAAAAATTTACAAGTAACCAACATGCATTTTGTTGAGATAAAAATATCAATTAGACATGCTCTTAAACATGTTGGACGGGAAGGTAGCCCAAGCTTTAACAGGCACTACATCATCAACTAACTGCTTCGTTTGTAAAGCTCGTCCATCAGAAGTGATTCCAAACTCTAAAAATCAGTTCAATCAATTGAAGAAACCCCCCAACTAGGTTCATCGCCTCTGCACGCACGTATAAAATTTATGGAATTCATCATTCATCTCGCCTATATTTTTAAGCTCAAAAAATGGAGAGCCACAAATACTCTTCCAATTAAGCTAATTCAGGAAAAATTCATCAAAAAACTTGGAATCCGTGTCGATTAAGTACGACAGGGATATGGTTCTTCAAATACAGGAGACACCTTCAGAAGATTCGGTAAAAATGAAGTTTCACGCCCTCAAAACCGATTTCTTTCAAATTTTCTGACAATAACGTATTTTGATGCACTAAACACGAATACGTTAAAAAAAAAAACCTTCGCATTTAACTAGGAAAGAAGTTATTAAGCTCTAAAGTTAATAGAATAATTAATACAATTCTATTAATTTCAGCGAGTTGGATTGACTGGGGTTTTGTTATCTTCTTGAGCGAGCGTAGCGAGAGGAAACGCATAGCATGTATGCCCTTAAGCAACAGGTGACGACGGGTGAGGATGCCCTTAAAATTAACATATTTTTGAATAAATTGTTTCTGAACATTTCAAATGAGAGTTCTCTGTTTCCCAATGTTACATATCTGCGCATGCGCGTGTTTACAAATACGCTGTTGACGCCTAGTTTTATAACCTTCCGAACAGTGAACTTTAGTGCTTAATATTATATTCTATTAATTTTTAGCGAGTTGGATTGACTGGGGTTTTGTTATCTTCTTGAGCGAGCGTAGCGAGCGGAAACGCATAGCATGTATGCCTTAAAGTCGTCATTTATGCCTTAAATTCGTCATTTATGCGTTAAATTAGTTGTTAACATTAGCTCTCATAACCCACATAACAGTGAACTTTAAATAAATAAATGAAATAAATGAATAAATGAAAAGTTTTATTCTTATTCCGGGACAGAAGTCCCATAGGACTTTAGTGCTTATTAGTTCTTTCGTAGTTAAATGCGAAGGTTTTTTTTTTTTTTTTTTTTTTAACGTATTCGTGTTTAGTGCATCAAAATACGTTATTGTACAAAATTTGAAAGAAATCGGTTTTGAGGGAGGGAAACTTCATTTTTACCGAAGATTCTTTGCCTATCCATCTTTGACAAGAGAAATAACAAAAATCAATAAGAATTTGATTCGTAAATTTTCAGTCACTCTTGAGGCTATAAACAGTCAACATGTAATTGACCCAATCAAATTTGGGTTTGAAAACGCGCAAGACACTGCAGAATGGGTTTTTCAACTGTACCCGTGGCACTATATGCCCACAACAGTACACTGGGGTTTCATCCATGGTACCGAAATAATAGCAACAGCAGCTCTTCCGATCAGACAGCTTTCTGAACAAGCCTAGGAGAGCAGAAATATTACAAAATTTTCAGGCTGAACCACGCTAAACAAATTCTCGGTTTTTGACTAACGAATATGTGATCCACATATGGATTTTAGAATCATCTGATCCACTTATATCATATATCTAGCAAGCGACCTGAACCGAAAAAAAAAACATATTTCCCAGTAAGCGCAGAAGCATTAGAATTATTGATTTAATAAATTCATATATCATTATTATTACTTTTTGATCGTTCTGCTCTATTAAAATATTTTTATATGATTATTTTATTAATATTTTTCATAATAAAATGGCTCAATTCATGTTTTTAGGATGATTGCGAAATGCACTCCCAAAATAAATCTAAGTGTAACAGTTAATTTTTAACTGTTACACTACGATAAGAGAAGCATTAGTATTAATATTTAAAAATAATTTATAAGAAAGGTAGCTAGAAAGTTACAAGTAATTTAATAAACAAGGAAAACATAAAACAAAAGTGTGACTAGACAAAGTGGTTTTAAATTTAAAAAAAAAAACAAAAAAATATTGAAATCGGTTTAGATGTAGAGGCTGTAGACTTTTTCGGAATACAATGTGGAGATGTAATGACTGGGCAGGTGACCACTGACGACCAATGAGAAGCATCCAGGAACAGCCATTTCGCCAGCAGCCGAGCAGTAAGGACCTGAACAGCTTTCAACTATTGCTTTCATTCAATAGCAGGTCCTTTGCTCACTCAGCTTTTCTAAAAGCTAAGCTTTCAGTAGTGCTGGCAGGCTAGCAGGTGGTTAAACACCTTCCCTGGAAGTGGTGTTTAACGGCCCTTATCAGGACCACAACCGAACCTGCCCCAACGGCCTCTTCAGGGCCACAAACAAAACTTAATGGACCACTCTAAGATGGACACGGAGGAGACTGCCAAGGCGCTTAAACGCAGCCTGCCCGATGCTGAAGGTTACAACCTCCCTAAAAAATTCATAGCTCACCCGAAGATGCCCAGCCCGCCAAAGACACAAGTGCAGAACAAATTTTCCCCACTTACTGTGGAGCCGAATACATCTTCTACTCAGGAAAAAACCCAAACAGAGGCGAAGACCCAGAAGAAGAAGAAGGAGAGACAGGCGCCATTCTTCATTACGCCTGCTTTAGCCGCAGCGAACCTGAAGCAGCAGCTTTATGCCAGAGGGGTCACAGACTTTGTGATATCCAACGGCGAGAAGGAGACAAGACTCTTCACCAAAAGTGCCAGTGATCACGAAACGGTTTGGAAGATGCTCATGGAGGATAAGAGCGTCACCTTCCATACATTTGCCCCGAAAAACAAGAAGCGGGATAAGAGATATATCCTCCATGGGTTTGACATAGACCACCCGCTTCCCGAAATAACAGCGGAGCTGACTGAGAGACTTCCAGGATTTGAAAAGGCATCCAGGCTAACCAGGAACATGGAGGACGGGACTAAGACAGAGCTTAGTCAAATCCTTGTAATAACGGGGCCCGAGGTCACCCTGCAGAAGCTTCAGGAGCTCCGTCACCTCGACCATGTAGGGTTCAAGGTGACCGCATTTAGGACAGGGGGTGGCCCTGTCCAATGCTTCCACTGCCAGGCGTTTGGGCACACAGCGCTCTACTGCGGATACCCAGGGAAGTGTGGCTGGTGCGGCGATTCTCACTGGACCCGCATGTGCCCGAGGACGGCGAAACCAAAATGTCAGCAGTGCGGGGAGGGCCATACCACATCCTACAGGCTGTGCCCCAAGCGCTTGGAACTTGCCAAGAAGGCCACCGCAAAGAGGATGGAGACACCCCACTCAAGAGGAGCCCAGCTGATGCCCGAGCCCACAAGACGACCTCCAGCGACGCGAGTCAGCAGCGGAATCTCGTACTCCATGATGTCCGGCGGAGCACCACCACCACTACTGACCTCACCTCCAGCAACAGAGACACCCGGAATTCCAGTTCAAACCACGCAGCAGCCGCAGGGAATGAGCATGGACGCGATGTTCAAGCTCGTCATGGGTCTTATGGAGACGGTGACGAAGATGATGACCAAGGTCGACAGGTTGGTTGACCTGGTGATGCCCTCGAAATGATCGGGCCCATCGTGGTAAATTACAACATCCGCAGCCTTCGACCTAAGATGGCTAAGCTGGAACATCTTCTCCAGACTTATTCCCCAGCAGTGGTGGCCATTACGGACTCCCAGCTGCGCCCCCTAGATCGGCCTTTCTTCGGAGGATATACCTCGTACAGGTGTGATCCGGAGGAGCGCTGCTGCTCGTAAGAAGAGACCTGCCATCGAGACTCCTCGAGCAGCAGCCCACCAGTACTGGGACCCAGGCAGTGTCCGTCACGGTCCGCCTTAGGAGACGTTACACTTTCACGTGTGTCTACCGAAGGCCCCGAGCACCCCTGGCGGCGACCAAGGCACTTATCACAGCTGCATCGCAGGAGCCACACCACATCATTGTCGGGGACCTCAATGCCCGACACCCAGTCTGGCTTTGCTCCTCGGCAAACGAGCTGGGGCAGTACATAGTGAGGACGAGCATCGGAGTTCTTCATCCGGGGATCCACACATTTAGACATGATGCGAACCCCGATTGGACGTCGACCCTGGATCTCCTCCTCACTAAGGATCTGCATGCAGTAACGCGATGCCGTGCCCTGGACTATGGTCCTTCAGACCACCACCCGGTCCTGTTCGAGATTGAAGGGGACCCGCCAACAGCGCTGCCTACGAAGTACCTACTTCACAAGGCAGACTGGAAAGGATACCAAGAGGACATCCTCTCCGACCTGCCTCCAATTGGGACCTATGGAGCTGCTGCCGACCTCGACGAAGCCGTCTCAAGCTTCACCGAAGTCATCCAGTCCGCCGCCGACCGAAGGATTCCTAAGTTTGTCCCGAAGCCCATCCACCAGCGAAGGCCACCTGCCCACATCACCAGGCTGATCGGGATGCGGAACAATCTCAAGAACATCTGGGCGCGGACGAAGGACGGCACCCTGAGGGCCCCTATCACTGCCATGACCCGGCAAATTGCGCGGCTGTCTGCGCAATGGAAAACGGCCCTCTGGCACGAGCAGCTCCGGCGGACCCACGAGGACACCAGGCAGTTCTGGCGGCTCCTTCGCTGTACGGTCACCAAGCGACAAGACATCCTCCTCTCCGACGGCGATCACCTCCTGTCACCGGCTGAGCAAGCTGAAGCCCTTGCCGATTACTACGAGGAGAACGACCGCCGGAGAACCGAGAAGTCGCTGAGGCTTGATGGTGACTCCCAAGACCTCCCCAGGACCCCGTTGCACTTCACCTACAGGCAACTGGAATCGGCGCTGAGGCGAACAAAGGGAAACAAGTCCTCCGGATTGGACGGTGTACCTTACGTGATGCTGAAGATGCTCCCTAGGAAAGCTAAGGCCTACCTACTGAAAGTCTTCAACACAGCCTACCGCACTGGACACTTCCCCGAGGCATGGAAGCACGCCGTGGTGGTCCCTCTTCGCAAACCTAAGAAGCCAGGAGACAAGCCCGAGCACTACCGGCCGATAAGCCTGCTGAGCCACATGAGCAAGATCTTCGAAAAGTTGATCCTTTCTCATGTGTTAAAGCACTGCACGGAGGCGAACGTGATCCCCCAGGAACAGACTGGCTTTCGGCCCGGGCTCTCCTGTGACCACCACGTCACCAAGCTCCAGAAAACCGTGTCCGCCGAGCTCAACAGGAACAGAGCGACGGCTTTTATCTCCCTGGACTGCACACAGGCGTTCGACTGCGTATCCCACCAACTGCTTCTGCATCAGCTGCGGTGATACGGATTCCCGGCATAACTCTTCAAGATTCTCGAGTGCTACTTGTCAGGAAGAACGTTCTCCGTCAGGATTGGTGGTGAAGTATCCAGCAGTCGACCGTCTACGTGTGGAGTCCCCCAGGGATCGGTGTTGGGTCCAGTGCTGTTCACCATCTACACCGCCCATATCGTGAGGATGCAGTTCCCTCATGTTGCCTTAGCTGCCTACGCTGACGACATTGGCGTCTATTCCTCCAGCTTCAACGCCGGAGTAGCCCTTAAGAGGGCCCAGTCCGCCTGCGAAACCATCGTAGACGCACTTGGAGAGGCAGGAATAGACGTCAATCCGTCCAAGACGGATGCCGTGGTATGCTCCTTCCAGGCGAACAAGGGAGGCAAACCCCGAGGGGCCCTGCCCTCGCATTTCGAGGTCAGGGGCCAGCGGAACAAGCTGTCCACCAAGATCAACTACTTGGGAGTCACATACACCGGCATCTGTCAGTGACGGCCCATGTCAACAGCCGCCTGAAGGAAGCCCGCCAGAAGACGTTCCGCCTGAATCATCTCTTGAGATCGGCCCAGCTGTCGCTTCGGCTGAAGCTGCAGATCTACAAGGCGATCATCAGGCCGACTCTTCTGCATGGGGCGCCCGCCCTGAGGTACATGTACCCTTCCACGCTCAGGCGGCTGCAGTGTTTCCAGAACGGGGTCCTGCTTCGGGCCGTGCAGCACACTACCCTCCGAATGAAGGAGCCATCCCTCCTCCACGATGAGCTGATGCTGCCCTCGGTTCAAGACTTCATACGGAGGCGTCATATTAAGTTCTATGACAGCCTCCGGTACTGTGTGAACCCCCTCTTCAGGGACTTGACACCACCTCCTCTGCCTCAGAGGTGGCAGGGCAGCACCAGACGACTCCTGGATCTCTGCGAAGACACTGCTTAGAAGCAGCTGTATGTACATATAGTACATATTAGTTTTAAGTTTATTTGTTAGTTTTAAGTTAGATTTAAGTTACATCCTTGTATAGTCCCTCCCTATACAACTTTGTGTCCCCCTAGATTTAGTATTTTAGACTAAGTAGGCTTAAGTCCCCCCGATTGTAAATACATCCCCCTTCTAGTACGTAAGCGTAGAATAAGGTGTAGCTCTAAGTCCAGCTCCAGGTTCCAACCCGTTGGGCCTGGAGCTCTCTATGTACATTTAATAAATTTGGGAGGGTGGAAAAAAAAAAAAAAAAAAAAAAAAAAAAAAAAAAAAAAAAAAAAAAAAAAAAAAAAGGCCGGAACACATTCCGATCCGGCGCTCCCTCCAGGACACTTCAGCTCTCTCGAGACCAGACTCCAGCCAGCCATGCACTCAGGACCAAGCAACCGGCGTTCCAGCAGCCACCCAGCCATGCACTCAGGACCAAGGACCTAGCTACCTGCTCGACCTCTCTGGACAAAGTACGAATCCGCCGTCTCGATGTACCCAGTGGTCAAGCCAGCCTCCAGTCATTACACTCCCGACTCCTACTTCCCCCAACTCTAGTCAATACCTGGTTTATTCATTTACTTCCTTACCCCTCTCAGTCCTACTTCGAGGAGCGGCTACGGCTCAGTACCGAACACCTTCTCCCCGACTCAGTGGAACAGCTAACGCCTAGTATCTAGTCGGTATCCCCCAGGTTCAAGGAAGCGCCCTTAACCGGGACACAGTACTTACCTGGCTACCTTCTCCCGACACATCCTTCCAACTCTTCCTAGCCTACCTTTAGTAGCGACACCCATCCGCTACAACAATATCTCGTTTGGCGCCATTTTGAGTGGCCGAGAATTGATGGTCATTGGATCAGATCGGATCGGGTGGGGTCAGAACCAATGTAGGTGCACCCTAAGGAGAAGGATTTGTAATTTAAAAAAAAACTAAATCGGTTTAACTGAAGGGGGGTTCCTAATTTGCCCCCAAGCCCTTGAAATATTTGTTACAATGCAACGAAACTCAGCTTAACTTATGCCCCCGTAAATAGAAAGAAGTGTTGCGAAAAACACGTTTGGTATTGATATGGTTTTCTCCGGCGGTTGGTTTTTTAACGTTCTATATTTCGCAGGGATTACGTCCTGCTACATAACATTGTCGTCCATGATTTTGGTAACTTTTTTATAATTTATTATTTTACAAAAATCTGAGAATACTTAGCTTAACGTATGGGTCCTTGGAGATGTGTCTTTCTGTATCGGCACCTCTCGACACTGTTTGGATTCAATAACGACTAGATTCGACGGTTTTGGCGTAGATCTTCTTGCTGCATTATCTCCTTAACAGCTAGCTCGTAGCCAAGACTTCCAGGTGGCCTGTAGGATAACACCTTCATCTCGGTTTAGTGTCTTCGGTTGTTTAAATATTTCCACAGCCTCTCTGGGTCCGGGACTCTGGCTTGGTCAAAAAGCATTTCTCCGGAACATTCTTCTAGCTACAGCAGACATTTTTGTACGTTTCAGTCGATAATCAGTGTAGTGCTGTCTTATTCTCATAGTTACATACTTCCCACTCTGTCCTAAGTAGAGATCGGAACTTTGCTTAGCGATCGGAACGCGACGATTGCTCCTCGAGTAATGATGGGTGCCTGTTTTTTTTAACTAATGCCTCGGACGTATGACAGTGCTACTGTGTGTCCACGGTATTCTTTTTCGTTTTCCGCTATTTCCTTCTGCTTCTTTCCCATTCTAACACCCTTTTGTCTTGACGTCATTCTTTAGGAAGGTTAGTTCGGTTTGGTGGAACCCTTCGTTTCTAAGTAACATCAAAGCGTTTGGGCAACTCCTCTTTTGTACGTTGGGTGGTAGTGGGACTCAGCATTCAGATATCTTCCGATAGCTTTTGGTTTTTTAGAACACTGTGTCCCCCAATCCTCCGCTACTTTCCTTAACCAGAAGACCCAAAATCGATGGGAAGCATACAGAAAGGCCGGATTTTTTTCGAATTCTTTGGGGGCGCTAGTATGTCGTATGTTGTGGCTTGAGAGTCGCCGCATTTATCGCCTGCCATAAACGCGCACTGTTAACGTTAAAAAACCATCCGCTGCCGAAAGCCGTATCGATTCTACAGGTAGGGAGGAAACTCGCTAAAAATTATTGGCTCTATTCTTAATTCTAACCCAAACTACTTATAGCTTTAAAGTTAATTGTATGAAAATCTAGGATAATTAAAGAAGAATATTTTTCCAGCAGACTATAATAGTTTCTAATTTCCAAAACGATACAATAAACGGTTCGTTAGAGCTAATGGCCTATAATTTCCAACAAGGTCGTATTCCGTTACGCTTTAGTGTGAATTTAATCAAAGTTACATTTTTGTAAACAATCATTCTTCTTCCTATTACTAGTTCGCAATATGCCTGGAACAACGTAGTCCTTGATCAATCCACCTGTAGAAGATGGAAGTCCAAAAGCTGCCAAATAAAAAGTAATTTAAAGTCTATAAGAAGAATGAGCAAAACATTTGAACACAAAACAGCAACTAGAGCTCAAAGCATGTAATCGATGGACTGAAAAACAGCCAAAGAAGTTACTAGCCGTGAAAAATCCCGACCTTGGTCTACGTTAGCGCTTAGTCACTCTCTCCTGAAGCTGATTGTTGGTCACGCATTTCAATAATAGATCTACAACGTGGATTCTAGATCTCCGGCTTAGCTCGTTGGAAACAATGTTGGTGATATAAACGTTAACGATGATTCATGTTGTTGTTGTATAGCTCTGCTGAAAACCCTACTATGCGTCATGGGAAGAATACGCGTTCTTAAACGTTTTCTTGGGACATCTTCAGATCGGTTTGAATAAAACTACATTTTACAACTAAAATTCGTTGTATTTCAACCAACGTTTCGGCATGACATTTAAGCCTTCATCAGGGCTATGGAGAAAAGCGAGAATAGTTCCGTTTCCTGCGGGCTACATTTCTCTGTTTTTGTTGCCCTCTTTTTTTCCCACATATTTTCACTCACTAAAACATTTTTAATTAACTCAGTAACAAATAAATCAATGGTAGAACTCATTGAAGAAAGTCATTGTTGGTAAAAAAATAAAGAGAGATAAAACAATGTAAGTAGCTACAGACATATCTACCTCTCTTACTGGAATATCCAAACTCTTTAAAAAAAATTACACTTAATATTTGCTCTAATATTTCCTACCTACTTGTTATTTGTATATTTCAACTATATGAGTTTGCATATAATAAATAAATAACATATAATACAATGCAAGGTGAGGAATAACCCTTCAAAGTTCAACATATACACTTATTATATAATAAAAGTAAATGTTGAACTTTGAAGGGTTATTCCTCACCTTGGATAGTATTATTAATTAATACCCTTCCCCTTTTCATCAAAATATTTAAATAAATAACTTTTTCTTGGTAAATTTACTAATTTTTTATATATTATCTCCTGTTAAGAGTTTTTGTTCATTCTTAATACAATAGATAAAGTTATTTACGGTAAATAAGACTGAAACTCAGGCGTATCTCTCAGATACAAGGCGACCACCAATGGTAGTTTTAATGGCGCGACCATTAGAGTGGTAATCGAGTAATACATCTCGACTTTAAACATAACATTCTTGCAACAGGCCAATAAGGCTTTCACATAAAATGCCCAAATTTTTAGCAAAGGTTAATGTTAGAGATTATATTTCCCAATTTTCAGATAAGAATCTGAAAGTCTCGTAAATTGAAGCCCATTTTAACGAAGCCTTTTGACATGACAGCTCATAATATTCTCCAACAAAAATTACTACATTACGAAATACGAGGCGCAACACAAGACCTTTTACGAACAAACTTATTAAATTGAAACTATACCTAATGTTCTAGGAGAGTTAGATTTCCTTGCGCACACCAAGTATATTGTTTTAAGTGTTCGCCCGCGTAATCCATTTTTCCTGAGATCATTCCGTAAGCCTAGACCACACTGGTAGACATGTTGAGCGATTTTGGTCTCGAGACGTGACTTAGCTGGTCTCAGGTTGTCTAAGTAGACATGTCTATAGACGAGAGCCCGTCTATTGGCTTGTTGCGAGACCAAAAATCTCATGTCTAAGGTCTCCCGAATGGAATGGGAGACTTTAGACATGTTGCGGAACATTTGGACGTCATCGGCGCCTTGTGGCCAGACATGTCAGAGCCTTTCATCTTATTTTAATTGTCCCAGCCCCCCCCCCCTCCCCATTTTATATCTTAGGGTGCGTTTACACCTGATAGTTATTTCAGGAAATTTATGTCGGACAGAAATTGCGACTAGTGTAAACCATGAGCAATTTATGTCTGAGATATATATTTCTATCCCGAGCAATAAGTGTCGACACTTCTATACCGTCAGGTGAATACGCTGATTATAAAGAGAGAAATAAATGTCAGACAGAAATATCTTGGTTTCTAGCTATATTGCCGAAACTTCTATACCAAGCAGAATGGACTAGACAGGACATATATGTCTGAGTGTAAACAGGCCGGACATTTATTGCAAAGCGAGAACTGTCCTATACATATCCATGACATAAATGTCTAGCTATTTCTGTCCGTATGTAAACTTGCAAGAGAATATCTATCCGACACTTAAATCGCGACATATATCGAGACATATATTTCCTGCCTGAAATATCAAGTGTAAACGCACCCTTATGATATAAAATGTGTAATAATAATTTAACAATAAATAAATAAATATATGTATGTATGTATATGTGTGTATATATGCGTACATACGCCAAAGTACGTATGTTCGTGGGCGTATGTGTATATACATAGTTTAGTTTAGTATTGGTATTGGTATTAGTATAAATTTTCTTATGTAGTATAGTATTAGTAATTTGGAGGCCCGATGGCCGTGAGGGTTAAGGCGTGAGCACTTAACATTCCGTGCCAAAGGTATTGGGTTCGATTCCCACTAGGGGTGGTGGCTTTTCTTTCGAAAAAAAAGAAAAGGCATCAGCCTTATCCTGGCTAGAAAAGGGTGGTAACCTATAGATAACCCGTCCTAAAATTCGTAGTTACTAATAAATGGACGTTAAAATTTAAATAAATAAATAGTATTAGTAATAATATTGCTACAGAGTACATTAGTATTAGTTTTAGCAGATATAGTTTTATTAGTTAAAAAAAAATCTATATATAAAACTTCAGCAGCAATTAAGGTCAACGGAAGCAATCAGCAATAATATTGGTCAATTTCTGCAGAACTATTCCAATTTATAATGCTTGCATTCATTTATTCATTAACTAAGAATTTTATATTGATTTTTAAACATTTTAATAATTTTTTGTTGTATGCATTTCCTTTTATACATTTTTTATAATATTAAAGGTTTAATAAAAAAAATTGTATAAAATAATATTTTTTTTACATACCTTTACATGATGTTTTAATGATGTAATAATCGCTTGGCAAACCTCTGGACCTATTTTCGATATTGCCTGCTTAGATACTCTGAAGGTGTACATGAGGCTCGTGAATGAGTCTTCACTTGCTAAAAAACGAAGTGTTATTGCCAGTCGAAGGGAAGTTGGGATAGTTTCTCAAAAATTTGTACCTTGCTTCATTATTAGCCCTCCAACCATCAGAAGCAAATTTTCAAAATCAGTAGGCGTAAGCCGGGTGAAATTCCTAAAGCCCATGGCGTCTTCCAACCTTAATTTATTTAATAATCCATTCCCGAAGATAGGTCCTTCTGAGAGTACTTCGCGCGTCCACCAAATTTTACGTTTTCGCGTTCTTTCATTAATAATTATTGTTAAACACGCACTCAATCCACGCAAAACAATGTCCTCCATGGTCGGCTGCGAGACTAGACTGAAATATTCACATCACAGTGTGAACGCTAGACTAGACAAAGATCGGTGTCTATAGACCAAGTCTATGTCTCAAGCCTAGACTGTCTCAAGTCAGTCTCTAGACCGTGTAGACATATCGCGCAACAAGGTCTATCAGAGTGTACTTACCTATACTGTACTGCAACTTATGTCCCGTCAGATGATCCTCGAGATTTCAGTCGCGAGTTTTGGCGTAAGGTTTACAATTTTTCCGATTTCTCGCAAACATTTGCGCTCATTATGAATCGTAACAATAAGCTTTTTTTTCATTTTAACAGAAATTGTTTTTCCTCTGTGACCAATGTGAAAAAAATCGAACTAAAACCGTCTGATTCAAACACATAAGACCCCGAGTCATCCTGCCGGACAAAGGTCACCAACAATATGGGATTAATCCCGTCCGAAGTCCAGCTGCAATAGTAAAGAAATCGGGTGCTCGGATACTTTTTACGCATAGAATATTGCATTTTATTGTTTAAATGTTAATAAATAACACAAATACCATTGTTTCATGTTGATTTTTAGCGAATATTTAAAATATAGCCTATCACAATGATATTCAAGCCTTCTGTTTACCTAAAGCACCATTATTTTAGTCGCAAATGTTAAACAAGTAAAATATTCATGGGTGTTCCAATACTTTTTACACTAGCTGTGTATAGCCGAGGCTCGGCTAATTTCGAATACCCTTCGACATTATTTCTGAAATAGAGAGAGCGAAAACTTAAACTAAGTTGCTTTAGTTTAAATTTGATGTTAGCACAAGCCGACGTGGGCGGGAGTAAACTTCATCAGCTCGCTAACTTTCCTAATGATCTTAGTGGAGTTTAGGTGGAGAAGCACGAAATCATTTTGGGAGATAAAGTTAAATATGCAAATTTGTTATTTTTTTCTCTTTTTCGTTATCATAATTTCACTACTGAAAAATAAGTAGAAAGTTTTTATGTAAATATCAAAGTTTGCTTATTCAAAGTAATTGCATTGTTGCTAATGATCTCATCAATCTTTCTTGATTTTAGTTTATTAGAGAAGTTTTCCTAATAATATGCTGCAAGGTAAATTTTGATAACGATTTATAAATATGAGTTTATTCCAAGAATACATATACAATATTAAGTACCTTGAGAAGCAAGCAGATGCCAAAATGCCATTATGGAAAGGTGGCGGAGAACTTGGCACATAGACAACAAAGAAATTGAACCTACAGACCAGAGAATGGCCATCAAGCATAAGGCAGACTAGTAACATAATAGCAGAACAAATAAGTTGTCTTATACCGCTTTTGAATAGGCCATGCACGGCTGACACACTTACATCTAAGACACATATTGACAGAATGTCTACTGAGAAAAACTGCGATCGACCGTGCAATATGACTGACCTACTCTCCGAAGGGAGCCAAAATATCGACCGTGCAATATGACTGACCTACTCTCCGAAGGGAGCCAAAATATCGACCGTGCAATATGACTGACCTACTCTCCGAAGGGAGCCAAAATATCGACCGTGCAATATGACTGACCTACTCTCCGAAGGGAGCCAAAATATCGACCGTGCAATATGACTGACCTACTCTCCGAAAGGAGCCAAAATATCGACCGTGCAATATGACTGACCTACTCTCCGAAGGGAGCCAAAATATCGACGGTGCAATATGACTGACCTACTCTCCGAAGGGAGCTAAAATATCGACCGTGCAATATGACTGACCTACTCTCCGAAAGGAGCCAAAATATCGACCGTGCAATATGACTGACCTACTCTCCGAAGGGAGCCAAAATATCGACGGTGCAATATGACTGACCTACTCTCCGAAGGGAGCCAAAATATCGACCGTGCAATATGACTGACCTACTCTCCGAAAGGAGCCAAAATATCGACCGTGCAATATGACTGACCTACTCTCCGAAGGGAGCCAAAATATCGACGGTGCAATATGACTGACCTACTCTCCGAAGGGAGCCAAAATATCGACGGTGCAATATGACTGACCTACTCTCCGAAGGGAGCCAAAATATCGACCGTGCAATATGACTGACCTACTCTCCGAAGGGAGCCAAAATATAAATAAGATTGACGATTACTTGAAAAATAAAAAGTCTATCATGCTGGAGCTGCATAACTAAATAAATTGCTCAGAAGGTAGATGGTGTACACTGTATTCCTGAAAAAGTTGGTTAAAATAACCTATATCAAGTTTAAAAAAATAAAAATTAATGCTTTTGCTCTTTATTATTTGTAATGAGCATTTGATTCAATTATTATTTCTTTAATTAATTTCCTCCAGAGTTTTGTGTGTGCGAGTTACGGCGCTACTAAATAAATTCACGATTTTGTTTATTGATCTTAATGAATAATTTCACTAACATAACAACGCAGAAACCTGACACAGCGCCCCTGTCTAGCGCTCCTAGTGGTAAAAGTAGCAACCAATGCCAGAGCAGGTTTTGAGTCTTAATTGAATTTGAATATAACACAGATTAATCCCCAACTACTACCGAACTAGTTCATTTTTTCCAAAAAATATTTCTCTTTGATTGATTATGTCTCGTTTAGGACCAGGGGAGGCCTTGAGTGATCATCTACGGGAGAAGGTGTTTAATTTTCATCAATACCTAACTAAAGCTAAGACTGAAAACAATTTAAACTATAACATAGCCTGTTCAAATAGATGGTTTAGTTGGAGGTAATAGGTCATGGTCTCTATTCCCGGCGGGTTCTTACGTATTAGCTTCAACGCAGATTAAAGATGTGGGTCTCGTTCAGAGATCTGGATCATGGATAACGCAATTCTATTGGTATATTCCTAACAGCAATTCTATCGGCTATTGTGTTTATAGCAACCGTCTTGTCCCCTGTGTTTTTTACGCGATTGGTGTTTCTTATTTGTTGTTACGCTTTTTGCTAGTTTGTAGTTTATTTTACCGAAACAAAGGAAGCACACCGGGTCAGAGATCTGGATCAGAGCGTCAATTGAGTTTTTGCCAATATGGCGACGGGATTAAAGATTTGAATTGACTAGAGTTTCGATATAACCTTGAGCGAGCGTAAACGTATAGGAATTGTGCCATTAACATAAGTGCTACGCGTTTTCGCTCCCTCAAGGATATATTGAAACTCTAGTCAACCCAAATCGTTAATAACCCCGTCGCCATATTGGTAAAAACTCAACATACGCTCTGATCCAGATCTCTGACCCGGTGATGATCCATATCTTTGAGAGCCGGTACTTTAACCTGCGTTGAAGCTAATACGTAAGTACCTCCCGGTGTATTAAAATTGACGGGAAATATTACTTCTGTTACAAACTTTTCACTGGTAGGTTTAAATTGTTTTTAGCCTTAGCTTTGGCTAAGTATTGATAAATATTAATCACTACCTCCCTTGTCTGACCTCTCAAAGCCTTCCCTGGTCCTAAAAAAGACATAATCAGTTTTTATAGTGTTTCATCTATTGTGTAGTTTATTAAACGGTTTTGCAAATTGCCGAACAGAAAGGAGAAAAGAAATAATTCTCTAAAAAATTTACGCATGCGAAATTCAACATTTCTGTCTATGTGAACAGGTTGTATGCTTGTTCTAAATTTCACTATTCCAACACTGTATTTCAATGCACTATCAACAGTGATAGCTTAAATATAAAATAACATTCTCTCATAAAAGCCCAAAATATTCTAGCAAACGATAAGAGAATTTCTTTGTGTGGGAATAAAGTGGTAAATGGGAAGACGAGGGTCCTAGGCTGATATACGAACCACGAATTCGAAAAAAAAAAAAAAAAAAAAAAAACTCTCAACTAGAGAAAAGAAGTTATTAAGCACTAAAGTTTACTGTTATGCGGGTTATGAAAGGTAATGTAAACAACTATATTTGTCAACATGCGCATGCGCGGGTATGGAAAAGTCCGTAATAAAGAAGTCTAATTGAAATTTACCATCAATTATTTAAATTTATCAAAAACGAAGTAAGCTTATGCGTTTCCTCTCGCTATGCTCGCTCAAGAAGATATCAAAACTCTAGTCGATCCAACTCGCTAAAATTAATAGAATTCTATTAATTTTAGGGAGTTGGATTGACTAGAGTTTTGATGTTTTCTTGAGCGAGCGTAGCGAGCGGAAACATAGCACGTGCCCATAAGCGACATGTTACGACCGGTGAGGACGCCCAAATTTAAAATTCTTTGTGAATAAATAGTTTATAAACATTTCAAATAACAGTTCTTTGTTTGCCAATCTTACATCCCCGCGCAAGCGCAAGTTTACAAATGCGTTGTTTCCGCCAGCAATATGTGACTAAAATAATTGTGGACTAACGTACGAAGACACTGATATAAATGTACCGACATGAATGATTGTCCAGCCTGTGAATATATCATTCATCATGGCGTACATATTGAATACATACCGTCCTAACAGGAGTAACCGGTCAATGGACATGAGGAAGCCATCTTCAAGGTCGGCGAACTAATCATAAAAACCTCGGCGTACATTAGAATTAGTATTCTTAGGGAGAGTCCTAAACAACAAGTCATAAACTAAAACACTGGGCTAGCAAATTTTACTACTAAAAAGTCCTTCATGCAGGATAACTAAGCACACTTTTTAACAATGTAGATAGCTTACGCAGCATTCGTTTATATCGTTTATATTTGAAATGAATAGCTTTCTCAATAATTAATTTTGTTTTAACTTCTATAGGACCAATATTTTCTTTTTTAACACATGACTTTTGCATGATCTCTACCGAGTTTCGTTCCTAGGAAGTAAAAGTAACATCCTGTTGGAGCAAATTAATAGTTTGGTTCCGGAGTAAACCCTTATTCCTCCTTAAATTTCCAAGAAGAAACACTCGTTATTTAAATATTGCCATGTAAATTAAGTGTTATTGATAATAGTGGATTGTAAACTATTGATAATAGTGTTTCCTTAAATTATTCAATCTTTTCTTAATGAGCTATTTGTAAAATTAGAGGTTTGCCTCTGCTTCAAAAGCTGCTTTATTTAATAAACATTAAAATGGCCCTGTGGCCGTGAGTATTAAGACGTGAGCACCTAAAACTCCATACCAAAGGTCTTGGGTTCGATTCCCACTATGAGGCAGTGGCTTTTCTATAGAAAAAAGAAAGGTATCAGCCCTATCCTGGCTAGAAAACGGCGGTAACCTATAGAGAACCCGTCCCAAAATTCTGAGTTAATAATAACGGACGTTATAATTTAAATAAATATAATGGTGCCTTGTTGTTTTAGAAAAAAAAAAATATGTGAATCTATTTTTTTCTGATTTCTAAGTCAAAACCAGAAAATGTGCTTTAGCGCGAAGGAGCCATTCTGAACACATTCTTTAATTTCACACGATAGTGGTGATATGCCATCTATCCCACAATAGATACACACACGTTTAGCCCTGATTAAGGGTTGGGGGGGGGACACTTCGGAATTAATGGCAAAAGAAGACAGAAGAACATATTGGAAATAATTACAATTATTGTAAATAATTCATAAATATTTGGACAACATTTCTTTAAAGTCGTGTAAATACATCAAGAACGGAGCAGTGATTATTGTCTGTAACTACAATTAATTAATGATTAAATTTGGTGTCTGGAAAAAATTTAAGAAGTAACTTTATGCTAAATCTCTCAAATATTGAAACACTTAGTCATGAAGGGCCTCCTCGTGGTCCGGTGGCTAAAATCTGGGATTTTCAATGAGAAGTTGCGGATCGAAGGAATTTCCTGCTCCGCCATGGACTTTTAGAAAGGATGGCAACCTGTAGATAGCACGGCGCTAATAGCGAAGATGCAGAAGTGCCGTCAAAAAAAAAAAAGAAAAAAATAGCCTTAAATACATAAGTGACACAGTTAAAAGGTAGACAAACAAAACATTGAATCACCTACAGCAATATGCCAAGTCTATCCATTATCCTTAGTTACTGTACTCCCAGGATCTGGGACATCCGTGTTTCCACACTTGACAAACCTTACATCATCAGCACCAATATTTGAAGCGAACCCATAGAACAAACTCCTTTATCTTCAAGTTTAACTATCCGTGGGAATAGCTTTTACTTTTCCATTCGCCATTTTTGTTTAAGGTAAGCCTTACAGAATGTGGAAGGAAATAGTTTTAGCGCGTTATCTCTCCATGATGCCGACCTATTGACACTAACCGGAAGTCAGATTTGGGCGTTATTCAATATTAGCATAAACATGCTTTAGCGGCGACTAAACTGGAAAAAAAAAACTTTACAAAAAAGTGTCCACTGGCGTTCACGCATGCGCAAAGGCCATGTACGAAAAAGAAGACTGTATGTGTCACAAGCATTTAGTTGAAGATTTGAATTGTTGCTGTCTTTCTTGAACGATTCGCTCAAGGAGAGAAGAAGGGAAATTTCACCAAAGCAACACATTTTGAATGAATAGTCAAACCTTCATTTTGTAGAAAAAGTAACTCGAAAGGTTGGAGATAGGTAGTTCATTCAATAGAGCCAGAATTCAGATTGACACCATATCCACATTAAAGTACGGGTCTCTTTCCGTTTCCACTTTCTGGCGCGCGCACACCTGTATGTGTCACAAAAAAGTGTCCTCTGGCGTTCGCGCATGTGCAATGGCGTTAGCGCATACGAAATGGTGTTAGCGCATGCGCAGTGGCCATGTACAAAAAAGAAGACTGTATGTTATAGAGTACATTACATAGGTTTGTCGGGATGGCCCTAAGCGTTACAAAAAATGGCACTAAAATGTGTCCGCTGGCGGTCGCTCATTCGCGATGGCCATGTACGAAAAAAAAGACTATATGTTATACAGTTACATACATTACACAGGTTCGTTGGGTGGACCTAAAGCATATTTATGGTCCTGAATTTGAGCAGAAGGCTCTAAACGAAATTTATCTTCTTTATTCAATAATCATTCAAATATATTTTTATTGAATAAGAATTTATTCATTGAATAAGTTATTCATCCACTGATTTATTTTTTATTCTATAATAACAGGGCTGGCTCATTATTCAATAAATTGTTATTGAATAAGAAGTTATTCATTACCTTTTTTTTATTTAATGAATAATTAATTATTTTTCATTCTTTATTCAATATTTTTATAAATTTAGAATAATGGAACAACAAACTCAGCTTCTTTAAGTTCAGTACACAATATCACTTAAATAAATAATTTTTATTCAAAACAGGAAAAAGTTTAATGAATTTGGTCATTTTTAAAATAAATCACTTCTATTTAACGAATCACTTCAGTCATATAAATCAATTCCATTCAAAAAATTGTTTCTTTCGAATAAATAACTTTCATTCAATCAAAATTTTCAATTAAATAACAAATTTATTGATTATTCTGAATGATTTTTGACCAACACAGCCAGAAGTGGTGACTAGAAAATTTCTTGTTTTATATATATATATATATATATATATATATATATATATATATATATATATATACTAGCTGTTACCCGGCGTGCTATACTACACCTACTTTTTGCATCTAGAAAAGCAAAAATAAATTAGGAACTAAATAAGTAATATTACAAACATACAAACAGACAGCTGATAGACGTTTTTGACCTAGCCTACGAGACTTCCCGGATCAAAACGGTGTGGATTTGTATAAGGAACAAACAGACAGGCACGTAATTTTTATATCTATATATACACACACATATATATATTATACCTCTATTGTGCCCCGTATGGTCAAGAATGAGATACCTCTACAGTATCTGCCTCTCTCCTCTGTGTACGTATATACCTCTACAGTATATACACACACACACATATATATATATATATATATATATATTTATTTGTCTTTTCGCTCTCTAGCTTCCCCAAAAATAGTCCGATTTTTATTACACGTTGTACAGAAATCCTTCTCTAATTTGAAAGTAAAGTTCGTGTTCGTTATCAAGCAGAATCCACCGACCGGAAAACTATTTTTTAGGGCAAAATTCGCGCTAAAGAAATCGTAGCGCTCACGTTTTTGTGTTAATAAACGTGCGAGTAAACTTTTTATAGGTTTTCTAACGTAGGAAAACGAATGAAATAATTTTTGAGGCGATATCTGTTATCGTTTACGAGAAAATTGCAGGAAATTTCGTTCTGAGTTTTCAAAAACGGTGGATTCATTTGAGCATTGTTTCCGATGTTTCATATCCATTCAAACTAAAATGTTTAATTTTTGGTTAGATTTGGAGCAAAAAAAGTATTTTAAAAAACAAAATGGTTTATTGTATTGATCATTTTTGGGATTATTTTTTTCTTAAATATTTCCAAAACGGTAACAAATCATGGTCTCAAGAACTGAACTATTTGAAAGCTTATTAAAGTCTTTACAAATGTGACTCAGATGTAATTTTTGATGGTTCGATCTCAGTCGGAAAAATAAGTGCTTAAAACTCCAAAACGTTGATTTGAACACTTCTTTGGGTTAGTTTTCTGCGTTTTTTTATACATCTTTGTTTTTTTTTTTTTTTTAATTGATTTTATCAGTAAAATTAATTTACTAGTAAATCAAGATACGTGAGAAACAATGTTTTTAATAGAGATTACCGAGTGAAGTCAAAGAGACTGAGTGAGTTATTTTAGCTACTGTATGTTTTCTTTGCATAACTGTCTTCAAGAAGTCCAGATGGAGTTGGTGTTTAATTTGTTCACAATATATATATTTCAAGATTTCCAAATGACAGGGATAAGAACGATGGCGCAGTTCTTACGAGTTTGACGTTTTCATTAAATATTAGTCTTCCGTTTTAAATTAATGCGTCCGGCACTATCGGACTTGATGTTTTGTTCGTAACCTTTTCAGAAATCCTTGTTGAAGTACCGACTTCGTTGAATGTAAAATAGCCAACGCGGTCTTAGATACATTCGAACCGACTATTGAGAGACGGATCTTATTGGCCGATTGCTTTGAATTGTCAATTTGGCGGGCATGGTTTTGAAACTTTTTTTTTTCTTTTTATTACTAAGGGTACGGAAAGTCTATAAAGAATTTGTTATAGTAATAAGAATATGATCCCAGTATAGGTTCATGAATGTTTTTGGGCTAACTGCCCACCATATTAATTTCCTGGCAGACATAGCTCGTACTACGGATCCGGTACAGTTATGAGCCTCAATGACATTGGCTATTATACTAAAACATATTAGTACAGTTATAACGAGCAGACTTCCCATGCTTCATTGTGGTAGAGCGATGCCCGCGAGGATATGGGTCGCTACCGGCCAGAATCCGGGACGATGCAATACGGAAGAGAAGGAATACTCTATACTCATCTTACCACTTCACTACTATCGTACGTTTTTGTGAGGGGTCCCTCGATGCAAAATTTTAAATATATCATAATACAGATAAACAAACCATAGTTAATGCACTTGTCCACCAAAGTGGGAACTTGTCACTAAGCAAGCTTAATGAGATTAACAAGAACGAGTAGGCACTTAACGTAACCAAAATGTACCTACGTATCTCACTTTACTCTACCAAAGCCAAAGCCAAGATTTTAAATTTTCTCAAAAATGGTTTAAGATATTGCCTTTCGAGTGGTAACATTCAATTTCCCACGACCAATCGCCTATAAGGGGGTTATTCCTTGCACTTGTTATACGAAAAATACGAATTCCCGAGTACAACATCCTGGTAATCCACGGTCACTTTTAAAACTTATTGATACTTCGCACTCCTAAATTGGTATAACGATTTGCGGAAATTTGTTCGACATAAAGAAGAACATATCTTCAAAGAGGATCAAAACAATTCACATTAGGAAGTAGAAGGTTACAAAGGAAGACAAGTCTATAATTTGCTTCATAGATTGCTCATCCTTTTCACATCCTGTAAGGAAAACCCAGAATCCTTGGTTTCCCGAAATGCTAAGGTCATATCTAGGCCCACGCTCTGTCCACTGGGCCAAGGGTGACACTCCGAACATACAGCTGTCATATCTCTAGGTCAGAAGTCTCCTGGGAAAACTAATCAAAACAAGGAAGTTGTCCGCAATTTTTGCAGTAATTGGCCTAAGAATATGTTTTTCCTAAGAACAAAAGGAGCTAGTGTGTTATTATTGTCCATAATTCACTGTCGTACAGCAGTTTTACGAAGGACTAATTCGTAGATTACTACTGGATAAAGGAGAGTTTCTGGTGAATCAAACGTAAGGAGTCTGTCACACAGAAGTTGCGTAATTTCATAAGATACTAGCTGACTACCCGTGCTTCACCACGGCCGATAAGTAGTTTTTATATTGCGTTAAATAAGGTATACCTTATTTAACGCGTTAATTTTCATCAAGCGTTAATTTTGATCATATATGATCAAAATTAACGCTACTACATAATTTTGTACAGCTTATTATTGCACGGACTTTAAAGTTACCCAGGAAACACCATGTGGAGGTGACCGTGCTTGTTTCCGTTGGGGAGTAAAAAAAATACAACAACCACTTAAAAAGTTAGGTAAACAGAGACAAAAACTAAAAGAAATAAAACTAACAACTTTGAAGTTTTAAGCACTTATCTCTTCGATTGACATCGCCCCACCGAACATTACAACAGAATCTTTTTTGTAGAGAATTTAGTAACCTTTCCAATAGCCGCCTTCCACTTACTACGATTTCCTAAACGTTTTCGAGATATTTCAGAAAATACACTGAGATCCGAAAACTTTGTATTTTCATTAATACAATGTTTTTTTCATACAGTACTTCTTACCTCCAAACGATACCAAAGTTTAAATATCTGAGATTAGATGAATGTCAAATACCTGGTACAAGTTTCAAGTGAACCAATCATCGCTTTTGAATACCCTAACAGAAAATTAGTTTGGAAAAGTATTTTTAGAAATTTGTCTCGTAAACGGTTATAGAAATCGCTTTAAAAATTGTTTCATTCGTTTTTCTACGTTAAGGAATCTATGTAACGAGTACCTGCAAGCATATCGTCGATACAAAAGCAAACTAACGAATATGAAAAAATGCATCTTTCATTGTCAATCTTTACTAATTTCTGCTGGACTTATGTGCGACAAATTCTTGAATCTGATTTCACTCTATTAAAGGGAAAGTATTCCACTATCAAAAGGTCAAATCTGGCGAATATTTGACCGTCCAAAAAAAAGTTATGAATGAATACTTTTCCACTCTGAAAAGTGGTGATTTTCATATTCGTTAGTTTGCTTTTGTATCGACGATATGGTCTCGAAAAAGTAAGCGTTCCGATTTTATCGCGCAAATTTTGCTCCAAAAACCATGTTCCAGTAAACGGATTCAGCTGGTTAATGAACTTGACCTTTCAAATGAAAAGAAAGATGTTTGCACCAAATGTCATCAAAATCGGACCATTTTTGAGCCGATGAGGAACTTCTTAATAATTCGAACCCCCCTAAAAGAACTTAAACATTTGAATATCAAAAAAACCATTCTTAGAGAGTGTTTACATTCTAAACGCATTGTCCGTGCAAAATTTCAAATTTTTGTGTCAAGTGATTCGGGATATTATTACCTCGGATGGACCGTCACCAGGTACAGCGTAAACTCTATCAGGGACAAAATCGCCGTTTATTTCTAGTAATTCAAGGTCTACCATCATAGTTGAAATTAACCTCAATTAAAAATAATACTGTGAAATAGATGCAGTACGGTAACAGCTGTTCTGTTATCGTCCTAGCAACGAATGCTGCTTAGGCGTGCATGCTCTAACCAACTAAAACTTTAAACCCCTCTTAAAATACTTAAAAATTTGAACATCAAAAAATACTTTCTTAGCGTGTGTCTACGTTCCATAGGGAGTGTCCATGCAAAATTTCAAATTTTTCTGTCGAGTGCTTTGGGCTAGGCGATGATAGGTCAGTGAGTCAGTCAGTCAGTCAGTCAGTCGGTGAGTGGTATTTTACAAATATATCTATAGTAGATCTCAGCTAATTAAAGTTCATAACAAAATTCGGTAAAAATGCAGTTTCCAGCCCTCCAAACCGATTTCTTTCAAATTTTGCACAATAACGTATTTTGATGCACTAAACACGAATATGATAAAAAAAAAAGTCGGATTTAACTAGGAAAGAAGTTATTAAGCACTTAAGTTCACTGTTGTGCAGGTTATGAGAGCTATTAATTATAGCGAGTTGGATTGACTGGGGTTTTGTTATCTTCTTGAGCGAGCGTAGCGAGCGGAAACGCATAGCACGTATGCCCTTAAGCGACAGGTGACGATGCCCTTAACATTGACAATATTTTCGAATAAATGGTTTCGGAACATTTCAAATGAGAGTTCTCTGTTTCCCAATGTTACATATATGCGCATGCGCGTGTTTACAAATACGCTGATGACGCCTAGTTTTATAACCTTCCTAACTTTAGTGCTTAATATTATATTCTATTAATTTTAGCGAGTTGGATTGTCTGGGGTTTTGTTATCTTCTTGAGCGAGCGTAGCGAGCGGAAACGCATAGCATGTATGCCTTAAAGTCGTCATTTATGCCTTAAAGTCGTCACAAATTTAGTTGTTCACGTTAGCTCTCATAACCTGCATAACAGTGAACTTAAGTGCTTAATAACTTCTTTCCTAGTTAAATCCGACATTTTTTTTTTTTATCGTATTCGTGTTTAGTGCATCAAAATACGTTATTGTGCAAAATTTGAAAGAAATCGGTTTGGAGGGCTGGAAACTGCATTTTTACCCAAAATTCTGAGTTTTGAAGGGAGACCATACCGTAAAATGGGGACAGATTAGTACAGTCTGTGAAATTGTTACAAACCTATACTGCTAGGATATGTTCATTTAACTGATACCAAAGGGACGAACTTTGCCCAAAGAGTGCCGATAGACAAACATATAACATATATATGGTATATATACCTATTGTTGTCTCTTCGCTCTCAGACAAATATATAAGCAGTATAGGCCTGTACCAATCTCACCGCACTGTACTAATCTTTCAGTGCCGCATCAGGAGTTAAAGTTATTAATTAATTTGATGCGCTAATGGACAATTCTACATTGTCCTCTACCAAACATTTGGGAAGAAAATGCAAATGTCCAACGAAGCATTGCATGAAGTTAATTATAATACTGTGTTAGTACATTATTATAATTATTCATGTTGTATTGCCGGACCGCATTGGCAGGGCCCCCACTTCTCATAGCCGGGCCCTCACTTCTCAAAGCCAGACTGAAAAGACTAGTACTTTGCTATAGGACTTAGGACACTTTAAAATTATTTTCATCTTGAGTTTTGAGTGAAGTGCGAATAAAAGCCGACAATTGGTGCAGCAAAGGTCACTTTCGGTACTTGTAGTTTTATTACGACTTCTAATGAAATATACTATTCTGGGACTGCACTTGTTTTGTAGTTTATGTACATTAAAAAAATATAGATTCAATTCCAATAAATATAGGCTACACCCGTCTATATTTCTAAACCCCATTCTTTTTACAAGCTCATAACCGATACATAACCTATACATACCGGTACAACAGTACCCGACAGTCCCTCCATGAGGCGACCCTGCGCATTGGAGGCGATTAGCAAATGGTGTATATAGAAACGTTAGCTTTAAACAATGTGTTAGATTAGATTTATGTACAAGCAAAATAAGCTCGACATAAATGGTCAGTAGTACCCTTTTTGGATCACTGGGTTATTTATTACACCCAAATGTGTTTGAAGAATCCTCTGATCCTTTTGGGATTTAAATTAGATACATCCACAGGATATGTTATTTGCATATTTCAAAAGTGCTGCAAACTTCTTCTTGTACGCAGCTCAAGATTATATGTAGAAGGATTTCATACTCAGCTCCGTCGATTACCAGAACCAAGACGCGCAAATGTTTCCGTTTTAATTGTAAATGTATCAGCTGCAAGAGCCAAACTTTTGAGAAGTCAAGCTAAGCTTTTAAATTTGTGAAAAACTGATCCCCAACCTAAAAGCAAAGAAAGTTGTAGCGATAAGTGTTCTGTGATTATACCTGTATACTCAGGGGGACTCCCTAAATCCCCCCAAGTATTATGAAATGTGTATTCAAGAAATTGGAGGAACACTACATTTTAGGGTTTTGGTCCTCCAAATCCGTTTAGGGCCATTTACAGTGACGAGTTTTGGAAGTTTAGAGGTAAATGTCTATGTTTCCTAACACATAGGCTACGAAAAAAAAAAAAAAAACAAGAAAAATTGTTGATAATTTGAGTCACTATAAATATTTTTATAGATTATCTATATATATAAAAATCACGTGTCTGTCTGTTTGTCCGTTTGTATGTTTGTTCCTTATACAAATCCACACCGTTTGACCGATTTTGACCAAACTTGGAACACTGCAAGGTCTTGATAAGGGAAGTCTTGAAGGCTAAGTCAAAAACGCCTACCAGCTGTCTGTCTGTATGTTTTTTCCTTATACAAATCCACACCGTTCGTCCGATTTTAACCAAACTTGGCACACAGGTAAATCTTGATACGATGAGTGTCATAGGCTTGGTCAAAAACGCGTAACAGTTGTCTGTCTGTATGTTTGTTCCTTATACGAATCCACACCGTTTGACCGATTTTGACCAAACGTGGCACACAGGTAGATCTTGATACGCGGTGTGTCATAGGCTTGGTTAAAAACGACTACCAGCTGTGTGTATGTATGATTGTTCGTTGTACAAATCCACACAGTTCGACCGATTTTGATCAAACTTGGCACAAATGTAGGTCTTGATTCGGGGAGAGTCATAGATCTAGTTAAAATCGCCTAGGATTCACAGTTCGGAGGTCACGGGTTTGAAACAATGTACCCAAATAGTTACAGATTTGCGTTATTAGATTTAATTTGGTTTCTAATTTATTTTTGCTTTTATAGATGCAGAAAGTAGGTGTAGCATAGCACTAAACACTTATAAAGTATTGCAATCATTGCCTCTCAGCGGAAATTACCTGTTTAGGCCTTTATATTACATTCAATCATTCATCATTAAACAAGGCTTAAGCACTTTTGCACCGAAAATGGCCATTTTTCTTTGCTAGAGTAGGACTGAATGTAACGTATTTTACACGGCCAAACTCTATATGATTGTAAAATGGATTCTTCCCAGCCTTCGCAACCTCGCCTTGATGTTGCAAGTCCCTAAGGCTTGGCTTAGACTGCACCTACATCGGATTTCACACTTAACCCAGCATCTTGGAGTTATGAGAAAGTGCCGAGTAATTCTTTCTGTAATTGTCCTCGTCTTCTACATTACAGGCACGGTCTCATTAGCATAACGACGCCATACTCTCTATCACTATTATTATTTACTGCAATTCCTTGGAGACTGAGTTTAAAGCATTCTCACGGGAAGTAGGATGAGTCAAATCTACGGATATGCTACGACTGAATTAGAGAAGTTAGAATTTTCAAACTTCAAGTGTAGGTAATAATTTTTACTACAATGAAATTTCGTAACAAACACTGATATAATATGAAATTCCAAACTGAAATCCAAAAGTGTAGGCAAGAAATATCGACGATCATAACCTACAGACCACGAAAAAACGGTCCTTCAAATGAATATATATATATATATATATATATATATATATATATATATATATATATATGAAATCAGCGCGATACAAATCGTAGGGTTATCTGTCTTCGGACAATAGGCTTCAGGGTACACTTTTATATGTGAGTAGCTGTTACCCGGAGTGCCATGCTACACCTACTTTCTGCCTATGACTCTCCCCGTATCAAAATCTACCCGTATACCCAGTTAGGTCGAAATCGGTCAAACGGTGTGAATTTGTTTATATCTGTCTAGATGTAGTTCAGAATGCCAGCACCACAGCAGTTCTGAAAAAAAAAAACGACAGAGGCCAGTACCACAGCGCTTCATATAACATCCGACAGAGGCCAGCAGCATAGCCTGCGAGTAGATAGCTCTTATCAAAGAAAGGCCAGCGCTCTTTAGTTAGACAGTGACTGTTGATATTAAAATTGAAATAAACTGCATTAAATGATTATATAATGATGTAAAGTTATCAATGAGTTCGAGTTATTCTAATTATCAAGAACATCAACAAATAAATCTGAGACATTATTCAAAATGGCCGTCAGAATCTGAATGGTTCAGTGTAGCCAATTTTTCTTGAACAATACTTTTGACCTTTGGACCAAATTTTGAAATTTGACTATTTTGGCCTAGCCTAGGAGATTTCCCGTATCAAGACCTACCTCTGTGCCAAGTTTTGTCAAAATCGGTGAAACGGTGTAGATTTGTATAAGGAACAAGCAAATAAACAGACAAGCAGACAAACAGGCAGACACGTGATTTTTATATATATAGATTTGGCGGGGATGTATTTGTCAATAAAAAATGGAATTTTATTTGATTTTTCACGTCGAAATATTTCTTTAAAGTGTATCTGACAACGATCAGCGTTACATTCACTATGCTAAATTTCCACTGTATTTTTTATTGTTTTCAGGGACTAACCCTATTTAAAGCCCTATGACAAAACAAGACACTAGTACGTAGTAAAACATTTAGTTAATTTTTCCGTACGAATTTCGCGGATATATATTCCGACTATATATACTTGGCTGATAGAAATATATATATATATATATATATATATATATATATATATATATATATTTTTTTTTTTTTTTTTTGAGTAACCGGTATTGTCGTGACCTGGTGATTGTAAAATATCAACGTCTCCGGAGCGCGCCAAAGCTCCGACGTCATCAGCGTTTTTCCTTATGCATATGGAGAGAGGAAAAGTTCTAGTAATGTAAACAAACTTTAGATTGGTGGCGGAAATAGTGTTCAATAAGTGAGAAGAGGAAGCATCGATGTCCTAACTGGACGTATGTTGGCTGCCCTGTTGTTTTGATGTTGAGCAAGTCGCTATAGTTGCGAAAAGCTCATAAAATAAATATAAAATAAATGTTTTGATGTATTCCTCCATGCATGCTTCCCGACTCACCGAGTGACTGCTTCCTGTCTGAACGTCTTGAAGGGTCTATTTCGAAATGTAATATTCACCTCGAGAATGGCGGGACTGACACTCTCTTGGTTATCTAAAAATAAAACACCCAAGTGCTTATATGTAAACATTACGTAAGTGAGTATATGATATACTAATATGACTAAACAATAACCAGTACAAAGATTGCCAAATTGTCTAATAATAATGGATCAGTTAATCATCTTAATAACGATAAAACTATAAATTTTTGTATAATATTTTAAGATGTTTTCTCCACCGAAGAGGGACGAACTCTGCTTATCTATATTTAAGATTATCAGTATGTACATATACGAAATGCCAACTTTTCACGATCCCTACATCCCCAAACTATCGCTCGCTTAAATTTGTTTGTAATGCAATTTGTGAAGAAGTACTGGTAAATGTCAAGGAGCGTGGTCTCCACGCCGATTCTTTTGAAACTTTGCACTATAACGTATTTTGATGCACTAAACACGAATCCGTTAAAAAAAAAGCTCGCTTTTCACTAGGAAAGAAGTTATGAAACATTTAAGTTCACTTTTGTGCGGGTTCTAAAAGGTAATGTAACCTACTATGTTTGTCAACATGCGCATGCGCGGGTATGGAAAAGTTCGTAATAAGGATGTCTAATTGAAATTTACCATCAATTATTTCAATTTATCACCACTTATTTATTTCAAAAATATTTTTTTTAAATAATAAACCATTCTTTAACATTTTTTTTTTGCTGTTGACAAATATTATATAACAGAAATCCCTTCATAATTCGTTAATGCCTTTATGATTCATGCGTTCTAATTTGCGCCATTTAATTACTTAGAATAGTTCGAGTGGTCTTTATAATGAAGCTGCATGAATTTATTGTTTTAATTCACAATAGAATAGATTTAATCAATTTTTTAATTAACAATAATGTAATAAGTAATGAAAAGAAATGTGATAAATGTGGGGAGGTGTTAAAATTAAATAGCATTAATATGATTTATCATTGCCGAAAGTGGCACAAAGAAAGAAATAAGAAGAAAAAAGTGGTTCGAAAGCAATGTAATTTTAAAGGTAGTGCCAAGACGAACACTTGGTTCCATAACTCAAAATTGAGTATTCACCAAATATGTTTGATTACGGGCTACTTTATAATGATGAAGCCTCCTAGGCAGCTCTTTTTATCCAGAGAATTGGACATCTCAGCACAATCGATCGTTGATTGGATATCCTTTTGCCGAGAAGTAAGTATTATAGTATTAATATAATGACATGTTACATATATTACAAGAATTTTGATAATTAAAATACATTTTGTTCTAGGTATGCGTTCATTGGGCCCAAAAAAATTCAGTCGAACTTGGTGGACCCAATACTATTGTTGAAATTGATGAAGCCAAAATCGGCAAGAGGAAATATAATCGTGGTCGAATCGTCGCTGGTAACTGGATTTTCGGTGGATATGAACGGGGAACTAGTAATATATTTCTAGTTCCAGTTCCCGATCGCACAGAAAAGACTCTTTTAGGTCTAATCAAAAAATGGATTAAGCCTGGGACAACAATTATTTCGGATTGTTGGAAATCTTATGACTGCTTAAACAGCCAAGGTTTCCAACATCTGAAAGTTAACCATTCTTTGAATTTTGTTGACCCAGAAAGCGGTATGTAAAGACAAAATTATCTCATTTTATAAATTAATAAATATAAAAATTAAAAAACTTCAATCTCTGATAAGTGGCTATTTATATTTGCAGGAGCCCATACTCAAAACATAGAACGCGTTTGGAGAGAAGTAAGAGACAACATCCCACGCTACGGCAGGCGGTCTCATCATTTAGATGGATATTTGGCCGAATTTCTCTTCAAACGCGTCCATAAATATGAAGACCGCCTAAAAGCATTTTTCTGTGTGATTGGGGAGTTATATCCACCGAACAGAGCTTTGGAAGATGCCTAGGAGGCTAAGAAAACGGAAGTAAGCTTATGCGTAAATTGTCGCTTTTGGGCATACGTGCTATGCGTTTCCGCTCGCTCCGCTCGCTCAAGAAGATATCAAAACCCCTAGTCAATCCAACTCGCTAAAATTAATAGAATTCTATTAATTTTAGCATGTTGGATTGGCTAGGGGTTTTGATATCTTCTTGAGCGAGCGGAAACGCACAGCACGTATGCCCATAAGTGACATGATACGACATAGCACGTATGTTCATAAGCGACATGTTACGACAGGTGAGGACGCTCAAATTTTTCAAATAACATTTATTTGCTTGCTAATCTTACATAATAGAATTTTATTAATTTTAGCGAGTTGGATTGGCTAGGGGTTTTGATATTTTCTTGAGCGAGCGGAGCGAGCGGAAACGCATAGCACGTATGCGCAAAAGCGACAATTTACGACCAAGTCAGCTACCACAAGGTGAGTCTAAATTTCAATTGCACTTCGTCATTAAGGACTATTGCGCATGCGCGTGTTTACAAATTCGCCGTTACCCCGTCTTTTATAACCTCCATAACAGTGAACTTTAGTGTTTCATAACTTCTTTCCTAGTGAAAAGCGAGCTTTTTTTTTAACGGATTCGTGTTTAGTGCATCAAAATAAGTTATAGTGCAAAGTTTCAAAAGAATCGGCGTGGAGGCCACGCTCCTTGACATTTACCGAAATACTTTCTCTAGAACAAGACGTCAAATTTGATAACCAGCAAACCCTGCCCGCCGGAACACCGTTTTTTCCGACCAAATAAGAACATAAACGGTTATTTATTAAAATTGTACGGTTATTTAAGTAGAGGATCAATTGAAAGCATATTCATAGGCGCGCAAACATCCAATGAAACCCATTTATCGGGCACTGAAGATCGCAAGTTGTACATTTATCAAAACTAAGATTTTTGAAACTAAGTTTGACGTTTCGAAATGAAGAAGTATTTTTCTACAAAAATAAATAAGTCTATTTGTTTATTTGAATTGTAATGTCCATTTATAATTGGCACAGACCTTCAGGGCAGCCTATCTGTAGGGTACCATCCTTTTCTTTATTAATAGACGAGCAGTTTTGTTATTTTGTTAAATATCTCGAAATGGTTAAGAAATCGTGGTAAGCGATACGTGTCCTTTCTAAAGCTTAATAAATTTCGGTAAATATGAAGACGAGGGTTCTAGGCACTGATTATTTTGAAATTTTGCACTACATCGTATTTTGATGCACTAAACCCGAATCCGTTAAAAAAAAAAAAAAAAAAAAAAAAAAAAAAAAAAAAAAAAAAAAAAAAAAAAAAAAGAAAATCGATCTCAACTAGGTAAGAAGTTATGAAGCACTTAAGTTCACTGTTATTAAGGTTAAAGTTGGCGTAAACAGCGTGTTTGTAAAAATGCGCATGCGCAGACATGTAACATTGGGAAACAAAGAACTCTCAATTGAAATGTTGATAAACCATTTATTACCTCCTTAACATTGGAATTCTATCCATAACAGCGAGTTGGATTGACTAGGGTTTTGATATCTTCTTGAGTAGGCGTAGCGAGCGGAAACGCATAAAGGTCGATTCACACTATACGTACCGTCACCAGCAGGCTACCGTCCAGCCGCCGACCGGCAAAATATTCTTCAATGTATTTCCAATGAGGTAGTTCACACTTGAGCGTACCGTCACCGGCAGGCCCCCAGCAGGCCACCGGCTCACCAATCTTGCTACCGGCAGGCCACCGGCATTTTTTTTTACTGAATGTTATTATAAGTGTATATTTTCATTTATTCATCAATAATTTAATTTTATAATCAGTTTTTGATAAAATTATAAAAGAGACAATGTATTTTTGTACCAGTTGATAAAAATCGGACCATTTTCGAGCGTTTGAGAGAGTGAACAGAAATATATATACATAAAAAAAAATTTAAAAACATTTCTGAAATTTTGAAATGTTGAATTATTTATTTTTTTTAACATTAAAATTTTGTTGTAAAAAAAATTAATATTTCAAGATTTCAGAAATATTTTAAAAGAAATTATTTCAGAAAAGTTAGTCTTGAATTGTTGAAGAATATATATATATATATATATATATATATATATATATATATATTAACATTTCAAAAGGTCAGAAATGTTTTTAATTTTTTTTATTTATTTTATTGTTGGAAAAAAAAAATGATTTCAGAAAAGTTTGCCTCTCATACGCTCAAAAATGCTCCAGTATTGATGAAATTTGGTACAAAAATACATTGTCTATTGTATTATTTTTCAAAAACTCATGATCAAATTATATTATTATAATTATATTATATTATTATAATTATATGATAAATAAATGTAAGAATACACATAAAATGATATACAGTAAGAAAAAAAAAACTTTTATAAGAAAGGTAAGAAAGAAATTCAAGGCGCCGACCGAGACCGGCACCTCAGAATTTTCTCCCCGAGACGGCCTGCATAGGTGGAATTCACACTATACGTACCGTCACCTACAGGCCACCGTCCAACAGCCGACCGGCAAAATATCCTTCAATGTATTTCCAATGAGGTAGTTCACACAGGAGCGGACCGTCAACGACAGGGCACCGGCAGGCCACCTGCAGGCAACTAGTAGGATTCTCGGAAAGAATGTTCTGACATGTCGGTGCAGGTCGGTGCATGCACGGTGTGTGGGAACACTACCGGCACATTCAGTTCGGTTCTTACCTTTCTTAGAGAAGGTTCTTTTTTTACTGCGTATTATTTTAAGTGAATATTTTTATTTATTTATTAATATGGATGACGAAAAATTCATCGAACATGAAGAACTGTAGAATATGGTTGATTATAAATACGGTGAAAATTTACAGAAAGATAAAATATGGTATCACGTTGGAAAGGATTTCATCACAGCAGGCATGAGACATACTTTATTAATAAATCATTAATTAGAAAACAAATGTATCGATGTTGCCAGGGGAATACTCCATTAGCAGAATTAAATAAGGTGTTATATAAGTTTCACTGTGTAGGTTCTACACAGAGTTATTATTATGAGAATTTCAAACCTCAAGTCTAAATAAGACATATGTAAATGTATTCTATAAATTGTATTTTTTTATGTCTAAAATTATATTTTTACATTATAAATAAAAATAAATATGAAAATGTTAATGTTTTATTTATTTATCCTTCCCTTAGACACCCTTTTCTTCAGGACTAATTGCTTCTCGAAAGGTTGTTTTTTAATGTTTTTGATAAAAGTATAAAATACTGTTCTTGAGACATTCTGAAATACTATTTCATCACCTTGCAGCTCTTTGAATATTTTCCTACCAACTTTCTTTTTGATAATAATTCTTCATTCACGGTCTCTTATTTACATTAGAGGTTTCCTGTTCTTCATCCAAATTTAAAGCTATCATTGCTAATTTTGTATTATTTAATTTAGACATTGTTAGAAACTAAGTCAACCCGCACAGACAACAGACTATATTCAAAATTATAACTATTACCTTTAATACTAATATTCATTATTCATGCATGCATTTTTTATAATTCTTTTTATTATTTACGTATGGGTTCGGTTGGACTACAAGACGAACAATTGTCGCTGTTACAATTATAATTATAAGTTAATAATTGTTTATTATTTCAATTTATTTTTGCATAATTTCTTTAATTTGAATTGTCCTTTGATAATCATGTATGTTTCTCTTGTGAATTCAGTCATACTTAGAATTATTTTTCAATTAATATGTAATGGATGAGGGCCAATCCGTAAAAACGTAGTTATAGTTCGACGTTGAAAGGGGGCAAGCTAATTTTTGCAGGAATATCATTGGAAGTCATTATACTACCATTAAAGAGATATACGTGATTTGAAAATTTACCGGAACATTTTTTTAAATTATTATATTTAAAAAAAAAAAAAAAAAAAAAAAAAAAAAAACCAAGGCGTTAAATGTTTCAAAAACATTTTACAGATTGAAAATCGGTCAATTTGGTCGGGCTAATTTTTTTTAAATATTTGATATATATGTGACATGGATTTTGGCACAATTAGAAAAATATAATAATTTTTTTGTTACAACCTCAATTGTGAAATTATTTATGCAAAATCTAGCAAACTAATTGAAACAAAATTTAGTGGACTGTTTTATTAGATTATAATTATTCTCCTAGAATATGAAAGACCTAAATGCACTTTAAGTTGCCAAATAAAATTATATACAAAATTTATAGTTTTTGCCCTATTTTTCATAATTATTGCTATTTTGCTCAGCCCCGAATACATTTTAACGTAACGTTATAGAAATTAATAGTTCATATATACATTTTTTTTATTTGGATTTTTATTGAAAATTGCCAATGAGAATAGAGGCAATAGAAAAATATAAAAATAATACATATTCAAATTATTTATTAATTAAACAATTTATTTTCTCCAACTTACAATAAATCTCTCATAGCCTCAAATAAAGCAATTATTGCTAATTTTGTATTATTTAATTTAGAGATTGTTAGAAACTAAGTCAACCCGCATAGAAAACAGACTGAGAGATGTTTTCTCGACGTTGATGGACGGTGACCTGTCGGTGGAGATCCGTATGGTATGAATTGGCTTCCATCTTGCCGGTCGGCGGCTGGACGGTGGCCTGCCGGTGACTGTAAGTATAGTGTGAATCGACCTTAACACGTCTGCCCAAAAGTCGTCCTAGACATTCTTCTTAATATGCATGTTTATTAATACTCTGTTTACGCTAACTTGTATAACCTTCATAACAGTTAACTTTAGTGCTTCATAACTTCTTTCCTAGTTGAGAGCGATGATTTTTTTTTTTTTTTTTTTTTTTTTTTTTTTTTTTTTTTTTTTTTTTAACGCATTCGTGTTCAATGTATGAAAATACGATATAGTGCAAAATTTCAAAATAATCAGTGCCTAGAACCCTCATCTTCACATTTAACTAAATTTCTTGTAAAAAAGGATCTTATACCGCTTTTGATAGGTCGATTAAAGTAGGAGAAATCAGTGCTTACAATTTCAAGAGTGCCAGTTTCGTCCCTTTGAATGTGTTTATTTTTCCTTTCCCCCGTTTTTGTTCTGTGTATTTTCGTTAGTTTTTTTAGTTGGTTTAGCAATCAAATGAGCTAATTAAAACACATCATATTACTCTGGAAGGCGACCAACGATTGTGACTTCAGTTCACATATACTTACTTACTCCCCGACTGTACAGGTCTATGTGACCCTTGGCCTTCCGGACTATGCCCTTCCATCCTCCGTCACGGTCCATGGCAGCGTCCCTCCGATTTTTGACGCCCAGCTTAGCAGCATCTCTTGCTACTTCATCTTTCCAACGGCTTCTTGGCCTGCCTCTTTTTTCCTAGGATTGCCATGTTCAGCATCTTCTTCTGCAACCTCTCTTCCTTCATTCTCACAATATGACCAGCCCATCGCAGCCTATCTGCTTTTATAAAATTAACAGTATCGTGACTTTTCAGTATGGTTGCGATTTCAGCTTTACTCGCCTTCCATTTTCCATCAATCTTTACTGCTCCGTATACCCTTCTACTAATTCTTCTTTAAAAATCCTTAGTTTTTTGCAGTCTGTCGATGGAAGGCACGAGGTTTCAGTTCGCATATAAAACAGAATAAACTGGGTTCAATTCCCACCCGAGTGAGTTACTTTTTCAATAAAAACAAAATTTGCAAATTTAGTCACTATCAGTATATTTCATATATTCAATGGTTTATTCCTATCCTAGCACGGGTAACAACTCAAAAGCCTTAGAAGAGAGTAGCATTGTCTGGATTCAGCTAAATATGTGGATATGGTGTCAATCTGAATTCTGGCTCTATTGAATGAACTACCTATCTCCAACCTTTCGAGTTACTTTTTCTACAAAATGAAGGTTTGACTATTCATTCAAAATGTGTTGCTTTGGTGAAATTTCCCGTCTTCTCTCCTTGAGCGAATCGTTCAAGAAAGACAGCAACAATTCAAATCTTCAACTAAATGCTTGTTTGGGCTTCAAAGTCTCTTGTTCATGTCGAATGGAGAGTTATTTCTTGCCTGAATCTTGTAGTTTTCGTGAAGTTTCTTTCTTATCACGCCAGCCTAATTTAGTCTTAAAATGATCCACTTTTTGAATTATTGTCCTTGCGTTTTTCTCAAACAATGGTCCATGCCATTTTGTGCTTTCTTTACAACTTTTACTGTTGTAATGACTACTTTAATTATATCTACTGATCTCAAATGTAATTCTTTAATTGTACCAAATATCGAATTTATTTGAGTGCTCATTCTGAATTTCTCTTTTTTTTTTTCTTTTTTTTATTATTTTGCAGTGGGAAGGCATTATGTTCAGTTCAATTCCTCTTATCTTTGGGATTTTGAAGAAATTCCTCAAGACTCTCTAGAATTAAGCTCACTCATCAGAGATAAGTACATCCAGGAACCTACTGTGGAGACATCAGAAAAAACATACTCAGGAAGACCATCAGTGGAAATCATTAATTTGTTTCGAAGAAAGGTATTCCAGTTTCTCTCTTTTTCTGAATTATGTACATAATTATCAAGCTATCTTTGATTTCATGGGTAGTATTAGATTATAATGTTTTGGTATAAACTGTAAGATTAATGTTAATGATTGACAGGGTGCTTATTGAATGGCCAATGAAGTGATAACACCAATGACAGTATCCATTGTTAATCTCTAAATTAGCAAAATTGTTATGTGTATAAATGTAACTGAATAAGAGTTTTAGATGAAGAATTCAGCACTAAGTACAATTACTATCAATGGGAATATAATATGTTGTATAGCCAAAAGTACTTAAGGTCATCAAATAAGGCTATCGAGTCGTATGTTCTTGAGGTAGGTAAGTAAAGTGTTTATGGACTGCCTATCATTGCCTGAGAGTTCCATAATATTATTCAGGAGGCTAAAATGCTGTTGTCTGTGAATAAATGGTTGACAGTAGGTTCTTTGTTACATATTCTGCATATTGGTCAAATATCCTCTTCTCATTAGGAATTTGTGTGAGAGTTAAGTATGTCAAATCCATAGTCAAGCGAGAACTATTTCATTGTGCTTCTTGTCGACTAGGTTCATGTTGTCTTCTTGGTGACTAGGTAGCCATTTGACTGTACTTTTAATGTCCAAATTTTATTGACAATTAGCTGCACTCAATGTTGTTTTATTTTTAGTTTCGTAGTTTGTGCTAATGGCTTCCGCAGCTAATACACAAAAATTACAACAAAACATTTTTTTGTACTTACGAACTGTGTATCAGTTATTTGTTTCATGCCAAATATCATATGTTTTACTACATTTTTGTCTAATGATAACACCAGAATTTTTCCCAAGCTCTTCGTGGCCAGGTAGCCTGTACATGTTAATGTCTGTTTTTAGAGTCTGTGACTTATTAAGAATTTGTATTTCGAACAGAGGGTGTATTCGACTTTAAGTGTGCTTAAAGAATCAGTAATTGTACAATGTCTATGATTTCAGTATCAGGTATGTTATCCAGACTGATGAGGATGCCAAGGAGTTTTGGTGTAATCGTGCTCCAATTATAGTTAATTTTCTTGCTTATGATTTGGTCTTTTATTACAGCTAAGGCTCCCACACCTCATTCGTCTGATTTTGAATCATAAATAAGCATTGTTTTCTTAAATTTTCAACAGCAAAAGCTTCATAACTCTTTTTATAAATTAATTTTTAAGTTTGATTACACATACTATGTTTTGCACAAGACATTTTTTAGAAGCAAGGGAGGTGATTTTATGAGCTACACATCAGTATTTAAATAATTTAACTGTAAGATTATAATAATTAGATGAAAAAAGTATGTTGTCAATTTTTGATGACAGTAAAGCCTTTTTATCTATATGTTTATTTGTAATTTAGAGGTCTGGGATCTTTCTGGAATGTGGATCTGGGGGAAGAGGAGACACCGAGTGGCTAGAAAAGGTACTGAATTGGCAAGGATTATTAACTCAGCCACGGCCAGACGAATTCAACAAACTACAGGCAGTAGAACGGAATAGGTCACACTTAGCCCAAGTATGCATCAGCCCATCAACACGTCCAAAGCATGTAAGTTCTTTATAGTTGTAACATTGCTTTTGAAATGAATTAAAAAAATTGCTATGTAAGTCCTCCCACAAGAGGTATATGGACGGCACATTCTTCAGCAAGGTTGTGAATACAATAAACATAAAATGTGTAACTTTTTTTATTTGTTTTTACTACTGACTCAATTATTTATATATATATATATATATATATATATATATATATATATATATATATATATATTTCTTTATTGATTATCACATCCTGTATATAAATACATCTGGTAATACGATATATGATACAATATGAAGGTTCTGTGCTGAAGGCCTCCTAACTTCATCACGCTCAGATTACGAGAGAGGCCTCTACAAGCTCCCTTCTGCTCCGACCAGTGGCTGGAGTCGAAGAGAGATCGGTGAGCCACGAAAAAAAGTCGCACTTGAACAAAGAGAAAGTGCGACAATTTTTAATGCGAGAAATATATATATATATAACAGCCAATTTATTGATAAAATAATTACATTGTCTATTTTTTTTAATAACCATGTATTAATAGGGAAAAGGTAATGTAGGACAATTAATACAAAGAAAAATCTCAAAACTAATTTTATTTTACTTTTTTGCTATTCATTTTGGTCATCTCATATTTACATTAGATAAATGACGGTTGTGTGATACAAATGATATATACACATATATTTATTTACACTTACATGATTTGAGCAAAAGTATCTTTTTATTGACAAAAACAACACTAATCAACAAACTAAACTGAATACGTACATTGTGTAATTTCAAAATTTAAATTTGCACAGATAAATTCACCAAACAGTTTCAGTGTTTTAAAGTTTGTGTAATTACATTCCAATAAACATATTTGCATGAGTGAAAGATGTTCTTTTGCAGTAAAAATACACACTTTTTGTTTCACCTTTGCAAGTTTCAGTAATTTTACATTGATATTGTGCAAAGCTTAATCCGTACATTTTTTTTTTTCAGGCATTTTTCAAAAACAAATCACTTAACGATACTTTAACTGCTGTACCGTGCTTCCCCCTTTATGCATTGATAAGAGCTTACAACACTTCACATTTAGATCTGTTGTCCCTGAACGATGTTACTCCTCCACTTACGGTAAGTGATACTAATATTTTTCAAACTACTAATATTTATTAATAAAAAATATTGTCTTTTGAAAATGTGTTAACGTTTTGGAAAATTTATTTAAGAAGTGGGTGACATACATGCAATTTATTTCAATCTTTAGAACCTTAAAACAGTCCTCAAATTACATTTTTTCCTTCTTCCTTTTCCAAAAGGGATTTGAACCTTCACAACTCTCGTAGGCTTTTTATTTTACTTTAGCCAATGCCCGTCCGTAGTAGTCCAAACTATTCGTCATTGAGCCTCCCAATAGCGATTGACTATGTCATCATTCAGGTGGGCGAGATCCTAGCCTCTTTGAACTAAAGATTGCTTTGGTAATGGAAGTAACTGATTTCCATCTGTAATGGCACTCTGTTTGTTGAATTTTGGTAGCAAACAAAGTCATCAGAATGTGAATAACCGACAAAAGGAGAGGCCTACAGGAGATCAACTGTTTGCAGTAGATATAAGTAGTGAAATCCTCTAGGAATGAAAAAAAAAAATATCATATTGAAAAATAGAGTAACCTCCTGGCACCTGTTGTTTTATCCCGCAAACATAAATTTAGTTACTCGCCTTCAAATGTGCTTAAGCAACATACAAACACATTTTTTATCCTTTTTCCACCCTTTTCATCCACCAAAACTACAAGTTCTCTATTTCTCTTCTTTTACTTTCATTTTCTTCTAAAGTTTTATTAGGGTATAAAATTTAAAAAAAATCTATTGAACACATAGATAGCGTAGAAAGCATTGGGCAGATTATGGTCTGAAGGCCATTTGTGATGAACAAAAAAGACTGACCTGAGAATGATTGGACATAGCATTCAATTAAAACATTGTAATATCAAAAATCTATACATTTATCTCGTACATGTATATCTAAAAAAAATGAAGACCACAATTTGATTTGATTTGTCTTGTAAACATTTAGTTTTATCTTCATAACAATTGCTCAAATCATCGAGGAAAATGGTCCTTTATGCCTGATTCTCTCGTGTGTTTTCTCAGTGCTTTCTACAAATGCAATGCATGCAGTAGGTGCCATTTGAGAACTATATAAAGAATGTTTTAAGTTGCTCATTAAAGCAACTTTGTTGGCTATTTTTCTATGTTTTCAATCATTTAAGGTACCATTTTAAAGTGGTTAATTAAAACCTTTTTTTTTTTAATCTCAGATTTTGCTTTATTTTTTTAACAGGGATAGCTTGGCTGAAGGGAAAGATATGAGCTTTCTTTCGTGCTCGAATGGCAGCTCATATATTTCTCCATTTTAATAAAAAAATGTTATCTTTTCATTTTTTTTTTTTTTTATATGATTTAGCAAGTAACATTTTTAAATATGTGATTCCTGGGCTCTCCCGGTCCTTAGCATTTGGCTAAGTGCAAAAGTCATAAATCTGGAGCATAATACTGATCAGACAACGTCTGCAGTATTCAGTACAGGCAAGAATCAGATACTTTTATCAAATTTGCCTCCTGGTTCCTTTATTAGTAGACAAATTGTCTGATTTTTGTATAATCTTAGCTTATTCCTTTCAATTATAACTTTTGACAAGTCCGATTGGAAGCTAGTTAAGTTTCATGCAATTTCCAACATATTTGGTTATTTTTTTCAAGCAAAGATACTCATCAAATTTAAATATAACTGTAGGTTTACTATACTTCCATATATATTTATCTTTTCATCTCTATACTTTCTTTAATCCTATGTCGCCATACATTAATTGTACCATGGAATAAGTTAAACTTGACATTAATTTCTTGTATCTTGGCACTTTTCTTTCAGGTTCTGAAAACTCTACCAGTCGGAAGGATCAGGATAAAAGTCATAGCGATTAAAAACTCTGATGCCGAAGGAGACGATGAATACGAAGATCTGTGCTGCAACTCTGATCTCACTACGCTCCTAGAAAATTGGGGATACAAAAGCACATCTTCTTGTTCGTCTTATCAATCCAAATGCTACTTCATCTGTTCGAGAACGTACTGCCCCATGTTGACGATGAAGTCATGAACATCTCAATTTTATGTAAAGTTGTCGTCATTTTGTAAGGAGTTTTTTGGGATCTGATTGTGAATATTTCTTTTTAAGTCTTCCAGTATTATTAATATTTAATGAGTAATTTTTGTATCTGATTTTCTGGTTTAAGGCCACTATAATATTTTGATAAATAAATAATGTTATTTTGTACTGAAGTATACTGTTTTATTTATCTCCAAAACACACTGGTAAATTAATGAGGACTAAAAAAAAATTTTTGTCAGCAAAGAAATTGAGTATCAATTCTACAAAACTTCAAAATAGTGCAAATTATTAAAGGAAATAATCACAGTAACAGACAATATCGTAATTTTTAAAATAAATTGTTAATTAAATTTCATGAATTTTCTCATTGCAGAATTAATCGAACCTTAAATAAATAACATTTTAAAAAATTT
This sequence comes from Gonocerus acuteangulatus, assembly GCA_946811695.1. NCBI lineage: Eukaryota > Metazoa > Arthropoda > Insecta > Hemiptera > Coreidae > Gonocerus > Gonocerus acuteangulatus. The sequence goes on from OX328130.1 coordinate 58,869,440, forward strand.
ATATTCTCTAAGGTCTAAGTACAGTATTTATCGAAGCTAAATTATTCTATATTAATTTTTTACTAATTGCTCGACTGCAATGGATGAAATATTTTAATTATTTTAGGAGCATATCAAAGTAACAAAATAAATATTACTAACACAATTTAATGTACACCTCTGAATAGTCCATTAAAAATGTTCGCCCTACGATTGGCGTTTAAAATAAAATATTTACATAGTGAAATGCAACAATTATTTATAAAAAAATATACGTTTATACTAAATCATAAGAATTTGCTTTCCCCTGCTGAAAATCGAGTATCAAGAATTTGTGATCTTTTTATGATAGATTTCGTCTTTGCTTCATCGATGATGTTGGCGTGGAGATCAATTTCTCTGCTGAATGGTCTTCTTTCTGGTTTTTTATCTTTATCCCTTTCTTTCTCCTTCTAAAATTAAAAAAATAAACCATATATTCTAATGAAATTTTAATAATAACTTTATAACTTATTTAGAGCAATACATTATTGATGAGGCGTCAACATTTAATTTTGTAAACAGTAGTAGGTATTCAATATTTTATCTCTCAATTTGTAAAAGTTTTAATATTAACTATGGTCTAAATAATCAATTATTTAGTTCAATTAATAGAACATTTGAACTGATTGTTAACTTAGCGATCTCACTTTTTATTTCTTGAACTTTCTATAAGGTCCTATGCCGAGCACAGACCGGCACAAACAAGCTTTGCCATAAGTCCGTGTCCTTTTGTTTACCACAATCCATTGAGGTCTGTAGTATTCTATGGAATCGCAAATTCTGTTTTAGTTGTCATAAAAATAAGAATTTTCGGGGTCTCCCCGTGGTCCAGTGGCTAACGCCTTAGATTCATATGCAGGAGATGGTGTATTCGATCCCCACCGGCACACAGTGGGGCCAAACGTCTTTTCGTGTTTCAAAAAAGGCTACAACCTCCAAATCTTAAACGATTTAAATGACTTTTATTTTTAATGAAAGCCAATAAACTTTATAACAACTTTGTATGGCTAGATTTTTGTTTTTCGTTTCCGCTGTTTATTAAATTACGTGTAAATGAGACAAAATTTTACAATTGAACATAAAATAATGTTTTATTTTTCATCTAACTTAATATCAGCACTGATATCGTTGAAATTGAACATTCAAAACCTGGCTTGGAAAAAAACAGACTGACATCATCAAAACGCAAATTTATCATAATTTAACAATGAGATTAATAGAAATATTATGAGTTTCGAATAATTTTAAAATAGATTTAGATTTTTTCCAAGTCTAATCAGGATTTAAATGTTTAATTTCAACGATGTCAGTGCTGATATTAAGTTAGATGAAAAATAAAATATTATTTTATGTTCAATTGTAAAATTTTGTGACTTATTTACACGTAATTTAATAAACAGTGGAAACAAAAAACAAAAATGTAGCCATACAAAGTTGTTATAAATTTTATTGGCTTTCATTAAAAATAAGTCATTTAAATCGTTTAAGATTTGGAGGCTGTAGCCTTTTTTGAAACACGAAAAGATGTTTGGCCCCACTGTGTGCCGGTGGGGATCGAATACTCCTGCATATGAATCTAAGGCGTTAGCCACTGGACCACGGGGAGACCCGAAAAGACAACTAAAACAGAATGTGCGATTCCATAGAATACTACACAGACCTCAAAGGATTGTGGGGGATTGTAGGTTCACTGCGTACCTCAATTGAAGTAAATAAATCATGTAAGATAAACATGAAAATGATGATTAGTAACGAGCGCCTAAGTAAAAAAAAAAAAAAAAAAAAAACGGGTGTGTACGGCCGCTTTAGGAGAGGTTGTTTGGTCCGCCTGTGGAGGGAGTAGGCAGCTAGCCGACGTCTCATCGAAAAGGTTAAATGTATAAAAATAATGAATGAGGAATGAAAAATAATTAATTATTCATTAAATTAAAAAAAGTCAGTCAATGGATAACTGAATAAATGTATAAATTCTTAATCAATAAAAAATTATTGAATAATGAGCCAACCCTGTTATTCATTGAATACAAAATAAATCTGGATGAATAATTTATTCAGTGAATAAATTATTATTACATAAAAATTTATTTGAATGATTATTGAATACAAAATTTATTGAATAATGCCCTGCTGTGGCACTGAGTACTCACTCCTCAATACTCCCGGCCACTGTGCCTCTATGTAAGAAATTAGAGACTAGATGGAGATGTATCACGCATGGCCAAGAAATAAACCTAATTAAAAAAACAGTACACAACCTTCACTTAACAAGTAATTGTGCCTTATACAAACAAAAACCGCATACCTTCTTCTTCTTTTTAAGTTCTTTTTGATGCATATCCATTAGCGATTTAGACTTCTTCTCTGATTTCTTAGCTAGCAGCTCCATTTCCTTGTTCCTCTCGATTATTTCCAGTTTTCTTGAGTCTAATTCCGTGGGTTCGTCCGTCTGAAGCAGACCAAAAGAGAATTATTATCATGATGAATACTAGATCCTAATAAATACAATAGCAAAGCATTAAGATAAAAACAGATTTTTGAAAAATTTGTTTCTGTTTTTTAACCCTTTCTGTACGCAAAGAGCAGCAAGGAGATGTGTTATCCTGTACGGGATAGTCGCACCAGGCTTAGGACCCCCATTACAGGTTACTTTTGTCACTCTCGGTCATAGCGCCTCCTCTTTCAGTGATCTCCTTGCCGTATTGAAACTCGTCTTAAATAATTTTGATTTTTATTTTTCTTACAATGAGTATTAACCCTTAGCTTACGACGGGTAGTGCGGGCTGACCGACCCTGTAGTACGGCAATCTCTCTACCTGGCCGGGCCCTAGTTACGAAGCTAATCTCGCCCTCCTCTCGACGTGCGTAAAAACCTTCATATAATTTCCTCCCTTAACATTTCTAATCGTAGGAATACTGCATTTTATTATTCATTTACGTTTACTTTTAGCTCTAAATATTTAGGTTGAATTATAAAATTAGATGCTCCAATAAATATTTTTTATAGTCTATACTTTTTAGTACAAAAAATATTATTTTTTTATGATATAGGTATTAATCAAAGAAGCTAAATAAATAAATAGCCTTTTTTTTATTAAAAACAAGAAAAATACATCATCCTTTTCGATTGGAATCGAGTTGGATCTAACACTGGCGATGTTAATTTTTACAATCCCGACCCATGTATCCATAATCCGTAGCTCTCTCTCTCGACACAAATAGTTAATTTTTCCGGCAACCAGTGGTAAAAGAAATAGCTAAAGCTTCTCTAAATCCTTGCTTAATAGCCCCAAGGTCAAACTCCTGGAAAAATTAGCAAGAGGGAGCTGGTAAGCGAGAGAGAAGGGTCGGACTGCTGTACAAGTCCTTCGTTCCAGTGGCACGGCAGCTCTCGACTGCTGTACAAGTCCTTCTTTCCAGGGGCACAGCAAACTTCGACTTCTACAGAAGTCTTTAGTAAGGAAAGGGTTAATTTTTATTTATGTTGAATTAGTTTTGCATTTGAATAATTATTTTTAAGTTGAATAACTTTGTTTAAAAATAAGTTATAAAAAAGTTATATTATATTATATACATGTAAAAAAAAAGAAGGTTTTTATGTTTACCATTTTCCCTTTATTTTATGAATAATAATAACGGCGCTAATGGCCAAGATGTAGATGCGCCGTAAAAAAAAAAAAATAAAATAAATAAAATAAGCAAGGGAATTATATACTCAATAACTAGGGCAAATAAGTTTCCAATCTTCGTTTTTGATCTGTAACTTTGTACACCGGTGGAGTTAAAAACCTCTCTTTTTTTAATGTATTAAACTTGTTTACAAAAACACAAGGATTATTACAAATATTCACAGTAAATTTAATTAATTATTTAATAAATATGTAATCTATTAAACTTATCAATTAAATATTAAATATTTTTTTTAAAAAATGGAGGACACGCAATTAAAAAAAACTGGGTTTTCTAAATTTAACAAAATACGAATATAAGATCGTAACACTTCAGGACAAAAAGTGAACTAATTATGCAAAAACAAACTGTTGGGAATGTAAGGAGGTATAAAAAACAAACGATAAGTTGACAGGGAGAATGGGCGGAGAAGGCAACGAGTTCTAATTCGACTGAACACAACCAAAACCTTCATCCAAATGCCCTCTAGTAGTAGGCAGGAGTACTAGAAGTACAATACGATAGTGCTTGATAGCTCTAAAGTCGAGAAATGAGAAGATAAAGAATGCGAAAGATTCGCGGAGCTCTCGACTGCTGGACAAGTCAACGGTATGTGGGTCCCGTCTTCCTTCGAGTTCTACACAAGTCGACGGTACACAGGTCCCGACCGCTCTCGACTGCTGTACAAGTCAACGGTAGAGTAAGGGTGAAGAAGTCAAGGAATGGTTAGGAATCAGCTAAGAGAAAACATCAGATTTTGAGAAAAATCTATATTTCGAAAGTGTCAGCATGCTCTTTGGCAGCCTTCTTCAATAATAAATGGTGGTAGGTGCCAATGGAGCATTTGTCCACTTTTGGAACAAAACTTAAGAAAAAAACTGTTGGGCTGAGCCAATATATTTGGTTCCCTTTTAATTTAGGTATTTTAAATTTTATTTTGATACATGATATTTTACCTAAATCTCTGAGAGTATTTTAAACCTTATCAACAATAATGAGGTTATACCAGAATGTGTTGTAATTATAGCCCTTCAGTTAGATGGAATTCTGAAGGAAATATTCCCAACGGTTCCATCATTTGAATTTCGATTACAATGAACAACACGCTACTTTAAACTCAATAAAAACTGATTATGTCTCGTTTAGGAGGTCAGCAATGTAGATAGTGTTTAATATTTATCAATAGTTAGCCAAAGCTAAGGCTAAAAACAGTTTAAGCAATAGCCTGTTCAAATAGATGGTTTAGAGCAAGGAAAAGGGTGTAGCCTATATTCCCCATGCAAGAAATTGGCGGTAAAAATTCTCTCTGTTATAGCCTTATCACTAGGAGGTTTTAAACGTGTTTAGTCTTAATTTTGACTAAATATTGATAAATATCAGAAACTGTTTAATTTGTGTGGAATCTCAAAGTCTTCCCTAGTCTTAAGCGAGGCATAATCATTTTTTACAATGTTTCACGTATCGTGTTGTTCCTTGAAACGGAAGTTTGCAAATGGTGGAACCGTCGGGAAGATTTCCATCAAAATTTTGTGCACGCGAAATTGAACTTGAAGTTCCACAGATGTTATTTCAATTTTTTTGTCTTTTCTTTGAACATACGGTATTGTTTGTTCTCTCGCCAGTTTTAAAAGTACAACTTCTGTGTTATTGGACTAACTACATGTATCCACATAAGTTACTCCTAAAGAGGCATCTGAACATGTAGAGCACCAAATGAAGGATGTTAGTGAGAAATTGAAGTCCTTTAAATTTTAATAACATTCTGCCATTTTTAAAATGAATTATTGATAAAATCACAATCTTATAATAAATCTTTTTGACATAGCAAAGCATACCTTCACATAGTTTTTTTTTTTATTAAAAAAAAAAGCATGCTACAAAAATAAATAAATGATTTACCAAAAGCTTCTTTAATTTGTCTTGAGGAGTATCCGACCATGAAGACCTATCTGACATGTCAGGTCCAGCATTTGGACGGAACTTCCTCGGCCCGAGGCCTATCTGGGCTTTCCTCGCTTCCGGCAGCTCCGTCATCCATGCCTCCCTTTTCGTCTGATTCTCCTCGTCGGGCTAATCGGTGTCATTAAAAACAAAGATAAACTCAAATTAAAAATTTTATCATAATAGAATAATTTTTTTCCAGAGTTTTAGTTTTAGTGTCTCACTCAAGTACTTAAATACCAGCAATCAAAAATTTTACATACTACACAGGAGATCATAAAATTAAAACAAAAAAAAAGTTAAACAATAAAAATATTTACCACACTCCGGCGAAATATGATCTGCAAATGGCTTAAAAAGTTTTAACCAAAATATTATAAAATTAAAACAATATACTCACAATAGCATTTGTTAATTAAATATATCTGATTTCAATTTAAATATATATTTCATGAGAAAAGATATTCTAATTTCAAATAGACAGCCAAATCCACCACCTTTTAAACAACAATTTTAAACTTATCAAATGAAATCTCTTTTGAAAAGTACTCAGATTAATCAGATAAAGAATTTGCCAGAATAAAACTCTTATTCTGTTTAATTTAAAACGTTAGAGAAAGACAGATAAAAATAGTTAGAACATTCTGAAGGTTGAGGTTGGATTCATCGAAGAATTTATTCAGATCTTCATCAATCCTAACTTCTAGATACGAAAAATTAGCCCATTAAAATCTATTTATGTGCAATTTAAGTACATGATAGTAACAACAGCAATTTATTTCTCTCGTAAAAAAAATCTATTTACAGTATTCCCAAAACAAAAGTAAAGACAAGTTTGTTAACAAAAAAAAAAGTTTCATTTTCAAAATCAGCCTGATTTTACTACCGACTCAAATTTATTAATGAGTCCCAAAGGCCGTAATTTTGGATTTCCTGCAGCAGAACTCTCTGTATAACACTAAACATTAATATAAGTGTATTATGAAAATAATCAAAATCGATCCAGGAGTGAGGGTTTTCTCTGCACTTAAATCATTACCATAAAATGGGGTCACCTTAAAGGATGTCTACTACTTTTGTGAAAGCCAATTTCAGGACTTTTTCTTGGCTTAAAATGCAAATTTCATTCCCTTTAAAAAGAAAATAATTTCAATTAAAAAGAAAAAGCCTTAACAGTTAACTTAAAATCATTTGTAACCATACACGGATTACCGTGATAACTAAAAATTTCCAACTTTACATAACTTCAAACAATTAATTATACTGTATAAAATTGTACATCGTATGTTAAACAGGATAGTTAAATTAATTTTAAAAGTAAAGAAACGATTATACTAAAAATTTTAGAATGGCAATGGAATTTGCAGTCTCAAAAATATTGAACAATGGTAGCAGAATTGAAATTTTACTAACTCAATATTTATTGACAATAAACGTAATTTAGTAAATTAAAGCGTACAGAATTTCAATATTTAAGTCTGCATGTATGTAAATAATGGATAATTGATGTGTAAATACTACAACAAAGGAATCTAACAGAGGAAGGGGGGTGGAGGAGAAAGATAGAATTGCGTCTCCGTACGAAAACAGCAACAATTGCAAATGCGTGGGAGTCGTTGGACTCCGGTAAAATTGAAATTTTGTGACATGGTTTCAACAAAATTCATGACTTTTTAGTGATTTTCATCCCCTATTTTCAATTTCGTGACATTTTCATTATTTTCGTGCAGTAGACACCCTGCATTAGTACACTGTGGTGAAATTGGTACAAACCTATACTGATACCAAAAGGTCGAACTTTGCCCAAGTATATATTTGTGTGTTCGCTCTCATTGGGCATAGTTCGACACTCTGGTAACAGTTAAATGATACCAATGGGGGCACTGTACTAATGTGACACCATTTTACGGTATCGTGTCCCTAACAGATGTAATTTTTGTTATTTTGCAATGAAACTCACATACCCAAAAATATTAATGATAGAAGTGAATTATAAATAAAAAAGGAAGAATCACTCCATTTTATGTATTTCTCTGAGTAAGTTTCAATACGACTTCTGTTAATTATTAAGAAACAATCATAAGATTCTCCTCCACACTTACCTCCTGTGGAAGTAGAATCATACAATAATTTCTTTTGTACAGAAATCTCTTTAATAATTATAATAAACAGACACTTACAACGAACATTAAGACTAGGTTTCAAAGTACTTTGAGGTTGCTGGCAGAGAAGGAAGATCTTTAGGTAAATTAAAAACGTCCAGTTCCTTCACAAAAGACGTCCAATTCCTTCTTTTGTGAAGGAACTGGACATTTTTCATTTACCTATTAAAACTAGGATCACTCTAAATGTCATTTAACCTAATTAATATCAAAATAAGCAATAGTTATTGAAAAACAATGCAGAGGTATTCAATTGTCTAAAGTTGTTGAACGTAAAGTTAAAGACAATACGCCTTGTGCAATCAGTTAGTAGTTGTTATGAGTTGGTGTTTGTTGTTTTTGCCACGCTTTGTTTAGCACACGAATAATAAAAGAACAAAATAGTAATAATTCAAAACCTAATATAAAAGTATAAATCAGGCTACACAAGGTCAGTCAGGCCTGTCAGTTAGGCCTGAACAGTCCGCCTGAAAGCCCGTCACCTGAACGTGTATATATTCTGGCCAGTCTGTCAGTTAAGACTGTTCAGGCGGCTGGAATATATACATGTTCAGGTCTAACTGACAGGCCTGCCTGAATAGTGTGTAGCCTGCTTTATAGTAATAACATAAGAAACAAAAGTTTGTTTCAGTTATAGTTTATATCTTCTGGGTTCCAGAGCGAATGTTCTGAGGTGCTATGGTGAAATAATAGAGGTTTCGGGTTTTCGGTTCATTCAGATCCTCGAGAAAAATAAATAGGTTTTTCGGGAGGGATGTTTGCGTGATATACAAATTTGGAAGGTGTTACCCATCTTATTTTTCAAGATGTTTAGGAACTATTAGAAAAAAATTAGTGTTTTTGAGACCTACAACTTTGGTCGTGGTTTTTAGTTTAATAATTTTTAAATTAAGTCCGAGAATGAAATAAAATAAATAAATAAACAAAATAATTATAGGAAAAATAAATACTTCAAATTAATGCATATAAATATGATATAACTATATTTTTCAAAGTACTTTCAGGACACCAACCCTCATCCCAAGTGATCTATGACTCTTTGAAGCACACTCTAGCTTTTCACAAGCCGTACAGTAATTTTTTTTTTTTTTTTTTTTCGTTTTCTTTATTATATTACAACCTGCATGGGATAATAAACAAATTATAATTTGCTAGTTAATAATCTACAGTAGATAACAATTTAAATGTTGAATTTACCTCCAAAACAAATTTTTAAAATACGCTTTAAATTTATAAGCAATTTTGTCTTCCTCTGTATTGTTCTTAAAATATATTAACATTTATTGAATAAATATAAAACATAGTTAACCAGCATAAAAAGGCATTTTAATAACAAAACTCTTGTCAGCTTGAAGAACCAGGCCTAATTGTATCTATATCTATTGAGCGATCTATATTCTATTCTATATATATATATATATATATATATATATATATATATATATATTATAATGGTATTCGAGAAAAATAAATGCAATTATAATATTGAATAAAATACTGCAGGATCTAATTATATTTAGAAATAATCTTATTAATAAAATCACTTTTTGAAATATCATCTGACCTAGGTAGATAAAAACATTGAAAATAACTTTTAAAAATGGTCTCCTGTAATTATTTTTAATTATAAATTACAGAAATTATTTTAAAAAAAGAATAATTCATATGTCCTCACCCCAAGAAACGACTCACCTCAAATATGCCCTTCCCCAAAGCCAGCCTGAGAGAGTCCTCTCTCTACGAGGAATATATTATACATACTTAACACTCTCCGATGTCTAAGAGACATCGTTCACGATGAGAAATGGGTAAGCGGTGTTTCTCAGGACGTTAGGAGCTCGAACCGAGACGAAAGTGATGAGCCAAACATGGGAAGAGACTGAGAGGCCAGTGAGTTTGGGGCGACGGACAACGGCCAGACAACAATTGAACCAAGTGCCCCAATGAACACGCAAGTGTAATCGAACAGAAGGGCAGGCACTTTCTCAATCGCCTCTTTCTCATAACTCACCTGAAACAAAAAAGTGTTAAATCAACTACAATATTTCTTAGTGAAAAAAAACTTAGGCAGAAAAAGGATAAGTTGTCTTCAGGAGTCAACATTTTAAAAATATCATATAATTTAAAACAGAGATGACAGCCAGGAATAATGTTAAAATCTACTACAGGTTAAAATGAATAATTACAAGTTAAAGAGTGACATATAATAATAAAAAATAATTTATCAAATGGAAGAAATGGAGAGGCCCCACATACAAAGGAACTAATAGTCTGGAGATGCAGTAGTTCTCAGAAACCTAGGTTCTCCAAAAAGCAGTGGTTTTGAGAAACCTAGGTTCCTCAAAAGGCAGTAGTTCTGAGAATACTAATGCCTGAGGAAGATATTAACTAAGAGAAATTTAGTGGCTAATAAAGGCAGTAGATCTAATAAACCTAGATTCTCCAATGACAATAGGTCTGAGAAACCTAGGTTCCCCAAAAGGCACTAGTTGTAAGAAACGTAATGCCTGGGGAAGATATTAGCTAAGTGAAATTTAATGAGGAGTTAAGGCAGTAGTTCCAAGAACCCTAGGTTCTCCAAGAACTATTGCCTATTGGAATAGGCAATAGTTCTTAGAAACCTAGGTTCTTCAAAAGGCAGTAGATCCAATAAACCTAGGTTCCAGTGGCGGCTAAAGAGGGGGGCTTAGTCCTCCAGAATAAAAATTCAAAATCTTTTTTGATTAAGTTAGAAAAATAATTTTTTTAAGGCAAATTAATAGTAATAACGCCTAATTAATGTATGTTCTTAGTTTATCAAATTCTTTCTTAATGATTTTTAGGTGCCTCGTTATAAAAATTTGATTGTACAACCCCAGGCACGGCCCTTACCAAATTAGCCCCCCTAGAAATGTTTGTCTAGAGCCGCCTATGCTAGTTTTGCCAAAAGACAGAAGATCTGAGCCACCTAGGTCTCCAAATGGCAGTAGTTGTAAGAAACCTAATGCCTGGGGAAGATATTAACTATGAGAAATTTAGTTTGTAGTTAAGGCAATATTTCCAAGAGCACTAGGCTCTCAAATAGGCAGTAGTTCTGAGAAACCTAAGTTCTCGAAAAAGCAGCAGTTCTGAGAAACCAAATGCCTGAGGAAGATATTAACTATGAGAAATTTAGTGTGTAGTAAAGTCAGAAGTTTCAAGAACACAAGGAGCTCTGCAAAAGGCAGTATTCCTGGGAAACCTTTTGTCTAAGGAAGCCGTTAACTAAGAGAAACTTAGTGTCTAGTGTAGGAGATAGCTTTGATAAACCTAGTCTACAAAGAGACAGTGGCACTAAGAAATCATGAAGTGTTAAGAATCCTAGAGTCTGGAAAGGAAGTAGTTTTGAGAAACTTTGTTCTAGGAAGACAAAAATTTCTGAGGAAGGCCCTACCATTAACAATCAAATGTCTAGGTGAGGGAGTAGTCTTGAGAAACCTATAATATACCAAGTTATTAGTTCTCATTAACCTAACTTTCTGTTACAGAGCAAAAGAGAATAAATCAATATATGAATATTGTCATAAAATTTGAGTAGGCCATGGTACCTTGTTATCCATATGATATTTTAGAAGAGAAGCCCTCGCATCAAGTGCTGATTGAGCGTTAGACTCATGACCAGCAGGTAGAGGTCCGATGACATCTCCAACGACGTCCTCCTCCTCAGCGTTGGTAGTTGGGAGTGCTGATGCTGGCGGCAAAGCAGGCCCATACAGATCTTCTTCCGAAGGCCGCATTGGTCCGTACACCTTCTCAGCTTTCTTCCCTGGTGGCAAAGCAGGCCCAAAATACTGTTCTGACTCACTTCCTGAAAGTTCTCCTTCTTCCTGCTCAGAATTAGGCCTTTTAATATCATTATTTTCTTCACTTGCATGTTCGCTATCGCTATCATGTATTGTTATATCATTTTCTTTATCTTCATTTATCTTTTCCTCTGGTAGTTCATTAGAAATAGGATTATCACTAGTCGGCTCAGTAGAATCATTATTTGAACTGGAATTTTCAACTTTATTAGTATCTTCAACTATTTTAGAGTCAGATTCTGAACCACTTTTTCTTTTTTCGTGCTTTTTTTTGTGTTTCTTTTCTTTTTTTCTCTTTTTACTATCATGGTGGTTTTGCATTTTCGTTTTCTTGTGTTTTTTAGAATTCCTGTCATCTATATGATTCTTTTGGTCTGAATCAACTGTGCATTCGTCGACTATTTCGTAATACCTAGGCAACTGTGGGGTCTCTACATCACTGGCTACACAATTTTCACTGTCTGACTTCATGGACACAGAACTATCACTATCTCTAGATTTTTCACTGGATGATTTATCTTGACAACTAGGCTTAGCAGAAGTCTGGCTACTAATGAGCAGTTCGTCTCGACTTTTTCTTCTTTTTATACAGTCTACTTTTCTGTCCTTTTCTATGCTACTTATTTTCCTCTCTCTATGGCTTCTATGCTTGTGTTCTTTTTGCTTTGAGTCTTTACCATTGCCAACATATTTATCTTCTGCTTCTTTACTTTTCTTTCTTGATTCGCTGTCATCGTGACTTTTGTCGTGACTTCTCTTTCTTCTGTGCCTTTCTTTGTGCTCTCGACTGCTACTTCGTCTATCGTTTTCCCTTGACTGTATTCTGTCTCTGCTTCTCCGTCTATGCGGAGAATGCTTCCTCTCTTCACTATATCTACTCCTGTGACTGGAACTCTTAAAGCTCACAGGTCTCGAAGGGGATCTTGCCCGAGGCAAATAACTTTCTAATGAACTTGGAATTTTAGGCCTTACTGAGGGTAGAGAAGTAGGATTTCTTTCAGATTTAAATCTATCATGCCTTTCTCTCTCGCTATCAGAATCAGAACAGCCTGGAGCCATGCTGGAAAAAAAAAACAAAAATAAAACTTCAGAAGTAAACAAAAGGATTTGACACACATTATGAAAAACTAAACAACAAATATGGAGTACTTCACGCTCACGAGAATGCTTTCATCAGTAGATTTTAAAATAAATCGTTAATCCAGTCAAACAAACTTACCTTATAAACCTAAATCACGCGTGTGAAGAAAAAGGTCACTGGTCCCGAGAAAACCAACTTACGGTATTTAACTTGCAAATAAAGCATGAATGATTTCACAAACACAACATTGATCTCCAGGTAATGACGTGACTGACTAAGGTAACAGATGTCGCTGCTATCGCATCCAGCTGATTTAGATTTTGTTATTTTAAAAACCAAAAAATATTAACAGATTAAAAACTACTACGTGTTTAATTCCTGAAGTTAGTTATTGAACCTATACAGTTTTAGTTTCATTTTCATACTCTATGCAACTAACGAAATACTATTTGGAAAGCCAGCGTCTACGTAATAGTCAAGAATATTAACTGGTATGTACCAATTATTCATGACAACGTTGCACAAGAATTAAACAAACAATAATCTTTATTTTCTGTTATTCATATATATAAAAAAAGATAAATAACTTCCTGTTCTATGTTTTATAGTCGATATAGTACCTTCTATACTGCAGCTACTTATTCTGTTACAATTAAATTTGAAAACCTATTATGATAATATTTCCTGAAAGAATTTAGAGAGAACTATTTTCTTAGCCCTCTTCTCACTGGGTAACAAAATTCGTTTAAATGTAACTGTCTTATTTCTGAATTTAAACCTGGCCTATTAATGATAACCTGTTCATTACAGTAAGCCTCAAGTACCATAAAAGATAGTTATTATTGTTTTTTACTCTTAGACATTTGTCATTAAATAATTTTTGTTGAAATGGACATTTTTATTATTATCTGATTATTTACTTGCGACTTGAATAAAATTCTTATTTCCTATAATTCTTAATTATATTTTTTTACTGATTTTTTTTATTGACATTGTTATTGAAATTCAATCTAGTCTGATTTGATTTATTTATTTTGTCCTTAATGAGCTTTATTACTAAATATTCATGTTTAACTTATTTTAATCATAAGTAGTTCCTGCAATGAGAGAACTTTTAAAAATTATTCTTATTTTAGGTTATTTGTTTTACTTATAGATCATGTAATTAGAAAAAAAATATCTAATCACTTGAATACATATATATATATATTATATATACATATATATATAATATATATATATATATATATATATATATATATATATATTATATATACATATACATATATATATATATATATATATATATATATATATATATATATATATATATATATATATATATATATATATATGAATCTTTGAGACAGGAAAGAAAACAAGCTTATTTAGAAATAAAACACATCTATGAAAAAAACATAAAAGCTAATAAAATAAAATCATGGAAAGAATTTTGCAATAATATAAGTCCTTGTAATCCATGGACATGGCCTTACAAATATGCTAATGGAAAATTACATGAACAATTTACACTTAATACGATAAAGAAACATGACGATTCATACACAAATAATACAACAGAAACATACCAATATATACTCGACTCACTCATTAAAACAGACAACGTACAAAATGATAATGAAATACACAAAACAATTCGCAATAATATACCAGCAGACCTACAGACACATGATGACCTACCATTAACTGATTCAGAAATTAGTTATATTATTCAAAATTTAAAAAGAAATAAGTCCCCAGGTATAGATGGAATTACAGGAGAAATATTCAAAAATGTGTATAGTTCTTTCCCAGTTTTTCTCAATGAATTATACAAAAATTGTTTCAAATTTGGTATTTTCCCCGAAATATGGAAAAAGACTAAAGTAATTCTTCTAAATAAACCCGGAAAATGCAAGAATGATATTTCATCTATTCGTCCCATTTCTTTAATTCCTACAGCTGGTAAAGTCTTGGAAAAAATAATTCATTCTAGATTATCTCATTATTTGTACTCAAACTCGCTCCTACATAACAATCAATTTGGATTTACCTCTCAAAAATCAACAATAGATGCTTTACACAGTACACTACAATTCATATCTGAAGCCAAAAACACTAAATCACATACAGTTCTCATATCACTAGATATTAAAGGAGCATTTGATAATGCATGGTGGCCATCAATTTTAAATTCTTTAGCTAATTCAAATTGTCCTAACAATATATATAGATCTGTTAAAAATTACTTACAAGGCAGACAATCCTTTATCATAACACCAAATATGAAATTTAACAAATTTCAAACACTAGGAACGCCTCAGGGATCTAGCCTTTCACCATTATTATGGAATCTAATCGTAAATAATTTGTTAAAGATAAAATTACCTCAAGAGACAACTATTATAGCATATGCTGATGACATATTATTGCTCATTAAATCTAAAATATTCGAAAAGCTGCAAGTCAATATTAACGTAATTACAAGTATTGTTGATGACTGGGCGGACCAACATAAGTTAAAACTAAATATACAAAAGTCATCTTTCATTATATTTACACATAAAAGAATCCACCCACAAATACAGGTAAAATCACAAGGACAAAATATTAAACAGGTTGAAACATTGAAATATTTAGGAATAACATTAGACAGAAAACTGAACTGGAATTCACACATTGACAGACTACAGACAAAATTATTAAAATTAGTAAATAATCTGACAATCGCTGCAAAGAATACATGGGGACTAAACACAGAAGCATTACATATATTGTATAAAGGAGCCGTACTCCCATCATTAACTTATGCTATTAATATCTGGGAATCGGGACTTGCTAAAAAACACAATTTAATAAAATTGCAAAGAGTACAAAGATTGATGGCCATTAAAATGATAAAGGGTTTTAAAACAGTGTCGTATGAAGCAGCCTGCGTCCTAGCGAAAATAGTACCTATAGAATTAATTGCAAAACAATATACAGCCCAATATAAACTTCTTAAAACCTCAGAAAACATTGACGATTTCAGAAATAGTCAAATTGAAAAAGAATTAAAATGTGAAATGTGGCCTCACCCATCTGAGTTTCCAATCTTAAAAAATCCCGACAAAAATGACAATAACCAATTAACAATTTATACTGATGGAAGTAAGGAAGGCAAAAACGTTGGCTGTGCTTCAGTGGTATTTATTAACGACGAACCCACGGACGTACATAAATACAGACTAGGACAATACTGTACAAACATACAAGCAGAACAATATGCAGTACTTGAAAGTTTGCGACTAATAAAGACTAAATACAAACACTATAATAGTACAATTTTATACACAGACAGCAAGACGACCTTACAAAAACTGACAAATCGTTCGATACATGACTCGCTAACAGAAAAAATAAGGAAACATATAACAGAAATACAAAACATTAACATAAACATATATTTTAAGTGGATAAGAGGACACTCTGGAAATATGGGGAACGAATTAGCTGATAAAGCGGCTAAAGCTGCCACAACAAGTCCCCAGTTACCAGTTTGTTACGATAAGATATCGAAAAAACACTTAAAATATATGTTACAAACTAAGACTATACAAACTTGGGAAAACCGCTGGACAAATACTAACAAAGGGACACACTTAAAACTATTCATGCCGCAAATTCAAACATATTTAACAAAAAAACAAACTATGACTGATTTTTACACAACACAACTTGTGACAGGACATGGATCAATAAACTCATACTTACACCGTTTCAAAATCACAAACAGATACACTTGCTCATGCGACTTTCTTACGGAACAAACTTACCAACACTTAATATACGACTGCCGACTACTAATACAGGAACGGACAAAATTAAAAACAACAATTGTGAAACAAAACGGAGTCTGGCCTTCACCAGAACAAACTCTGTTTATGTGCCATAATAAGGCATTAAGAGAATTTGCTGAGCAGCTTTACATGGCAATGGGAAGATTGAATACCTATTACAAATAAAATGTGATATTAAGCATTTTATGTGGTAATACTAAAATTGAATTTTTTCTACTTTTATCATCATCAGTTAAAACATCAGATCATTCATTTATTCTTTATTATTCATTTTTTTTTTTTACTTCATTTTATATTCTGTTCTTCTGTTAATTTTTCTCCACTTGTTGTATTTTGTATAGTTTTAATATGTAAGCTTTTAAATTTTAACGAAAACTAATAATATGTTAAAAAAAAACAAACAAAATATGTTAATATACAAATGCAAGTGGTATGCTGTTTATTGCATGAGACTTGCAGACAAAAAAAAATAAACTCCCTTCTTGCAGGGTTACTGTAAGGAGGAAACAAATAAAAATATATATATATATATATATATATTGTTGTTTTAAGAATGATATTTCTACTCATACACATATAACAAAAGTCATTATTCCACAGTTGGTATTTATCAATTGTGTATGTACACAATCTTAGTTCTTGTCACCTAGCACTTGTAAACAGATTCTTTTTTAGTGACGAGTATTAATAAACTCTGCAAGAAGAAGTGAATTGGAATGTATTCTCTCTACTTAGCGGCAAGTAAGTTACCCCATCATTCTACTACACGGTTGGCTCCTGTCACTTTTTGTAAACAGACTAGTAAGTGTTTAATGACAAGTTAGTTACTGGGCAGACAGTACTCTCCGCCAAAATGTGAACAAGTACTTGTCACAAAACCAGCTTAGCGAGATGGACAAGTACTAAGCTCGTATAAACTAGGCATAATGAACAATGGTCGTTGTTGGTATATTCTTTGTAATCTCCTATTGAAAATTCGTTGATGTGCCTACTGGCTACTGGATCTTTTTGCGCCCTTGTGTGTGTGAATGTATTTTAGCACATTCTGAAGAAAAGTAGCTATTGAGGTTGGACATGACAGAATTTTGGAAACATTGTTTTAAATAATCATCAATCCTATCTCCTAGGTATTTTCATGAAAACATTTTTTAATTTAATAAAAATTGATTATGCCTTAAAAAAGCAATTATTTATGTCTTCAGAAAGAAAAATTTGAATTAACAGTTACCATTTTTTTTTTTTTTTTTTTTTTTTTTTTTTTTTTTTTTTTTTTTTTTTTTTTTTTTTTTTTTACACTTTTGACATATTGCCAATATTTTGTCTGTTTAAGAGATAATGCACCTGTTACTTTTTCTAAATATTATTAAAAATTATATAACTTTTTTTTCAGATTATGTGGCTCAATATGAATAGACAGTTCATGCTATTTGTGCGGAATTATGCAGACGCCCCTAAGTCAGTTTACAACCGAAACCCACGAAATCTTGAAAAACTCACTATTGGGTATCGTCCCTCCGGATGGCATTTAGAAAACCCCGGTAGGGAATATTGGAATAAAGTTGCGATCGAAGTAGGAAAAAGAAATGTTACAGCGAGTGTGAAGCACTACTCAGGCGCTGTTCCTGTCACCGCTTCAACGAAGGAATGGGCTATTAAAAAGCACTTGTACAGTACACTTGATAAAGCAGCTTTCAGCAATTTAGGACGGATTTTGGGCAGACGATGCCTCGAAACTGGGATCACCGAACTGTATTGCAACTTAAAGGTCAAGGAAGGCGGAAAGGTTGAAGCATTTCTGAACGAGCTAGAGAAATCTGGCGTGACGTTGCAAGAACCTCCGAGATACGTCCATCCTCAGCGTTCAGACCCAGAGAGACCTGAAAGGCCGTGGGAAGTATATTAGCAATAATAGCTTAAGGCCTGTTAGCAATATTACCTATGAAACTTCTATTAAAAGATTGCAGACTTTGAGAGCATAATGATGTTAATATATCTCCAAGATGTTGAAATTGTAGACTGTGGATTTACAAAATGGTATATGTTTAGGAAAAGTTTCTTTAAGCCTTTAACCTTCCAATAGACATGTGGAATATTGAATACCCCACATATCGTCCCTACCATGTCAAACTACCGAATATGCAAAATCTTGTTTTTCAGATTCGAGATTTTGCTCTTGGATTGTGGACGATACGGCTTGTCGCAAATTGTCACAACTCTAAACCCTTTAGAATAGCCTTTAATGCCTTAAATAAAGTATCGAATAAGACCATTTTTCAATGTATTGCTTCGTCAATGGATAGATATGTTCATTCTCTAGTTTGCTCCGATTTGCATATTTGATAGTTTGAGATGGTAGGGACGATATGTTTCATGGTGTTTTTATTATGTGTGTATATATATATATATATATATATATATATATATATATTATAATTTCTTAACATTATATTTTAATCATTATTCATGTAAATGTTAGTAATGTTTATTTTTTTTTTTTTTTTTTAAAGACTTGGAAATAAAAGTACATTCATTTTTTAAAATTTGGTTAATTAATATAATGTTGAAAATTGTTGATAAAAGAAATATGAATATAAAAACCTGATAAAATTAGTAAAACAGTAAATTATAATTATACATAAAAATAGAAATACAAAAAGTAACAAATTGAAAATAAAAATGATTCAACTCCAGAACTGTCATGTCTCACACGAGTCAACATGTTCTCACACGATTTCAATTATAACATGTTCGTTAAATAAATGTGTTGCACTTTGCACATGGTTTTATTGTATTGATGTACTTTTTTATTCCACACTCATATTTTTGCCAGATGGCCTTGCTCCAAGCTTTATCTTCTTTTGATGGGTATTCTTTTTTCAAAAATGTTAGTACCATCAATAGACAAGGATAGTATTTGTGACTGGTTTGATAGCCAGAAAACGGGGCCTGGGGTTCACGGTACTTAAGCAGGCTTGCTGGAAGGTTAATGGGTAAGTTTTGTATTTAGTAATGAAATTGGCCAATGGGCTTTTTTCCTATCAGCCCTTCATGTCATCTAATCACGAACATAAGAATTATAAAAAATACTTGGCATATTGTACAATTGAGATATTTATTAACAGTAATAAAATAAAAAAAAGTCAAGCCCACTTTTTTGAATGATGACTTGAAACGTCATTGTTTGCTTGGGGTTACATGCTGTCTGTCAAAACATTCGTACTTATTTTTTTTTTTTTTTTTGTCAATTTAGTCAAGGATGTTATTTAGGACCATGTTATGGTAAGCCCCCAATTTTCATATTAAATTCGCCATTTGAAGTTTTTTTTTTTCAGCGATGTTCTTATTTAAATAATCCTCTTCTCCAACAAGGAGGTTTAAAATGGTGGTAACCTGTATACCGCCCGGACCAAAGAAGCAATTGCAATTTTTTAAATGGTGCACTGGACTGTATTTTATGTAAATATTAACTTATAATATTAAACTATTTGTAATGCTAATGTGTAATCTTTACAAAGTGTTTTATTGAATAGTTGAGTAAATATTATTTATTAATTGGGAGCTCATTCCTAACATGTGCCTGCAGAACTACTATTCAACACGAAACATAAAGATGTCAATATAAATTATTTTGTAAACAAGTTTTTAATAACAATGTTTTATAAAGATTTAATATAGCTTATATTTCTTGTTATAATTTTCCTTTTCCTTTCACATATTCTCATCATTTTTTAAAATCTCCTTTCACGGAAGTTGGAAGATCAGGTAGAGAATATTTTTCTTTCTTTAAGTTTCTTTATATATAAACTAATTTTTTTAATTTGAACTCCAGAAGAAACTTTTACTTTTGTTTAAAGTTTGTTAATCTTTACGAAACAATTTTTTTTATCCCACAAAGAAGTAACTTACCTTAAGTAATAAACAAATAGCTTAAAAGGCCTACTATATTTCAAGTTAATTCATGAATTTTACTTTTAATTTTGTTCTAATGCCTGAAAATCAAACGCTCCTAGAAGTTTGTCTCTGAAAAACAATGTCTGTATTAGTAGCCAACCCCTCCCCACAGCTAACATCCTCATTTCCTCCACACATTAAGAAATTACCTGTGCTCATGTAAAAACCTGTCCGCAATTCAATCTTGGGAACGAGCTGGTACATATCCCTCTTCCAGTATACCGTAAAAGAGAAATACGTAACGTAAATATTAAAAATGTTGAATGTATAGACTTTTACATTTTGGAAAGTTCTATATTTTACAAATATTAATTCATCTTTCATAAAATAAAATAAAAAACATATGAGAAACCAAAAACCGTATTTAGTTTGTGCTTGTCTGTTAAGATAGCTCAAATTTTCCAAATGTATCTTCTCGGTTTTTTCCAATAATAGTGCAGAGAAATTTTGATGACATACAATATAATTTGGATTGAAACACTGATGACAGTACAGATTCTTTTCGGTATTTTGCCAGTCCTAAGCTTTGATTTACAAGAGTATCTGGGTGATATAAATAAAATCATTTAGATTTTTGTTTTTAAATGATTTATTTGTACACTCCTTCATCCCTTGAGCATTTTACTGCGAAAGAAATATACATACAAACATGTGAATAACTGGGGTTAGAAGGACCTAAGTCAAGTCTGAGTGTTACCAACTTTCATTGTTAAATGGTACGCCTACCAAAACCAAGAAACCTTTCACAGTTTGAGTGTACTCTATCTGTAGGTAACTCTAAGTGACCAAAAAACTTGATTCAGGTACCTTTTAACAATAAATAAAAATATAAAAAAATTTAATGATTCTTTAAAACTGAATTCTATTGTTTAAAGTAATCTAAATCATTTCTTTGTGTATTATGTCTTTCTAATATTTTTACAGTTATTTTTTTATTTTACAGGACTAGGAAAATGTTTCTATTCTACTTCGCGTTTGTATGATATGCCCAGGATTTTTAAATCTGGCTACATTATTTTATAACTAATCTCCGGATAATTTATTTTGACCATTATCCACATTCTCTAACAAATTTTCATTTGTGTCTCAATTCGTTAGTAGTCTTCGAATCATTCAACATATCAATTTCTCTTCTTAGCAATACCATGTTTTAGGCTCCTCTTCAAAAGGCAAATGTCAGGAATCGGCAACTCTGTTAGAAGAAATGAGAAATAATATTAATCTTATGTATAAGTAGTATATCAATTATTTCAACTCACTCATTATTATCTATTTTGCTATTGGTTCATTACCTTTTATAACTTTTGTTCCCTAGTACATTTTAGAATAAGAACATCACATTTGTATGAAAATTACTTGACAATTTGTTAATATGTTACAATCGAACAGGTGATTCGCCAAAGTTGCGAAGCCTTATCATATCAATAAATAATAATAATCAATTATTTCAATAAAATTGATTTTTAATTTTAATCCATAGGGTAGAATTTTTTGTGAGCGATTCCAGCGACGAAAGTCTCTTCTAACAATATATTTACTAGCAGACCTAACCCCTTAGATTATTTGCCTATTTTTTAAATTAAAACTTCAGAACTCTTACGCATTAATTTAAAAAAATTAAAATGTGTCATTTATGATACCAATTTTGTTGTTCTTATTTTAATTGAATATTTAGAAATTATATTTGTAGCGTGGCGATCATCTTATCTAATATTAAGATCTGATAAGATAGATCAGATCAAAAAGATAGTGTATATAGTGAGGCCATTTGTGACCGGGTGCCGGCTGTTGAGTTCCTGGACAAAAGGGAGTGGTGGACACTGTTGAATAGACTTTCTGCAGTCGTATGTCGAGCACACAGGAACCTGGAGTAAGTGAGCGAAGTAACCAGCTTCAAACTGTGAGTAGCTGCACTTTACTTGCTATTTATATACTGACGCCGGTGTTACTTCTCGCTCCGGTTACCTGTGGGCCAAGGAGGCTGCAATAGGCATAACCCTCCCAGCACCGAGGTTCAGCATCTCGTCCCGCAACGCTCGTGACGTCATCTCGACAAGAATCTTTGTCCGTTTTCACTCGTCAGAGACATCTTCCTTATTTAGTAATACCTGCCAGAGGACTTTATTATTTATTTATTAATTATTATTGGAGAAGAAATTTACTATTTATTATGGAGTCATATATTATTATTATTTTATTTCATGAATAAAAGATTTATTTATTTTCTTTTGCATTTTGAGAACACGCATTATTGGGACCCTTCAATCAACATCCCTAGATCCCGATAAGTGGTGACCCCGACGTGATATAGCTGTAGACAGGACCCCGATAAATGGTGACCCCGTTGTAGTGAATTTTTGTTGTTGTACAGATTAGCACTATGTCAGACGAGGAATTGGAAGCAACCAGGACTGCCTTAGAGCAGCAGACCAATACCGCACCTCCACCCCATGTTGCGTTCCCACAGGCTTTGCAACCTCTCGATGCCGAGATTACTGCGTTCAAGGGTGCAACAAATCGTATTCCTCAGTTTTGGAAACCCAACCCCAAATTGTGGTTTGCCCAAATTGAAGCCGTTTTTGCCACTTCAAATATCACCTCTTCCCATATGCGTTACCAAGCGGTGATTGCTGGGTTGGACTTTGATATTTTGACACAGGTTGCGGACATCATCGACAGCCCTGGCAAGACACCCTATGAAGAGTTGAAGACCCGCCTATTAAATATTTATGGAGACTCCGAACGCAAACGGATTGAGAAGCTGCTTGGAGAAACACAGTTAGGTGATCAGAAACCCAGTCAGCTGTTAAGGCAGATGCGTCAGCAGGCTGGTAGCATTGTCAGCGAAAAGGTAATTAGTACCTTGTGGATGAGGAATCTACCGAGCCGCATGCAACGAATTCTGGTCGCAACGGGACAAGAAGAGTTAAACAAGCTTGCAGAGTGTGCGGACAAGATTGCAGAGGTAGAGCAACCCGAAGTATTCGCTGCCGGAGGTGTTGCAGAGTCGCAAGCAAGTTTGTCCAGCAACGCGCTCATTTTGAAGGAATTGGAGCGTTTGCGAGCAGAAGTCGCAGAACTCCGATTAGAGTCGCGCTCTCGCAGTCAGTATCAGCGCAGCGTTAGTCGAAATCGGTCCACGAATAGATCCAAATCCCGCTCAAGAGAGCTCTGTTTCTATCATCAGCGGTTCAAGACAAAGGCCAGGAAATGCACTCAGCCCTGTTCTTGGAAACAATTTCCCTCGGATAGCAAACCTTTAAACTGAATGTGGTGATGGATGAGGCGGCATCCATTACACCGCAGCCACACCGTCGACTTTTCATTGCAGATCGGAAGACTGGACAGCGTTTTCTTGTTGATACAGGAGCAGCTGTGTCCATCATACCTCGCCCTAGGAATTCTCGCTTGGAGCCAACGAATTTCAAGCTTGTCGCTGCTAATAATACGAGCATCGCCACATACGGTGAAAGTTCAAGGGTTCTTGACTTAGGACTTCGCAAACCCTACCGCTGGACCTTCATCATTGCCGACGTCGGGCGTGCAATTCTTGGTGCAGACTTCCTCAGCCATCATCAACTGGTAGTTGATATGCACAACTGCAAACTTGTTGACAAGAACTCGGGTATTTCAGCTCAAGGTAAAGTATCCACTTCTTCAATTCCTACAGTGTCGATGGTTCCTGGCGATTGCCCCTACGCACATATCTTGAAGGACTTCCCTCATCTTCTACGACCTCGTCCGATTCGTGGTGCCTCGCCTAATGTCGTAAAGCATCACATAGAAACAAAAGGCCGACCGGTCAAGAGTAAAGCAAGGCGCTTACACCCGCAGAAGTATCAAAGGGTCAAGCAACTGTTCCAAGATATGAAGGCTGAAGGTTTGTGCAGACCATCCAATAGCCCGTGGGCAAGTCCTCTGCATGTGGTAGAGAAGAAAGGCGGGAGCTTACGAGTCTGTGGCGATTATCGTCGGTTAAACGCACAGACTATCCCGGACCAATATGGTGTTCCCAATATCATGGATTTTACCACTAATCTAGCTGGCACCACTATATATTCAACCTTGGACATCGAACGTGCTTACTACCACATACCTATAGCGGAGGAGGATATTGCTAAGACGGCAATTATAACTCCGTTCGGACTACAGGAATTTTTAAGAATGTGCCCAGGTCTTAAGAATGCTTCTTCCACGTTCCAGAGATTCGTAGACTGTATGCTTCAAGGACTCTCATTTGTCTTTGCCTATCTGGATGATTTTCTTGTCGCATCTCGTTCACCCGAGGAGCATGAACAACATCTTCGGGAAGTTTTTAGACGGCTCGAGGAGAATGGACTCACATTGAACGCAGCAAAGTGTGTGTTCGGAGAACCGGAAGTGGACTTTCTAGGATATCGCGTCAGCTCGACAGGTATCAAGCCTCTTCGCAATAAAGTCCATGCAATCGTGGATTTTCCTCGCCCCGAGACCATTCGCCAACTTCGGAGATTTTTAGGAATGCTTAATTTTTATCGTCGGTGCATTCCCAAGGCAGCCATCGTCCAGAAGCCCTTGAATCAGCTACTCCATGACACAAAGCGCAACGACAAGACACCAATACTCTGGACAGAAGAGTGTATCGCCGCTTTCGAAAATAGCAAGAAAAGTCTCGCTGAAGCTGTACAGCTTGCACACCCATCAGTCGATGGAGAAGTCTCACTCGCTTGTGATGCATCCGATTCAGGAATCGGAGGTGTTCTCCAGCAGAAGATGGACGGAGATTGGAAACCTCTCGGATTTTTCTCCCGCGCTTTGACGGCAGCCCAGAAAAATTATTCTGCATATGACCGAGAGCTGTTGGCCATATATGAGTCGGTCAAATACTTTCGATCACTGCTAGAAGGCTTATCATTCACCATCATCACGGACCACAAGCCCCTAGTCCATGCGTTTACTCAGAAGGCTGACACCGCTCCACCCAGACGTGTCAGACATCTCAACTTCATTAGCCAGTTTACGACTAACATAGTGCATCAATCCGGACAGTCAAATGTTGTGGCGGACGCACTTTCAAGGCTGGACAGCATTAATACTCCAGACGATTTTCAAGCTCTTGCTGCTGCTCAGAAGAATGATCCAGAACTGCAGGAGTTGAAGCAGTCAAGAAAGTGTGAGCTGAAGTTGGTAAGCATACCTGGAAGTGACGAATCCGTGCTATGTGAGATGAGTACAGCTAGAGCACGTCCATATCTCCCTCTTGTCTTCCGCAAACCAGCTTTTGAGAGGATTCATAATTTAAGTCACCCTGGTGTTAACGCGTCAAGGAAACTGGTCGCACAGCGTTTCTATTGGCCAAGCATGAACCAAAATGTAGGAGACTGGACCAGATCTTGCATACCGTGCCAGAGAGCAAAAGTCACTCGCCATACAGCTACGCCGTTAGGAACTTTCCAGCAGTCAGGAAGATTTCACCATGTTCACATAGACCTCATTGGACCACTCCTACCTTCAGACGGACATCGGTACTGTCTAACCATGATAGACCGAGCAACTCGATGGCCCGAAGCAGTTCCTTTGTGTGACATCACAGCAACAACAGTAGCGCAAGCATTTTATTCTCACTGGATTGCGAGATTTGGAGTACCCGTCAGGCTTACTACGGATCAAGGTAGACAGTTTGAAGCCGAAATGTTCCAGCGCCTCACAATACTTTTGGGTATCGACAAGCGTCGTACAACAGCTTACCACCCGCAATCCAATGGGTGCATTGAGCGCTGGCATAGGAGCCTAAAAGCTGCTTTAATGGCTCACCTTAGTTGTACGAGATGGACCCAAATTTTGCCAACTGTGTTACTTGGACTACGCGCATCATTCAGGGAAGACATGTCAGCAAGTGTAGCTGAAGCATTGTATGGAACCACTTTGCGACTGCCTGGAGATTTCCTCGCAGAATCCACCCCGCAGCAAGAACAGAGCGTAGATCTACAGCTGCTGAAAGAAGACCTTTCCCGCATCAGACCAGCCGCTAGGAGCACAGATGGTAGAAAGACGTTCGTGCACAAGGATCTTCGGACATGCTCGCATGTATTCCTGCGTGAAGATGCCGTGCGGAAACCACTCGTTCCTCCTTATTCAGGTCCATATCCAGTCATCACACGCGGAAACAAGACGTTCACCATTGGCATAGGCGAGAAGAAAGTCACAGTCTCACTCGACAGGTTGAAGCCAGCCTACCTACTTGCAGCAGAGGAAGAGCAGCCACAGCAGATTACTAACACCAGTCAAGCAGTTCCTTTAAGACCAACGTTGCGCAGAGATACAGCTTCCAGTTCAGGCGTTCCCAGCGTTTCTCAACCCACCTCTCCAGCCCTACAGCAGTACCAGACACGCTCAGGTCGTACGGTTAAGCGCAAGGTGACCTTTGACCTGTGACTCCGTCACTGGAAGGGGGGTGGTGTAGCGTGGCGATCATCTTATCTAATATTAAGATCTGATAAGATAGATCAGATCAAAAAGATAGTGTATATAGTGAGGCCATTTGTGACCGGGTGCCGGCTGTTGAGTTCCTGGACAAAAGGGAGTGGTGGACACTGTTGAATAGACTTTCTGCAGTCGTATGTCGAGCACACAGGAACCTGGAGTAAGTGAGCGAAGTAACCAGCTTCAAACTGTGAGTAGCTGCACTTTACTTGCTATTTATATACTGACGCCGGTGTTACTTCTCGCTCCGGTTACCTGTGGGCCAAGGAGGCTGCAATAGGCATAACCCTCCCAGCACCGAGGTTCAGCATCTCGTCCCGCAACGCTCGTGACGTCATCTCGACAAGAATCTTTTTCCGTTTTCACTCGTCAGAGACATCTTCCTTATTTAGTAATACCTGTCAGAGGACTTTATTATTTATTTATTAATTATTATTGGAGAAGAAATTTACTATTTATTATGGAGTCATATATTATTATTATTTTATTTCATGAATAAAAGATTTATTTATTTTCTTTTGCATTTTGAGAACACGCATTATTGGGACCCTTCAATCAACATCCCTAGATCCCGATATATTCCTGGCAAAAAAAAAAACCCTTTTATTAATTCGATATCCAGCAATATTAATAAGTCAATCCCATTCAAAACCTAATGCATGCTTAAGAAAAATTCAACTATTGTGTTCCAGAGAAAAAATGAAATAAGATAGTTAGTTGTCCTGAAACTCATGTGAGCTCTGACATTACTGAATGAAACTTTCTATTTAGATGGGAGGGGGATCCAATGAAATAACTTTCATGATTGGGTGCTCAAAAACTATGACATAAAAATGTTTACTAATTTATGCTCACTCAGGTATATACATTTTAGTTGCATTTGTAAATGAAGAAGTAGTAAAAAAAAAAGATTATATTAAAACACATACTAAGATGACGCAGTTCCTGCATGCAAACTTTTTTTTTAAGTTAAAATAAACTCTGTTTACTGATACATAAAGTTAACATTCTAACAGTGAGCTTATATAGTATTTTACCATTTGGCAAAATTATAGGTACACAATTGAAGTATTCAGATAAATAGAAACCAGGACCTAAAGATAACCCGTACTAAAATTCTGAGTACACACGTTAAAATTTAGATATTTATGTTATTGATTTGCACAGGAGTTCCTTACATTCTTTTAGTAGCAGAGTATGGCGGAGGAGTTGGTCGGCAAGTGTCCATCCTTTCAGATGTTAACCTGAAAAATATGTTATATTTTTATAAAAATATTTTTGACAAGATAAATACAACACTGCATTAAACATCATACCTCGGACTGGTTTCTGTATTTCTGTTGCTGTCCATTGATCTTAAAGTATCTGTAGCCCTCTGAACAGCTTGGTACTGAGCCATTGTTACGTCATCATCGACTTTTTTGCTCCTAAAAATGTTTGACACAAATGAAAATAAAAAAAGGCGCGAATGTTTCAATAGTATCTCAGGAGGTCAGCAAGTAAAGCCATGCAGTAGAATAGAATATCAGTAAATTTAACATGAAAGTTAATAACATACAAAAAGATGATTCTGGGCCACTGGCTTGTGTTAAATGTAAGCAGCACCATGTTTCCAGCCAAAAATTATAACCTCTATGGGAAGGTTATTACCTTCCCTTAGAGGTAATTTATAGCCCCTTCAGTTAGACGGAATAGTTGAATCCCGCCTGCGCGAAATTTTGTGGGAAATATTCCCAGTGGTTCTGCCATTTTGCATTACCCTTACAATGAACAACACGCTCCATGGAACTCAATAAAAACTGGTTATGTCTCGTTTAGGACCAGGGAAGGCTTTGTGAATTCAGGCAAGGGAGATAGTGTTTATTGTTTATTAATACTTAGCCTATGCTAATGCTGAAAACAATTTAAACTATAGCCTGTTCGATCAGTTGGAGGAGGGAATGAACAGGGCCTATATTCCCTGTTATAACTGTATCAGTTTTGAACCATTACTTCAGTTGCCTCGCTTGTGGAATAGTTTGAATCGTTTTTAGCCTTAGCTTCAGCTAATTGTGGATAAAAATTAAACACTATCTCCCTTGCCTGGCCTCTCAAAGCCTTTCCTGCCCCTAAACTAGGCATAATCAGTTTTTATAGTGATTCATGTTAAGTGTTTGGTCATTAAAAGGCTTTGCAAATTGCAGAACAGAAGGGAGAGTGCAGGGGAAATTCCCGCCTAGACATTCGTGGATGCGTAATTGAACCCCTGGGTTTATCTGAACAGCCTATAACAGACTACCAAACCAACTGACTGCCTAACTTATAGGTTAGTTGGTGGTTCTATTATGAAACATGTCAGTTGGTAGATTGTTACATCACCTTCCCATGAAGGTTATATTTTTTTGGCTCAAAACTCATGTATGCCTCTATTTTCCCCAGGAAGGTCTTTTTATATCTATTCTAATGCTCTCCGGAGTCAATCAGGATAAGATCATTAACACTAGATTGGGTACATTATTAGCAATGTCCAGAAAATTGGAATAATACACAAAATGGGATGTATTATTGAAAATCTGAACTAATCAGGCTTAATAAATGTCACTCATAAATTTAGTAATGTTATAACAAGAACTTATTTCAAATATTTTTTTGTCATTTTTAGAACAATAAATCAAGATGGTAAGGCTTAACTATCTGACTAGACCATAATAGAAAGAATAATTAAACTAATAAGTCTTACGATCTGAAATTTTAAACTTAAAATAAATTACTCAGAAGAGATCATTTACTGTCGAAGAAGTCTGAATTCGGTCATAACAGTTGAATAAAACTATAGTTTTTAATGAAAATGAGTTCACATTTTAGCCAATGTTTTGGCTTTATTTTGAACCTGTCATTAAGGGGGGGGGGGAGAGAACTGATGCTATTGGAATTATGATCTACATTACATATCAATGAAGAAAATAAATAAATAAAATAATGGTATCAAATTAGATTAAAACTTATTAAACAAATTAGAATAACTGGCAAAAAAAAAATAATAATAAAATTAAAAAAAAAAAAAAAAAACTTAACAGGCTTTGTTAAAGGGTTAATACAAAAAAAAACTCGTTGAATAGAAGTAATATAAGCTTGAAACTCGCGAGGAAACAAATGTTTTAGTAAAAATACATTAAAAAAAAAAGTTTATGTTATATACAATGTTTATTGTAAACAATAAACCAATTGTAAACAATTTTTATATGTTATATGTTTTACATTATTTCCTTTTATTTATGGTGCATCGAGTTCTTGGCCAGTAACACCTAAGTGTTGTTGTAAACACAATTAATTAAACACCTGGACTGAACTTGTCCCTTCATGTCGTGCAATACAGAAATAACATTTTAACTGTAGCCTCATCACTCGATTAATCTCGTTTCTAAAGTTGAAGATTCCTCGCTCCACTGTGTGTACTCACATTCAAATATCATTGTGTAAAATTAATCTAGTCACTGGCCTCTCTGCTAGTCTTGAACCTTGTCACTTAAATATTTCTCCTAATTTTTTTTAAGTTCATTGTTTTTCAACAAACGTGTTTATTTATAAATATTTCGCATTGATTCAAATCCAAGGTAAGTTTTTATAAACACTAAGATTTCAATATTCGGGGCCTCCCGTGGTCTAGTGGCTATTGCCTTAGATTCATAACCGGGAGATGGTGGATTCGATCCCCACCGGTGGCAGGAATTTTCTCATCCCACGGCTCGTTGGGAAAATTCCTCGCTGCACCCTGGATGTCAGCGCTAATGCCCAGATTTGTCGAAGCGCCTTAAAAAAAACAAAAAAAAACTAAGATTTCAAATTATTTTTATCCAATTTTTACTTTCAAACCTTGGATAGTGGGCAAAAGTAATGACTGATTCTGTTTTATATTGTCCCCCATTATTTTATTTTCAGCAGTTTTTTTTTGTTTTTTAATTTCTGAAGAAATCACTTGCTCTCTATCAAATTCAAGAATATTAAAGAAGGTGAATACATCACTTTTTCTTTCTTTTTTGGGGGGGGAGGGGGGAGGGGGGGTATGAAGAGTTAATGAAAAAATACATCTTATTTATCTCTCTTCTTATTTTTGCTAATCCGAACAGGGTTCGGTCCCAATTAGTTTTCTACTGTATTAAAATAAAAGGTTCAATTTTCCCGACTTGAACAAAAATTTGTTTTAATTTCTAGACAAAGTCTAGACTTTTCTGCCCATTAGAGTCCATCCCTTCATAATTTTTATTAGTCCAGTAAATTAAAATTGTTAGAATCATGTTAATTAAAGCCACTCTTCTTTTGAAATAAACTACCTTGTATATTCCTCACATACTTCGAAAACGGATTCAAAGAAATCATCAGATATAGGGTCATCTCTGGAATAATAATAAAATTTTAAAAAATATGCTGCATAAAAAGAGGATTGTCTATTGTTTAAAAATAGACTAGGTACTCACATCGAATCATGTTGGAAACAAAGAATGAACGAAAGGAAAATCCATAGAATCACTAATGTAGAAACAGGAACGATGAGTGTTGTAAGAATTTCGGACGAATAGTCCCTAGACGGAAGAAGATATTTGTCCGGAAGCTCCCAGCCTGAACTGCCGAGTACGTCTGCCGCTGCCTCTTTATAGTGAGCATTTCCACTCTCACTCTCGAGTTTCACCTAAAACAATTGAGAAAGTATAGAAATGATTATATGAACCTGTTGGGTTTTTAGAAATATTTTTAGCCAATAGACAAGAAAGTCCTCACCATTCAGCATGTTTTCATACAAAATATCATTGCCAAGAAACAAACATATATTAAAATAAAGAACAAGTCGAAACACATATTAAAAAAACAAAACAAATATGTACAAAGATTCTATTAACTTGATGGAGGCTGCAAATGGAGAGGTCCAAGTGTTACATTTTTAAATTACTACTAAGTCTTTGAGTTCAGGGAAACTTATGACACCTCCTTTTTTTAACACACACGAGGAACTCAAAAAATGGGAGAACCAACTTATCTGAACACACAGATTACTTCTCACTGTGTATATTAACTATTTTGTCGGCTAGTTGTTAGGTACTTGTCTTCGAAGCAAGCATGCATTTCTAGTCTATTGGTGCAACAAACCAATACAATATGCAATGAAATAATATACTTTTGAAGGAAAAAACATTGTAGCATGAATTATTCATTCCACCAATGTATAAATATACATATGCTGTCAGGTATTTAATTTTCAAATTTTAGAAAAATTAAGTCCCCAAGCTAGGATTTGAATCCAGAATCTCCCGTTTTATGCTTTGAGTGTATTTAAATTGTACTTGTAGGCTTCATATCTCGGCATGGAAAATTTATTAATTTTTTAGTTAGTTAATGTTTTACATTAGAAATAAATATTTGAAAATAATTTCAATGGCGGCATATTGTGTATATACAGATTGTTGTAATTTGTTACAACGCGATACTCGGCTCAAACAAAAGTGCCTCACTTGATTCCCAGTATTTTGTGAGTTTCTTTGACGCTACCACCAGAACTCAGTGAAGATTTCATCTTGCTCGCTATGAGGACAAATACTGTAAACTGGTGAAGAAGTCTCCAGGTGCAAAATCAAAAGGTAACTCTCAATCTATCGGTTGCAGATATAGCTTTCCTGAAAGTGGTATCTTCTTTTGTAATTTTTAGTCCTATTAAATTGAGCAGATATTCAAAAATCTGGGAAAGGCGTTCAAACAAACTTTTATATTAGCCACTGATTTCTTGATACTTCAAATTGTTCATCAATATGGCACTCATCTTTTTTCGAATAGTTTTTCTCTCACCACCTTTTTGCTTTTTTTCTTGTAGTTAATTTTTTATGCCCTCTTATTAATAACACAGAGTTTTGGGTCATTATAGGTTACCACTCTTTTCTAGTCACAGCAGGAGGGATGCCTTCTCTTTTCCTGAAAGAAATCCACCATCTCTAAGAGGAATCGAACAAACAATCTAGGCATGGATTGTTCACGCCGTAAAACTCATGGCCATGTACATTTTAGTACATGTGCTAAAAATCAATTTATGGGTAAAATCATTAAAAGTAAGGAATGTTCAAATAAAACAAAAATTATTTATAAGCAATATTAAAAGTTAATAACATATAATAAATATAAGTAAGATAAGTAATAATTAAGCTAATTACATAATATTATCAAATATATTAAATGTGTTAAGTTTATTACTTGTGAAAGAAAAAACTCACTCAAAAATTCCTTTTTATTTTCAAACATAAAAACACACGACAGCTACCTGCAAAATTAATTGCTATTTAAAATAAGCATGCACTGCTTATTAGTAAATAATTTTATTAATTCAATGAACAAAAAAAAAAAAAAAAAAATAAAGAAATAATAAAAGCATTTTTCTAAAAATCAGGAGAGTGTAATGGAATGAAGGAGGCAGAGGGAATGTCAAGTGATATCGCTATCAGTGTTATCTGCTTCCTGTCAAAGAGAGCCATTCAGTTTGTAGGTGGAGAGGTCATACCGAATCCTGGCTCTTTGTTCGAAAACGGGACACACGCGATGAATGGAGCCAATTCTCGATATCAACATTTCACCGCCACCAACATTTTAGTTAAAATCAATGTTGCCATCTTCAATGAAGCACAATGTTTAAATATAAATATGAATTTCTTTATGTGTTGTACAATATATTTTTCTAATGAAGAGGATTTTTTAATAGATTTTCAACTACAGCAGCCTCTGGTCGAGCAGTTCATTTTTATGTTTGTCCCATATCTTTTGATATATTACAAGTATTTCTTTACATAATAAGGAATATACAGTTGGGGGGGGGGCATAAAGGAATTATAATATAAAACATAAAGGAATTATAATACATCAGATATTAGTGTTAAAAATATATTCAAATGTTACAAAATTGTAAAATAATAAATAAATAAATTGCCGTTAAAAAAAATAAATAAAAAAAAGCAAAAAGGAAAATTATTTGAAATGAAAAGCAGCATGAAATGCGAATAAATTCTTCACTGGTTTTAGTTATTGATGATATTGTCAAAGTTGGTCAATAAGACGGGGTATTAGATCCTCCTTAAGATGTTAATAACAAAAAAAAAAATGTTTTTCTGATTCAGGCCATTTCCTCCAATTAAAATTAAATGTCTAAGGAGTCCTAGTCTTTTTCTATTGTAAGTGTTACAATCATAAAGTTTATGTGTAAAAGTCTGTATTTGTCCGACTATCCTACATTTCTTGTTAAACTGTTTTAAGTAGTGTTTTTTATGTCAATATTCTGTCAGGAATTATGTATGTTTATGGTTTTGACTCTTAAGAAAAGATATTTATATATGGTTTAAACAAACAAGTCACTAATCATTTGCAATTCAAGATCACAGACAATTAAATAGATTTTGAGGAATATCAACAAATTTTCATCTTTGCTAGGATAACATTTTCAATCTTAATGGACAGAATTCCTAATCTGATAAAGAAGAGTGTCATGGTGGAAGATGAAACACAACTATTATGAAACCTATCCAATTTTCCTCTAAGAAAAACTTGCACCAACCCCTGTCTACCAACTTCCTTGCTAAAAGAGGCAGTCGAAATTATTCATTTATATAGCCAAAAAAACTCCGAACCAAAATTACTCTGAAAATTAGGCAATAGTGTTTTCGAGACATTACTGAAAATATATGAAAAGCTCAAAACTTCTCCTGTCCATTACTAATTTTTCTTCTTTTTGTTAAAAAATACTTCCTCCACTCCAAACAAAACCAAAATTTATATATCTTAATTTTGATAAATGTGAAAAAAAGTTTCAAGTCAGCTTGACATTTTTTAATATAACATTAGCTTCTTTGTAATTATTATTTATTTAATTAATTTCTTAATATTATAAATTTTATCTATTTATTATAGCTAATATTATATTGAAATAAACTCCAGCACATTTTTTTAATGCTTTATGAAACATGTATTATATTTTAAATATGTTTAAGTCCACTTTTATACCATTGGAAAATAAAATATGGATTGTCAAAGGAATATTGTTCCTATTTAAAAATTAAGACTTTATAATTTTGTTATATTATAAGATAGATTATATTTTTCAATCCTTCAATTTTGTTTTCTTATCTCATCTATTTTATTTGTTTTTTTATTTGTCTAAAAGTAGTAAGAATCTTTAAAGTTAAGATTATGTAATTATTATTTTTTTTTTATTATTTTTTTTTTTTTTCAACATCTGGGCCATTAGGACCAACATCCCTGGTGCAGCAAGGAATTTTCCCAACTAGCCATGAGATTATTATCAATTTTCTTTTTGTGTAAAGAAATGTATTGTAATTAATGTAAATATTGTGTATAAAAATAAGTATTTGTAGTAGTTATTTTTGATTTAATTTGTGATACTTGTGAATCTATTCCTTCTTGCAGGACGATGGTAACCTTAGACGTTCTTCATCCTTAAACCCTATTCATACATACATATTCCTTCTTGTTATCAATGTTAATTTAATATGTGGACTCCTTGCTATAAAATATCAATTGTTTAAGAGCAATAAAACATTCATTCGTTCTTTCATATTATAAGCTAGAGGCCCTATTTATCACTATTTAATTTCAACTTTGTAGTAGGTCAAAGCATACTTAAAAACACATTCTCCTTCAATATTTTCCTTTTTTTTTTATTATGCTTTGTGTGTTTCAAGTCGACATCAAGCCTCTGCAGGAGCATTAAAACAAAGGATTTACAGCTTTTCCCTAAGAGTACCTTCTGCAGGCAGACCCACATTTAAGCTATTGTAGTAATGTTCCTGAAGAGGCGTCATATGGACATGAAAGATGTACTGCATGACAAATAAAATAATATTTAGGGATATGTTCTTAATTATGTTTTACTGCGGTCAAGCAATATAAATAAATAATTATGTTTTGACTATTTTTAATTATATAATTTAGTTTTATGATGTTGGTTTTTTTCCAAAATCAGCCTTTGATTTGATCTAAATCCTGGTTAAGTCATAACACAAATTAAAAAGTGGAATAAAATTATCCTACTCACTAGCCTGAACGAGCACCAGTCGAGTATGAAGCCCTGAGATCTGAAGTGCCTGTCAACAGATGTCCTCTTCAGATCTCTAGGACATGACGTGAACTTCCAGAGGGGTTTCACTTCTTCCTCAAGGGTCTTCAACTCTTCGGAGAACTCTTCTCTACTGCCCAAGTGTATCACCACTCTATGACAAAAATTCAAAGTGGTACAGAACCTGATTTTTAAACCACTTCATTAAAATCTGTTTGCCCTACATGTTTTGTGGCCTTCATTTACTACCTCATGGTTTATTATTAACATATGAAAAGATCAGCTGATCCGAAATATTTTTACCAGACACATTGAGGACAAGACACTGTAAACATATGGTAGATGAACTTGCCTTTTGGTTCAAGGTTTATATTGCCGACACAAATGCAAAGTATCGAATGTGAAAAGTGGTAGGTAATTTATAGATGACATTATATATATTTTATCCTAAGATATGTTTTAATTTGACTTAATGCACATTCGTTAGATTGATTTTATGTAATTGATAATTATTTTTCATTAATTTTCGAGTGTTTGCCACAACGTACATCAGTCCTAGAGCAATCAGAAAAATTGAAAATAAAAAATGCGTTTTTTCACATTCGATACTTTGCATTTGTATCAACGATATGATCTATTTGAAATAATTAATAAATTAATTTATATGCAAATATTGATTAAAATTTTTTGTACATTTTAAATTAACATGATAATTATTTATGATTTTTAAAAAAATTAGACGTGAATGAAATGACTCTCATTTCAGGAAATTACATTTTCACTATATTAAGGGTATCACTATTAAGAGTTGCTCATAAACAACTTTTTTATTTGTCCAGTGGATAATTTTATTTAGATAATAAAATGTAATATAACGTAATAATAATATCAAAACAAAGGTGGCAGAATGGTTAGTTTGGTGGACTACTAAAGAGGATCGTAGTTCGAATCAAGCCAGAATCAGAATGACTTCTTGTAAAACAGAACAGTTTTAAAATTTTAAAATGTAAAAAAAAAAGAAAGTACCACCTGGGCCAGTCCAAAAACTATGCGTAATTAAAGAAAAGAATGCGATTGCAGGGTCAAAAAGTAGTCGGTTCAGCAGGCAGAGTTGGCATCACTAGTACTCGGTCCAGCGAGCCTGCTTTAACTCTGCCGTATTCGGTCTCTAAAGGGTTAATGACAAAAGCTTTCTATAGAATCAATAATCACAAAACTATCCATTATAATCAGCTGACTGATAATGCCATACTCCATTATAATCAGCTGACTGATAATGGCCATATTTGATTTTAATCAGCTGACTGATATCAGCCATATTCCTTTTATTATATTAGTCTGGATCTGGCCCTACATGTGGAAGGTTTTCCTTAGTTAAGGCTAAAATTATGTATACATTATGTTAAGTTGCTCCTGAAGAAAACATTTGGAGCACTAAATAAAGTATATATTGAGAAGATGAAGTGGTTAAATATACATATATATGACGTTCCACAATTTTTAAAATAAATTATTGAGATCAGTTTTATTTAATATTTCTAGTGTTCTATGTAATTTAGGACCTTGGTGATCCATTCTGGTTTCAAATATAAAAACAGTAAATTTAAACTATTTTAAGGCATACAGGACAGTGAAATATTTTTTTAAATTTATCACAGAATTGCTGGTATTTTTAGACATACCATTGCATTCACAACCCTTCAAACAATTTAAATCATGATATTTAATCTATTTATTAAATTATATTAGTAAAATTTCATTAAAATATTTTCTTTTTCAATAATGAGATATGTTTTAATATTGTCAAATACATTAAACAAATTAATCAATTTGGAGATTTTTTTTTTTTCATTTTTAACACAGGAATAATGATGAGAGCATTTGTTGAGAATTTCAATCTATGGACGAGGCTCAAGAAAATTTCAGAGTTTTCACATAAGAGGAAAAATTATTCTAGCATGAAATTGATTAACTGCTGCTGTAAGCTAGGTGCTGACAATTTCTAAGCTTGGTGCTTTAGCCACGAGCATATATTCGTATTTAGAGGATTTCTTGTGCAGGCAGAATACCACCCAACCCCCCTTATCTTTCCCCTATCCGACCTCCATTTAATCAATAATACATCAAAGGGAACGTTTCCTTTACACTCCAAACTTTCTAAAATTGGCAGAAGCATAATCCCTTTTATAGAAATAAATTTACACCAGAATTATACAATATTTACACCTTTTGTTATATATTTTTATTATATAACAAAAGGTGCAAAATGCGACTTATTTCAAACATTTTAATATTATTATTTGTTATATCTAATAAGATGTAATCAATAAAATGCACGTACATACTGTAGAAAACCAGCCTATATTATTAAACAGTCAGGGAATAGTTGAGATTCGGCTGGGAAAACATCAATAAGATTTTTGTAAAAATCTATATTTAGAACGTTAAGGCTACTCTTTGGTAGCCGTTGTTAGCAATGAATGCTAGACATAGAGAAAGACCAAGCACCAGCATTCATTGCTGACGAAGCCTACCAAAGAGTAGCCGAAAATCCTGAATATAAATTTTTACAAAAATCTTAATTGTTTCCAAGCCGAATGCCAACTATTCCCTGATTGCTTATCATCTCGACAGCTAACTACCTACACCTCATTAAGCCTATATTATTGGTAGCGTTTATCCGTCCTAAATAAAAATAATTTTATTCACGATAATTGTCTAACTCAACTAATTTTTTTTTTTTTTTTTTTTTTTTCCATTTTGGGAAAAAAAAATCACGTAACCTCCGATTTGCTTTGCTAAGGATTATTCATTTTTAAAAAAATTCTTACAGATAATATTAAATTGACTTGGCTTTGAATGTTTCAATGGATTACTTGATATTGAATTTACTGGTTGGTAGTGGTAATGCATTTTACAGGTACGAAAACTTCAGACCTCCACCACAATGATTTTATCAGTCAATGAATCAATTCTCGTTGTCCCGCTCGCCATAATTCGGAGCCACTTACATAACTGAAGGATATACTTTATTTTATTAATTCATTTATTCTTTAAAATTTTTGCAAAATTATTTAAACAATCAGTAGTATTTTATATCGTTTTTATTTTATTTTTTAAGCATTTGTATTAACATTTTTAATATTACATTTTAATTGTTTGGGTAACTTAAATATAGTTTTTATTATGTATTTTTTCTCTTGCAATACCTAAAATTTAGGTTGTTCAATAAGTTGTGTAACAAGCAACACAATTTCGATAATCACCCAAAATTTCTGTTTCTTTGTAACACAAAGTTTTTCTCTCTCTCTCTTCTCAAAGGAACGATAAGTTTGTTTGTAAAAGTCATCAAATAAATTAACCTTTTTAACCATTTATGTGAAAATAGAATACGTACAACAAAGCTGCTTATCACACTAAAATTATTAGTTTAAAAAAAAACTAATCTGTAATTTGCTATTATTGAATGCAGTAAATAGTATTTTTTTATATCTTGAAACTAATAATTTTAGAGCAAAATGCGACTTATTTCATGACTGTAAAATGTTTATAATATCTTTGAAGTATTCAAATTCATTTTAATAAAAACAAAATTATATTGCACTGATAGCACAATGATGCTGGAGCTGTCTCTGAAAGCGTCACTCTGATAGTTAATG
This sequence comes from Gonocerus acuteangulatus, assembly GCA_946811695.1. Classification (NCBI taxonomy): domain Eukaryota; kingdom Metazoa; phylum Arthropoda; class Insecta; order Hemiptera; family Coreidae; genus Gonocerus; species Gonocerus acuteangulatus. The sequence goes on from OX328130.1 coordinate 58,909,122, forward strand.
AAATAATTGTGTTGGAGATCTAAATTTTTTTATTTGTAATTTTATTGGATTTTTTAAAAAATGAATTCTTAAGATTTGTTTTTTATTTAGAAGATGGTTCTTGGCTTTTTCCATTTTATTTTCCTATCAGAATGAACAATTACTGTCGTGTTTTTGATACTCATGATCCGTACTTTGCTCTCTTTGTGCAACAAGAACCTGTTGCAAGATTTTTTTCTTGGGCCCCAAATGCTTCCTGGAGGCGCTAATGACTTTATAAACGAATTTGTGATATACACAGAAAGACAACTTCAAGTAATATTTTAAATAAATGTATTAACACCCTACACGTTTCACACCTATTTGGTGTCTCTTCGGGTGAAAATACTTATGAATACCAAGGCATCAGAAGTAAAACTTTCCATCAGTAGGGCCATGTCTAGACTGAATGAATTCAACATGGCGGAAATAAGTCAGCTGATCAAAAAGGGTTTATTCAAAATTAATTTACAGAGTAAGGATAGTCCTAAATGATTTAAAAAAAACTTTGTTCTTAATCAAACCGCAATGTTCTAATCCTTATCCTTTATTTTTTGACAAATCTATTATATAAAAATGAATCGCTAAATGTGTTGGTAAGCGCAAATCTCGAGAACAACTGAACCGATTTCGCTAATTCTTTTTTTATAATATTCCTTGAAGTATGAGAATGGTTCTTACAGAGAGAAAAATAAAAAAAATTGTCTGAAAAAGTCTAAAAACAACACTTTTCGGGTCTTTTTTACTTCGATAACGCAAATTCATTTTTCAATAAAAACATATGTTCTCAATTATGATATTTATAACAGTTAACGTATTAGGTTATTTGTGTATAAGCAAAAATTCACTCTTTGTTTATATTGTTTTAAAATAAATACATTTTTATTTAAGTTTATAACTATAACAGTAATAATAAGAACATGTGGAGGCCCAGTTGCCGTGAGTGTTAAGGGTTGAGAACTTAACACTCTGTGCCAAGGGTTGTGGGTTCAATTCCCACTATGGGGTGGTGGCTTTTCTTTAGAAAAAAAGTCCGACTCGCAGGAACTGCATCATCTTAGCAGGGTTCCGTTCTTATCCCTAATGCCATTTGAAAATCTTAGAATAGAAATAAACTTCTTTTTTTATATATATCTCGTTATTAATAAAAACATTATTCAGGTGATTTATTTCAGTTTCTTTATTTACAACAAAGGTTTTGATTTAATTTTTTATATTTATGATAAAATTATTTAATTTTTCCGTAAAATGATTATGCTATCATAATCAAAAGTCTTTGTATTAATAGCATAATTTTTTTTTTTTTTTTTTTTTTTTTTTTTTTTTTTTTTTTTTTTTTTTTTTACGGCGCATCTACTTCTAGGTCATTAGCGCCGACATCCAGGGTGCAGCGAGGAATTTTCCCAGCGAGCCTTGAGATGAGAAAATTCCTGCCGGAGGTGGGAATCGAACCCACCATCTCCCACTTATGAATCCAGCGCGCTAGCCACTAGACTACGGGAGACCCCTAATAGCATGATAAAATTAATTATTTTCTAATTAATTATGAAAACTTAATTTTAAAATGTTGAAAATTAATTTTTTTTTTTTTTTTTTTTTTTTTTTATTATAAATTGCAAAGTTGAATAAAAATATATGAATACATATAGAAAGAGATGTGTATTTAAAATATATAAAGGAAAGTATTATGTAAATAATTGTTTTAAAAGTAATAAATAATTACTTCCCTGTTCTTTAAAATTATTTTTTAACGTGTAAAGTTTCTTTTCAAAGCTTAACTGTTGGAAGATAAAGCACGAGGGGATTGGCGTGAGATATTTTTTCACGGGAGATGAAAGGAGCAAGTGACCCATAATAATTAGTCTGCAGGCTCAATATCCAGGGGCAGCTTTCAAGCAATTGAGCCCCCTCATTCTCTAAAGTTAACACATTTATAAATAAAACTGTAAACAACTGGTTTGGCATTTTATTCTTCTAAATAATAATTAAAAACATTGTTGAAATTACATGAATTTAAAAAAGAGTCGAGTTTACTAATGGAAACAATTTTTATTATCTTCATTAGAAACCTTTGTAAATATTTATACATCTCCACACCTAAGCGCTGTTTATTTATCAAAATAAGCTATTTAGCATTGTTTCACTTTACGATTGACTTATTTAGTTATAAAACGTCATTATCTGCATAAAATTACCAAAAAGTAATAAAAAATAAGAACTAAAAATTATAAATACAGGAATATGAACAAAAATATTTATAGGATAAATAATAATAATTAAATTAAGTAATAATAATAAAGACACTAGAACAGGATAATCAAGCCAGAATGCCTTTATGCACCTGAAATATTAGTTTTCAATAGAAAAACTGACTTAAATAAAATTAAAAAAAAAGAACAAAAATTGTTAAAAAAGTATTAATACCAATTAAACGACAAATGTAGAGACTTGAAAGTAATAAAGAAATAGAAAACACTGACATATACTCTCACAAAAAACAAGAACATAAAAATCTAAGGGCACATCAAAAGAATGTATCGTTCAAGACTAACAAAGCAATTTATGTGATTTTATGAAAATCAAAGTAAGGGTAAATTAATTTGATTAAGGCAGTATAAGAAAATTGAAAGGCAGCAGAAATGAGACAAACAGACATTTCCGATTGAGGCAAATAAAGACATAACATTTTTATTGAAAAGTTTGTCTGAGGAAGGTTAAAAAAAGGATTGGAGCAGCTTGGCCTGATGAAGAGCTCATTCGGAAAGAATTAAACAAATCTGGGCACAGAGAAAATTAAACTTGTGCCCAGACAAAACAGTGTTAATTGTACATTGTGTGGTCATACCTGGGAAGTGAATACTGATATTTCCTTCATGGAATGTAATATGTTTTTAATAGTATGTATCATAAAAAAAAGAGGCGCACTTATTATGTATATTCAAAAAATTTATTAACATTTGTGCAAAATCATGTCTTTTATATCTTTACCACCTCATCTGGGTTTTCATATTGAAATAAGAAAATACTTCTCCTACATGTTTACCATGCCCAATCCAGCCAAGTCAACATTGGAATAAATTTTTCAAGAATAGAGGGTGAGAAAAATTATTGGAAGTATATGAAATATTTTTTACAGTTACATTTAAATATATATATGGAGATGTTCTCAGCTAAACTAGATAAGCCCCTGATGAGGTGAAAAAAAGAAGAAAAAAAAACGCAAAACATGTTAAATAGATAATTTAAAGGTATATGGGTTGAATTTTTGAATTATTTCATTATGGTGTTAAATTTTGTTAATTATTATATATATTACATATATACATATATGTGTGTGTCTTAATAAATTATAATTAGGGCTTTAGCATACATAAGCACAGAGAACATATTTATCTATATATACAAAACTCAGAAAATAAAGTCTTTGCAAAAATGCATGAAAATAGAAAACTAATGAAAACCAATTTAATAGTATTTGAACCTTATTAAAGTATTTCTACACGGGATGGGCCTATTCTTCTCTATGAGTACTGTCAATGAAATAAGAACTTTCACAAGGGCCATTCGACATTCCAATTGCAATTAACTCAGCTTCGATGCCATCGTGTAATAAATGTGTCAATTACATCAATTAAATCCAATATACCCAGATAGTAACTCACCCTTCTCCTTCCTGTGGCTTCAGCGGCAACCTGGCCCCCAGCTTCACGGCGGACGCAAGGAAAGTAGCATAGAGGTTGTCTTTACTCAACTTCCACAGAATGTTCGTGAAAACGCTCAGAAGCTTCTGGAGTCGGTGAGAGTCAAACATGTCTTCCACATTCAGATTGTCAATTTTCAGATGGACTTCAAACATAGCAGGATCTAATAAGAAGATATAATAAAATATAAGTAATATAATTTTGAACATCTAAAATCTTAATTTGAAGTGATGGATTACAAAACTCTGCCTTACTTGGATAAGCAATTATTCAGAATATAAAAACAAACATTCTTTTTAGTTTAATTCTTTTATTCAGTGAGTTGAAAGCTACTGTCCTACAGGCTGCTTACAACAGTTCTACACTCCTTAATACATTCGTCGCCACGTCGCTCATATCTGGGTGATGAGAGTACTTCCGTGGGGGTCCTGTCATCAAATATGTTTGCTTTTGTTTTTTAATTAATAGGTATTGAAATTAATAGGATAGGAATTTTAAGATTTTTGAAACAATTTAATTTTCTTTACATAACGGCATGCCGACAGATGGTTGCGAGAAACTTAACCGATTGGGGCTGGGCGACAAACATGTTTAAGTGAATAATAGTGCTCCAAATAATTCTGTCTCAAGCCCCTTTCGTTAATTATGAAATATTATTAATTTATTTGATTATCAAATTCTTTTTTTACTGGAAGGACTCTTCAGTTGTTAATTGCTTAATTACACTTTATTCATATTTTTTTAATAATGATTTTAGCTTTCATGTGTAACTACTAAATCTTTGCTATTATCTCCAACAGCTCGAACTCTGGTTTTAAAAATAGTATATTTAAGTCAATCACAAAAATTCTTCTTCTATTTTTCACTCTTTTAACATCTACAAGCAGCCCAGTCAATCTATGTTAAACTAAAATTTGTTTAAAAAAAACTCGTCATCTAAAAGGAGCACCTTGTTCACAGATGACTTAACACAAACTGAAGAAAATATAGAGGAAGCAAATAAACATTTTAGACAACAAATAAGATTGTCAGACTCTCGCTCCAAGTTGGCACGACTAAACAAAAGACGCTTATATACCACAATAATACAATCCATTTGGACATAAGGCTTGGAAGTTTGGGGGTAACTTCGTCAATCCAATACCTCATAATTCAGTTTCTCCAATCCAGAATACTTCACAAAATAGTCAATGCTCCATTCTATGTCTCCAACTTCACTATCCATAACAACCTAAAAATCCTCTTTGTCCAAACCATGTCCAAAATCCCATATCTTAAGTTGCAGTCCCATTTGTCGGGCAATAGCTTATTCTCAGTTTTAATTCCTGGCAACTCACATTGCTGTCATAAGTGCAAGTGGCCCAGAGATCCACTATGATCGTGTCATATAAATATTGTAACATTCTAAAATGTAAAGACTTGCAAAGAGCTGTCTAATAACGAAATGTAACTATCTATGCCATAGTCTCAAGACGTTTGCCAATGGACATTTTGCCCCCCCCCCCCCCCCGTCAGTCACTCATGTCAAAATACTCCATGAACATAAGAATTGTTAAAAATGGTTCCTAATAAATTTATATAAATATATACATATAGTCCTTTTTGGAATGTATTAAAAAGATATGAGTAATAATTCTGTTTTTTACCTTGTTTATCTGTCACATTCAGATGAATTGTTTTCTGCTGAGTTTCATAAGTATCTTTATTTGTACTAATGAGATCCACCTGAAACCATAAATTTTCCCCTTTTAAAAATAAAAAAAAAAAAAAAAAAAAAACCTAATAATTTTAAAATGTTGAAGGACAGAAACTACATCTATTCAATTGTCGTTAATGACAATAAAACGGATAGAGCCTGTGGAGCATATAACCTTGGACTTGAGATCTCCAGAGAGTCCACTGTACACCAAAAGGTCATATTCAAACTTGGGGAATAATAAGTTTATTGGTCTTAGTTGGCTAGAGATGTTATGGGAGGTTGGACTGTCCAAGGATAGATATGGACCGATGGAAAATTTGGTAGACATGATTTTTCCAGGAAAGGTTTTGATCAGATATAATTTCAAGGCTTTTTTACACAGGTGCAATATTTCTTAGGATGTTAGGATAATAGTACAGTGCCACTTGTTAGTTCCTCCTTTTCCCAATATGATTGGTCACTATGTGCCACTGTATAAAAGGAAATGTGGTCACAAAAGAAACAAAATTTATTTTTAAAGAACCGATTATTTAAACGAAATCATGAAACGAATAACAAAAAATATCTTACTTTGAAGCTGGGATGATTCGGAGGAGGAACGCCGAATATGAATCCTGCAGCATGTCGCTCACTGTAAATGTACGAAAGCCAGGAGGGTAAATCAGGCTTATTGGCGAGACTTGCACGGAATCGATAGCCAGTAGAAGAAGCTGGAAGATAGTATGGATACATATATAAATTATTGGATAAGCAAAGTCTCTAATTTAATTATGAGAACAACTAATTAATCTAGTTGGATTTTGGCTAGCTTTCAGTGAGCATTATTAAAAACATGAGAACTCTCTCAAATAAGTGATGATGTTCACTTTATAATAGTCTAACTCATAGCAATTGTGTCATCTTAGAGTGCTACCATATAATAATCATCCCTGGTGAGACTTGGAAAACTTAGAATAGAAACTTTTAATATTTCATCTTCAATGGAAAGAAACATACTCTTTCGAACTTCAAGATCCGTTTTCTCCAACTAAGAATTTACTACAGAAATTAACAATCACCACAATATCTCACCCATTTTTGATATATTAAAAAAAATACATAAAATACAAAAATTTCAAAACTGATCATGATTGATAATATAATAGTTTTTTTTCAATACTACTTTTACTTCAAATGCAACCAAAATTTATAAATCTTAATTTGGATGAATGTCAAACTTGTGAAAAAGTGTTCAAGTCATTTTGGAGAACTCGGAACCTAAATTCTAGTTTTTGCACGTTTCTTACAAATGGTTAAATATATCAACTTGAAGGAGGTAATAATCAATTCACCACAAAAAAAAAAAGTAATAATAACTATAAATAGCTTACAGGGTGCCTTCCCAAATTAATGCAATTGAATTTTCTGTACTGCACCTTTTAGGGGACCATTTGCTAAGCTTTCCTGCGAAACTAATCTTAGTGCTCTCCAAGCTGTGGAAGAGGGAGGCCGTCAGTTTTTGTAAACCTCTGGGAATGCTTTTATATCATGGAAAAAATTAAACGAGTAAATTTACGCTCTCAAGAAATCTCTTTTGTTAGGGGATACTAACAAAATAATTTGTGACGCTTATGGGCACTCTTCTCTGTCCCCCTCAAACGTTTAGACTTGGATAAAGGTTTATAAGGATGGCCAGGAAGAGTTTCACAACGACCTACGCTTTGTGTGGTCGTCAACCAGCAAAACCGACAACGATGTGGCCCATAAGTTTTTTACTCAAAGACAGTTAACACTGCCTACTTTGTGGATTGCTGGAAAAATTGTATGTGTGGTGTACTCCGAAAATTTTTACTTTATTGGAGTTATCTATTCAACTAAAAACAGTCAATAGTCTTAGAAATTTAACCAAATAACAAGAGCAATACTTAAAATTACTTATGCTCCATTTTCTCTAGTTGCCAAGCATGGTAATCTCAAAAATCATAATTTATATTCACAAATAGCATACCATTCGAGACCCAATTAAATAAAGACTGATCTATCTTTTTAATAAACAGTTCCGAAGTCTGTACGTCGATAGCTTTGCAGAGAGGGAGAACTGCTATCATGATCCATACTGGCCCCATCATTTCCTAAAATAAAAATGAAGAAATTCAGATCAATGGCAACAATACCATAATCTCAGATATAACTATTCAATAAAAAATTGGACAAATTCAACTTAGCCCAAGAACATTAGGTGCTCGGTGGAAACAGGTTTATTTATTCAAATAAGCATGGGCCAATTTATAAGTTGAGCCAGTGCCATAATATGCGAAAAAACTCAAAATGTTCAGACATTTTGCAATTTTTCTGAAGCAAAACATCTAATTGAAACATTTACTACTACCAAACATTTAGATCATAAAATTCTGTAGCGAGAGAGTAAAAAAATATTTAATTCGACCAAGTGGTTTTGAAGAAAAGTTACAACAAAAAAATTGATGAGAGCAATAAAAGTATCCACCTCTGTGGATAAAGAACTACTTGTTTTTAAGTTGATTGTGCACTGGGGTGACAAAATTGTTTTGCTTCATTTTGGACTTTCTTCATTTGGAACATCCAACAAACCTTATGATGGCATACACACTTTAAATGTGTATTACAGCGGCATTGCACAAAAAAAAAAAAAAAAAAAAAAAAAAAAAAAAAAAAAAAAAAAATCGGAATTTAAGCACAAGAGGAAAAAAATAGTGTTTTTTCTTAACGATACTTCAAAACCACTCAGTCGAATTGAAATGTTTTGGTCCCAATCAAAGCCGTATTTCTAGCTCAACATCATATTATTGATATTTGATGCCTATTTGAACTAATAAAACCGTTTCTAGACTTCCACCAATTTTTTTCAATCTATTTTTGTGGCTAATAAAGTTTAGACAAATTTTGGATGTACCTGAGAGTAGCTGTGTTTGCAATCTCCAGCATGAATGAATGAATAAAGTAAATGTATTTCTCTTTTAATATTTACGTCTTCAAATAATTACTTCAAATTTCCAAAATAGCTTGAACTGGGCCCATAAGCTGGTAATTTGAATGCATACAGTCATAAATTGATAAATGCGAAGCATAAAAATAATTGAAAGAATCAGCACTCCCAGAAACATTTCCTCTAATAGGGAAACATATATAAAATAATTTAAATAAAAAATAATTATACTAATAGTTAAACCCATGGATTAAAAATGGGAAGGTAATGGAAAATGAAAGGTGTCTTCTTCCCCTTTTAGCTTCCACATGGAGCACCAACATGATCTTTATTCACCAGCAGAATTTTTGTTTATTTATTTCTTATTTTATTATATTTACTTGTATATAAAAATCTAATTGAGCGTGAGTGTGTGTTTTAAGTAAGGCTATATTATGTAAGGTGTAGGTTTTCGGTTGAAACTAAAATTGATACACATCGCCTCCTGGAACAGCAATGATTCAAAATCTTACCAATAAACACACCATTTTTAAATCAAATAATATTGAAAATTTAATGTAATTGTTATATAACTTCCACAAACAGTTAAGTGAAACCAATAGTGTTGCAAAAACTAATGGCATGTGGGGAGGTTTTATCATTTTGATGAAATAATGTATTTTTTCATTTTTTTGTTTGTTTGTTTTATTTATCTCATTGTATTTTCTCATTTAATGTAAAATAATTCACTGCTTTATTTTTATTAATTTCGCTATTATTATATGAGAGAATTTCACAAAATAGATTCATATTAATTTATATAATGATATAAATTTAAAAAATTGGGCTTTCATGGTGGCCAACAAATTATATTTAGAGTTATCCTCTGCAATTTAGTATTTCATTTAAATTTGTAATGTATTATGTGTTCTTGTTATAAAAAATAATTTAATAAATAAAATAATATTAATTTATTCATGATATTTTTGTTTAGTCATATATTAATTTTGTTAACCCTATATAGTGTAAAAATATTTAAAGAATTTATAAAGTTTACAGTATCCTAGGGCTTTAGGTGTAGGGTTTGTGGTAATAATAATTGATATATCCTATGATTCAACAATTATTCTACTATATTCAACACTATATTACACTTCATTGTGCGGAAGGTTGTTAAAGGCGTATATGGATGTTAAAGAACTAAAACAAAGGGGGGGGGGTGAAACGTTAATAATGGTGCAAGTACCTAACAAAAAGTTATGTTTCAATCATACATTTCAATAATTAATTTCATTTTACTGAAATGAACATTCAATTAAAAATAACATTTAAACGTCAAATGTGGATTAGCTTTAAAATGTTCTAATAAAATAAATCTAGGTAGTTAAAAAATATCAAAATAGAAAAATAAAAATTATGTTCTGTAGACCCTAATTATGACATCAAAAAAAGATTATATGTATGTATAATCTATTTTTTGCATTTATTTATATTTACTATGTAAGATTACTTTACTACATTAAATGATTCATAATAAGTTGGTAATGATGACACCAAATAAAATTATGTTTCAACCATACAATTCCACAATTATTTTGATTCTTCTTAATTCAGAATTTACTTGAAAAAAAGATAGCTTCAAAATGTCAAACAAAATAAAAGTATTAACATTGTTTGTAGCAAAAGAAATTGCAGCAGTACAACTAAAAGTAATTAATAGGCAATAACATAAAATCTTATCAGTTGTAAAACTATCTATAAGTAAGTTTATGAAATTTAAAAAAAAAATTAATAATCTTTAGATGACAATTATTGGAACAATAAATACCTACTCTTATTTATACATACACAAGAATAAATGTATCATTTGCGTTAACACAATTAATTTTAAAGGAATTAGTTCAATTAGAAACCACAGGACTTGGATATAATTAAATCATATAATTTTTTAGCAGAAATTGTATTTAAATGATACAATTATTTCTTCAGATTCTGTCAAAGAGAATAATAAAATTAGGTAGGTAACAAATTATTAATTAAGGAATAAATGATTACGTTTTTAAATAAATCAAACGTCGCTTTAAAGTTGTCATAAATGAAACACAAAACAAAACTTAAAGTAAGATAAACGAGACCAAAATATCTCCACTGTAGAATATCAATAAATTTTTAACAGCAAGATTTAAACAAAATGAAAAATTACCGTTATGCGTTAACAGTTTGGAGTCAATACAAAAAACTATAACTAAAACGCCGAAACTGAACTAGACCCAATTTTGATGTCCATCTCCCACATCAATAAAAGGCCCCCCTGCGCAGATTTCGCTTTTTAAAAAAAACACCTTGAAATCCTCTAACGCAATCCCAGTGATAAGAGTAAGCCCGTATCAATTGTCCCATGAAACGGCTTTAAGAATGGGATTTGTTAAAAACTTCAAATTGACCAGGAAGAGGATTTATTTATTTTTGTTTCCTTCACGAATAGCCTGCTTACGGTTATTGACGTCAATGGGAGGGGGCGTGGCCTGACGGCTCTTCAGTATGGCGGTAAGGCTCTCTCAGTGACGGACCTACTCGAAACATGGCTCGGAGCGAGTCCGGTTTGTCAAAGCAGTTTAACGAAATTTTACCGGTTACCTAAGAGTTTTTATTTTCTGATTATTTTTTTTTTTAGAAAATTGACTCTATAATGGCCTCCGAAACTATACCAATTCTTCTGATTACAGCCAATGTAGGCTCTATTTTTGAAGATGTATGTATCTATTTTTTGTTTGTAGTTTTTTAGTATTTAAATTTGTTACCCAACGCATGTTAAAATATTATTTTGTTCCCGAACCTAGACAACAAAATTTCTGTTTTGTTATGAATTTTAAATCAACTTGTTTATATTTTTTAAAATTTAACTTGTTTAATAAACAAAAGACTTCTGTTTGATATTATTAATGAATTTCTTTGAAATACAATGATTTTTCAGCCATCCGTTATGTTGAAAATATGGACCAAAGAGTTTTTGTCGGTGAGTGCTCTGATTTGTTATGCCCAATACCTTGTTCCTCCTCCTGTTTTCTAAAACGTAAACTTTTTTATTTTATTTTCAGACAATAAGTCGCCTAGAACCGAAGTTTATTGCCTTACATTGCCAAGAAGTCGGAGGAAAAAATTATGAAGAGAGCATGCAGCATGTTGACGATTTTGTCCAGTTAGTTTTTATTAATCACTTTACACAATAACAATATTTTTATGTTGAATATTTATTTTCCCACTCAATAGCACATGATAGTTTTATAGTTCTTATTTGAATTATTTTATAAAACTTATTTCTTTGTTTTTGTTAATGACTCCTAAAAACAGATCTTCTTTTTCAATATTTTAATTTTATACCCTATATAAACTGTCCCCCCCCCCCTTGAAACAGAAAATTATTATCTTAGCAGGACGTGGGGAGTAAATTAAACACAAAAAAAATAAAATAAATACATTTAAAACTAATCCTTATTAGGACCGTATTCCTTCAAACCTTTACTTTTTACTTTTTTTAAAAATTGTTTTAATTTTTTTAACTAAAAATTTAAATGAATCACTCTCTCTGTCGCTCAAAAGAAAGTATTGTAAAATTTAATAAACTAACTTTTTGCGATAAACGAACTGTATTCTTACTTTATTCGTATCTGAATGTATTCTTGAGAAGAAAAAAATGTTGAAAACGTCCCACGACCGTATCATTTCTCAAGCAACTCCCCCTTACAAGATGCCTATCAGTGATGAGGGAAGATATGCATCTACGACATGATATCTGTCAACATTCTTTTCTTTAGCATATATATATATATATATATATATATATATATATATATATTTAATTTTATCTAATGAAAATAAAATTAAGAAATAAATTAATTTGACACTCATTAATTAATGATATTTATATTTAATAAAAACCATTTTATTATCATTTTTTATTACTTTTCTTTATCTTATAAATATAAGATTTTTATTATTTATGTTTAACTGTTTAGCTTCTTATAATAACTAAATTTTATATTTCTAGTGCCTATATTTATGGTGAAAATACGGGTTTCTTTTGATAACAATATTATTTATAAATTTGTCTGTTATCTTTGAGTGTTCTATTTCTCAAATCTTAAATTTTCAATCAATAGAAATTAGTGTGTTTGTAAACATATTCTCTGTGTTATAAATCTAAAAATCATAAAATTTGAATTAATGAAATATATAATTATATACTTTCTGAATAAATTTAACATAGCAAAGGAATGAAAAAATTACTGCTGCTTAATATTCATTGAGTCATTTTTTTTCTTAAATTTTTTTTGTCAGTCGTCTGAAATACTTGGATGATTCTTACATGACTTTCATACCCAGGTTTTTAATTCATTATTTTTCCAATATTCATTGAAATGTTTTGCAAATATTCTGCATAATATTAAAGCTATTAAATATAATTGTTTAAAATAACGTGTAATTCTCAGGCATTTCATTTAAAAAAAGGTAGTGTGTTTTTATTTATTTTGCTGGATTTCTAAACATTATCATTGATCCCAGAGGGCTTCTTCGCCCTAACTATTTATAACTCTTGTAATAATAAAGGTATGAATTATAAATTTGTTTGTGCTTTGTTATTTTGAATAAAAAGCCAAATTCGCGCTATGAAAGATAATCTACTTAATTACTGATGTAAAATGGGGAATTACTTAGGATTCTCCATTATTTTACAATTTATTCTTACATTGTATTTCATAACTGTGTTTATAATTATTTGTTGGAGCCCCTTCTGGATTGAATTGGTTATTAATTACATGTAATAGTTTCATTAATTAATTGGTTAATATTTTTTTATTTTTAAAATAATTGACGTACTTTCTAGTTTGATTTTGAAAAATATGTTTATAAAATCCATATGATGAGAATCTATCAAAATTAAATTTTTCGTAAAGTTTAATGGAAGAAAAAGTTCATATAACAGTTGGTACACCTGCCTTTGTCTTGTCCCAAATAAAAAATGTCCTTGTTATTTGTTATTCTGGTTATTTAGTTCTGGTTAGGGTGTTTAATAATTTATTAATTTTTTATTGTTTACTTTTACTTTACCGTTTTCATTTAACAACATGTCGCTGAAGTCATAAAATAATTAAAGAATATCAAAAAACCCAAAATGACTGATTTAAAATATGGGACTTACGCACTACTGGGGCTGTATATATTATATTGTGAAATATCTAGCACTTTTATACCAGCGTAACAGCCTCCCCAAATTCACAGTTATGAGATGTTATCATCTACCATAAATATTAAAAAAAGAAAAAAAAAAAAAGAGAACTAGATTTAGTTCATAGAACTACATATATATTTTTCTTCTAACAACTGTGTGTACCTTACCACGATATATCTGAATTAATCATTTATTTCTGACAATTGATAATATTCGGTGATTAATCAATAACAATTAATCTTTTGGTTATTTAAATGAAATGTCATCTCTCTGATATACAGGCTCAGTATTCCCAATTGAATATGAATGCCCTTACAAATTAAATACATATATATATATATATATATATATATATATATATATATATATATTGTATTTGTACTTTAGTAAAGGTATATACATTGTATGCTAAAATGTACATTATCTTTCTTGTTATAACTGGGAAATAAGCTTTTACATTTTAATGGTAGTATTCAAAAATATATTTTTACATTATTACTTCATCCTTTTATTGTCAACAAGTTCTCCATCGTTCTCTTATTATTTTTGTTGTATTTATTTAAGCCCTATCCTGGGCTTAGATTTCTGTGGCTATTAATGCTGGCCTATTAATTGCAATCCTTCATAAATATTCATGATGATGTAAAGTTTTTTGAGTAAGCTCATCCATGAGGTTATCTATCTCTTAAATTAAGAATTTCAAGTGAAGCTTTTTTGGATTAATAGACTTGCAGGGGTCTACCCATGGTCTAGTGGCTAAAGCCTTGTGTTCTCATGCGAGAGATTGTGGGTTTGGGTCCCACCGGCAGCAGGGAATTTCTCATTTCAGGGCCCGTTGAGAAAATTCCCGGCTGCACCATGGAAAAAAAATATAGGCTTGTACTTTATATAGTATTTTTACGAGTGGAACCATTTGGAAGCTGACATCTGTGGCTGTTTTTGATAAAAGTGAATAAAACTGGTTTTCCTAATTAATTTTCGGTTTAGTTACTCAGAAGCAGCAGATTCATGTGGAACATTTTCCAGACGTTTGGCAGTCATCCAAACTAAAATTATAACATCATTTGGTTGGTTTGGAGTATTGCAAGTATTATGAAACAAGTTTTGGTATTTTGTATGTTTTATTAAATATATAAAAACTTTAGCAAAAACATGTTACGCAAAAGAAAATCATTAGAAAGCTTACCAAGTTCCCTACAAAAATAGGTCTCAGTTAATTTTCGATCGGACGATCTCATTCGGAGAAAGAAGCGCTTCAAACTTAAAATGTGTTGGTTTCTTTTCATTGAATGCCTTTTTTTTACCCAGCTTTTTATTACTTGTTGTTTTTATAATTGTTTTTAGAAGTAAAATTAATTTGTCTGTATAACGAGCATAATATGAGAAAGATGTTTGTATTATATTGTTTGTAATAGAGTAAAGAACAAGCTCGGAGTTACTAATTTCTGCTTACATTAGGCTAATGTCACTTTTGTTTTTCTTTTACATTATGCCTAAGTTCTTGCTCTTCTTTGACATGTGATTGAAGTACGTATTTAGTTTTCCACAAAAATAGCTAAAAGGTTGAAAACAAAATATTTACAGTTTCTGTTCAAAGCTTTCCAAATGTCGGAATATTACAGTTATGGACACGAACTAAGGTGACGAGGTTGAGGGTTTTTTTTTGGTTGAAATTTTCAAAGTCAAATATTGTTTAAACACACTCTAGAAAAAGTTCTAATTATTTTTACAATTATATGTATACATACATATTTATCAGTGTATTTATAATGATACCTATTTAGTACATAATGTTATGTGAGATACAGTTTAAAGTATGTATTTGCATGAATTTATATGTGTCTCTTCTTTAGATTAATGGGGAAGAAATTATCCTTAACATTTGAAGTTAATAAATCTGTTTATTATATTTTGTAATTAATTCAGTTCCATTAATATTGCAGGAATCTAAGAGAAAGCGAAGAGCTTAGCAACTTTGACAAAGTCCGTATTTATCTTGATGAAGATTATTCTTCAGCAGAAAATTTTACGGTAAAATGTACTTTTTTTTTTTTTAATTTATTTTATTTTTATGGCCTCAGAAATTATTCAATTTTTTTAAAATATTTTGTGTGGTACACAAAAAAAAGAAAAGATTAATGTATTGTTGAACTAAAAAGGTAATTATTTTATTAAGTTGTTTACTATTAATTTTTTTTTTATTATTTGGCATAAAATTTGGAGGCTTGATAGCCGAGAATATTAAGTCGTGTGCGCTCCATGCTTCCTTGCGGGCTCTATTCCTACCGGGAGTAGTGGAAAGGCATCAGCCCTATCCTGGGTGGCAAAGGGGGGTGGTAACCAATAGAAACCCCGTCCCCTGAAATCTGTATTACATATAAGTTAAAATTGGACTCCATTCTGCTAACATAAAGCAGCTATCAAATTTAAAAAGTCCGTCCAGCAGGAGCTGCGTAAACCTAGCACATTCCTTAGCAAGGCAATGACTATAAGAAACACAAAAATGTTTGCTCTTTTATACATGTTTTAACAGCTGATTCTATTCATTAAAATAATAATAACAAATAACTAAATAATTATTTAGATATTTTCGTTACAACAAAACAAAAATTACTGCTTCAAGGGGCACTTGATTAATTTGGTTGCAGAGTAGGGAGGCCTGGTAAAGCCCCCCTCCTGCTTATTTTCACAATACACTTCTATTCTTTGGTTGGGATGTTGAATAGCGAGTTTTGTTGTAATGAAACAAAAATTTTGTACTGTTGAGGGCATAATAATTTGGTTGCTGAGAAAACTCCCACTGATAATTTTTGTCAATTGTTTCTGGTGTTGATTAGGAAAGTTAGTAGTTAAAATATTTCTGTTTTGAGTTTTGTAACAAGAGAAAAAAATCATGACCATTAATTTATGATTTTCTTTCAGGCTTTAGGGAATTTTTACTTCATTCATGAGTCCGTAACAGATGTACTCGTTTGGGATTTTGAAGGTACTCTAATTTTTTTTTAAATTTTATCCTGATATTATTTGTATTTTGTACATTGTCCGTGAGATCCTTTAGCCTGTTAACTGGGCATGACAAAATATTTCATCATACACGAACTGATACTGCAATGGGCATGACAGCATTTTTTGTCATGGAAATATTTTGAAAGCTTTTAAGTTTTATATAGCTCTTATATATTTAATCCTTGCATAAGCAAGCATATTGTTTATATGTCGCAATCAGTCACATATTTTCTTCGATTAACTAGTTAAATTGTTGTTACAATGAAATGGCCAAATCTTCTCCAAATAGTTTATTTATTCCATATTACCTATGAAAATGCTCATAAGTAATAACTTTAATAAGTTTAATACATTTTAATATTCCCCCTTTTATTGCGATCGTTTCAGGAACAATGTTCTTAGTTTTGAAAATGTCCTTATTCAATCTTGAACTCTTTCCCAAATTGTGAAACGCATGCCAGTGGAATTATTGTAACATATTAGTGGCATAGAGACCACTTTAAATAGAGTGAGTGTTTTTTTTTTTTATTTGTGGCTTACAAATAACTTTTTTTATTTGTGGCTTACAAATAACTTTTGTTATTTGTGACTTGTTTGACTTTTTAGTGATCAAGTTCATGTTTGTCATAACAACTGTACAAACCGGACCTGGACCTCCATGCGTAATACCTACTACTATATTAAAAAAAAATAATAATAATAAATGTTAACATTTTTTTATTTAATTGAATTAAAATTACCAATGGACAGAAGAGTTAATGCAAAAATCTTAAGTGAATCTGCTCATAACCTAAATATTATGAAGTCAAGTTATCACAAAGGGCTTAATTTAAAAAAAAAAAAAAAAAAAAAAAAATCCAATTTGAATTAAGTTATAATTGGTACTTTATGGATTGATGGTTGATAAATTATACAAATTCATTTCTTTCGAATGTTTATTAAAATTGGTCAATTAAATCGTGCAATATCGACGTATTTTATAGAAGTTAAGTACTTAATTGACCTTCCATCTAAAAATTATCAATTATTGAGTTTATTAATAATTAACACTATTAATTAGTTAAATTTTAGTATTTATTCTTGTTTCTTAGGGGAGCGTAAATAATAATTATTTAATTTTTTACCATCTCTTTTATGTGTTGCCTATAATCTAAATTGTTTATTTAAAATTGTAATATCTTTAAATTCAATTGTACGTTTTGAGCTCTTACTAATGAGCTACTTATGATTTTTTTGGGGGGGGGGGGGGTATAAATACCAGACTTGAAGGGTTAGCTTGCTTCTTTATCACTTCATTTTTGTTTTTGTATTTCTTAACATTATTTTTGTGTTCAAATTATTGAATATATAATTTTTATTATGATTTTTTTTTTTTTTTTTTTAGAGTTGTGTTTTGTCGCCGTCGAGGGTAAAGAAGTATTTGCTGGAAACATAGAAGATGTTTCGACTAAAGAAAAATCTAAATTCCCCCAAGATTTCTTCCCCGAGGTAATTAAATCTGAATCCTTTCATGTGTCTAATACCCTAATCCCATACCGACTATTGATCCATTGATTGCTTTCTTAGTGCAAGTGGTCGAGAAAAGGATTCCAAAGGACGAGATGGAATCTTAACGGAACAGTATTTGACCTTATTAACATTCACCTTTTTCATGACGCATCAAACTTTGTTGCGATGGAGACTGTAAGTTAAAATTTATCTGCAAACATTTAATTTGGTACTATTGCTTTGAAGAAAACTATTTTTAATTGTTTATGTATATATTAATTATAGTGCATGTTTCTCAGTTTCCATCAGTTTATTCACAAACCAGGCAAAGAGCTTTGGAGTACACCTTAGACAGGTAACTGCAACCTTTCTTTCACTTTTATATTCTCGTAGGCAGGTGGGTTAATAGTTATTGAATTATTGTATTCATCTTTCACAGATTCCACAATGATAAGCATGGGTCAGCACCTTTCTTTTTGTTTGGAGACTTCAACTTCAGGACGGATACTCAGGGAGTAATAAAGGTATTTAAATTTCATAATAATATCATGAAAACTTTTTTTTTATCTCACATAAAAAAATAATAATTTTGAATAAAGAGTATTTTTCTTCAAAAATGTATGTATTTTTGGAGGCTCTATTACCTTGAAGGCATTAACACTCCATGCCTAGAGTTGTGGATTGGATTCCCACTAGTGATGGTGGCTTTTCTTTCGAAAAAAGAAAGGCATAAGCTCTGTCCTCCCCTACAATGGACATAGGCTCTATCCTGTCTTGAAAAGAGTGATGATTAATTGATAACCTAAAAATCATTGTTATTAATAAATGGGCATTAAAATTTAAATAATAGAGTGCAAAGGGGACTTAGTGACTAGCACGCTGGATTCTCAAGTGGAAGATGTGGTTTTTAAGTCCCGCCTGTAGGTTGACTTTTTTCAGTGTTGGGCTCCCTGCTACTTTATGGGTGTTTGGAAAGGGTGGAAACCCTTGTTGTAGATAGTCCAGCGCTAATGGCCTATTCTTAAAAAATAAATAGATTATAAGGTGGTGGGGTTTAATACAAAGAATAACATTTTTTAATGATATAAATACTAATGAATGAGGCTAAATAAATAACCTCTATTTTATTTTTTAAAAAAAACAAAACAAACCCATCTTCCTTTTTGATTGAGCTGTAGGGACACCCAGCGAGCCCGACCCAGATATCCCTAATCCCTAGCTCCCTCGTCACAAAGAGTTAAAACTCCCGACAAGTAGGGGTGAAAGAAATATCGAAAGCTTCCCTCAGTCCTTGCTTAATAGCCCCAAGGTCGAACTCCTGAAAAAGTCAGACTTAGGGAGCCATTAAACGAGAGAGGAGGGTCGGCCTCCTGTAGTCCTTCGTGCTGGAGGCCCGGCGGCTCTTGACTGCTAGCCAACAGTAAGGAAAGGGTTAAAAACGTAATTCTTCGACCTAATATCAACAACGTTAAAAGTTTATATTTAATAGTAAGAAAAAAAAATGTAAATGTGTAATTGGGTTTATTACATGTTATTTTAGATTTAGATATACCTCATAGCATGTTCTTATATATTAAGCACAAATCATAAGGCAGAGGCATTGCCTCTAAAAGCATATGCTCAAATAATTGTTTTTGATTGGCCTTTGATGACCATTCTTGATGAACATCCACCTCCAGTGATCTCAGATTCACTGATGAGAAATTTCGACTCGTATAATCATACATTGATTTAATAATATAAAAGACCCTGGTTGTTGGCGCTAATGGCCTAGATGTCCATGCAGCTTAAAAAAATAAATAGATAAAATCATATAAAAAGTTAATGATTACATTTTTCAATTTAACTTGGATAAATTATAAACTCTTACAGTACTATTTTTTTTATTTATTTCTATGCCTAAAACAATTCTTTATTTTCAGAAACTCTCTGAAGGGCTGAATGAAGTTAAATCGGACAACGGTAAGAATTGTAAAGTAGAGTATAAGAATGAAGAAAGCCAGGTTGTGCTTAGCCTCGGGAAGAAGGAATTCAGCCATCTCCAGCACCAGTCCATATTCATGGGGGAACCATGGGTAAGTATTGTTAGAATAGTTTCAGCTTTGGCAATATTTTGTGTAGAACTTGAAAAAATAATTGATGATGGGCTTTAAACGTAGTTCAAATTTTGAGAATTGTCTAAATATTACCAATTATGTCATACCATATTAAATAGACAATTTTTGCAGTTCATATTCTTCACCAACAGAACATTGGTGAGTGTGAAGAATTTTAGTCTTCATTTAAAAAGATTTCTTCAGATCTTTTATCAGCTCTTCTTTCTTATATTTCTGGGATGGTATTAGAAAAACAGGAGGCGAGTTTGGCTCAGTGTCAGAGCACTCAAATCACGTTCTGGAAGACTCAGTTCAAAACTTGGGCCGTGCTCTGAAAGATTTTCTTTTCTATTGTTGTGTTTTGAGGGTCAGAATTGGAGTCACCCCAAGCCCTAGGCTCACCAAGCCTTCAATTTGGAACTGAAAAGGGGAAATCATGTGACCAGAGCATAGTGCTGCTCATACTATCTCCCTAGTATGCTTTAAGGTTAAAAATTACTTACTTCTACAGCAGGGGTACTAAAACTACAACTGCTTGTGATAGACTTCAATACTGTTAGACTACGATCGACTCTGAGAGACTGCAAGTTTGTGTGATGCAGGATGTCGGTAGGTTGTATCGTGGCATAAATATTAGTTTTCTAAGCTGTCTCACTCACTTGAATAAATCCTTGCTTCAAAACCGATCCACTTCAAATGGTTTCTTGTGTTTTGTCAATATATGAGATATTTTAAATAACTCGATCATTGCAGCTATTGATTGCTCTGCTGGTTTTGTGTACATGGTTTGTTATTTTTTCAAACAAGTTGTCAACTCACGTATTTTTTGTTTTCTTAATTATGATGCTTCTCTAAGTCACCACGCTTGGATATTGCTACTGGTGCTCAGCAAATGATACAAATGCACTTACCTTTACCATAAAAAAGAAAAATTCTTCCTCCCAATCGTTTTTTAAAATTATTCGTTTTACTTACATTTTGTACTATTCCTGCAGGCACAACATTTACATCGGTGTGAACGAAGTCTCGAATGTCACAACCAAACACGCCGCCTGAAGTTTCTAGAAACATCTAAGGAAGCCTGCAAATGTCTGTCGAAAAGTCGTTTATTATTGCAATGACCAGAAGACCTTAAAACTAATAGAATCAAAACTGTCAGTTATTTTACTGAAACTAGCTCTAAACGATTTAAACCCTTTTAGACACCTCTAATACACCCTAATTGTACCTAGGCAAACCTTCCCACCTAATGGCCACAAGAAAACATATGGTGTCAATCAGTAGTAGTCTCAGTCTTGATTTTTATGGGCATTATAGAGAAAGGTTTATCTTTGTACAATCAAGCTGTACTAATGGTTTAGTAAATATTTTAATTCCTGAAGTGGCATCTTAGTAGGATATGAATAATATAGAAATAGTTACAATAAATAAATTGACAGTTTTAATTTTTTTATTGACCACCCACCTGGTTTTTTTATAATTTGAAAAAGTTAGTTATATACTGCTATAAGTAAATGATAAAAAATTGTTTATTACACTAATAAAGATTTTGCTATTGTAGCTAAAAGATTTTGACAAGGAAATGGATGGATTCTGTGGACAGCTATTTGAGTTTCCAATAAACTTTCCACCCTCATACCCATTTGTTGAGGACAGCAATGTGAGCTCAGACTACATGCAAACAAGGTGTCCTGCTTGGTGTGATAGAGTTGTACTTAGCCAGACTGCAAAACCCCTTATTTCATCTGTAAGTTTGTTTTTAAAATCAGATTTCATGCAGTTATTACTTACTTTTTATTTTTATTTTTCAAGAAACTGCTTATAATAAGTGAATTTTATTCATTTGGAAATAGTTTGTATAATTTAAAAACAGAAAAATTTAAATTTCTTGTAGGCTCAAGTTTCTGTATATTTTAATGCAATTCAAAAGAGTTATTACATTTTCAATAGTTTCTTTTCTGCATGTTCATTTTTCCAAAGAATATGATGGTTTCTATCTTCTGTGTGTCTTGTGTGTTTCTGAGAAACTTTCAGACTTCTGTATATACAAGGGAGTTCAGTAATGATGTCCTATTACCACTACTGTTGATCTTGTTTTTATGTGAAATAACAGAAGAATTCAAAGCTTGTGGAAGATTTTAGATTATGAGACTTGGAATATTTGAGTCAATTTATATGTATAACTCCAGTTTATTGGAGCCGAATGGACTTCAAACAATTTTTGTCTCAGTTCTCCACAAGTGAATTGTCTGCAATCAACCTTGTCTAGGGCATTGATTACTGAAAGAAAACAAGAAAAAAGAGAATTTGGGACATCTTCCCATCTCAACACAGTTTATATATTTTGTTGGCAAAAATTGAAAAATCAATAAGAAACCCATCGGAATCTGCAGGGATATCCCCCATCTGAAGTTTTAAGACCATCCTGATGTTAAAAGTAGTGACCGTTCTTAAAAACTTTGGGGAATAACAATATCCACCACCAGGCGTATCCTTTGGTTACAGATAAAAGTGGACTAGCACTGCACTTAGAGGCGAGTATAGTTCAAACACATTAAATAGACACTGTTGCCTTGTACCACAGCACAGATTGTACAGGCCACCTGAATGACTAGCCTGGTTTTTATACCCTCTCATCTAACATCAACTACTTTTGACATAATCGAGAAGTATTAAAAAAGTAATTACCAGGGTTTTTAAATTTAGCATTTTTGAAACAGACAGTGTTTCAGCACCCAACTTTTGCATTCCAAGAAATTGGGTGGTGGTTTCTACATTCTGTGGTCAAACTATACAGATCACATTGGAGTCACACATCCCATTCCCCCTCAATGTGTGGAAACAATTAAAAATAAGTAATTAAGAAAGGTTTTGAATACAAAATTAGTTGATCTATAAATCAAAACAACTTTCTCAAATACTGTCATAAGTGTTGTATTAATTTCTCTTCTTGAAATCTATTTATATTTCTGCAGGAAGAAGAGGGTAAATTAGAATACAGCCTCATTGGCATGAACTCCTGCATGGGAGACCACAAGGTAAATTTTATTTCAGTTGTATCAAATTTTATTATTATTATTTTTTTATTTATTTAATGGTTATTAACTGAAGTAGGATTTGATTGCTTTTTCTTTCTGTAATGATTGTTTAGATCTACAGAAATAAACGATAGGTTTTGCTTCAGTAAAGTCTTGTTATGTGACTTAAGTATTTTTCTTCTACTAAGCTTCCTTAAATATTAACAGTAGTATAGAATTACTAACTTTGCATCTACACTCTGTTTCTAAAGCTAATTATCATTCTGCTTCTCATTACTAACTTCTCTAATAACTTTTTTATTACCATTATGCAGCCAGTGATGCTCTTCTTTTTTATGGAAAGGTATTGTGTGAAAACAAAATTAGATGTTTGATTTAATTTTTTTTATAGAAACATAAAATTTAGTTTCTATTTATTTAATAAATAAGAAATGTTTGTCTGTTGTTTCAGCCAGTGTATCTAAAGGGGAATTTAACGTGCGGAGCAGGTAGATTGTCCTGTTGTGACAGTTACACCAACCCTATCCCTAAGAGTGATGAAACAGTTTTATTTGACTTGGGACCTGACGCAGAACTTACTGAGGAACCGTCCAAAGACAGAGAGATAGTGCCCATACCGACCCCCCTCACCGAAAGATTTATTGTTAAAAGAGTCCACTCGGCTTCGATCGTCGAAGTGAAAGTCGGTCTCGTGAAAGTGAACAGCTGCCGCGGGAGTTGTAACGACTCTTGGAGGTCTAGGTCTTGTTCGGTGTCAACGGCAAAACCTCCTATACGTGCTTTCTCTCGGATGCGTTTGATTTCTAGTGAAGCGTCGCTAACAAGGGTCCAATCACATCACAGTTCCTCCTCCGAGGAATGGTTCGAAGAGGAGGAGCCACCTCCTTCGTCTAGGCCGAGTATTAGCCAGCCTAAAATTAAACAGAAAAAAAGGTGTTGCATTATAATATAATGTTAAAATAGATTTATTACACTTAGCATTCTGTTTTCAAATAGCAGGCCTTATACTTATTTTATTTTTACTTTTATATAATTAAGACATTGCAATTAACATACACATAGTTATTTAAATCTGATTCACTCAAAAAAGAAAAAGAAGTAAAAAAGATCACTCATATTTCTTTACCTCCTTTTAAATTAATTTTTAAAATAGTTCAGGCAAGTGAGAAAACACAGACATTATTACTGGAGATAGTTCCTCCCCCTGCCACCTCAGTGCATCCATTTATTTTAGCATAATTGACATACATTAATTTATTTTCTAATTAATTAAAATGTAACTGCATGATATACAAATTGAAGCCAGCCAATTTCACCTCTCAGTACTTATTCCCATATTAAAAATTGTGACAGCGCACTAACAAGTATTTCAGATACCTACCCTCTATTCTTGCTGAGATAGATCTTGAAATGAGTTTTTGGTCAGCAGTATTGCTGCTTTTCTTTTTATGATGCCTAAAGAGAGGTCATTTCTTTGTCAACTTTATCGTCAGAGCTCTTTGAGCTGACTTGTCCTTATGAGGGCTGCCCTGAGTCCTCAGGTAACCCTCTTATATTTGGAGAGCTGGTAATGCACTTTTCATGAAGTGTTTTATGCACCTTGAAATTTTGCTACAATGTACGTCTTGGGTAGATAAGAAGGTAAATATGTGTTGGCTAGACTTGCCATGGAACACCAGATGCTGTGCATAGGGGAAAGGTGCAAAAAAATATTGCCCAAAAATAGTGTTTTATTCAGAGGCCAACTATCATTAATGTAAACAAAATGCAAATTAAGGCAATTTAATTTCAGGGAAGTAAAGTGCAGTATAAAACCATACTCGTCAGGTGAACTAATAATATTCCTCAGATATCAACTCCGCAAATATATTACTACTATTTATTATTACCGTTAAAATTATAAGTTTAATTCTGTATTTTTTTATTTTATTAATTCCTTACATATTTATTTTTTATTTTTTATTATTATTCTTTTCTTCATTTCATTTTCCGTACCCTTTAATTTTGTTACTGATCCTTAGCTTATAATTTATTATTTTATTTATTATATTTTTTATAAATTCTTTTAGGGCAGATCACCATTGCTGTGCAGCTCTTAAAGTAAAATAAATAAAAATAAATAAATAAGGCAGACGCTTTCAACCATTTCTTTGCTGACGAATGAAAGGCTTGCAGCGCCCAGTAAGCTCGAGGCTTACTTCAACCTCCAACAATTGCTATAACAATGTCGATTGTAGGACTTTACATTTTTTTTTTTTATAGATAATAATAGACTTGCACAATGTTTTATGTCAATTAATATACGACAAAGATCTGATAAGGTCCCACTGATTTTATACGAGTTAATAGCACTAGGCCAGAGAAGCGACATACGGGGCTAACGGTACCACGAGTTAACTCGTGTGGAGCGTCAGGGGAACTGTCAGTGGAACACGAGTTAACTAGTGTGGAGCGTCTGGAGCCCTGCTAGTCGAACACGAGTTAACTCGTTCAGAGCAACGAAAGGGTTAAGGAGGTTAAAATGTAAATAAAAAAAAAATAAAAAAAAGTACCTAGTTTTTGTTGTTAATATTAAATGAAGTGCTTTATTTATGCTGTGATTTAAACAGTGTCTTCAATAAACATAATTGAAAATAATTACAAAAGGGCAGACACTTTTTTGGGGTTTAATTATCAGAAAACATGAAAATAGATGTTGCCTATCATGAGACTGCAATACCATGCATGTAATTGTAAGAGTGTATGAGAGCACCGCGCAGTTGTGGTTGTTCTCTGTGCTCTCATTGGTTCTTGCTCACCTGATCTTGTACATCTGTCCCGTTTTAAATGGCAGCGTAAATAAAACACACATTTAATATTAGAATAAAAACAATGTAGTTTTTTTTTGTTTTACTTATTATCCCCCTTAAAAGTAACTGCCTTATTTATTATTCATTAATTGGCTTAATTTTACATTAAAGATAGTTGGCTTCTGAATAAAACTCTATTTTTGGGAAATATTTTTTTGCAACTTTCCCCTATGCGCAGTACCTGGTGTTCTACAGTCTAGCCAACATATATATACTATGCCTTCTTATCTACCCAATAGGTACATTATAGCAAAATTTCAAGGTGCATAAAACACTTCATGAACCGTGCGGTTACCGGCTCTTGGACTAATACAAGACAAATAATAATAAGGTGGTCCTATTATAGTTCTATTGCCATCTTGGTAAATCGAACTGTCACCAATCTTTTATATAACTTCGGTTCAGGACTGATTACACTGATTAAGTAGCTTAAAGCCTGGTTCGTAATCTCAATAGTCAATCAGTTGTAATTAGTAGCTCAATGTCCTGCTTAAAACTGTTCAAGCGCTGAATGAGAAGGAAGTTTCTAGATAAATAATTATTACTATATTTACATGAAATAGATGCACTGAGAAAGTCAGGTTTTGCGAGTCCATAAATAATAACAATCAAACGCCTGATAATGTATTCTTTCAATTTTTTTTGTATTGATAGGTTCACGCTACTTACAGCTTCTAATTGCCCTTGAACATGGTATTATTACAGATTTAATAGAATACTCTTTATTCTTCTATTGTAAATACAAAAAAAGTTTTTTTTTATAAAAAACTTTATTATTAAGACTGATTGGATAGTGTTAGATTACTTTGTGTATAGTTATTTATTTTTTAAATGATTATTTTCATTTAAATTAAATAAATTATAAATTTTTTATTTAGAAAATATAAAAAATAACACAATTATTAGAATAATTTAATTTTAATAAAATTGGACTTGTGGCCTACCGTGTTCCTTGACATTCTATGTTGTAAACTTTTGTGAATATTACCGTGTCTACAGAGGTGTTGAACATTTCATTGGGTGGAAAATTCTTTAATTTTACTATAAATTTTATGAGGGTAATTGATGAAATATCGGATAAAAGTTTGATTAATGGCAGATCATCACAACCAAAGCCAGAATATGTTGGTATATTGAACGTGTAAAATAAATTCATTTATTATTATCTATTTTCACTAATTTCTCAAAGTATTATTAGGCCGGTTTCTGGGACTTTGGGTTGATGGGGCTAGCTAATAAGTAATGATCAGATGGTTGGAAGATAGTTAGGGTTCTCAAAATAAATACTCAAAAGTAAGAAAGGGTTACGACACAATTTAAATAACCTTGATATCATATCCGAATTATATGTTTAAAATAAAAAAAATATTGTAAAAATGTTTCAAAGCCTCCATCGAACTTAAGTCTTTGGCTTCTAAAACTTACCTAAACACTCATTTTTGAAAAATACACCCCTTTTTTCTTCTACTTCAGAATTGTTTATTCTAAATAAACAAAAAAACATTTTATTAAACAAATAAGCTCAAAAGACATTCATATTTGTCTCTCAGGCCTTGATTTTCTCATAAAATGAATTTAATCAAAGATTCGTCATCTTGGCTCCGACATTTTGTAATAGACTTTAAGTAAAATAAAGAATTATTTGTTTACCACTACTTAATATTGTGGGCTTAATAATATTGTTCATTTATTATACTGATGCGGGTTAGTAAACAATTTGTTATATTGAGATCCTTTTCACTACATAGAGGTTACTATTGCAATATTTTTTTTTGTCCTAAAGCAAATTATTTTTCTCTTGAGTTGATTTAAAATTCTCTACATCGTTCCGATCATTATGTAAACTATTTGAATGCTAACGCTAGTTCAAGGGGGGGGGGGGAAATCGATACAGTAGTTTGGCTGTTATAGCTTCTTTTAAATTTCGTTTTGTTTTTATTCTCCTTATTGTGTCCAGGCTTAATGATTCTTGAAATCTTGGCTGAAACGGAAATCTTAAAATAATTTTTTTGCCGAGGAGTATTTATTTCAATTGAGAACTCTAATTGACCTCCTCGCCATCTTTACTTTGAAGCTATTGGGCAATTATACGACTAAGGTAGCAGTAACAATAGGCTTCTATTAGAAATAAATGTGATATTTGTGGAAATTGTTAGGAGCACTATGAAACAATATAAATTAAATTATTTAAGGACGCTGCTTTTTAGAGTTCATTATCTCAACAAAGTTTTTGGTCAATATTATGATTTTTTTTATTCTTCTATAAAAATTGTTGGTACTTACGTATTAGCTACACCAGGTTAGAGTAGTGGTTCTCGTTCAGTGAACTGGATCATCATCGCATCCAATATGGCGACGGAAAGACCATTTAATAATATTATCGAGTCTCGTAGGGGCGAGGTTAGCTCAGTGGTGGCTACTAATAAGCTGGAGGCCTGAGTTCAAATCCCGAGCAAGCACTAAAGATTTTTTCTTCTAGTGTCTTCGTTCATTGGTTGAATTCGGCCTCCCTGACCGAGTCTCGATATAACGAAGGACTGAGTTTACGGAGTTTCGTTAATGGCATAATTTTATGGGTTTACTCTCGCTTAAGGTTATATCGAAGCTCTAGTCAATCCAACTCGTTGATAATATAGATCATTGTGTAATATAGATCAATTTGGTTCAACTGCATCTGTTAAGTATTAGTTGTAAATTAAGCCTTTGTGATACATAACAATAAGATTCATTTTAACTTAAACATGAAATATTTGTACATTTTATAATAAACCTCTGAATTCGACCGAAAAACTAGTGATCTATATTATCAACGAGTTGGATTGACTAGAGTTTCGACATAACCTTGAGCGAGCGGAAACACATAGCAATTATCCCATTAACATAAGTACTATGCGTTTCCTCAAGGTTATATCAAGACTTGTTAATATTAATACATGGTCTTTCCGTCACCATATTGGATGCAATAATGCTCCAGATCACTGAACAAGAACCACTTTTCTAACCTAAGAAGCTAATACGTCAAGTACCAAACTGTTGATTATAAGGTTATTCAACGCCCGCATTCCTTGACCGTTTCTCATATAGATCTAAAAATTATCTCTCAAAATTTTCTTAGATCAATAAATTCACTTACATTTATGAATACAAGAGAGTTTAATTGATATCTTGGATTATTAATTTAATCTAAAAAAAAGTATTATTTTTTGTTTTATTTTATTTTTAATGAACTTTGCGAATAAGATTATCATTTAAAGATCTGCTGACTAAGACTGTACACTGTTTTATTACTTCCTTCTCTTTTTACTTCACTTACTTACTGTGTAGCTTATTCTTTTTGTTTGTTTTGGTTTTGTTTTAATGCTTTCGCAATTTATTTTTAATTTTTTTTTTTCTCCCTGATAATTATTTGATTTACGCTATCTTAATGCAATTTTGTTATTGTATTTACTATTATTTTTATTATTCTTTAATGTTTCTGTAATTGTGTTTAGTATAATATATACGTAATAGTTTTAGTTGTTTCTTTGTTTTCTTTAATGCATGTTGTATTGTCGAAAATTAGAAGGGGACTTGGATATTTGATTTTATATTCTGAAACATCAGACAAAAAAATATCCTAAATCCTATTAAAATGTAAGGTCCTTAATGCAATTACCCCATAGAAAGGTGTCAAATTTTGAGATATATAGAAGTTTCATTCTTTCTAATGTTTAATTAAATAAAATTATATACAAATTTCTGCATGTACTTCAGAATTTGGCTTATTTGTGCATGCCTGTTAAATAAAGCCAGAGATGCAACAGAAGTTAAAACGAAATATGAAAATTTATCAGAAAACCAACAAATGTTTAAACCAAAATTTATCCCTTGAATTATAAACAAATGTTTTTGTTTTTCATAATTCATAAGATAATGTTATTTTGTTTAAAGCAGAGTCAAAAATTCAAGTTAACTTTTATTTTTAAAAAGTTTCAAGTTAAACTAATATATATATATATATATATATATATATATATATATATATACACACACATACATTTTTTTTTATCTTTCTTGTATTTTTTATTGAACATGAACTTTTTCATTAGGAAAATTTTATGTTAAAGTTATTTTAAAACTTTTGTAAAAATAACTTTTTTCATAAAACTTCTCTCAAAAACAATTATTCTGAAACTTATTCATAAAAAATTTGTAGGCAAAATAAAGTTTCAAAAATCCAAAATGTTTTGTTGTATATTACAATTTTTTAAATATATAAATTGCTTTTAAAATCCAAAATTAACTTTAACAATTTGAAATCATTATAATATATTGATGGAATGTAATATAAATATATTGAATATATAATTAATTATTATAGAGACATAATGTGCAGCATCGTTACTCAACAACCTTTATTTATAACAATGAAAGGCAAAACAGCTGTTGTTGAACTCACACTTTAATTTTTATTGTTCAAAAGGTTGAGGCGAAACTTAAACTTTTTGAAGAAAAACTGTTATTATAAAAGTTATTAGACACATTTTATTGAGTAAACCTTTTCTTATTTATTTATTTAATTATACTGCCTCTACCCGTATGAGTCATTGGCAGTTCTATGTTTCTATATTTCTTGATAGAGGCCTATATCTTTGGCAAATTTGAATACCTTTTGTACAGCCCTTTCGTCGTCCTGTAAGATTTCAGCAAGGTTGCCTTCAAAGTTGTTCACTTTTCTCGCCAGTGTGTATCCGGTACATTCTGTTAAGAAGTGTTCAACAGTTAATATAACATTGCAATGTTTACAGGTGGGAGGGTACAGTCCTTTCAGGAGATAACTGTGGGTTAATTTAGTGTGGCCAATTCTCATTCTTGCCAAAACTACTTCCTCCCTCCTGTTCAGCCTTTCAGGGCTAAACAGGAGGGTAGTATAATCTCATTGAAAACCTTTTCTTAATAAGTTTGTAAAATACTTTCAAAATGAAACTCTTTCAAAAAAGCTAATGACTTTTTCGACCCCTGGATTAAAGATTTGTTATTGAAATATAAATAGGAAGTCCTTTAAAAAACCTGAGTTAACTTGTGTGTGAAAATTAGCCTTTTTTTTAGTTGGAAAATATGTTTTAAAAAATCTATTTTTTTAATCAAAACATTTTAAAAAAATACACTTTTTGGGTCATAAATTTCATTAACATGTAGACTGCCGTGGTACTTTTCAGGATTTCGGTCTAGAAAGCCAATTTAATCACATAATTGTATTACAGCTATAATTATAGTACAAAATGATCATCATAAAGCATATAAAATGTGTATTTTGCCAGAAAAATAGATCTTAAAAACCATCTCGTAGTTGGCTATTAGAAAGTTCTTCACAGAAGCCAACTAAGAGCTATTTCCTACCGATACACGCTTTAACCTGTCATTTTATTACTATGTTGCTACGTTTTTTGTTCTCTTTCTTGTGACCATCATTCATATTTACACTGATATAATAAGGTCTTACCTCGGAGTCAGTATCGCAAACTGTGAGATAACTCGTTGTTGGCAGTTAACATGTTATCTGCTGCAACCCAATATATTACTAAAGCACTTTGCTGCAACCCAGTATATTACTAATAGGCAATCTGATGCAGGTACACTAATGACTAATTTTATAAACGTAGTCAGCAGTGAACTAATTTGTTGACTATTTTGACAACTATTTGACTTTAAAAGGCAATTAAAGTAATTAAATAATTTTTACTCGACTAACTTAAAAGCTCTCAAATATTGTTTTTAATCTATCTATCCTTGCAGAATCAATTTCAATTGATTCCTTGGGGATATTGAACTACCTTATTTTGGATCTAAACAGCGTCTGATTAATTTTTCGGGCATCATTTCACTAAATTTAGGTTTAGACCTTTACAAATAATTCTGTACGTTTAATATTTATTTTTTATTAAATTCATAATCAATATTTATTTTCTTGTCAATTTTTAAAATATTAGTAATATCCTTTTAATGACCTGAAATGAATTTTTGAAAGATTAATAAGTATGCTGTGTGAGAATCAACCTAAGATATTTGGGCAATCATATTACTTTGTTAAATATGTTATTTCTTCTCAATAGGTAAATTTTATTATGTTTAATTTAATGATAAAAATATTTCAAGATTCTTATTCCCTTCTAATTTTGTGACAAATATTTTGTTTTCTTTGATTAAGTGCTTAATAAAATCAATTCTAATTTTGGAATTATATGTTTTCCCGTTTATGTTTAAATTATTTATGTTCTTATAGCAGATTTATTCAACAATTATTATTTAATTGAAATTATTTTGTATATAAGTTGTTTAATTAGTGATAACTTTTTTTTTTTTTAAGCTGTTACTTTCTATTTCTTCAAAGGTTCAGAGAATACCTGGTGCTCATTATTTGAAATGGGTTCTTCTCATCTGATATTTTTCTTTTCACATAATATTGAATATATTATAGAAATTGTTTTTTATTTTACAGTGTATCAATTTATTTGTAATTTTATGCTTTCACCAATATTTCTGTAGAAGTTTATTTATAATTAAAAGCCATTAATACTAATAACAGAGATATTTCATGCATCTTGGAAACATAGGTAACTAAAAAAAAAAGTAATAATAATGGATAAATAGATAAAAATATAAAAAAAATAATGAAAAGAAGCTCTGCAATACATCAAGTGGGAATGATTATCCTAATTAAACAGGACTGAAATCTTAAGAAAGATCCACAAAGTTTTAGATAAAACTTGAACAACCAAAGGAAATTGTTCTTTGAAATGGCCAGCTCTGATAGTTTGTGACTATTAACCACTTCACCTTTGAACTAAAAGATTAGAAGAATCTTTATCACACTTCATCACCAATATGTAGCAGCAATAATTCCAGCAGCCTATTCCACCACACCATAGAAGCAATAAGGATAATAGTTGTCACAGTTTACGAGTGGTTGTGATTAGGTTAGTGAAAAGTGAGGTTTTTTCTTTCGAAGCGGGAAAAGTTAATATATTTTTTTCCTCTTTTTTTTCTCTTTTCAATAACTAGTGACACATAAAAGTAAATGTTTCGTTTATTATCATTATTTTATTATATATTGTTGTTTTTGTTTTGTAGACGAAGTGATTTTCTCTTATTATTTTTTTTGTAATCAATATTTATACACCATTTTTGTTTATAAATAAGAAAACCAGACTCCCTGTAACTGTAATTTTTAATTTACAAAATACAGTAAATATTCATTCAATACTAATAACATTGGGTAAAGAAGATGGCATCCATTCGAAAGCCCAATAAATGTTCTACGAAAAAGCTCCTTATGCAATTTTCATTATCTGATTTTTTGTTAAATATCTATATAAAAAAAAAAAAAAAAAAAAAAAAAAAAATTGACTTCACAGGAATACTCTACTCAGCTAACATTTACAACTAGACAGTTTAATAAACAGATGAGAAGGATTCATTTAATTATACTTTGATTTATGTTTATACTTTTTAAATTTATTTTATTTTCACATATTGATTCTAAAATTTGCATGACTTATAAGAACCTTTCTTTAACGTTTTTAGTCTTTTTTAAAATTATTTTAGCACTTGCCATGTTATTACTAGTCACACCTGTATCATGTATATATTTCTTGTTCTAAGACTTAGTACAAATAGAGTATGTTACCAGTAAATACGTATATTTTATTATTATTATTTTTAATAGAAGTTACTTATATACCTCAAGTTAGTTTATTAGGGTTGTGATGTTTAATAAATGTTATTTTATACTTTATAATTTGTTCAAAATAAATAATATTCTGTACTTCATTTTTCTTTCTTTCTTTTTTTTTTTTTTTTTTTTTTTTTTAATTATGAATACATGATCTTGCTCATTGTAGTACTTGCTTGCTTTGGCGTGTGTTTTTGTGCAATGTTGTGGCTTAAAGTTTTGCACGTGAGTATGTTTTTTTTTTTCTTAATTCATCGATGTTTACAACTTCGAGTATGCTTTTTTACATTTCGGCTCCAATATTTTTTAGGATGGCTGTTTAAAGTATGACCCAGGAATATCAGAAGACATTCTCAAGTTTAGTGATCTTTTGTTATATAAATTATGCCTTTTTAATTTCTCCTCACTGTTACAAGCGTATAGTGATGTTCTTGTATATACATTGTTTCATTCTTGGAGGTAGCACCTTTTGCTATTTTGTATAATGTAATTAATTTTAACATTCTAGTTTTAAATCTGTATAAATCGCTTAATGGGAAGAACAGTTTGCAGTTAAAATGTTATTTATTGCCTCTTGATGTGCTGGGATTTTGACAGGGTCCAGTTTAGAAAAAAAAAAAATGGAAAGGTTCGACTTTCTGTATAATATTTTTTATACTCTTAGCTGGTTTTGGTACAC
This sequence comes from Gonocerus acuteangulatus, assembly GCA_946811695.1. Taxonomy (NCBI): domain Eukaryota; kingdom Metazoa; phylum Arthropoda; class Insecta; order Hemiptera; family Coreidae; genus Gonocerus; species Gonocerus acuteangulatus. The sequence goes on from OX328130.1 coordinate 58,943,560, forward strand.
AACACCTGAACGTCTGGTGCTCATATCTGGAATTTAAATGACCATTGCCACAGCCTGGACGATAATGTCATACTTAAATAAATGATGCATGGTTGCAGTTATAGTTTTTTTTTACTACTACTACATAATTTTTAAGCCAAAAGCATCCGGACTGGCGTCAATGGCCACAAAGGTTGACACACCTTAAATCCAACCAAAAAAAAAAAAAAAAAAGCATCCGGAAAGTTTAGAAAGCATTTGAGAAGAGTGAGAAGTCTGAATCATCATATGTGAGTGTGTTACTTTGACAAATGGTGAAGAAATAGAGAAGTTCCTTAGCCACTGGGCATTTCGGAATTTATCTTCTTTATTGGTCCTAAGGTGATAACATGATGTGAATATATATATATATATATATATATATATATATATATATATATATATATATATATATATATATAGGTATATTAATATTAGATATTATATACAACATAACAGTTGAATAATACAATAATAAATATAAATACAAGCAATTATAAATTAAAGATTAAAAAATAGAATCAGCAATGCAAGTTAATTAAATCAAAATATATTATAAATCTTACAAATTAAATAATTTAAAATATACTTATAAAAATTATTTTGAATTCTAGCACATAAATAATCATATAAAAAAATCAAAACTTCATTTAAAATACATGATTCTAAGTAATAAGAAATCTAGGTTTATTTGTAGTATTAGATTTAAAAAATAAGTTTTAACTTCTCGATTTGATTATGTTCTGCAGACTTTCCTGATAATGGAAAGTTGCTATATGTTTGGTGTTATTTTTTTTTAAACAAGTTTGGTGTAGTAGTGTCATTTTTGTTACAGCCTATTGACCAACTCAAGTTGTAACAGTCCATCATGACCGGCAAGAATCTAATGAGGTGCGATTATTATTACTGTAACATCAATTCAAACAGCAATAATTGCACCTCAGCAGACTCTCGCCTCGCGCAGAGGCAGTATCATGACCTTTGAGGGTCTACTGAGACGCGATAATTACTTTATCATCAATTCAAAGGCAATTAACGGTGGTTATCTTCTCCCCACAAGCCCCTAGAGTGTCTGCAGTTCTCTCGTCCCTTTTCCAACTCCAGTACTTCGTACTGCTGCTGGTTGAGGAGTGGGGTATGGCTGTCCCTAGTCATTTCGCTTACCCGAGGAGACAAGGGGGCAGCTGGTGTGGACGCTCGTGTTTTTTATGTTTATGTGAGCTCATTACAAAATGTATTATTTTACAGAATGTAATTTCATTAAATTAATAAATACATTTTGATCAAAAGCAATTTTTAGGGTGGGATTGCCAAAATTGATTAAACACGCACCAAGAGAATTACTTGTCATGTATTTATTAATGAGAAATCTGAAACTCCAATTAATTCATTCAATTAATTTCCACTTGTGTACAAAAAAAAATACTTGTTATAGAGTAACTCAAAATTTAAATTAAAAAATATTACAGGTGGTTCAAGTTGGTGCATTACGAACAGTATATTTGATTGAAATATTTTTATTAACTCCGAAAAAGAACAACAAAGGGGAGTATACTTTAAAAAAAATGAAAATAAAGATAAAAGTAATACAACAAGAAATGGAAAAATATATCCAATACTAGTAGGACTCTCTATACTCAATTTGAACATTATTCCTGGTATATTTGAAACATACCCGGATAATTTTATCACAAATAAGATAAACAAGAACTATCATAATCTCAAAAAGATAACAAAAACATTTAACAAAAAAAAAAGTGAACCTTCCTGTTTTTTTTTTTTTTTTTTTTTTTTTAAGTTTTTCTTTTTTTACCCTCAAGCGTAAAAATAATGTTAATGTAAATTTAAATTTCTAACTCTTCTATCTCAAGGAAAACTAGAAGGTCCTGCCAAAGTTAAAGTAAGTTTTCATTTTTCTCTTTTTTATTCGTTTAAGACAAAATCAAGTTTTTTTTTTAATACAAAAACTTTATTTTATTACTGGTTTTTATTATTTTTTTTTAACACCGACTCAGTAAAACAGTTGTGAATTATAATTGAAATTCTCTAGCTGGTGAAGATTCTTCAAAATTGTGATCTACCTAAAACAAAAATAAATTGGAATTTGTTTATGAAATGATCGCTTTTAAGTATAAAAATAATATACAAGTGTCAACCCTAAATGATAAATTACTTGTGATGTTTTTCATTTTTATGGACTTGCACTTTCAAAATTTAGCTGGTTCTCATGGACCCACTGCTGCTACATTTTTACCATATTCCCAAAACTCAACAAAATATGTGAAGATACGATCTAACTATGGAAATTTGCGTTGGAGTTGAGTTCCAACCACGAATTAATAGTTTAAAAAAAAAAAAAAAAAAAAGTGAGAATTCATTGGTAAATTAATTAATTGATCGTGCTGTGAGTGGATGTCAAAAAAGTAAAGTTGGCCAATCAAAAAAGTGATTCCATCCAACTTTACCTTTTGACATCTACTCACAACACAAGAAACCAATAAATTCTCACTTATTCCATTTAGAAAACTCCCCATTCGGAGTGGTGGCATTCGTATTTATATTGGTGAAGAATCCAATATAAATTCAAGTCCATACAAGATAGTAAGCACACACACCACAAGTCGTATTTCGTACATTTGCACGTTTGAACAAGCGTTGTGGACAGTGGCAGAGGATGTTTTACTGAATATGAGATAGGCAATTTTTTACAAGTAATAGCCTCTGATCTTCATAAAATATTTTCTGCCTACATTGATAGGTGGAATCAAGCCAACATTTTAGTTCTTGACTATCAAAAGCAGATAAATGTTCGTAAACCCTAATTTTTTGTCACATCAATGTTGACCCTCGTATAGTCTCCCATGGACCCCTGGGTGTCCACTTGGACCACTTTGGGAACTAAGGGTTTAGACTGTTGTCTGAGGAAGCAAGCATATATGATTATTTACTCAAACCATTTTATGTTGATATTGAGAGGCTGAGAATGAATTTGTGGAAAAATAAAAGTTTGTTTAAGAAGGGCTGAATATTTTCTTTATGCTTGAAACTACTAGTTACTAATTCGATTATTGGTTTAAAATTTATGAATACGCAACATTTTAGAGGAATTAATTAATTATATTATCCTTAAAGAATTATTGTTGCATTTATATAGTTAAATAATAATAAGAATAACCATTTTTATCCAATCTGTTCTTCCTTAAAAGCTTATTATATATCTTGTAAAATGTTCCTTCTATTCATCTTTATCATCGATTGATGTATGTTCAAAAGAAGTTTATACTTTCTAATGATGTAAATGAATTGAAAAACAAATTGTTTCAACGAATTTCTTGGCTTGTGTTTTAAAAAAAAATCATATCAAACATTTTTTGTTCTTAAAATACGTAGTTAATTTACACGGAAAATTGTATCTGAGAAGTGATGGTACTGTTTTATTTCTTATAGTACTCTTTTATGTGCTGTTATTTATTTTAGTTTCGGGGGCGGTTTTCACTCAGTGATATGAAATGAAGTTTATCTTCTGTTGCTGTAGAGATTGAATCAAGAATGTGCTGTACAACTATGAATCAGATACCTTTACAGTAGCTGGCCCTCTGGATCACCTTGGCCTGTTACTGCAACCCCCCCCCCCATAACCATTTAGATTTCATGGACAATTCTTTTTTTTATGTTTTTACTAAGTTAGACTTGTACATATAAAAATTGTTTAAATTCAGTTGTAAAAATCAAATCCTTAATGCTTCTCCAGAGTAATTTTCCGAAAGTAGTAAAGGATAGTTTTAATTCTCAGACAGAGACAAATATTTTTTCCTTCAATATGGAATTGATTTACCTGGTGCAAATGATTAAGATAATATTATCGTTGCTTTTTTAGCAGCTTCTGTCGCAAGCAGCAAGTTGTTGGCACAATGATTCCTTTCTGGATTTCGATTTTTTTCCTTATTCCTTTTTGATATCAAAAATATTCTGCAAGGAAGAAGCTAACAATGCTGCTGAAATGTCAAAGAAAATTCATCAAAATAACAATATCACGGCTTGCAATAGAAGCTGAAAACATGACATTGAACTAACTCACAGAAGAAATTTAAAAAAATGGGGGGAAAATACAAAATATAAAGAATGTAATTTGATAACTTGAAAAAATACTAGTATTTTTAATATATTATTTTTTTTTTTTTTTAAACATTCCAGTTTTAAACCAAATTTGTATACATCTTGGACATACATTCTATGTAACATTTGATGAATGGGGGGGGGCTGCATAACAGAGGTGCTTCATCTCTTCAAAGATTAAAAGTAATAAATAATAACACCCAAGAAGGTCCACAATTTATATTTTCCATATTAAAAGTAGATTAATATAAATTACTGATGTAACACTAATTTCAAAAGAAAAGCTGGACTTCTTTGGGTGTTTTTATTTATTATTTTTAACCATCAATTTTCAATGTGGCTCTCTATCAAAACGTTTGAATTCCCTTGCTTTATAATTTACAGCTATCTTCTTAAAATAATAATTTCTTCATAGAAAAAAAATATATAAATAAAATAAAGCCCCGTATTTTGGTTTAAGTTTAAAATATAGTAATTTTAATTCAGCCCATTTATTGTATTAATTTATTTCAGTATTTTCCCTTAGGATTATGATATTTTTTTTTTTTTTTTTTTTTTTTTTTTATGGTCTTGAAGGAATGTTCACATCTTTTTGAAGAAGCAAGTCACTGGATATGCAGGGATATGCTCATGTTAATTTTACAAGAAAAACATTGTCCATTATCTAGGGAAATTTAATATTTGATAAAACTACTCCATAAGCCACAGAAACAATTGATTTAGCAAAACCTATTAAATATATTAAAAGTTTTATTTAAGAATATAATAGTATGATGCACTGAAGAAGGTGATGATATTAAATCAACTGCATTCCATGAAGAGCAAAACGTTATGTAGTTTTAATGAATGTTTTTCAAAACAATGTATTTAATACATATTGTGATTTTGTTATTAGAACTATTTATTATTTAAGTAGCAAATAATATAAGTGCAATATATCTTGTGCGCATTTTAAGTAATCTGTTACATTCTAGTCATATAATTATATATATAAATAGTTTGTAAGTTGGTTGTTTTGTATGCCCTCTAATTATTAGAACAGTGATTGTTTTGGTATGACATCTATTACAGACAGAGATTACGATTAAAAAAAAAAAAAAATGAATAAAATTTGAAAGCAATAACCATTGTGAATGGATTTAATGTGATGAATTTCCATGTTATTAAATACATTTTGTCTAATTAAACACACAGGTTTTTATAAATATTTTGCACGATGGGACCAATACCATTTTAGCATGTCGTGGCTTGGTGTATTTCTTTAACCAAAGAGCTTGCATTTAAATAATATAAGGTTTTATTTATATTCAATTCTCTACTTAAATCCATCTTCACTTCTATTTAATTAGGAAAAACAAGCTAGTTAGCAAATAAGTATTTTCTATGATGACAATGTTTAATGATTAATATTATGATTTTATTTTAATATCCGTATGATTTATAGAAGTCATTCATCAAGCTGTTGGTTTGTTATAGTATGATAAACTAATAATACTTTTCAATGAATTTACGCTTTTAATTTTATTTAGTAGTATTTTTTAGTGCTTATTAAAATAAAGAAATCTTTGAAACTTTATGAGGGCAGAGATAGTGTTACGGTAATCACATCAAATCCTTAAGTCGTTGAGTACGATATCCTGAATGTCACCAATCTGAAGTCAAGTTCAAATTAAGGATAGATGCAAGGCGAAATGAGGCTCCTTCAAGACAGTGTTGACCGCTCTTCATTCTGCAAGGTCTGCATTAGGATTATGTTTGGGACTTCACAGTCTTCAACGATGATTATATCTACCGTACAGTTTATTTTGAGTCTGATAAAAGTACATAATCACATCTGAAATCTCGAAGCTTTCAGCGTAGGCCACACTAGCTGTTTCAAGTCCAACACATTTTTTTTATTAAGTTAAAAACTTGAATTCATTGAATCTAGCTTATTCTCAGGGAGAAATGCATTTCGATAGCCCAATAACTTTTATTAAACTTGCACTTTCTTTTTTATCTCCAAATAATTAGATGTCAATAAATTTAACCAACATTGTAATATGTGAGACTGGAATATAAATGTCAAGAGATTCCTGCTGAATAAATTTCATAAGACATAACCTATATAGTCCTCCATTTTTTTATTTTTTTTATTTTTTTTTTTACGTTGCACCGATGTCTGGGCCATTAGCGTCGACATCCATGGTGCTGTGGGGAATTTTCTCAACGTACCATGTTCCGCCCCATCTTCCGCACGAGAATCCAAGGCGTTAGACACTAGAATTTTTAGTAATTTTAACATTGCTTCATAAATATCTGTTCTTAGGAGGTGAAGATGATTTGTCCATATTACTTGTTTTATTTATTTATTAATTGTTTTACAATTCATCAGCATGTTGACCATTAGCAACAGGCTATCTATATTGGTAGAACAAGGGAATTTTTCTGCAAGCCCATACTTGAAAAACTCAAGCAAGACATGAATCTGCACCTCCTTCCTTAAGCAGGCTACACACGGTCAAGCAGGCCTGTCAGTTCGAACTGAACAGTCCGCCTGAAAGCCGGTTGCCTGAACGTGTGTATATTCCGGCCGGTCTATCAGTTAAGACTGCCTTTCCGGCGGATTTTTCAGATCTAACTGACAGACCTGCCTGACCGTGTGTAGCCTGCTTTAGGTAGGAATCTGATAGACAGTCCATCCTATCTTGGAAAGACCCTCCATTTGTTATTAAATCAAGCTTGCTTATATTTTTTTCATCCTTTGTTTTTTTTCCAACTTGCTTTTTACCTTACTAAAATTACTTTTTTTCTCAAGGGTGTAGCTCTTGAGTGAACGAGCTCCGTGGTGGAGAACATGAATGGAATCAAAATCTTAATTATGGACACTGTGGCCTTTACCTCTATTAAACAGATGTAGATTTTGAAATTCTGAACTTTAGAAAAATGAATGCACTGTGCTGGGATTTGAACCCAGTTACTCCTGTTTAAATTGCGACAGATTTAAAAAAAAAAAAAAAAAAAAAAAAATGGTTAGTGATTTTAAAATGACTTCACTCACGGTATTCCGTCCCGTTTGATATACAGTGATTTAATAAGAATATAGATTCCTTTGCTAATTGTAGAAATATAGTTCAGAGATGTTATTTTCCCCGAAACCAGTGGTTTTCAAGCTATGTGTTGTAGCAATCTGGTTGTGCTACTGTGGCGCTACAAGAAGTTTCTGCAACACTTATGATAAGGATTATTAATAATTATTGCAACAATGGATTACCACCCACTGTTGAAATGTGACAGTAAAACAAACTTAGCAGTATGGAACTTGCTGGATTTTTTATATTATTAAAATACACTTAGTGGTAAAGCTCAACAAATTTGCAAACTATTTGCAACAAGCTAATCTATTTGTAACATAATATTTTTTAAGTCACTGAAATAGAGGGAAGAAAAAACAGAAAATGAACTGACTGGAACCAGTGTGATTCTGGGATTTGAAAAATCATACAATGTACTCAATGATTATTTTAATTTTAATTTTTTTTAAAGTCCTCTGGGAGCTTAAAATATCTATTAATTTAATTATTACATTTGTAAGCCAACCTAACCGCATCGATCTTACAGTTCATCTGTAGACCAACATTTTGACATGAGATGTTGTGGAATAGTTCTCATATATTATGGTAAACCAAAAAAAGTTTGGAAACCACTGTAAACCTATAATATAAACCTCATGAACAGGTGGTATTTTTTGTTAGTAAACCCGTGTATTTTTTCCTTTTGAAATCGACTGTAATTTTGTATAATTTTAATTCAGAAAACAGTGAGATTGTCAGCAAATTAACATTTATAAATTCGTATTGAGGTAATAATATACAAAGCAAAACTGAAAAAAATTGATGAAATTCTGTTTATTCCTTCCATCAAATATAAATTTCCTGTTATTCCAACAATTAATGTTTATCGTTATTGAGAAATAACAAGTTTAAAACAAATTTTATTTCATTGTTTTTATCAATATATTAACTATGAGTAATCTTTCATGACTTCTATTATCATGTTCTTGAATCCTTGGGCTTCAAAACACAAGTCCTAAAGGAAGTTTAATATATTTAAGCAAATATTTTTGAAATTATATTAGAAGTATAAGTCTTTGAAGAGATCCTCAGGACATTTTCTTCATCTTCCCCATTTTCATGAAAAAATGTCGTTACCAGAACTTGAAACTGTTCTAAACATAGTAAATAAGTTTTCTTACCTATAAAGTGTTCTATGCTATAGCAGGGCCATTAATAAAGTGTTTGTTAAATAAGCGAAAATGTCGAATTTTCAGTGTGTTGGCAACCTTTATTACTTGATTTTCAGGTCAGAGATTATAATAGATTTAAAAACTATCCCTATCTTCTGGTACAATAAGGAAGCAGCTCTGGTCACTTCAAAAGTGGAATCACAGCAACTAAACCGATGTGAGAGGTCCACTATTTACTCTCCATCTGCATACAGCCAACCCCTGCTCTCGAAAACTGATAAATACAATGCCGTAATGAGCCTCACACACAAATTTGTTGAATTAAATGAGATGCAGTTCTACAATGCATTAAAATGTGTAGCTTCATCAGCAACACTACCACTCTAAAAAGGTTGGATAGGGTCTTTATGGGCTTACTTTCATAAGTAGGTGGATATGTTATAATAAGAAAAAGAAAATGGAAAAAATATCAAAAAACTAAATTTAAAAACTTTTCTTTTATTTGCCAACAATGTGAAAAATGGAGCTGCCTCCTTATTGCTGCACGTCCGTCAATTTTAAGATCTTTCTTGATTATTATCAACAATTTGTTAATTAATCTATTAATTGTCTTTTGTTAAAACATTTTTTTTAATATATTTATGACATAACATTCAAAAGACCTTTGAAAAAAAAATTGTCTTGTCCTTCTTATAATTTTTATTTCATCTATTTTGTTTTTACAGTTCATTTGTATAAGGTTGAGAATGAAATGCTTTAACTATCTGAAGACTTCGTTTTCAACGTATTATTTTTATTAATGGCTCTCAATGCTATTATTTCTTATTTTTAAATATTTTGATGACTTTTTTCCTACCTATAAAAAAATTAATGTTATGTAATATAAACTTTTTATTAAAATTGTAGCAGCTTTCAAGAGCATTTGAAAAACTTTATACATCTTTGTAAAGTTATTTTTTCACTATTTTAAATTTTTAATCTATTCATCTATGAAGAGAAATACAAATTTCTTCAAAAATTATTTTTTTTACTTTTAAAGAAGTTTATCAGGCTTCTATGAAAAAGAAAAAATATAGATTATAGTAAAAAAAAATGTTTTAAATGATTGTCCAATTTTTATATAAGCTATCCATTAATTTGACAGGGTATTATATACACCATTTTCTGAATTTCTTATTATTCTATTTAATTTTTAAGCAATTTTGTCTATTTTCAGTAGTTAGATAAATTAAGTATACGCATTCTAGTTAATATTGTATAGAAAAATGCTGATAAAAGATTCTTCCATTGTTGACCTATTATATGTAAAATAAATAGTTACCCTCGTGTGATTGTTAGTAGTTAAGCAGTATGTCGAACAGGCTGTATAATGTTATTAATCCTTGTTATTTTTTGTATGTAATGTTGACTTGTGATCGGATTAAATCCAGCTTAATAAGCCACTATATTAAACCATTAACACCATTGTTGTAGGAACAATAGAATTAATTATAACTGAATATTAAATGCGTTGTTTATTGTCGAATCCCATATTATTATTTGTGAAAGTGTGCTATTCGAGTCCTTACGTCAAAATGTGTACAAAAGAAAGATGTTGCTGTATATATAAAAAAAAAAATCATCTCTTATTTCTTGGCATATGTCACCACCGGTGTGGTTTTCTAATCCACAAATTTTCTCTGGCATTACTAATACTGGCGACTTCCACAGGTAGTAATTGAAGCTTGTTCGTTATCTGAAAGCAAGAGAAGAATGAGGAGATGAAATCGCTTATCAAATATGCTTAAAGAATTATACAAAAATTATTACTTTTATGGATGCAGTAATAATATGGTTTTGTCGTAAACCACCACTCCTGATGGACTGTTTTGCGGGATAAGAAACTCCTCCTCATTTATGATGGGAATGCTTTATACCAAGTTTTGTTACAAAATAACAAAAGTCCGACTCGCAGGAAATGCGTCATCTTAGTTTCCTCATAGATCTTATTCCACGTATCATGAAGAAAGGTTGAAATAGTTACTGTTAATTTTTTTTTTTTTTTTTATGGCGCACCAGCATCTGGGCCATTAGCACCAATGTCCATGGTGCAGCAAGGGATTTTCTCAATGGGCTCTGAGATGAGAAAATGCCTGCTGCAGGTGGAACTTGAACCCTCATTTCAGGTTGGACTTCTTGCTATATTTTGTGGGAAAATTAAAATGATAAACTTATTATACTGTTAAACAAATTTAAATACTCATTCTAATGAAATCTCCAATAGAAAATAAATTGTATACACTTGAATGGCAACAAAGCATAGAAAACTCGAAGCTGAAGTGACTCAATTTTTTGTCCACTTTACTTCTGCTCATTCTAAAGAAAAGCTCTATGAAAAACAGGAAATAATACAAATATTGTTTCTCATTTTACCTGTCTAGTATTTTGACTAAGTCATTTTACTGCTTAAGGAAATTACTAACAAAACATGAAGGAAGCAGAATGTATACCATATGCTGTAGGCCGTTCAAACTTTTATCATGGAAAACTAGTGACCCCAAGTAAAGCACTTCAAGTAGCATCGTTTTCAAGTGAACCTTTGCAACCCGCACAGGCTTCTTCAAATCCGGAATTCGACATCAAGGCGAAACTTTGGCACTCCTGATCCCCACTTGAACTAGCTGAAATAACCCCACGAACTTATGGTAGGACCCGAAACTCTTAAAAATGTTGTTTTGTCCTTTTAAATTTACCCTGAAGCAGTTCCACAGTCTGGAACTCATTTAGTATTTATCTGGCGTTGCCTATCCCCAAACCCCGCTTGGTGGGAGAGCCAGCTGGGAGGGGTCTGCTGTCCCTTCAGTCGCTCAGTGTAGTTACTCCAACACAGATGTACGTCACGGAGCTCAAGGATCTTATCACAGGTACGTACTATCACTTATATTCTTATCAGTACTATACGTGGATTATAGATCTCCCGCCCAAACCTGACGTATTCTCATCAGTACTATACGTGGATTATTGATCTCCCGCCCAAACCTGACGTATTCTTATCAGTACTATACGTGGATTACAGATCTCCCGCCCAAACCTTATCAGTACTATACGTGGATTATAGATCTCCCGCCCAAACCTGGCTTATCCTTATCTCTGATACTCCTGATAAGGCCCCATACTCGAGGGGTCGTAGAACTGTTGTTATTGGTCGTTGTCCTGTAGCAAAAACATTGGAACGCATTCTCAGCATTATATTATTATAGTTTTCTTGTTGTACTTCGATGCTAGAAGAAAAAACTTATTTTGACTTTAATATGTGAATTTATTGATCTAAAAATATTAACCATCTTAATATTCATCAATTCTGGAAGGGAGGATAATTTTGTTATATTGTTTACAAAATTAGATAATTCATTTAATAAATTAATTTTTCATGGCGGTAATAAATTAAATTAACCACTTACTCTAAACTTCAAAAATTCTAAACTATTAAAATAACACAAAACAAGTATATTTTCATTTACTTGCCATAGTGTCAAGGCATTGATGATTTATTTGTTTAAATTATTAGGCTTAATGTTTTGTTTTTTTTTTGTGTGTATGTAAGTAACATTACTTTATATGAAATATTGTAAAAAAGTTAATTAATTTTTTTTAAGAGCATTTAGAAGAGATCGTTAACCGTTGAGAATGCCTAGGGGCATTGCCATTATAGTTAATAAAACTAGATTTTTATATAAACATTAAATTAACAATTATCATAATTAAAAAATTGAGCAATTACAACTGATATTTTAATTTCTAATGAAAAATAAAAATTACAACAAATGACAATATTTTCTAATTCTACCAGTTACCAGAAGTAATTTTATAGGCTAAAATCTGTGTACGATTGAAATTAAAAAAAATTATCTGTCGATAAATGAAATTGTTTAATTAACATTCGAAAATATTTATTTACTATTATTTGTTTAGAGCTTTATGTACATTATCACAGAAGTCACTAACTGTTTGTTAGAGAAAACAATAATCAAATGTGGGTACAAACAAATAAAGAGGTTCAATGTTTTCCACAAACTCTTTCATACTTGTCATAATTTGAAGTACATAAACCTGCAAAATCGGGCCGTTTGGGGGGAAAAAGACATTGTTTGGATGCGTATTTGCGTTGTTGTTATTAAATGAAATCCTTTAGAAAGTGCTGAGACTCCAAAGAAGTAATCATGAGTTAGAGAACTCAGCTGAGCTCTTTGGAGAAGCATTTATCTGGAGACCACTGTCTGAAATATGTTTATCTTATTAAAAATTTCTCAAATTTCTTCTTTGAGAGAGGGCTTCCATTCCGGACTTTTGGAAGAAACCATACTAGAACAGAAGATAAAAAGTATTATTTGAAAGGTTCAATGATTCCTTAAAGAATTCTTTTAGTCTTGTACAGCAACAAACATAAAAGTACAATGAATGTTTCTGTTATCAGAAGAACGAGACTGTCATAACTTCCTTTGAGAATCTATTCTCGGAAGAATGCCTTATAAGAGCGCTCATTATGAAAAGAATGAAGGTGTACTCCAAGCTAAACCGCAACCATTCAGACCTATTATATGTCAAGCATTTCGTTTTTTATTTTTTCTCCGCCTTAGAATAGCTTGTTATCCAGTCTTTGTGTAAAAATCATTTAAATGAGGGATACAAAAAAACCTATTCGTCTTGTTTGTTACTGATTTATAACCACAAAACCTGTTTATTTTTCCTGTGTTTTCATAATCGTTGTGAATTTATTCAGAGGTGTAATTTTGTAAAATGTTCTATTATAATCAGTTGAGTAAGCGCTTCAAGTCTCACTTCTTGAACTTGCAAGTAGGATTGCTCAAGTTATCTTGCTTTAACAATGTTTCCCTGCGAATCACATTGCAAATAAAGTCTGATGATCGCTGCGCATTTTAAGTAAACGTTATAACCTCCCCTAAAAATGGAAAACATATTTCTATTAAAGAAGGCGACTTTTTATATTGTTGAAACCACTAAAGAAATTATATAAACAATCTTATTATATCCCAAAACGAATATATTACGATTTCGTGGGTCTCCCCGTGGTCCAGTGGCTAGAGCCTTGGATTCCCATGTGGGAGGTGCTGGTTCAAGCCCCGTCGGGGATTGAGTTTTTTTTTTTTTTCATTTCAGGGCCAAATGAAAAAATGCCTTGCTCTACCGTGGTTGTTTAGGAAGGGTGGAAACCTATAGATGTTCCCTATGTTAGGTATTAATGGTCTTGACATAGACGCACTTAAAAAAAAAAAAAAAAAAAAAAAAAAAAAAAAAAAAAAAAAAAAAAAAAAAAAAAAATACTAAATCGACGACATTTAGCGATAGACAGGAAGAAACATCTTTCTAATTCGTCCGAAATATTTGTAAAGGTCAGGAACCACGGTGCTACTGACCGGTGGATGCTCCCAAAAAAATACATATGTGAATATGATTACGTTGATGTAACATGACTCCTTAATATTTGTCAATATCTTCTTGGCATTTAATATTTATTTAACACATATTTGAATCTACTTTCGTTCAATCTAATCTCTCTTGATTAAGATAACACCTTAATCAGATTTATTGGCCAAGCTTGGATTTAAAGAAATGTTAAAATAACTGAAATACTTTTCAGAGTATTGAGTAGCCAACATGAACTATTGTGAAGATATAAACAAAAAAAAACAACAATTTTTTTTTTTTGTTCACTTATATGTACATGCCAACGATTTTTGGGACAGGTTATCGCCCATTTATAGGCAGGATAGAGCTGCTGCCTTCCCTTTTTTCGAAACAAAAGCCATCACCCTTAGTGGGAATCGAACCTACGACCTTAGGTTCAATAAAGATATTGAATATACTAACATATCTAGTCTATTCGTGTGTGTAGGAAGATGTTATAGTAAAAGGTAGCACCAATCCCCAGCCCCTGAAAATGTAAGGGATGCAGCCTGAAATACCTGTAAGTCTGCCATAAAGAAAACATACCAATGGGGGGTGAAATAATTGAAGGTTTCTTAATAAAAAATCTGATTAGTGACTCTAGTGCACTTTTACATCCTGATATTTAATTAGAATTTTTACTTCGGTCATAGTTTTCCAAAAGCACCTACTTTTTAAAATCTAATATTGGCGCTTTATTTAAAATTTGCTAAGAGACCGCTACTGTAAGTTATTGGCACCTAAAATCTAACTCTTCTCCCAGATTTAATTTGCAGTAGGTTCTTTCCTTTTCCAGAAAACATTAACTGCATTTATTCCAAACTTTCCAATGATACTAGGCTTAAGAACGCTATGGAAAAGCGCTAAGATGACACAGTTCCTGTGAATTCGACTTTTTAAATTTGAACCTTTTATGTATAGCCATTCTTTCTGTTCATAAGGGCGTTGTGTTTTTTCCCCGTGACAGAAAAGTGTGTAAATCACGTAAATAATTTGTGCTATATTTGAGCACAATTTTTTCCTAGGCAAAATTTCCTGCCACTTTCAAAAATGTTCCATGGAACATACATTGATTGTGAAGGTATTGATTTATATTATAATTGAACCACAAATATATGCTCTGTTACACACCATATTAAAATATTTGGGTAATACTAACTTAGGACTAAAATCATTATATAAGGCTGACTCCTTCCAATGGGGAAAATCTTGTATGTAATAAATAAATTAAAAAAAAAATTGAGCAATAAATATTTAATACAAAATATATTGATAATGGGGAGCCTACAACTTTATAAATTTATAGGCTCCCGTTCGGTCACCGAAATTAACTATAGACCACCATTTTTTCTTCATTTTGATTTTGAATTTGACTACACAGAACATTGGTATCAAAATATTTACATATACATTTTCGAGCGTTCTTCATTGGTGGATGGTTAATCTCCGCTCTTCAGGAAATGGTTCGAATTCCGTGCGTAGGAGTTTGAGCTCAACATTGATTGGAACATTAATATGGAACAGAGATAAATTACTTTTGGAGTCTGACGTTTAGTTAATGGGGTTCTACATTTTTATTTTTAATACATTATAGCATATTAAAGAAACGAGTACTTAAATAAAACAATGGTTCTTGAATAATAGTTTTCGTAAAATACTGTCTCCTAGGATTAATTTTAAGCTAAATTTTCTGGCACATGAATGCACTATCACATTGTGATATAAGATTTATCTTTCTTCATTATCAAGAAGTGTTCTCGGAATGCCAGAGAAAATTTATATATATATATATATATATATATATATATATATATATATATATATATATATATAAACAAGCTAAATTTTTGTTGCTTGTGACTGGTGTAAGATGAAATATTTTCTCTCTTTCTCTCTCTCTCTCTCTTTCTCGCTCTCTCTCTCTCTCTCTCTCTCTCTCTCTCTCTCTCTCTCTCTCTATCTATCTCTCTCTATCTCTCACTCTCTCTCTCTCTTTCTCTCTCCATTAACACACACATATTTATTTATTATTTATATAGATAAATATCCAGAAATATCGAGTTGCACAAGTTCAGATGTCATACATATTGACCCCAAAATATTAGCGTATTCCGATTTATATATTTTCCTTAGTATGTTTTAGTACCTTTAGAATAGTATTTAGTATTTATTTATTTAAGAGCTTCGCATCAATGGCGATGACACCTAATACAGATTATTCAAACCATTTTCCCATCTTCACGAATGCGTGCCCCATCAATAAATACAGTCAAATTTAACCTGTCATAATTAAAATAAAATAAATCCTGTAAGGAAACACGTGTATTACTTAGATAGAATAGATAAAAACAAATTTATAAATTCTCATTAGCTCACAGCCATTTTTATAATGCATGATTATAAAATAAATATTTCATTTACATAATATTAAAAATGTTTCAATTTACATTCAAAATTAAATAAAATAAATGTACATATATTTTAAGAAATAATATTAAGTGAATAAAAATAAAAAATACAATACTATAGCATAAAAAAATGCATTGTCTATTAAAAAACAAAACAAATAAAATTGAAAGCATACAATGAGGAAGAAAGATTGGTTAGATTTTTGGGTATAAATTATAATATATATATATATATAATCTATTTCCAAGGTAACTCCTTTAAAAAAATGAATATGTGTTAAATGCATCTATTTCTGTGTTAACAATTCATTAACAACCTCATTAGTAATTACCGTGAGAATAGAAATGATGCGTCATTAATAGACCCAACAAGGAGGATTAGGTCATCAAGAAATAATAGCTCGATGTCTTTCTTTCGATGCTGCATTCCTTCAATTCATGGCAGAAAAATAGAATAAAAATAGGTTCGGGTACATAGAAACGATGGATTCAGTTGAAACATTTTCTGGACGTTTCAAATTCATATAATCTAAGATATTTACCTTTTTGTTACGTTTGGAGTTAAGGAAATGTCAGAAAAAGAAATTTATAAACATTTGTATAAACGGATGAGGAGTTTATGTATATTTTCTTAAATATTTTGATAACGGTTGGAAATTGTGGTATGTGAAAAGTAGCCAAGTAGCTTACTAAATTCCCTAACAGAACTTTCTCAAGATCTCAAGTATTTTTCGATAGGACGATGTCATAAGGAAGGAAAAAAGTGCTTGAAACATCTAAAGTGTTGGTTTATTTTGAGTGTTTTTTGTGTCTGTTTTCCGGTTTCTTATGGATTGTTGTATTTTTTAATTACTTTTAAGAGTAAAATGAATTTGTCGGTCAAACAAAATACGTAAAACGTGAAAAATAAATTTTGTTCTTTGCAATAGAGCTTTCCAAGCGGAATTCGAAGAGGCCGAGCAAGTAATTTCCACTCCTGTATGTTTTCTTTACATAGGCTTGTAGGTACACTTTTTGTAGGTTCAATAATGTAGGGAAACGAATGAAACTATTTTTAAGACAACAACTGTAACCGTTTTCGAGAAAAATGAATGGAACTAGTTTTTCTAACTATTTTTCAGTTTGGGTACTTGAAAACGATGGATTCATTTGAATCTGTTTCCAGATGTTTGAAATTCATACAAACTAAGACATTTAAATTTTGATTACGTTCGGGGGTAAGGCAGTTTTAGAGGGGAAAAATTATTAAAAGACATGAGGATTTTTGGGACCTTCGTATATTTTCCTAAATATAATAAGTGGACTCGAAATATAATAAGTGGATTCGAAAGCTTACTGTATTTTCTGTAAAAAATAGAGACATTTTCGATGAGATAATCTCAAGTGGAGAAATAAGTGCTTAAAACTTCTAAGGTGTTGGTTCCTTTGCTAATTGATTTAGCTATAAAATGAATTTGCTCGTAAAACAAGATACTTAAAATGAATTTTTGGTAATTTGTAATAGAGATTTCCGATCAGACTTCGAAGAGGTTTGATTAAATAATTTCTGCTAATATAAGTTTTCTGTACACAATGGCGCCTAAATCTCATTTTTCTTCAAGATTTCATGAGAGTAGGCGTTTAACGTTTATACGAAATATTAAGAACAGTTAAGGCTCGGGGACACAGAACGCGATCTGTACCGCGGCGAGCAGCGATCTCTGACCGAGGGTGGGAGGCGATCTACATGTATTAAACAGTATTTCATTAGCTCCGTCAAAAAGAGGACGATCTGTCGATGCGAGCTAGTCTTTATCGCTTTACCGCGCGGTACGGTTGTAAAAAAATACAGATTTTCCGCGCGATCTGTTCCCTTCTAGAGAACAGATCGCGCGGTAAGTCTGAAATTTTTTACGACGTCCTTTGTTTGACAGAGCTAATGAAATGCTGTTTAATACATGTAGATCGCCTCCCACCCTCGGTCAGAGATCGCTGTCCGCTGCGAAACAGATCGCGTTATGTGTGACCGAGCCTTTATTCCAAGCTTTCTAAATTACACTAGTGGTAAGAAATTATGGAAACGCACAAAGATGACGCAGTTCCTGCGGGATGGACATTAAAGCCCTTCACTCCAAGCAATCAAATACTAATGGGATTGGTTTTTTATTTCGGACGAACATTACTTCACAAAATTCCTCTCCGTAAGTAATTCACGAAAATAGACCAGAGATGATTACTTGCCATTATTGTTAATACTTTTCTATACCTTTTGCGGTGATTAGATGAAAGAGCAAGTAGAAATAGGGCATTTCGGAGCGTTCAGCCTTTCTAGCCGCTTAAGATGAAAGCTGTGTAGTAGGTACGTGACGGATTCTATGCTTCTTCGACCCGGAACTCTGGAGGCTACTTATGGGTGTCTTATATTTGGGTGGCATCCATGGGTACCTGGCGTAAACGGAGTTTTCGCATGGTTCATACAAAAATTACAGAGGATGCAGAAGCAATGTGATGTATAAGATTCAAGAGTAGTGCATACGAAAGTGGATGACGCACAGTGGGGCCAAAGACTTTTCGTGTTTCAATAAAGGCTACAGCCTCCAAATCTCAACCGATCTCGATGCATTTTTTTTTTTTTTAAATGAAAGCTAATAAAATTTGAAGCTACTTTCCTTGCCAGATTTTTGTTTCCACAGTTTATTACGTGTAAATAATTCACGAACTTTTACAACTGAACATAAAATCTAACTTAATATCAGCACTGATTTCGTTGAAATTCAACCTTCAAAATGTGATTAGACTTGGAAAAAATCAGACTGACATCTTCAAAACGTAAATTTACCTTAATTTAACGATGAAATAATATGATTTTTGAATGATTTTATGATAGATTTTGATTTTTTCCAAGTCTAATCAGGATTTGAATGTTTAATTTCAACGATATCAGTGCTGATATTAAGTTAGATGAAAAATAAAATACCATTTTATGTTCAGTTGAAAAAGTTCGCGAATTATTTACACGTAGTTTAATAAACAGCGGAACCAAAAAACAAAAATCTGGCGAGACAAAGTTGTTTCAAATTTTATTAGCTGTCATTTTAAAAAAATGCATTGAAACCGGTTAAGATTTAGAGGCTGTAGCGGTTTTAGAAAGACGAAAAGTCTTTTGGCCCCACTTACATCTCAAGCATATATATATGTATATATATATATATATATATATATATATATATATATATACATTTTAACGGGGGTCATTTTCGGTGTCTACTAGGTAGGATCGATAAAGATTTGAAGACATTTTTCAAAAATTCCGTCATGAGAGCAACCTCAATAGCTACTTTCCTTCGGAGGAAAGTGCTAATAAACTAAATCTGTATAAACTGAAACAGAATGGGGATTTACTCCGGACTCAAATAATTATTGCCCAGACCACTATTACATTATATAAATCTATCAACATATGTATACGTTTGTGTGTTAACACGAATGGGGTCACAATATCGCCTCAAAACTAGGCATAGAACATTTTCATAACAAACGATTGTATGAGTTCGTTAATCAGCAATATTGAGCAGGGGTTACTCCATATCGAAATTATTGATTTGCCCCTAACTGCCAACTTTGTTATTTCAAATTATAATGCGAGTATTAAAGAAGTCAATATTTCTTACATTGTAATATAAAGGGTGTAATTATATTTTTTTTCTACAAATGTTTTATTTCACTCCTTAGAAATTGAACATTAACTGATGAAGAATACGGAAAAGATTCCATTCCCATGAGAATGAAAACAATGAGGAAAAGAGATAGATGTGTGTTGAGGAAAAGAGGTAGGTGTATGTTGATAAACAGAAGATCCAAAGAGGTGGGGATCTGTGCCACTTGAGTCAGAGGACCGGCTAGTGACGTCACTATTACCTCACGCAGAGCGATGTGGGTAAACATAGAAACCTGTCCTACATTACCTTCTGCTACCTGTTCACGCCCATTTTAACCTATTTTAGCTAACATGCTGCGTGGGGTTCAAGAACATAAATACTGAACATTGATTTGAAATTCTTGGAATATAAACCCTTAATATTTTGTTTTAGAACCTACAAAGGAATGTTGCTATTGAGAATGCACTCATGAATGAAGTTTTTAAACATTTCTTCAAATCTCCGTCGCTATTACCTACTATAGCCCTACCGCAAACAAAAGGACCAGGTAGGGCACACGCGCTGCATTCAGCCCATGTGTGGGAAGCTCACCTCCGGCCACGCCCCTTCTGGTTCTTATGTTTGCGGGCGGGCTATAGATACGAATATGTCCGACTCATAGGAACTGCGTCATCTTAGCGCGTTTTCGTTCTTATCCCTAGTGGTATTTGTAAAGTAATAGAAACAGTTTTAGTTTGTTTTAAAATTTCGTAAAAATTGTAATTTGGTAGTTAATAATAAATGAACGCTAACATTTAATAGATTGCAATCACTTGTAAAAAACATAAACGTTTGTGTTTGAATTTCAAGCCTTCAGGGCTATGAGAAGAGAAAGAACTTATCCGTTTGGAAATGGCTAACTCAGTGAATGAATACAGTCAATCTCTTTTGAATAAATAAAATAACATTTTAGTTTTGCTCAAGCAAAGACAAATGAATTTATTTCATTTTTTTTTTTTCGTTAAAGAATAAATAACTAGAGCTTCCATGGTTTTGAGGATCGCTGAATTCGAATGCGAGGTCTGTTTCACCCAGTCGGCTCAAAATCAAGTTCATTTCAAGGACAAATACGTCTATTTTGCAAAAAATGAATCTGCAGTCAAAATTCTTTTTTTGCAAAATAGACATATATGGCCTTGAAATGAACTTGATTTTGCGCCGATGGGGTGAAACAGACCTCCGATTCGAATTCAGCGACTCTCAAAACCATGGAAGCTGTAGTTATTTTTTTTCTTTAACTACTTCATTCGAAATTTAACCTTCAAATGCTCTTAAACCTGACGTGATGGGGCGAAAAGGACTCCGGATTCGGATTCAGCGTGTCGAAATTCATATGAATATATGTATGGTGTCTTTGGAAAAGACAACTTTTCATTTTTTATTTATTTATTTTTTTGTGTGCCTGTGTTAAAGTTGCTCCGACCGCCAGGCTCAGAGCACCATTTTGTAGCAAACATATTTTCATTTTTTGTAGTTCTTTGCGAGATACCCTCTGAGCCGAAATCATTACGATGGTACCAACAAATGCTCTTTTAACCTATTTTGTGTTCCTCAACCGGTATTCCAACAGAGAGATCAAAATTTAATATTCAAAATATTATATCACATAAGCCTTCTGGTTGTTCAACCGGAGCAATTAAATGATGACATATTGATTGATGTCGTATATCATCTGACTAAATAGATCAATTAATTCGTTGCAAGCGAGAGAGAAAGTTGGACCGGTTTCGAAATGATGCCATGTCTATCAGATGCCTTAAATTAGATAACAGACCAAGCTTTGAATGCTCAAGTGCTCCTGTTGTTACTGGGCTTATGACAGTGGCAATTTTGGTCGGTTTGATAAGTAATATGGGATAAGCTATGACAGAAATGTCAAAACAAACTAACGGACTAAACACTTGAATCACATAAAGGTACTATTGATATTCAGTAAACCATTATCAAGTTTTATTTATATAAAATTCCTTTATAAACGTTTTCAAACGCGTTTAATTTGCTAAATTAGTTAATATCTGGTAACAACCGAAAATATAAACAATTTTTGGATGAAAAGGGTAATGAAAAAAATCAAATTCGCAGGAACTGCGTAGTCATGGCAAGTTTTTATAAAATTATCAGTCATTTGGAAAGTATAGAATTATTAACACATCAATCTTTCTTCAACTGACGTGCTCCTATTAAAACTTACAACTGAACCCATTAAATAGGATATTTCTTAGTTCATTGACTATGACAAAAACAGATTCGTTTTTGAGCAAGCTTATTAACTCAAACCCGTTTTTTTTCACCGATACAACGGTGCTCGGATTCTGCTGGTTAACGAGTCAACCTTTCATTTTCACCAATACAACGGTGCTCGGATTCTGCTGGTTAACGAGTCAACCTTTCATTTTCACCAATACAGCGGTGCTCGGATTCTGCTGGTCAACGAGTCAACCTTTCATTTTCACCAATACAACGGTGCTCGGATTCTGCTGGTTAACGACTCAACCTTTCATTTTCACCAATACAACGGTGCTCGGATTCTGCTGGTTAACGAGTCAACCTTTCATTTTCACCAATACAACGGTGCTCGGATTCTGCTGGTTAACGAGTCAACCTTTCATTTTCACCAATACAACGGTGCTCGGATTCTGCTGGTTAACGAGTCAACCTTTCATTTTCACCAATACAACGGTGCTCGGATTCTGCTGGTTAACGAGTCAACCTTTCATTTTCACCAATACAACGGTGCTCGGATTCTGCTGGTTAACGAGTCAACCTTTCATTTTCACCAATACAACGGTGCTCGGATTCTGCTGGTTAACGAGTCAACCTTTCATTTTCACCAATACAACGGTGCTCGGATTCTGCTGGTTAACGAGTCAACCTTTCATTTTCACCAATACAACGGTGCTCGGATTCTGCTGGTTAACGAGTCAACCTTTCATTTTCACCAATACAACGGTGCTCGGATTCTGCTGGTTAACGAGTCAACCTTTCATTTTCGATGCAGTATTTTTGTGAAAAATTTCATCAAAATTAGATCATTTTTGTACTGAGGAGAATGTGCATACCGGAACAATGTTTTGCGGAACATTCAGGTGAAAAGATTTGGTGTTATAGGCTTCTTTGTAAACATTTCGCAGTAAATGTTACGTGAAAAATCAAATGAAACCACAACGAAAAGATATATTCAAGCGGGTATAGTGGTAAAAAGTTCTAAAAAATCGTGTTTAATGGTTTTGGTTTGTTTGGATTTTTAGGGCAAACAATTTCAGGCTTATAATTGCCTGATTAGGATCGCCTATGTTTGTTTTACTGTTATAAAGTGTTGTTCGTCAATTTTGTATGATTGTTTTTCTTTTCTTTTTTTCTAATCATTATTTATTGGTTAAATATTTCTTAAATTATACATGAACTAAAATCTCGCAATTTGATTCTAATCATGCTTATACTACAATTACTATAATTGTCTTTTTTTTATTGATTTAATCAAAATTTTACTTTAATCATTTATTCTTTATATTCGTATTTGTTCTTCCGGTTTAAATAAATCGGGTTTTTTTATTAGGGTGCCTCGACTGCTATGGTCATTGGCACAATAAAAAGTATTATTTTATCTATTATTTTGCTGCCGATACCCAACGCAACACTGATATTTGCAGGAATGTTCGATTTGTCTAATTCCTTCCTACGTTGGTGGCACTGGACTAAAATGTGTTCCATAGACAAGATATCATCGCATCTTGGACATATTTATGAGCCTTCTTTCGACATCAGAAATCCATGGGAAAGTTTGTGTGCCCGATGCTCATTCGGACTATGACTACCTTCTATCTTCTGCTAGCCCATGGTAAAGTCTCAATAAATTACCTAAGAATAAGTTTCGTGAGTAAATTGAGATTAGGTCAACCTCAGTCGTAGAAAACGGTACTTCAAAATGGGAATATGTTGATTTTGTTATACTTAAAGTTTAAATATACAGAGTTTCTACTCTAATCTTTCAAATCACACTACATATTAGCATTTTAAGTAATAACGCTAAGATTACGCAGCTCCTGCGACTCGGACTTTCGATTGATTTCCTGAGGCTAGTGGAATTACCCAAGATTCCTGCGGAAATATACCTTTCTCCTTTCCTCAGAGCCGGTATACACTCGCCTGACCATCGTTCTCATCAACGTGTCTATAAATACTTCCTAACTTTTACTACATTTTTTATTTTTGTTTTTTCGTGATCTTCCCGAAGTGAAATCATTCCGCGAGAAAATCACGAAGGCTAGCAAATGCTTCTGAGGATTAACACGGAATAGAATTACGGGAAAGCTTCCAGCTTTAGTTTCGCCTCTTAATGGCCTGGGAAAAGAATTATGATATCTTGGAAGTTTTTGCCCAAGTAGACATAATTGGTGCTTATGACCAAGGTAGTCGAAGCACCTTAATAAAAAAAAATAATAATAATAATCTAATTGGTGCTTATGACCAAGGTAATTGAAACTACAAAGTAAAAAAATAAAAATTAACCAGAAATAGCTGCCGCTGAGCTGTATATTAAAGATTTCGAAAGCCGAATGATAAAGCTTGTGTGCAATAAGTATCAAGAAGAATATAATAATAGAACCTGATTTTTGAAAACATCGAAAATTCCTTAATGACAACTATAGGGTGAAAGATACAACTTGTCACTTGGGGAAAGCGTAGAGGGGGGCTCGACGTTGCCTTCCAGCCCCCTCCTCTGGCTGCTAGATCACAATCTAGCAAGGCTGTCATTGGCTAGAGGTGCCTAACCCGTCCACAGCTAAGTGACAAGTTATGTCTCTCACATTTTAGCCCTGAGAACACAAGTAGTATTAACGCGTCTAAGAATAGGTCACTCCCGGTTTGTCTGGCCAACGAAGGTCTCAATGTGATCGCCGTGGTAGCCTCTTATTCATAAATTTCATGTTCATGATCACTCGTTTGATATCTTTACATGGTAGGGCGCCAACGACCATAAGGTTTTTCGCCCTAAATAATTCAAAAAACAAACCCGGGATAAGTATTTATGGAAACATTACATTAATCTGTGCAGAGCATTATAAAGTAAATCATTTCTAAGTATTTACTTAAATACACTACTACTGCTTAATCATTCTCATGAAGGTATGTTTAAACATTTGTAGAGGCAAAGAGAAGAATTCATTTTTTTACAGCCTTATGTTATATTGTTGTTCCCACGCTATTTATATTGTGTATTCACAATTTTGTTATATTGTTCTTCACATAATTTTGTTCCCAGGGAATGCTTGGACAGTAAACATCGAAGAAAGTAAAAGAAGCCGGGATAATGGAACGTTTAGAGATAGGTGGTGAAAAAGATTTTGATGACGTAACAAACTAACTGTAACAGAGTGTAGGCTTCAAGAATTTGGGAAATGTGGAGTTTGTTTTGGGCTGTCCTACTGGGAGGTGGGTCGTCATGCCTACGCTATGTTACCGTTAACCGGAATAACAACCCTAATGCTCAATTATTTTAAAAAGATAACTATTTTTGTTAATTATTGAAAAAAAAACCCTGGAAGCTATAAATCAGTGGGACTCAACCTTCTTTTCATAGGGGCCACAAACACTTGATAGTCATATCGCGGGCTGAAATAAAAATAAAAATATTAGGCTGCGATTCTTAGGTTTTCGCGATTGTTACAAATTGAATTAAACAACTTTGATCGGATTCATTGCGTATTAAAAAAAAAGTCCGTCACGCAGGAGCTGCATAACTAAGCACTTTCCTCAGAATTTGGATAGTGTAGACTGCTTTCCAGAACAATTTGCTTAAAATATCCAACATAAATAAAATAAAAACATGAATAGTTCTCTTTTAATTTTGTAATGAGAAACTGTTCAATTATTAATTTGCTTCCAGAGTTATGTTACACATGGTACCTACGTAATAAATACAAAAAACCTTATATTATCGTATTTTGATCTAACGCAGGAACAGGATACAGGTCCCTCTAGTGGTAGAAAGCGCTCCTTGCGGGTGCTTTGTGAACCTACGTCTGGCGGGCTTTTCTATTGAAATATATTACAAAGTAAACCCCCCCTTTCCGATTGACCGATTCAGCTCATTTTTACAACACTTCTTTCTCATGAGTTACCCACGACTTATACCGCGTTTCGTTACAATACAGCAGAAATTACGACCGGTATGAGTATATTAGTAATTTGGGTCCGGAGTAAACCCCCCTCCTAATGAACCGATTTAGTTTATTTTTAACACACATATTTACCTGTAGATTACCACTACGAATACCGAGTTTCGTCGAAATATACCAAAAATCACGGCTGGTAGTGGCGAATTGGTATTGTGGGTCCGGAGTAAACCCCCCTCCTACTGAACCGATTTAGTTTATTTTTACAACACATATTTACCTGTGAATTACCACTACGAATACCGAGTTTCGTCGAAATATACCAAAAATCACGGCTGGTAGTGGCGAATTGGTATTGTGGGTCTGGAGTAAACCCCCCTCCTACTGAACCGATTTAGTTTATTTTTACAACACATATTTACCTGTGAATTACCACTACGAATACCGAGTTTCGTCGAAATATACCAAAAATCACGGCTGGTAGTGGCGAATTGGTATTGTGGGTCCGGAGTAAACTCCCCCCCCCCTCCTAATGAACCGATTTAGTTCATTTTTATATCTCACTTTTCTCTCTATATTACCACTACGAATACCAAGTTTCGTTGAAATATAACAAATATTACGACTGACATGGTCAAATTAGTGTTTTGGGTTCGGGGTAAACCCCCCCTTCCGGTGGACCGACTTTGGTGGTTAAAGAACTCGTTCAATCGTTTGCTAATTGAATGCTATATACCAAGTTTCGTGACGAAAAAACAAAAACTCTGGCCGCTATCGTGTTAACAGACACATATATGTATATATATATATATATATATATATATATATATATATATATATATATATAAATTTTAACGGGGGTCATTTTCGGTGTCTACTAGGTAGGATCGATAAAGATTTGAAGAAATTTTTCAAAAATTCCGTCATGAGTCCAACCTCAATAGCTACTTTCCTTCGGAGGAAAGTGCTAAAAGATGTAATTTCTTGATGTTTCACACAAGTTGCAGTGCCCGTGGTCACAGGTAGTTAACCAGGGGTTCAACGTATTTAGCACTGCACACCAAGGTGCGCAAATTATTCATGGAGCTCTTAATATTTCTAATGGGCGCGAAATGAATCCCCAGATAAGGGGATGGCGTTAATTAACACCAGACGGGTCAACCGCAAACGCCCGGTGAGCCACATGCGGTCCGCGGGCCGCAGGTTCAGTATAGCTTCCATAAAACGCTTGACTCGCAAGAGCTGACTATTTTAAGCTCATTCCCCGGGAGGGAGCAACTGCAAAAAACACAATGTTTGTAAAACACATCTTCCGGTTTTGATGGGTACCGAGTTTCATTGCAACATAACAATAATTTCGACCATTAGGTGCATATTAGTAATGGTTTCGGAGTAAGAACCCCTTCAGCCCCAATGGTTTGGAAATGCTATATACCGATTAGTGGCATTTCGGCATGCCCTTATTCGTCATAAAGTATGAATTATTAAGTGACTCATTCTTAGGGGGCACCTACACTGGACCCGACCCGATTCGATCCAATCCGATGGCCACCGATTCTTGGCCATTCAAACATGTTTGTTTCTAGACCGATTTTGGATCGACGAAGCAAAATGGCGCCAACCCACACATTGTGTATCAAAAAGGTCAGGTTCTAAATCTTAACCGATTTCAATGCATTTTTTTTTTTTTTTTTTAAATCAAAGGAAATAACATTTAGAACAACTTTGTCGATTCACATTTTTGCTTTTTGTTTCCCTTGTTTATTAAATTGCGTGGAAAGATGTTTATAACCATCCAATGTCTATAACCTTCCACTGTTTATAATCTTCTAATGTGTATAACCTTCCAATGCTTATAACCTTCTAGTTACCTTTCTTATAAATAATTTTAAAATATGAATACTAATGCTTCTCTTACCTCTAACATTCAACCTACTCGAAGGTTTATTATGCTTATTATGTGGTATTTCTTAACTTAATCACTCATTTTCACTTCACTACGAGGTCATTACTGACGAGCTGTGACTAAATCGGATCGGATCGGGAGTAATACGGGTGCCTTAAGCTGCACCTATATTGGACCCGTATTTCGCCCGATCCGATTTCGTTTGATCGACAACGGCCAACAGCGGCCGACGTGAGTGCCTACATTGGTCTCGACCCGATGCGATCCGATTTCGTCACAGCTCGTCAGTAATGACCTCTTAGTGAAGTGAATATGAGTGATTAAGTTAAGAAATACCACCTAATAAGCATAGAAACCTTCGATTAGGTGGAATGTTGGAGGTAAGAGAAGTTTTGGTATTCATATTTTAAAATGATTTATAAGAAAGGTAACTAGAAGGTTATAAGCATTGGAAGGTTATAAACAATAGAAGATTATAAATATTGGAAGGTTATAGACGTTGGATGGTTATAAACATCTTTCCACGCAATTTAATAAACAAGGAAAACAAAAAACAAAAATGTGAATTGACAAAGTTGTTCTAAATGTTATTTCCTTTGATATAAAAAAAATGCATTGAAATCGGTTAAGATTTAGAACCTGTAGACCTTTTTGAAACACTAAATGTGGGTTGGTGCCATTTTGCTTTGTCGGTCCGAAATCGGTCTAGAAGCAAACAAGTTTGAATGGCCAAGAATCGGTGGCTATTGGATCGGATCGGAACGGGTCCAGTGTAGGTGCCGTAGTCGGCAGAAGTCTAATTTTCTTCTTTGGTCACTTTTCCTTGAGGGTCGTTCTCGTTTTGAATTTTATTATTGTATATCTCTAAAATTAGCACATTATTATGTAGAATTACTAAGAAACGGCCGCGGAAGTAGATATAAGACTGGCAAGAAGTATGACTAATTGTATCGGATGAAGATGTACGGAGCCTTGCCCAGCCTGACTCAGACATCGAAATGATGCCTTTATCTGAGGCGGTGTCCCCTCGACTCGCTTGATGGAATCCATACACTTCCTTCTTCTCAGACAGTCTCCTTTGTTGGGGGCTATCGATGTCTTGTCTAAATTGTTAGGCTCTTCGGTATGTTTGTTTTCTTATTCTGGAGAAAATTAGTCCACTGGCTCCCTTCGCACAAAGGGACAGAATATAGACAAAAATACTTGAAAACGGCGATACTACTGGACAAATGTAACTGTAAATTAATAAACATATCGACCGAGGAGAAATAGTCTTTGCAAGGTTGAGAATCGGCCATATAGCCCAGTATATAGAGGTAGAGCTAACAATAATTCCCACAGAAGCAGAGGTTTTTTTAAATAACGTTAGGGTTTTTAATACCCGGGGGGGGGGGAGAACCTTTGGCAGGCAAAAATGTAGCTCTTCTTTCAGTTTTTATTCATTAATTTGTAAACCGTTGATTTTGGGTAAGAAACCTACAGATAAAGAATAAAGACCATTAAATTCTTCACCAAATGAGCTGGTCAAAGTACAAATTCGGCAAGCTGAATTTACCATAATCGCTAGCCAAAAAACAACAATTTTTCGAAATTCTTTGGTGAGCCCACTTTTAACGAGTTACAGCTTGGCTTCATCAATTATTTTGATACCCCCTTCCGTAAAAGTTGAAGAGCATCAATAACTGAGTCCAAAAAGCACAAAACTTATAAATTTGACCAATTTTAAAATTTTCGAGTCACCATTGAGCCAAAATGAGAAGAAGCGACATTTTCATCATTTTGGTTCCTATTAGCCACAATTTACTTCTGATTCCATTCTAAATGTACCAATTAACAGTTTATGCAGTATGTTGAGGGGAGAGGGTGGGGTGGGGGGAACCTTAAGAAATTTAGACTGATACCTGTGTCCGATAGTGTGCACCAAAATGTTGCAAGAACATTACTGTTTTCCTCATTTTAGCTCATTTGTGACTTAACAATTATAAAATTGGTCAAATTTATTTGAGATACGAACATTTCAAAAATGACTGGAGAGGGATACAAAAAAAATTTCAGAATCATTAACAGAAAGTATACATCGGTTTCATAAATAAAACGCTTAGTGCGTATTAAGGGCGAATCTTTGCGCTGTTTTTAAGGTAACATAAACAAAACCCATTTCTCCCCATTAATAATTATTAACCTATTCCCTATTCCGAAGTCACTTGCTTTGCCTAGTTTCTACTTTCTCAGATTATCTTTATAAATTTAAGATCATTAAGTGTTTTGCCGCTAGTTTGAAAGTTAAGATGTTCTACACTATCAATCTAATCTGACCGCAAGAAAAATTGCTTGCACTTTCTAATAATTGATGATATTCGATACTCAACCTGTTTACTGCTTGTAGTTTCAAGCAACAACTATTTAACTCTTGCATCAAACGCCTTTCTCTTTAGGGCAATTTTTAACCAAATCACACTTGGGCACTTTCGCCGCATAGGTTTGCAAATGTTTTGCTTGTCTAGACTTTCACGGAATACCGAAATTCCTCTGCACTCACAAACGAGGCTATTGCTGCAGAGTCCTTCAAAAACAAGTTTATTGAGATGAGCATCGGAATTTGATAAACCTTTTTTATCAATGTTGTTATTCTAGAAATATTTATCATTAAAAGTAGACTGTTTTCATAACAATACTCTGTAGGATGTTATGTAAATTAATTATATTTTCTGGTCTTATGAATTTTATTTCACACTAAAACTTGTCAAAAACTTACTTTTTTTGGTCAGCAACCTCAACCAACTTTTACTTTTCTATTTCCAATTTTACATAACCTTTCTCCTCAAGCCATTATTAATCACCACAAATAGTGCCACAGTCACACTGTATGCGATTTATTGCACTCAGGTGCATGTCGTCGCAAATTGTCGTTGATCAGTGTGACCGAAGCCTAAGGTCCAAAATAAAATTAATAACAGGCCCGGTGGCTGTGAGTGCTAAGACGTGAGCACTCCTTGCATAAGGTCTTGTGTTCGATTCCCACTTGTAGTGGTGGAATTTCTTCGAAAAGAATAAAAGGCAACAGCCCTATCCTGGCTAGAAAAGTTTGGCAACCTGTTGATAACCCGTCCTAAAATTCTGTGGGCGTTAAAATTGAAATAAAAATCAGAAAATAAAACTTGAATAAACCTCTTTTTTTTTTACACAGAATGCTATACACCGTCAGTGGCTCTATTTTCAAATTTGTATTTGCTTAGAAGAATCAGGATGGGATTTAATTCAAGATCTCGTTACGTTCGGTTGCCTTGCCAATTCAGTGTTTCAGATAGAGGGTATTTTTATTTTTTTACACATTAAAGTAACCCTGAAAAGTAAAATTTATTGTCTAAATATTCCATTTTTTAAAACTTTAAAATTTGGTAAATGGAAAGATATTAGAATAAGTTAACATAATACCATGAGTGAGTTTTAAGACGAAAAAATAAAATAATACTAAAACTAATAAATATAATAAAAAAATAAAATTTTGCGAAAATAAATAATACAATAAGGCTGATAAATATAATATCCAATCAAAATTTTGTGTTTAAAATAAAAAGTATAATGTGATAAAATATTGTAGCTTATATTTTAAAGTTCTTCATTGTACCAATAAATTTATCAAAATGTTCAAAGTATTCAATAAGAATCTCCCTCTTAGAAACCGGCCAGTTTCCTCCTTTTAATATAACAGACTTCATGAATTTTTGCTTTCTTTATCAAGTAATCTGCAGAAATATATAAGATGGTCATAAGTCCGTTCAGTTCGAGAGTCTGTGTTATTAACATTTTTTTGGGTCTGTGATTGGTAAGTATTTGTGTCAGTTTATATTTATTCTTGGTAGTTTCCGTGTGTCCTTTATAGTACGTATGTAATCGTATAGTTGTCGTCCCTTGGCTGTCATATAGATGGCATAGCGTTACATTTATTTCCTCAAATCAGAAAATATTACTGCGATGTAGAGTTATAGGTAATGATTTCTTTTGCCTGTCTCTATAATAATTAATCCCGAGGTGTTTGACCGCTGAAAATTTAAAATGGTAGAAAAAGTATACCTAGCGATAAAAGAATATTTCACACACTCTCATCAATTATTTCCTTTAAAAATACTTTCCCAAGGAAAGACGGGAAAATGCGCAAGAAACAGTTTCCGGCATCTCATGGTCGCGATTCGCTAAACCTTCCAGGAGCTCATGGTCAATTTCTCTCACGTGGCGGCAAGATCAGAGCCTCATGTGGCGTTATGTAAGGTTGTAGCTATTTTTTTTTTTTTTATTTGTTGTTCTAGCTAGATATGGATGCCACTTAGATACGTTTACAATTTGTAATCTAGTTTATATTTGATAATACTTTGCTTAAGGACTTTCTTGATAAGCATATAATGAATATTCATCTTCTGGTGTTGTCGTGTTTGGGTTGTGATTGAAATTACGGACCATCCCTGGGCCTTAATAAAATAAGGTATGAAAATGAGAAACGTATCGGCAATAGTGTTTCCCATGGCGAACGTTGAGAAGGCGGGGGAGTCATTTCCGCTTAGAATACTATCAGTTTCCTCTTGTGGCGCATCATCCTTGTCTTTGAGATGTCAAACCTACCAATAATGCTTCTACTCCTTTGCTGATGACACTAGGGATATGAACGGAACCGCGCTGAGATGACGCACTTTCTGCGTGTCGAACGTTTTTTTAATACAGATATTCCTCATTGTTTGGTCACGATATGTAACAAGTTCCGTTGCAAGGAATTAAACATAACTCCCGATAAGTGCAAATTAACATTTCGCTAGAATAAACCATCATACCTAATTAACTTATTTCTCATGGGAACTATGTATGATGCGTTAGGATGAGCTATAATAAACATTTTGGACCTGAAGGGCATATTTATAATTTTTATCCGATAATTTGGGACCGATTTTGAAGGTTAAAGAGCTCCCTCCACTGAGAAGAACACGTTCTGATTTAAGCTAAGAACAATGGCGACAACCAGTCAGCTGATTTTAAACGCTAAAGCCCCCCCAAGAAATCAGCTGATTGTTTGCCGCCATTGCTAACTTCCGTAAAAATGTATACATAATATGTAATATTATTTCTGAAGTGACACAACTCAAAAATCGGATTTTTCACACCGTCATAGTTATGACTATGAAGTACATGGTAAATATATCTTTAACAACCATCAAAACTGTATGTACCTAGCTTCAGAGCTTGTACACCAGAGGGCACTTGTCCCTTCCTGTCTTAATCCAAACCCCCCGACATAGGCAAGAGTGACACATTTTCAGTTGAGTTTTATTTTCAGATGTGTCACTTTAGAAATACTAGTGCGATATATATATATATATATATATATATATATATATATATATATATGTTGTTTTTTATATGTTGATTCCCTTACCAACCAGCAAGGATGAGTGAAGGCCAGAAGAAGCCGGAGAGGAATCCGGCGAAATATTGCGATGATAGGAGGAGCAAGACCGCTGGAGACAGATGCCGAATGAACAACATATATATATATATATATATATATATATATATATATATATATATATATATATATATAAATTTTAATGGAGGTTATTATCGTTACATAGTAAATAGAATCGATGAAGATTTTATAAATATTTTATGATCCTGTGATGAATGAATCTTCAAGCCCAAATTATAAAGCCGGTTTTTTAGCGCGTTTCCTTCATCCTTCCGTAATGGCGTATAAAATCTTGATTTTCTTTTCAATTTCATTGGAGTAGATGTTAACATTTTTCACAAAACATTAAAACAAAATATTGATTACTTCTGTTATAACCTTTCCAAATGACACTAGGGATAAGAACAAAAACGCTCTTAGATGACGCGAATACCTGGGATTTGAACAAATGGATACCTATTGCGAAATCATTATTAGTAAAAAAAAAAAAAAAAATTGCATCAGACGGACCATACGCTCATCTATTGCACATAAAACGTTTTGAGGCACTCGCTTGGATGAATTGTAGTTTTGAATTATTTTATAGTTATGATTAACAGATAACCACTTGCAAAAATATTTTGATT
The DNA here is from genome assembly GCA_946811695.1 of Gonocerus acuteangulatus. Lineage (NCBI taxonomy): Eukaryota > Metazoa > Arthropoda > Insecta > Hemiptera > Coreidae > Gonocerus > Gonocerus acuteangulatus. Next base: position 58,977,549 of record OX328130.1, read on the forward strand.
ACACTGCTTATATAAAAAGAAATGTCTTTAAGTCTTGGACTAGATGCCTTCCAAGGACTAGTAATCACTCCAAAGTCTCGAGTGACTGGAATAACAGGTATTTAGTAGCAGTTTCACTCTCCATCAGAACAGCTCTCTAATTATTTCCTACCTCGTTGCATAAGCACACTCTCCATCTAGACCTGGAGGCTCCTAGTAAGGCTTACGGCTTCTCTCTTCCTATTTGGGTGGATTTTTCGATGGACAGCTGGTAATCGGGATTTGATGGGCGATTTTGGACGTCTTCCAAAGCTGGTTTTGGTCACGAAATACGGGATATTTTTAAACCGAACACATGACCACACAAGAGGACGTTCAAACTGCCAGTCATTGATTTTTGTATATGTAGAGTATGAAGTGTACGAATTTCAAAATATATGACTGTCACTTGCCGGCTGATAATAAATACAAAAAAAAAAAAAATGAATTGTTCTGGTCTATTATATATGCAATGAACAGCTGACTCAATTACTACTAGCGCGGTTCCTGCCTACCTCCATAGGGAGGATTCCCGCTCATGAGGTTGACCTCGTTACGCAATCCGGAAATTCAGACTAGAAAATATCGCGTTTCAGAAACCATTGTTCAAGAAAATAACACTAGTTCAAATTTGTATTTGTTTATATGTATATATAGCCAAAAGTTTGGTTTTTCACCATAAATCCGAAACTTTCTCGTGCATAGGACAAAAATTACTTCTATGTCTATAATGGTGGACATATTTGTTATTTTAGAATAACAAAAATACATTTTCTGTATTTAGAAGGTGGGATCGATAAAAATTCTTTCATGAGTCCAACGACAATAGCCCTTGGGAAAATGGTAATAATTATATCAAGAACTAATAAAAATTTATATCTATCCATCTTATGTTAATCCTTTATAGTTAAAATATCGCTAGTTAAGTTAAATGACATTTAGTGTTACAAATGGTGTCTATTTACTCTCCTAGGATCACCTGTTATGTTAGATTTAGTGTTACTAATGGTGTCTATTTACTCTCCTAGGATCACCTGTTATGTTAGATTTAGTGTTACAAATGGTGTCTATTTACTCTCCTAGGATCACCTGTTATGTTAGATTTAGTGTTACTAATGGTGTCTATTTACTCTCCTAGGATCACCTGTTATTTTAGATTTAGTGTTACAAATGGTGTCTATTTACTCTCCTAGGATCACCTGTTATGTTAGATTTAGTGTTACTAATGGTGTCTATTTACTCTCCTAGGATCACCTGTTATGTTAGATTTAGTGTTACTAATGGTGTCTATTTACTCTCCTAGGATCACCTGTTATGTTAGATTTAGTGTTACAAATGGTGTCTATTTACTCTCCTAGGATCACCTGTTATGTTAGATTTAGTGTTACTAATGGTGTCTATTTACTCTCCTAGGATCACCTGTTATGTTAGATTTAGTGTTACAAATGGTGTCTATTTACTCTCCTAGGATCACCTGTTATGTTAGATTTAGTGTTACTAATGGTGTCTATTTACTCTCCTAGGATCACCTGTTATGTTAGATTTAGTGTTACTAATGGTGTCTATTTACTCTCCTAGGATCACCTGTTATGTTAGATTTAGTGTTACAAATGGTGTCTATTTACTCTCCTAGGATCACCTGTTATGTTAGATTTAGTGTTACTAATGGTGTCTATTTACTCTCCTAGGATCACCTGTTATTTTAGATTTAGTGTTACAAATGGTGTCTATTTACTCTCCTAGGATCACCTGTTATGTTAGATTTAGTGTTACTAATGGTGTCTATTTACTCTCCTAGGATCACCTGTTATGTTAGATTTAGTGTTACTAATGGTGTCTATTTACTCTCCTAGGATCACCTGTTATGTTAGATTTAGTGTTACATATGGTGTCTATTTACTCTCCTACGGATACCTGTTATGTTAGATTTAGTGTTACTAATGGTGTCTATTTACTCTCCTAGGATCACCTGTTATGTTAGATTTAGTGTTACTAATGGTGTCTATTTACTCTCCTAGGATCACCTGTTATGTTAGATTTAGTGTTACAAATGGTGTCTATTTACTCTCCTACGGATACCTGTTATGTTAGATTTAGTGTTACAAATGGTGTCTATTTACTCTCCTAGGATCACCTGTTATGTTAGATTTAGTGTTACAAATGGTGTCTATTTACTCTCCTACGGATACCTGTTATGTTAGATTTAGTGTTACAAATGGTGTCTATTTACTCTCCTAGGATCACCTGTTATGTTAGATTTAGTGTTACAAATGGTGTCTATTTACTCTCCTACGGATACCTGTTATGTTAGATTTAGTGTTACAAATGGTGTCTATTTACTCTCCTAGGATCACCTGTTATGTTAGATTTAGTGTTACAAATGGTGTCTATTTACTCTCCTAGGATCACCTGTTATGTTAGATTTAGTGTTACAAATGGTGTCTATTTACTCTCCTAGGATCACCTGTTATGATAGATTTAGTGTTACTAATGGTGTCTATTTACTTTCCTACGGATACCTGTTATGTTAGATTTAGTGTTACAAATGGTGTCTATTTACTCTCCTAGGATCACCTGTTATGTTAGATTAACCAATGACAAATTTTATTTCCGTTTTACAACATATCCCCCAATAGGGACGCCCCTTAAACTCGCATAATATTTACGAGTACAAGTTCGCTGTATAATGTGTTCAAATATCACTTGAGTCATGCACGGAGCAGTGAATAATTGTTTTAAAATAATACATTTTTATAAGCATAGGTAATTAAAAATTCCATTTTCTAGCATCATTACTTATTACAGTCCAAGTGTATAAAATCACTTGGAAGACTAATATTATCATAGCGACAAATGAAACTTGACTTATTATTAGCAATAACATACCTTAAGCCTACTATAAAAATATACTTACAGTTATGAATTGAAGTCTGGAAGGTGGAGTCACAAGGAATGCTAATGCTGAAGGTTTCTTCAGGTACTTGTGGCTGGAAAGGCCTTCGGGTGGGCATAATCCCCGTACGGGGATGGCAGTTGTCAGAATTCCACAGTACACCTAGTGGGGTGGTCTTGAAGGGATATTCTTACAATTAGGACACTTGCTCTATCTATGAGAACTGGTTGGAACTTTTTGACGCCAACAGAGAACCTGTAGGATATGTTTTCGTCTGCATCCCATACGAGGATGATACCCGCTAAAGGATTAAGGTAATTTTGAGATTGAGTTTATCTCTCTGAAACCTCTGAAATCGACATCTTGAAACTCCTAGATGAGATTCAAAGCTCTAAAGGCTTAAAAGATCACGTGGGCGATAGGACCTTTGGAATCCTCTGTTCTAGGAGATGGTGCCCCAGAATCCCACAGTTATAGACTAGGACGGAGAAGAATCCAGTCCTACATGTGTCAATACAACCGTTACTTCGACTCCGCTTTCGGTCTCCAATAGAACTAGGCAGACTTCCATGTCGTCGGAGAATGTATCCTGCGGGATATCAATCAGTTCTCTATAAGAGGGAAAGGTCTTCTCGAAACCTAACCTAGAAAACTACAAAGGTCGACTTAATTAATCAATTAATCAGGCCGAATTAATCAATCCAAATCAAAACGTTCATGTTGCAGGATGTGTGACATCGTAGCATGCATTAAAAACGTCCGCAAGGCATAGGGTATTTAGGTTACACTCATGAATGAATTGTAGACAAATGTGTTCAAATCTTTATCGATCCTATCTACTAGATACCAAAAATTAACCCTATTAAAATGTATATATATATATATATATATATATATATATATATATATATATAGATATATATATATATATATAGTGTGTGTATGTGTGGGGCGACAGCTACAGAATTTATTTTCAATTTCGTGCCATTTGGCGCCTTCGGCCCACATAGATCAAGATACCACAGTATTGGGTGGATACTTGTGATGAGCTCAGCTAAAGGCTTCAATTTTTTTTTTTTTTTTTTTTTTTTTTTTTTTTTTTTTTTTTTTTTTTTTTTTTTTTGGGCGACTAGTAACCTCTAGACGGTTGCCTTCCGGCTACTCATCCAGAGAGATGGCAGCTCCTACTTAAAGGAGATTATTGACATTTAATATTCCTTGCCGATCATGAGCTGTGACGTCAGTGATATCTCATACTCGATAAGTCAATGAACAAAGTAATTTTAGTCAAAATTCCATGTATCGAAAGTGTAATTATGAAACAAGAATTTGATGTATTATAAGTGAAAATTATATTTTATTTTTTTACTTGAACACCTTAAGTCCTTCTACCCTACTTAAAAATTAATACATAACAAGTGAAAACCAAACTTAACATACATTTATGTATATATATATATATATATATATATATATATATATATATATATATATATATATATATATATATATATATATATATTTGTCTGATTTGTAGGTACTGCGAAAATGGTCCGATTTTGATTTAGGAAAATGAGAAACGTATTTGTAACAGTGTTTTCCTAGATCGAACGTTGAGAAAGAGGAGGGAGTTATTTACGGTCAGGATACTGTCGGTTTCCTGTTGTGGCACCTAAAATCTTCCTTCTCTTTGTGATTTTTATTTTATATTTTTCACGAAAGATCAAAACCTACCAATAACTGATTCTACTCCTTTACTAATGGCACTTATGTCCAGTTTAAATTGCTTTCAGTCTTAGGTTTGGCTAAGTATTGATAAACTTTAAACACTACCTATCTTCCTTGTCTGACTACCAAAAAGCCTTCCCTGGTCCTAAACAAGACATAATCAGTTTTCAGTGTTTCACGTAGCTAATGTTGATCATTCAAAAGGCTGAACCGTTGCGGACATTTTTTCCCCGACGTTCGCTCATCCTCTTAGAACAGGCAAGTAGTATCGGTTCCTTGCAGTTAATAGCTCCTCCCATTTTAAAGAAATTAAAAACTTAAAACATATATACTTGGGCACAATGAAATACAAAACAAGTTGTCAGAGATTACTACCTCTATGTAAAAGGAGTTTAGGAGTGGAGAGCTTGCCTGGACTGGAGCATTCCTGAACGTCTTCTCTAGGAACTCGGAGCAGCGGACTCTGTTCTTCCTTCTCTCTCAGGAACGGATCCATAGTTCTTTCTTACCTTGAGAGATATAAAGACCCGTTTATAAGATTCTATTTCTTAGAAAATAATATGGAAACAAGGTCGAAAGAATTAAATTGAATAGCGTAAAAATCAATAAAAATTGAAGGGTCTCCCCGTGGTCTAGTGATTAAAGTGTTGGATTGTCGTGTGCGAAATGGGGATTCGAGTCCCATCCGCAGAAGGAATGTTCTGATCTCATGGCTCGTTGAGAAAATTCCATACTGTACCATGGATGTCGGCGCATAGGAAACTCCACAGACCAAAAGTTGGTCTATTTACACTTTTCTGTTACAGATTCATTTCTATAAATATTCATACATACCTACATTTTAGACGAATCCAACTTGCAAAAGCTGAGTAATCTTAGCGAGTTGGCCTTATATATTTACGCCTAAACCAATTTTATAGGACAAATAACACGCTTTCGAAAGATCATCTTTTATTTGCCACAATTCTGCAAGACCTTTCGAGTTACTAAAGAAAATATACATAACGCCCAAAACTGACCATATACCTGTGTTGATAACTTTCTTTTTTGTTTATATTACTTTCTCTGCGCCAAAAGGTTGGAATGAATATCAAAAGGGTGAAAAAAGTTTAACTCAATCTATTGATTTTGAGTATCCGAAACAAAATTATTGTATTTTCTACTTGCAGAAAACTGTTCAAGGTATCCGCTTGGAAGTGACTTCATTCGATTCCACTAGTCGAAATACCTCAAATATTCAAAGTACAGCTAGAAGTCTCTATCATAATTCATGTGATCTATCATCTATCTATGTAAAGTTATATTTACCGTTTATCTATGTAAAACCATGTGGAATTATCTATGTAACTTTTTTTCAGATAGGGTCATTCCATATCAAGTGATCTAAAGTTTTGCCCCTCACATTTTTGAGTTTTTTTAAATTTAGCTCATCTATAGTATCTCATAAGACAATCCAAATTTTTAGAAATTTATTTATTTAGTTTTTGAGTTTTAATACTTTATTTATTTTGAAAAAAAAAGCAGCTTTATTCACACACACTTGGCCATAAAATTGACCATAACTCCCATACAAAATGAGCTAGAACGGTGCGATAAAATCATTCGTTAGTGTAATAAATGCTGATTAAAATTATATGTATCATGACTTATTTATAAAAATTAAAATGTGAAGGTCTTCAAAATTTAAATTACTCTTAAAACGTATGTTTAAAAATTTTTTTAAAAAAGTTATAATTTTTATTTATCTCAGTTTTGTGTAAATTTCAAGTTTGGATCTCTCGGGGTCATATTTATTTTAATTTGTAACTTTATGTTGGCACTTCCACCTTATAAGAAGAGAGTAAACACTCTAGAATATGTATAGACGCACAAACACATATGACATCGTATGAAAAAGCCCACATTTCCCCTATTGTTTATTTAAAATAGGGGATTCACATAAATAAAAGAGAGTTCTCCTTTAAAAATGATTTGTTTTAGCCGTCCGTTTGTGTTTGTCAGCGGTTTATTCGACTGGAAAGTGTTGTCCTTTTTTCCAAATTTTTTTCCGTCCCGATCAATTCGTGACACTTTCCGTCTTTGTCCTTGATGAGACAAATCATTGCTCAAACACCGTGTCTCGGATACGTTCTATCATGTTGACACAAACCGCCCAGTTCGTGTTGCTTTAGTTCAATAAACAACATAATTTTATATTTTTAATAATATTAAAAAGTCTCACAATATTTATATATAATAATTTATACATATTGTGTAATTTATTATAATAAATTGTCTTCTGGGCAAAAATTAGTGATCTCAAGAGTTTTATGGCAAGCTAAATTTCACCAATTTTAGCTTGTGTAATACTACAAAAATATAAGAAAATTTGATTAACATCATATAATTCATTTTAGTATAAAGGAAGAGAAATTTAATAGCAAGTGTCAAGATTCAAATGTAATTATTTACTTATTATTATTATTTATTTATGGTGATGCTCCGCATCTAAAGCGAAGAGCATTTAATAGCAAGTGTCAAGATTCAAATGTAATTATTTACTTATTATTATTATTTATTTATGGTGATGCTCCGCATCTAAAGCGAAGAGCATTTAATAGCAAGTGTCAAGATTCAAATGTAATTATTTACTTATTATTCTTATTTATGGTGATGCTCCGCATCTAAAGCGAAGAGCATTTAATAGCAAGTGTCAAGATTCAAATGTAATTATTTACTTATTATTATTATTTATTTATGGTGATGCTCCGCATCTAAAGCGAAGAGCATTTAATAGCAAGTGTCAAGATTCAAATGTAATTATTTACTTATTATTATTATTTATTTATGGTGATGCTCCGCATCTAAAGCGAAGAGCATTCAATAGCAAGTGTCAAGATTCAAATGTAATTATTTACTTATTATTATTATTTATTTATGGTGATGCTCCGCATCTAAAGCGAAGAGCATTTAATTTCCTGTATTAAGCAGCTGCAGGTGTTGAACTTAACGATGACACTCCAAAATAGTGGTTGCTACAGACAATTATATAAGTATAGTAGGTATGCTTAAGGTACAGATAGTAACGGATACAAAAATTAAATAAAAATAGAATTAGTGAGGTATTTATTTAATTAATAGAGTGAAATAGTTTTTATCATTATTGCAAAAAAGGTGAAATTGATTCATATGGTTATCTATTATATTTTGTCGTACATGTTAGTGTTTTTTAAATATGTCAATATTGTGTTAATATAATGGCTGCCTTATTATTATTTACTTATCGTGTGTCAAAGTTTTCCTCTAGAAAAAACTGCAGTAATGCAATTTCATATGTCCAACAGACGAGCAAAGAAATCAGACTCGTAGGACCTGCTTCATCTCAATGCGTTTGCATATAATTCTTCATTTGGAACGCTTAAAAAACATCGCCTAATCAAAAATTGCTTCAGAACCATTTTTTGTAGAACATTTCGTAAGATTTCGAATGATCACCTCCACTTACCACGATTTTCCAACCGTCTTCGAGATATCAAGGATAATATACGAAGTTCCCAAGCCTTTTCGTGTATATTAATAAAATATTTTATTCTAATCCTTCCATAACGCCAAACGTAACCAAAATTTAAACATCTTTGTCAATATGAATTTTGCAGTATAAACAACCTTGACCTTTTAAATTAGACGAAAGATTTTTGTACTAAATTTCATCAAAATCGGACCATCATGCACTGAACTAGAGCGCGAACAGAAATATATATATATATATATATATATATATATATATATATATATATATATATATATATATTAATTCTGGTGAATGATGACCCGATATATATTTTTTCACTTTTTCTTGTTTCTTTTTCTGGCAGGGCATAAAAGCATAGACACAAACGAAAACAGGACAACATTGACAGAACACGCACTAACTTTAAAACATAACTTTAATTTTAGGGACGTTCACATTTTAAATAAAGAAAGGAACACACTAAAAAGAAAAATCAAAGAAAATATCTATATAATTAAAAATTCAAACACCGCCATAAATAAAAAAACAGATTTAAAGAATGTGCACCAAATTTTTCATAGCATTATAAATTAAATCTCACGAAAACCTTTTTACCAATAATCGATACCTTTGAAATAGCTAAAAAATCGATACAAACCAGCCATATTCATTACCACAGATGATTTTTCAGTATTACGCCTGACTCAAGATAGACAACACGACGAGAGGACTTCCTGATAAGGTAGGATTAAGATTAAGATAAAATATTATATGTTCATATGTAAATTTATTTAAGGAAAGGATAGATATACTATTGGTATACAAAAATTATAAGTTTGAGATTTACAAAAATTATTGTTGAATAGGAAAGCCCCTGAAGAGGTGCGAAAAGGCACGAAACATGTCGGGCGAAACATACAAAATAAAGTAGTTAAAGTGAAAAAAGTGTGTACTACTTTATTGACCCCCTGACAGAAAAAGAAACAAGAAAAAGTGAAAAAATATATATATATAAATTTGAACCAACGTTATTTTCGTTCTCTATGGGCTGTGAAACGTAAATTTTCGTGTCGGCACTTCCAGATTGCCTCGTGAGGTCTACCTTATAAGCGGGGTTCCTCCCTATAGAGGGTAGAAGGAACCGCGATAAAACTAAGCACATAAAACAAATAATGATTCCAGCATCATTAACCTAATTCCTTCAGAATGCGGAAAAAACGAACTTGTTCGCTGCAACACTAAATTCTCTTCACGACTTCGGCCAAGGACTGTGTCTGTCAATACTTTCTTGTTCGCGAATAATTCGAACCACTATTAAGACGTCTATTGTCCAGTTATGCAATTCCGTGTTGCATTCTGAAAGGAACTCCGCGACTTCAACTTCAGTCCGATCATGTTTCTAGAACCACGATGCAATGGCCTTCTGTTTGACGTTATTTCATAATTGGGCTTTATAAAAACGAGGCTATTTTTTATGAATATGCATATCTGAATAATATAAAATATGAATATGATAATCCTGTAACGTAGTAGAAATTAAATTATTTATTTACATGCGCTTGAATAGGGTGCTTATGTTATTTAAAAAATGACTTCATTTTTGATTGCCTTATGATATTTCTTTTACCACGAAAAATCTGTGGTTAATCTTATTAATCCCCCCAAAAAACTAACGTTGAAAAAAAGAGGCCAAGTTCCAGGCCCCTCCCAAAAACAGTTATATCATAGTTTTGAGGCAAGTTTTAGGCTCTTATTACCTTGTCAATACCCTCTCACTTATTTGTTCAATTCCCAGTTTTCGTTAAATGATGGCCACTATAACGATCGGATTTGTTCAATTCCCAGTTTTCGTTAAATGATGGCCACTATAACGATCGGATTTGTTTAATTCCCAGTTTTCGTTAAATGATGGCCACTATAACGATCGGATTTGTTCAATTCCCAGTTTTCGTTAAAGGATGGCCACTATAACGATCGGATTTATTACAAAATGTCTACCATTTAAAGATTCAGGCGCATTATAAACTCTTTGTTGACCAAAAACGATCGGGTTTGTATGAACACTCACGAAAACTGGCCAAGTTGGAAATATACAAATAAGTGAGAGGGTATTATTAGGTTCTTGACAGGGTATTAAGGGTCTAAAACTTGGCCCAATACTATGATATCATAACTTCCCCCATCTCTCCTCAGTCATATAATTGTATATAAGATTGATAAATTTATGCAAAGGGAAAAAAGGAGGTTTTATGATATGTGAATACTTTATTTCATTTGTCTTCTGGTGTGAAAATGAATAAATGTCCGACACTCCATGTGAAAGAGAAACATTTATTTTATTTTATTTTAGTTCTTCACCATTTGGCGATAAAACTATAACTTTTTCCATAGTCAATTAGAAATAAAATTATTTTTGGGTGTTTTAAAAATCTGTGTCCACCAATTATTGTGTGCTCGTGTCGAAGGTTCTGTTCCATTAATCCAGCAAAAAGATAATACCTTTTTTTTTTTTTTTTCTTTTTTTTTGGATCAATTAAAGGCAAATACATCACACTAAATGACTGTTGTTTCTTATTTAAATATTTTTACATAAATTTACTAGTTATACAGGGTGTCCCACGTTAAGACGTCATAACTTTAGGGGTTTATTCTGCATCCCATTGGTAGTTCAGGGGCGCAAAAATGAGCTATCTGAAAATTTAGAGGAGCTACTCAAACTTTTGTCTTTTTTTAAAAACTACTGGTCTTTTTAAAGAAAAACTTAGGTTTTGGAATTTGTGATCACTGTATCGTAAATAAAGACAACATTTTTAGAATCTACATTAAATTTCCAATAAGAAACACCCGTAATTGTAATATTATGATGTAAATTAAGAGCTATACAGGGTGTCCCACATTGAGATGTCATAACTTTAAGGTTTTATTGTGCACCTCATTTGTAGCTCAGGGACGCAGAAATCAGCGTCCTATCTCAACATGTAGCAGAGCTATTAAAACTTTTGTCTACTTTCAAAACTATTGGGTTTTCTTATGAAAAACTGTGTTTTCCGGATTTCTGGTCTATGTATCGTAAATGACGATCACATTTTTAGAATCTACATTAAATTTCCAATCAGAAACAACCGTTATTGAAATGTTGTCATGTAAATTAGGAGCTACACTAAGAGCCATATAGATGTAAACTATTGTTATTAGGGTTTTCTTAATTCATTCAATATTTTCTTAATCAGCTATTTGTAGACTTAGCGGCTTGCCTCCGCCTCAAAAGTTGCCTCATTTAATACGCTTTAAAATGGTACCCTGTTGTTTTAAAAACAAAAATTATTTAAGTCTATTTTTTCTGATTTCTAAGTCAAAGCCTATACATTTGCTTTAGTGTGAAGAAGCCATTACGAACACATTATTTATTTTCACGCGAATGTGGTGATGTCCCATCCTTCCAACATTAAGTACACACACTTTTTGCTTTGATTAAGGATTAGGGGACACCTTGGAAAGAGTGAAAGATGACAGAAGGACGTTTTGGAAATAATCACAATTATTGTTAACATAATAAATACAGATGGTATATTTTTATGCTTCGACGGTTATGTTTTATGAAATTTCTATTTTTAAGAGTAGTATAAGAATCTTTTAATTTAAATCTATTTTTTTTCGCTTTATATTTACAGGAGAGAGTTTTTTCAATACAATTTATAATGATTGTAGTGAATAACCTAGTTATTTATAAGCAGAAATTGTAGTGTCTAATTTTATTAAATAGAATAGAATTAAAAATAGAAATTTAATAAAACAAGACCCTCAAAGCATAAAAATGTAACATCTGTATTTATTATGTTAACAATAATTGTGATTATTTCCAAAACGTCCTTCTGTCATCTTTCACTCTTTCCAAGGTGTCTGATTAAGAAAATATTGAATGAGTTAAGAAAACCCTAATAACAATAGTTCACATCTATATGGCTCTTAGTGTAGCTCCTAATTTACATGACAACATTTCAATAACGGGTGTTTCTTATTGGAAATTTAATGAAGATTCTAAAAGTGTGATCGTCATTTACGATACATAGACCAGAAATCCGGAAAACACAGTTTTTCATAAGAAAATTCAATAGTTTTGAAAATAGACAAAAGTTTGAATAGCTCTGCTACATGTTGAGATAGGACGCTCATTTCTGCGCCCCTGAGCTACAAATGAGGTGCAGAATAAACCCTTAACGTTATGACATCTCAATGTGGGACACCCTGTATAAAAGGCCATATAAATGAGAATTTTTAATACCAGGTCATTCAAAAAGTCCTGTCGTTTTTTTGGGGGAAATTATAAATAAATAAATATTTTCAAATAATCACCTTTATTCATCAAAATATCCACCGTTACAGTCGGTAACCTTCTCCCAACGAGATGGTAAAGCCCAAATTCCTTCCTTAAAAAACTGTTGATTTTTACTGCAAAAATAAGTGGTCAGTTCGTGAATTAGGTTGTCACGGTCTTGAAAACATTTCTGTCTCAGATTGTTGTCGAGATCTCTGAATAGGTGATAATCAGTGGGTGACAGGTCAGGGGAATATGGTGGGTGAGGCAAAACTTCCCAGCCTATTTCTGTCAATTTTTGACAGAAATTTGAAAAATTGACAGAAATTTGAAAAATTGACAGAAATAGGCTGGGAAGTTTTGCCCCACCCACCATATTCCCCTGACCTGTCACCCACTGATTATCACCTATTCAGAGATCTCGACAACAATCTGAGACAGAAATGTTTTCAAGACCGTGACAACCTAATTCACGAACTGACCACTTATTTTTGCAGTAAAAATCAACAGTTTTTTAAGGAAGGAATTTGGGCTTTACCATCTCGTTGGGAGAAGGTTACCGACTGTAACGGTGGATATTTTGATGAATAAAGGTGATTATTTGAAAATATTTATTTATTTATAATTTCCCCCAAAAAAACGACAGGACTTTTTGAATGACCTGGTATTAGCGTTCTATTAAATTATTCAATATTTTCATTTTGTAGCTTATTAAATAATGCAACTTTTAGGGCTAGGCAAACTTCTAAGTCTAAAAATAGCTGATTGAGAAAATATTGTATAATTTAATAAAACACTAATATTAAACATTCTCATTTATATGGCTTTTAATATAGCTCTTAATTTACATGGTAATATTTTAATAAAGGGTGTTTCTTATTGGAAATTTAATGTGGATTCTAAAAATGTTATCGTTATTTACGATTCATTGGTCACAAATCCTTAAAACACAGTTTTTCTTTAAAAAAAAAAAGCCAGTAGTTTTTAAAATAGACAAAAGATTGAGTAGCTCTGCTACATTTTCAGATAGAACGCTCATTTTTGCGCCATTGCACTACAAAAGAGGTGCAGAATAAACCCCTAAAGTTATGACATCTCAACGTGGGACACCCTGTGTAATTCTTGTATAATTGTATTTATTAGTTATTTTATAAGTTAATCAATGTGCTGCCCACCATCGGAAAGTCGGTCAAATTGCAAGGAAAATTAAAAGTTGTCCTGGGTCTACACTCTGTCAGTATGCGCTTTATTGATAGTTGATTAATTGCAGTATCTATATTTAGTTCTGTCCCGTCTTGAAATAATTGAGGAGCATGTCAGTCTTTTAAGGCCTATCCTGAGACGGCATAAACTACTAAAAAGACATATTAATAAAGAAATAAGTTTTTGGTTTGAGGAAGACGAAGATCGAAATGATAAGGTGATTTTAATTATTTTCTTACATAGGAATATGATATTTCTATTCAGGACGTTGATCTGTTACTCCGAACTAACAAATAAAGTCCAAACGGCAAGACCGACGCCATCTTAGCGTGTTTTAATAAAATACCTAACGATTGCTGTGGTTTGAAGAGCTTAGAATAGAAACTCTTTAAATTTCTCCTTCAGTGGAAGGTCACCAAAACTTCCGAAGTTTCAATAATGGCTTCGATGCATGAACAATGTCTTCTTTGCTAAATCTAACTTTTTATGGAGACTGGAATACTGTGCATTTATAGAAATTTATGCCTGTTTTAAATTAGCTGCGCGATGGTTCCCATGTGGTGGCTTCCATAGTCCGCCCTTGGCCGCATTTTTCTAAGAATTGAGGGCCGGTGCGCCCTCATCCCATAAACTATGGGGCTAAATGGTGAGGCAGATACCTACAAAAAAAAAAAAAATAAATAAATAAATAAAAGTGCTTAACATTTTATATTTCGCTTTGAGGCGGCCATTAAACTACGCTGGGGCGGATCATTTTGAAGGATTGTCAGCTATTCAATTTGCACTCACGAAAGAAGATTTTTAAAATGTCTTCAAATCTTTATCGGACCTACCGTCTTGATATAGAATATGCCCGTTAAAATTATATATATATATATATATATATATATATATATATATATATATATATATATATATATATATATATATATTATTCACGCTGTTTGATTTTCTTTCTGCCCAGTTTTCATTCTTTTTGAGTGACAATTTTTTCTGTCATCAAATCAAGCTGTTCCACTCCTTTGTTGGATTTTCCTCTGACTGAGTATCTAATCAATCAAATATTATCTTTGATTGTGTCAAAGATAATAACCTGAAATACCTGATAAGTACCTGAGATGTCTGTTTGCTTGTTTCCTGCTGCTTTTTAATTGTGCGAGTGAATGATGGCAATATAAGTCTGCAATTTTTGGAAATACATTAAGAGGTTCTGGTTAGTTTAAGAGTTTTTCAAAGTGTTTAGCAACTTCCTTGCTGTTTTCATTAATTAGTGTCAGATTGTCGTCTTCTTTTCTAAAGCAAAGTCTTTAGGATTGCTAACCCCGTTAATTTAATGTTTAATACTTTATTAAAACCTTTTTTATTGTTATTTAGGAAGCCTTTCTCATATCTATATACATAAAAATCACGTGTCTGTCTGTTTATCTGTTTGTTCCTTATAAAAATCCAAACCGTTCTACCGAATTTGACCAAACTTGGCACACAGGTAGGTCTTGATCCGGGGAGTGTCATAGGCTAGGTCACCATCGTCTAGGACTCACATGCTTTATTAGATTTTAATATTCCTTAGTTGCTTTATGATTTTTTTTTATTTTCCACATGCAGAAAATAGGTGTAGCATGGTTCGCCGGGAAATAGCTATATAATATATAGTAGGTTTAGCATGGCAAACTGGGTTAGAGCTAGTATATTATAAAAAATCAATCAATATGCAAGACCATAATACAACCGATCTGGACTTTCGGTATTGAATTGCGGGGAGCAGCGAAACCATCATATACAACAAGAAGTCCTCCGCAAACTCTTTGATACTTTTTGTGTTTTCAATAAAACTATCCATCGAGACCCACAAATCCGTTCCCTACCTAAACCTAAAATTCCGTTTCCCAACATTCCATACCAAACTCTCTGTTCATCCGAATCCTCTTGGTAGTTTTCTCTCTTCTGATACAATTTCTCAAGGTTCTCCACGTCGCCTCCAAAGACACTGGCCCAGAGACCATCTTATATCATTCCCTTCATGAATATTGTTTTTTATGTATAAGATGTCTTTGAATTGTGAATAGATATAGAAATTTAAAAATAGTTTAACTTTGTTACTTATTTTATATTTATTACTAGTTTTAATAAATAGGGAATTCAACGATGCCTGTCTTCGACCCTCCTATATATCCAGAGTTATCGTTCAATAATGTACTATTTACTTGTTGTACTCACTACAAGCCGTAAACTTCATTAAACATTTTTTAAAACAAAATGTTATATAAACATAACACATACATCTGTACCCCGGAGGTAAAAGACACCATGTCCATTTTTTTATTGAATTGACTTCACATGTTCTTAATTTGGATTTTTCGATCCATAAAATGGTGTAGGGCCCTATGTCCTGTTCTCATAAATAACGTAGTTAAGACAGTGATAAATAAAATCATGTCCGTTTTCATTAGAGGTAAAAGACACCAAGTTCAGGAATGGGTTTTGTTTGACAATGATCAATACTTCCAATTAACTATCAAAGCCAATAACAATGTGAAATATTTTATTTAAACTGTTTCTATAAGTAACGAAGAAAGAAATTTTAATAGTTCAAGGTTATGCAAATTTGGCTCTCCTGAACATTGACAAATATATGACATGGTGTCCTTTATCTCCAGGGTACAGATATATATGACATGGTGTCTTTTACCTGTAGAGTACAGATATATACTTGCTTATTTTTATATCCGCTACACAGCTGTGGAAGGAATCGCTAAAGTTGTCCTGTGCTGCGCGATGGTCTGCGCAGTAGGCTAGTATAACCTATTCCTACACAAGCGGCAACATACTGCCAAAGGTTTGCCTTTCACGCCTTCTAAGGTATGCGCGGCGCGGCTTCTACTGATTGCTTATCGTTCCATCTTTAATATTGCTCCTTTTGTTGTGTATTATTAGCGAGCTATTTAGGGTGTTGGTTTGTTTTCATTGTGGGGCTAGTGTTAATTTTCTATCTGAATTTATTGTCCTTTTTCTCAGAATATGGCCAAGCTCGTGGGGTTCAGATCCTCCTGGGGAAGGGTCCAGCTCGCAGGAACTGCTTCATTTAGGGTGTTTTAATAAGATGCTTATACAATTTTTTTTTTAAAGCTTAGAATAAAAAGATGCAACAAGAAGTCATAGAATGGTTGGGATTCAGGTAAAACGTCAGGTAAAAAAATAGTATTAAAAAAAAACATTCTTCTCATTTATTTACCTTGTTTTACTGAAAACAGACACAAAGTTAACACTCATTTCTCCGAAAGAGATCGCTCTATCAAAAATTGCATACGAATCTTTTTTGTAGGAAATTTAGTATACCGCGATTTCCGAACCGTTTTGAGATATTTAAGAAAAATAATAAAAAAATCTCAAAACAGCTCATGTCTATTAATAATTCGTTTTAGCACATTTCCCTACCTCCATAGGGAGAACCCGCTTATGAGGTTGACTTCCCTACGCAATCCAGAAGTGCCGACTAGAAACTTTCTCGTTTCAGACCCCATAGATCACGAAAATATAGGTGGTTGAATTTGTATATATATATATATATATATATATATATATATATATATATATGTGTGTGTGTGTATGTGTGTGTGTGTGTGTGTGTGTGTGTATTTATATATATGGTTGTCTGTTACTCTCTGGCAAGCTCAAAAATGGTCCGATGTTTATGAAATTTGGTACAAACATCTGTCCTCTAATTTGAAAGGTCGTTAACCAGCAGAATCCACCCACTGGAAGGAGGTGTTTGGGACGAAATGCGCGCCAAAAAAATCGTAACGCTTACGTTTTTGAGTTCATATGCTTGCAGGTACTTGTTTTATAGGGTTTCTTAACATACGAAAACGAATGAAACCATTTTTAAGGCGATATCTGTAACAGTTTTTGAGAAAAGTGGAACACATATTTTTGCAAGTCATTATTTTTTTGTGGGTACTTAGAATTGCGGGATTCATTTGAAATATTTTCTGCATCTTGGAAATTCATCTCAACTAAGATGTTTAAGTTTTGGTTATATTTAGAGTTAGGGAAGTATGCGAAAAACGTTTTTTTATTAATAGACATGAAAAGTTTTCGGATCTTCGAACATTTTTCGTATATATCTCGAAAACGGTTCGGAAATCGCGGTAAGTGGAAGGTAATCATTCGAACGCTTGCTAAAGTCTCTACAAAAAAAGTCCTGAAGCAATATTCGGTGGGGCAATGTTGATCAGAGATATAACCGCTTAGAACTTAAAAAGTGGTGGTTTTGTTCTTTTAAACCGGTTTTTGTCTTGGTTTAACTCACTTTTTAATTGGTTGTTTTTGTTTTAAATTTCATTTATCGGTATAATTAGTATATTAGTAAAATAAGCCAAGAAACTGTGAAAGGTATTGGTAATAAGTTTGGAGTGGCTGTGGTAATCATGATGGCCGTGGCTAATCATGATGGCGTATACATAGGTTTGTTTTGAATCCTCCTATCTATATAACCTTCCTCATAGCCTACAACTGAAGATATCGTTATTTCTTAATTTATAGAAAGATTTAACACACGAGAGAATGGAATTTTATTTGCCATGGAGCACATATTTACAGTTGATTATAACAGTAAAATGAATTTGCTAGTAAAACAAGAAACATAAAATGAAAACGAATGTTTGGTTGTTTAGAATAGAGCCTTCTCAGCAGTAGTCGAAGAGCAAGTACGTTTTCAGTACATAATTGTATTCACTTATACAGCCTTCCTCAAGAATGAGGATTAAGAATTATCCGCTTTTCTGTAAGTTGGCTAGTGTCAGTTTCCTGTGATTTGTGATGCTAATCTATTCCATTTCTTCGAGATGTACGGAACCGCGCTAAGATGACGCAGTTCCTGCGAGTCGGACTTTTTCTCTTACTTCCTCAACAGCAAATGTAACCAAACTGTTTATATCTGAAAATGTGTAAATTTTTAGATGAATGTCAAAAGTCATGGAAATTGAATGAACGAACTCAATTCGCCATTTTGGAGTAATAAAGCAGATATTCTAGAAGATATTACCGCAAAAGTGGTTTTATTCGATCCTTTGCGTCAAATTACCTAAAGAAAAGTTACCTTGATGCGTGTTAACGCATAATCTTAAGACCTGCGATTTTTTCTTGCGAATTCACCCAAAACCAGTGTCCTAAAGAGTATATTCATCTGGTTATCGTATAAGTAAGTGATTTTAGACAAATTATTTTTTTGACAAATTTCACAAAAATCTGATTATTTTTTCCGAAGGTACAGTGCAAACAGACAAATACATTATTATGAAACTTTGACATCCCTCGTTAGAGATACCGTGATCCAATAATCATAAGCGGGCTTTCCTTCCGTACATTACATTTCATATGTTTCCTCTTAAATCGCCGTATGAGTTTCAGGAATGTTGGTTTATCTTTTATGTTCATCGGTATCGTCATTATTAAGTCCAACTACGCATCACTTCATACGCTCACAACTCTGAAATGCGCACTAATTCCGCTTTAGACTATTTCCTTTATCCTCATAGAGAGGAAAAAGACAAACAAGATTGACCCATGACGTGTATTTCATATTTGTTTGGACAAATTATATGTAACTGGTAAATTCATATTTTTTAGACAAAATATTTGTTGTTATTAGACAATGCTTTTAATTAGTTTATAACAAATCTGGTTGTAACACTGATGTCCTATAGTTCGTCAGTTTTCTCCCCCTTCGTAATGGGTAGTTTATGCGAGCTATTAATTCTTGTCGTTCTCACTTAGTTGGCTTAGTGACAAGTGGCAAGTACTAGATTACACATTGATGTGAAAGCAGCCCCATCTGTAGCAAGAACTCCGTTCAGGTATGGAGCATGACGCCGCACAGTGCCAGGAGGGACTGACTTATAGCGTTTGACTTATAGAAATCTTGGCCCCACCCCCATTTATCTTCCCAAATAATTATTCTAGCGAATTAGTAGTTGTCTCATTCGATTCAGCGCAAAACAATACTTCGAAAAGGACACCGAAATCAGAAAGTTTCAAGCACCTACAAGTTTTTTTCCCAAAGTCAGGCTTTTGGCACCATTTTGTACAGTTGTGTGTTTTCAAACATTACTCAAACGTTGTTCTATCGAGAATTATAAGAAAACTGGAAGAAGAATGGGAAAAATGAAAGCGGTTGTATGCCAGACAGTGGTTTACACGAAGAGACTATTGGCAATTCATCACAATTGTTAACACAGCTGGCAACCGAAGATCAAAAGGAGAACAAATGTTTTAAAGACATCTGATAAATTTAACTTTTCATTAAAGAATGCTACCCCCGAAATACATAGAGCTGATACTAATATCGGAGTAGTAATATCCGCAAAAATAAAATTAGACGTAACAAGGCAAACTGGTTTGTCACTAAACACTTATTGGGCTGTCAACACGAGGTGGCAAGTGGCAAATGCGTAGTAGAACTTTGGTGGGGGTGTTTACTTGTCGCTTAGTAAATAAAACCATTTCCTATTCAGCTGCACTTGCCACGTTTACTAATACTTGTCACTAAGCAACTTGTTTACACGTAGGTAGAAGGGCTTACACTAGGACTTATACATGTCTATCATCTGGACGTCATTCATTTCCTTGTATTTTTAGTGCGTTTCCTTTCTCCTTCCTTAAGGAGGAAACTCGCTAATGACATCGACATAATGTCTACGTTTTAGGTTTACATACATATAAGTATGAGAGTATTTGATAAAGTCATTTTGTCCGTGCTTCAAATGGGATACTCTGCTTCTGTGGGTTTTAAAGATTGAAACCTATTAAATGGGGTTTGTGGTCTTTAAAAGCCCAAAGAAAGTATGTTATATTTATGTCTTGGACTTCTAACAACAAACAGGTATGATTTATTTTTACTTTCTTTGTCGCGTGGAGGAAGAGGAGTCAGGAAAAAACCTTTACCCCCACTCGTGCGCCCTGTGGGTATCTCCTCTATATTTGTCACTCGTCCGTCTAACTACTGGATATATTTCTGGGTTATGCGTTTAAAAGGAGGAAACTCTCTTATCAAGTCGACACTATGAAGCTATCCGAAGTACTCAATAAGAAATGTCGAGCCAACGGCCATAGCCACGTTGAATACACCGGTTCCCCTAGATCACCGAAGTTGAGCAACGTCGGGCGTGGTTAGTACCTGAATGGGTGACCGACCATGTGCTGTTGGCATTAGAAAAGGGTGGCAACCTGTAGATAGCCCGGCGCTAATGACCAAGTTGTAGATGCGCCGTAAAAAAAAAAAAAAAAAAAAAAAAAAAAAAAAAAGTCGACTTTTCAAAACCTAGGGGTCACTAAAATACCAGTCTTTCAAGTTAGCTTATGATAAATGCCAGGAGTAGACTTTTAATTCCTTCGCCAGTAGTTGAGTTTAAATATTTATTGGTCTTATTGTTCAGTTTTCTATTCAAATATATATGTGAATAATTGGGCTATTTATAACATAATTTAGTACATATTATAAACTGGTTACTCTGTGCTAACCAACTTGTAATATAAGTGTTCTAAGTTGGTAGATTTAAGAAATGTTATATCCCTAACTGAAAACCAAAATAAATTGAATATAATTTTATGATACATCTTATCATTTTATACATTTTGGAGAAAATTTAAAAGAAAAAAAAAATGTTTAGAAAAGGTGATCCCAAAGAAAAGAGACAATCCCAACGTCTAGAAGGTGAACTTTACAAACAGATTTTGCGTTACAGAAGTGCATTTTATTTTAATTTTTGTTAGCACTTTCCTCCGAAGGAAAGTAGCAATTGAGATTGCACTCATGACGGAATTTTTGAAAAATCCTACCTAAATCTTTATCGATCCTACCTAGTAGACACCGAAAATGACCCCAGTTAAAATTTATATATATATATACGTGTACATATATATATATATATATATATATATATATATATATGTATATATATATATATATATATATATGTATATATATATATATATATATATATATATATATATATATATATATATATTTACATATGTGTTCGTTAACACGATACAGGCCAGAGTTTTTGTTTTTTCGCCACGAAACTTGGAATGTAGTATTCTTCCATCAAACGATTGAACGAGTTCGTTAACCAACAAAATCGGTCCATGTGGAGGGGGGAGGGGGTTTACTCCGAAGCCAAAGTAGTTATTTGCCAATACCGGCCATAATATTTGTTATATTTTAACGAAACTCGATATTCGTTATGGTCAACTGAAGAGATTTTTTTAAAAATAAAAATAAACTAAATCGGTTGACTAGAAGGGGGGGTTTACTCTGGACAGAAATTACTAATTTCCTTATACCGGTCGTAATTTCTGTTGTATTGTTACGAAACTCTGTATACATCCTGGGTATCTAATAAGAAAGAAGTGATACGAAAATGAACTAAATCGGTCTATCCAAAGGGGGGGGGGTGTTCCTTTGTACTATGTTTGAATTTAATTCTTCCGCCAAACGTAGGTTCGCGAAACGCATCAAGATCAATAGATCAAAATGTGAAGCTTTGTGTATTTAATACGTAGTGTAGTACCCCGCATACACAAAACTCTGGAAGGAAATTAATTACAAAATTAATAATTGAAACAGCTGCTCATAAAAAGTGCAAAAGAGTAGAACAATTTATGTTTTTATTTTATTTATTTATACTATAGGATATTTTAAGCAAATTATTCAGGAATGCACTCGACGCTACCCATTTCTGAGGAAAGTGCTTTGTTATGCAGCTCCTGCGTGACGGACTTTTTTATAGATTATTTCAAGTCGTCCTGTAGTGAGTAACTATTATTATATATATAATTATTCAAACTGCTTGCTAAGATTCTGCACCCATGTTTGCAAAGTATCAGGAAAACTGCAAAGAATTCACATAATTTTAAATCGATGTTTGTAGAGATAGAAACGGTGTATCAGGATACTGTGTGAGGTTTTTATCACTCTGCCTTACGTTTCTCTTATCAGTGACAGTTGTAAATCATACAGGTTTTGTTAATGACAGGTGTCATGGGGAAGAACGTATTTCTGACGTCATTACACCTATAATAACAATTTTCTTTCAAAGCGTGGTTTATAAAATATTTTATATGCTTTTCTAACGAAATCTTGTAAAACATTGTGATTTCCTTTGTTTTTATAACACATGTTCCTTATTAATTGGGCATCATGTCTACCTAGTTTCGTTTTAGGTTCTGGAGTAACTCCCTCTACCTAATGCGTCGATTTAGTTTTATTTTACAACACAATTTTCTCCTTAGACACTCATGACGTATACCGAGTTTTGTGGTAAAAAAAAAAAAAAATTACGGGCGTTTATACCCATTATTAATTTGGGTCCGAAGTAATCCGTCTTCCCAATTTACCGATTTTTCTAGTTGAACTATGGCCATTTATAGTCAAAAAAATAAATATCTATTTACGCATTCTCACATGTGTAATTTTCGGTATCGGCATGGGCAGAATTGATAACGATTCCAAGATATATTTCAATCATTCTTTTATGAGTGCAACCACAATTGTCCTTAGGACAGTGCTAACAGGTATTTTAATAACAGACATGAATTTTGGACCTCTTTTAAATTTTATTTAACATCAAGAAAAATGTGACACGGTTGCCACATGGTGACGGAGTGGGTTATCTCTCTTATAATCGTTACTTTTCTTTATATTAGTGCCATTTTTGACAAATAAATGTTGCTTTTCCTGCAGTTGGTATACACATTTATGAAAATCGATATAATATGACTGGGATCAAGCATTCAGAAGTTACCCTAAACACCAATTCCCGTGTGGAGGTTTAAAGAAAAACTTTTATACTTTCATTTTTAAAAATTCTACTCTCGATCCAAAAATTGATAAAACATAATTGAAGACCTTGCAGCAGTAAGGTGGTACCTACTTCTTTCATATTTTTGGAAAATTAAGAAAATGTTTCTTGATATGTTGTTCATTCTCTTTTCTTATCATAACATAGGCACCTACGTATGAAGCCATAGAACCCTATCCTAGCTTTAAGCACTTTCCTCCGAAGGAAAGTAGCTATTGAGGTTGGACTCATGACGGAATTTTTGAAAAATTTCTTCAAATCTTTATCGATCCTACCTAGTAGACACCGAAAATGACCCCCGTTAAAATTTATATATATCTATATATATATATATATATATATATATATATATATATATATACATATATATATATACGTGTCTGTTAACACGATAGCGGCCAGAGTTTTTGTTTTTTCGTCACGAAACTTGGTATATAGCATTCAATTAGCAAACGATTGAACGAGTTCGTTAACCACCAAAGTCGGTCCACCGGAAGGGGGGGTTTACCCCGAACCCTAAAACACTTATTTGACTATGTCAGCCGTAATATTTGTTATATTTCAACGAAACTTGGTATTCGTAGTGTTAATATAGAGAGAAAAGTGAGATATAAAAATGAACTAAATCGGTTCATTAGAAGGGGGGGTTTACTCCGGACCCACAATACCAATTCGCCACTACCAGCCGTGATTTTTGGTATATTTCGACGAAACTCGGCATTCGTAGTGCTAATCCACAGGTAAATATGTGTTGTAAAAATAAACGAAATCGGTTCATTAGGAGGGGGGGGGGTTTACTCCGGACCCACAATACCAATTCGCCACTACCAGCCGTGATTTTTGGTATGTTTCGACGAAACTCGGTATTCGTAGTGGTAATCTACAGGTAAATATGTGTTGTAAAAAGAAACTAAATCGGTTCATTAGAAGGGGGGGTTTACTCCGGACCCAAATTCCTAATATACTCATACCGGTCGTAATTTCTGCTGTATTGTAACGAAACGCTGTATACGTCGTGGGTAACTCATGAGAAAGAAGTGTTGTAAAAATGAGCTGAATCGGTCAATCGGAAAGCGGGGGTTTAATTTGTAATATATTTGAATAGAAAAGCCGGCAGACGTAGGTTCACAAAGCCGCCGCAAGGAGCGCTTTCTACCACTAGAGTGACTGTATCCTGTTCCTGCGTTAGATCAAAATACAATAATATGAGGATTTTTGTATTTATTACGTAGTGTAGTAGGTACCATGTGTAAACATCAACTCTGGATGCAAATTAATAATTGATCAGTTACTCATTACAAAATGAGAACTATTCACGTTTTTATTTTATTTATGTAGGATATTTTAAGCAAATTGTTCTGGAAAGCAGTCTACACTACCCAAATTCTGAGGAAAGTGCTTAGTTATGCAGCTCCTGCGTGACGGACTTTTTTAGAGTGGTAGTGTCAGGTTTAGTGGTTTGGAGATGCCTCCTTCTTGAGCCACGTTCTATGAAAAACCCAAAATTGACGAATTTTTCAACTAAAATGAACAAAATTTGCTTTTATTCATATTTTTAATTTAGGAAGCTTATATGAAAATACAAACAAAGAATGTAAAATACAAAAAATAAATAGAAATCAATTAATGAAAAATTCGAACGTATTCTGGTTCTCTTTCTGTCAAATAATCATGTGCACTAGGTAATAATTCAGCAGCAGTTGATAAGGTGCTCAAATTTTTAAAAATAACTGGACTTAATCGTCTCATATAATAACTGTGATTGTTCAGGTACATGTGTTTATTTAGTTCAAATCCTTGAATGATAGGTATATATAAGTTCCAGTTATTTATTTTATCATTCTAGGTGTCTTTTTATCTCTATTTATTTGTTTTACTTTTCTACCTATTTATCTATCCTTAGTTTTTTTTTTTTTTTTTTTTTTTTTTTTTTTTTTTTTTTTTTTTTTTTTTTTTTTCGGAGAACCAACTGTTTTCTCCTTGTGATACATTTGTTACCTCTTAACTCATTTCTGTGATATTTTGTGTTACCTTAGGTTTTTTTTTTTTTTTCTTTTTTTTTTTTTTTAGCTATTAAGACTTAGTTAGTGTATATTTTTAATTTTAGATTCATTTATTTCCTGTTAACTTAGTTTTAGATTAATAAAGAAATAATATGAATGTTCAGGTAAAGAGACTAAAAGTGCCGGAGAAAGGTGAAAAAAAAAAAAAAAAAAAAAAAAAAAAAAAAAAAAAAAAAAAAAACTAAAAATAGAAAAGACAAATGGCTAAAAAAATAGAATAAAGGGGAAAAAATTAGGAAATAAAAGAGTACCAGTTGTAGAATAAAAAAAAAAAAAAAAAAAAAAAAAAAAAAAAAAAAAAAAAAAAACTCGTGAGCATGCGGTGAGTAATTTGTGTAGCTATCTGCACGGTAGGGCGATGACGACCGTGGGGTTCTTTCGCCCAAAAATGTCACAACCAAAACAACAAATAATCATGTAGCTGAAGAAGCCACACATTTTAATGCTTTGAAGAACGGCATTTCATTTTCTCCAACTTTGTGTGCGAAGCTCATTACGACATAGCATTTCTTAGTTTTTAAGATTAGGGGTTGGCTGTACGCAGATGGAAAGTCAATAGTGGACCTCACACAGCGGTTTATTTGCTGTGATCCCAGTATTGAAGTCACCAGAGCTGCTTCCTTATTGTAAAAGATAGGGATAATTTGTAATCCGTGATAATGTTCTAACCTGGAAATCCCTAAAAATGGAGCTGCCTCCTCATTTCTGCAAGCCCGTAAATTGAGAAAATTTGCTAAGGAATGAAACAGGTGTAGGGAGTTAATGGTTACATGATATTGCTATTATAGGGTTCTAAATCATGAAAGCAAACCTTGTCCTAGATCGGGCGTAAGGTCAGGCCCCGGATTCCCTCAGCTACCTGTCATAGATTTATAACAGCCATATCGAACAGTCAAGCTTATCATAGCATTGCTATTTGTGGACATCCAGGACTAATGCAAAATATGCGAATAATATGTATGGATATATATACATATTCAACTAACCTTCTTTGGAAGATTGGTGATTCGACTTTCGTGACTTTCGTTTTCAACTACTTCATTTATTGTATAAGTCCGGCATGTTCCGTGCCTTTTTCTCACCTCTGAATAGAGGCAGGCGTAGAGTACATAATATCGAGAGCACTCACTAACAAGAAGTGGCCCAGAAGAGGTGCAAAAAAAAAAAAGACACGAACCATGTCGGGTGTATAGGTTCCTATTTACCGAAACGAAGGTGCCAATGAATTGAAATGATCCTTTAGATGAAATTCCTTTTGAAATATACTCCTTAGATGAAATTCTAGGCAATCATCCTAACCAAGTAGAGCGGATTTTCAACTTTTTAAATGCCTCGAAGTTAATTGACAAAATTTAATTCAACCTTATATCAAACTTCAATACAAAGTTTAGTTACACCTTAAATTAAAAATTCCATTGTAAGCATGGCTAAATGACACTGATATGCATATTTACGTATATGGATGAATGTGTGTATATGAGTATGTGTGTGCATGTATGTAAGTATGTACCAATATGTATAATCACGAAACAATAATTACCAATCAAAGGAATGGCGTTAATGACCTTAAAGGGTTGACATGCCATTAAAAAAACCCCCCCAAAAAAGAATTGAAACATATTTAGTAACATTTTGGGCCATATTATATAGCGAGAGAAAGCGAAAGAGAGGGAGTCCCAGATAAGCGCTGTGCTAATATGAAAATGTCCGACTCTCAGACACTGCATCATGTGAGTGCAATTCGAGATAATGCTTTTTATCTCAAGTGATTTAGAAGAAATAGAAAAGAAAGTTTTAATATTTCACATTCAATGAAAAATCAAGTCTTCAAATTCTGCCAGCATCGTTTCCTCCGACTGAGAAATTTATTGAAATTTAGAGCCTTCTGCTAAAATTCAGG
Organism: Gonocerus acuteangulatus; assembly: GCA_946811695.1. NCBI lineage: Eukaryota > Metazoa > Arthropoda > Insecta > Hemiptera > Coreidae > Gonocerus > Gonocerus acuteangulatus. The sequence continues at coordinate 59,005,019 of OX328130.1, forward strand.
AACATACATATGCTTTAGGTCCACCCGACAAAACTATGTAATGTACTGTTGAACATACAGTCTTCTTTCTCGTACATGGCCACCGCGCATCCGCGAACACCAGAGGCTACTTTTTTGTAACGCTTCTTCTTTTTTTAGTTTAGTCATCCCTAAAGCATATTTACAGTGGGTTAAAAAATTATTCATACACTTAATTTATTGGGCATAATTATTTTTGTTAATTTTTTTAACGCTAAATAGCAACAGATTGTTATAATAGACTGAATTTGACATTAATTTTATAAAGCGCTGAAAGGTAATACCTCATAAAATTAGGTTAGCATCAACATTTGAAAATTTTATAAGCAAAAAAAATTCATACACCTAATAAAAGAAAGAAAAAAGATTTTACTAAAACATATTCTGTACTTAACCCCCTTCCCCTCCCTCACTAGGATACCCTTTCTGATTTACGACAGCCTGAGGTCTCCTGGGCATTGTTTCTATGAGTTCGTTATTCTCCTGACAGTCGATTTCTGCCCAAGCTCTTTGAAGGTTATAAATTAACTCATACTATGAAGAACATGAACATTTTAAAATTTTTGACTTCAATAATGCCCATAAATGTTCTAAGGTGTTATGATTTGGTGCTGGAGGTGGTGTTCGCAGCATTTGGCAAACATTGTACAATAGCCATTCGTCTATTCTGTAGAATGTAACAAAAAAAGACTACAGACCTCTGAATGTGTACACATAAACCTAAACAAAATATAAACTATAAAACTGACAAACAAGGCATTTCTACGCTAATATTTTTCAAAAACTCTCCCGACCTCCCACCTAGTATTTTCCCATGCCCCTTGTTGTATCCTTCCATTAACACCTTACTCTTCTTTCCTGTCATAAAATGTCATAAACAGGCCTTTGATCCTTACCGACCTTGTTTTCAGTTTCATTTACCCTAGTAGATTCCTTTTTCTTAGACACTTCCACAATGGTTACTTAACTGTCAACATTGGTCTTCCTCTGCCTCTAGGCATTTCCATAGGTATGTAGTTTCTTGTTTCTTTGTTATAATTAATTAATGTTACTATTAGCACCATTTTACTTATATAAACTTCAATATAATAGCCTTTTTTCTTCTTTTCTTGTTATGTTTCTTTTGATTTTCATTCTACTCATTCTAAGAATTTAAGACCAAATTGTTCTTTTATAATAAGTTAAGTGTATTTATAGTTCTGTTACTTATCTCGATTATAAACTTCTTTCTGCATTAATTTCTGTTTTTCTTGTCATTTTAGCTGACGAAGGCTACCAATGAGTAGCCGAAACGTCCTAAATATAGATTTTTTTAACAAAAATCGTATTAAGGTTTCTTTAGCCGAATCCCAACCATTCCATCTTTACTTATCACCTCGACGGCTAACTATCTAATCATCATGAAACAATTTTAGAGTTATCATTACGCCTGTTTTAAGTGTATGAATAATTTGTTTGCATAAAGAATTGTCTAGTTTTGTTATTAATAGAATTGAGTATTTTTCTATTTTTTTCTTGTGCATCAAAATAATGTGAAATGTTATTTGTTATTATTATCTGTAGTTATTTTCGGTTAAAAAAATAATATAAAATATTTTTGACTAATAAATTAAGTGTATGAATAATTTTTCGACCCACTGTATGCTAATAGTTATTTTTTTGTGTTCATAATATCGTTCCTTGAGAACTAGAGGAAGTTCACAAACAGAATGAGATCGTGGGTTTTCGACCTAAAATTGGCCCTCCCGCATTCTCATAGGATTATTTTAAGTAAAGATGGAATGGTTGGGATTCGGCTAAATAAACCTCAATATGATTTTGTTTTAAAAAATCTATATTTCGGACGTTTCGGCTACTCATTGGTAGCCTTCGTCAGCTAAAATGACAAAAAAAAAGAAATTAATACAAAAACAAAAAAAAAAATTATGATTGTGATAGGTAACAGAGCTATAGATACAATTAACTTATAAAAGAACATATCGTCTTAAATTCTTAGAATGAAAAAGTGAATAGGTACAATAATTGATTTTAATAGTAATTAGTAACGTTAATTGATTTTACAAAGAAATAAGAAGCTACATACCAATGACAAATATAGTAGCTAATAGTAACATTAATTAATTTTACAAAGAAATAAGATACTACATACTAATAGAAATGCCGAGCGGCAGAGGAAGACCAAGGTTGGCAATTAAGTAACCATTGTAGAGTGTCTAAGGAGAAAAAGAAATCTACTGGGGTATAAGTAAGTGGAAACAGCAGGTGGTGGGGGAAATGTTGGTAAGGATCAAAAAGCATGTTTATGACATGTCGGTAAGGATCAAAAGGCATGTTAATGACATATTTATGACAGGAAAGGACGTTACTAATTACTCTCAATTAACGTTACTAATTACTATTAAAATCAATTATTGTACCTATTCACTTTTTCATTCTAAGAATTTAAGACGATATGTTCTTTTATAAGTTAATTGTATCTATAGCTCTGTTACCTATCACAATCATAATTTTTTTGTTTTTGTTTTTGTATTAATTTCATTTTTTTGTCATTTTAGCTGACGAAGGCTACCAATGAGTAGCCGAAACGTCCGAAATATAGATTTTTGAAAACAAAATCATATTGAGGTTTATTTAGCCGAATCCCAACCATTCCATCTTTACTTATCACCTCGACGGCTAACTATCTAATCATCATGAGGATTATTTTAGCTCCGAAATCTTGTTCCTCTTTGAAATTTCATTCAAACTGGCATTTGCAATTATCCATCTATATTATGAGTTTATAAATGTAAGTATCTAGCAAAGAAATATGTACAGTTTTTATATCGCCCCAGATATAATCGTTATCTGCAAAAACTGAGTTGGACCTATTTCTTAGCCTTGGTACTTGTATTAGGAACTAGACTGGTTATTAGCTGAGTTGGCAATCTTAGCTGTTCGAATGACAACGCCTTGTATATTTTCGGCGAGTTTAGACCAACATGTCCCCAAGTGTGACACACCGACGGCTCCGGGCGAAGAAATAACTCAAGTGGCACCTAATTAAAACAGTCTCGACGACCCAGTTGTGAGGCCAGCTGTGTCACCGTGTAACGGCAGAGCACAGTGCCCTTTAGCACTCACGCCCGAGTTTTTCATGGCGCATGTTGGGCAGAAATCGCAGATCTCGGGCGATATGATATCGTGAAATATTTTGAGTCGCACCTGTTGACATTATTTGATAACTATGTCGTAAAAAGGAGTAAAAACACCAATCACATTCGACTTGATCGGACAGTTGTGACAATGGACAAAATTTGTGCCTCGACCCGGACGTCATCAAAGTTCCAAATGTGAGAGTAATAAATAAAAAAGTCCGTCACGCAGGAGCTGCATAACTAAGCACTTTCCTCAGAATTTTCGTAGTGTAGACTACATTACTGAATAATTTGCTGTAAATAACCAACTATATAAATAAAATAAAAACGTGAATAGTTCTGCTCATTTACATTTCTTATGGGAACTGTTCAATTATTAATTTTGTAAATAATTTGCTTCCAGAGTTATGTTAATACATAATACTGTACTACTTAATAAACACACAAAAACTTCATTTTCCGTCTTTTGATCTGACGCAGGAACAGGATACAGTCCCCCTAGTGGGAGATAGCGCACCTCACGGCGGCTTTGTGAACCTACGTATGGCGGTTCACATTTCTAATGAAACAGAGTTTAAAGTAAACCCTCCTTTCCTTCCTTTGGACCGATTTACTTCATTTTTAAAACACTTCTTTCTCATGAGATACCCACGACGTATACCGCTTTTCGTTACAATACCGGAAATTACGACCGGTATGAGTATATTAGTACTTTAGGTCCGGAGTAAACCCCCCTCCGAATAACCCGAATAGTTTATTTTTACAACCTTTTTTCCCTGTTGATTACCACCATGAATACCGAGTTTCGTTGAAATGTAACAAAAATTACGACTGGTATTGGCAAATTGGTAATGTGGGTCCGGAGTAAACCCCCCTCCTAATGAACCGATTTAGTTTATTTTTACAACGTATTTGTATCATTAGATCAACATAACGAATATCGAGTTTCGTTGAAATATAACAAAAAAAGTCCGACTCGCAGGAACTGCGTCATCTTAGCGCGGTTCCATATTTTTTTTTTTTTTTTTTTTTTTTTTTTTTTTTTTTTTTTTTTTTTTTTTTTTTTTTTTACGGCACATATACATGTAGGTCATTAGCGCCGACATCCAGGGTGTAGCGAGGAATTTCACCAGCGAGCCGTGGGATGATAAAATTCCTGCCGGAGGTTGGGAATCGAACCCACCATCTCCCGCTTATGAATCCAAGGTGCTAGCCATTAGACCACGGGAGACCCCGGTTCCTGTTCATATCCCTATTCTCATTTGAAAAGCATAGAATAGAAACAGATAATATTTTCCTCGGCCTTTGTTCAAAGGGTTTTATGGCTATACCTGGGGTCAGGTCCGCAAGACCCTAGAATCCTCTTCTACCGATACTTCATTTCATATGTTTCAATGAATTGGAAAATATCAAATATTTTCACACATTCCTGTGTTCTTTTACTATAGTAATAATTCTACAGATAAAATCAATTAAAAAATAAAATAAAAAAACCAACAGCATAAAGGCAATTGAAAATATTCAAAAGACGTCAACGAATCTTTTTCTCTTGGCAAGTTATATTTCTAACAATGAATTGTTTTTCTTATTTTGCCTAATCTGTTTTATTGTAATATACATTATCCAACTATAAGCAATTAAAAAATAACAAGGAATAAAAACAGACAAAAAGAACAGTTCGAATAAGCAAAATCAATTACTTTAATGTTTTAAGCACTTATTTCTCCGATTGACATCGCCTAATCAAAACTTTCATCAGAACCTTTTTTGTAGAGCATTTAGTAAGCTTTCTAATGGTATTCTTTCGTTTACCAAGATTCTCAACCTTTTTCGAGATATTAAGGAAAATATACAAAGTTACCAAAACTTTTTAAGTCTGTTAATAAAATATTTTATTCTAACCCTTCCTTAACTCCAAACGTAACCAAAATTTCAACATATTAGTTTTGATGAAAGTAGAACATGCAGAAAATGTTTCAACTGAATCCCATGATTCTAAGTACCCAAACCAAAAACGGTTTTCAAAAAATATTTTTCCAATTATCTCGAAAACGGTTAAAGCTATCGCCTTGAAAATGGTTTCATTCGTTTTCCTAGCCCAGGAATCATATAAAACGAGTACTTAGAAGCTTATGAACTCAAAAACGTAAGCGTTACGATTTTTTTTGCGCGAATTTCGCCCCAAACGCCATCTTCCAGTAGGCGGATTTTGCTGGTTAACGAACTTGACCTTTCAAATTGGACGAAGGATTTTTGTACCAAATTTCATCAAAATCGGACCATTCGTCTTCTAGCTAGAGAGCGAACAGACAAATATATATATATATATATATATATATATATATATATATATATAAATAAATATATACATATATATATATATATATATATATATATATACAAATTTGAACCACCGTTATTTTCGGTCTCTAGGGGTTCTGGAACGCGAAATTTTCTAGTCGGCACTTCCAGTTTGTTTCATTGTATCAACCCTATAAGCGGGGTTCCTCCCTATGGGGGAGGGAGGAACCGCGCTAAAACTACGGCTGGCATGGTCAAATTAGTGTTTTGGGTCAGGGGTAAACCCCCCCCCCCCTCCCGATGGACCGATTTTGGTGGTTAACGAACTCGTTCAATCGTTTGCTAATTGAACGCTGTATACAACGTTTCGTGAAGAAAATACAAAAACGCTGGCCGCTATCGTGTTACCAGACGTATATATATATATATATATATATTTTAACCGGGTTCATTTTCGGTGTCTACTAGGTAGGATCGATAAAGATTCGAAGAAATTTTTCAAAAATTCCGTCATGAGTGCAACCTCAATAGCTACTTTCCTTTGGAGGAAAGTGCTAAAAACCAAAGCTCTGGCCGCTATCGTGTTAACAGACACATATAAATCTATATATATATCTATATATATATATATCTATATATATATATCTATATATATATATCTATATATATATATATTTATATATATATATATATATATATATATATATATATATATATATATATATAAATTTTAACGGGGGTCATTTTCGGTGTCTACTAGGTAGGATCGATAAAGATTTCATGAAGAAATTTTTCAAAAATTTCATCATGAGTGCAACCTCAATAGCTACTTTCCTTCGGAGGAAAGTGCTAAAAGGCCGTCACGCACGAGATGCATAACTAAGCACATTCTACAACAAGGTGGTTATTTTACGCTGCATTCCTGAAATATTTAACCTATGTTATAATTGTTGTTGTTCACCCCCCCCCCCCCCCCAGTAAAGAGTTTTCAACTTATTTGACCTATAAGGCCTTTATGAAAAAGAGGTTACTCGATAGGAGAGTATTTTCGGTGTTATTGTATATAATAATATAAAATTTATCAAGGCTCATATAGGAGGGTGGGTAGCCGTGGGTGTTAAGGCGTATGCACTTGACACTCCGTGCCAAGGGTCGTGGGTTCGATTCCCGCTAGGGGTGGTGGCTTTTCTTTCGAAAAAATAAAAGGCATCATCCCTATCCTGGCTATAAAAGGGTGGTAACCTATAGATAACCCGTCCTAAAATTCGTACTTAATAATAAATGTACGTTAAAATTTAAATAAATAAATAATAATAATAATATAAAAACATATGGTCAATTCCATATGACGTCCTGAAGATTGTTAAAGATCCAGCCGAGTAGGTGGTTTAATGATCCGTCCGTATCTGGATACCTTGACGTTCTGTCCTTTATCTTCTAGTGGTTTTTGAGAGGAAAGATGTTCTGAGTTTTGAGGTGAAAGATGTTCACGACCTTTGTTCTCTTCTGCTTGAGGAAAGAACAGCATTTCTGCTGATGTCGTCCTGTCCTTGGGATTAGCTTTAGTGAAGGACCTTTTCATCTGAGCAGTGTTTCTCCTCAGGAACCTCTTGTCACTATCTCTGGAAATACAAACCCGTCCTAAAATTCTTAGTTAATAATAATGGACGATAAAATTTAAATAAAGGTTCATTGACCTATAAAAACTATTGCATAAGCAAGATCGATCCATCTGATTCTGGAGTTCACTTCGTACCCTTATTACTAATTTGCCCATACTGAAGAAGAAGTCATTTGACGTTTTATTTCGAACTATCGTTTATTGAGTTTGAAGATATTGTTTATAGTTTTGTAGTCATTGTTTGTAGAGTTTGAACTATTGTTTGGCCTCGTCGTCTATTAGGCTGTGGTCAAGGAAGCCGTAATCTTTCACGGAAATGTCTCTCCTCTCCTTTTCGGGGAGGCCTGGAGTAAACATTGACATAACCGAAATCAGTTTATACAAATCCTTATTGTAATCGGAGACCACCAGCTTATCAGTACTATCCTAGGGACGTCCTGTTGGAGTGAGTCCAAAACCTCTAGGGTCTTCTTAGCTTCCGCTTTACCGCGGTTGCTCCCTCCCCCATAGGGAGGAACCCCGCTTATAAGGTTGATCTCATGACGCGATTCAGAACCCCTAGAGACCGAAAATGATGGTGGTTAAAATTTGTATATATATATATATATATATTTGTCTGTTCGCGGATTTCTGGCCTCCCTAACGGTCCGATTTTGATTAAATTTGGTACAAAAATCCGTCGTCCAATTTGAAAGGTCAAGTTCGTTAACCAGCAAAATCCGCCCACTGGAAGATGGCGTTTGGAGCGAAATTCACGCTAAAAAAAATCGTAACTCTTGCGTTTTTGAGTTCATAAGCTTGTAAGTACTCGTTTTATATTTGTAAATCGTTTGAAGAAAACACATTTCAGTCGGGTGGAATATCCAAAACACACAAATCTAGTTTAAATATTTGAAACAAACATAAATTATACAAGAAATATGCTATTCCGTTTCGTTCCTACGGGGTTCACTAGACTTAGGCTGCACCTACATTGGACCCGAGTTTCTCCCGATCCGATCCAAACCGATTTCCTTTGAACGGCCGACGTGAGCACCTATATTGGTCCCGACCCAATCCGATTCGATCTAGTCACAGCTCGTTTGTAATGAACTCGTATGAAGTGAAAATGAGTAATTAATTTAAGAAATACCACATAATAAGCATAGAAACCTTCGATTACCTTGTTGGAGGTATAAGGAAGAACTTGAGGGGCCAATCAATGATCCGGAAGTATATCAGTGCCAAAAAAATAAATCTTAGTGTAATAGTTAAAAATTAACTGTTACACTATGGTAAGAGTATTGGTATTCATATTTTAACATTATTATTTATAAGAAAGGTAGCTACAAGGTAAAAATGTTATAAATATTGGAAGGTTATAAACATAGCATGGTTATAAACATCTTTTCACGTAATAAACAAGGGAAACAATAAACAAAAATGTGAAGTGACGAAATTGTTCTAAATTTTATTAGCTTTCATTTAAAAATAAATCAATTGAAATCGGTTAAGATGTAGAGGCTTCTTTTTTTTTCTTTTTTTTTTTTCTTAGCCATAGTAACCCTATGGTAGAGCCGTTTATTTTACATAGTTAGAGCGAGTATACATTGTTAATCTTTATAACATTGATATAATAATATATACAAATATATAATAACATAAATAAATGTAGTATGAAAGAATGAAATAATCATTGATAAGAGATGAAGAGGCTGTAGACCTTTTTGAAACACAATATGTCCTTCGGCGCCATTTTGCTTCGTCGGTCGGAAATCGGTCAAGAAACAAACAGTGATAACGGTGGTCATCGGATAGGATCGGGTCGGGTCGGGACCAATGTAAGCACCTCCATTGAGATGAAAGTGTTTGCTTTTCTTCCGACAATCGGTGGCTATCGGATCGGATCGAAATGAATCGGGACCAATGTAGGTGCCCCCTTAGGGGCTATATTGCTGTATTAAGGGTTCGACGTTCGGATCAGGGGCGGATAATCCCCAGCAGTATCGATTTGACTTATTTCTAGAATACGCCTCTCTCATTGGCTTAGGATGTTACATAATAAGTTTCGTTGGGAGGATACAAAAATGTTTGGCTCCCAGCCGTACATTTATTCTTTAATTTGGAGAGGGTTTCCAGTAAATCTTCTCTCCTCCTGTACCGATTTGGTTTTAGCGCGTTTCCTCTCTCCCTCCATAGGGACACATATATCACAAAAATAACGGTGGTTCAAATATATATATATCTGTTCTCTCTCTATCTGCCCCAAAAAACAGTCCGATTTTGATAAACCTCGGTACGAAAATTCCCTTTTCTGATTTGTAAGGTCAAGTTTGTTAAACAGTAGAATCCGTCCACCGGAACTTTGTTTTTAGGCAAAATTATTGGAGCCTATGATTTATATAGCTTAAGCCCAAATGCTCATCTTTAATAACAAAAAATGATTGTTAACAATCTTTGGTTGCAGATACGGAAACGATAGTTTCGTATGATTAATTTCTGTCATTCAATTAATGTATTAAGAGAATGCTAGGGTTATTTCTTTCAAGTCTCGTATCCAGGTGGACCCTTAACGAATCTAGGCTGGATTCAGGATCGAAAATTATTCCTAGATGCCTGTAAAATAATGGTTTAATAATAAAATGTATAAACAAATTACGCTCCTGTTTTCCACCTTGAGTAACCGTTCATCGTGCGAGTTCATTTGAAAGTACGAACACTCATTTTCGATCCTTAGATCGACTCAGTTATTAACACAGACTAAACGTCTCCGGAAGTTCTGAAAAGTCCTCAATTAATATCACTACCCTCTGACGGATTTATCGCAATCTCTCAGGTCATAAAGTCCTCAGGTAACACCGTTTCTGAACTATTAAACAATCGTATTACATAACCCGAAGTTAATAAATTTCACGTTGCTCGCGAGTAAAAATATTGATGTACTATTGCACATTTTTGGTGATTGGCTGTTCACGATTGGAAAATAATACAAGGAGTATCGTTTTCATTGCTCAATGTTCCGCTGCTTGCTGTCTGATTGGGACCCATATCCTCAGAAATCAAGGACCACTCCTTCAATACTCCATTCTGCTATTAACTACACAATGGGCATCCGTGAATCTCTCTCTCTCTCTCTCTCTCTCTCTCTCTCTCTCTCTCTCTCTCTCTCTCTCGCTCGCTCGCACAAGCACACACTCAAACACATTATTGTTTGGCATAATCGTTTTTTTTTTGCGTTAATAACCTTCCTTCTTAAAACGTTTTCACTTCCTGTGGATTTTTCATTTCTGACCCTCAATAACATCATACTGACTTGAATCTCATTTCACACGCCTCACATACGTCGAAACCGATTTGACGGAGTAAATCAATAACATAACAATTGGAACAAAACTTATTGCCAAAGGAAATAATGAAGAAACCTTATTCCAGGAACTTTCCAAACAACTTGTTATTCACAACAGGCGCTACAGTGACACCAAAACACCTTAGCAATATTCGGTCTGCTAGACGAATGTTGTAAAATCCGTTCTTAGGAATGCGAACTCGCTTAAATAGACACGACGACAAACATAGGAAAGTTAACAAGATAGCATGAATCATAAAGCAGAAATAGGCTAGGGGGGCTATAGCAAATACAGGTTAGATAGTAAAAACAATAGACAATACAAGCATAATATTGGAACAAGCTAATGTAGTTAGTCATGCAAGGAAAAATGAGAGTTAAGAAGAAGTAAGCTAAAAGGTCATGTTGCAGAGCAAAATTTGTCTTAAATAAAAATAATGTATTTAAAATAAATTATTTGAAATATTATTTAAAAGAATTATTTGAAATAAACTTATTTCAAAGTACATTTATTTGAAATATAGCAAAATAAATGTATTATTTTATTTCAAAAGTATCGAGTATTCCCCGTGGAAAAATACCTATAGAAAGTTTACCTGGAAACCTATTAACGCTTAATCCTAAGCTATACCATATTTTAAAATTTTTTTCATGAAATGCACATGAAAATATCCCAACACTTCAGACCTCTTCAATTTACTTTACGGAATTTCCCGTCTCTACTCCTGGCTTGTAGGAGGACAGAGGAACGTTAGCTATTTTTGGTTGCGTGCTTGAAGTCACAGCTCCTGCATGACAAGTAGGGCGGTGACGCAGCAGGCCGAGTGGAATAACGCTCACCATGGGCTGGCATGTGAAGAATAAACTAGAAATACTAGACCCTTAGACAAAGGAAATACTGGAGCCTTTAGATTTCATTTGAGCTGACAACTCGCCGTGGTAAAAATTAGGGGACATGAGAAATATTGGACGCCTAAAATAAAAATGAGACCGAATAATGACAAATGTAGCAGTAACTATTAGAATAAAACGATAAGAAACTAACAAAGACAATTTTGTCCCTACATAGAAAGGCTATGAGGGAGACTGTTACGCTTTACACAGGTCAAAGATGAACAAACATCTACACAACATGGGCCTGCTACAACCTCCCTATGCAGGATGTGTGGGATAGAGGAGGAAACACCTGTACAAATAATTTGTGATTGTACAAATTTTATTTGTTCGCAAGAAGGCGTTTCATGTACTTCGGCAGTGCGAAAATAACGGACACGGGAAGAGATTCTGAGTTTACACCTCGGAAGGTCAGAGGGTTCGTCAAGGATGCAGGGCTTATAAGTAACCCAGCAGGTTATCAGGGGCACAATAGATCTTCTAGGTCAAGTTGCTTTTTCCTTGGGGGCGTGATTCTATCTATCTAACAAATTGATTGGCCGACAAATAGGCATAACATTTAAAAAGTGGCTGCTTAAACCCGTCTAGAAAAGATTTGATAGCAAGTGGATGTAGAAAAAAGTTATGTCAGCCAATATCCATTGGACATGTAGTTTGCAATAATAGTGTCGTTCTGCCGTATAAGTGCTGCAGGTAATTTGGGAAAATAGTGTGTACATTAAATCTATTTTTCACAAATTGGGTTATATTAATACGTAACACATATGGTTTCCGTGTGCGATACATCATTGGTAGTGCCTAAAACCACCATTAAAAATATACACTCAAGAAGATATTCGCCTTAAATGAATTAATCATATAGGTCATTGATTTAATTACATTATATGAGATACTTCATTAATACTATCTGCCGTTTATGACAATAACATTGTCCTGCTTCAGATAAATATGGCGCTTTTGCGTCCGAATCTTTGGCTTTGTTGGATGCATTAACTTACCAAGCTGTGATATGAAGCAGGGTAACATACAACATGTAAAATGGGAGAAACTAGTTTCAAAACCTAGAATTACAAAAACATTGTCCATACATCAAACAACTGATGCTATTCCACATCTTAGATAATCCTCCGTTTGAGAACACACAAGTTAATACAAAGTTTTATTGTTTTCTTGAGACGAGAATAATGTCAATCCACGAAGGTCGCAATTACATTAATAATATGTATGTATGTATAACTACATTATTATCAGTTCATTCCAAGAATCCAAGAAGCAAGTCTTGAGAGCCGAGTCAATGGCCCGTGAGGAGCCTACAATTGCCCTTGTTAACCTTTCTCCATTAGCAATAACCTACCCACATCCTTCACTGACTCTATTATCTTCACTGCTAACTTGATTCAATTCTAGAATACAATTAGTATTTAAATCGTTTTTACCTTGTTTTTATTTACTTACTTCTTTTATTTTAAATTTTCAACATAATATACAAATTTTCATCACAGTATATTCCACGAACATTTACTTTTTTAAGAACAGAAGAGAGGTAGATACAAATTTTATTCGGGATTAGGGACTTATCAGTGACAAGTAGCGTTCAGTACGGTGCGCCTAGTAGTGAACACAACCGTTTATCTTGTCACTCTCAGTAAGCTGGCTTAGTGACAAGAGACAAGTAGTCGTTCACAGGTAGTGGATTTGAAGCGTTCAGTACGGTCCTTTTAGAAACAAATTTGTCACTAACCTCTTGTTGGGCTGCTCACGCGAGGTGACAAGAGTCTACTGCTTAATAGAATGGTGGTGGGGGAGATTACTTGTCGCTTAGTAAATATAATCCATTCCTATCCACTTTAAATCATTTCCTTTTATCACTAAAAAAGATCCAATTTACAGCCAGATACAAGTTGAAAATTACTAAGCACTTGTAGGCTAGGCACATAGAACATATAAATAATGTCTCCCCGTGGTCCAGTGGATAAAGCCTTGGAGTCTCATGAGGGAGATGTGTGTTCCGTCTGGAGCAGGTTGAATTTTATTTATATATGGCCTGCTGAAAGAATTCCCTGTTCCACCGTGGATGTTTAGGAATTAATTAGTGGGAATCTATATCTAGCCCAGCGCTAATAGCCTACTTGCAGATGCGCTGTTGTTAAAAAAAAGCTCATTAACTATTCTTTTGATATTAAATAAAATTCCAAAACTTTGTTGTTTCTAATAAAACGGAAGTTCAGGAGACGGATTAAGAAATTTCCGCTGCTGGAGACTTTCGGTACATTGTGGCACCTGAAATCACACTTTTATTTAATCTTTTGAATTCGACACAGCTTGGTTAGTGTTATCTGAAACAAAATTTCAATTTTAACAACAAAATTTTAATTGATTTTCGTTTTCCCCATTTGATGATAAAACTGCTTCTTTCTCCTTAAATCATTAGGAATAAAATTCTTTTCTGTAACATACCAAAAGCCTCCGTCAGTCAATTATATTGTAGTGGTGTTGAAAGTTCTGTTACATTAATCCGCCAAAATGAGAATATCTTTTTGGCGGATCAATTATCAACAAATCAATTTCACCAAATACCTGTTGTTATTCTTTCTTTTTTAAAAATTGTTGTATAAATTTGTATATTTTAGGCATTTAATAAGTTCTTCGATGTACTGGCTACCATCGGAAGTAAGTCTGTCAAAGTGTAGGCTAATTTAAAATGTGTCCTGACTTTAAACTCTGTCAGTATGTGCTTTATTGATAAGTGAGTATTGCAGTACACATATGTAGGTCTGTCCTGTCTTGTGATAATGTAAAAGAATTAAAAAAAAAATAATAATACTCTATATAATATATTAGATTGATATAATAAAGATAAAATGTAATTTTAATAGTAGGTACGCTAAAATCATAATCCTTCTATAAACGAAATTGAGATTTCTCATATAAGTTTGAAGAAATCACACTAAATCTTTCTATACTTTTCTTGCGTTGATTGTTTTTTTTTTTTTTCGTTTTGTTTTTAAATCAATTATTTGAAATTACTACGGAGATTAGTTTGTTTAACTTGTATACACTGACTCTACTTTTTTCTTTTACATTTTTTATTGGTTTCAAGTTACAAACCCATAACCATTATGACTAACTATCCTTATGATTTCCTGTTTCTTTTTCTCATGAACTGTCATTATTATTATAATATATTATAATTATGCATATAATTATTACAATTACGAGATTATGAAATACGACTTCATGTATCCACCGTCGAAATAGAAGCCAATACATTTTGTTAAAAATATATTAATATCCTAGCTCTATGTCTTCCTCAATAATATTACCGTTAGAGCTTACTGGCTGGTGGAGCGGAAGCCAGCATCCGGCACGATAACGATATTCCTTCTGAATATTTATACGTGTATATATATATATATATATATATATATATATATATATATATATATATATTTGCTAAGCGGGCCACAGGGGAAATAACTACTAAACGGTTTAAGATATCAAAATTTTTCAAAGGGGCAAAGTTGTAGTTCTCGCCAAGTTCTATAAAAAGTGTGCCATTGGAAATGAGAAAATAACACTTCTAAGGGCTAAAATAGGCCTTTGAAGGAAAGGGTTACCTCTTTACCCATATTTTGCATTATATTTTAAAAATGTACTAACAAAACAAGGAAGAACTGTGCAAACGGGTTTTCGATGCGTCAAGTGGTTCTCAGTAAAGATACGATTTCATTTATGTATTCCTCATCTGATATTCAAAAAAAAAAGGCACTTGAATTTATTTAAATAATATTTTTGTTAAGGAAGGGCTAATTCAGCTTAGGAGAATGTGCTCGGTATTAAAAATTGTATTTATTGAAAAAAAAACAAAAAAAAATTCATTCATTCATTATTTGTGATTTGTATTTTATTTTTTAGTTTACACTAATGGGAATCGTTTTGTTTAGTGCTGAACACATTCTCATATGCTGAATTGCCCCTCCCTTAACAAAAATACTATTTAAATAAATTCAAGTGCCTTTTTTTTGAATTTCAGATGAGGAATACATGCAAAATGAAAACGTATCTTTACAGAGAACTACTTGACGCATCGAAACCCCGTTTGCACGGTTCTTCCTTGTTTTGTTAGTACATTTTAAAAATATAATGCAAAATATGGGTATAGAGGAAACCCTTCCCTTCAAAGGCCCTTAGAAGTGCTATTTTCTCATTTCCGAGGACAACATTTTATAGATCTCGACGAGAACTACAACTTTGGACCTATGAAAAATGTTGATATCTCAAACCGTTTAGTGGTTATTTCTCTTGTGGCCCGCAAGAATATATACACACACCCAACCATGGCCCGCCTGCGGAAGGTTCTCTATGGTTGAGGCTGTGATTTGTATATTAAGTGCTGCTAAAGAAGCTTCAAGGGGACGTGAAGCATGTCGAGCGAAATATAGAATTATGAAACAATAATGCATAATAAATGAAATTTGGCCTTATCCCACATAAAATACCAACATAAATCTATTTTATACCTATAGTATGAAACATATTGCTGATAGAAACGTTGGAGATGAGCAAAATCACTATAAGAATGTTGTCATTAAAGATGTCTTCCCTTTAGGAGGCCGTCGGGTCACTCGAGGCCAAGGAGATTCTAACATGGAATTACAATTGATGAAGCCTTGATAGAGGTATTCCAACTACTCATGACGTCATTGTCTACCAAACCTCTCGCAATCTCAAAGGCCGAATGTAGGCCATGCGTTTTTCTAGCGTTTTTCATTAAAAAAAAAAAAAAAAAAAAAAAAAAAAAAAAGACAGTCCCGTAACAGGCCCTGAGGGGCAGATACTATAGAGGTATCTGATTCATGACCAAACGCACACTAGGGAGATAGTATGGTCAGTACTATGCTCCGGCCGCCTGATTTTCCCCTTGACTGCTTCGACTGCTAGAGTCATTAGCACTCAAGGTACCCATTATTAAATTAATTAAAGGCTGGGTTGGCCTAGGGACGGTCATGGAGGCCGAATTCAACCCATGAACAAAGACACTAAAAGAAAAAATCTTTAGTGCTTGGTCGGGATTTGAACACAGGTCCTCCAACTTATTAGTCCAGTGCTCTACCAGTGAGCTAACCTCGCCTCCTTTTCATTAATAAATCAATCTGAAATTTAACGGTCGTCTTAAAAAAAGAAAAAAAGTCCTTAACGCAAGAACTGCGTCATCTTATCGCATTATATAACGTTCTCATCCCTAGTGTTATCTGAATAGCTTGGAATAAAAACAGCATATTTTGTTTTGATATTATAATAAAAATTTAAACTTCTACTTCAAGAAAAATTGGAAGAAGAGCGAGATTTTAGGTGCCACAATGCACAAAACTGACAATTGCTAAATCTAAGTGTACATTTCTCAATACGTCTCTTCGATGTCTGCTGTTTCCTGAGGAAACAAAAAATATTACAGACACGTTTCTCTTATACCTAATTTGATTTATTGAAAAAATAATTATATTGCAACTAAATAAAACAATAAAAAAAAACTGAGGAAAACGTTCAAAGATAGAAAACCATCAATCCAAAAGTACCGATTTTTTCAACTGCGGTGGTTGTATTTGTAGAACATTTAGTGAGTTTTCGAGTGTAATTTCCCACGATTTTCTAATTGTTTTCGAGAAATGTAATTATATATACAAACTCCTCCTCCCCCCAAAATAAAAACAAACCAAAGACAGTGTTTCGGAGGACGAATTCTGCTTAATGTCTTCAACCTATACCCTTTATGCTGGGATCTTTTAAATCAAACAAAGTACAAATGTTCTAAAATTAATAAAAACAGACCACACTGGGGCAGCTAGAGGGCAATACATATATATATATATATATACACACACATATATACTCGTATATATGAACTTTGGCTTCTAAAGAGTAGAGTATTTTAGTCGGCACTTCCAGATTGTGCCATGGAGTACACGTCATAAGCGAGTTTCCTTCCTATAGGGCGGAGGAAACACAAAACTGCCAAGAAACCAAATTCAGCAGAAACATCATACAACATAAATTCATACTTCTTCAAACATCATTTTTTTTTACAGTCGTGTAAAAAATATTTGTCCTGTTAAATGCACGGAATGACAGTTCTATGTTCGGAGGAGCAAGTGGAGGTGGAATCATGGGGAGAGAAGCAGGCTGTATGCCAAGTGGACTTTCCTATTAGTCCAAATTCTGTTATACGGGACTTTATATTGTATCGTATTATCATTTTTAATTTATTTATAGAATCTGTAGACAACGAGCTATTCGGGAATAAGTAATGCTGACGAGAGAACTCCGGACTACATTAAAACCATGCAAAAAAAAACTTTGGATACAAAAAATATTTACTTTTGTGTTAACATCCAGGCATCGCATCCTTTTGCTTTTTTTTTTTGTGGCTGCTCGGAATATAATGTTGAAGCTAGGATTTAGAAATATGAACCGTTGAAGGGGTAACAATAAGGCTACGAAAAATGCAGACTGCATAACAGCTAATTAAGAAACGTGCAGAGCACATAACATATGACTAAGAAACATAAAGAGCACATAACATCTGCCTGAGAAACGTGCAGAGCACTTAAAATCTTACTAAAAAACACGCATAGTTCACATAAAAAATCGTGATAACGGGAAGGTTCGAAAATGGTTCTCAAGCAATGGTTAATAGGGCGATGTCAATCGCAGAAACAAGTCCTTAAAACATGGAAAGTGTTAGTTTTGTGCTTTTGTTTTTTGTTTAAAATTTAGCAATAAAGGGAGTATTTTAGTAAACAAGGCAGGAATGTGAAGTAATAATGATATGGAGATAGTTAGTCGTTGAGATAATTTGAGTCAAGGTATGGTTGGGATTCGGCTAGGATAAAAAAAAACCTCAGATCTTGAGGCACAAATCTGTGTTGGACGTTTCGAATATATTGTTTTTTCTTATAATATAAAATGAAAATTATGTTAATTTTGTGCTCATGCGGCTGGTTTTTCCTATTTCTGTCGGCTTATGTTTCCCTGCATTATGCTTTACTTTGAACCCTCGAAAGTAGTTATACTTACTGACTACCACATTTTGTAAAATAAATACTTATGTTGCTAAAGTACGTTTTTTTTTTTTTATAAAAAAACGATTAGTAATTAATTTATTGTCATGTTGTTTAAAAGGTTTCTTAATTAATTAATCTACCATTTTCCATATATAAAACAATTTTCCAATTAAGAACCTGCAGTAACTACGCAATAAAATTCAACATAAACAATTTAACATATACAATAGACCCGCAGAAGAAATGTTCTGTTTGTAGTTTAAATATTCTAGAGAACATTAATCATTTAATTCTTCATTGCCCTGCTTATGAGCCGATAAGAGCTAAACATCTTATCTTTCTTACTCATGATGATCCAGAAATTAATTTCCTCAACGCACTCAATAGCAATAATAAATATAAACTCATAGGAATATCTAGATATATTAAGGAAATTCTAAAGTGCCGATCATTTATTTTAAATGAATAAAAGTTAATTATTTTTTATCTTATTTTTTATTCTTTACTTTTTTATTTATTTATTTTTTTTTGTTCTTTTAATAATTCACTTTTCAGTTAATTTAAATTTGATTTATGTTATAATATTATGACTATATTTATTTTAATCATAAGCGGAAGGATTTTATTTATGTTATATTAGTTATATTATTTATTTCTCATATACAGATATTGTTATTTTGCAACTCATTTGCTCATTATAGTTTGTTCATATTAGTAAAATAGTGCAAATATATACTATAACAGCTAAGCAGTTATAAAAGTTAAAATTACTAAAAATAGGACTAACTAAATAAATATGTAAGCCAACTCCTTTGCTAAGGAGAACTCCTGTATAGCAAATAAAAAAATAAAAAATAAAAAAAGGTTTCTTAATGCTTGATTATTCTCACATTTAATTGTGTATATTTATTTTTTAAGCTGAAGAAGGCTGCCAAAGTGCTGCCGTAACGTCCAATAGAGATTTTTGCCTGAATATCTTCAGGTTTTCTATCCTAGCCGAATCCCTAACATCCCTTGACTTCGCACATTGGTAATAGTGCTTTTCTAGGGGGAACGTTGAGAAGGCGGGGCAGTTTTTCCGCTTAACAAACTGCCAGATTCCTGTTGTAGAGCTTTAAATCTTCCACCTCTTTTTGATTTGATTTTATATTTTTCACGAAAAATCTAACCTACCAATAACTGCTTCTGTTTCTTTATTAATAGCGCTAGGTATATGAACGGAAACGCGCTAAGATGGCGCAGTTTCTGTGAGTCAGACGTTTTGTTATCTATACTGCCTTTTCCCAGTGTACAAAATTACTGTCACCCAAAGATCTCTTTATTTTCTGCTTTTGAAAATAAATAAAGGCACTAGTTGAATGTTTTGCTTATATGAACAATGTAAATTGTGCCCGTTACTCTCATGGCGATTCCACGATATCCCTGAAGGACTGCATTTACAGTTCTCAAATTACTCCGTAGCAACGGGAAGGCAACAGTTATTCTGTACTAGTTTTACGTTTTAACGTTTCTGATCGGAAAAGCATAGATGTAGTATTCTATGTGTCTTTAAGTATGAGAGATGGAAAAGATGATGGTTCGAATCCATCTTTTACTGAGGTCGCGGCGCACAGTGTGGCAGAATCCCAAAATCCTGACAAAAAAGTCGAAAAATGGAGTAAATCATCGTTTTAGCACTTTCCTCCAAAGGAAAGTAGCTATTGAGGTTGGACTTATGACGGAATTTTTGAAAAATTTCTTCAAATCTTTATCGATCCTACCTAGTAGACACCGAAAATGACCCCCGTTAAAATTTATATATATATATATATATATATATATATATATATATATATATATATATATATGCATATATATATATATATATATATATTGGTATATATGGAAACTTGGTATATAGCATTCAATTAGCAAACGATTGAACGAGTTCGTTAACCACCAAAGTCGGTCCACCGGAAGGGGGGGTTTACCCCGAACCCAAAACACTAATTTGACTATGTCAGCCGTAATATTTGTTATATTTCAACGACACTTGGTATTCGTAGTGGTAATATAGAGAGAAAAGTGAGATATAAAAATGAACTAAATCGGTTCATTAGAAGGGGGGGTTTACTCCGGACCCACAATACCAATTCGCCACTACCAGCCGTGATTTTTGGTATATTTCGATGAAACTCGGTATTCGTAGTGGTAATCCACAGGTAAATAACTGTTGTAAAAATAAACTAAATCGGTTCATTAGGAGGGGGGGGGGGGTTTAAACCGGACCCACAATACCAATTCGCCACTACCAGCCGTGATTTTTGGTATATTTCGACGAAACTCGGTATTCGTAGTGGTAATCTACAGGTAAATATGTGTTGTAAAAATAACGAAAAATCGGTTCATTAGAAGGGGGGGTTTACTCTTGACCCAAATTCTTAATATACTCATACCGGTCGTAATTTCTGCTGTATTGCAACGAAACGCGGTATACGTCGTGGGTAACTCATGAGAAAGAAGTGTTGTAAAAATGAGCTGAATCGGTCAATCGGAAAGTGGGGGTTTAATTTGTAATATATTTCAATAGAAAAGCCCGTCAGACGTAGGTTCACAAAGCCGCCAAAAGGAGCGCTTTCTACCACTAGAGTGACTGTATCCTGTTCCTGCGTTAGATCAAAATACGATAATATGAGGTTTTTTGTATTTATTACGTAGTGTAATAGGTACCATGTGTAAACATAACTCTGGAAGCAAATTATTAATTGATCAGTTACTCATTACAAATTTAAAAGAGAACTATTCATGTTTTTATTTTATTTATGTAGGATATTTTAAGCAAATTGTTCTGGAAAGCAATCTACACTACCAAATTCTGAGGAAAGTGCTTAGTTATGCAGCTCCTGCGTGACGGACTTTTTTCTTGAGCGGCCTCACTTGAAACCGTCTAGGGGCAGCAGGTATAAAATATTTTGAAACTTGGGCTATACAACATCAAATTGAGCTGAGAAAAACACTTGTTAACGTTTGGATTTCAGTAGCATTCATGGCCTAAGTTTGACGTCAATATTCTCATTGATTTTTTTTTAACGTAAAGAAAAATTGAGTTGACAGTTTTTAAATATAGTTAAACTACTCTTGAAAATTATTTTGAAATGGTGAAAAAAATTGAGTTTGAAAATTTAGTTTTTTTCATAGCATTCTTCTTAAACGATGGACCTGGAAAGTACCAATAAAGCGGAATAAAGGTCTCAAAATACATTTATCTGAACAATTGAAGCCTTGAAATTGTGGTGTTCCCAGAATTGGCTGCCCGATTTTTCCTCTTTTTGCTCCAAGCAGTAAGACAAGACCTAAAATACTAAATAAGTTCAAATGATAATTATTCTAATCTGCATAGGTAGATACATACAGAGGTTTTTATAATAAGTAAAAAGAATTACTAATTTATTTACTTTATTGATATTTCATGTAGAATGACGAAAAAATTGGTTTTTACCGGAAATCGCATCCGCTACTTTAGATTATTCTATTTTTCTTAATTGATTGGGGGGCGAGGTTAGCTCAGTGGTAGAGCACTGGACTAATAAGCTGGAGGCCTGAGTTCAAATCCCGAGCAAGCACTAAAGATTTTTTCTTCTAGTGTCTTCGTTCATTGGTTGAATTCGGCCTCCCTGACCGTCCCTAGGCCGACCCAGCCTTTAATTAATTTAATAATGGGTACCTTGGGTGCTAATGACTCTACCAGTCGAAGCAGCTAAGGGGAAAATCAGGCGGCCGGAGCATAGTACTGACCACACTATCTCCCTAGTGTGCCGTATGGTCAGGAATCAGATACCTCTATAGTATCTGCCCCTCAAGGCCCTCGTGGCCTGTTACGGGACTGATTTTTTTTTTTTTTCTTAATTGATTATTTTTCTGATGCAATTCCGCGTCGAATGATATGCAACACTAATGTTAAAGTCAATCCGCTGAATTCACTCACACTGTGCATCGCTAAGGGGGGGGGGGGGATCAGCCTCGTTTCAGGCTGCGAGTTGCAGTTACCAGTACCTGATTTTCGACCGTACGGTCTCTAGGGAGGTTCGGTGGACCTAGGGACGATCCGGGCTACTACTCCAGCAACGACTATAGAAGATGAAATCCTTACTGCATTACTGAGTTTCGAACTCAGATTGTGAGCATGATTCATATTTTGTAGCAACCAAAACTTGCTAATAACTTAGAAATGCTGAGAATTTGAGGACTCCTCAAGGAAAGAGCCAATTGTAGAGCATTAGCCTCAAGATGTAAGTGCACTCATAGGCCTGATTCTCACTCATTGTACGAAGCCTGACAGAGGAAACCACTTCTTAAGTACAATCACAGCAATGGACTGTCACTTGAAGACCGTTAGAATCCGTCCCAGGACAAAGGATTGTACTCTGTCCTAGGTGTTTAATATTCCAGATTTTTCCCCGTTAATATGTTTTATATTTTTAATATTATTAGAGGCTCGATTATGATGGAAACCGATGACGCTATCCAAAATTCTTCACAATTAGTGGACGTTTCTTAAATCATGTTTCACAAAAAAAAAGTTCAAATCAGTCAGCTTTGTATACACATAAATTTATTTTTTCGTGCGGTACTTACGTATTAGCTTCAACGCAAGTTACAGATGTGCGCCTCGTTCAGATATGGTAACGCATTTCTATTGGTCTATTCCTGTGAGCAATTCTATTTGCCATTGTGTTTATAGTAACCGTCTTGTTCCCTTTCTATTTACAACGCAATTCATTTGTACATTGGTGTTTTTTATGCGATTGGTGTTTTTTATGCGATTGGTGTTTGTTTGTTAGTTGTTTCGCGATTTCCTAGTTTGTTGATTGTTGTTCATTTTTCCGAAACGAAGGAAGCACTGTTAAATTCCATATCGGTCCATTATCCACCGAAAAACTAGCCTTTATCTATATTACCTACGAGTTGGATTGACTAGAGTTTCGATATAATCTGTAGTGAGCGGAAACGCATAGCAAATGTGCTATTAACATAAGTGCTACGCGTTTTTGTTTGCTCAAGTTTATATCGAAACTCTAGTCAACCCAAATCGTTGATAATCCCGTCGCCATATTGGCAAAAACTTAATTAACGTCTTGATCCAGATCTCTGACACGGTGATGATCCAGAACTCTGAGAGCCGGTTCTTTAACCTGCGTTGAAGCTAATACGTAAGTACCTTTCGTGCTTTAACAGCTACAAAAATGTTCCGATTTTCTTGAATCTGTTATTTTTACCAAATTACTCAGGAATTGCCATGAATGAATATCTTTATTAATCATATGAAATTTTATTAAACTTAAGAACCGCCTGTTAACCAGGTTAGTTCTGAAGATGCATCGCTACGTGTGCGAGCTCTTAAAATCCATAAATAAATAAATCTGAAGATGTAGTACCGATAACTAACCATTAAAATAAACTTTTTGGCCACAGTTTTAAGCTTTTTGAGGCTATGAAGAGAGAAAGTAATGATCCTTATTGAAACGTCACTAATTTAGTGACTTTTATATCAGTAGTTCCTCTCCTCATTCCCGATGAAGGCTTGTAACTAAAGCCCCGAAACGAACTAATTTTTTTTTTTTTTTTTTTTTGTTTTTTTACGCGTACAATAGCGCCGACATCCTAGGTGCAGCTAGGAATTTTCTCAACGAGCCGTTACAAGAGAAAATTCCCGCCGCCGGTGGGACTCGAACCCACCAACTCCCGCATCAGAAACTAAGGCGTTAGCCACTAGAGTACGATGAGACCCCCGTTAGCTAATATAATTATTTTTTATATTTAAAAAAAAAAAAAATGTGCTTTTAATCTCTCACATGAGTAAACACTAGCAATCTCCAACTTAAATGGTTATCTTTCTTTCTATATCTTAATATTTGAAAGAAGTTTTTCCCCTTGAAATTTGCCGAGTAAATGAACGTACTTCCCAGCCGTCAAGGTCGGGCTTTACATAACCTCCTTTTGTCCTGGAACATCCTGTGAGAACTCCAAGTTAATGCGTGATAAGGTAACCGACCCTTCCAGTAAGTTTTTTTTTTTTTTTGTTACTTCCATTGTTTTAAAAGGAAATAAATAAAATTTAAAAGTTTGAGCACTCTTAAATTAATTTCAGT
This sequence comes from Gonocerus acuteangulatus, assembly GCA_946811695.1. NCBI lineage: Eukaryota > Metazoa > Arthropoda > Insecta > Hemiptera > Coreidae > Gonocerus > Gonocerus acuteangulatus. The sequence continues at coordinate 59,029,504 of OX328130.1, forward strand.
TAAAGTTTTCATCATGTATTAACGAGGAGCTAACGTATCGGTTGTTGGTGGGTGTATCAAGAAAATTAGAGAGTTGCTTTTTGGATTAGTCTGATGGTCAGAAAATTTGCACTCCCTTTTTGACAGCGAAGTTGTCAAATAAGCATCAACTTAAAGAGTAGTGATTTTTCTCTTCTAGTAAGCAACGCATCAAGCAGCTAAAGTAGCTACCACTTTACAAAGTACTACGGAATAATGTATCTTATATTAAAAATCAAATTAAATCAGCCTGGATCTCTAAATGGTACAATACCAAAGAAAACAAACTAAGCGAAATAAAGGTTTACCATATGATGAGGACCTCGTCTATAGGAGAGCAGAGGTGGCTCTGGCTCGGATAGGCCAAGCGAGATTGACTCATTCCTAGCTGATGTCGAAAAATGAAGCTCCAGAGTGGCCAGCTTGTGGTGTTATAATTTTAATCAAACATATCGTCCATACCATGTCAAACTATCGAATATGAAAATCGGAGAAAAATAGGAACGAACATATTCTATCCATTGACGAAGTAATATATTGAAAAATGGTCTTGTTCAATACTTTATTTAAGGCATTAAAAGCTATTCTGTAAAGGCGTTACAGTTGCGACAAGCTGTATCGACCACAATCCAAGAGCAAAGTCCCGAATCTAAAAACGAGATTTTTCATATTCGACAGTTTGACATGGCAGGGACGATATTTTCACTGAATGCCGTGCCTACGAGAATGAAAGGTCTCTATTTGACATTACCAGTAATTTGGGCGGACTATCTACTACAGTCGGAGAGCTGGTAACCGCACTTTTCATGAATGCACTCTGCAATTTTGCTATAATGTACCTTTTAGGTAGATAAGAAGGTATATATGTGTTTCCCGGACATATCTTGGTGCACCAGGTACCTTAATTCAGAAGCCAACTATCATTAATGTAAAATAATTGCAAATTAAGGCACTTTTACAATGAATAATAAATAAGGCACAAACTTTAGATGGGGGGTTAAAATTAAAATTAAAAAAAAAAAAAAAAGTACCTAGTTTTCATCTTTAATATTAAATGAAGTAATTTATTCACGCTGCGGTTTAAACAGCGTTTTCAATAAACATATTTGAAAATAATTACAAAAGGGCAGACACTTTTGTGGGGTTTAATTATCAGAAAACATAAAAAATAAATTTTGCCTATGATAGACTGCAATACACTGCGCGTAACCGTAAGACTGAATGAGAACACCGCTCAGTTGTGGTTATTCTCTGCGCTCTCATTGGTTCTTGCTCACATGATCTTGTACAGCTGTTCCCCTCATAAAACCCTCATTTAATATTAGAATAAAAACAAGTTTGTTTTTTTTTGTTTTTTTTTTTACGTGCTCTACCCCTTAAAAGTGTCTACCATATTTATTATTCATTTTAAAATTGTCTTAATTTTACATTAAAGATGGTTGGCTTCTGAATAAAACTCTATTTTTGGGAAAATATTTTTTTTGCGCCTTGCCCCCATGCGCAGTACCTGGTGTTCCAAGGTATGTCCAGGAAACACATACTTACCTTCTTATCTACCCAAGAGGTACATTATAGCAAAATTTCAGGGTGCATAAAACACTTCATGAAACGTTCGGTTACTGGCTCTCGGACTACTGGAAAATAGTTCTTTTTGTAAAATTCGCTCGAGAAAGCCTAAAGTTTACGACTTTTGAGACACTAGGCTCCCAGGTTTCACATTTTACATGTAATTGCATTTGAATAATCTAATTTAACCATTTTCAAGGCAATAACTATGAGCATTGTCAAGGAAAATGGAAAAAAAAGAGAACTTTCTAGGAATTTTAGGATATATTCTTATATATCTCAAAACCGGTAAGGAAATCGTAGTCAATGTAAAGAATCTATTCGAACGCTTATTACATTTCCTACACATAAGGTTCTGATACGATTTTTGATAAAGCGATCTTATTCGGAGATATCGTTGCTTAAATTGAGTAATGTAAGCTGTTTTCGTTTTACATTTTTAAATGTGTTTACATTTTTCAGTAAGATTAAGACAAAACCAACTGTTTCTATTCTAAGGTTTCTAAATGAAAGTAGTGACGGGAGCGAAAACGCGCTAACGTGTTACATTTCCTGCTAGTCGGCCTTCTTTGTACATAATTTTTCTGGTCCAATTTTCCGAACAACAATTGAGGGTGCTGTAACTACTTCTAGGACACCAAATATAAACAATAATGCACAGAAATGCACTTTTATTCAGGTCGCTTTACTAATAATAAAAGTGTGCAATAATATCTTTTTTTGGTTGAAGATTTCTTTTAATCTCCAGAGAAACCATAGAGAGCTTGTGGGAAATAGAAACCAAGACATAAGTCACCGCGGCTCTTCAAAGAGTAATGATGTTGTCAACCGATGTTATTGCCCGGTGTGAAAGCTCCTGTAATTATCCGGAGAGGTCCTTTCCAATGTCTTTGCTTGCTGTCATGTCAGCTGTTGGTCTCGCCTAATAAACAGGACATTTCTCCTGTCGCAAAAAAGGACACGGTATGCCGTCGTGTCGGCCACTTGATGACTTTAGTAGAAAGGTTTCTTAACCAATTCGGGCTTGAATAGCGCCTCTTAGAAAGTAAATACCAAAACTTTCATAACAATAAAAATACTATTAAGCTTTGTTGGAAGATTTTATGCCGCTATAACAATGTCCGTACAGGAATACTGGTATAACTTTCTAATTGGACGACACATACCGGGAAATAGATACTCACAATTACCCGCACTTTCCAAGCACACATTGCGAACCTACCTTCGCCAAGAAAATATTTACTCTTTGTAGGATGTGTTCTTTAAAACTCGGATAATTAGGAGTAAGGCTATATCTAAATCTACCAATCCAGACAAAAAAGTCCGAATCTAAATGTGTTGTCTTATAAGGCTTACCCATAAGGTAATTTGGAAAGCTAAGTATAGAAACTCTTAAACATTTTGCCTTTGGTGGAACGAAACATTAAGCACAGTTTTCTGAGACTGAGGAGGTCCTATGGAAATGTACACGAGAAAGTAGGGAATTTTTCAGGCTTTCCAATGATTTCTTTAAAAACAACATGACTTTGCAACCGTTTTTGATATATTTAAGAAAATATATAAAAGTCAGACTCGCAGGAACTGCGTAATCATATGCTTTATACTTCATATCCAAATTAGTAAAGGAATATAAGTTATAGGTTTTGTTCTTTCGAGAAAAACATAAAACGAAATCTCAAAGAGAAGTCGTTCCTGTTCCACAACAGGAAACTGGCCGTATCTTAAGCGGAAATGACTCCTCTGCTTACTCAACGATCACTCTACAAAAACACCACTACCAATAAGTTCCTCATTTTATTGTCTTGTTTTCCTGAACTACTCACTTTTCTCTTAAATGCAATTTAAAACAATAAACAACCAAATAAGAAGTGAATTAAACAGAGAGACACAAATATACTTTGAAAAGTACAAAACTAACACTTTCGGAGTTTTATTGCATTTATTTCTCCGATTGAAATCGTCCCATTGAAAATAACTTCAAAATCTTTTTTGTGCCGAATTCAGTAAGTTTCCAAATGGTCACTTTCCACTTACCACTATTTATGTCTATTAATAAAATATATTATTCGAATACTAACTTTCCAAATGAAACCAAAACTAAAACATCTTAGTGTAGATGAAGTTCCAACATGTAGAAAATATTTCAATTGAATCAAACAATTTTAAGTATCCAAGCCGAATAACTATTTTTATCCACTTTTCTCGAATATGGTTACAGAAAAACCTTGCACATGCTGTCATGCGTTTTCCTACGTTAGTAGACCTAATAGTCATTTTCCTTGGTTAGAAGAGTACCAGCAAGCATATTAACTCGAAAGCGTTACGATCCTTTTCGCGCGAATTTCGCCCTAAAAACCATGTTGTGGCAAACGGATTTTGCTGGTTAACGTGCTTGACCTTTGAAATTAGACGAAAGATATTTGCACTAAATATCATCAAAGTCGGACCATTTTTGAGCATGCAGGAGAGCGAGCAGGCCGATATTTTCGTTATATATGGGTTCTGAAACATGACATTTCCTAGTCGGCACTTACGGATTGCGTCATGTGGTCAACCTTATAAGTGGATTTCCTCCCTATGGAGGGAGGGAGGAAACGCGCTAAAAGTGCAAAATCCTCAGGACTTTATGTAAAATAAAACCTCAATCAATGCCTCCTAGTGTCGTTGCCCTATAAGGCTGCCCATGATAGTAAGCACTTAGAGCTGTACAGGTGCTGCCATCCGCACTTCCTACGACAGGTCTCGTACAACGGTACTCCCAAGTCTATTCTACTCCTGGAGGAATGTGGGCCGCTCTATGCTCATGTCTGCCGAAGAAGGAGAAACTCCGACTTAGAAAGAGGTCTTTCTCTCACTGACCTAGGGAACATGCGGAGATGTTATTTAGATCCGGTACATGGAGAACAGAATGGTGCAGAACAGATTTCACTTGTATTATAAAGGAAATAAAAAAGATTTTGAATGAAAATTCATTAGAACTAAACCTTTTAGCGCTCCTCCGTCCCTTGATAGAGCGATTCCATTAGAACAAATCGGTGTTTAATGGAATAATTTACGCTTAAGATACCGTCAGTTTCCTTTTGTGTGCAAGAATTTACATTTTTCACAAAAGATTATGACAAAACATTAACTGTTTCTATTGTTTCTATAGCTTTCCAAATACACTAGGGATAAGAATGGAAACGCGTAATGATGATGCAGTTCCTGCGAGTCGGATTCTTTTCCTTCAAATGGATTGGGTTATTTCCGTTTTCTGTGCAATGACCGTTATAGCTAACATATCCTCATCGCTAGTTTCAAATGTTACCGCGATAGTCCTTTGAGACTAACCACAACTTCCAAAGATGGACCACAAGTCGGATCGTTAATAGGCTTGTTGGATTGTTGGAAGTCTAGTTGGACGAGTCGGAACATTTAGAGGGACGACTCGAAAGTCCGACATCCGACTGGCAACAGAGTTGGAGCCTGAGTGTGGGAGTCGGATCAAAGTCGTCCAACTAAGCTCAGTCAGCGCTTGACCTTCGTGCAACTTCGGTCTGCACTCGACACATTTTTCGGCTAGTGAGTAGCGTACACATTCCTGAAAACAGACTAGGACTAAAGTTAGATCGCAAGTTGGATAGCAAGTCGGAGCGTGAGTGTAGTCGACTATCCATCTATAAGTCCTACTAAGTCGTACTGCAAATCGGAACGTGAATGACCTGCTGTTAAGACCACGCACGAGATGTGTCCGGCACAGATGTCTCGATTTTCCTATGAACGAGTTAAATATTTTTCTACGAACGAGTTGAAAATTTTAGGGATATTCAATGTCCGTAATATTTTCACACTACTCTTGTTACTCATTAATAATACTTTAAAGAAACAATTCTTGCTATTTTGTGCCTTACAAAGCTGAAAATTGTAATAAAAAAAATCAGGAATTTTCAGCATAATTATAAATATATTTTTGGTCAATAAGCGGTTAATACTTGCGATTTAGAACAAGCGTGTCACCCACAATCAGGAAAGCATTTCTACATGAGATTACATCAAGGATGTAACGAAGATCGATCTTGGAGCTGATGTAAGCCCTTTCCAAGATCTCTAGTCGTTAGTACGATGGTACGAGTCGTTAGTACGGGCGCCATTTATGGCATTCATTAAACCTAATTAAGGGTGAATTCAACCTTTTATGGCTCAAACAGTAATTAAATAGGTAAAAGGCATTGGGTCAATGCAAAGACAAATGGAAACTAACAACACTTAATTGGAATAAATGTTCCAGTTCGAAAAGAGATTTTCTGTAAAAAAAAAATATCATTACACAATAAATGAAACGCCAAATTAAGGAATTTCGAAGGCCAAATGAACTAAATATCTCTCTGTTTCTATAGTAATGTCACACTGCACTGTACGTTAGTATGGTCAAGAACGCAGTTGAATGATCATAATTCATATTTTGAGTCCCTGCTCAGCCAAGTTTTGCTCCTATAGTGTGGTCCGATTGTGCATGTTCACATTTTGAATCCTGGTAGATATGAGGTTTCTGAGGAAATATAATGTATTCTTATGGACGTTGGACATTGTTGGATACACAATAATACGCGTTCCCATGCTTTTAAAGTTCCTGCAAACTGAGCTTAGAATCTCATTTATAATTCTGGTTAACATATCTACTATTCTTGAATTTCAGACGTGCGGGTGTTCCTTGGGGAGACCCTCTGCAGGGAGAAGCTGAGTCCCAAGGCGGAAGAGGAGAGGTTACGACTTTTGGCAAGACTGGGTCCACCGCCTCCTGCATATCTAGACATGTCCAGGGCTACCACTCTACCTGCATCCATAAGTAAGTCTTTATTTCATTTAGTAAATTAATATTTCATTTAGCTACATTAGGCAGAAGAACTTCACAAGGAGTTCTGTCAAATCATATGAAACATCAAATAGCTGTCAGACAGTATATGTTTGATTGTGACGTTTGGGTTACATGTTCGACTTAAAGGTTTGTCCTTATTGGTCATTAGATACTCCTTGGTGCCAAGGTTCTGGACGATGCATAGTCTGGCTATTATTACTTCTTCATGCTGAGATCTTCTGTATGACGAAAGACAGGATGTAATGATTTCACTGTGCTTATTTTGTTCTCTGTAGTTTTAGTCCAATCGAGTTATAAAGGATTGTTTGGTTCGTTTATTGTGGTACGTCTTCTTTACACGACATGAGTGATAGGTAAGTTTGTTTTTCACAAGTTTAGCTTGTGCCTTAACAGTTGTATTTAGACCTAAGTTTTTGTGACCACCATAGGGTTACATAAGAGTAAAGGTATAGCCTAGTATTAAAGACAAATTTAGATATTTGTGGCTACTTTTCATCGTAAACATAGGACTCCTTCATTCCAAATTCTAGCGAGGTTACATGGCATAATTGTTGGCAGTACTGCACGCGCACATACGAGCAAATTGCAATCAAATGTATTTGTTTTACCTAAGGGTCATGAAACGTCAATATTTCTGACTCTACGGCTTGCATCATCAGGTTTTACTAGTTTCTCCAATTTTGGAGAAAGGATATGTGTTAAAATAAAATAAGAATATCCTTACAGTTTTTATTTCAATTTTAACATTCAGATTTTGACCATCGATTCTAATATAAACTCTCTAAATTATCTTTGTCTTTTTCTGTTTCTACCGTCAACAGGTGTTGATAAATGCGCAGAGCATTTGGTCCAATTTGAGCCATTAAGTTCATTAATCAGCAGAACTCTTGCGAAAAGCAATATTTACGCCGAACCGAAAACGGAAACATACGGAGTTTTAAAAAGAACCGTTTAGCAATGATACGGTTCGTGTGGAATGGATATTGGGGAAGAGGCGACGACGGAACAGTGGCTTCCAATCAGAGAGAGGTTTAATATTCACCTAGCGTCGTGGCCATGGAGGTACGCTGTCTTAATCAGATATCGATATCTATTAATAGTGACTCACTTCAAAGGAGGAATGGTTCTAGGGGAACGGGTTTCGTTGTGAATCACTCAAGGAGTCCTCACATAATTAATTAGACGGAGAAAGGTTCGGAATCTGAACAAAGAGATCTATCGGAACTTTTCGGGTGTTTCTCTTTGTTTGTTGGCACCCCATCTCTTGACCTTCCCTTGGTAAGCACCGAGGTTTCTGACCCGGATGTGAACTAGAAATATGTAAATTTACACGATGGATACTGCATTTGATAGGTCCTTTAATAAATTGAACAGTAAGATTATGTAAAAAATATTATGACGTTAGACGCAAAACGAATATGATGTTTGCTTTTAATCTTCGGACTCACTCGGAGAAAACTCATTGAAACGTTTTTTTTTTGGTGTATCATATCGCACTAGTATTTCTAAAGTGACACAAATCAAAAATCGGTTTTATTCACACCGTCATAGTTAGGACTATGAAAGACATGGTAAATATATCTTTATCAAACATCAGAACTGTATGTACCTAGCTTCAGAGCTTGGGTACACATGTCACTCTTCCATTCTTAATCCTAAAGCCCCTATATAAACAAGAGTGACACCTTTTCAATTGAGTTTTATTTTGAGTTGTGTACTTTAGAAATACTAGTGCGATATGTCTTATTTTTTATTTGTAACTTCTTAAATGGCGTTTTTTGAGTAAATTCTTTGCCTGGAGAGTGATATTTCGCTAAACTCGTCGGCAATTACGTATCTATACGAAATATTATTTTAATTAACCTCATTGTTGCATTAAAATAAATTTGCGTTTTATGAAGATGTGCCTGTCTGATTTTTTTCTAATCAGGATTTGAATTTTTAAGTTCAACGATATCAGTGCTGGTATTACGTTAGATGAAAAATGAAATTTAATTTTACGTTCAATTGTAAAACTTCGTTAATTTAACTTCTGTACACGTAATTTAATAAACAAGGGAAACAAAAAACAAAAATCTGACTAGACAAAGTTGTTCTAATTTTGATTAGCTTTCATTTTGAAAAAATGCATTGAAATCGGTTAAAATTTAGAGGCTGTAGCATTTTTTTAGACACGATTTGTCGTTTTGCCCCACTGTGAGGTCGGGGGAGCTTAGAAAAATGGGGCGTATGATGTCAGAAAAATAGATTGTTCAGAAAGAATGAAACAAGTTTTGGCACAAATAAATCAAACTTTTCAAAGCAGCGTTAATTGTACTTCGTATGGTCCTTTAGGGCCCATCAGTGAATAATAATATTCCTTCTGAATACCAAGCCTAAGTTCAAGACGGTAAAGTGGAATAACCTGTTGAAAGAGAAAACCCTACGGGAGTTGTACTTGAAGAAAGTGAGTGGTTTCAATTACTTGAGTTCTTCCCGCTTACCGGTAAGTCTGAAGTCAGCTGGTTGACAAGTAGCCAAACCCCTTTCTTCCGGGGTGTCGCCATTAATATAAACGCATGGACTAGCGTCAACAGCACTGGTTAACGATATTCATAATTGAAAAATAAAAAATATTTGACGAAGATCGCGACGCAGACTCCAGCAGGTAAACAATCCTTGTAAGCTCTGTCTTCTGTGATCTTGCAATCTTGCCGCTCGAATAGAAACCGAATTAGTGTGTGCTTTTGGGATTTTACTAAGTTCCTGACTGGCGCAGAGTATATATCGTCCCTATCATGTCAAACTATTGAATATGCAATTCGGAGCAATATTTTATCCGTTGACGAAGTAATATATTGAAAAATGGTCTTATTCCATACTTTATTTAAGGCATTAAATGCCATTCTAAAGGGGTTAGACTTGCGACGATTTACGACAAGCCGTATCGGCCACAATCTATGAGCAAAGTCTCGAATCTGAAAAATGTGTTTTTGCATATTCGACATGGTCGGGACGATATCACGAATTCCGGATGTTGGGAAATCGAAGTTAAAGTTCTAGAATAAATCTGATTGGAAAAGTATGCAATTGATGTTTAAATTATAATTTAAATTTTATATTTTAATGTTTAAAAGAATGTATTTAAGACTTTTTGCCTGTTTTGTTAAATATGTTGGAAACAGTTCAGAAATTGAGGTAAGTGGAATGTAACCGTTTGATAGTCTAGTAAATGTTCCAAGTTAAAATGTCCATAAGTAAACATCCATAGGGCCGGCATAATCTGAGAATGCGGTAATTGAATTTTCCAAAGTAGTGGTTTCATCCTATTATTTAATTCAATAGACGTTTTGAGCTTTTCGCATATTTTTTTTAAAAAAATAACTCAGAATTTTATGACAGGTTATTTATAGGTCACCACACTTTTCTAGCCAGGATAGGGATAATGCCTTTTCTTTTTTTCCAAAAAAAAACACAACCCTAGTAGGAATCGAACCCACAACCCTTGACACAGAGTGTTAATTGTTCACGCCTTAACACTCACGGCCACCGAGCCTCCTATTTCTCATTAGATCAAGTTCGAGGTTTGAGATAATTTTGGATTATATCAGTATCAAGGTTAGAACAATGGACTTGTTGATCCATCCAACGAGGTAGGAACCACAGGTGGAAAGATGTTCTGGGAGTACGTCACTTGATTACAGCTGTTGCACAATGGCGAAACCTGATGTCTATGGGATAATTCCATGCAACGAGCCTGTTTGTGTGTGAGAGGTCGGCGAAAGCAGTAGTCCTATCTCGGGGTTGAGAACCCTCCACCGTGAAAGTGCCAGGAGGAAGGTTACAGAGATGCTACCGCTTTCTCCAGGTTATAAACATCGCACAGAGAACTATGTCCTTTCTCTCCTTGCCACTTAAAACTTACCTATTCGTGCGATTATGATTCAAAAGTAAAGGTCTGAGTTTATGCACAGATTATGGGTCTATCATACTTAATATAAAACCGTCCAAGTAGCAACTCCGTCATCTCAACGTTCTTCTTCTCAACGTTTTACCTGTTGTGATTCTTAACATTTCGCCTTTAACCGTAGGACACAATCGGGGAGGGGGGCTTTTTGAGCCCCCTTTTCAATATTTTATTCTTATCTCTGCCTTTAAAATTTAGAAAAGATAGGGAAACAATATATTTTTGAAAAATACATTCACCAATAATAATATTCGATGAACGGCACAATTTACCATGTCTTGTTTCCCTGCAAAAAAAAAAAAAAATGTTTTTTTGGCTAACGTGCTTCAAGATCCCTCCGTTGGGAAAGTATCTAGTCGTCTAAATACATTTAAATTTAAAATTAAACAAAATAAAATAAAAAATAAATAAATAAAAAAAACTGTACTGTAAGTAATGTTAATTATTAACAATTAGGAATATCGAATCTTCGAAGGGTTACCTTCCACTTACCACGATTTGTTAACCGTACGCCAGATAATTAAGAAAATATTACGCTAACCTGGCCAACACAACATCTTTTCTTCTGGTTTGACAGACTGAAGTTATCCAAATCCTGGGTGTTCGTTTTACTTATCGTAATTTATTATCAGAGGCTTCCCTCCATGTTCTTTCCCACTGAAGCCAGATTCCGTCTTTGATTTGAGTTAAAATATCGGACCGTGGAATATATGTTGGAATGTGAAGTTGAAGTTTGGAAAACTATTACAATTGTAAGGTATTATTATTATTAACCATATTCACAGTTGGTTTAGTCGGAGAAAGTTGGGAAGTATATGCCAATTACATGCTTATCAGTGAAATTAATGACTCCGAGATTCATAACATATATCTTTTACGCCATTCAATTTATGAAGTCATAAATCATTCAGCAGTTGGAATGTTCGAGCATCTGTAAGACATAGCGGTAATAACGCAAATTCATTCACTCATTTTACTTCAAGAATAGAACTGTTTAAAGCCAATGCAAAATTCTTCATTTTAGTAGGTAGGAAGTGCGAGTAAGGAATGCCTTTTTTAATAGCTTGTAAAAACTATTTATGTTTATATATATATATATATATATAAATTATTTTAAAAACATCTATAGATATATCTAGGTAGAATCGATGAAAATTTGAATGTATTTTTTTCAAAAAATACATTCATGGATGAAACCTCAATAGCTACCATAAAATGGGGTCACATTAATACAGTGTGGTGAAATTGGAACACACCTATACTGCTTATATATTTGTCTGTGTGCGAACAGGCAAATACATAGGTATACGTTTGTCTGTTCGCACTCGTCGGGCCAAGTTCCACCCGTTGATATCAGTTAAATTATAATATCCTATCCCTATATAGGTTTGCACCAATTTCAACACGCTGTACTAATGTGACCACATTTTACGGTACATGGCTTCGGAAAGTGCTAAATGTGAAAACAATAGACTGCTACAATTTTATGTTATTAAAAATTATAGTATATGTTTTAGTATAAATTATGATTAAAGTGTTTTATAAATTTTGATGTGATATATTAATTCGAGCCTGAGTGCAAGATGCATTTTAGCACTTTCCTCCGAAGGAAAGTAGCTATTGAGGTTGGACTCATGACGGAATTTTTGAAACATTTCTTCAAATCTTTATCGATCCTACCGAGTAGACACAGAAAATGACCCCCGTTAAAATTTATATATATCTATATCTATCTATATATATATATATATATATATATATATATATATATATATATATATATATATGTGTGTGTGTGTCTGTTAACACGATAGCGGCCAGGGTTTTTGTTTTTTCGTCACGAAACTTGGTATATAGCATTCAATTACCAAACGATTGAACGAGTTCGTTAACCACCAAAGTCGGTCCACCGGAAGGGGGGGTTTACCCCGAACCCAAAACACTAATTTGACCATGTCAGCCGTAATATTTGTTATATTTTAACGACACATGGTATTCGTAGTGGTAATATAGAGAGAAAAGTGAGATATAAAAATGAACTAAATCGGTTCATCAGGAGGGGGGGGGGTTTACTCCAGACCCACAATACCAATTCGCCACTACCAGCCGTGATTTTTGGTATATTTCGACGAAACTCGGTATTCGTAGTGGTAATCTACAGGTAAATATGTGTTGTAAAAATAAACTAAATCGGTTCATTAGGAGGGGGGGGGTTTACTCCGGACCCAAATTACTAATATACTCATACCGGTCGAAATTTCTGCTGTATTGTAACGAAACGCGGTATATGTCGTGGGTAACTCATGAGAAGTGTTGTAAAAATGAGCAGAATCGGTCAATCGGATAGGGGGGGGGGGGTTTACTTTGTAATATATTTCAATAGAAAAGCCCGCCAGACGTAGGTTCACAAAGCCGCCACAAGGAGCGCTTTCTACCACTAGAGGGACTTTATTCTGTTCCTGCGTTAGGTCAAAATACGATAATATGAGGTTTTTTGTACTTATTACGTAGTGTAGTAGGTACCATGTGTAAACATAACTTTGGAAGCAAATTAATAATTGATCAGTTACTCATTACAAAATTAAAAGAGAACTATTCATGTTTTTATTTTATTTATGTAGGATATTTTAAGCAAATTGTTCTGGAAAGCAGTCTACACTACCCAAATTCTGAGGAAAGTGCTTAGTTATGCAGCTCCTGCGTGACGGACTTTTTCACTTCTTAATAGGAATGGGCGATATTCGATAGTTATGAACTATCGATAGAGTTTTTGCTTCTTCTTAGAATTGAAGTTCTCATCATCTGGAGGCCTGTGGTATTAAATACTGACACGTCTGGTGAATTAAATACTGAAAAAGAACCGTCTAGTGAATACAACCAACTAAATAATGTAGACAGAAAATACCTTTGTGTTCCAGGCTCATCTGTAGCTTTCAGAACGTGTATTTTCAACCGCTGAAAAAAATCATTTCTAAACAGCGGAACAGACTGAGCCAAAGAAAAGCGGAAATATTGTTTTTTTCCTTTCTGCGAATATGTGGCTCAAGGAGCACAACTAAAAAATTTTGAAGTAAAAGCTTTTTTTTTGGGCCTCTTGATATTTTATGCTTTTTGTAATTTTAAATGAATTCGTTTTTCGTTTTAAACCTTTGCGTAATCTTATAAATATACCTAATCCTGGAAGTAATAGATAATTCAACTCAATACATTAAATTCTTCATTGAACAGGTATGTAAGAAATAGGGAAAACCACTATCGAATAACCATCGATAGTATCGATATTTTTTACCGATAGTATCGGCCTATCGACTATCGCCCGTCCCAACTTCTTAACCGCTTATGGGCCGAATTTTTATTGAAAAGTACATATACTAAAAATATCCATTTTGTAATGCCATTTTTATGATTTATAGACATAGACTACTACAGGTAGTTTCCTAAGCCGCAAAAAATAAGACATTTTTTTTTTTTTTAAATAACAAGATAGTGATAAAAGGGTGGCAACCTGTAGATAGCCCGGCGCTAATAGCAAAATAGTTGATGCGCCGTTAAAAACGAAAAAAAAAAATAAAAAAAAATAACAAGATACTTATTCTACTTTCTCGGGCTTCATTGAAGCAGTAAAAAAAAAAATTAAGCACGCTTATCACGACCAATTACACTTTACGAAGACTTTGTACTTTCGAGCAATTATTGTACATTGGAGCGCGGTAATTATGAAAGCATTAGCTATTTATTAAGACATATCTTTCATAATACTTTTTAACAGCAAAACAAAAAATGTGGAGAATCTTTCATTATTTAAAAATATATTTTTGACACTTTTCCAGCCAGGATAGGGCTGATACCTTTTCTTTTTTACAAAGAAAAACCATCACCCCTAGTGGGAATCAAAGCCACGACCCCTCGCTCCTATGGAGTAGATACGCCTTAGCGCTCATGGCCACCGAGCCTCCTAAAATTTAAATTAGACTTCTTTATTGCAAACTTTTACATCCCTGCGCATGCGCATGTTTACAATTATCGTTGTTTACCCTTGCTTTTCTAACCTTCATAACAGTGAACTTTAGTGTTTAATAACTTTTTTCCTAGTTGAGAGCGACTTTTTTTTTTACGGATTCGTGCTTAGTGCATCAATTTATATTATGGTGCAAAATTTAAAAGGGGCGAGAAGGCCTCTAAACTTCATAATTACCGCCGGACCTTAAGCAGGTAATGAACTATCTCTTATTAAGCCTGCTGGGACAGTAAGGATTTAATTTATTCATGTTATTTAAATTTCTTAGTAATTTATTACTTTTAATTTGTTTTTGTTACTGAATAAGCCCTTATTTTCTTATGGAAAATTTTAAACATTGAGATCAGCTGCGGAGGATTATCGTTGACATTAGAAACTATTGATAAGGATATGTTAGCTATAATGGTCATATTTCACAAAAAGCGGAAATAAGCATATCCTTCTGTTCCTCCACTTCCTGTAGTTCTAACACGGAAAACACAATACGAAAAGTGTCTGACTCGCAGGAACTGCATCGTCTTTGCGTGTGTTCGTTCTTATCCCTAGTGTCATTGGGAAAGCTTAGAATATAAGCAGATAATGTTTTGTCTTATTATTTCGAGGAAAATGTACATCTGTAAAAATGGAAAATGAAATCTCCAAGCAAATCGTCTCGTGTTTTGGCCTTATGCGTTTAATAACCATCAATACTTTCTTCATCCGCACACTCAGATCTAATTGTGGAATTTCTGACATATCTCCTCGTAATTTGCAGAGAGCAACACGAGCGACTCCAACTGCTACGAGACTATGTCCGACAGCCCCAGCCCTTCGAAGAGCGGTTCGCTATCCAGGAGAGAGCGGTTCCTATTTCTAGAGCAGAGCAGGAAGGTCTGGGCGAGATTGGCGGGATGCGAGCTATCCCTATACCCCAGCAGATCGGAAGGCCGTCCGGGATCCGTCATACAGCTGGATGGCTACACAGCAAGGCCTGCTGTCGGACACAAGCCATATGCCTTCGAGATAATATGTCCGGGGAAGAAGACTTATCAGGTAAGTTCACTAGATATTTTACTTACTAAGTAAGTTCACTAGATAGTTACTTTAAATCATAGTGAAATATAAAAAGGCTGTCACGCAGGAGCTGCATAACTAAGCACATTCCTCAGAATTGGGTAGTGTCGAGTGCATTCCTGAATAATTTGCTTAAAATAACCTATATAGATAAATAAAACAAAAACATCAATAATACCTGTTTCAATTCAACAATGTAAATCCACACAGAGCACATATCTCTCTCTCTCTCTATATATATATATATATATATATATATATATATATATACATATATATATATATATATATATATATATATATATACATATATATATACATATATATATATATATATATACATATATATATATATATATATACATATATATATATATATATATATATATATATATATATGTAGATATATATAAATTTTAACTGGGGTCATTTTTCGGTCTCTACTAGGTAGGATCGATAAAGATTCAAAGAAATTTTTCAAAAATTCCGTCATGAGTGCAACCTCAATAGCTACTTTCCTTTGGAGGAAAGTGCTAAAATAACATAAAATGAAGTGAAGTTAACATGAGTATAACAAAGTAAACAGCTGTGTTATTTTCTCTCTTGTTACTACGGTAAAATACCAAATCATAGCAAAAAGAAACACAAAACAAAAAACAACGATATCATCCACAAATAAGAAACTCTTTTCTACTTCTTGAATTTGTCTTCTTCTTCTTTGGGTGTCATAGGTTCTTTTTTCCCCGTTGCACTTTTCTTCGGATATCTCTGAGGTCTATCCCTCGATAATGTATTCCTTTTCTCTTCTTTAGACGATGCAACAGAGAAGTCACTAATGCTTCTGCATCGTGTTCTACTCTTTCTTCTGTTCCTATCTTCCTTTCTTCAATCCTGGTAATAGATTTACATGGAGAGTGAAGTTCGGATACACCATCTAATATGTTAATCAGAAATCCATAACAAAGCCTTCTCTAGATTCGCCATTTTAACATATAGGTATTTTTATTATCCGTATAGTCCCTTCGAAAGCGGCAGATTTTTCGAACAGAGTCATATTTTGGCTGAGCAACACCAAGTTACTCCATGGTACTTGTATAAATTGTCTTACCTCAGTACAGTAAACACCTTAACCAGATTAATCCATAAAATAGTTGTAGCAGATAGCCTCAATATTTATTGGCTATTATTTAAAGTTTGGGACTCTTATTTTTTTGCAAATATCATCAGTAAACATTAATACATATTAAGCGGATTCATTTGTAAAGCAGATCATTCATGTTCCAACTTGAAATACGACTTCCTAAGTCGGACCACTAGTCGGATCGTGAATGGGCTAGTCGGATTGTTGGAAATCTAGTTGAACGAGTCGGAACATTTCGAGGGACGACTCGAACGTCCGGCATCCGACTGGCGACAGAGTTGGAGCATGAGTGGGGGAGTCGGATCAAAGTCGTCCAACTTAGCTTAGTCAGTGCTTGAACTTCGGGCATCTTCGGTCAGCACTCGATAAGTATTTTGACTTTTGAGTGACATACGCAGTCCTGAAAACAGACTAGGACTACAGTTGGATCGCTAGTTGGATAACAAGTCGGAGCGCGAGTGGAGTCGACTATCCAACTAGTAGTCCTACTAAGTCATACGGAGTGTCGAAACGCCAATGGTCTGCTTATGTTTCAAACAAATGGTTTCTTCTAACAAATTACGAAGAAAATGCATACCATAATGAAAGAGGTTTACAGAAATATGACGCACCTTGATGAATATTCAATGATGACAGCAAAGGAATTGTACGAGATTCCTCTACGGACGTGGGATGGGCTTGATTAGTTTCTGTCTGCATTATCTGAGAGATCTTTACCTATCTGTTTGGGCATTTTCGAACGAAGCTTCAAGTCCCGTTGTATTTATCTAGGACTTAATCAACTTGGTCGTTGAACTAGAAATTGGTGTTTTACTAACCTAACTCTAAGTTTTGACCATAATCTCTTCAAGAATTCAAGATGCTATGTTTAACATATCAGGTCTTATGGTTTACACTTTTAGTAGTATTTAGATGGCAATGTTGGTCCGGCATCAATGGCCTTGAAAAACATCGAGAAGAAAAAGTTCGAATCACAAAAACTGCGACATCTTTTCAATAGAAGCCGAAGAATTATTAATCCCCCCAAAATTCTAATGGTTTCCACTTTTCTCAAAAACTGTTGTAAATGAACCTTATAACGGCAATGCTGTAAAATCTATGTTTATTTTTCGTGCGTATTTTGTCAAAAAATAGTGTTCCATTTGGTGGATTCGGCTTTTAAACGGACTTGACCTTTTGTTGAAGACAAAGTATTTTTGTACCACATCTCATAAAAATCGGACCATTTTAGAGCCTGATAGAGTGCGAAAAGATAAATATATAATAATATATAAACAAGAAAAATATCCTAAAACGGGTTGATTCTTTGCACTGCACAGACAAAACATTTATGAGTTGCAGAAACAAAGTAGACAAATAGTATCTTCATTTCTACAAAATATGTTAAAATCAAGAAGTTTTTTTTTATTATTCTATTGTAAAATGATTAATCAAAATATAGATAACCACATCCCAAATTATATAAACTATTATAGGTATTGGTCAATAAATCGATAGGATAAGATTTCTAACAAACTGTGTAAGCTTCAAATAAAAGTAGTTTATAGTTTTACAGAATCATTCAACTTCTATCAATGTGTGTATGTTTTTCCAAAGACTTAAGTGGATGACTAACCAACCGTAAGTCTAAGCTCTACTACTATTAATTAATAGTAATTTGCACTTAGACAGTACCATTTAGCGTATATCTGTTTGAACGGGATTCCAAGGACAAATGTTATGGTCAAGGTCCGATTTTGGACGAAATTCTCGAAGTTTAATTTTAACTTTATATGTTAATAGCGATTTATTGACTAAACTTTGGATAATTGGTCCAGTTCACAGCTTGCAACGACGAGGACATGCAGTCATGGATAGAAGTTCTAACAGAAGCAGGCTCCAGAAGCCGGCGGGAACTCCCTCTTCCTCCCTCCGTACTCCAGGACCATCCGGGAGTAGACCAGGAAGTGTACGATACTCCAGACTCCAGGATCCGTCCTGTCACCCCTCCTCAGGAGTACGAGAGGATGGCTGATTCCCTTTACCATGTCATCGACGACAAGAGGAGACCGCTTAAGGTATGCTAACTCCCCCTTATCTTATATATATGTCTGTGTGTGTGTGTGTGTGTATATATATATATATATATATATATATATATATATATATATATACACACACACATACATACATACCAGCCGTGTATTGAAACAGAAAAGGCCAACTCGGTCGTAAACGATTCAAAATATTCAATAATTGGAGTAAAATCACTTTTTACACAATGAAGTCTTGGTCCGAAGGTACCATGACAATCTGTCTCTCCCGACCGTTGTCAAGAACTAAAACCACGGAGAACTGACTCCTGAAGTCGAGGCTATATCGAGATAATCTATATGAAATATCCCAAGAAGTATCCATTAACATAACCCCCTGTGAGGCGGACTTACTAAATAGTATTCCCCTTCCACGTTTTCATTATGACAACATTATGGCAACACATAAGAAAGTCCGACTCGCAGGAAGTCATTTGGAAGAATAGAAACAGTTAATATTTTGTCTATATCATTCGTGTAAAATGTAAACACTGTCTTAGGAGAATGGATGAAGCAAGATCTTAGGTGCGACAACAGGAAACTGAAAATATCCTATGCAGAAATTACTTCATTTAAGCACCGATTTCTCCAAATGAGATCACCCTATAAAAATTTATAAAATAACCATATTTATAGGAAATTTAATAAGCTTTCGAATATAAATTTTATATTTACTACGATTTCCCAATAGATTTCCAGAAAAATAATATTTTTCATTTTCCCTGACAACGATTATAGATATGGCCATGGAAATGGTTTCATTAGATTTTCCATGCCAATTACTTATAAAACGTACACCTGGAAACTTATTAATACAAAATCGTATGGGTTAAGATTTTTGTCGCGCGAATTTTGTCGTAAAAACTACGTTCCGGTGGACGGATTTAGATGGTTAACAAACTTGACCTTTTATCATACAAATATACAAATTTGAACCACCGTCATTTTCTTATCTATGGGTTCTAAATGTAAATGTTTTCTAGTCAGCATTTCCGGATTACGTCGTAAGATCAGCCTCAAAAGTGGGTTTCCTCTCCGTATAGGGAGGTGGGAAACACGCTGGGGTTGAAGTTTCTTCTCTTAGTGATTATGATCCTGAAGGAAAGTGTCCTTTTAAAACACACTTCAATAGAGCCGTGTGAAAGCTGAAGGAGTGAAAGACTCGGCGTTCTTTTGTGCGATTTGACCCAGTCAAAGAGTTCGTCACAAAGAGGTCCGAATGGTAGGATAGTAGCGAGAAGAAAGTGCAATAGTGTTTGTTCTCGATGGCGTATAGAAAAGTTCTATCTCGTTGTATTTATTTTTTTTATAATCTCCATGTCCTGGTGTAAGTTATACCCTCCTGTGGTTGACAAAGTAGAT
This sequence comes from Gonocerus acuteangulatus, assembly GCA_946811695.1. Classification (NCBI taxonomy): domain Eukaryota; kingdom Metazoa; phylum Arthropoda; class Insecta; order Hemiptera; family Coreidae; genus Gonocerus; species Gonocerus acuteangulatus. The sequence continues at coordinate 59,049,535 of OX328130.1, forward strand.
GAAGAGGAATGAAATAGTTTGCCTGGAGCCATTCATAGATGTAGAGAGTTTTGCTCATTGTAGTGGGTAGCTTTCTTATTGTTTTGTAATTAACAGGCTTCCATATTTCGTTGAGACTTTGAGGTGGGTAATCAAATTAAACCACTTATGTGATTTAAATATTCAATAGGTACTTTTTGCTAGAAGTGGATATTTTTTTTCGGCCCATCAACCTTTGGGCTATTAGCACCGGGCTATGATTTTTCCTGGCTGTCATCCATCCAAGTATTTGTCACGCTTGACATTGCTTAGCTTTCGGTGATCAATATAAACCAAGTTTTGTTGAAAGTAAGCAACAATGACGGCCAGGATGGGCATTTCATAATTTGGTTCCAGAGCAAACCCCACCCCTAATACATCGGCTGATTAATGAACTCATCCGAACATTTGTAATGTCTGTGTGTGTATTTGAAAGTCTGTGTGTGTAAATGTAATGTATAGACTGAGCTATTGAGTAAACAAAATAAATAAATAATTATAACATAGTTATTCTTGATTTTTCAGGTCGAGGAGCAGCTGTACAAAAATGTTGGGATTGGAAAAGAAGAGGACGCTTGTTACTACAACCTTCTCCCAGTGACTAGAGAAACGGAAGAAATCTACCAAACCATAACAGAAGCTCAGAAACATGGGATAGGACAGAGCAGGATTCAAGCTATCATAAAGGCGATGGAAGCGTCAATAGCCGAAGCACAACTTTATGAACCAGTTGACAGCACACAAGAGCGATAAACACAAAAATGGTATAGAATGCACTATTTGTTTAATTTTTCTCTTATCTATCCGTAATTATAAACTAAATTTTTTGTTTATTTTATTTAGTTAGAATTAATAATATTGATTACAAAGAATTCTCTGAAATTTATTTGCTAAATTCTTTTTAACACTCCTATTATATTAAAGTTTAAAACTGAGAGGAAGGATAAACCGCACTGAGGCCTATAATACCTAAAGTGCAACCTGATCTGCCGGACTCTTATAATACCAGATATGTAACAGCGATGACCCATAAATGGGTATATACAATGCCTGACACAATTGAATGGAATGTTTGACAAATTTTACGTATTCTACCCAATGAAAAATCTCCAAAAGTTGGCTCTATAGGAGCTTGCTAAACCAAGCAAATTTCCCTAAACTGTTTGTTCACACCACATTTCTGAGGGATGTGTTTAAACTAATAAATAATCATAACATTTTACATTTTTTTAACTCAATAAACTAAAAAAAATATTTTTCTAGTAAATATCTACTTTTACTTATAAGTCTTGAATGGTATAAAGTTAGTATTGTTGAACAAGAACAAAAGTTATGGCCCATAAGTGCACATTTACATTTTTTTGCAAACATTTTTCTTATTTTCAAAACAGATCATTCGTATTAGTTGAGCATGTACCGAATTTCATTGAAATGGAGGAAAAACTTATGGCCAGTACGGATGTATTAATAATCTTTTTATTAAGTGAATCTCCTCTTCTATTTGACTGTTTTTGCTTATTTTAACTATTCATCCCTCTTACTAGCATCAAATATAATACAAAGATTTTTGTGCAAAAAGAAAAAAAATTACACGTGCTGGGAGCAGATTAGTAAAATGGTCTGGATTGTGGGTGTTACAGATACAACCCATAGCTAATCATTTGTTATGGAATATTCTGTGTCAGGTTTCAGTGTGAAAAAACCAAAATTTTAAGCACGTGTTAACACTCACACACATGAGTATACATGGTACCTGTGGATAAGGAATTCCCTTCTTGAAGAGTTACTGTAGGGAGTAAAAAAAACAATTTTTATGTATGTATATATTATAAATAAAGCACAAAATTATCTGTTTGATTAAAGGTTTTATTTGTTTTCAGAATTATATTTGCTGAAGATAAAAGCAACTGGTATCGCTTACGTACTGAGACTAAACCCTTCCCGAGGGACGACTAGACAAAGACTGCATAAGGAGGACTCCCCGCCATTCCTCCATTTCCTTCATGTGTAAATGGCTTGCTTTGCCTGCATATAATATGTGTTGTAAATATTTTTTATGTATAGACTATTGTTTTAAGGCATGTAAATTTATTAGTATGTAGGGATTCATGTATGTATAAAAAAATTGAATGTTTTTTTGTTGTTTTTTTTGTGCTAAAAATGAACTCATTTGGTCATCACATTCAGTAAAATAATCTATAATACATGTTTCCCCGCCTTTTTTTTTTCAGCTTAATATCTGATGATCAACGTGCTCCTTTATCTTCTGTTATTGTTATAAAAATATATCAGTCAGGGTAAAACTAAAGAGCAAAGGGTTGAAAATGGAGTTTTTTTTACCTTTTCATGATGTTACTAACTAAACAATGGAGAGAAATTTAACAACAAACAAAACAATTAGAAAATCATTTCTTGAAATCTAGTATGTCGAAATCGTATTGAGACTTATGGATCAGTTGTAACTCCTTAGATAAAAAAAATACTATTAAATTTGGAGGCAATAAAAAATAATGATCATTCCATCCACGAAAAAACATATATCACAAAATGTTCATCCTGTAACTCAAAATTTTGACAATATAAAACTGTAATAAATTTGGTAACAATATGCAGCTGAAACCCGAAGGCTGTGGGGAAAAGGTTCTATAGAAATATAAGAAAAGAAGAAAAACAAAATTCTAGGGGCGAAATAACTAAAGTGATTTCAATTGGTAAACTCTTACAGAATTGAAAAAATTTCTGATAAGAAAGACACGAACTGCATTTTACTTCAATCTAGTAAGTTCGAATAACATTAGATTATCTAAACTAACAACATAAATATTTTTAAGTTTGATGGGACCTAAGTTCTGTAAAAGAAAGAGAAATTCTAAAGTAAAGAAAACAAAAAAGGAAGATGAAAAATTATGGACATAAAATGTTTTACGAATCACTAAAAGAAGAGCTTTCTGCAGAACAACGGAAGGAAATATTGAAAATAATGAACAATTACTTCTAATATATTGATATGCGAACATCTGAAAATCATTGATTGATATAACATACTCCAATGTAATTTGAGAATAAATTGTATGTAGTTAGTTTGGACAAATTTATGCAGTTCAAAATTTAAAATAGTCAATTTCTTTCCTTCGTCAATATAAAATAAATTATTTGATATTGATTAAATTAAATCATTCTGGATTGCCACTAAGAGATGGTCAGGATTCCGTCACATTGTTAGACAAAACACATTCTTATAATGAGATATTATTTTGTAATATAAATCTTCTATTGGCTGTTAACATTTCTAAAGATCTGAATTGAAGTAAGGACCTCTTTCAACGAGCCCATCGCTGAATAATTCAATCAACATCAGAGAATGTTGAAAGTGGTATTTCTTGGCTGCAAGATTCAATCCACTCACCTTGGCTTATCCATATATCACAAGCTCTCAGCAAATAAATACTAATTTTTTAAATCTCCAACAATCACTGAAATCCTACTATCTTTTTTTAGTAATTTTCTCTAAAAATTATCCCTCAATTCTGGTCAATTTCATAAAACATAACTGTGTTATGAAAGAAAAACAAACGTTTCAAGCAGCTTTTTTTATCTAAATTGGTTGCAGCTCCAACCCATATTGTATATAACCTGTTACAAATTAAGAAATGTACAAATTGGTTACATGCACACGTATTGCAATATACATTGTGTAATGTAAAGTAGATGTAGATACTGAATTGTGAATGTTGATGTATGATGTTAATGGCATACTAAGCTTTCCACTTTGAATGTTTTGAATTATTATTTTATGTAATAGATTCCATTAAATAGTTATTAACAATTTGTATAATAAACTTCTTCTTTTTTTTTAGTATAAATATCCTCTTGATTTTCATTTTGTCTTTCAACCCACTTTTTCTACGCTAAAGCTAACAGAACCTACTTCTATGGGAAGCCCACCAAGGCATTTTCCAGGAGCGCCAAAATTCAAGGATGCCAAATTGCCTGCAATTGTGAGAAAAATAATGATGCCTTAAAATGCTCAATTGATAGAAAAGCTCACATTCCCTAAAAATTAAAATATATTATCTTTTTAATCCTAAAATGGCTCTTTTCAGTTCTGCAGGAGACTAAGTCCTAACTTCATTATTTTGCCACTTGTAGCAGCTCTTGCTACACATCTGGAAGTCATTCTTATTTGTTTTCAGAGAACAAGTAAGCCAAGTCCAAGCTATAACTATTTTAAGAACAAGGCTGTACATAAATAATGTCAGTGTTTAAGTTCAACTCTTTTTGAGACTTATACTGGTCAATAGGATTTATATAACGTCTTTGCAATTAAAATGAATAATACTCATTTTCTGAAACCTGTATAACATGGGCTTGGTCTAGTTGTGCTCTGAACCCTCCATGTATATATATATATATATATATATATATATATATATATATATAATATATATAATAATTCTTGTGAAAGATGACCTGATATGTATTTTCCACTTTTTCTTTTTCTGGCAGGGGGATGATAAAGCAGTACACTCCTGGCTCACATTTACTACTTTATTTAGTATACTAAATAAAGTAGTAAATGTGAACAAAGAGTGTACTGCTTTATCATCCCCCTGCCAGAAAAAGAAACAAGAAAAAGTGAAATATATATACATACAGTAGAACCTCCATTATCCGGGTTAATGACGTGGAGGGTGGTCCACGGATCATCGAAACACAATATTTTATTGACTAAATGTGCTGGATTATAAGGTTATAAAGAAAAACTGTGTACAAGATGTCATTTAAATGGTCTTATTTGCATTGAGAAATGTGTATATAAAGGTTTTATTAATTAATAATTTGTATAAGTGCAAAAATAAACTCAAGATCAAATTAATTTTTTTTGTCGTGAAAGTCAGTAATATTTCGTCGTTTTTTTGATACATAATTATTTTCTTATATCTGTTCTGATCGCCTGTAACAAGATAATTCTGCTGAAATAGGCATTCTTATGTACTCGAGTGCCTATTTCAGCAGAAGATAATTCTGCTGAAATAGGCATTCGTATTTACTCGAGTGAAGAGTAAAAGCCCAAGAGAGGAAATTTTTCTTTGGTAGGCTAACAGCCCAGTAGGGGATTCATAGATAGAATTGAAAACGTTTCAGTTCCAAGAATATGAAATAAATTGAGATGCTTCCAGAAATATGGAATCATCACAATCTTCCGAAGACAGCGCCGTTTTTCCATTTGTTAGTTTACAATGTATGTAATTAATTTAATTTCAAATTTATGTACATAATCGTCATTACATACATACAAATATTTAATAAATAATTATGAAATCAAATGCTTTAGTTGATAAAAATAATGCAATAAATATGTTCGTATGTACATAATATTTAAAGAAGGAATAAAAATAAAAATTCCCCCATCGAGACCCCGGTTAATTGGAATCCCGGATAATAGAGTCCCGGATAATGGAGGTCTTACTGTATATATACAGGGGAAGGTGTTGTACCTCTGACCATATTGTACCTTTGACCACCAAGGCTGTGGCGGCTTGTAGAAACATTTTATAAATTTTGGTGTAATTAGTGTTTAGCTCCTTCACTAGAGGGCTTGTGTAACCTACTTTGGATTATACAAGTCAAAGAGGATTCTTGCAAAAAATACTTATCCATTTTTATCATAAAAAATGTAAGTTATTTATTGATAACGTTTTGCCTCATAATATTTTTTGTATTATGTCTTTTTAGTTGGAAATCATTTGACAAAGTAGCTATTACAATAAGAAATATGGTGTAGTTTCTGAAATTAATTTATCTTAATCCTAAAATTTGTAGCATGCTTTTTAATTTGTACTACCAGGGTATTGTACCTCTGCCCACGACTAGTTGTTGTTCCTTTGACCAGGTCAAAGGTACAACACACCTGAGTAGTTTTTTCATAATTCAACTTTTTTGTTCTTCTGCTACAACTTGTTAAAAAATAATTAATATTGGTTGCTTCAATTGTTCAAAGAATTTAAAAAATAATAAATGAAATAAGTTCAAACTGACTTTATCAATCCTCAGTGTAGCAGTTTGAACCTATTGTCCCTTATCGTTACAAGTTGTGAGGCCTCATCCAAAAGCGCAGGCAAGGAAAATGTCAAATAGGGGCTGGCCTCAAGGGAAACCTCGTGTCCTGACAGATATTCCTGAAAAGCTAATTATTGAAGGTGAAAAAAAAAAAACGAAAGTGACAAGTTTACGAGAGAAGATGAAAATTTGTATATACATATTGATGTTGAAGACATTGTGGCTAAACTCCCCTACCCTACACCATTGCTAGTGGATCTGCTTGACAGTTAAAACGTTTATCGATTGGACTTGATTTGTCTGCATATTAAGCATAACATAATACCAATAATAGCTTTTTTATTATGTTATATTGTACTGAATACAATTTTTTTTCTGTACTCCTGTGTTGTTTTTACGTGGTCAGAGGTACAACACCCCATGGTCAAAGGTACAACTACATGTTGTACCTTTGACCAATGTACGATTATTTTTTAAAAAAATAATTAAAAATATTAAATGTAAAGCTAGAAAAAATTAAATATGATAAGCAATAGAATGCTAATTACAATGGAATAAAAAAAATGAATTTAGCCTTAATATTCAAGCTAAAAAAAATTAAATTGTGCAAAGTGGTCAAAGGTACAACACCTTCCCCTATATATTATATTACAGAGGCAATTTATATTTTTGCCTGGGCAGGCATAACTGCTAGATCAGACGTTTTTTTTTTGTTTTTAACGGCAAACCGACATCTGGGCCATTAGCGCCAACATCCACTCAACGAGCCATGAGATGAGAAAATTCCTGCTGCCGGTGGGATTTGAACCCCCATCTCCTGGATGAAAATGCGAGAAAATATTTCTTACTGCATCATGGATTTCGGCGCTCCTGGCCAAGAAGTTGGTGAGCAGTAAAAAAAAAATAATATTCTTTTTTTTTTCCTGATGTTTAAGGCCCAAATTATGTAATGCCCTTTCCTGATTAAAAAAAAAAATGTTCATATTGAAAACAAGTGCATAACAAAATAGTAATTTATTAACCGCCTTTTATTTTCTCTAAAACCTTAAGTCTAGATATTGAAACTGTTTTCTCTAGATATTTTACAAAATTGTGCCTCAAAGTTTCTTTAACGAATATTGCATTATTGAATTCACATTTTTGAAGAAATGAATTCCTGAATATCAGTCAATATTAAGAGTTTTGAAAGATCCCTCGATCCCAAAGTCCAGATCACCCTTCCAAGCAGAATCCTTGCTCCGCTTGCTTTCGTCGCTACACAACTTCAGTTTGTCTTCAAACCAACTCAAATTGGAATCGATCAATTCATTCCAGTAATCTGTAAATAAAAAATGGCATGAAGGCGCTTTTCATAAGATGTTTCAAATTCTGTAATGTTTTATTATTTTAAGTGTTCCTGAGGAGGCATCAAAAAGACGAGAAACATGTTGAGCAAAATAAATTAATAGTTTAGAAAGTGGTGCTCTTGATTAAATTTGAACTTTGCCCAAATTAAATATATTGCGAAGGATGGCATACACCATTAGTTTCTTAGTTTTATTATTATTAAATTTTAACGTCCATGTATTATTAACTAAGAAGTTAGTTAGTTTAGTTAGTTATCAACATTAGTTTCTTAGTTATCAACATTTTAATTTTAGAAAAATTAGCTTGCCAGGATGGGATATGAATCCAGTTCCTCTACTCTCCTTGAAGGTGGCTGAGGTCGGTGTCCAAATCACCCTGGAAAGTTGATTTTTTAATGTTGAAGATTTGATAATGTCGCTGATATTGTATCATCAATATTATTAAAGGGGTTTAGTAAATTTAAATCCTAGAATTGATTTCTACTCTAGAGCCTTATAAGGACTTAACATCGTCTTGCTTAATATATGTATAACGCTATGCCATCTTTATGTAGCCTTGGCACCATTAGACAACTTAACTTGCGTTGTTTTTTTTTCTGGTGCAACCGGTGATAAGGTCATTAGCATCCTCTACTGTATTATAATTCCCCAATTTTTCCACAAAATCGTTTGCGACTGCAGTTTTTTTTTTACCTATTTTATAATATCTCGAATTATTCTATTTAAACTAACTTATTTACAAGTGCTCTATCATACACAGAAAGCCGTATCCTAAAGGAATTAAATTATTACAAGCAGCCATTCATACTAGCCTATCATACACCTACATGCAATTAAAAAAGAATCTAATCCTAAACAGTTATATTTACGTTATAATTACACATATTATTATACTCGAATCATTCAAACAAACAAACACACATACAATATTTTAATCAATTACACTTGTTTTCCCTTAAATACACACATGCATACATGTATACAGAACATACAAATACATAGATTATTACAGTCAGTAATTTATACAAGACATTCACACTTGCCTTGTTATACAAGACCTGGTAGCCGATTTGGTAAGACACCTTAATGGACAGAAGAGAAACTGGGTTAAGATCGCAGCAAGGAATGTTAATTTTTCTCAAATTAATTTGAAAATTGAGTAACTAAAGGATCCAGTAATTAAAGGAGTCTATCCTGTGTACAGTGGTGTATTGAAGCCAGCAAAACGATATTCCGAGTGGGTTTAGTCAAGCTCTATAGAAATATAGGCTCACATTTGTTACATGACACCATCAAAGCATCAAACGTTTCTATGCCTTAATGTTGCATTACAGTGACAAATCCATTGATCACACTATTTTCATGTTTAGATCAAATCTTTATTTGCTGTAATCCTGGTTAAAAGAAAGAAATGTTGAATATATTAGGACCTAGAGTCATTCAAGTGTATCATGGACTTTGAATGAATATATAAATTTCAAAAAATTTACATTCCTTACCTGACATCTCAGCCAGAGACTTCCCTTCCCCTCCATATTCTGCCGGAAGCATCGACAATGGTAATACCTCCTTAATCTTAGAGTCATCTTGAGACAGGTGTATCTAAAACAAAAACAACAAAAATCAATCATTTAAAAGGCCATAAGGGCCAAGAGGAGCAGATACTGTAGATGTATCTGATTCTTGACCATACGGCACACTAGGGGGTTAGTGTGATCAGTACTATGCCCCGGGCACCGGATTTTGTCCTTTGCAGGTACCTTTTAATATATTAATTAAAGGCTCGGTGAGCCTAGGGGCGATCTGGGATCCCGAATCCGACCCTCGAACGACGACACTAGAAGATAAAAATCTTTTGTGGGCGCCTGGGTTTTGAACTCAGGTCCTCCAGTTCATTAATCGAATGCTCTGCCGCTGAGCTAACCTCACCCTATTGAGACAGGCGTATCTAAATGAAAAAAAAAAAATCATAAATTTGTGCACTCATATCTTTCGCAGTTGAATAGAAAAGACCAATGTAGAAATATGATTTTTCAGTTAAATTTTCCCTTTATTTATCTCTAAACTTTATTTATTCTGAACAAAGAATGACCGAAGTCATAAGAATAAATCACATTTTTCAGTTATTACTGATAAATCCCAATGCACTGTGTGACCAGTTTGGTTCCTTGATTTTACTGATGTTAAGCAACACAAGTTTTGCTGCGAATAATATATTTCTTTACAATTCAACGCCATCTAAAGAAGAAGAAGATGAAACCAAGAAAATGAAACCAAGCCTGTCCATCGACAGTTATTTATTAAAAACAACAGAGTACATAAAAAATTATTTATAAATAAAATATAAAATCTATTATATTTAGAATATTATTTGACTAACAGTTTATGATAGTGTTTAATTTTTAATAGTGACTCAGCTGGAGTGATCAAATATCAGTATCATAATTCCAGAATGAGGATACCATTTTCAGAGAGAAATTTTCTGAAAAGAGTATAATTTCAAAGGTTTCACATAAGTATCTTCCTCACATTATGATCGAGCTTATCATACTACTAATTTTTCTTTATTACATACCCTCTCATTTATTTTCTTAGAAACGAATGGCCGAAGGAGTGACTCTATTTTACCAGCAAAAGAAGGAGCATTCATGATGTAATCAGCTTTTAGTTGGAGTGGAAGAGCTTCCTACAACAAGAAATTGTTCGTCCATATTAGAATTAAATGAATAAATTTGAGTAATAGAAATAATGGAAGAAAGTACCAGAAATCCACAGATTTCTTGCTTTTTTTTTTTTTTTTTTTTTTTTTTTAGGCGCTACAACTAGGCCATTAGCGCCGACATCCAGGGTGCAGCGAGGAATTTTCCCAGAGAGCCGTGGGATGAGAAAATTCCTGCCATGGGTGGGGATCGAACTCACCATCCCCCCCTTTATGAATCTAAGGCGCTAACCACTAGACCACGGGAGACCCATCCTTGCTATTATCCTTAAATTTGGATATCTTGATCCAGTACTAAATATTTGTCATTCAATGAAGCCAGCATTTAGGAATACTCAATTTAGATTTCTCATATGAATTAATTAATAAATTGTCCATTTGAATTCACAAACACTGATTTGATTTGAATTGTAATAATGCCTAAGGTGAAAGGAACTGATCATCTACCTGCAAGCCTTCTTCAGAAATTCTAGAATCTTCAAGCTCCTACAAGATTTTTTCTTTTATTCTGATGTGATATTCATATTTCAACCAATGGTTGATATTTAACAGTTTTAAAAATCAAAATACTTCACCATCAACTTAAAGCTTTAATTAATTGTTTTAATAAATTTAATATGGCTATCCAAAGCCTACTGATTTATTCCAGGAAATTCTGAAAGATTCCAGTTTTTGTTTTTTTTTTATTGAATTTTTAAATCGTCTATAAAAATTATAAAATAAGTTTTAAGAATCATTAGTATTAATTTATTTATGTAAATAAATTAATGGTTGACACACCTTAAAAACAATAAATTTATAGGAACCCTAAGCAGTCTATGACTTGGTTTATGGGTACAAATCTAATTAGGGGTGATGGCTTTTCTTTTGAAAATTGGAAAGGCATAGGAAAGCTAACCTTTATCCTGTTAGAAAATCTTAGTGACTGTTAGATAATCTATCCTAAAAAAAACTGTGTTATAAATAAAAGGAGGTTCAAATTAAAACGAAATACATAAATAATTATCATGTAAACTAAATTGTAAGTTTCCTATGTATAGGTTAGAATCATGAAAGTGATTCTGCATTGACATACTGTAACATATTGCACAAATAATACATTTGCCTCAATAAAATAATTGCATAATTAAGAAAACAAAACTTCATTAGCCTAGATAATAATTTAAAATTAACTAGTTTTGATAACTATTTTCTATTTCATTATTAACATAACCTATTCATTTTCTAAACAAAAATTATGAATAAATTATATTTACCAGTTTATATTACCCTACGCTTTTTATTAATATTTAGTTAGCACATGTACTTATATTATTTATTTCTGTAAAGATTACTGAAATGGTATTCTTTAAATCACAAGGAAAATAAATGTCCTTTTAAACTCTTACATCTGTAAGATGAAACATTAAAAAATGCAGGAAGAAGAAAAACAAATCATTTCTTCTTGATCTTCTTCAGTACCATATTTCAAACATTTAAAAAACCCAAAGATGTTTCTGGTTAAATGTGTAGGTATTTTAATATATGAAAACAAAAAAATACTAATATATTGGAAACAGGCTTACCACCCAGAAATTGGCAAGTGCCGCAGTGTGTATGATGTTCAGAGTTCTAAATGACGCAAATGGTACGCCTTGAAAGGAGGTGAGTATGATGTATTCCGTGTCTGTAGGCCACATCTTGAAGGCCAACTCGAACATGTAGATCAAGAGGAGAAAGAAGGCATCGGCATTGGAAAGTGCCGGATCGATTTTCCTCGGTGTGAGGAACATCACCCTGTAGCCTTCAGGAGTCTTGTCTGGCAGTATAGCAAAATTACTGTTGACAGAAAGGTTTACACACTACTAAATCATTTTAGAAAGCATTTTGCTTGGATTACATAATTAGACTTTATGAAGGCCCATGTGATACTGCCCATGCTGAACCTTATCAATTCCCATACTGTATTAACTGACATTTCTTCCATAACGCTTATGTTCTCTGTAATCCTTATAATCCGATTCCTTCTTCGTAACATATACTTCTTAATACCTTCTCTTTATGTGATTTGCCTGATATCTTCATTATAACTTATATGTCCCGAATATCTCTTCTTTATTCTGTTTAGCCTAATACAAGTACTTATCTCCCCTTTAACATGTATTTGTAGTTAACAACTCCCTATCCCATATTGCCCAATATCTTCCCTTTAACATGTATTTCTAATTAACCATTCCATATCCTATATTGTCCTATATCTTCCCTTTAACATTTATTTCTAATTAACAACTCCCTATCCCATATTGCCCAATATCTTCCCTTTAACATGTATTTCTAATTAACCATTCCATATCCTATATTGTCCTATATCTTCCCTTTAACATTTATTTCTAATTAATAACTCCCTATCCCATATTGCCCAATATCTTCCCTTTAACATGTATTTCTAATTAACCATTCCATATCCTATATTGTCCTATATCTTCCCTTTAACATTTATTTCTAATTAACAACTCCCTATCCCATATTGCCCAATATCTTCCCTTTAACATGTATTTCTAATTAACCATTCCATATCCTATATTGTCCTATATCTTCCCTTTAACATTTATTTCTAATTAACAACTCCCTATCCCATATTGCCCAATATCTTCCCTTTAACATGTATTTCTAATTAACCATTCCATATCCTATATTGTCCTATATCTTCCCTTTAACATTTATTTCTAATTAACAACTCCCTATCCCATATTGCCCAATATCTTCCCTTTAACATGTATTTCTAATTAACCATTCCATATCCTATATTGTCCTATATCTTCCCTTTAACATTTATTTCTAATTAACAACTCCCTATCCCATATTGCCCAATATCTTCCCTTTAACATGTATTTCTAATTAACCATTCCATATCCTATATTGTCCTATATCTTCCCTTTAACATTTATTTCTAATTAACAACTCCCTATCCCATATTGCCCAATATCTTCCCTTTAACATGTATTTCTAATTAACCATTCCATATCCTATATTGTCCTATATCTTCCCTTTAACATTTATTTCTAATTAACAACTCCCTATCCCATATTGCCCAATATCTTCCCTTTAACATGTATTTCTAATTAACCATTCCATATCCTATATTGTCCTATATCTTCCCTTTAACATTTATTTCTAATTAACAACTCCCTATCCCATATTGCCCAATATCTTCCCTTTAACATGTATTTCTAATTAACCATTCCATATCCTATATTGTCCTATATCTTCCCTTTAACATATATTTCTAATTAACAACTCCCTATCCCATACTGCCCGATATCTTCCCTTTAACATGTATAAGTTTGACAGCGACGGAGCTCCCACAGTAACGTACTAGCCCTAGTCTCCCTCAAAAGGGATTCACTACAGGGTCTATAATTTGAAAAGACTTGTCTCAAAGGAACTCCACTTCCAGCCCAGACCTTTGACAACAGAGATGAAAACTAACGGCCATAGCCACGTTGATTGTACTGGTTCCCGTTGATCACCGAAGTTAAGCAACGGCATAGCCCGGTGGCATTAAAAAAGGGCCTATAGATAGCCCGGCGTTAAAAGCCCAATTGTTGATACACCGTTAAACACACACAAAACTTCATAAAAAATTAATTATGAGCTTCATACAGAGTTTGTAAGTTTTTCCTGAATGCGTTCGACTGTAGATAGACACCCGTCAGCATCTTCAGGCGTTTCGTCCTCAAAGAAAAATATGCGTCCATTTTTCGCTTGGCCTTTTCCATTGTGTTTGTTCCGCATACGAAATTGTAGAAATAATGCTCATCTAGAACAATGTATAGAAAAGAACATCAATAAAATGTTAATTAGTAATTGTGAATATTATTCAAGATAATAATTATTATATGATCCGAAATGAGAACGAAGAATACAATCTACAGGACCTTCGTCATGTTTTACATTGGCTCAAATTCAGCTGTGGATCTAATAATCCTGTTTTACAATTGTGAGAGAAATTTTTTTTAGATGAAAATGTCATATCGCTGGGGTATCCAAATTTTGTGTCATCGGCGACGAAAATATGTAACGGAAGTTACGTCATCGGTCACGTGACCGCAAACGCGCTAAAATGAATATTTATTCCAATTCTTCTTCTTATATGATGAGTTTTCACAGCTATGTAATTTCATGTCTATTACTACCTATTAGGGAAATGTTTAAATAATATCGAATTGAAATATTAAAACGATAAATGCAACGTTTATCGCATTAAAGGAAATAACAAATAAGTTCATTAAACCCTGTGTAGTCATTTATATCTTGTTCATTCATTTCTCAACAATTTCCATTCAATATTAAACAGGGTGTCAACGATTTAAATCAATTGATTTCAGTGATCAGTATTTTTAAAAATTTTCAAAATTTTATGTTTTTCTAAGTGTATTTGAGAACTTATTCCTAAAGTGTTATGATGGGATTCCAATGGGTTAACCATTTATTAATTTTTTTGTTTTCTTTAAGACTCTGTAAAGATTTGCTGGTTCCTTTTAAGTTATATACTAAATGAAATAAATTCTTAAATAAAATGATTTATTAACATTAACGATTTCTTAAACTAAATGAATTATTAAAATTATGACTGATGCATCGTTAAATAAATAAAAGAACACATTATATTACATGCGATGCCAAATTAAATAAATTGTTAAATACATAAAAATAATGAATTAAATGAGTTACTAAATTAAAGTTGATTATTACAAAAATGCTAACTTACAACTAATTACTCACTATATACTCAATATACACTGGCCAGTGTGAAATATATATAACACAACATGTTCTACTCGCTAATTAATTTCGCTGGTAGCAACAACACACTTGTATACACACGACTCCAAACTCGAAGGCGTCCGGCAGAAGGGAGACACGTGCCGACCCTCTTGCCCAGAGAGGAAGGCACAATAACAGTTTTGCCACACTCCCAAAGAGGCAAGCCCAATAGAGACTAGCATCATTAGGAGTATGACGTCGTTGGGGCCTCAACATAGCTCCCCTCTAATGATGCAGTCGACGAATCTGACGTTGCGCTTGACGACGCGTCCAGCCCTCGTCTGGTAAGCAGTTGACGCCGAAAGCGGAGGAGTTGGTTCGTCCTTTGTAGGTTGCTGCGGTATGGATACTGCCGGAGGTTCTTGAATATCCGAAGGCGTGGTGTTGTCCCTGAGCTGAAAGGCAGGTTTGAGGCGATCAATCGAGACGGAGGTCTCTGTGCCATCCGAGCGCTGGATCCTGAACACCTTGCTGTCGCGACTCAGGACGCGGTGAGGGCCAGTGTATGGTGGCTGGAGAGGTTTCCTCACTGAGTCATCCCTCAGGAAAACGTGGCTGCACGAGGTGAGGGCACGGTGTACGAAGGGCTTCCTCGATGAAGTTCCGAAGGGGGCCGGCCTCAGCTGCCTCATCATGTCCCTCAGATGATGAAGACTGTCTGACGGGTTGGGGCCACCACAGGGTGATACCAGGAACTCACCGGGGAGGCGCAGTGCTTGGCCATAAACTGCTTCCGCGACGCTTGCTTGAATGTCTTCTCTGACCGTGGTTCGCAGTCCCAACAGCACTGTAGGTAGATTTGCAACCCAATGCTCACTGTCCATATGAGCGGTGAGGGCATTCTTTAAGGCTCGGTGCCAACGTTCCACGCAGCCATTAGCTTGCGGATGGTAAGCGGTTGTTCGGATGCGCTGTATCCCTAGCATCTTGGTGAGGTTGGTGAAGAGGGCAGATTCGAATTGACGCCCCTGGTCAGTCGTTATACGGCGTGGTGCTCCGAACCGAACCACCCAGGCCTGGTAGAAAGCGTTGGCTACAGCTTCAGCCGTTATGTCCGGGACTGGTACTGCTTCCGGCCAGCGAGTAAATCGGTCGATCATTGTCACGCAGAATCTCATACCTTGGGAAGTTGGTAGCGGTCCAATCAAGTCAATGTGTACATGTTCAAACCTCCCACTGGGAGAGAAAACGGCATGTGGCGCACTATTATGGCGACCGACTTTGCTTCTCTGACAAGCTAAGCAAGACTTGGCCCATGTTCCCACGTCCACATTCATGGACGGCCAAAAGTACTTGGCTGCCACAAGCCTGCGAGTCGCCCGGACTCCGGGATGACTCAACCCATGGCACTGATCAAAGCAAGACCGACGAAAAGAAGTAGGCAGGTATGGTCGCACCCGAGACGTAGAAGACTCGCACCAAACAGGCCGACTCACTCCTGGAATCTGGAACATCTTCATTTGTAGATTCTTCTGCTTGATGATCTCTTGCAATTCCGTATCACGCTCCTGTTCTTCTGCAAGTTGATTCCAATCTTCGTCAAGCGATATTTCTTCAACTCGGGATAAAGCATCAGCTACAACATTAGCATTCCCTTCGACGTACCTTATGTCAGTTGAAAACTGCGATATGAAATTTAACCATCGCTGGCGCATTGGGGACATAGAGGGTGACTTAACCCTAAAAGCGTAGGTCAATGGTTTATGGTCTGTGAAGATAGTAAATCTCCTCCCTTCAATCATTGGCCGAAAATGTACCACAGCTTTCAGAATCGCGAGAAGCTCCCGATCATACGTTGAATAATTCCGTTGTGCAGGATTAAGAGCCTTTGAGAAAAAGCCCAATGGGACCCATTTCTCCCCTTCGAGTTGCTGTAGCACGGCGCCTAGACATGTGTCAGATGCGTCGCAGACGAGGGAAATTTGCGCGCCTTCAGCAGGGTGTCCCAAGACAGTCGCCGTGCACAATGCATTCTTACACTTCTCGAAAGCTTCTTCGGCTTCAGGAGTCCAAGGAACGGGTCGACGGTCATTTTTCTTGGCGTTGTGTAGAAAGCCATTTAGGGGTTGCTGTATTTTGGCTGCATTCCTGATAGACGATCGATAAAAGTTAAACATACCAAGGAATTGACGAAGTTCTTTGATGTTCTGTGGTTTGGGAAAAGAGGCAATAGCGCTTACTTTGTCCTGCTTTGGCCTGATTCCTGAAGCTGACACCGTATATCCCAGGAAATCAATCTCAGATTGGCCCAAAGCGCATTTGTCAGGGTTGATAGTAAGGCCAAACTCATCGAGACGACGCAGTACCTCGCGAAGATGATGCACATGTTCCTCGTGGGTCGCTGAATAAATAAGGGTGTCATCTAGATAAGCAAAGGCAAACTCAAGGCCGCGTAACGCTGTGTCGATGAACCGCTGAAACGTCTGTGCTGCATTGCGTAGACCAGGACACATACGGCAAAACTCCCATAACCCAAAAGGGGTAATAATTGCGGTTTTCTGAATATCCTCTTCGGCCACGGGAATTTGAAAATATGCTCTCGTAAGGTCAAGCCGAGAGAATACTACCTTACCATGAAGACTGGCATTGAAGTCACATAAGTTTGGAACACCATAGCGATCCGGAAGTGTTTGCGCGTTGAGACGGCGATAGTCTCCGCATGGCCTGATGGAACCGTCTTTTTTAGGTACAACATGCAATGGCGAGGACCAGGGACTCTTTGAAGGGCGAATAATACCTTCGTTTGCCATCCGCTGGAACTCTTCTTTGACCAGTTTCAATCGCTCAGGTGCTAGTCTTCGGGCTTTGGAAACGACTGGTGGTCCGGTGGTCTCTATATGATGAAAAACCGGATGCCGCACCGCAGCAAGGCGAGGGGCGGGGTGTGTAACACGAGGAAATTCGCGAAAAATGCTGGCAAAAGGCGCGTCATTGGGTATTGACAGGATGGATGGTGACATAACTCGCGCCAATTGTCCTCTTGATGTTAAGCCAGTTTGCTGATCAATTAGTCGTCGCCATTTGAGATCAACCAGTAGATCAAAGTGGCATAAAAAATCTGCTCCGATGATCGGTTTGGGAACATCTGCTTGAATAAACCTCCAGGTGTACTTCCTCCTCAGCCCCAGGTCAATGTCCATTTCCTTCTCGCCGTAGGTGTAAATCTTCGTACCATTGGCAGCATAAAGATTAAAATCTTGAGGAGTGCATTTGCCCCTGGGACGCGGCAGAACAGTCACCGCAGCTCCAGTGTCAATGAGGAATTTGAGTCCTGATATTTTGTCCATAATGAACAGGCGGCGTTGGTGGTTAGGTACAGCACTGGTTTCCGCCACTTCCAGCGCTGCCTTTAGTTTTCCGCCGGTTTGCTTCCCTTCCAATTACAAGGAGTCTCACATTTTCTTGCCCGTTCTTTGAAACGATGATGGTAAAAACAGAGCCAATTTGGGTTATTATGTTGGCGATCTCTGGACTTACTGCGCTGTCTGCTAGTAGATCGCCGCTTATTGGGAGGATGTTGCTGTTTTGTGATCTGAGCTAGCTGAAGAGACAAGTTTCGAAACCCCTCTTGAATTGCCTGTACATGAGGATCGGTTGAAACAGAGGCTCGAGTTGAAACACCGCTCACTTCAACAGGTCTTTGAACTTCATGCACCTTATCTGCTATGGCGGCTAGGTTATTGAGGTCCGAGGTTTCAGTAGCCGAAACAATTGCTTGCATACCTGACGGGAGGGAACGAAGCCAAATCGATTTTAGCATGTCTTCTGATGTCGAAGAGCCAGCCAATGTCCGCATGTGACGCAGTAATTGGGAAGGTTTCTCGTCTCCGAGTTGTTTACCTTCTAAAAGTTGGAGAATTCGTCGGTTTTCCGATTCCGAGAACGCGTCAATTAGTCTTTTCTTCAAGGCCTCATAACAGTCTTCGGGGGGATTTTTCACAATGTCTGACGCCTGACGTAACACATCAAAATCGAGCTTTGGAACTACTAATTGAAATTTAGTTTCAGAATTCTTAATGTTCGCCCTACGAAATACCTGCTCGACCGCACAAAACCACAATTCGGGGTCTGGTTTCCAAAACGGTGGTATTTTATTGTCGGAGGAAAGAGCTGATACTAGTTGAGAAGGAGTTTTATTCTCTTCCGAAAAAATATCTTCTGGATCAGTCATAATTATTGTTATTATTATTAACTATTGTGAAAAAAACAAAACAAAAAAATTCCTATAATAACAATGGTAAGGTAAATTAAAAATAAGCAATCTTAAGAATTAAAAAAAACCTATGTAAATGAAGAATTAAAAATAAACAATATGAGAGGTAAGAATTAAAGAAAGGAAATATAATGCTAAAGGAAACTAAAAATATATGCTTGCAAACCTTTATCAATTTAAAATAAAATTTAGGGGTCACCAATGTAAAGATTTGCTGGTTCCTTTTAAGTTATATACTAAATGAAATAAATTCTTAAATAAAATGATTTATTAACATTAACGATTTCTTAAACTAAATGAATTATTAAAATTATGACTGATGCATCGTTAAATAAATAAAAGAACACATTATATTACATGCGATGCCAAATTAAATAAATTGTTAAATACATAAAAATAATAAATTAAATGAGTTACTAAATTAAAGTTGATTATTACAAAAATGCTAACTTACAACTAATTACTCACTATATACTCAATATACACTGGCCAGTGTGAAATATATATAACACATGTTCTACTCGCTAATTAATTTCGCTGGTAGCAACAACACACTTGTATACACACGACTCCAAACTCGAAGGCGTCCGGCAGAAGGGAGACACGTGCCGACCCTCTTGCCCAGAGAGGAAGGCACAATAACAGTTTTGCCACACTCCCAAAGAGGCAAGCCCAATAGAGACTAGCATCATTAGGAGTATGACGTCGTTGGGGCCTCAACAACTCTAATATTTTGGACGATATACAAAACGTAATCATATATGTATATGTTACGTACTTTCAATTGCAATACAGCTTTAAATCTCTTTAAAATGTTTAAAAATAATCTTTTTTTTTATTAAATAAAATTGGTTGATTAATCAGAAATCATAATTATAATAGTAAAAGCACTTTTATTAAAATTAAAATAATTCAGTACTTAATTAAACTTATATTATCATTACATTTTCTAATGATGTAATGGAAAGCCCAATGGCGATGAGTGTCAAGGTATGAGCACTTAACACTCTCGGCCAAGGGTCGTGGGTTCGATACCCACTATGGGGTGGTGGCATAAAAGGCATCAGCCCTATCCTGGCTAGAAAAGGGTGGTAACCTATAGATAACCCATCCTAAAATTCTTAGTTAATAATAATGGATGTTAAAATTTAAAAAAATAAATATTGTTTTAATAAGAAACCTTAAACAAAATTTTACTCGCCTTCATCAACAAAAGTACTTTAAGGAAATGAAAAGTAATATAATGCTGAGTAGCTTATGTCTTATCCTGGTAAGCTTCATTTGACATTTGAGTATCATATTCTGTGTTTAAACGCTTCCAGTTGGTATAACGGGATTAAATTTATACAATAGATCATTATTTATTTAAATTTTGATCGTCTATTGTAATTAACTGGCATCCCAAGAACATCAGGTTTCCGTGGAAATGAAAAATATGGAGGAGGTCCAGCAGGGAGCAAGAATGTGGCCTTAATTTCATCTTCATTTTTATACAAAACATATGCCAACAACCATTTAGTGTCATATGTAGCACTTACGTAACCTCTTACGTCCTTTATTAATAGTTTTTCTGATTATCTTGTAGTAGACACAGTTTCTCAACTATTATAAAAAAAAAAGACATTGCTTTGCTTTTTTAAAGGTTTCAACTGGTAAAAAATCATGAAATTGTTAATGCCTTTTCAAAACTGTCACTTAAGAAATTTCCAGTTTGTACATACTCTGCTTGCGTGACATGCGGTACTTAAATTTTACTTCTCATCTTCTTAAATTAATTTTGTTACTCCAACTGTTACAGTTAAAGTACAATTTTTTAAGGTTTGTTACTAGAAAATGTAATGATAATATAAGTTTAATTTAGTATTGATTTATTTTATTTTTTTAATAAAGGTGCTTTCACTATTATAATTATAATTTCTAATTAATCACCTATTTTATTTAATAAAAAAATATTACTTTTAAACATTTTAAAGAGATTTAAAGCTGTATTGCAATTGCACGTACGTAACATATACATATATGATCATGTTTTGTATATCGCCCAAAATATTAGCGTCTTATAAAAAAAGTCCGACTCGCAGGAACTGCATCATCTTAGCGCGGTTCCTTTCTTATCCCTAGTCTAATTTGGAAAGATTAAAATATTTATTTATTGATAAGGCTTCGCAACTTTGGCGAATCGCCTTAAGATTAAAAAAGAAGCAGTTATTATTTTGGTTCCACCAGTCTTGAAAGGCCTTGATTTACGATCTTACCTGGAAGGGTCGGTCAACACTTGAAAGGGTCCCGCTAGTTACAAGGTCTTGGAATCTAGGAAATCTATATTTCTAACAATAAATTGTTTTGTTATTTTACTTACCTAGTTTTATTGTAAAATACATTATCCAACTATAAGCAATTAAGAAATAACAAGGAATAAAAACAGACAGAAAAACCGTTCGAATAAACGAAATCAATTACTTTAATGGTTTAAGCACTTATTTCTCCGATTGACATTTAAAACTTTCGTCAGAACATTTTTTGTAGAGCATTTAGTAAGCTTTCGAATGGTAACCTTTCGCTTCCCAAGATTTTCAACCGTTTTCGAGATATTAAGAAATTATACGAAGTTCCCAAAACTTTTCATTATTTCTAGCAATAGAAAATTGGTCTCATTTTACCTATCCTGTTTTACACACAAATACATTTTCTTAACATAAGAAATTACAAAAATAAAAATCAATAAAAAACTAAGGGAAAGAGACAAAAATTACAAAAAGAACGACAAACACCCGTTCATAAGAACTAAACAGACGTATTTGAAGTTTTAAGCACTTATTTCTTCGACTGATATCACCTAATCAAAACTTGTTTCAGAATCTTTTCTGTAGAGAATTTAAAAAGCTTTCAAATAGTTTCTATCCACTTATGAAAATTTCCCAACCGTGTTCGAGATATTAATGAAAATATACGAAGTTCCCAAAACTTTTCATGTCTGTTCATCAAATATTTTATTCTAACCCTTCCTTAACTCCAAACGTAACCAAAAGTTTAAGATATTAGTTTTGATAAAATTTGAACATGCAAAAAATGTTTCAACTGAATCACATGATTTTATGTACCAAAACCAAAAACGTTATTCAGCAACTATGTTCCCAATTTTCTCGAAAACGGTTAAAGCTATCGCCTTAAAAACGGGTTCATTCGTTTTCCTAGGCCAAGAAGCCTACAAAACGAGTACTTACAAGCATATGAACTCAAAAATGTAAGCGTTGCGATTTTATTTGCGAAGAATTTCGCCCCAAACGCCATCTTCCAGTGGGCGGATTTTGCTGGTTAACGAACTTGACCTTTCAAATAACAGACAAATATATATATATATATATATATATATATATATATATATATACAAATTTGAACCACTGTTATTTTCGGTCTCTAGGGGTTCTGAAACGCGAAATTTTCTAGTCGGCACTTCCGGATTGTTTCATGAGATCAATTTTATAAGCGGGGTTCCTCCCTATGAAGGGAGGGAGGAACCGCGCTAACAATATAAACAGATCTAAGGTGTTACACGGGAGCTGGGGAAAGAAAGAATGAGGTCTCGTATTGTAATTCTCTGTATGCAGGGTCTGCTTCCAGGTAAAGTCATATACTTTTACTGCCCTTTACCGTTACTCAGAAGGCTCTTTGTGTTTACAAACAAAGGACTCTGTATAGACCACCCGTATTAACCCAAAAGTGATTATATCAAGCTTGATAAACTTCCTCAATTAAATTAATGAATTTAAGAGTGCTTAAATTAGGTTCTTGATCTAGTCAAAAAATTCAAGGAGAATTAGATCATGAATAGAAAATCTCGGCCAAACAGAAGGAAAATAACAATAACAAGGATAGTCAAACTTGGTTTTCAAAGATTGTTAGTTGTAACACAAAAACGGTCACTCATGATTCTAATAAATTAACTGTGAAGGGTGATTACACAAATATTCCTGTTGAGGCTTTAAAGCTTCAATTTAAAAAACATATTAACCCAAAGGAATTACAGATTGGCCTAAAAACAAAAAACGATATAGAGGTTATATCAACAGAGTTTTTAAATATATGCAAAGACCTGTTGATCAATAAAATAAAAAAAAAAAAAATAGAGTTCTCTGTAAAAGGTTTAATGAGTTCTATTAAATACATATTTTCCAATTTAGTTATAATTTTAACTATTGGAATTATTATCCAAAGATTCATATAATTACTCAACAATAGATTCTAATTTGAAGCACAGCTTTTTTCGATATCTACCTGTTCGAATTGTTTTTCTTATTTTAATTAATCTATTTTATTGTCAAATACATTATCCAACAATAAGAAATGAAAAAATAGGAATAAAAACAGACAAAAAAACCGTTCGAATAAACGAAATCAATTACTTTAATGGTTTAAGCACTTATTTCTCCGATTGACATCGCCTAATTAAAACTTTCGTCAGAACATTTTTTGTAGACCATTTGGTAAGCTTTCGAATGGTAACCTTTCGCTTCCCAAGATTTTCAACCGTTTTCGAGATATTAATGAAAGTATACGAAGTTCCCAAAATTTTCATTATTTCTAGCAACAGAAAATTCGTCTCATTTTTCCTATCCTGTTTTACAAACAAATACATTTTCCTAACATAATAAATTAGAAAAATAAAAAGCAATAAAAAACCAAGGGAAAGAGACAAAAATTACAAAAAGAACGACAAAAACCCGTTCATAAGAACAAAACAGACGTATTTGAAGTTTTAAGCACTTATTTCTCCGATTGACATAACCTAATCAAAAATAGTTTTAGAATCATTTTTGTAGAGAATTTAGTAAGCTTTCAAATAGTTTCTATCCACTTACCACGATTTCCCAACAGTGTTCGAGATATTAATGAAAGTATACGAAGTTCCCAAAACTTTTCATGTCTGTTCATAAAATATTTTATTCTAACCCTTCCTTAACTCCAAACGTAACATAACTTTCAACATATTAGTTTTAATGAAAGTAGAACATGCAGATAATGTTTCAACTGAATCCCGTGATTCTAAGTACCCAAACCAAAAACGGTATTCAAAAACTATTTTTCCAATTTTCTCGAAAACGGTTAAAGCTATCGCCTTGAAAATGGTTTCATTCGTTTTCCTAGCCCAAGAAGCCTATAAAAAGAGTACTTACAAGCTTATGAACTCAAAAACGTAAGCGTTACCATTTTTTCTGCGCGAATTTCGCCCCAACCGCCATCTTCCAGTGGGCGGATTTTGCTGGTTAACGAACTTGACCTTTCAAATTGGACGACGGATTTTTGTACCAAATTTCATCAAAATCGGACCATCAGGGAAGCCAGAAATGAGCGAACAGACAAATATATATATATATATATATATATATATATATATATATATATATATATAAATAAATATATACACACATATATATATATATATATATATATATAAATAAATATATACACATATATATATATATACAAATTTGAACCACCGTTATTTTCGGTCTCTAGGGGTTCTGAAACGCGAAATTTTCTTGTCGGCACGTCCGGATTGTTTCATTGTATCAACCTTATAAGCGGGGTTCCTCCCTATGGGGGAGGGAGGAACCGCGCTAAAAACAAAAAAATTAATAAATGGTTAACCCATTGGAATCCCATCATAAAACTTTAGGAATAAGTTCTCAAATACACTTAGAAAAACATATAAAATTTTGAATTTTTTTAAAAATACGCTTTTTGAGATATACACAAATAAAATTTGGTTTTTGAATTTGAGTAATTTTTTTCCTACCTAACCTGTATGGTGTTGCACATCATAAGAAAGTTCCGACAAAGAGCTTTAAAATAACACCCCTTCCAGCTCTCTAGCTTAAATATAAGAGCAACAATAGCAATTCATAAATCTCAGGTACCGGCAATTTTTGACATTTTACATAGCTATAACTTCCAAACCAGTTGATATTTTTCAATAATGTTTGGTATTTTTCTTAGTCTTTCTTTTAAATCTGAGATGGTAACAAAAACTCACTGTGTTGATTTGACACGGAATAACCCGTAATTGATTTCGTTTATTGGAACGGTTCTTTTTGTCTGTTTTTATTCCTTGTTATTTTTTAATTGCTTATAGTTGGATAATGTATTTGACCATAAAACAGGTTAAGTAAAATAGATAAAAAATTTATTGTTAGACATATTGAGAGAGATTCCACGACCTTGTGACTTTTTCAACTGCCTGGATGGGTGGGCCTTTCTGGGGTTGGGCGACCCATCCAGGTAAGATCATAAATCAATACCTTTCTAGAAAGGTGGAAACAAAATAATAACTGTTTCTATTTTAATCTTTCCAAATGAGACTAGGGATAAGAACGGAACGGCGCTAAAATGATGCAGTTCCTGCAAGTCGGACTTTTTAAAAAAAAAAATCAAACGAGGTATTTTTGTGTAAGGCAATGGTAATAGAACATACTAAAGAAAAAAATTTATCAAAATCGGCCACCATTTGACGATTGTAATGGAATGGCCCACATATACGCTGTTAATGGTCACTTTAACGGATGACCATTATTTTTGTAACACCCTGTACCTAGTATTGACATAGTACATATACAGCCACCTTCTTTGAATTAGAAAAATCACAGTTACCTAGACTCAATGGGTAAAGTTTTATTTTCTTTCTCGGTTTTCCTTTATTTCTTCAATTACAAAATAAAAAGAATATTAAAATATGTAGCAAACATATGTATTTATGGCAGAATATGTAAAAATATAGAGTTTTGACAAAATATATAAAATAAAAAACTGTTTAAATACTTTTAAAACACTTAAAACGTGCAGAATTACATCAATACTTAGGATTTACGAATCAGAAAAGAATATGTAAATACAATTACATCTGTTCCCTAGTGATTAATATTTCTGTAAAGCTTCATTTCTAAAATTGTTGTTTTAAAATTTGAAAATTCATTATATATACAGGGGTCGAAATTGTGCTATATTTTGAGGCCAGAGTTTCTATACATTTAAATTTAATGTCTTTAATCGCTGAAAATTAATGATTTTTGTTGATTAAAGTCATTAAATTTACAGGAATTCCGGTCTCAAAATATAGGACAACTTCAACCCCTGTATATATGATCCGTCAATTCTGCTATGCTCCCAAAATTATCCACTTAAGACCCACCACTTTAGAATAGTTATTTTATTATTTGCTTTGTAAATAAACAAATATTTTAGTTACAGGCTTATGTAATGAACAACTAGGTAATAACCAGCTCTCTATATAGACTAGAT
This sequence comes from Gonocerus acuteangulatus, assembly GCA_946811695.1. Lineage (NCBI taxonomy): Eukaryota > Metazoa > Arthropoda > Insecta > Hemiptera > Coreidae > Gonocerus > Gonocerus acuteangulatus. The sequence goes on from OX328130.1 coordinate 59,075,993, forward strand.
ACATTTGAAAAGTCTGATTTCTTTTTTAAAGCCGGTTTTAGTAAAATAATTCAATTAAAATAAAAAAAAATCCGATTTAAATAAAAAAAATCTGATTTAAATCAAATAAATCCGATTTTTTTTATTTTTTTAAAAAAATCATGATTGTTTTACACCCTGATATTAAAAGAATAAAAGAACTGTTAATTGAGAAATTGAATTTCAAAATGTCTCTTGTTCATTTTTTCAAAAGTGAAGATATTTTCATTCAAAACGAACTAAAACCTTCATGAAATCTAATTTGAAAATTGAATAATGTTTCGAAACGCCTCTACTCCCCCTGATCACTCACCATCAAAATTTCTCTTGTCCCGCCTTCATGAACACAGCTGCTCACCTTCTGATTTTCAAATGCGTCCATTTTCTTGTCCAAAACAATTTTTGAATAGAAAATAGATACATAAGCATATTTTTTCAATGTTCTGGGCGTTTTAATTGCCATAACCTTCTAATAGAACGTGAAATGTTGGCAACCCTGAGTTATTTGAGCGCTATGGTTACTTTATAGAAAGGTTATTGTAACTAGTGAACCTAGCACTTTGCTTTGGCAAAAACATGTAGTGGAAGGGACATTAAGTCCCATCATTTCAAAAATAAGAATGCTTTTATTCACTCATTAGTGCCTATCTGAACATCTAACGAGATCTTGGTGGAATCGGAAGGTGAGCAGTATTTCTACCCCACAATGACTTTCATGGTATTTTTTATCCATTTTTTCCAAAGATTTTTTACAATGAACAAGAGACGTTTTGAAATTCAACTGCTCAATTGCAATTTTTTTACAAATCGCAATAATCTCTTTTATTGTAAATAAATGTCATTTTATTAAAATATTTTAGTATTGTGTCTGTGTTGGGACTACTTTCAGCTAGTATGTTGTGAAGGTCGTGTAGAATGACTAGGTCATTGCGAATTCTGCATTCATTTAGTTTGTGTAGAACGGTCAGTGTTTTACAGCGTGCTCGGCCTTGGCTCTGCGTGTTTCCTATTACGTAAGAATGTGTTAGAAGGATGTGTACTGTAAGAAGCCTGGTCAAAATCACAAAATTATGGCCTCAAGCCATCCTGCGATTCTAAGATTGAATTATTCGGCAAAATTAGCGCGAAAAAATCGTTGTGATTACAGATTTGCGTTTTTGAGTAATCAAATAAAACCATTCCTCAAACGGTTTTGAAAAAAATGGAAAAACATAGACTTTTCTTGAATTTTCTTTATGAATACTTCAAGATAGCGGATTGGGTTGAAACATTTTCGAGACGTTTGGCATTCATTCAAACTTTGAAATAAAAATTTTACGTTACGTTTGGTGTTAATGAAGTATTAGGCCGGCCATACACGTTCCGGTAAACCGGAGAGGTATACCTGCACAGGTGTACCTCTCCGGTTTACCTGAAGAGACGAGAGCCCACACACGCTCAGGTAAACCGGACGGGTGAAGGATTTCTACAGTCTAGAAATGGCGAGCCGACAAGATGACGTCATTGCTTTAGTGGGTTTGTTAGTGGCTCTAAACTGCAAAAAAATACGAAAACGCACGGTTATGGTATTCCTTGCTCTTAACTAGCCACAAACAGGGTTCTGATCGATAAATTTCAATGAATTCCTCGAGAATTCGGTTTCCGTTTTCGGACAAACATGATGACTAACACAGAACAATATAGAAACGTTCTAAATAACCAGAGGCACGCGAGTGCAGAGAATAGACTGTATGTTAAGCACAACACGAAGCTCTCTAATCACAGTATTTGCCACAACTAGCCTCACACCTGCGCAGGTATACCGGATGACTGCCACACACGCTCCGGTCTACTCGCCTGCACAGGTAAAAAGAATTGAATTTTGAATCTTCTCCGGTATACCTGTACAGGTCGCTACGCCTGCACAGGTATGCCGGAAGGGCTGGCACACACGCTACGGTTTTCCTGCGCAGGTCACCTGTGCAGGTATACCTCTCCGGTATACCGGAACGTGTATGGCCGGCCTTAGAAAAATAATATAAACAGACATGTGCAGTTAATGTTTTCACGATGTATAAAACCAAAATATTAACAGATTCTATTCCAAGCTTTTAAATGACACTCGAGATAAAAAAGGAAACGAATGAAGAGGAAGCATTTCCAGCAGCTTTCGGTCGGACGTTTTTGCAATTTTCAGCATAGATTTGTGATATTAGTTTTTTGTACTCACCAATATTTTGAGGCAGGTGATGTTGCTTAGAATACCATTCTTTCAGTCTTACGACATCTTCTTCAATCATTGAAATGTCGGACATCTGTAAAACCTCAAAAAATAATACTTTTTTTTTTTTTTAAATAAAAACAAACAATTTTTGTATCCAAAGGTTTGTATCAGTTTTTGTACCAGATATATAGAAAAAAAAACAAGTTAAAAAAAAAATGTAATCACAACTTTTTTTAAATCGGCGTTAAATTCGGTTTAAGCTAATGCATGTTAAATATTTACAAGTGTCTTTTTCGAGCCGCCATAACTGTTCAAATAGTTGATATTAATCAAAAAGTCTAGTTAGTGACCAATTTTCAAAAATCACTACGCTTAAAAAAAAAAAAAAATTCTTCAAGCTCACGATAGTTGTAAAATTTAAATACTTTTTCTAGATACTCAGAACTGAGTCTATCTATCAATTTAATGATGCAATTGGAAATTTGGATGGAAAAAACAGCTAATAAATAAAACTAATATCATGTTTATTATTGTGATCTTATCAGAAATATAATATAGCATGAAAATGAATAACATGAATTCCTGATACAATTGGCATTTAATTACTGAAGTAAGTCTTTCATTAAAGTTAAAAAAAAATCGTTGAAAATAAATATATATAAGTATATATGTAAAGGTAAACCGACACATATATTTGGAAATTCAAATAAATAAATAATTTAAGCTCATTCTTGAGGCGAAAATGCCTCTTCGGTCTAAGCTTTTCCAGCAATAATCAATACAGAGACTTATTAATGTAAAATAGTTACAAATGTGGTCCTTTTAAAAGTGATTTTGACATGTAGGTATATAAAAGTCACTGTACCTCTGTGCAGAAGACTGGGTCTCGATCACTGTATTTGAGATAGATTGCAGGCTGCCCTCTACTATTACCTGTCTGGTTGTGAATTCTCTGAGCTTGGGGACTAGACTGATGTTTGGAATTGGGAGTCTAATGAATCTCCTTGCCATATTGATAAAAACTTAATGTCTTAATAATAATAATATGCTATTGAAAAAAATAATTGTTTTCTTCCCATATTTAATTTCATTAGGATTTCTTATTCACCTTGTATTTTTTTTTATTTATTAATTATAGGTGCCTCTACTACCAATGTAATTAGCACCTTTGTATTAAAATATATTTGCGTGTCCGAGAAACGGATTTTAATCTACCTGAATCTACAAATGTAAGTTTTAATTGTCTTTTCATATTCAATCATGAAGATATGTTGCTATTGAGGTTGTACTCTTGAAGGTTCTTTCCATTGTGCCTGGTAGTAGAAGTAACTGTTATTGGAATGTCTATATACATAGATCTATATACAAAGATGATTAGGATCTATAAACAAAGATCTTTAGGAGAATCAATTTATCATCCCAAAACACTTTCATTTTATTCAAAGGCGCTCGGTACATATGTGCCATTATCAGATGCTAATAAAAAAAATAACATGCAATAGTATTGAGAAGTAAAACATTACTAATAATATTAGACAAAAATGTCTAATAGTCAATAATATATAAACGATATTTTTGTCGTATAATTTATACGATATTTTTATATATTTTAAAGATAAATTAAAATTTTAAAAATAAACTTGTCATTAACTGTATAGCAATTAAAAAACTTTGTTTTCAAATAACTGAATGATCCTGTGTTTGAACGCATAAAATAACAAAATATAAAACGAAGATATAAAACATAACTACCTCTTAGATACTTAGCGACCTGTACGGCGTCCGGGCTCTAAAGCAACTGCTCAAAAGCATTCGTGTATGATCACCAGACAGGAACGGACGACAAACTACTTCCCGCTATACGTTAAGGTTGTCTCCTTTAATGTGTGTGCGTGGTTACATGTATTTTGTACTGTACCGGGACAACGCTCCCAGTTTTTTGGAAAATATATATATATATATATATATATATATATATATATATATATATATATATATATATATTTAGGATATCTCCTAGTTCTTGATAAGTAATGTTACCACAGCAACATATAGTAATGTAAGCAACATTTTTAGAAACACTGCTCTTCTAAAAATATTCTGTAAGCTGCAGAATCTCACAACAGCTGTATAATGTAATTATCTTTCCAAAGGTATACTCATAGCTGAGATTATCTCTCAATTTCATAAGGCAATTGGAAATTTAATGGGAAAAGCAACTGACAAACAAACAATTTTATTTTTGGACCAATACAAAACGTATTATACACAAAACAAAAATTTTTTAAGGTAAAAACTTCAAGGGGTCTCCCGTAGTCTAGTGGCTAGCACGCTGGATTCATAAGCGGGAGATGGTGGGTTCGATTCCCACCTCCGGCAGGAATTTTCTCATCTCAAGGCTCGCTGGGAAAATTCCTCGCTGCACCCTGGATGTCGGCGCTAATGACCTAGAAGTAGATGCGCCGTAAAAAAAAAAAAAAAAAAAAAAAAAAAAAAAAAAAAAAAAAAAAAAAACTTGAAGGTTTAAAATGTCTTGATAAAGTCTGTGTTTTATTCGCGGCGTTTTTAGCACTTTCCTCCGAAGTAAAGTAGCTATTGAGGTTGCACTCATGGCGGAATTTTTGAAAAATTATTTATTTAGTTATGATCTGGTGATTGAAGTGGTGTTTGCAGCATTTGGCGAACATTGTACAATAGCCATTCTGTTTTTTCCCCCGGTAAGCTTGAGATGACTGACCTGCTGTAACAAATAGGTGCTGTCTATTCCTACCTTTCGCACATTTTTAGCACTTTCCTCCAAAGGAAAGTAGCTATTGAGGTTGCACTCATGACGGAATTTTTGAAAAATGTCTTCAAATTTTTATCGATCCTACCTAGTAGACACCGAAAATGCCCCCCGTTAAAATTTATATATATATATATATATATATATATATATATATATATACATACATACATATATATACATATATCAACAAAAAAACTAGCTTTGCAAAATTTCAGGGCAATCGGACAACAGCCAGGCAACCCCCAAACGCGTTGAAATTGAAACATAGTACTAGTGTTGTTAAAAGCGAGCTCTGACTAGAAGCTTCAGGCCTGAACCTTGAACCTAGCCTCTACAGCTCGAGCTCTGAGGGCTCGATTAAGGCTCGGGAGTGAGGCTTCAGCCTAACCTTATCAAGCCCTGAAGATTCGGCAAGGTTCTCCCTGGAGCCTTGAAGGCTCGGCTTTGGAGCCCTGGGAAGGTAGAGCTTCGGCAAGCACGGTTATAGTCAAACCCTTTCTAGTGCTTTACTCTATACAATAATTACCTTTTCTATAATCATTACATTTTATTCATTTCGATTTTTTTGTGACATTTCTCACTATTTATTTCACAAAAATAAACATAAATTTTTAGCGGCATCTTTATTTACAAAGGGAGGTAATTTAGCTGTTATCTCTGATAATTCTTATTTTGCTTCAGTTGTAGTTTATTAAAATTCGATCAAGTTCAGTTTATTAAATTAATGATTAAGCTAAATAAAGTGACTCATTCAGTTGATTTCTTAAATTCTATATTCTTATGGATTCAAATCTTCATGAAAAATTGTATGGGCTTGTATTATTTAGAGGAGATATGAAACATTTTGGTTTTAATTTTGTTGGTGTGTGTGGATTAGATACTACTGGATTTTTCAGAGACAATTTATGTATGTATTATGATGAATTTTTACTTTAATGTAATACTATTTTTTCACACTACGTACAAAAGATAATATTTTGAAAGTTGAGAATGGCAATTGTGAACAAGTACGACAGTGTTGCCATCACCGTCTCACAGAAGAGTTTATTTTTTAGGAAAAGTTACTATTTTTACCCAATTAGTAATCCATATAATTAGTTTATCAATCAAATGGTAAATTTAATTGCCAGCGAATAATTTCAATGTGGCGGAAAGAATTTAGGACGAATCTACTAAAGTATATTTCATGAAACAGCTGTTTGCCCACCATCCGCCATTTTGGAAATGCCTTCAAAGCATGCGCCTTCTCCCGAGCCGAGTCTTCAAGGCTCGCGCCTTCTACCAAGCCGAGCCTTCAAGGCTCGCGCCTTCTATCGAGCCCTGTCCAAGCTGTGGAAGCTCGAGCTTTTAGGAGCCGCGCCTTCTAGCCTTAAAGGTGCGCTCTTTTACAACACTACATAGTACATGCAACGATTAATTCCGTTAAAACAGGGATATACTGTTCTCTATCTCAATCCGTTTCTTATTGCAATTTATTTAGATACATCCAGTCTACCCAAGAAATGGTTTACAATCATTCTGAAACATATATCTCAAAATTTAAATCTAAAAATTGCAGAGATAACATGAAAATATTAAAAAATATAAAGTTTTTAATAATGCACACAACTTATATAAGACAACCGCATTTTTATTTGAAACAAATATTTCTATAGAAACAAGGCATAATGTGAACAATAAAAAAAATACAAATATTGAACATTATGTTTTCCTAAGGGTGGATTTAGTAGCAGTCGGGTATTTTTCCCGGTCCCCGGCAACGATCTGCAAAACAATATGAAAAAATCGATTTTTGTGGAGGAAGAAAAATCATTTTGGTGGAGAACGTACCAGATTCAGTTGATTTTTTTTCTTCTTCGGCATTGTTTGCTTCCAGCATAACTTGAGCTATATTTGCCTTAACCGCAGTTGGAAAATTTTCATCAAATAAGGATAAAGCCACGGTTTTGGGAACTAAGCACCAGAGATGATTGGAAAAAAGCTTTTGCAGCAGCCTTACTGATTTTTGGATCAATATCCTGATAATGTATCAATGGACAAATGATTAGAAAATCATGATATGGTGCTTCAATAGGGTCTTATGATAGAAACCAGGCTCGAACGTACTCTCGCGCAAGAAAAATACATGTTCTTCTTAAAGAATTTTCCTCGCTGTGAGATTACTGAAATCGATTTTGGAACAGGTACATTTTGAATGCATAAATCGCCTTTGCCATCCACCTAGACTTACAGCTCCTGGTACACGAAACGAAACTCCTTTCTTCCCGTGCCAACGAGTGTGTTTTCAGGAAGCAGGAACAGACTTGATTGTTTATCTTTTTATCTAATATTAACAAGAACACGACTAATTTAATGTCCATTACTAGTGCTTACCTGCTCAAAAGTGATTAAAAAATAAAATAACAAAAAAAATTACTTTCGGACGAAAATGTCAGCATTTCAAGGTCATTGCGGGTCGCCTTGGAGTTGATTTAGCTAAAATGTTGCACAGATCGTTATTTTGTTGATTTGAACAAGATAGGGGGGGTGGGAGGTAAACTTTCAGAAAGTTGAAAAATAAGGGCCACCCTTATATATATATATATATATATATATATATATATATATATATATATATATGTGTGTGTGTGTGTGTGTGTGTGTTAACACGATAGCGGCCAGAGTTTTTGTTTTTTTCTTCACGAAACGTGGTATATAGCGTTCAATTAGCAAACGATTGAACGAGTTCGTTAACCACCAAAATCGGTCCACCGGGAGGGGGGGGGGTCACCCCGGACCCAAAACACTAATTTGACCATGCCAGCCGTAGTTTTTGTTATATTTCAACGAAACTCGGTATTCGTTATGTTCATCTAAAGAGAGAAATACGTTGTAACAATAAACTAAATCAGTTCATTAGGAGGGGGGGGGGGGGGTTACTCCGGACCCACATTACCAATTTGCCACTACCAGCCGTAAATTTTGTTACATTTCAACGAAACTCGGTATTTGTGGTGGTAATCAACAGAGAAAAATGGGTTGTAAAAATAAACTAAATCGGGTTATTTTGACGGTGGGTTTACTCCGGACCTAAAGTACTAATATACTCATACCGGTCGTAATTTCTGCTGTATTGTAACGAAACGCGGTATACGTCGTGGGTATCTCATGAGAAAGAAGTGTTGTAAAAATGAAGTAAATCGGTCTACCGGAAAGGAGGGTTTACTTTAAACTCTGTTTCATTAGAATTAGCCCGCCAGACGTAGGTTTCAAAGCCGCCGCGAGGAGCGCTATCTCCCACTAGGGGGACTGTATCCTGTTCCTGCGTCAGATCAAAAGACGGAAAATGAAGTTTTTGTGTATTTATTAAGTAGTACAGTATTATGTATTAACATAACTCTGGAAGCAAATTATTTACAAAATTAATAATTGAACAGTTCTCATAAGAAATGTAAATGAGCAGAACTATTCACGTTTTTATTTTATTTATATAGTTGGTTATTTACAGCAAATTATTCAGTAATGTAGTCTACACTACAAAAATTCTAAGGAAAGTCCTTAGTTATGCAGCTCCTGCGTGACGGACTTTCTTTGTCCCAGTTGATATAACACGGAACTGCTGGAGGCTGGTAGAGTCTGGTGATATTTTCGCATTAGTTTTTCTATGTGAAAGAAAAATGGATCAACCTCCAATTCTCTATGGATCTGGCTGCTCCGTATAAACCAAGGAGCATTGGACACTATTCGGAGTACCTTGTGTTGAAAAGTTTGTAGACGTTTTAAGTGTGTGTTACTGGCACCAAACCAGACAGGGCATGCGTAAGTTAGTAAGGGAAGAATTGTAGATTTGTATATAAGTGTGGCGCAGGTGTATTTAAGGGGAGTTTTTCTATTTATTAGTGGATACATTTGTAAAAGTCGTGTGTGAGCTTCTTGTAGTTTTTTTGTGAATGTGATGTCGCCAAGTTAGTCTTGTGTCTAGATATACTCCGAGATAGCGTATACTCTGGTCTTTTGGAGTCCAGAGAATTGAGTGACGAAAAGCAACTGATAAATCGAAATAATATCATGTTTACATTAGTGATCCTATCAGAAATGAATGGAAATTATTCTTGTCCTTTAATGATTACAGCAAGTCTTGCATTAAAGTGGGATAAAAAAGTTGTTTTCCCGCTATATTTTTAATTACATTATGAAATTGAGAGATACTCTCAGGTATGAGCTTACCGTTGGAAAGGTAATAACATTTTACAACTTTTGTGAGATTCTGTAGTTTACAGAACTGTTTTCCGGTCCTCCAAAAATAACCTTTTAAACTGCATATCTCTGGAACCGAACGAGATAGAAACATACGTTTGGAAGCATTTAATTATTATTATTATTATTATCTTTTTTTTCGCGTAGAAACTTGGTATATATAGCATTCCACTATCAAACGATTCCGGTAAAATCGGTGTATTTAGAGGGGGGTCTCCCGTAGTCTAGTGGCTAGCGCGCTGGATTCATATGCGGGAGATGGTGGGTTCGATTCCCACCTCCGGCAGGAATTTTCTCATCTCAAGGCTCGCTGGGAAAATTCCTCGCTGCACCCTGGATGTCGGCGCTAATGACCTAGAAGTAGATGCGCCGTAAAAAAAAAAAAAAAAAAAAAAAAAAAAAAAAAAAAAAAAAAAAAAAAAAAAAAAAAAAAAAAAAAAAAAAATTTAGAGGGGATTTACTCCGGATGAAATTTTTGTAATATTGGATAAACAATTGGATGGCACCCGTACATCATACCGTGGCATCGTACTCATCTAGTGTTGTAAATATAAACCAAATCGCTCAAATATAAACGTGGGTATACGCCGAAATAAAAAAAAAAAAAAAAAAATATTAATTTGATTGGTTATTTTTATACGTGAAAGAATGGGGAAAATCAATGTAAAATCGGTCCTTTGGAAAGTAAAGGTTTATTCCATAACAAAGTTGTTTTTCTTTTAATTTTAACGTACACTTCTACATAAATGCTAGATTGCACTACCTGCTGTGGCCAATTGATTTCCAAAACCTGTTTTCACTCATTATATTATAAAATTGAGCGTGACATTGTGGTTATATTTTTCTAAGCACTTGATACAATATTACTCCATAGAAATAAGGATTTCTACATGAATGAATCCCTCAATTATAAAAGATCAGTCATGAGTTTGTCGCCAATGTTGCGATGCTCAACAATGAGTTTGTCGCCAATGTTGCGATGCTCAACAATGAAATAAAATAAATAAATAAAAGATCAGTCAATGTTGAGAGTTTTGAATGATCCCTCGATCCCGAAGTCCAGGTCACCCTTCCAAGCAGAATCCTTGCTCCGCTTGCTTTCGTCGCTACACAACTTCAGTCTGTCTTCGAACCAGCTCAAATTGGAATCGATCAGCTCTATCCAGTAATCTGTAAATACAAAATATTTTTTAGCCCGATTGTTCATAGATAGTCATATTTTGTATTTTATAATGTCTGTTGGTTCCATGCCTTATATAAGGTAAAAATGTGTCACAAAAACCTTAAAAATAAATTAAATAAGGTCACTTAGTTCAGAAAAAATAATTTCTTTTAATTGGCAAACTATTCCAAGTTCTAGATTATTAGAATTACATACCCCCAAAATGCTCTTTTCTAACCTCTTGAAGCCAAATCTGTTTATATTTCAATGTCTCATAAAGATTCAATACTTCACTTATACATATGGATAGATGAATAGGTAGGTAATTATTTATTGTAATTTTTAGTTAACACAGGCTTCTGGGATATAGCCCGTTTAGTTGGATGGAATAGTTCTAATCCCGCATGCGCGAAATTCTGAAGGAAAAATTACTTGCGGTTTTGCCATTTGCATTTCCATTGCAGTGAACAACACGCTACTTTAAACTTAATAAAAACTGATTATGTTTAATTTGGGACCAGGGAATGCTTTGAGAGGTCAGGCAAGGGAGTGTTTAATATTTATCAATACCTAGCCAAAGCTAAGGCTAAAAACAATTTAAGCTATAGCTTGTCCAAATAGATGGTTTAGTTGGAGATAAAAGAGTGTGGCCTATATTCTCCGTGCAAGAAATTGGCGGTAACAATTCTCTCTGTTATAACCTTATCATTAGGAGGTTTAAAACGGTTTTAGTCTTAGCTTTGGCTAAGTATCGACAAATTTTAGATACTATTTCCTTTGTCTGACCTCTCAAAGCCTTCCCTAGCGTGCTTCTTAACCCTTAATTAGTGGCGTCGGGTCATATTGACCCGAATGTATTTGTTTATTCGACCTTTGCCTTTTGAAATCTTTGTATTTCAATAAATATTATTGTTTATTATTATTTATTTAAATTACTTTACCCAAAAAAAATCAATTTAAAGTTTGTTTCACTGGGGCCCCGACAACATTAGTTATGGAAGAAAAAGCACGCCACTAATTAAGGGTTAACCAGCCTCGGACACGGATTAAACGGATTACAGAAATTCTGCCTCAAAAAATAATAATAATTCCTTAATAAATCTCTTAAAAAGTAAACATGATACCTTATACAACCCTGGAGATCATCAATCATTGATATTTTTTAAAGAATTTTAAATTTGAGGGAATGGATCTCACAGATCCACCGCCAGCATCTGTGTACATTTTAGGGGTGCCAGCATTGGTGTGTTAAGGAATCTTAGTCTTTGGACTTGTGTTTTTTTTTTTTCTAGCTCTATGGTTTGTTAAGTTTTCTCCAGTATATCAGACAGATCAAGCACATAAGAGTTTCTAATGTCCAACTCGCTTTAACTCCATTTGTGACGTTCAATGTAGCATGTATCTCCCTTAATTCATAAAACACTGCATTACATAGACGAATCTATTGAATACATTTTATTCAAGTTCAGATCAAATCATTATTTGTAGCCCTGACTTCAACAAAGACATTTTGAAGGTTTTATGACCTAGAGTCAGAGATGGGCATAATTTTATTTATAAATAAAAATACGAATTTATTCGTACTTCATATATTTGTGAATACGAATATAAATAAATTCGTACTTCATATATTTGTGAATACGAATATAAATAAATTCGTACTTCATATATTTGTGAATACGAATATAAATAAATTTGTATTCATAAGTGTGAATACGAATTTATTTTTATTCACATATATTAAATATAAAAATACAAATAAAATTTTATTCGAAAATTTTTCTGCGAATAAAAATAAATTCACAGAAAAAATTGTAGATAATCACAAAAAATGTGAATATTTACAAAAAAATCAAGTGATTACAAAAAAAAAATCACATTAAAATGTACGAATAAAAATTTATTCACATTATAATTTGTGAATAAAAATTTATTCACAATAAAATTCGCAAATAAATTATGAATTTATTCGTATTAAGATGATATTACGAATGTTATTGAAGGTGATTTTTTTTTTTTTTTTTTTTTTTTTTTTTTTGATGGAGGTACAGATGACAAACTGTGTCCCTGCCATAGATTTAGAAAGGACCCTCCTTTCTAAATCTATGGTCCCTGCAGCATGGCTGGTGGTCCCGCGGCGGACTCGGTGTAAACAAAAAATCTAGGCGCTAATAACCTAGACGTTAAACGCCTTAAAAAAAAAATAAATAAATAAATAAAAATCACCTTGAATAACTTTCGTAATATAATCTTAATACGAATAAATTCATAATTTATTTGCGAATTTTATTATGAATAAATTTTTATTCACAAATTATAATGTGAATAAATTTTTATTCGTATATTTTAATGTGATTTTTTTTGTAATCACTTGATTTTTTGTAAATATTCACATTTTTTGTGATTATTTACAATTTTTTCTGTGAATTTATTTTTATTCGCAGAAAAATTTGCGAATAAAATTTTATTTGTATTTTTATACTTAATATATGTGAATAAAAATAAATTCGTATTCACACTTATGAATACGAATTTATTTATATTCGTATTCACAAATATATGAAGTACGAATTTATTTATATTCGTATTCACAAATATATGAAATACGAATAAATTCGTATTTTTATTTATAAATAAAATGATGCCCATCTCTGCCTAGAGTCATGATGTCATTAATCGTAGAATGGAAACATAAATTTTAAAAGTTCAACATTTGTTACCTGACATCTCTGACAGAGACTTTCCTTCTCCTCCGAATTCAGCTGGAAGCATGGACAATGGTAGCACCTCCTTAATCTTAGCGCCATCTGGATATAGATGTATCTAAATGAAAACCAATTTCTCATTTATTTGAGAGCTCATAGTATACATAGAAAAAAAAAAAAAAAAAAAAAAAAAAAAAAAAAATCAGTCCCGTAACAGGCCACGAGGGCCCTGAGGGGCAGATACTATAGAGGTATCTGATTCATGACCATACGGCACACTAGGGAGATGGTGTGGTCAGTACTATGCTCCGGCCGCCTGATTTTCCCCTTGGCTGCTTCGACTGCTAGAGTCATTAGCACCAACCAAGGTACCCATTATTAAATAAATTAAAGGCTGGGTCGGCCTAGGGACGGTCAGGGAGGCCGAATTCAACCGGTGAACGAAGACACTAGAAGAAAAAATCTTTAGTGCTTGCTCGGGATTTGAACTCAGGCCTCCAGCTTATTTAGTATACATAGAACAACACGAATATGATTTTTCTCCTTCAATGACTTCTAAAGTTTACTTATCCTGTTCAAACAATTCCAACATTCATTCTTCATCGTTGTTTGAACAAAAATACAAATCGTTTAAACCTTGTAAACCCATTCATCTCTTCAAGAGATGAGATAAATGCAGCAAAAGGAATGAAAAGTAGGCTGGTATTGGTTTCTAGTTTTGCTACCTTCCCATCGAAAAAGTTCCTGGTACATCTGGCAACTCCAATTTCTCAAAATTTTATTGTCCAGGAGTAACAAATAAGGAGTTATGTATAATGAATTATTAAAAATTAAAAGCCATAGCTACGCTGAATGCACTGGGTCCCATAGGTCACCGAAGTTGAGCAACGTCGGGTGTGGCCAGTACCTGCATGGGTGACCGACCACATGTTGTATATGCATGTGTTGTGCACTTGCATATACATTTGTAATGTATATAGTAATGTTTTAATATATATATGTATGTATATATATATATATAATATATATATATGTGTGTATATATATATATGTTGGTGTACATACTTATAACTGTTATATTAATTTATAAAATACTTTTATTATAAATTAATGTTTTTACTTTATATGAAATGTCAATAAGAAATTGTAACTGTTTAATTATAAGAACACATTTGTAATTATCGAGCGAATCATCTGCGTTATGAGAGTCTTGGTAATAAATAAAAAAAAAAAAAAAATATAACATGTTGTTGCCATTATAAAAGGGTAGCAGCCTTTAGATCACCAGGCGTTAATAGCCCAATTATTTATACACCATTAAAAAAAATTACAAAATAAATAAATTTGTTGCTTATTCAATAAATAATTCTTGAATAAAATGTTATTGACAAAAAAAGTATTGAATAAGTTATCATTACTAATGCCCAACTTTTGATGCAGTTCTTGTGAATCAAACTTTATTTATTTTTTTAATACATACCCTCTCATTTATTTTCTTCGAAACGAATGGCCGAAATATTGCTTCTATTTTCTCTGCCAAGTATGGAACATTCATGATGTGATCAGCTTTCAGCTTAAATGGAAGAGCTTCCTACAACAAGAATTGTACAAGCATATTAGAAGAATATAAGAATATTTGGGATAAGAAGAATAAACATTTTTTTTATTTTTATTTGAACGTCCCTTACTAATTAACGTAAATTTTTGAGGCGTTAATCTACAACAGGTTAACTTTGTTTACTAGCCAAAAGAGAGGTTGTGCCTTTTCTTTTAGCACTCTTCGAAGGGAAATGCATTCACGATGAGCTTATGAAATATAGAGCTACCAAAAATATAAATGGTCAGCTCCTTGCAATGGTGAAACCTTGTACGCAATAATAAAAAAAGAATTATGTAAAGACTATTGTTTAAAAAATATCCAAAACAAAAGTAATAGGTAATGTTGCTTCTGCAAGGTAAAATACTATCAAATTCTTTTTCAGCACCTTATCTCATACGTATAACAAAAAAAACAATTGTGGAGGTGGTTAAATATATTTTAGCTATTCTAATGTATCAAACAAATGTTTTTTTTTTATTTTAAGGCTTACCACCCAGAACTTGCCCAGTACAGCAACGTGTCTGATGTTCACAGTCATAAATGCCGATAGGGGCACGTTTTCAAAAGAGGTGAGTATGATGTATTCCATGTCTGTAGGCCACATCCTAAAAGCCAGCTCCAGTGCGTAGATCAAAACCAGAAAAAAAGCGTCGGCTTTCACAAGTGAAGGATCCATATCCCTGGGTGCGATGAACAACACCCTGTATCCTTCAGCTGTCTTATCTGGCAGTATAGCAAATTTACTGTTGACAGAGAGGATTATAAAGGAAAGTGATACTTAATAAACTGTTTAAGCAATATTAAATCATTTTAAAAGTCTTTTTTTTTGTCACCTTTCCTAAACTATGTGAAGATTCCTAGATTGTCACTATGAATTTCCATAATGCATCTTGTGACATCTCTTTCCTCACACATATTGTTAACTGTTTTCAATATCATATATCAAAAAACTTAATTTTTCAGGAGAGCGATTTTAAAATTTAAATGTAGAATAAAATGTTAAAAAAAATAAATGTTGACAATTTTTGACAAAAGAATGTTTAGATGAATCAGAAAATACCTGATTATTTTTGGCTATTTGAAGAATAATATGACATTTATTTTTATTTATGACATTCTTGTTCAAAATTTCAAGTAAGTTACCTAGAGTATGTTAAAATATGTCTTTATTTTTTACCAAAAGAATACTATTTGGATTTAGGTATTTCCCTTAAAATACTGGAATAGAACCAAATAAAAAGGAGATTTTGCCTTTTATTTTTATTTATGATTGGTTAGTTCAGTGGTAGAGCACTCGACTAATATGCTAGAAGGCCAAGATGAATACTCGAGCCCACTAAAGATTTTATCTTCAAGCGTCTTCGTTCGTGGGTTTGATTTAGGGTCACAGAACGTCCCTAGGCTTATGCAGACTTTAACCCTGGATTGACACCGTGGGGTGAAAAACACCCCACACTTTGTTCTATGGCGTACTTCTTAATTTCTGTAAATCACAGAGACTCCCTCCTTCTTCCTCAATAATCGGAAGTGGATTAAGTGAGTTGTCTGCTAATCGCTGCATGAGAAGGTTGCGAGTTGTGTATGGGGTATTTTTTACCCCACTTTGTAGTTAACGGCTGTTTCGATCATCTGATAAATCTTCACGAGTCGGTCACTTTTATAATACGGCTTTCCAAGTGACAAAATTGCCTAATATATATATATCCTCTTTAGCCTATAATATCTAATATTTTTCCTACATCACATGAGCACAGTATCTCCTCTTTAGCCAATTCCTATTAATATTCCTAGCTCTATATCTTTCCTGAAGCATATATTTTCCAATGTCTCTTCTTAGTTTTATTGTTCTATATCTTTCTATTGCGTAGGTTCTTCCAAATATCGTCTACGACATCTAACCCTGAAAATATTGATTTCCTAATGCTAGAGAAGGGGCGATTTTCTCGCTATTGCCACCTTGAGCTATGATATTAAAGGACCTGTTAATAAGCTGTGATTTCAATAGAGCTGTACCTACATCACCAACTCCTGCCCTATACAGCGATAATATCACATATCAAATCATACCGTACACCACCAATTTACATAGTTTTACCTAAATACATTCAAATTCCCTACGCAACGATCCACACTAAAATAGCCATCAGGTATCTACGGTTAAAATTTATAATAATAAAAATACATTAGAAAATAAATCTAACACTCATACACTGTTTTTAGGTTGTTTCTGTATGCTTTCGTGTTTGGGTAGACTCCAGACAGCATTCCCAGACATCTTGACCTCATTGAGAAGTATGCATCCATGTGTCGCTTGGCTTTTTCCATTGAGTTTGTTCCGCAGACGAAATTGTAGAAATAATGCTCATCTAGTACAACATGAAAAAAATAAAATTAAAAAAAATGTTGTATGAAAATAAAAAGTCTCATGTTCAGACTCTTCCCAATTTTAGTCTAATTTGTCTACTGTTTGACGAAAGTCAAAGTAATTCTGATTGATGGAATGTGTGATGGATAAAGAAAGCTCTAATTGGTCAATTATTCTGACCATTAGCTTGAGCCAAGGCTGATTGACCGTTTAGAAACATCTTTGACGCTTGAAGCACCCATTGTTAGTGTTTGATAGAAGGTTTTATTTGATTGACTCAGGCGATTGAAGAGGACCTTGATCGTAAAGGGCAAGTGTCATCAAGCATGGCATCAGTCACTCGGTTGACACTGTAGCAGCAAGAGACTAATTAGAACAGCTGGTTGCTAGATACTGCTCTCTTAGGCAAGTCCCTAGCAACCATGCGTTCTGTGCCGTGGATCTCGCGATTCGGAGTCCCCAGCGTCTGACCACTGACCAAGGAAGACAATTTGAAGCAGAGTTGTTTCAGCGATTGAGAGCACGGATGGGGATCTGCAAGCAGCGGACCACAGCGTATCATCCGCAGAGCAATGGTTGTGTCGAGAGGTGGCATCGCTCTCTGAAAGCTGCACTAATGGCACACCTTTCTTCAACTCGGTGGACCCATGTACTCCCCACCGTTCTCCTAGGCCTGCGATCTTCGTTCCGCGAGGACATGGGAGCTAGCGTTGCAGAGGCAGTATATGGCCAACCACTTCGCCTGCCTGGAGATTTTCTTGGCGAAACGGAATCTCCTGAACCCTGCGTTGCCCTTCAAGCTTTAAAAGATGACCTATCACGTCTCAAGCCGGCAGAACCACGATCACCAGTAAGGAAGACGTTTCGGCACAAGGACTTATCCACTTGCACCCACATCTTCTTCCGCGAGGACGCAGTTCGGAAACCTCTCGTCCCACCTTATTCTGGGTCACACAAGGTTTTGAACAATGGTGAGAAGATTTTCACCGTACTAATTGGCGACAAACAGATGACTGTCTCCATCGATAGGGTAAAGCCGGCACACCTGATAGAAGAGGACACAGAGAACACCATCATTTCATCCAAACCGTCTCAGGAACCACCAGGACCACTAAAAATCCAGCTTTCCTCTCGGAACCCCTCAGTCAACAAGAAGCAAGCAACGGTACAAAAGAAGACACCCTCTGTTCCACCTGATACATACAGGACCAGGTCCGGTCGCCTAGTGAAGAGAGTGTCATTTTGCGAACAGTGACTCCGTCACTAGGGGGGGAGTACTGTAGCAGCAAGAGACTGACAGAAAGCATGGTTGCTAGGGACTTGCCTAAGAGAGCAGTATCTAGCAACCAGCTGTTCTAATTAAACTATTTCACACAGTGTACTATAACCTCAGTCTTGTTTCTTCTTCTCTTGTGAGTGCATCTATAAAAACAGACACAATTTAAACTGCTCGGGACTGCTCGCGGTAGCTACTTTCAGCAAACACAGCAGCCTCCAGGAACCCATAACCAGCTCATAAAACTACAAGTAATCTACTCAATTTTTGGACTATTTAATATTTCTATTTTCGTTTCCGCTCAAGGCAATTTATGTAAATATGTTATTTTTATTTTACATTTAATTATATACTGTTGACGTTCTACATGTTTATTTCCAGTTTCTTTTGTTTATTGTGTTATTAGATAATTTAATTTCTGAACATGCAATAATATTCTTGTTTGGACCTTCTGATGTAAATAATCATGCACAAGCTTACATAAGCCAACAACACCATGGTCTCCCATGGGCGTATATAAGGGGGACTGCAGCCCCCCCCCCGAAATTATTTTCTATATACGCCCATGTGGTCTCCACTATCCAAAGTTCGCTTACCGAAAAAAGTGTGACGCTGAAACTGCTACAACCATAATTCCACGTGAAGCAATTAAAATAAGAAACTAAGACGAGGAACCCCAAATCTGTATTTGAAACCATTGTTTAGTCCCCAAACCTCTGATAACAGATCTAACACCTCTATTTAAGAGGTTCGAATAAACCACGATATGCACTGGAGGAAGTTTTGATCAAAAGATTGGAGGGTTAATTCAAGCGCGCATCAATTGTTTGATCAAGGCCGTCTATAGCCTTCTTAAGTTTGTTGCTTTACACCTAGTTTTATTTGTCTAACAATTACGATTACGGTAACCATTATTAATTTGTTAAGCCCCGATATAAACTTACTTCCCATTCCTTTCCACAATAATCTACTCCGTACGAGCTAAAAGAGGCAAGGGCTAACAGGAATAGGCCAGGGACTGATAACTTGATGTGAGTGCCGTGGCTTCCTCTAGTCGATCCAATTCTTGATGTTTGAAAATAATATTATCGGGAACAATGAATTGGAAGTCATCTTCTAAATTCAACTATCTTTCCAAATGATGAAAATATTAAAATATCAGATATTGGAACACTACACAAACACACACACAGACGCGCACACATATATATCAGGACCTTGGAAGAGAAAGGACGAACCTCAAAAACCTACTTTCTTTTCTTGAGTCAGAAAGATGTAGGTAACAGGAGACATCGTCTAATGCTCTCATAGCTTAAAGTTAAAGTGAATATCACCATCATCTCCGAAAAATTCAATGTCCGATTTTCCTAGAGGAGCGGGGGGGGGGGGGGGGACCCCGAGTCTGAAACCCCTCCTAGCATTTTTTACCCATAAATCGTATTTAAAACATTGAATTTCAATCAAATACTTTTTCAATCAGGCTTATGAATTAGCATTCCATAGAGTGTAGCCTTTGCTATACTGATGCACTTTTAGAACTTTGACTTCGAGTTCCCAATATCCGGGATATCTTAGTAATATTTCGGGATTCACCCTTTCTCTTCCAAAGTCCTTTACTCACTCAATACAATCCTTTGCTCAAATTGTTCACAAATATAACAAACGGGGGAGGACCGTTGGCCGTGAGCACTTAACACTACGTGCCAAATGGTCGTGGGTTCGATTCCCAATAAGGGTGGTGGCTTTTCTTTAGAAAAAAGAAAAGGCGTCAGCCCTATCCTGGCTAGAAAAGGATGGTGACCTATAGATGAACCGTCTTAAAATTCTTAGTTAATAATAAACGGACGTTAAAAGTTAAATAATAATAATAATAAACGGGTCTTTAAGAATACTTCATTACAGTTCTAATTTTATTCTGTGCTTGTTGTTTGGCGTTTTTGTGCTTTAATAATTGGAATGTACAGCTGAGCAATATCAACATATCGCATTAGTATTTCTAAAGTGAAACAATTCAAAAATCTGTGTTTTTCAGTCATGACTATGAAAGACAAAGTAAATATCTCTTTATCGACCATCAAACTTGTATGTACCTAGCTTTAGAGCCTGTACACTTGAGGGCACTTGTGACAGCCTTCCTGTCTTAATGCTATTCCCCCTACATAGGGAAGAATGACATATTTTCAGTTGAATTTTATTTTGAGTTGTGTCACTTTAGAAATTCTAGTGCGATATAATGCTTTATCATTTTCATGAACGGCTCGTAGGATTTGTGGAGTTTATGGACATGATGCCATAAAGAATGTGCAGTGAAGAATGTGTTTGTGCGATTCTGTGATGGAAATTTTATCGTGAAGGGCGCAGGACGGAACGGTATCCCTCCGACGATGAATGCCAACAAACTTACGGCATTGATAGACGCAACCCCACACCTGAGAGTCGAGGCTATTCGAAATATCATCGGCGTGGCTACCGCCATAACGGCGCACCGCGAGACAAACGTGTAGTTACCGCGCATACTTACCGAACGGTAAACAACAACAGCAGCTCTTAATCCCCGCAGGCCTACCGCCTATTACTCTTAGTGCAACTCTAGATTATCTACATAAACGACATACCAAGATTTCCAGATACACAATTATCTCTGTTTGCCGGCGATAAACAGACATAACTAAGCACTTTCCTCAGAATTTGGGTAGTTTAGACTGGATTCCAGAACAATTTGCTTAAAATATTCTACATAAATAAAATAAAAACATGAATGGTTCTCTTTTAATTTTGTAATGAGTAACTGTTCAATTATTAATTTTGTAATTAATTTGCTTCCAGAGTTATGTTTACGCATGGTACCTTCTACATTACGTAATAAATACAAAAAACTTCATATTTTCGTCTTTTGATCTGCCGCAGGAACAGGATACAGTCCCTCTAATGGTAGAAAGCGCTCCTTGCGGCGGACTTGCGAACTTACGTCTGGCGGGCTATTCTATTGAAATATATTGCAAAGTAAACCCTCCTTTCCCATTGACCGATTTAGCTCATTTTTATAACGTTTCTTTCCCATGAGTTACCCACGACGTATACCACGTTTCGTTACAATACAGCAGAAATTACGACCAGTATGAGTATATTAGTAATTTGGGTCCGGAGTAACCCCCCCCCCCCCCTCCTAATGAACCGATTTAGTTTATTTTTACAACACATTTTTACCTGTAGATTACCACAACGAATACCGAGTTTCGTCGAAATATAACAAAAATCACGGCTGGTAGTGGCGAATTGGTATTGTGGGTCCGAAGTAAACCCCCCTTCTAATGAACCGATTTAGTTTATTTTTACATCTCACTTTTCTCTCTAGATTATCAATACGAATGCCAAGTTGCGTTGAAATATAACAAATATTACGGCTGGCATGGTCAAATTAGTGTTTTGGGTTCGGGGTAAACCCCCCCTTCCGGTTCAATTGTTTGCTAATTAAATGCTATATACCAAGTTTCGTGACGAAAAAACAAAAACTCTGGCCGCTATCGTCTTAATAGACACAGACACACACACACACACACACACACACACACACACACACACATATATATATATATATACTAGCTGAATACCCGTGCTTCACCACGGCCGATAAGTATTTTTTATATTGCGTTAAATAAGATATGATCAACATTAACGCTACTACATAATTTTGTACAGCTTATTATTGCACGGACTTTAATGTTACCCAGGAAACACCATGTGGAGGTAACCGTACTTGTTTCCGGTGGAGAGTAAAATAAAGAAAAAGAAAAAAAAAATACAACAACCACTTAAAAAGTTAGGTAAACTGACACAAATACACGTTGAAAAGCATAAAACTAAGAAATTTGAAGTTTTAAGCACTTATCTCTTCGATTGACATCGCCACACCGAACATTACAACAGAATCTTATTGTAGAGAATTTAGTAACCTTTCGAATAGCCGCCTTCCACTTACTACGAGTTCCCAACCGTTTTCGAGATATTTTAGAAAATATACTGAGATCCGAACACTTTGTATCACCCTTCATACAATTGTACAAACAGAAAATTAGTTTTGAAAAGTATTTTGTTCAATTTTTCTGGTAAATGGTACAGAACTCGCTTAAAAAATGGTTTCATTCGTTTTCCTACGTTTAGGAATCTTTCGCACAAATTTCGCTCCAAAAACCATGTTCCAGTAAACGGATGCAACTGGTTAATGAATTTGACCTTTTAAATGAGAATAGACATGCGCGCCGCGCCGGCGCCGCTACGCCACGCCGGTTTTTAGCGGCGCCGCCGGTATTGAGGGGAGGAAATCAGCGATTGTACTGCATGGTGATCGGCCGGCGCCATTTTGAGCTTACCTTCTGATCGATAACGTTTGTTTGTTGTGATCGTTGATTAGAAAAGGACTAAGCTTGTATCGGAAAAGCATAAAATAAAATAATTTTATGTAAACATACTCTTTAACCAGGGCCGTCACATCTCAGAGCCGGGCCTAGAACCAGATTTTGATCACGGGGCCCCAATATTGATTGATTGTGGTTGAAATGTATACTTATCTACAATGTATTGATTTACAAAAGGTGTAATATGTACTTAAAATCATGTTAAAAAAAATCTTAATACAAGAAGCGTGTACATATTGGGATTTCAAATCCACAAATCTGAAAATTCAAGCACTTTCTCATGGGGGACATTGAAAAATTATTTTCATCTTTGAAAAGTTTTGTACGAAATGAGAATAAACACCGTTTGCAGAGAAGTTTCTATTTCATTTTCATCAATCCTCAACAGTAGAACAAAACTAGCAAAATTCTAATTGACTGATATTATTATCATGGCTGCAGCCTCCTCAACGAATAAATCCATCTTATGAGGGAGATTTTTTTGTAAACCTCGTAATTGAAGAGAAAAACTTAAAAAAAAAAACTTCCGACTCGCAGGAACTGGGTCATCTTAGCGCGGTTCCGTTCATATCTCTAGTGCTAATAGTAAAGGAATAAATACAGTTATTGGTAGGGTTTGATCATTCGTTAAAAAAATAAAATAAAATCTCAAACAGAAGGAAGTTGAAGGTGCCACAACAGGAAACTGACAGTATGTTAAGACTCCCACACCATCACAACGTTCGCCCTGCGAAAACATTACGAGTATATCATTAAGTTTCTCATTTTCTGGCCTTCTTTTACTAATAGAAAAAAAAAAAAAAAAAAATCAGTCCCGTAACAGGCCACTAGGGCCCAGAGGGGCAGATACTGTAGAGGTATCTGATTCTTGACCGTACGGCATACGTACGCTCTGAGCTAAGCGTGCTAGCTCTTTTACTAATAGACAAACACAAAACCCCGTTCGAAAGAACAAAGCAAACGCTTTCGAAGTTTCAAGCCCTTATTTCTCCGATTAACCTCGCCCCATGGAAATTTATTTTATAACAATTTATGTAGAGACATTAGTAAGCAATCGAATAGGAACCTTCCCCTTGCCACGAGTTTCCAACCGATTTAAAGATATTTACTAAAAAATACGATTACTAAGTCGCAGTTTAGTTAAATATCTTAAATACCCGGGTATTTATGAAATTGGGTATTTACCCTGGGTATTTACCCTTAAGAATAAATACCCGGGTATTTTACAACACTGCCTATAATAGCAATATCATGAAACCATTAGCTCCCTACACCTGTTTCATTCCTTAGCAAATTTTCTCAATTGAAGGGCTTGCAGAAATGAGGAGGCAGCTCCATTTTTAGGGATTTTCAGGTTAGAACATTATCATGGATTTAAAAAGTATCCCTATCTTTTACAATAAGGAAGCAGCTCTGGTGACTTCAATACTGGGATCACTGCAACTAAACCGCTGTGTGAGGTCCACTATTGACTTTCCATCTGCGTACAGCCGACCCCTAATCTTAAAAAGTCCGACTCGCAGGAACTGCATCATCTTAGCGCGGTTCCATTCTTATCCCTAGTGTCATTTTGTATACTTAGAATAGAAACAGTTATTACTTTGTTTAGATCATTCTTAATGTAAACACATATTCCAAAGAAAAGCAAGATTGTCGGCAAGGGACAAGAAACTATTCTAAGCGAAAATTACTCTTTCCGCCGTTCCAAGTTTCTCTCTACGAAGACTCTACTACGAATTTGTTTCTAATTGACTTAACTTGCTTTACTAACATATCCATTTTAGTGTTAAATGCAATTAAAAACACTAAACTACTCATTTTACTCTTAAATGCAATTAAACAAAATAAAATTGTACAAGAAAATGGGAGAGTATTATTATGTTATTTTTTAATGTATTACGCCACATACAACCACAAAATATAATTATATTTCTACTATAGCATTTGGCTTTATGACTTCCTACAGGTACAATATCTGTCATCTCTCCTAGGAAGCATCTTGATTTATGAAGTGCAATAAAACCTACCTGAAGCCTGCCTAGTAGCTCGACCCGGGCAAATGTCTGACCCTACACAGAGTCTAAACATTCTCTTTCTGCAGGAACTGCGTCATTTTAAGACGTATCCATTCTCATCCATATTGCCAATTCGAAAGTTTAAAATAGAACTAATCTTTTTTTTTTTATTATTCCATGAAAACTGTTAACACCCACAGGTTAGAAGCGGAAATTCCTCAATATAAAGCAAGACTCTCAAAGTCAATTCAAAATACAAACACGCTTCTCAATTACTTGTCATGTTTTATTGAAAAAAAAAAATGCAATCAAAATAACAGCAAGATATTAAAAACTAAGGCAAATCGAGAAAAAAAAAATTAAGAACAAAGGTAAACAGAGATAAAAAAAATCTCTTTCTCTTGGCAAGCTATATTTCTAACAATGAATTGTTTTTCTTATTTTAATTAATCTGTTTTATTGTCAAATACATTATCCAACTATAAGCAATTAAAAAAAACAAAAAAAGGAATAAAAACAGGCAAAAAGAACCGTTCGAATAAACGAAATCCATTACTTCAAAGTTTAAGCACTTATTTATCCGATTGACATCACTTATTCAAAACTTTCTTTAGAGCCTTTTATGTAGACCATTTAGTAAGCTTTCGAATGGTAACCTTTCGCTTCCCAAGATTGTCAACGGTTTTCGAGATACTAACGAAAGTATAAAAGGTTGCCAAAACGTTTCTTGTCTGTTAATAAAATATTTTATTCTAACCCTTCCTTTACTCCAAACATAACAAAAATTTCAACATATTAGTGTTTATAAAATTCAAACATGCAGAAAATGTTTCAACTGAATCCCATAATTCTAAGTACCAAAATCAAAGACAAAAAGAACAGTTCGAATAAGCGAAATCAATTACTTTAAGGTTTTAAGCACTTATTTCTCCGATTGACATCGCCCAATCAAAACTTTTATCAGAACCATTTTTGTAGAGCATTTAGTGAGCTTTCTAATGGTCATCTTCCGTTTCCCAAGATTCTAAACCTTTATCGAGATATTAAGGAAAGTATACAAAGTTACCAAAACTTTTTATGTCTGTTAATAAAATATTTTATTCTAACCCTTCCTAAACTCCAAACGTAACAAAAATTTCAACTTATTAGTTTTAATAAAAGTAGAACATGCAGAAAATGTTTCAACTGAATCCCATGATTCTAAGTACCCAAACCAAAAACGGTATTCAAAAACTATTTTTCCAATTTTCTCAAAAACGGTTAAAGCTATCGCCTTGAAAATGGTTTCATTCGTTTTCCTAGCCCAAGAAGCCTATAAAACGAGTACTTACAAGCTTATGAACTCAAAAACGTAAGCGTTACGATTTTTTTTGCGCGAATTTCGCTCCAAACGCCATCTTCCAGTGGGCGGATTCTGCTGGTTAACGAACTTGACCTTTTAAATTGGACGAAGGATTTTTGTACCAAATTTCATACCGGAGCCAAAGTAGTTATACGTTCAGGGTATCTAATAAGGAAGAAGTATTGTAAAAATGAACTAAATCGGGTTATAGGAAGGGGGAGATTTACTTTGTACTATGTTCGGATTGAACTGAAACAGGTGTTATTTATGTTTTTATTTAATTTATCTATATAGGTTATTTTAAGCAAATTATTCAGGAATGCACTCGACACTACCCAATTCTGAGGAAAGTGCTTAGTTATGCAGCTCCTGCGTGACTTGACCTTTTAAATTGGACGATAAGAAAAACAATTCATTGTTAGAAATATAGCTTGCCAAGAGAAAGAGATTTTTTTTATCTCTGTTTACCTTTGTTCTTAATTGTTTTGTTTTTTTTTTCTCGATTTGCCTTAGTTTTTAATATCTTGCTGTTATTTTGATTGCATTTTTTTTTCAATAAAACATGACAAGTAATTGAGAAGCGTGTTTGTATTTTGAATTGACTTTGAGAGTCTTGCTTTAGATTGAGGAATTTCCGCTTCTAGCCTGTGGGTGTTAACAGTTTTCATGGAATAATAATAAAAAAAAAAGATTAGTTCTATTTTAAACTTTCGAATTGGCAATATGGATGAGAATGGATACGTCTTAAAATGACGCAGTTCCTGCAGAAAGAGAATGTTTAGACTCTGTGTAGGGTCAGACATTTGCCCGGGTCGAGCTACTAGGCAGGCTTCAGGTAGGTTTTATTGCACTTCATAAATCTAGATGCTTCCTAGGAGAGATGACAGATATTGTACCTGTAGGAAGTCATAAAGCCAAATGCTATAGTAGAAATATAATTATATTTTGTGGTTGTATGTGGCGTAATACATTAAAAAATAACATAATAATACTCTCCCATTTTCTTGTACAATTTTATTTTGTTTAATTGCAGTTTTTATATATATATATATATATACATATATATATATATATATATATATATATATATATATATATATATATATATATAATTTTTAACTGGGGTTATTTTCGGTGTCTACTAGGTAGGATCGATAAAGATTCGAAGAAATTTTTCAAAAATTCCGTCATGAGTGCAACCTCAATAGCTACTTTCCTTCGGGGGAAAGAGCTAAAAAAAAACCTTTCTTTGCGAGTGCTTACATTCTAAACGTATTGTCCGTGCAAAATTTCAAATTTTTGTGTCAAGTGGTTCGGGATATTACACCGGTTGGGCCATCACCAGGGCGTAAACTCTATGAGGGGCAAAATCACAGTTTATTTCTAGTAATTCAAGGACTGCCATCATAGTGGAAATTAACCTCAATTAGAAATAAAACTATGAAATAGATAATGTACGGTAACAGCTGTTCTGTTATCGTCCTAGCAACGCACGCTGCCTAGGCTTGCCTGCTTTAACCAACTAAAAGTTTATACCCCCCTAAAAATACTTAAAAACTCGAATATCAAAAAATCCTTTCTTAGTGAGTGCCTACGTTATATAGGGAGTGTCCATGCAAAATTTCAAATTTTTCTGTCGAGTGGTTTGGGCTGGGCGATGATAGGTCAGTGACTCAGTGAGTGAGTGAGTGGTATTTGACAAATATATTTTTCAAAATAAAAAAATATAATTTTTCAAAAATTCCGTCATGAGAGCAACCTCAATAGCTACTTTCCTTCGGAGGAAAGTGCTAAAAGTGTAAAATCAGAGTAAACAAAAATAAAATCCAAGCCATAATATTCACAAAACACAGGCCCCAGTTGGAAGACAATATAATCATTGATAATGAAATAATACCCTGGTAAAGTAAAATAAAATATTTAGGTGTAGTTCTCGATAGAGGGCTAACTTTTACTCAACATATAAATGAAGTATGTAATAAAGCGAATAAAGCCCTTTGCCAAATATACCCGTACTTCAACAGAAAGTCTAAGTTAAGCTCTGAAAATAAAATACAATTATAAAAAATCCTGCATTAGATCTATATTAACATATGCTTGTCCCTTCTGGAGTTCTATATGTAATAGTAACTATAAAAATTACAAATTTTTCAAAATAAATGTATAAGAATCGCAAATAACTTACCCAGATACACCAAAATAGAAACACTTCATAACATATCCAATATTCCGCACATTAAATTCTTCATATACAAGCTCACATATAAGTTTTTTAAAGCATGCAGAGGAACACCTAACCCACTGACTAAGAATATAGGTAACTATAGCAAAAGTACGAAGACAAGGTATAGTTGGGATTCGGCTAGGAGAAAAACGTCAGACTTTCAGGAAAAAATCTGTATTTGGACGTTTCGGCTGCACATTGGCAGCCTTCTTCAGCTAAAAAATATAAACAACTTTTAAGTAAAAAAATAAATATACAACTTGTTAGTAAAAAACAGGCAGAAATGAGCGTAGTATATACATCAAGACAATAAATTATAACATATCTTATTTTTAAACAATGAAAATACGGTAGTTGGAAAGTAAACAGCATGTAGAAAGTGGTGAGTAAACAGTACAAGAAACTAATCAGTACAAAAAAACGAACATTTTTCATATAGTGAGAAAAAACAATCTATTCTATAAGTGAATACAATTTATAATAATTAATATATAGATACGTACCACTAGAGAATGCCTAGGGGGGAGGGAGGAAGACCTTGAGGACAACTTAGGTAACCATGGTGGAATGTATGACGGACAGCAGGGGAACACAGGGGGTTTTATAGTTATGACTGGGGGAGGGGGGGGGGGGGAAGCGGTAAGTCGGTAATGATGAAAGATGAAAGAAGTGCAATTGCTAGGTTGTAAAAGGTGTTAAGAGTTTTGGGACACACAAGTAGAAAAATTGTCTGGAGCCTGGGAACAAAGATAAAAAGTCCGTCATGCAGGAGCTGCATAACTAAGCACTTTCATCAGAATTTGGGTAGTGTAGACTGCTTTCCAGAACAATTTGCTTAAAATATCCTACATAAATAAAATAAAAACATGAATAGTTCTCTTTTAATTTTGTAATGAGTAACTGATAAATTATTAATTTGCTTCCAGAGTTATGTTTACACATGGTACCTACTACACTACGTAATAAATACAAAATCCTCATATTATCGTATTTTGATCAAACGCAAGAACCGGATACAGTCCCTCTAGCGCTCCTTGCGGCGCCTTTGTGAACCTATGTCTGGCTGGCTTTTCTATTGAAATATATTGCAAAGTAAACCCCCCTTTCCGATTGACCGATTTAGCTCATTTTTACAACACTTCTTTCTCATGAGTTACCCACGACTTATACCGCGTTTCGTTACAATACAGCAGAAATTACGACCGGTATGAGTATATTAGGAATTTGGGTCCGGAGTAAACCCCCCTTCTAATGAATCGATTTAGTTTATTTTTACAACACATATTTACCTGTGGATTACCACTACGAATACCGAGTTTTGTCTAAATATACCAAAACTCACGGCTGGTAGTGGCGAATTGGTATTGTGGGTCCGGAGTAAACCCCCCTCCTTATGAACCGATTTAGTTCATTTGTATATCTCACTTTTCTCTCTATATTACCACTATGAATACCAAGTTTCGTTGAAATATAACAAATATTACGGCTGAAATGGTCAAATTAGTGTTTTGGGTTCGGGGTAAACCCCCCCTTCCGGTGGACCAATTTTGGTGGTTAACGAACTCGTTCAATCGTTTGCTAATTGAATGCTATATACCAAGTTTCGTGACGAAAAAACAAAAACTCTGGCCGCTATCGTGTTAACAGACACAGGCGGAGTAAGCAGGGGAGATGTTTTGTTTGTCGGTTTTGTAATTAATGTTATTGGGGTTTAAGTTAATGTGGACACATTCGGAAATCTGTCGTTTTTGGTGTTTCGTTCTGTGGAAAGTATTTTAGTGTCGTCAAAGTTGAAAGTGTGTTTTTTTGTTATGGCGTGTTTTGCGAGGGCGGATTTGTGGATGTCTCTGTTTTTTATTGTCCGTTTGTGTTGTGTTATGCGGGAGTGAATATAAGTTTTGGTTTCACCTATGTATACTGCATTACAGGAGGGGGTTTGGCAGGGTATTTGGTAAACGCAGTGGGTGGTGCAGTCATAGGGAATGGGGTCTTTGAGTTTGGTGTACAATGTAGTAAGTTTGTTAGTGGTTTTTAACCCATAGTTTAGAGACGGGACGGCTTTTTTTTAAGTCTTTGTGAGTTTTTCAGTCAGTCCTTGTGTGTATGTCAGGGAACGAAATATCTGGGAGGAGGAGTCAGGGGAGGTATTGGAGGAGGTGGCATTGAAGCGCACCTAATCCCACTACTAATCCCACCCACCTTTCCACTGACTTCTACAAAGACCTGAAAGCCACCAGAACTTTCCTACACTCACATGACAAACAGATCATTAGCACCAAAGCTAACAAAGTGAACGTAACGGTCATAATGGACAGAAGAGAATACGACAACAAAATGAATAACTTACTTAATGACACTAATACGTACACACCTATCCCCAAAGACATCACACTCAAACTGGAAAGGGAATTTAACGATCACTCAAAAAAAACTCTTACAATTGAAAGAAATAGACAAAAAGGACTACCGCCAATTAATTTCGCACAACTCCTCACTCCCCGCGCTTATGGTCTCCCTAAAATTCATAAACCCGAAAATCCCCTCCGACCCATCTTTTCGAATATTAATTCTCCGTCTTCCAAATTAAGTAAATTTTTGCTCCCCTCGTTACAGGCATTAAGCCACAATAACCCGTACGATATAAAAAATTCTTTCGATCTTATTTCAAAATTATCAAATTTCACCGTACCCCCCGGACATATTCTTATCTCATTTGATGCTACCTCCCTTTTTACCAACGTCCCTCTAACTAAAACGTTAGAAATAATCCAAAATAATATGTCCGCTATAGAACCGCACAGCCCCCTACCGTTTCAATATTTTGTTGACAGCCTCAAATTATGCGTCAACAGTGGTTTTTTCAAATACAACGGACAATTTTACCAACAAATTGAAGGGTTAGCTATGGGAAATTGCCTTGCTCCCGACTTATCCTCGATCTTTCTTACAGACTTACTTAACACTTTCGTCCCACTGTTCCCCCAGGACATATCTTTCATTTGCAAATATGTAGATGACCTCCTGTTAATTATAAACCCCAATAGACTAACAGATATACTAGACTGCTTCAACTCTTATCATCCCAGACTACAATTTACGGTAGAGACAGAACAGGACCAACAACTCCCCTACTTGGACGTTCTACTAATCAGACAGACCGACGGCACTATCATCAATAACTGGTATACAAAACCTACTTATTCTGGACGTTTACTCAACTTCCACTCTTCCCATCCTTACCACATGAAAATCAATGTAGCTCGAAACCTTCTTCGCCGCGCCCTTTCTTTATCCCATGAGTCCTTCCACAATGAAAACTTGAAAAGAGCTACCGAAATATTAACACTAAACCAATTCCCCCCAACCTCATAAACCGGCTTATAAAGCAAATAAAATCCCAATCCTTCAATGCCACCTCCTCCAATACCTCCCTTGACTCCTCCTCCCAGATATTTCGTTCCCTGACATACACACCAGGACTGACTGAAAAACTCACAAAGACTTAAAAAAAAGCCGTCCCGTCACTAAACTGTGGGTTAAAAACCACTAACAAACTTACTACATTGTACACCAAACTCAAAGAACCCATTCCCTATGACTGCACCACCCACTGCGCTTACCAAATACCCTGCCAAACCCCCTCCTGTAATGCAGTATACATAGGTGAAACCAAAAATTATATTCACTCCCGCATAACACAACACAAACGGACAATAAAAAACAAAGAAATCCACAAATCCGCCCTCGCAAAACACGCCATAACAAAAAAACACTTTCAATTTTGACGACACTAAAATACTTTCCACAGAACGAAACACCAAAAAACGACAGATTTCCGAATGCGTCCACATTAACTTAAACCCCAATAACATTAATTACAAAACCGACAAACAAAACATCTCCCCTGCTTACTCCGCCGTCTTCCATAAATTTTCCTGACCTCCTTTTAGCACTTTCCTCCGAAGGAAAGTAGCTATTGAGGTTGGACTCATGACGGAATTTTTGAAAAATTTCTTCAAATCTTTATCGATCCTACCTAGTAGTTTCCGAAAATGACCCCCGTTAAAATTTATATATATATATATATTAGTTATTGATGATAGTGCCGTCGGTCTGTCTGATTAGTAGAACGTCCAAGTAGGGGAGTTGTTGGTCCTGTTCTGTCTCTACCGTAAATTGTAGTCTGGGATGATAAGAGTTGAAGCAGTCTAGTATATCTGTTAGTCTATTGGGGTTTATAATTAACAGGAGGTCATCTACATATTTGCAAATGAAAGATATGTCCTGGGGGAACAGTGGGACGAAAGTGTTAAGTAAGTCTGTAAGAAAGATCGAGGATAAGTCGGGAGCAAGGCAATTTCCCATAGCTAACCCTTCAATTTGTTGGTAAAATTGTCCGTTGTATTTGAAAAAACCACTGTTGACGCATAATTTGAGGCTGTCAACAAAATATTGAAACGGTAGGGGGCTGTGCGGTTCTATAGCGGACATATTATTTTGGATTATTTCTAACGTTTTAGTTAGAGGGACGTTGGTAAAAAGGGAGGTAGCATCAAATGAGATAAGAATATGTCCGGGGGGTACGGTGAAATTTGATAATTTTGAAATAAGATCGAAAGAATTTTTTATATCGTACGGGTTATTGTGGCTTAATGCCTGTAACGAGGGGAGCAAAAATTTACTTAATTTGGAAGACGGAGAATTAATATTCGAAAAGATGGGTCGGAGGGGATTTTCGGGTTTATGAATTTTAGGGAGACCATAAGCGCGGGGAGTGAGGAGTTGTGCGAAATTAATTGGCGGTAGTCCTTTTTGTCTATTTCTTTCAATTGTAAGAGTTTTTTTTGAGTGATCGTTAAATTCCCTTTCCAGTTTGAGTGTGATGTCTTTGGGGATAGGTGTGTACGTATTAGTGTCATTAAGTAAGTTATTCATTTTGTTGTCGTATTCTCTTCTGTCCATTATGACCGTTACGTTCCCTTTGTCAGCTTTGGTGCTAATGATCTGTTTGTCATGTGAGTGTAGGAAAGTTCTGGTGGCTTTCAGGTCTTTGTAGAAGTCAGTG
Organism: Gonocerus acuteangulatus; assembly: GCA_946811695.1. Taxonomy (NCBI): domain Eukaryota; kingdom Metazoa; phylum Arthropoda; class Insecta; order Hemiptera; family Coreidae; genus Gonocerus; species Gonocerus acuteangulatus. The sequence continues at coordinate 59,109,407 of OX328130.1, forward strand.
GAAAGGTGGGTGGGATTAGTAGTGGGATTAGGTGCGCTTCAATGCCACCTCCTCCAATACCTCCCCTGACTCCTCCTCCCAGATATTTCGTTCCCTGACATACACACAAGGACTGACTGAAAAACTCACAAAGACTTAAAAAAAAGCCGTCCCGTCTCTAAACTATGGGTTAAAAACCACTAACAAACTTACTACATTGTACACCAAACTCAAAGACCCCATTCCCTATGACTGCACCACCCACTGCGTTTACCAAATACCCTGCCAAACCCCCTCCTGTAATGCAGTATACATAGGTGAAACCAAAACTTATATTCACTCCCGCATAACACAACACAAACGGACAATAAAAAACAGAGACATCCACAAATCCGCCCTCGCAAAACACGCCATAACAAAAAAACACACTTTCAACTTTGACGACACTAAAATACTTTCCACAGAACGAAACACCAAAAACGACAGATTTCCGAATGTGTCCACATTAACTTAAACCCCAATAACATTAATTACAAAACCGACAAACAAAACATCTCCCCTGCTTACTCCGCCGTCTTCCATAAATTGTCCTGACCTCCTTTTAGCGCGGTTCCTCCCTCCCCCATAGGGAGGAACCCCGCTTATAGGGTTGATACAATGAAACAATCCGGAAGTGCCAACTAGAAAATTTCGCGTTTCAGAACCCCTAGAGACCGAAAATAACGGTGGTTCAAATTTGTATATATATATATGTATATATATATATATATATATATATATATATATATATATATATATTTGTCTGTTCGCTCTCTAGATAGAAGACGAATGGCCCGATTTTGATGAAATTTGGTACAAAAATCCTTCGTCCTATTTGAAAAGTCAAGTTCGTTAACCAGCAAAATCCGCCTACTGGAAGATGGCGTTTGGGGCGAAATTCGCGCAAAAAAATCGTAACGCTTACGTTTTTGAGTTCATAAGCTTCTAAGTACTCGTTTTATATGATTCCTGGGTTAGGAAAACGAATGAAACCATTTTCAAGGCGATAGCTTTAACCGTTTTCGAGAAAATTGGAAAAATATTGTTTGAATACCGTTTTTGGTTTGGGTACTTAGAATCATGGGATTCAGTTGAAACATTTTCTGCATGTTCTACTTTCATCAAAACTAATATGTTGAAATTTTGGTTACGTTTGGAGTTAAGGAAGGGTTAGAATAAAATATTTTATTAACAGACATAAAAAGTTTTAGTAACTTTGTTTACTTTCCTTAATATCTCGAAAAAGGTTGAAAATCTTGGCAAACGGAAGGATACCATTAGAAAGCTTATTAAATGCTCTAAAAAAAAGGTTTTAATAAAAGTTTTGATTAGGCGATGTCAATCGGAGAAATAAGAGCTTAAATCTTTAAAGTAATTGATTTCGCTTATTCGAACTGTTCTTTTTGTCTGTTTTTTATTCCTTGTTATTTTTTAATTGCTTATTTTTGGATAATGTATTTGAACATAAAACAGGTTAAGAAAAATAAGAAAAACAATTTAATGTTAGAGATATGGATTTCCAAGATATATAGCTTTTCAACTGCCTAGCGTCCTTCCTAGGGAGGGTTCTTTGTCTTTGATTTTGGTACTTAGAATTATGGGATACAGTTGAAACATTTTCTGCATGTTCGAATTTCATCAATACTAATATGTTGACATTTTTGTTACGTTTAGAGTAAAGGAAGGGTTAGAATAAAATATTTTATTAACAGACAAAAAAAGTTTTGGTAACTTTGTATAATTTCGTTAGTATCTCGAAAACCGTTGACAATCTTGTGAAGCAGAAGATTACCATTCGGAAGCTTACTAAATGCTCTACAAAAAAGGTTCTGAAGAAAGTTTTAATTAGGCGATGTCAATCGGAGAAAAAAGTGCTTAAAGCTTTAAATTAATTGATTTCGTTTATTCCAATGGTTCTTTTTGTCTGTTTTATTTCTTGTTATTTTTTAATTGCTTATAGTTGGATAATGTATTTGACAATAAAACTTGTTAAGTAAAATAACAAAAACAATTTATTGTTAGAAATATAGATTTCCAAGATTCCAAGACCTTGTCACTAGCGGGTCTGTTTCTAGTGTAGCGGACCCTTCCAGGTAAGATTGTAAATCATGACTTTTCAAGACTTTACTACTCACAGGAATGTCGTTAGTGACCTTAAGGGTTGACACGCCATTATAATAATTAATTTAAAAAAAAAAGACTGGTGGAACCAAAATAATAACTGCTTCTATTTTAATCTTTCCAAATTAGACTAGGGATATGAACGGAACCGCGCGAAGATGATGCAGTCCTGCGAGACGGACTTTTTTATCTTTGTTCCCAGGCTTCAGACAATTTTTCTACTTGTGTGTCCCAAAACTCTTAACACCTTTTACAACCCGCCTTTACAACCTAGCAATTGCACTTCTTTCATCTTTCATCTTCACCGACTTACCGCTTCCCCCCCTCCCCCAGTCATAACTATAAAACCCCCTGTGTAGTTGCTGTCCCTCATACATTCCACCATGGTTACCTAAGTTGTCCTCAAGGTCTTCCTTCCTCCCCCCTAGGCATTCTCTAGTGGTACGTAACTATATATTAATTATTATAAATTGTATTCACTTATAGAATAGATTGTTTTTTCTCACTATATGAAAAAAGTTCGTTTTTTTGTACTGATTAGTTTCTTGTACTGTTTACTTACTACTTTCTACATGCTGTTTACTTTCCGACTACCGTATTTTCATTGTTTAAAAATAAGATATGTTAAAATTTATTGTCTTGATGTATATACTACGCTCATTTCTGCCTGTTTTTTACTTACAAGTTGTATATTTATTTTTTTACTTATAAGTTGTTTATATTTTTTAGCTGAAGAAGGCTGCCAATGTGCAGCCGAAACGTCCAAATACAGATTTTTTCCTGAAAGTCTGACGTTTTTCTCCAAGCCGAATCCCAACTATACCTTGTCTTCGTATCTCTGCAACGGCTAACTATCTCCATCTTCATTATAGCAAAAGTAGCACTAAGAGATATGTACATAGAAGGACAAAACATATATTATTGAAATAAGTATAACACACCATGCCGAGTGCATGCTATGAACTGGATTATACTACCAGCAGTGTGATAACTAAACATAAACATTAACTCATTAATCATTAACTGTATATTCTATTGTATATATCTATAGTACTTATTATTATTAACTATTTTCTTTTTAATTAATGAATTTTATATTCACTTTCATAAAATAATAGAGCAAGGAAATGAAGATGATACATTCCTTGCATCAAACTAATTGTCATTGACATTAAAGTTAATTTGTTTTAAATTATAAATTTATCCTTGTGGTCTGTAGGTACACAATGTATATATCATGTTTTGTTTTTTATATCAAATAAACAGTTGAATATATAAAAAAAACAGCAGCTCTTAGATGCAAGCGATCTGCTTCTTGGGAAAAAAAACATCCGGTTCTTAGAAAACAGTGATTACTGAAGATGAAAAAATGGATGGTAAGCCATACGAAAAAAGTTATGCTGTGTATCTGGTGGGATTTTTTTTTTTTCAGTATGGTTCTTTAGCAGTGGACTGTATATACGGGGTATTTTCCCAAAGCACTGGGCCAAATCGCCGGATGGAATTTGGAGATACCAAATCTCTTCCAGTCACTCGATGGTGATAATTAATCCTGTGGAAGAAAGAGACGGAGCTCTTAGCCTTAAATGCACAGCACTACTTGGAGACGCAGAATACTATATATGTAAATCCTGCTCGAACGGAGTCTTATAGTACAAAAAACACTGCTAACCGGATCACATCCAGTCGGGCTCCAGTTCCGCTATAAAGGTACGCTCCATGGAGGTACGGTTCACACAGTATCAAACAGTCTCCTATGAGCTCCTCCCAGAGAATCAAATAATTGATTACACAAAATGATGCGAGCAACTCGACCAGTTGAGAGGCAATATCACACAGAAGTACCCGGGATTGGATTGAATCGCTAGACCGCACACGTCTTTGCGCACTCAATTTTGTCGTTTGCTTGTTTTATAATTGGATTTTGCAATAAAGTAATGTTTTTAGTAAATTAAGGCGCCTAAATGAGTTACATGTTTGTGCCAGAGATTTCTGTTAGAAGGTAGAAAAATAATAATGTCTCTCCACTGTTTTTCAAAGTATTTAAAGTTAAATACTTTGTAAAACAGTGGAGAGACATTATTATTTTTCTACCTTCTACGAAATCGAGAACTCCACAAATAACGCTGCATACATCACAGATTTCTGTTAGAGTTAGTAATTTCCGCTCTGTGTACTGTGTTGGATATATCGTGGGAGTATTGTTTTAAATGTTTACAAAATACCAAAAAAATAATAACTGTTTCCAAGTTTTCCAAATGTCACAAAGGATAAGAATGGAAACGCACTTAAATTATGTAGTTTGTGGACTCACCGATATTTTGAGGCAGGTGATGCTGCTTGGAGTACCATTCTTTCAGTCTTGCAACATCTTCTTCAATCTTAGCTTTGTCGTGCATCTGTAAAATTTTTAAACTTTTAAATAAGCACAAATGTTTCTTTCAGCACACATTGTGCTAATAATCCGAGAGCCAGTAACCGCACGTTTCATGAAGTGTTTTATGCATCTTGAAATTTTGAGATAATGTATCTCTTGGGTAGATAAGAAGGTAAGTATGTGTTGGCTGGACTTACCGTGGAACATCAGGTTCTGCGCATTGGGGAAAGGTGTAAAAAAAGGGGTATAATATGTAGGAAAAAAAAAGAGAAAAAGAAAAAAGGGAATTGTTTTTATTCTAATAGTAAATGAGAGTTTTATTCACGCTGCCATTTAAACTGGGACAGCTGTACAAGATCATGTGAGCAAGAACCAATGAGAGCGCAGGGAACAACCACAACTGCGCGGTACTCTCATACACTCACACACAATTATATTATATATTATTATAATAATTTAGTAATTAGAAATTTGGGTCCAGAGTAAAGCCACCTCCTAATGAACCGATTTAGTTTATTTTTACAAAACATTTTTCTCTGTAGATGATCAAAACGAATACCGAGTTTCGTTGAAATATAAGAAAAATTACGCCTGGTAGTGGCAAGTTGGTAATTTGGGTCCGGAGTAAACCCCCCACCCTGCTAATTCACCGATTTAGCATGGGCGTATATAATGGGGGGGGCCACTTGTCAGCTGGCTAGGTAGCGGTGGGTTTGGCCGCGGGGGCGTTGCAAACTTCGGAAAAATATGAAAATGTGAAACGATTTTAAGATTCATGAAATTTCTTGGAGAAACACCTTTCATTATACAATAATCATTGGCACTTGTCAGCTGGCCGGCCAGCGGTGGACTGCTTGTCAGCTGGGGGTCTAAACTTGGCAAAAATACGAAATTCTGAAACGATTTTAAGATTGCTGAAATTTTGGTGGTTACTAGTATTTGTAGTGAGATTAACGAAAAACATTGTCAGCTGCTCATATCTTGGTGGAACACTTGTCAGCTGGGGGGGGGGTGTATAAGCGCTGAGCGTATGGCGCGCGCTCCGCTTTATACCGCCAGCTGACAACTTTTCCACCCGCATATAAGCAGCTGACAATTTGTTTTGTCAATCTTATTACAAATACTACCTACTAACAAAATTTCAGGAATCTTAATATAGTTTTTGACTATTTAATAGCGAAAGCATGCTTATAGCGAATACAACTTCTGAATATATTGATTGTAAACGAATATTTTTATTATCAACGTTAAAATATATTATGTATTTGCATTAAAGTATGATGAAAAAACATGTCATTTATTTGTATAAAATATATTATTGGTAATAAAAAAGGATTATACAATTAATCATAATAATAATAATAGTATACTAATAACACTTTGTAATAAAAAGAAAGTCAATCGATTTCTGATTCTGACTCTGCACCTTCAGAATCATCAATGCCCTCATCCGCAGTAATTGTGCGGTCATCCTCTTCTTGGTGTCTTTCAGCTGAAAATACTAATTATTGTTATTGATAAAATGATTAAACATTAATAAAGCATAGAAAATAAATAGTTTTAATATCTTGAGTGAATTGCTAATCTCGAATAATCATATCAACTACTAGACGGAATTGTTCGCCGTCAAACCATTTACATGTTTATATATTATCTTCAATATCCCATCCGTAATCCAGAGGAGTTAAACTTGAAGGTTCTTGTTTGTTTATTTTAGATTATAAACATCGTCGTATAGGTATTTTTTTTTTAATCTACAGTAGATTTATACCTACTCGATATTAGGCGTATAGCCATCGGGGATCAACCATACAGGCTGCTAGGATTGCTAAAACGTGACGAACCTCTACACCTCTTAAGGATTGTTTAACTGTTGTGTGTATAGAGTGTCTGACACAGCAGACATAGAAACAGACAACAATTCTATAAATCATTTTTTTGGGTACAATTGATAAAGGCCTCCAATAGTTTTTTTACTCATATATCTTGCGTGTACAAACAGCGATCCGTTAGAATTTTATTATATGTGAAGATAGATTACGGCTAGTAGTGGTAAGTTGGTAAATCGGGTCCAGAATAAACCCCCCTCCTAATAAACCGATTTACTTTATTTTTACAACATATATTGCTATTAATATTTCCACAAACGAATATCGAGTTTCGTCCGAGCGACTTTGGGTCCAGAGTAAACCCCTCCTCCAGAAGAACCAATTTTTCTGGTTAAAGAACACGTTAAATCATTTGCTAAGAGAATACTATACACAAAGTTTCGTGACGAAAAAAAACCTCTGGTGTGTATCGTATTAACGATAGTTCATGAAATGTTCGACGTGATTCTTTACATTGGCATAACTTTTAGCGCGGTTCCTCCCTCCCCCATAGGGAGGAACCCCGCTTATAAGGTTGATACAATGAAACAATCCGGAAGTGCCGACAAGAAAATCTCGCGTTTCAGAACCCCTAGAAACCGAAAATAATGGTGGTTCAAATTTGTATATATATATATATGTATATATTTATTTATATATATATATATATATATATATATATATATATATATATATATATATATATATATATATATTTGTCTGTTCGCTCATTTCTAGCTTCCCTGATGGTCCGATTTTGATGAAATTTGGTACAAAAATCTGGCGTCCAATTTGAAAGGTCAAGTTCGTTAACCAGCAAAATCCGCCCACTGGAAGATGGCGTTTGGGGCGATATTCGCGCAAAAAAAATCGTAACGCTTACGTTTTTGAGTTCATAAGCTTGTAAGGACTCTTTTTATATGCTTCTTGGGCTAGGAAAACGAATGAAACCATTTTCAAGGCGATAGCTTTAATCGTTTTCGAGAAAATTGGAAAAATAGTTTTTGAATACCGTTTTTGGTTTGGGTACTTAGAATCACGGGATTCAGTTGAAACATTATCTGCATGTTCTTCTTTCATTAAAACTAATATGTTGAAAGTTTTGTTACGTTTGGAGTTAAGGAAGGGTTAGAATAAAATATTTTATTAACAGACATGAAAAGTTTTGGGAACTTTGTATACTTTCATTAATATCTCGAACACGGTTGGGAAATCGTGGTAAGTAGATAGAAACTATTTGAAAGCTTACTAAATTTTCTACAAAAAAGACTCTAAAACTATTTTTGATTAGGTTATGTCAATCGGAGAAATAAGTGCTTAAATCTTCAAATACGTCTGTTTTTTTTCTTATGAACGGGTTTTTGTCGTTCTTTTTGTAATTTTTGTCTCTTTCCCTTGGTTTTTTATTTTTGTAATTTCTTATGTTGGGAAAATGTATTTGTATGTAAAACAGGATAGGAAAAATGAGACCAATTTTCTGTTGCTAGAAATAATGAAAATTTTGGGAACTTCGTATACTTCCATTAATATCTTGAAAACGATTGAAAATCTTGGGAAGCGAAAGGTTTACCATTCGAAAGCTTACTAAATGGTCTAGAAAAAAGGTTTTGAGGAAAGTTTTGAATAAGCGATGTCAATCGGATGAAATAAGTGCTTAAACTTTGAAGTAATTGATTTCGTTTATTTCATACGGTTCTTTTGGTCTGTTTTTATTCCTATTTTTTCATTTCTTATAGTTGGATAATGTATTTGACAATAAAACAGATTAATTAAAATAAGAAAAACAATTCATTGTTAGAAATATATCAGGCTGTACCGTATGAAATGTCAGTTTTGGATTTGCCGATTTCCTTCAAATGTCTTGAAACTGTCGAGGCTCCTAATCCGAGTTCTTTGGCATATTCCCTATTGTTTGCTATTGCTTATAGTAGTCAAATGTATATGCCAATAACACAGGATACGGGCGCTAATGACCTAGAAGTAGATGCGCCGTAAAAAAAAAAAAAAAAAAAAAAAAAAAAAAAAAAAAAAAAAAAAAAAAAAAAAAAAAAAAAAAAAAAAAAACAGGATACGTATAATTAGAATATTTTATTTTTGCGGAATCTTGGGATTCTCAGATCCCGTATGAATATCTATTAGGCCCTCTTCGTATGTTTTCATTAATATCTCAAAAAGGGTTAGGAAATCGTGGAAAAATGTTTTGAAGAAATGTTTGATGGGGTCGTCACATTAGGAGAAATAAGTGCTTAAAACTTAGTTAGTTAGTTTCGTTTATTTAAACGGATCTATTTGTGTGTTTCCCGCAGTTTTTTTTTCACTGCTCGTCATTTTTGTAATTTCTTATAGTAGTCAAATGTATTTGTCAGTAAACAGGATACGTATAATTAGAAGCAATATTTTGTTTGTTAGAATTCGAAGATGCCGTACGAATATCTAGATATTACCTGTGGGTTAATATGTTTTTTGAGTTGAAGCTTTAAAGCCTCAACAGGAATATTTGTGTAATCACTCTTCACAGTTAATTTATTAGAATCATGAGTGACCGTTTTTGTGTTACAACTAACAATCTTTGAAAACGAAGTTTAACTATCCTTGTTATTGTTATTTTCCTTCTGTTTGGCCGAAATTTTCTATTCGTGGTGTAATTCTCCTTGAATTTTTTGACTAGATCAAGAACCTATTTTAAGCACTCTTAAATTCCTTAATTTAATTCAGGAAGTTTATCAAGCTTGACATAATCACTTTTGGGTTAATACGGGTGGTCTATACCGAGTCCTTTGTTTGTAAACACAAAGAGCTTTCTGAGTAACGGTAAAGGGCAGTAGAAGTATATGACTACCTGGAAGTAGACCCTGCATACAGAGAATTGCAATACGAGACCTCATTCATTCTTTCACCAGCTACCGTGTAACACCTTAGATCTGTTTATATTGTTTTACTCAGTGTGAACAAGTGTTGAAAGTGCCTAAAATTTTATATTTTTATTCCTTGTTATTTTTTAATTGCTTAGAGTTGGATAATGTATTTGAAAATAAAACAGGTTAAGAAAAATAAGAAATCAATTTAATGTTAGAGATATGGATTTCCAAGATTTAGCTTTTCAACTGCCTAGCGTCCTTCCTAGGGAGGGTTGTTTGTCTTTGATTTTGGTACTTAGAATTATGGGATACAGTTGAAACATTTTCTGCGTGTTCGAATTTCATCAACACTAATATGTTGAAATTTTTGTTACGTTTAGGGTAAAGGAAGAGTTAGAATAAAATATTTTATTAACAGACAAAAAAAGTTTTGGTAACTTTGTATACTTTCGTTAGTATCTCGAAAACCGTTGACAATCTTGTGAAGCGGAAGATTACCATTCGAAAGCTTACTAAATGCTCTACAAAAAAGGTTCTGTACATGGACGTATATAAAAACAATTTCGGGGGGGGGGGGCTGAGACCATTTCCAGGGTATGGAATACTAAATATTTAGAGCTTGGAATAGTTTTAGGCAACTAAAACGCTATTACACGTAAAATAAAATATGTTTTATGAACTAAGTGATCTTATTTAATTTATTTTTAAGGGTTTTACGAGAAGTTTTCATCATTAATTCAAAATTTCGGGACTGGGCTGCAGCCCCCCCCCCTCATATATGCCCATGCTTCTGTACCCTCTAGAAAGGCTTTATTAGGCATATTTTGTATTGATTTATAGAGCTTTGCTTTAGAATGAGAGCCGGATTGTGTAATTTCCGCATCTGTGTAAAAGTTAGTTACTGTCGGTGTCCCTGACGCCTTAATATCACTTTTATTCGAGATATTCGAGAGGATTTTGACAATTTTCACGAGATATATAAAAAAAAATAAGTTTATTTCTTTTCTAAGCTTATCAAATGGCACTAGGGACATGAACGGAACCGCGCTAAGATGCTGCAGTTCCTGCGAGTCGGACTTTTTTTATTTATGTACCGATTCGCATGAAACAAACACTAAATGTTAAGTGAAACGTACCACAATATATTAGTGAATACTGCAACTAAATCGGATAAGCCGTTTCTGAGATTAGCGCGCACAGACAAACAGACAAGCAGGCAAAAATTTTAAAAATCATTGTTTTGGGTACTATTGCATTGATAAAGGTCCCCAATAGTATTTTCCCCATCTTCCAGATAAAGAACAGCGATCCGTTAGAATTGTATTATTTGTATAGATTTGTATTAAGGTATGATGAAAAAATATATTATTTATTTGTATAAAATACTGTAAAAATTATTATATAATTTATTTATAATAGTTACCTAATTAAACTTTTTAATAAAAAGAAAGTCTGACTCTTCGCCTTCAGAATCATTACTTTCGATATTTGTAGTGTTTGTGAGGACATCCTGCTGCCTCTCATGTGAAAATACTAATTATTGGTACTGAAAAAATGATGAAACATTAATAAAGCAAAGAAAATGAATAATTTTAATATCTTCAGTGAATTACTGATCTCGAACAATCATTTCAACTACTGGAGGTAATTGTTTGCCATCAAACCATTTACATGTGTACATTTTATTCATGTTATTATTAGATGATAAAATTTGGATGAATATGGGAACTTGAACAAACCAAACTATTTAGATAATAATAAGTTATTTTTAACACTAGGCGAAACACTGTGCCAAGCGTTGCCTGATTTTCACGCATACACAGGCGAACATTTTTTATGTGCTATGTATTTTATACAAATAAATGATATATTTCTTCATAATACCTTAATGCAAATACATAACATATTTTAACTTTCATAATAAAAATATTCATTTACAAATTGTAAATGAATATTTTTATTGTAAATTACAATCAATATATTCAGAAGTTGTAATCAATATAAGCATGCTTTCGCTATTAAATAGTCAAAAACTATATTAAGATTCCTGAAATTTTGTTAGTAGGTAGTATTCGTAATAAGATTGACAAAACAAATTGTCAGCTGCTAATATGTGGGTGGAAAAGATGTCAGCTAGCGGTATAAAGCGGAGCGCGCGCCATAAGCTCAGCGCTTATACCCCCCCCCCCCCCCCCCAGCTGACAAGTTTTCCACCAAGATATAAGCAGCTGACAATGTTTTTCGTTAATCTCACTACAAATACTAGTAACCACCAAAATTTCAGCAATCTTAAAATTGTTTCAGAATTTCGTATTTTTGCCAAGTTTAGACCCCCAGCTGACAAGCAGTCCACTGCTGTCCGACCAGCTGACAAGTGCCAATGATTATTGTATAATGAAAGGTGTTTCTCCAAAAAATTTCATGAATCTTAAAATCGTTTCACATTTTCATATTTTTCCGAAGTTTGCAACGCCCCCGCAGCCAAACCCACCGTTACCTAGCCAGCTGACAAGTGGCACTGTTCTAGTTAAGACTTGTACAATCAATAGTGAAAAAATGAAGAATCTTAAAAATCGTTGCATAAAATGTACACGGGCCGACGGACTAAAACACTTTTTAAGTTTTAAGCGCTTATATCTCTGATTGACGTTGCCATATCGAATATTGCTTCAGAACCTTTTTTGTAGAGAATTTAGTAAGCGTTCGAATGGTCACTATCCACTTACCACGATTTCCCAACCGTTATCGAGATATTTACGAAAAATGTATGAAGTTCCGAAAACTTTTCATGTATATTAATAAAATATTTTTTTTCGCATACTTCCTTAACTCCAAATATAACCAAAATTTAAACATCTTAGTTGGGATTAATTTCCAAGATGTAGAAAATATTTCAATTTAATCCCGCGATTCTAAGTACTCACAAAAAAAAAATAATGACTTACAAAAACATTGATTCCACTTTTCTCAGGAACGGTTACAGATATCGCCTTATGGTTTCATTCGTTTTCTTATGTTAAGGAACGTATAAAACAAGTACCTGCAAGCATATGAACTCAAAAACGTAAGCGTTACGATTTTTTTTTTGCGCGAATTTCGCCCCAAAAACTACCTTCCCTTGTGCGGATTCTGCTGGTTAACAAATTTGACCTTTCAAATTAGAAGACAGATTTTTGTACCAAATTTGATCAAAATCGGCCCATTTTTGAGCTTGCTAGTGCGTTAACAGACAAGCATATATATAAATATATACCTACATACATATATATATATGTATATATATATATATATAAATATATACATATATATATATATATATATATATATATATATATACAAATTTGGACCACCTATATTTTCGTATCTATAGGTAGGGACGGAAACGTGAAAGTTTCTAGTCGGCACTTCCGGATTGCGTCAACCTCATAAGCGGGTTCTCCGTATGGAGATAGGGAGTAACCGCGCTAAAAAATGCGGCCGGTATGAGCAAATAACTACTTTGTGTCCGGAGTAATCCCCCCCCCCCCCCCCAGATGGGCAGATTTTTCTGGTTAAAGAACTCGTTCAAACGTTTGCTAGGGGAATACTATATACCAAGTTTCGTGACGAAAAAACAAAAACTCTGGTATCTATCGTGTCAACGATAGTTCATCACATGGGCGCATATATGAAATAATTTCGGGAAGGGCTGGGAAAATTTCGGGGGGGGGGGGGGGGTGAGACCATTTCCGTAGTATAGAATAATAACAATTTAGAACTTGGAATAGTTTTAGGCAACTAAAACGCTATTACACCTAAATACTTTCTGCCTATGACTCTCCCCGTATCAAGATATACCTGTATACCCAGTTACGTCAAAATCGGTCAAACGGTGTGAATTTGTTTATATCTGTCTAGTAATTCATAAAGCAGACAGCAGAGGCCTGTACAACAGCCTGCGAGTAGATAGCTCTTATCAAAGAAAGGCCAGCACTCATTAGTTAGACAGTGACTGTTGATATAAAATTGAAATAAACTGCATGACATGATTATATAATGATGTAAAGTCATCAACGAGTTCAAGTTATTCTAATTATCACGAACATCAACAAATAAATTTGAGACATTATTCAAAATGGCCGTCAGAATCTAAATGGTTCAGTGTAGCCAATTTTTTTTCAACAAAACTTTTAACCAAATTTTGAAATTTGATTATTTTGACCTAGCCTAGGAGATTTCCCGTATCAAGACCTACCTGTTTGCCAAGTTTGGTCAAAATCAGTCAAACGGTGTAGATTTATATAAGGATACAGATAAACGGACAAACAGACAGACACGTGCTTTTTTTTATAAATAGATATATACATATATATATATATATATATATATATATATATATATATATATATATATATAAAAAAAAAAAATTATTTTGAAAAAAATCGAGAAAATTGGAAAAATTGGCTGGTTCATGAAAATCATACATGACCTGTGAAATCCTTATCAGTAATTTCAGCGATTGACTAAAATCTTATGTCAAAGAGCTCTTGATAAGCTTCTAGAATAACCTCATGAAGGCATTCATGACAATTGTAAAATATGAGTTATGGTTCTCAAATGAATGCCGCACATAGGCTCGTTTTTCAATATACTTATAATTTTTTATTCTAGAAGATGGTACTTTAAAAAATTCAAACGAGGTATTTTTGCTTAAGGCAATATTAGTAGAACATTTTAAAAAAATTATTAAAATTGGCCACCATTTGTCAACCAATTGGAATGGAATGGCCTACGTATACGTTGTCATTATGACCATAAGGAATAATTTCCGACCTATGATGCCGCTAAATTTTTTTCTTCCTCATAATACGTAGATTCGAAATATGCAATAAAAAATTTGACCTTGAAAAACATTTCTATGTCAATTACGCGGAGGCAGAGTTGGGCATAATTTTATTTATAAATAAAAATACGAATTTATTCGTACTTCATATATTTGTGAATACGAATATAAATAAATTCGTACTTCATATATTTGTGAATACGAATATAAATAAATTCTTATTCATAAGTTTGAATACGAATTTATTTTTATTCACATATATTAAATATAAAAATACAAATAAAATTTTATTCGCAAATTTTTCTACGAATAAAAATAAATTCACAGAAAAAATTGTAAATAATCACAAAAAATGTGAATATTTACAAAAAATCAAATGATTACAAAAAAAATTACATTAAAATATACGAATAAAAATTTATTCACATTATAATTTGTGAATAAAAATTTATTCACAATAAAATTCACAAATAAATTATGAATTTATTCGTATTAAGATGATATTACGAAGGTGATCTTTTTTTTTTTTTTTTTTTTTTTTTTTTTTTTTTTTTTTTTTTTTTTTAAAGGCGTTAAACGTCTAGGTTATTAGCGCCTAGATTTTTTGTTTACCCCGAGTCCGCCGCGGGACCACCAGCCATGCTGCAGGGACACAGGTTGTCATCTGTACCTCCATAAAAAAATAAAAAATAAAAATCACCTTCAATAACTTTCGTAATATCATTTTATTACGAATAAATACATAATTTATTTGCGAATTTTATTGTGAATAAATTTTTATTCACAAATTATAATGTGAATAAATTTTTATTCGTATATTTTAATGTGATTTTTTTTGTAATCACTTGATTTTTTGTAAATATTCACATTTTTTGTGATTATTTACAATTTTTTCTGTGAATTTATTTTTATTCGCAGAAAAATTTGCGAATAAAATTTTATTTGTATTTTTATATTTAATATATGTGAATAAAAATAAATTCGTATTCACACTTATGAATAAGAATTTATTTATATTTTTATTCACAAATATATGAAGTACGAATTTATTTATATTCGTATTCACAAATATATGAAGTACGAATAAATTCGTATTTTTATTTATAAATAAAATTATGCCCATCTCTGCGCGGAGGTCATTGGAGAATCATCTGGCCATTATTTTGTTTATTTATTTAGTATGGACGACCATTATTTTTCTGACACCCTGTACACATTTTATAAGTAATTAGACATGGGAAAACGAATGAAACCATTTCCAAGGTTGTAGTGGGCAAAACTAGTTTTACTTACTCGACTCTATAGAAGTCATTATTCTGCCAAAATATTTCATTTCAACCATTAAAATGTTATCGATTATAAAAACAAATTTTGATTTAAAAATGGATGTCAGATTTGTTTTAGCACATTAAAAAAACCCTATATTAAAATTTTGAGAAGATTAAAAAAAATGTATTTTAAATTTTTTAAGGCAAATTTTAAAATTTGTTAATTTTAAAATGGACCTCGGTCAAAACACAACTGCTGATAAACATGCTCGACTTGTGACAGAAGAACAGACATACCAACAATTTGATTTATTTCACAATGACATTACTAGACATACCAGCAAAATTATTTGAGCAAAATGGCGACTTGACTGCTGAATAAACTACGGACTATTAAACGCACTATTTCGGACTGGAATTCATCATCGTACAGGAATTCACGCCGAGAAGAAGTAGTCCTTGCGAGACTAAGAATCGGCCACACACGTATAACGCATGAGTACCTGATGACAAAGACTGACGAACCAAAATGTAAACATTGTAACACAGACCTTACTGTAAAACATATATTAACAGACTGTCGGTTACGGACTAACTTTGACATTCCACATGACCTGACAGATATACTTTCTGAAGGCAGCCAACATATTGATACAATACTGACCTATTTGAAAAACAATAACATTTTCGACAAAATATAGACTTCACATTCAACCTGGGGCAAATGGTCACATAATCATAAGAATTCTAATTCACTTCTTCTTAGAATAAAATCACAGCGATACAGAATGATTTATGCTTTACATTTTACTACCATCTCCTTTTAATAACAAAATTTTTATTTTATTTAATTTTTATAGTTATATAGGTATATAATTATTTCTTGTATTTCTCATTTATTTTCAACCTATTTGTTTTTAAATCTATCTAACTTAACAAACCTACTCACATGGATGATTTTTTGGAGTGTCATCGATTGTTGCAGCACCTACATCGGCTCACACTGAGGATTATATGCTTTTCGCCATAGAGGCTGAGCATTAACAAAATAAAATAAAAAATAAAATAATTTTAAAATTTTGTTAAAGATTCAACAATCTGGCCATATTTCAACGAATATTTACTTATTTAAAGTAAACTTGGAGGGATGAACCGCGCTAAAACGTTTACATTTCATTTTTATTTTGAAAACCATTTTTTACAATGACCTTCTGAGATAATACAATAGTCATTTGTATGGTTAGAAAAGGAATTCCTTCTTCTTTTGAAGGAGCTCAAGGACGTAAAAATCGGATTATCTCAAGGGGAGATTTTGAATTTTAAAACGTCACGTTACTTTTTCGCTTACACATTTTTAGTCTCTCTCGGGCTGGGAAAAATTATTATTTTTTGTTTTCGATGATATTTAACACATTAGAGTTTCTTGGGGTGCAGATTTTCTGCTATTATTTTTGGTGTAAAAAAATGTATAATACTAGTTTACTGGAAAACGTAAGCACATTTTTGAATTTATTTGACGAACTATAAATTATTACTTAACGATTATATTTTTTCTTTAATCTACTCTGTAAAACAAATGAATTGGAGAAAGAATCATGTCGATATAATTTTCTAAACTCGATATGAAAAATAAAGCACTTTTATCCTATTTTATTTTATTTCTCGGCTCCTAAGGCGCATTGGACGGAACGTTCAGACACGTGTCGACTATTTTTGGATGCAGAATCACCAGAAAAAAATGGGCCAAATCGGTGACCCCACCGCTGTATACTCCCCTTGTTAGTGCAGAAAAAATATTTTTTTTATGGGTAATAGCGTTTTTGGTGGCTAACTATTCCAAGTTCTAGATTGTTAGTATTTCATACCCCCCAAAAGCTCCCCCCCCCACCCGAGGGTCTTACTATATGTTATTTCTTATATTCTGAATATGGTTAAGCGGCCGAAACGTCTCATGTAAAAGAAGAATGAAGAAAAGAATTTGGTTTGAGGCGTGGATCAAAATGAAAAGGTCTTCCCTGAGAATTGTTTGTGGGAGGAAAAAAGGCTTAAGGGTACATCATAAATTTATATTAGACTCACCGTAGCTCCCTCGAGGACACTGTGCGCCGATCACTGCATTCAAGTTAAGACCTTAGCGCGTCCAACACTATTCAGCGTCTGATCGTGTATTGAAGGAGGCAGGTAATAGGCTGATGGCATTTAATGATGATGGTTGTATTATATAATTGGCTTCATGCTAATTGAACTTCGCGCCGCAATAACAACATACGATAGAAAAAAAATCATATATTTTTCTCACATACAATTAAATTTTTATTTGTTTTTGACCAATCTATTAATGCATATCGCAAGGTCAGGAAGGCGCATGAAATAGATTCTAATCTATGATCATCATAGTGTTAATCACCTTTACATATGAAATGCCGAACAAATGCTCCTATTAAAGTTGTTGGTTTAAACGAAATTCTAAAAAATATGTAAAACTCCCCATTGAGCCTGCATGATGGTTGAAATAACCATCCTAAGAATGTGTACACACATTTAATGTGTTTACGTATATATTTATGTGGGTTTATATGTATACACAAATATCATGGGCGTTTATAGAAAATAATTTCGGAGTAGGCTGGGAAAATTTCGGGGGGGGGGGGGGGCTGAGACCATTTCCGGTGTATGGAATACTAACAATTTAGATCTTGGAAGACTTTTAGCCAACTTAAACGCTATTACACCCAAAATAGAATAAGTTTTGTCAACTAAATGATCTTATTTAATTTATTTTTAAGGCTTTTATGAAATTTGTACCGATCAAATCAAAATTTAAGGGGGGGGGGGCTGCAGCCCCCCCTTATATACGCCCATGACAAATATAAGGATAAGTAGTTACAAAAATGGGGGGCGAGGTTAGCTCAGTGGTAGAGCACTCGACTAGACATGCGCGCCGAGGCTGAATTTTCAGGCGGCGGCGCGTTGGACTAAAATGGCCCGCGGCGGCGGCGCGCGCGGCGTGGGCTATTTTGTTTAATCCCCAAGGGAGATGTTAAAATTTTAATCACAGTATGTATATATATATTCATTTGTCCGCAATTTCACAGGCTCAAAAATGGTCAGATTTTGAAGAACTTTGGTACAAAAGTCGTCTAATTTGAAACGTCAAGTTCATTAACCAGTAGAATCCGTCCTCCGGGGGGTTTTGGCACGAAATTCGCGCGAAGAAATCGTAACGCTTACGTTTTCGGGTTTATATGCTTGCAGATACTCACGTAATATATTCCTTAACATACGAAAACAAATGAAACCGTTTTTAAGGCGATATCTGTAACAGTTTTTAGCACTTTCCTCCGAAGGAAAGTAGCTATTGAGGTTGGACTCATGACGGAATTTTTGAAAAATTTCCTCAAATCTTTATCGATCCTACCTAGTAGACACCGAAAATGACCCCCGTTAAAATTTATATATATCTATATATATATATATATATATATATATGCATATATATATATATATATATATATATATATATATATATATATATATATATATGTCTGTTAACACGATAGCGGCCAGAGTTTTTGTTTTTTCGTAACGAAACTTGGTATATAGCATTCAATTAGCAAACGATTGAACGAGTTCGTTAACCACCAAAGTCGGTCCACCGGAAGGGGGGGTTTACCCCGAACCCAAAACACTATTTTGACTATGTCAGCCGTAATATTTGTTATATTTCAACGAAACTTGGTATTCCTAGTGTTAACATAGAGAGAAAAGTGAGATATAAAAATGAACTAAATCGGTTCATTAGAAGGGGGGGTTTACACCGGACCCACAATACCAATTCGCCACTACCAGCCATGATTTTTGGTATATTTCGATGAAACTCGGTATTCGTAGTGGTAATCCACAGGTAAATAACTGTTGTAAAAATAAACTAAATTGGTTCATTAGGAGGGGGGGTTTACTCCGGACCCACAATACCAATTCGCCACTACCAGCCGTGATTTTTGGTATATTTCGACGAAACTCGGTATTGGTAGTGGTAATCTACAGGTAAATATGTGTTGTAAAAATAAACTAAATCGGTTCATTAGAAGGGGGGGTTTACTCTTGACCCAAATTCTTAATATACTCATACCGGTCGTAATTTCTGCTGTATTGTAACGAAACGCGGTATACGTCGTGGGTAACTCATGAGAAAGAAGTGTTGTAAAAATGAGCTGAATCGGTCAATCGGAAAGCGGGGGTTTAATTTGTAATATATTTCAATAGAAAAGCCCGTCAGACGTAGGTTCACAAAGCCGCCGCAAGTAGCGCTTTCTACCACTAGAGTGACTGTATCCTGTTCCTGCGTTAGATCAAAATACGATAATATGAGGTTTTTTGTATTTATTACGTAGTGTAATAGGTACCATGTGTAAACATAACTCTGGAAGCAAATTATTAATTGATCAGTTACTCATTACAAATTTAACTGAGAACTATTCATGTTTTTATTTTATTTATGTATGGTAGGATATTTTAAGCAAATTGTTCTGGAAAGCAATCTACACTACCCAAATTCTGAGGAAAGTGCTTAGTTATGCAGCTCCTGCGTGACGGACTTTTGAGATAAGTGGAACAAATGTTTATTTAACTCATTTTCGGTTTGAGTACATGAAATCGTGGGATTCCATTGAAATATGTTCTACCTGTTTGAAATTCACCTAAACTAAGATGTTGATTATATTTGGAGTTAAGGAAGTATACGAAAAACAAATTTTATTAGTGGACAAGAAAAATTTGGGATCTTCGTATATTTTAGTAAATATCAGAAAAATTAGTCTATTAGTAGAAGAAGGCAAGAAAATAAGAAACTTATTGATAATAGTGTTTTCGCAGGGCGAACGTTGTGTTGGCGTGGGTGTCTTAGGATACTGTCAGTTTCCTGTTGTGTGGGTGTGGGAGTCTTAGGATACTGTCAGTTTCCTGTTGTGTTGGCGTGGGAGTCTTAGGATACTGTCAGTTTCCTGTTTGGGTTGGCGTGGGAGTCTTAGGATACTGTCAGTTTCCTGTTGTGTTGGCGTGGGTGTCTTTGGATACTGTCAGTTTCCTGTTGTGTTGGCGTGGGTGTCTTTGGATACTGTCAGTTTCCTGTTGTGTTGGCGTGGGTGTCTTAGGATACTGTCAGTTTCCTGTTGTGTTGGTGTGGGTGTCTTAGGATACTGTCAGTTTCCTGTTGTGTTGGCGTGGGTGTCTTAGGATACTGTCAGTTTCCTGTTGTGTTGGTGTGGGTGTCTTAGGATACTGTCAGTTTCCTGTTGTCGCATCTTAAACTTCCTTTTGTTTGAGATTTTATTTTATATTTTTAGAGAAAGATTAAACCCTATCCATAAACTGTATTTATTACTTTACTAATAGCACTAGGGATATGAACGGAACCGCACTAAGATGACGCAGTTTCTGCAAGTCGGACGTATTTTTAGTTTTATATCGTTGAGTATTTTTATATAAAATTCTTTTATTTTATGCTTTTCCGAAACAAGCTTTGTCATTTTCCAATCAACGATCACAACACACAAGCGTTTAATCGATCAGAAGGTAAGCACAAAATGGCACCGGCCGGTCACCATGCAGTACACTAGTGGATTTCCTCCCCTCAATCGGCGCGTCGACTGAATAGGCTCGCCGGTGGCGGCGCCGCTAAAACCCGGCGTGGCGTAGCGGCGCCGGCGCGGCGCGCATGTCTACACTCGACTAATGAACTGGTGGACCCAGGTTCAAAACCCGAGCGCGTACTAAAGATTTTTTCTTCTAGTGTCGTCGTTCGAGAGTTGAATTTGGGGTCCCAGATCGTTCCTAGGCTCAGCCAGCCTTGAATTAATTAGTTAATTAATTAATGGATGCCTGCAAATGGAAAAATCAGGCGGCCGGAGTATAGTATCGACCATACTAACCTCCCTAGTGTGCCGTATGGTCAAGAATCAGATACCTCTATAGTATCTGCCCCTCTGGGCCCTTGTGGCCTGTTACGGGAATGATTTTTTTTTTTTTTTTTTTTTTTTTTTTTTTTTTTTTTTTTTTTTTTTTTTTTTTTTTTTAACAAAAATGAAAACTTGTTTCGTTTCTTGTTTTGCGATTTTCTCCAAAACGCATCAAAAACGAGCAAATCTCATGTAAATAAAAAAAGCAAAAAAAAACAAAGTTCCTAGTTTTTATTTTTAATATTAAATGAAGTGCTTTATTCACGCTGCGATTTAAACAGCGTCTTCAATAAACATATTTGAAAATAATAACAAAAAGGCAGACAATTTTGTGGAGTTTAATTAGCAGGAAACATAAAAATAAATGTTGCCTATGATAGACTGCAATACACTGCGTGTAACCGTAAGAGTGTATGAGAGCACCGCGCAGTTGTGGTTGTTCCCTGCGCTCTCATTGGTTCTTGCTCAAATGATCTTGTACAGCTGTGCCGGTTTAAATGGCAGCGTGAATAAAACTCTCATTTAATATTAGAATAAAAACAATTTTTTTTTTTTTTTTTTTTTTTTTTTTTTTTATGTTGTACTCCTTAAAAGTGTCTGCCTTATTTATTATTCATTGTAAAATTGTCTTAATTTTACATTAAAGATAGTTGGCTTCTGAATGAATGTCTATTTTTGAATATCTATTTGTTGCACCTTTCCCCTATGCGCAGTACCTGGTGTTCCAAGGTAAGTCTAGCCAACACATATTTACCTTCTTATCTACCCAAGAGGTACATTACAGAAAAATTTCAAGGTGCACTTCATGAAACGTGCGGTTACCGGCTCTCGGACTATTGTATGGACTACGGTTGCTTGGCAACGTAAACAAAAGACAGTTCAAAAGACATTGAAATTACTTGAACGTATACACACAACAGGCCTGCGTCTTGCAATTGGTGCATACAGATCAAGCCAAACCGTGAGTCTTTATACAGAAAGCGAAGAACCACCAATGCATCTCAGACGTATGTTACACTGCGTAAAATTTGTGCTGAAAAGTAAGGCCATTGTAATCCCATTTCCATACAACAAACATATCTCGACTTATATTAACGTCACACAAAAAGACGTCCCCTACATATTAGATACTTAACATATACTCATAACTTGGACTTACAACATAGTATACCTCTTCAAATCTGTTACTCGACTTATTTGCCGTGGACAAAATTAAATTTAAAAATAGACCTTGAACTGACAAAAGTCACACACACACACACACACACACACACACACACACATATATATATATATATATATATATATATATATATATATATAATACTAGCTGTTAGCAGGCGTGTCATGCTACACCTACTTTCTGCCTATGACTCTCCCCGTATCAAGATCTACCTGTACACCCAGTTACGTCAAAATCGGTCAAACGGTGTGAATTTGTTTATATCTGTCTAGAT
Source organism: Gonocerus acuteangulatus (assembly GCA_946811695.1). Lineage (NCBI taxonomy): Eukaryota > Metazoa > Arthropoda > Insecta > Hemiptera > Coreidae > Gonocerus > Gonocerus acuteangulatus. The sequence continues at coordinate 59,132,153 of OX328130.1, forward strand.
GTAGTTTGTGAAACAGCCAACAGAGGCCAGCACCACAGCAGTTCAGAAAAAAACCGACAGAGGCGAGCACCAGAGCCTGCGAGTAGATAGCTCTTATCAAAGAAAGGCCAGCGCTCCTTAGTTAGACAGTGACTGTTGATATAAAATTGAAATAAACTGCATTACATGATTATATAATGATGTAAAGTCATCAATGAGATCGAGTTATTCTAATTATCAGGAACATCAACAAATAAATTTGAGACATTATTCAAAATGTCTGTCGATTCAAAATGGCCGTGTGAATCTGAATAGTTCAGTGTAGCCAATTTTTCTTGAACAAAACATATGACATTTAGACCAAATTTGACTATTTTGACCTAGCCTAGGAGATTTCCCCCATCAAGACCTACCTGTGTGCCAAGTTTGGTCAAAATCGGTCAAACGGTGTGGATTTGTATAAGGAACAAACAGATAAACGGACAAACAGACAGACACGTGATTTATATATATATAGATGTAAAATGGTGGGTTCTAAGGTCCTCTGGACACCTAGTAGACCAGGGTAAATGTAGAACACATTTTTCGTTATTATAGGTTTTTTTTTTACATGAAATTTTCCCACCAAAACAAAATTTCGGGTAAGTTTGTTAAGAAGTTTATTGAGCTTAAAGAGCCTGTGTACAAAAAAGTAATATCTTTAGATTGACAGTCTTAGTTAATTATAGGATGGCTTTTAATTCAGCGTATAGAGTATAAAAACTCTTTAACAGGTTTTAATAATAGTTACTAACATAATTGGAACCTTGGGAATTTTCCTATTGGTCAATTAGAATTTACATTGCGAAGAGCAATTTGTGGTTTTTTCATTTTTTTTTTTATTTTTTTTTTTTTATTTTTTTTTTACAGAAGAGATAATTTGTTATTATCACACTAGGACAGGATAATTGTGGTAGTATTGATGATTTATTTTCTTTCAGGATCACATCCTTCATCCCGATTGCAGAGTTCCGGACTTCCGGGAAGATTTCGTAGCTATGGCCAGAAGCCTCATCAATTCCTTTCCTCAGCTGTGGGAACCATAGATTTGTCTCGCGCGCTAGGAGCAACAAAGTACTGCTGCCGTCTTACAGGCAGGACTTGTGAAGTAATAGCCGATTTAATAACATTTAAATCGCAGGGCAAAGATAAATTTCACGACAAACTAAGAACTATATAAAAGAAAAAGTCCGACTCGCAGGAACTGCGCCATCGAAGGTCGTTTCCTTTTAGTGGGGTTCCTCCCGCCCTCCATAGGGAGGAACCGCGCTTATAAGGTTGACCTCATGAAACAATCCGGAAGTGCCGACTAGAAAGTGTTACGTTTCAGAACCCCTAGAGAACGAAAATAACGGTAGTTCAAATTTGTGTGTGTGTGTATATATATATATATATATATATATATATATATATATATATATATATATATATACAGGGTGTCCCAAATAAGACGGCTCAAACTAATTTTGCGGCCAAACAATTGGTCTGAGAAAAAAATGTCAGAGGTAAAAGTTGTAGGGCTCGACCTAAACTTTCTAAATATGTCGATTATTTAACATATTGACCGCGCATGTGCGCTCGGCGCTAGATGAAATGTTGGGGTTTGCAAATGACTCCTATTACTATGCACATCACTTTGAAGGAAATTAAAAAACAAAACCGTTGCTGCAAACCGCACTTCGATATCTTTAAAATCAAATATGTTTCGTGCGAATAAAATTTCATTGTTTTAAATTAACGAATTAACGAATTAAAACGATTTTTGGAGGCACTTACGGAGGTCGGTTCTGAATGTGTGATACATGACTTTGAGGTATTTTTTCCTCAACTTTCTGAAAAAATATGGCCGATCCTCTAAAAGAAATATTTTTCCTAATAACTTTAATAAAATTGAAAATAAGGCATATTTTTTAAGTATTTATTCTTTAGGGGTTAACTAAGCTAAATCTGATCATTCATGTTATCTCCCTCACATCCATATCCCTATTTGAAAAGTCTTGATGGTACTTACTGCGCTGAAGTGTACGGTGAACATTTCTTCTTGAAATCCGTGTTTCTCTGGCAATCTCAACAAGGTCCAAGATGATGTCCTGGTCTCTTCAACGATGTCTTCTGGTGAAAGAGAAATGTCCTTGTCTGGCGTTTGACACCAGGCGCAAAATCGTTTTGTAATACGGATGAACTCGGGTTGGGTAATACTGCGCGAAAAGTCGAGCAGCCATCCGGGCTTTACGTCTACACTCCCCGAAAAAAATAATCATATCCACAATCTCACAACTTGTGAATTTCATGGTTGAAAGCGAATATTACACTAATGATGAACAAAGGCAAAATAATTAACCATAATCCAATAAGGAATATCGGATCCAAAGGATTAGATAGATAACATGAATGATCAGATTTAGCTTAGTTAATCCCTAAAGAATAAATAATGAAAAAATAAGCCTTATTTCAATTTTATTATACCAGAAGACATCGTTGAAGAGACCAGGACATCATCTGGTAAAGATAATATCTTTAAAATCAAATATGTTTCGTGGGAATCAAATTTCATTGTTTTAAATTATTATTATTAAATTATTCGATATTATCGAAGTGCGGTTTGCTGCAACGGCTTTGTTTTTTAATTTCCTTCAAAGTGATGTGCATAGTAATAGGATTCATCTGCAAACCCCAACATTTCATCTAGCGCCGAGCGCACATGCGCGGTCAATATGTTAAATAATCGACATATTTAGAAAGCTTAGGTCGAGCCCTACAACTTTTGCCTCTGACATTTTTTTTTCAGACCAACCATTTGGCCGCAAAATTAGTTTGAGCCGTCTTTTTATATATATATATATATATATATATATATATATATATATATATATATATATATATATATATATATATATATATATATATTTGTCTGTTCGCTCATTCCTGGCCTCAATAATGGTCCGATTTTGATGAAATTTGTACAAAATCTTTCGTCTAATTTGAAAGGACAAGTTCGTTAACCAGCAGAATCCGTCCACCAGAACATGGATTTTGGAGTGAAATTCGCGCGAAAAAAATCGTTATGCTTATTTCATATGCTTGTAAGTACTCGTTTTATAGGTTTATTCGCCTATAAAAACGAATGAAACCTTTTTTAAGGCGATAGCTTTAACCGTTTTCGAGAAAAGTGGAAAAATATTTGTTGAATCAAGTTTTTGGTTTGGGTACTTAGAATCATGGGATTCATTTAAAATATTTTCTGCATGTTTGAAATTCATGTAAACAACGATATTTTAATTTTGGTTACGTTCGGAGTTAAGGAAGGATTATAATAAAATATTTTATTTTTAGACATGAAAAGTTATTAAGGAAAATATTATTTTCCTTAATAACTCAAAAACAGTTGGGAAACGTGGTAAGTGGATCGAAACCATTCGAAAGCTTACTAAATTCTCTACAAAACAGACTCTGAAGCAACTTTTGATTAGGCGATGTCAATCGGAGAAATTAGTGCTTAAAATTTCAAATGTGTTTGTTTTGTTTTTTTAAACGGGTTTTTGTAGTTGTTTAGCTCACTTTTTAATTGGTTGTTTTTTTTAATTGGAATTATTTGTAGAATTAGTACTATAGTAGAAGAGTACAAGAAAATGTTTTGATATTTTTCAAATCATTGAACAGTAAGATTAGTATCTCTAGGTGTGGATGAAGGGTGCTGCCTGGCCCCATTTCTGTCAGGTAGAGATGAGGGTCTGGGCGGACCTATTTGATGTCCTACAGAGCAAACGGACATATTTATCAACTAATGTGGTGGCAGAGAAGGAAGATCTTCTGTAAAATGAAACAACGTCACGTTCCTTCACAATTATTACACACACACACACATATATATATATATATATATATATATATATATATATATATATATATATATTCCTGTCGCTCTCAAAAAAAAAAAAAAATCTGTCCGGTAACAGGTCACTAAGTGCCCTGAGGGGCAGAGGTATCTGATTCTTGACCATACGGCACACTAGGGAGATGCGCGAACGCCAGCAGACACTGTTTTGTAACGTTTCTTTTTTTCAGTTTAGTCATCGATAAAGCATATTTTTAAATAAATTTTTAGTGCACACTCGGGTTTTGAATCTGAGTCCTCCAGTTCATTAGTCGAGTGCTCTACCACTGAGCTAACCTCGCCCCCGAACTGATGTGTAAGAATGAAAATTCGAAGCAGTGGTTATCAATGGTTTTCGAAATGTGAACTTTTCTAGTCGGCACTTTTGGATTGTGTCATCAGATCGATTTCATAAGAGGATATCTGTATCCAAAACTGTTCAATGTTTCAATGTGTTGGTCACACAATGCAATAACTAATCCTTTAAACAGTTACTAACAGACTGCAGAAAAAGTGAACATACCATGTGACATTTATGAACTGTTGACAGACCATAGCCCACACATATCCACAATTTTAACCTTTTTACAAAATAAAAAATTTAAATCTAGTAATCAATGCCTGATACCATAATTAATGCCTGATAGTAATTTATACCAGAGATCCTGTGACCATAAGTGCTAAGGCGTAAGCATTATGTACCTCAGATCATGTGTTCGATTTCCACTAGTGATGATGTAGTGGCTAGAAAGCCATGGTGGCATGTAGATAAGATGTCCCAAAGATGTAAGTTCTGAATAAGTGGATGTTAAAATTTAAATAAGTAAATAATGATTTTGTTATATTTTAATGTATATTCATCACATTTTTATTATTTGTTTGAGGGTCAGATTCAGGATCCCACATCGTCCCTAGGCTAAACCAGCCTTTAATGTACGTGCAAAGAGGAAAATCAGGCAGCCCGAGCATAGTACTGATCATATTATTTCCCAGTGTGTCTTACAATCAAGAATTAGATGTCGTTAAAGCACACTCATGATAGAGGGTTCTCTGGGCACTCGTGGCCTGTTACGGGACTGATTTATTTTTATATAGGGTGTTTCAGGGTTGACTGGCTAAACTGAAATTATAACTAAAGATCTCAAAACAATAAAAAAAAAAAAAATGGCCGTCACAATCTGAATGGTTCAGTGTAGCCAATTTTTCTTGGAAATTGCCTGGCATATTCACGGCGGGCTGCATTACCATTAACACTGCAAAATAAACGTACAAAAACACCATTAGTACAAATTGAAGGCATAATGATGAGTACCCTGGCAAAAGCTTGTTACAAACTGATAAATGTTATTGATAGTTCCCCATGCTAATTTAACCTTATGGTATTAAACCTTACGTCGCTAATAGTTTTTATATTAGCGGGCATACCTTAACTTTAACATTTAATGTGAATCTTAATGTTTAAATTTAATTAATAAAGCAGTTAGAACAAATAAATAGGATTTATTAATTTCATATAACATAAATAATTCATAACAATGAAAATCTTTAGATTGTGAATGTCTCCTAACAAAGTGTTTGCGGTCTTTAGTTTACATTTTCAGTTTGGCTACTTAACCCTGAAACACCCTGTATATGTGTGGGTTACCAGAGCAGGTAGGGTTAAAAATTTAATTGAAGTGATCTTATTGCTCTTTACCTCACTGTAAGCAATTAAATCAAAAAGGAGAGAAGTAGGGAATATTCAAAAGGGAAAAACAAAACGTATTTATGAATAAATAAAAATGTATTTTATAATATATATTTACATAAAACTATTTGGAGGTTTTTTCCTTTAAATGCATTGTCTTTATAAAGCATACACACACAATATATTAATAATATCAATTTACAGATCTTTACATTTTCAATTACATATACATATATAAAGAGTGAATGATTTCATAAATCATTTGAACTAATAATTAAAATTGTTTACAGGTAAAATTATCACAGTTACAATGTCACTATGCCCTAAACATAAATACTGTATTGATTTGTACATATCAGTTCAAATACATACATAAAGATTTAAGTAGAAATATACAAGAAATACAATATGCATAATTGCAATGACCCTGATTGAATTAGGAGAATTTAAGTACAGAGAGGCTTTGATTTCTTATGTCCACTCGGGCTAGGCTGGTCCTTGGGACGGAGAATGAAATTGAGGTTGTAATCTGTATTTACTGCATAATACACGTTCGCATTTGGAGGGAGCACCATTTCTGTAAGGAAAAGAAAAAAAGCACAGAATATTAACATTTATTCAGAGGAATCAATGAAAGAAATTAATTTTTCATGCATTGTGAGATAATAATTTCCAGCCTCAGTTCATTTTATTCCTTTCAGGCTGTTGAATATTTAAATCTACTGAGATTTTGTATTCACCAGTAATGGTAATAACTAGGGACCGGATTCTTAGGTTTTCACCTAATTTTTTCCTTTCTCCAAAACATGATTTATATGATTCGCATATCATTGTATTATTCATGCAAATTTGGAAGAACCTAAAAAAACATATTAGGATGATATCACCTAAAAAAGATGGAATGACCTAGACATACCTAATCTTTAAAATAGAAAATACAAAGAAAATTCGTGTCGGGAATTTTTCTATTTGTTTATTCTTTGTGCTGATAGGAGTGTGTATTCTCCCCTATTTAAACCTCTTTAGGTGTATAGGTAGGTTACGGAGTTACAGTTAGGTTATTTTCAGTTCTATTCTATTTAGGGAGGTTCTATTCTGAGTAATAGTTTGTGCTTAAGTACCTTTCTATAGGGGGTTCCTTGGAAGTTGAAACTCTTTAGTAGAGAAACATAAAAATGTACTTGACATATTTATTTTAATTGTTTCGTGTTATGTTCTTATTTATTTTTTTATTAGTGTATATTTTATTAAATAATTTAATTTCTTTTTCTTTCTTTTTTTAAATGTATTTTTTTTAATATATATAGATTTCATTCACTTTGTTATTTATATAAATATTTTGTTGAATATTTGGATTACTTATTCTTTTATTTAAAAAAATAACTCATATTTCTGTTTTATTTTTATTTCCTCATTTTTTCCTTCTCAATTTACTATTCAATAAAATGAAGTTATATTTTGTTTATTTTTATATCACTATAATAATATATGTATTAATTTATGAATGATCAATTAATCAAAATTAATAATGACTAATTATAATAGGTTGAATCTATTTTTGAACCCATTAAAACTTTTTTATCACCTAAAAAAACCTAAAATGGATTTTTAAATAAAAACCTAAAAAGACCTATTATAGCTGTTACAAAAACCTAATTGGATGCTTATTTTATCCTAAAAATCCGGTCCCTAGCAATAACCAACAATTTACAAACACATATGAGATTTCAAAACTAAAGAAAAAAACAATTCTGTCGTACTTCTTAACCCTTATGCTGCTAAAAGCCACCCTGGTGGCTCAGAGAGGCGTGGGCCCGCTGTAATAAAACCCTATATGGTTGCTTTGCCTTTCTACCGCTTTACAGGCAAAGACTATCGGAGTGGCCCGCTTGAGGCGTCTGTTCGTCATTTCTAGAACTATTACTAACTCTAGAATCCGATATATGGTGCTTGAATATAGTTTTCGAGAGCTAGCCAGCTCCTGACGGTGTTGAATATTCTTTACATATTCTTTCTTTGGCCCTTCCATGGTTTTTAGCAAGAGATTTTCACCTCATCCAAAAAAATCGACCCCAATTAACATCAAGCATAAGGGGACGTATCCTCTGTGAATTACTTGTGTTTTTAGTTTTATTATTACATTTTTATTCAGTTGTGTAACTTCATCAAATATTGAATAAAAAAAATTAGGCAATATATAGTGAACACAAAATAATTTCACATATTTCGAACAGTATAATATACAAATTTCAATTATTATTATTACTAATTTATTCCCACAAAACAGTTTTAAAAAGAAAGTAGAAAAGCAGCCGGCGGAGTGCCTTAATTAAGTGAGCACAGAAGGGTCGGCTAGGGGCAAGCCCTCCCACACTTCGTTACCTCTGAGCGCAAGCAGCGTAAGGGTAAAGCACAAACCAAATAAAAATATCATTCATTGTCAAGAAGCTTTATTGCATTTATTGCTGGCATATGTTATTGGTTACTAAATCTAAAAATTTAGGTAAATCACTTAGAACTCTTGTTTAACTGATAAAATCATAAACAGAATGTCAAATTGATATGTCTAATCCATAGGAAATACAAAATATTTAATAAATTTAGTAGAATTTGTGCAGAAAGTAATTTAGACAATTATAATAGAAAAAGTGCACTGACATTTTTTGCCACCCTGGTATTTGTTGAGTATTTATACTGGACAAAAGAAGTAACGTGGAGTGTAAATTCTTTTTTTGCTAACCTGTAGCCTTACCTTTATGAGGTAAGATTTGTGCTATTGTATAAGCGTCAGGGTTCCCTTCAAGTCCTAATTTCATCATTGAATTTCTAATCACTTGCGGTGTCCTCTCGTTATTACTTAACATGATGCTTTTGTACAACACTATGCCTAAAACAGAAATATCAACAACAAAAAATTAATCACATTATTATTTAAATTTTAATGTCCAAAATAAATAACACAGAATTTTCGAACAGGTTTTCTATAGGTTACCACTCTTTTCTAGCCAGGATAGGGCTATTAACTTTTCTTTTTAGAAAAGAAATCTAACCCATGACCTTAGACAAAAAGTATACACACAAGGCCATTTGGCCTCCTTAAACACATTAGGTAATCAATAAAGATAATTGTTTTAGCATAGAATGTTTACAAGTATATTACTATTTATGCTTCATTTATTAAGAAACAGTAAAATCTTGTTAACCCGGACCAGTTTTGAAAACAAAATTATGTTGACACTTGTTTTACAGACGATAAATTGTTATTCTCAGCAGGTAAATTACGCTTAATTTCCTATGCAGGTTAATGTACGCGAGTTTACCTAGTGTCACAATCGAGGTACAGTATCGTTTTGTTGTTTCATTTGCTCATTTACCACGATTTAGACGAAACGTAAAAACATTGTTGTGACTATGAAAAAAAGATTGAAGCATTGACAAAACTTGATAAGGAAGAATCGTTAAAGAATGTTGCTGCTGAGTTTCGAGTAGGAACATCGAATGTATCTTGATTGGAAAAAGAACGTAAGGACGCATTGAAGACTTTTGTTTCAAGATGATTTCTAAGGAACTTTTATGGTGGTTACGCCCCAAGCAGAAGCAAAACATTGAGAAATTGATGGTGTATTTCCAGAGTCAACCTGAAACAATGCCAAATGAACTTCTAATGTTAAAGCGGATGCGAGATCGTGCTGCTCGTAAGCGATACACTAAGCTGAGACAGCAGAAGCTCATTGACTTTTTTGACTACAGACTAGTTTGTCATTAAATTGAGTAAAGTGTAAATACATAGGCTATTACAGTGTATGTGTTTTTAGGTGAAAGTGTGACGATAATATTTCTATCCTCCTTTAAAAATATTTTGGTGATTTTTATGGGGTTTTTTCTCATTTTTCTGCCATTCTCTTGATAACCCGGGTTTTCGTTAACTCAGATCGGCCCTAGTCCCAGTTGATACGGGATAACAAGGTTTTACCATACTTAGTTTTCAAGGGATTTCCCTACACAAAGAGATGTGTGCTTACTATTTATAACTATAGTACAAACTATTTAACAGGTTAATATAAATTACTAATAAATAGAAATAGAAGAAGAATAAAAAGCTTAATAGATTATAGAAATTAATCAAAATTTAATATAAAACTTTTAAAATAACATAAGCAATAGTTTATCCCTGTTTAAATCTTCAGGATTCCAGAGGAAATGTTCTGAGGTTTAACCCTTAGCTTACAATGGGTAGTGCGGGCTGACCGAGCCTGTAGTACGGCCATCTCTCTACCTGGCCGGGCCCTAGTTACGAAGCTATTCTCGCCCTCCTCTCGACGTGGGTGAACACGTTTGTATAATTTCCTATTTTAACATTTCTAATCGTAGGAAAACTGCATTTTGTTATTCATTTACGTTTACTTTTAGCTCTAAATATTTAGGTTGAATTATATAATTAGATGCTCCAATAAATATTTTTTATAGTCTTTACTTTTTAGTATGAAAAATATTATTTTTTTATGATATAGGTATTAATCAAAGAAGCTAAATAAATAAATAGCCTATTTTTTATTAAAAACAAGAAAAATACATCATCCTTTTCGATTGGAATCAAGTTGGATCTAACACTGGCGATGTTAATTTTTACAATCCCGACCCATGTATCCATAATCCGTAGCTCTCTCTCTCGACACAAATAGTTAATTTTTCTGGCGACCAGTGGTAAAAGAAATAGCTAAAGCTTCTCTAAATCCTTGCTTAATAGCCCCAAGGTCAAACTCCTCGAAAAGTTAGCCGTAGGGAGCTGGGAAGCGAGAGAGAAGGGTCAGACTGCTGTACAAGTCCTTCATTCCAGGGTCACGGCAGCTCTCAACTGCTGTACAAGTCCTTCGTTCCAGGGGCACGTCAGCTCTCGACTGCTGTACAAGTCCTTCGTTCCAGGGGCACGGCAAACTTCGACTTCTACAGAAGTTTTTAGTAAGGAAAGGGTTAAGGATGCTTAGATGAAACAGTAGAGACTTGGATTCATTCAGATCCCCGAGAAAATAAATAGCTTCATGAGAGAGATGTTTCTAATACCTGGAAGGTATGATGAGCTGTAGGTATTCAAAATTGGGGATGCAACTAACATATCGATGGCCTAGAATGAACACGTATCTAAAAAAAATGTAAATAACATTGATACGTTATTAGACGGATATTATGGCTACAGAGGAAGATACAATGCTTGGTTCTTTGTCGATAGAGTCCAGCAAGAGTAAGATTAAGTTTCTTTGACATTCAAGTATTGTGAAATACGAGCTTATCCATCTAATAACGTATAAAAGTTAATTACTTTTGTTTTAGATATGAGGTTTTCATTCTTGGCTATCGATATGATAGGCATCCTCTAGCTGATTGGTATTACAGATAGGGCAGATTTCCTTGGGGTTTATGGCTATTGTACTCTTCCTGTAATTTATTTTTATAACATTTGTATTTATTGTTCTACCCTATAAAATGGAAATATGGAGGTTCATTAAGGTAAGCTGTTGTTTTCTGGTTGGGATTAAAAATAAGCCTGGACACTATTTCTATCTAGTTCAGACAAAAAAGGTTTTTCTATTAATTCTATTAATCGTCTATTAATTTTTTTCATTTTCTCTCTTCCTGTTAGTAAATTGGAGATTTAAGCAGGTGTATCTCCAGCCCTGAATGTTTTAATAATTTTTTCTACTTGTAAGAACCAGTTAAATTTAAATTCAAGTCTTTCTGGTACAGGAATATTACTACAAATAATTAACAGAATTTGATACTTTTAGATAGAAAAATTACATTTTACTAACCATCTGTTTCGACATTGTCAGTTTGGTAAGTAACCTTAATGATGTAAAAGTCAGTAGGGCCTTGACTAATATTTAAACTCGGAGACATTGGTGTAGTGTCTATAGATCCATTAGATGAGGAAGATGTTTGAGAAACAGAGTCCTGAAAAAAAAAAAAAAAAATGAACAAAAGTTCAAAAAAGGTAGTAAAATTTATTAATTTTTTATACATTAATAACTTAATTACAGCCAATAATTCTTTTTCACCCAGTAAAATACAACAAGCACCCAGAGGGGCAGATAACAAGCAATTATCTTAGGACCGTAGGAAGATAGTGAGGTCAAATACGTGGTTGTACGTGCTGAGGGCACGTACAACCTCTGAGGTTCTTATCCCTCATTCGGAAAGATTGGAATTGATCTAGCTAATATTTTGTTTTGATACTCTGGGAAAAAATTAAACACATACTCCAATGACATGTTGAAGAAAAGAGAGATTTTAGGTGCAACAATGTACTGGAAACTGACCATATCCAACTCTAGGCGGAAATTCACTCCGACACATCGACTTCAGCTTGCTCTTTAGAAATAATCTATTACTAACACAAAGTCATACAAACTGTTTTCTAATTTTAAAGACCTCGTTTTACTGATAAGTTCATTTTACTGCTATAAGTAATTATAAAACAACAAGAAATAAAAAAACAAAAGACAACTTGTATATGGACTGATTTGGCTTATTTTCACAAAAAAATATTTCTCATTAGTTAGGCACAATATACACCGTGTCAAGGAGACAACAATTATGACCGGTATCGGCAAATAGTTTGGTTCTAGAATAAAACTCTAACTAATTACCCCCAATAAAAACTATTTTTTCTGAACTAAGTGATCTTATTTCATTTATTTTTAAGGTTTTTATGACACATTTTTATCGATTTTGAGAGAGGCTGCAGGCCCCTCAGCCCCTCCCTTATATAAGCCCATGAAATTTTAAATGCTTCCTTCTGGAATTTAAATCAGAAACTTGTAAAAATTATAAAATTTTTGAGCCAGGCTATTTTTTACAATTATTGAAGCTTTAGGAATAATAAATATGTCAAATTACCTTAGTGTCTATTGACGTAGAAGCATGGTCAATGTCACAATAAAACTGACTGCTTGAACTGCTAGATGTACTTGCAACCGAATCATTTTTCCTGTGACCATAATGAGGAGTTCTGAAACGATAAAACGATTATATTAAAGGAAAGAATAGAAAATACAACAATAGCTCTGAAACTTGTCAAATAAGTTATCAAAACAAATATGATCTTGTACAACAAACTACAAATCATCATCAATTAATGTATAATATTTCTACATTTAAATTTATTTAGATGTATAATTCAGTCAATGATAGATAGTTTGGATTTAGAACCCACAACAAGCTAATTAGTCAATTCCAAAATATCTCATTTGAAAATTACCTAAATCGCTAAAAATTCTTTTTAAAGATTCAAAATAAAATCAACTCATAAAGCAGAAGCAAGGTATCCAGGGTCTAAAATTTCATTCAACAAAATAAAAATCCTAGCACACTAAGACTTATATAAGATATTTCATTGAAACAAAATAATTCAGCTAAATATGCGACCTACTCAGGTACAAAACATGTGTTGTGGATGATACATCTCTGGACATCTCAGACGACCGAACCCCGACTACTTACACCTTCTCAAAGGTTTTTCTTTTTTTTTAAAAATAAACAGTTGTTTTAATGAAATAAGCTTGAATCTCTTGAAGATAAATTAGAAAATGTAAAAATAATAATAATAAAATGGTTAATATACAAACCTAATTTTCAAATTAACAGGGGTATTCGCTGGAGGAGGCTCAATCTGACAGGAAAGTTGGTATGCTTCTTTATCGTCAAGAGTAAGAACTGAATCAAACCATCTCTCGAAACTAGGATCTTCCATGATTGTATATGCATTGGCCGCTCCCTGTAGCAATTTAATCTGAAAATGATGAATAACATACTCTCAGAAAGAATTTCCGTTTCTAATCTTATAATAAACATCATTAAATTACATTATTTCAATCCTTTCCCTTCCTACTGGATAGTTGGAAACTTGGATGTTTAATATATAATAAAATTCAAGTCTTTCCTAATAAAATTATCAACTTTTGAACTTGACAAATATTCTATTTCACTAAAGAACAAAATTATATTTGTTAAATCATTACAAAAGAAACAAAAGTCGTAGGATCTGAGAATGCGTTCATACTTTAGCACACTAGACTGAATACAAATCTATTGTAAGTTTTGCTTTTGCACCCAACGGTTCTGAGTAAATCACAAAAAATGGATAGGAAAAATGAAAATTCACGGAATAGCTGAGCATTAAACAAAACTAACAATGGACTCGGACTTGACATCACAATGTACACAAAATGCTTAATTACGTCTCCAGATCTAATACTTGTTATGTTCAAAAACAATGATTTAATTAATTAATTTATGGTGCATCTGCTTCCATACCCATTAGCACTGGGCTATCTACAGGTTGGTCGAAATGTCCATGGGGGAGTAGGCACATGGCTACAGAAGCAACCTTTTTATGGGGGACTATGTTTAGAACTTAATATTTTTTTTATATTTTATTAAAGAAGCCACTTTAATTGTTGCCAAAAATGTTTGATTAGTTCATTTCTTACCTGAGCTAAGACTTCAAACTCTTTTCTTCTTTTGTCAAAGTTTATATAGCCATTAGGTAAATTGTCAGGTATCGCTGCATCAATCATGGTTAAGTCTGTGAGAAACGTCCCCAGGTATGGAATTGTGCCATAGCTGATCGTCTAAAATAATAATAAATAACAAAAGTTATAAAATTGCTGACAATAGATAAAAGTGCTAATGGCCTCGGCAGCAGATGCACACAAAAAAAAAAAAAAAATAAAAAAAAAATAAATAGATAAAAGTAAAATTATTTACTATTGGCTTAGGGAGTTTGGTGTACCATCGCTTATATTAAGACCGCAGTAGCCAACCACCCTCCAACAAAATAACAGAAACAATGCACTCATGTATAAACCCTAAATTAACAGACAAAGGTGGTCAGCTACAGTACACACACAAGGACCACCATACCTAGTAAAGGTGGAAGGAGCTCGGGCTGAAGACTGAGTGGTACAGACTGTTTAAATACATGTGCAGTGAACGACCCACTTGGGGCACCAGGCGACACCCCATTGTATTTAGCCTTCCTTTTGCATGCGGGGCTCTGCTGGGGATGACCCATACTTCCCTAGCTTCTTGTGGTAACATAATTAGTTTGCACTCGTCAAACACTGAGGTCACCCCTGACAACCTCGGACTCAAAAGGGAGATCGAGGCCAACATTGGATCCACTATGACGGATCTACTGAAGGACTTTGTCGGTTTGTTCCTTTTGGAACCAACTGAAACAACTGCTGAATTCCATTATTGCTAACGAAAAACTTCTTGGTTTGCAAGAATTACAAAATATCAAGAGCGTAGAGCTTCTTTTCTAGAAGATCATTGATTCAAAGATAAAATTATGAAATAAAACTATTAATTAAATCTCTAGAGTATTTCTCAATACTTCAATCTTCCATTTAACCAGAAATATTTATAATAAAATAAACTTTGTGAAAAACTTACCCCACTATTGTTTAATTGTTTCTGTATTATTTTCTGGAGATGTTTATCATTCTGGCCAACAGTGACGGCAAATCTAGCTGTACCTTCTCTCATCAGCAGCTCTCTTTGGGCCCACTGGTTGTTCTCTTCACTGAATATCCTAGCTAGTTCTTCAAAAACTTCGACCTAGGGAGAAATTTCTCTAGGTTCAATAATAAGTTTACTTATGACATCACCAAGGTAAATAAATGCTTGCGTTTGTTTGTTTTATTTATTCAGTGCAAACGTCAGAACTTGTAAAACAGACTAAACATTTAGCACAGCTTGAAAAATGTATTTAAAATAGTTATCTTTAAAATATATATAATATTTGAGGGGGTGCTAATGAGCACCCCATACAAAAAAAAATATATAAGAAACTGTACCTTATCTTTGGGTACCAGAGACCAAGTTTTATGAAGCCTGTATACTGGGTTACTTTGGAGGCCAGAAATTATAGCTTTCAGGGAGGAAAAATTCTTAAGAACTCTTAATTCCTAAAACAAAACAAATAAATTTAGAAATAATAATTCATTAATGCCACCTGAAATTAATAAATTGAAGGGTTGAGAAAGCAAGTGGTTTAAGTCAGGATTTTGTTGATTTATTTTAGTCACATGTAATAATAACTTTGAATTGTAGTTGCGCATATTCAAGAATGAAATGGTTTAAGTGTCAGTTTGCAAAAAAATGCCGACACTTGGCAGGTAATCATGTGCAATCTATCAAAACAAAAGAATAATATTAAATGAAGTAACAAAAAGTGAGACTTGCACCTTTTAGTTCAAACAAGTTATAGTGACTTAAATCACTTGCAGTTTCAAATTCTCAATTGATTTGAGTTAAAGAACATAAAGCTTTTCTATAAGCACAGCTAGACCAAATTTCTATGAGTGATGTAAAATAGGAATAAATATTTCACAATTGAAGGGGTCAGGGCAAAATAATGCCAAGCAACATTTTTAATAAAGCTTAACTGTAGCTGCTATGTGTTGGATATTATGTGTGACTAACATTCTATGATGCAAATGCTACTAAAATATGACTATAAGCTCTGTATGCTACTAAATCTTTTTGCCCCTAACTATTTCAGCAGACAGTCCCCATAATATCCATCATAAAGCAACTACAGTGTAGTTTTGTTAAAAATGTTGCTTGGCACTATTTTGCGCCGACCCCTTCAATTTATTTACCATACCGGCTCGACCATAAGAAGGCAATTACCTACGGCGTCATAATACTATCTGAATAGAACACCTGCACAAATGTCGGCAAGAAATTTACCTGGACATCCCTTCACTGACGACGTAAACAAACTGACTTCACCCCACTATAAATACCATGACAAGACAACCCAGACTCAGTACTGACTTAGCACCGGCTTGAGATTGATGTGTTTACGTCGAAAGCGTTCATCCACAATATTCACACCGATGCCAGTGACGACGGACTCTACGTACAGGTATGACAATATTTACAATACATTTCTTCTGTTATTTTATTTATTTTCATAAATACATGCATACATAGAGCTTTTTGAATTGTTAGTTTAGTTTTTGAAATATTTTAAGTAACTTTAATATTTTAGTCTATATATACAATAAAGAAATATAGATTTTATTATAACGACTAAAATATCAACACTTACCTGAGCAATGTCAATCCAAGCAGAAATAACTGCTGCTCTAGGCGAGGAAGTGTGTAAGAGTACTGTAGAAATCACTCGTAAAGATACAGCATTGAACTGAGTCACGGTCGCAAGTACTGTAGCTGCTTCTTCGGCTCTACGCTTTTCTCTTCTTGACCAAACTCCACCCAAACACTGATGAACTACTACTTTCTTAAAAAGTTCCTGTAAAAATTTGCAAGAAACTGAAATTAATGAAATAATCAAATTATATTTGATTTTGTGGTATAATAATAGAAACGTTACGGCTTAGGTTTCAAACTTTCATCTGGGCTATGAGGAAAGGATGAACTGATTGCTAGATCTAAGGCCTCGGGTACGATACGAGCAATGAGCGATAAGCGTCAGAGCAGCACCACTCACGTTAATGTTAAGCTGGAGTACAGTAGGAATGAGGTTGGACTGGCTGGATAGGCATGAAGGACAGGCTGACATCGCTTGCAGGTTCCAGCATGTTACTCACCGCTCAGCCCAGACATTAAATTTTGCTCGCTGCTCTCAGTTATCATCAAGCTTTTGACTAGTAAACATGGCAGAAAAGAGTAAATTGGATGATAGTGAAAGTTATTTTAAAAATACAATCATAACCAAGAAATTATGAGAAGAGGTCGGAAATGCATTCAACTTGCAAGGTAAGATATTTTTACTAACTAAACATTTAAAATATTATTTATTTTAATTAATATTTTAATTTAAAAAAAGTATATTGGAGTACGAGATAACGGAGACTAAAGGAAATTATCACCCAGCCGTTCTGTGCCACTCTGTATAGTAGCTGGTGCCGCTCTGCCATTCATCGCTCGTATCATACCTGAGGCCTAACAATCTCTATCTTCTAAATTACTTTTTTTTAAAGTTATCTAGTTTTAATTATTCATATTGAAATAAAATTAAGGTATAATTAAAAACTAAACAACCTTATACTTGGATTTAAGATGTGGAAAAGAAAAGCAAATGACCAATGAAACCTAAACTCATGATTTATATAAATTAAATCAATTCCTACTAGTTTTACAGCCACAAGGAGCTTCTTCAGTGAATACTTATGAGTGAGAGCCTTATAGTCTTCAATTTGAGGAGAAACATTGACTAGTAGGGCCATGTCAAGACTGATCTAGATTGAATGAATTCAATATGGCCGAAATAACTCAGGTAATTACGTCATAGGTTTATTTACAAAAAAAAACAAAAAAAAAAAAAAAAAAAAAAAACCGAACAACATTTCTGGCATAAAATAATTTGATTTCTTTTTCAAAAAGTTATTTTTTTATTGCGCACCAACAACTTTGCCATTAGCGCCAACATCAATTGCTGAACTACTTGTCCTAGGAAGAGAGAGGTAGAATGAAAAACAGTTTTCATCAGCTTAGAGAGTATTAATTGGATGATTGTGGTTTAAATATGTAAAAATGTGGTTTCATGCATGTATAAACGACATTAAATAATGTAAGAGCTGTACAAGGGTTGAGGGTTCAATTCCCACAAGGAGGGGAGGCTTTCCTTTCAACAAAATGAAAAAAATCACCTCTATCCTGGTTAGCAAAGTAGTAACCTGTAGATAACACATTTCAAAAACTCTGTCATAATAAAGGGATGTTAAAACTAAAATAAAATAAAATTCATTAAAAAAAAAACCAAGTACAGAGAAGCAAAGGAGTGTAATCAGTGACTAAAATGAAAATTCACAGATATTTTCTGCAAACAATACCATTGACTACAAAAATATGTAAATAAAACCACGAAAAATAATGCGATCTCAAAAGAGTCTATTCTTTTAAAGCAGTGTAACTAACTATATGTTTTGTTTTGTTTTTGTTTTTTTTTAAATCCTTTGTCGTATAGATAGAAATGCTTTATGGTACAAATTATCATATTTATAAAGGAGGTACTTATTAAAAAAATATGTACATAAAGACTAGAAATGACTAGCAATATATACAATTAAGTACACACCATATCAATTCTTGTCAGCTGCTCAGCGAAATGGAGGTGAGGGATTTCAGGAAATAAGTAAGGTGGCTGAGTTGATGTGGTGTGAAGACAAAGACTGCTACCATTGTATAAAGAATAAACATCTAAACAGAAAGAAAAATATAAAATCAATAAAAAGAAAAGTAAGTTGTAAGTGGTTTGAAAGGTATTGAAACGTTTAGTTGTATTATAAGGCTAACATCCCCAAATTCCTAATGGATTGAGGGAGTAAATTTAATTTTAAAAAGTCCGACTCGCAGGAACAGCATCACCTTAGCACAGTTCCGTTCTTATCCCTAGAGTCATTAGCAAAGGAGTAGCAGCAGTTATTGGTAGGTTTTGATCTTTCGTGAAAAATAAAGAATAACATCTCAAAAAGAATATTTTAGAAAATATACGAAAATCCCAAAACTTTTCATGGATTTTAATGAAATATTTTATTTTTAGTACTTCCTTAACTCCAAACGGAACCAAAATTTATCTACCTTAGACTAGGTGAATATCAAACGTCTGGAACAATTAAGCTGAATTAATCGTTTCATAAAATCTGAATACTCAAACTGAAAATTAGTTTGGAAAAGTAGGTGTTTCAATGTTTCTCAAAGATGGTTACAGATATCACTTTAAAAATGGTTTAATTTGTTTTTCTACATTATTATTATTATTAAATTTTAACGTCCATTTATTATTAACTACGAATTTTAGGACGGGTTATCTATAGGTTACCAACCTTTTCTAGCCAGGATAGGGCTGATGCCTTTTCTTTTTTCTAAAGAAAAGCCAACATCCCACAGTGGGAATCGAACCCACGACCCTTTGGCACGGAGTGTTAAGTGCTCACGCCTTAACACTCACGGCCACTAGGCCTCCATCTACATTAAGAAACCTATAAAACTAGTTCCTGCAAGCATATGAACTCAAAAACGTAAGCGTATACTGGTTGCAGTGCCGGGAGTGCTACAAGCTGATATTTAAGTCTGGAAGGAGCAGTTCCCTGATTGCTACGGACTGATATATCAGTTCGGCTTGTTTGGCGCTTGGCTGCTACGAGCTATTATATCAGTCCTTCTACTATTGCCATCTGTAGGCTGTTTATAGAAGCTACAGTGTCCTTCAAAGCCGAAAGGAGGCATAGGATTTCACGTTTGTCACTTTAGCTTCCAACTACTCAGCCTACCTGTACGTATATCTGCTCCCTCCCTTTTTTTATTGCCGAAAACCGTTGTTTCTATTTACCTGGCATTTACCCTGCATATTTCTCCAGTATATTTTGTGCTTTTAAAGTGAACAGTTGTGTTTGTAAATATTTCTTAGAAAATATATTCAAAACAAGAATGGTTAGAACTTTTGACGGGTTTGAGCAAAAGTGAAGCGGACTTTCTTTGGATGACAATGAGGGTTCTAATGATGTATCCCAAAATGCTTGTGTTGTAGAACGCCTGGAACTAGTGGAATGCAAAATACAAGAGAATTATCATCCCACGAAACATTGTGCGACGAACGTATTCAGCACAAGGGGCACTCCAGGCGCTAGGCTATCCCGCACCACCGCATCATCTAGCCTTACCGGTATTATGCATCCTAAAGGTTAAAGCAAAAGGGGC
The DNA here is from genome assembly GCA_946811695.1 of Gonocerus acuteangulatus. Lineage (NCBI taxonomy): Eukaryota > Metazoa > Arthropoda > Insecta > Hemiptera > Coreidae > Gonocerus > Gonocerus acuteangulatus. Next base: position 59,152,465 of record OX328130.1, read on the forward strand.
CAGTAAATTTAACTCAAATTGCAAATATTCCCCCAAACACAAATTCCTTTGTTCAGAAAATTCAGGTCAAACTAACATAGACCTTGTTATATTCATAACTCCTCAAATAATTAGAATCATAAGAAAATAATTTTGTGTTTGAGGAGTTCTTGAAGAGCAAATCATTTAAGAAAAGATTGTTCGCTTCAGATTTTCTTAATAACCAGTCTCATAAATATTTAATATCAATAATAATTTATTTAAATAAAAACTAGAGGTGAACTGAATGAAATGAATTACCACTAGATTTAGCTATACTTTGGAAGGCTTGAAGTCTGTGCTGAACCTTGATGTGTAGTTCTGAATTCCGAAGGTGCTGCTGGGTAAAGAGGATGAGCTGATGCAGCATCGGGTGGAGAGGAGGCTGGCTCCAATCCTCCGGGTAACTCTCCAACCAAACATGAAGGGCTCCACATAGAGTTCTACAACAGTTTTAGAGATTTATATAGTTTCTGTAGAAACAAAATCTAGTACTAGTAGTTAAAATATTGTATATTTTACTATAAAGAAATACTAGCGCTGATTTTAATTACATTTATACTCCTCATAAGTTTTGTTCTACCCTTACCAATAGAACACTTGGCATAATGTAAAGAGTTTTTTTTTATATTTGAAGCCCAATACCAGAGATGGGCATAATTTTATTTATAAATAATAATACAAATTTATTCGTACTTCATATATTTGTGAATACGAATATAAATAAATTCGTACTTCATATATTTGTGAATACGAATATAAATAAATTTGTATTCATTAGTGTGAATACGAATTTATGTTTATTCACATATATTAAATATAAAAATAAAGTCCGACTCGCAGGAACTGCGTCATCTTAGCGCGGTTCCAGTTGTTTTTTTTTTTTTTTTTTTTTTTTTTTTTTTTTTTTTTTTTTTTTTTTTTTTTTTTACGGCACATCCAGGTCTAGGTCATTAGCGCCGACATCCAGGGTGTAGCGAGGAATTTCACCAGCGAGCCGTGGGATGATAAAATTCCTGCCGGAGGTTGGGAATCGAACACACCATCTCCCGCTTATGAATCCAAGGCGCTAGCCATTAGACCACGGGAGACCCCGGTTCCTGTTCATATCCCCATTCTCATTTGAAAAGCATAGAATAGAAACAGATAATATTTTCCTCGGCCTTTGTTCAAAGGGTTTTATGGCTGGCTATACCTGGGGTCAGGTCCGCAAGACCCTAGAATCCTCTTCTACCGATACTTCATTTCATACGTTTCAATGAATTGGAAAATATCAAATATTTTCACACATTCCTGTGTTCTTTTACTATAGTAATAATTCTACAGATAAAATCAATTAAAAAATAAAATAAAAAAACCAACAGCATAAAGGCAATTGAAAATATTCAATAGACGTCAACGAATCTTTTTCTCTTGGCAAGCTATATTTCTAACAATGAATTGTTTTTCTTATTTTGCCTAATCTGTTTTATTGTAAAATACATTATCCAACTATAAGCAATTGAAAAATAACAAGGAATAAAAACAGACAAAAAGAACAGTTCGAATAAGCAAAATCAATTACTTTAATGTTTTAAGCACTTATTTCTCCGATTGACATCGCCTAATCAAAACTTTCATCAGAACCTTTTTTGTAGAGCATTTAGTAAGCTTTCTAATGGTATTCTTTCGTTTACCAAATTCTTAACCTTTTTCGAGATATTAAGGAAAATATACAAAGTTACCAAAACTTTTTATGTCTGTTAATAAAATATTTGATTCTAACCCTTCCTTAACTCCAAACGTAACCAAAATTTCAACATATTAGTTTTAATGAAAGTAGAACATGCAGAAAATGTTTCAACTGAATCCCATGATTCTAAGTACCCAAACCAAAAACGGTATTCAAAAACTATTTTTCCATTTTTCTCGAAAACGGTTAAAGCTATCGCCTTTAAAATGGTTTCATTCGTTTTCCTAGCCCAAGAAGCCTATAAAAAGAGTACTTACAAGCTTATGAACTCAAAAACGTAAGCGTTACGATTTTTTCTGCGCGAATTTCGCCCCAAACTCCATCTTCCAGTGGGCGGATTTTGCTGGTTAACGAACTTGACCTTTCATATTGGACGACTGATTTTTGTACCAAATTTCATCAAAATCGGACCATTCGTCTTCGACCTAGAGAGCGAACAGACAAATATATATATATATATATATATATATATATATATATATATATATATATATATACAAATTTGAACCACCGTTATTTTCGGTCTCTAGGGGTTCTGAAACGTGAAATTTTCTTGTCGGCACTTCCGGATTGTTTCATTGTATCAACCTATATACAATGTTCCTCCCTATGGGGGAGGGAGGAACCGCGCTAATACAAATAAAATTTTATTCGCAAATTTTTCTGCGAATAAAAATAAATTCACAGAAAAAATTGTAAATAATCACAAAAATGTGAATATTTACAAAAAATCAAGTGATTAAAAAAAATCACATTAAAATATACGAATAAAAATTTATCACATTATAATTTGTGAATAAAAATTTATTCACAATAAAATTCGCAAATAAATCATGAATTTATTCGTATTAAGATGATATTACGAAAGTTATTGAAGGTGATTTTTTAGTTATTGAAGATGGTTTTGTTTTTGTTTTTTTTTAGGCGTTAAACGTCTAGGTTATTAGCGCCTAGATTTTTTGTTTACCCCGAGTCCGCCGCGGACCACCAGCCATGCTGCAGGGACACAGTTTGTCATCTGTACCTCCAGCAAAAAAAAAAAAAAAAAACATGTTCAATAAGTTTCGTAATATAATCTTAATACAAGTAAATTCATAATTTATTTGCGAATTTTATTGTGAATAAATTGTTATTCACAAATTATAATGTGAATAAATTTTTATTCGTATATTTTAATGTGATTTTTTTAATCACTTGATTTTTTGTAAATATTCACATTTTTTGTGATTATTTACAATTTTTTCTGTGAATTTATTTTTATTCGCAGAAAAATTTGCGAATAAAATTTTATTTTTATTTTTATATTTAATATATGTGAATAAAAATAAATTTGTATTCACACTTATGAATACGAATTTATTTATATTCGTATTCACAAATATATGAAGTACGAATAAATTCGTATTTTTATTTATAAATAAAATTATGCCCATCTCTGCCCAATACTAATACAGGATGTCTACTACTTTTGTGAAAGCCTTTTTCATGACTTGAAATGCAAATTTCATGTCCAATAAAAAGAAAATAATTTCACTTTATAAGAAAAAGTGTTGACTTTCAGCTGAAAATTATTTGTAACCTTACATGGATGATCGTGATATAAACTTACAATTTTACATACATTTAAAACAATTAATAAAACTGTAAAACATGTTCATCATAAGTTAAAGAGGATAGTTTCATTAATTTTAAAAGAAAGAATCAATGTTAGTAAAAATTTTAGAATAACTATGGAATCAGAAACCTTGAAAATATTGAACAACGGTAGCAGAATACAAAATGTCTATAAATATTACTAACTAAATTTTTATTGTCAATGAACATAATTCAGTAAATTATAGTTTACACAATTTCAATATTTAAGTCTGCATGGAAAACTCTGAATATGATTAAATATATGTAAAAAATGGATAATTGATGTGTAAATGCAACAACAAAGGAATCTAAAAGAGAATGGGAGTGGAGGAGGCTGAGAAAATTGTGTTGTAGTAAAAAAACGTGCACAATTACTAATCCACAGAAGTCCTGGGATTTCGTGAGACTCCAGTTATTTTTTTTTATTTTTTTTTAAGGCGCTTAGCGTCTAGGTTATCAGCGCCTGGATTTTTTTTTTTTTTTTTTTTTTTTTTTTTTTTTGAGACTCCAGTAAAACTGAAATTTCGTGACATGGTTTCAAAATTCAGACTTTTTCGTGCCCTATTTCCAATATTGTGACATTTTCGTGAAGTAGACACCCTGTAATTCACCGTAATATACCCCAAGCCCCTGATGGACGTTGGCCGATTAAGGAATAAAATAAGATATTTGTTTTTTTGCTTGTTGTTATGAAAAATATAGTAATTTACATCAGAATGGTAGCACTTGAACTTTCTGTTTTAATGTTTGACCATTTCTCATTAATATTTAAAGAAATGAATTCATAACATCACTATAATTTTTTCTAGATCCACCAAATGAAAATGCTCAAAAATTCGATTGATTAAAAACAATGAGTCACACAGGCGCTAAGAGCATTTGTCAGAAAGGTGGTACCGTACACTGCATTCCTGAATAATTTGGTTAAAATAACCCATATAAATGCAAATTATACAATAATAGATTTGGTATTTTATATTTGAGAAGGTGAGGTGCAAAACTTGTTCGTTCCATTTTTTGAAATTTTTCAACATGGCTGTGGGTTCGAAAAGATATTTTAATGCTATTTCAACATATGTGGAAATATAACATAAAGCTGTAAACATAGAGCTGTACTTTAGAAGGCAACAAAAAAACATTTTTATCTGACCACTCTACAAGATGTGGTTTTGAGTTCCTGTAAAACGAACGAGTTTTGCACCTCATCTCCTCATTTGTAATGATCAGCTGACTCAATTATTAATTTTTATTTAATTTTGATCTGGCTTGAACCCTGCCACAAAAATGACTAAAATGAAAGAAGATGAAAAACAGCTGATTTAATTCTACAACTGTCTTGAGAATATCAAAGTAATTTACCACCAAACGGCATAAGAAATAAACCTTGGCCTTAGAATTAATTGACCTATCAAACAGGGCAATTTTCCAGTAATCATTACCCAGTAATTTCATCTAGAGTGCTCAATAATGATTAAGCCACAATACTCCTGGATACAGAGAGAAAATCTGAAAATTCCTAAATGTACAATAAAAAAATTAAATAAATATATAGTATCAATTGGATATAAATCCCCAGAAAAATAAAAATCTAACCCAATAATAGATAATAGTAAAGAATCTTATGTGTAATAGAACGACTCAAGTGGGAATATCCGTAGCAGTTAGTGAATCTGTAAAAAATAAATAAATAAAATATCCGTGAGTGCTAAGGTATATGCACTCCGTGCCAAAGGTCATGGTTTCGATCCCACTAGGGATGGAGGCTTTTCTTTCAAAAAAAGAAAATACATCATCCCTATCCCGGCTAGAGAAGGTTGTTAGGTAACCTACAGATAACCCGTCCTAAAATTCATTGTCAATAATAAATGGACATTAACATTTCAATAAAAAAACAAAATATAAACTCTTGAAGTAAAAAGCTAATTTATATTCCATGAGATTTATGATCAAGGAGCAAAAATGTTTCTATTGCTATGACTGCTTAATTTATTAAAAAATAATAATTTTCATGATAATAAATAATTAACAAGAAACCCAGCATAATAATGTTTGAATCAAGCATTGAAATATTTATACTTTTAAAGGTGGTAAAATTAAGACTAATAAATAATTAACAAGAAACCCAGCATTGAAATATTTATACTTTTAAAGGTGTTAAAATTAAGACTAATAAATAATTAACAAGAAACCCAGCATTGAAATATTTATACTTTTAAAGGTGTTAAAATTAAGACTAATAAATAATTAACAAGAAACCCAGCATTGAAATATTTATACTTTTAAAGGTGTTAAAATTAAGACTAATAAATAATTAACAAGAAACCCAGCATAATAATGTTTGAACCCAGCATTAAAATATTTATACTTTTAAAGGTGTTAAAATTAAGACTAATAAATAATTAACAACAAACCCAGCATAATAATGTTTGGACCCAGCATTGAAATATTTATACTTTTAAAGGTGTTAAAATTAAGACTAATAAATAATTAACAAGAAACCCAGCATAATAATGTTTGAACCCAGCATTGAAATATTTATACTTTTAAAGGTGTTAAAATTAAGACTAATAAATAATTAAATGTCTACGTTATCTTATCTCAATGAGATTGCCACTGAAGGCACTTAACTTTTTCAGTATATTTTGTAGGCGAATCACTCTTAAGACAGCCAACGTCTGTTCACTTTGACCAGCAGGTAATGTTTTAATCATATATTACCATATACATCTTTTTGAACATTACATAGAAAAGGTTTTAAAGAATTTCATGAAATTCGGTTGTCAAAGCTAATAATCCTTGATTAATAAAATAATAGCCAGAAATTCTTAAAGTTTTTGTGATTGCTTTATCTTTTTGACTACATAACATTTTATGGTCTGATTCAAGTACAAACATAAACAACAAACTTAAATTAAATATTATATTTTAATGTCAATTTATAAACAACATAGATTTGTAGGACGGGTCATCTGCAGGTTATAATTATAAGAGAAGTTTAATTTTTTTTTTAAATCCTGTTATAATATTGTTAACTATTCGGACTATTTTATTTTAAGATTCTGACCCTTTGAAATCAATAATTTATTTTAAAAATGAAAAAAGGTCAAATATTTAAAACACTTTAATTTTACACTAATATCTTTTAGTATGTGTTATAAATGTTTCCCATCTTCAGGAGGCTTTTTTCTATATACATATCATTTGAGGATTAACCCCTTTACATACAAAAAAAAATCCTAGTCGACACATCCAAAGAATACGGGAGAAATAACTTGGCGTCTCCCACACGTCATTGTATGTCAAGGGGTTAACTGAGCATGACCTTCCACAAATAGGGCTATGTCCATACAGGATTTTGTTTAGGTACTTTGACACCAAAATCATTCAAAGAACAAACTGTCAGTCCACGTCACTAGGTGTTCAATCTTTTAGCTTAGTTTTCCAGAAGTGCTTGTGTCGAGAGTATACAGTATTTTGCCAGGATCCAACACAGAAAACGATCTAAATACGCCGAAGTAGGATCTTGTGCGAAATTTCACACACATTCGACAGAAACAGCAAAAAGTCACATATTCTTCTAAAAAGTGTTATTTAACTACATTTTCTTGTGGATAGGTTTAATATATTATAATAAAATTAATAAAGAATTTGCGCAAGGGTGAACTTCTGAGAGTAACTTCCTTTTCTGTTTGGCCATTTATAAAGCTAAATGAACTGTAAACAATCCTCTAACTAACTCAATCTGAAATCTACCTTGCTTGACCTATCAAAACCTTAAAAAAAAAAAAAAAAAATAAAAAAAAAAAAATAAAATAAAAAAATCAGTCCCGTAACAGGCCATGAGGGCCCTGAGGGGCAGATACTATAGAGGTATCTGATTCATGACCATACGGCACACTAGGCAGATAGTATGGTCAGTACTATGCTCCGGCCGCCTGATTTTCCCCTTGGCCGCTTCGACCGATAGAGTCATTAGCACCCACGGTACCCATTATTAAATTAATTAAAGGCTGGGCCGGCCTAGGGACAGTCAGGGAGGCCGAATTCAACCCATGAACGAAGACACTAGAAGAAAAAATCTTTAGTGCTTGCTCGGGATTTGAACTCAGGCCTCCAGCTTATTAGTCCAGTGCTCTACCACTGAGCTAACCTCGCCCCCTATCAAAACCTTGCCTCTTCCAAAACAAGACAATCAGTTTTTATAGTGCTTCGTGTAAAGTTTTGTTCATTAAAGGGCTTTGCAAACGGCCGAACAGAATGGGAACTTTCCCTGCCTCAAGTTTTTGCATATCTAATTCAAACTATTCCATAACCTTCCAGAGCTAAAGCATACACCAAGATTAGAAAGTATTTTAAAGTATTCAAACACTCATAGTTTAACCTAATATGAGTACATTTGAAAATAGTTATATTATCAAAAAAAAAATATTGTGACTGAGTTGGAACTTGAATGGTCAACAAATAAAATGTTCTGAACAATTCTCTTCATAAGCGATGGCTTACTTTGGGCATCATATCACAGACTGCAGTTAAAACCAACCAAGTAGATACCAAGCCCATAAGTTATCATTATCACAGATAAAACATAAAAAAAAAAATAAAGAGTTAATAAATCAGGCTTACTTTCTGTGAAGTTCTGCAATTTGTGGCGGCAAATCCAATTCATTATTGGTCAACTGTTCATATCTAAAACATTTTTTAAAATGAAATTAGACAAAAGAATAAAAAGTACATTTTTCTTTGAAAAAATTTAGGCATAAATACAATACATGTCATAAAGATTTTTTTTTTAAATATAAGTAATTATAATTACATTATATATAATAAGCAAATACAACACTGGAAAAGCCATTAAAATAGCACCCTACCCCCCCCCCCCCCATCTCTTAAAAAAAAATTGAGAAAGTGGTATATCCAGTAGTGTTTGTTTTGTGATACGGCTTCTTTCTCCAGCGGTGTTGCTCCCCTCCAAGTAGCAATATTTCGTCGGTTTCATCTCCGACTTCCTTCTTGCATTCTTAGTAGTTAGTAAGGGAATGAATTTTTCGTGGAATTTCCGTCCTTTATAGTCAAGTCTTGTTCAACCGAGCCAAGACCCTAGCTAAGGAGAACACTCTGACGAGAAGAGGCCATCGAGATTCAGAAGCACCTGGTGAACTTCAAAAGAGAGGAAGGCCTCATCCTACCCAAAATTTGGCGGCCCATCCTCAAGAAGATAGAGACACCACGGACTTATGACGACCAGTGTCCCGAGCGGACTACTGAGGAACCTATCAGAGAGCCCTCGAGCCCCATTGGCCCACGGATCTCTTACACCATTGGCCCAGACTGTCTGAGGAGCAGGACTATAAGGGACGGAATTCCACGAAAAATTCATTCCCTTACTAACAACTAAGGATGCAAGTAGGAAGCCTGAAGATGTCGGAGATGAAACCGACGAAATATTGCTACATGGAGGAGCAACACTGCTGGATATAAAAGCCGTATCACAAACCAGACGCGTGAACCCCAGCAAAGTAATTTAAAACAAAATATATCCATTATATTTATCAATTCGGAGTAAAATTCAATAGCATTTAAAATAAATAAGCTCTTTTTAACAAATTCTGGTGGAAGGGCATGACAGTTCTAACTAAAAAAAAAAAGAAATATAAACAAATAAGTAATAAAAATAGATACAGGAATGATATCATAACAGAGTTCTTTATAAACTTAAAGACCTTATAACTACCATAAAGACTACTAAAAACATTGGGAGCTCATTATTCTGAATCTTAAAATTCCTAAAAGTACATCAATTAGAGGTGTAACCATGTCCTAACCATTGTACAAAATTCTTCTTTTTTTTTAATTTTACAACAATATATCAAAACAAAAAAATACAACAATATACATTCCAAAAAAAAAAATCATTCCTAACTTACACATTCCTATAGTGTCAGGAAAGACCTGTTTACAAACAATGAACACATACTACACTAGAACTGAACAACACACAAAACATTTATCATTGGCAAATCTATATAAGTATTAATCTAACTAACCGAGCTTAGAAAAAACTATATTTACACATTTAACACACTGACCATAAGTAACAATTCTAAGAACAAATAACAGGATTCGGCCATGATAGCTGAATAAAACTACATTATTAATATAAAATTAGTTTTTATAAACTCAATTTGTATTATTTTTTTTTTTTTTTTTTTTTTTTTTTACGGCGCATCTACTTCTAGGTCATTAGCGCCGACATCCAGGGCGCAGCGAGGAATTTTCCCAGCGAGCCTTGAGATGAGAAAATTCCTGCCGGAGGTGGGAATCGAACCCACCATCTCCCGCTTATGAATCCAGCGCGCTAGCCACTAGACTACGGGAGACCCCAATTAATTTGTATTATTATTTCAATAATTATTGTTTAAAACAAAAAAAAAAAAAGTGTGAATTATTGTTTAAAACAGAAAATTAATATGGTTTAGTATACCTGTACTGATTAAGTTTAGTTTTAAATGCATGCAGTGAAGTCATGGGTTGGTCAGTGTTTTTTAAATAAAATATGGGTATCTAAACCTCAATGATAGATGTATCTACTCTTCTGATATGTATATAGAAATTAATAATCAGTTTTGTTGTCCAGTAAGTCGTAGTTTTCTCTCAATAAACAATCAGTCAAGATATATTATAGTGTATAGTTCATAGTCAAAATGAGCCCTGATGACAGTGAGTGTTAAGACATGAGCACATAAGGTTGCACAGGTTCGATTTCCACTAGGGGTCTTGGCTTTTCTTTCGAACAAAGAAAACGCATATCCAAACCTTGGCTATAAAAAGGCGGCCCCTGTAGAAAACCCATCCTAGAGATCTGTATTATTTATAAATGGATGTTAAAGTTTAAATAAATAAATGGAGGCCCGGTGGTCTTGAGTGCTAAAGCGTAGCACTCAGTGCCTAAGGTCGTGGGTCCGATTCCCACTAGGGTGATGGCTTTTCTTTCGAAAAAAAGAAAAGGCATCAGTCCTCGCCTGGCTAGAAAAGGGTGATAAACTATAGATAACCCGTCCTAATATTTGTTGTCAATAATAAATGGACGTTAACATTTAAATAAATAAATAAAGTAGTTATCCTAAAAACAAAATGTAAACCTCTGTTTAAAGGTTAAGATAATAGGTTTTGTGCAATGGTTTTTTTTTCCTATCGGTCCTTCATGTCATTATTCATAAATAATAGAATTATAAAAAATACTTGATGTATTGTATAATTGGCAAATAATGATATACATAAAGAGATAAATAAATAAATATATTTCAACTATTATGGCCAAACCCCGGACCCTCTTTATCTCGGCAATCTCCATTCTCAACAAAATCTTTTGAATAAGTAACATTTCAGTGAGGAATTAAAAAACATAAATACATCAAATCTAACTAAAAATTCAAATGCACTTGTAAATTTCATTGAATAAACAGGATATTTATCAATGTTCTTGCTAGTTTTGCTAGCTGTCATAATACTTATTTCAATGGCCACATAAACTACAATCCCAAATTTAGGCTAACTTTTAATTTTTTGTACTCCAAAGCCCATTAAAGAATATATACCAATATATAGGCCACTGAAATGAATATTCAGCAAAACCATAAAGGATCAACATTCATACAGCGTAAAAAAAAAATTATTGTTTTGACATTTTTTAGTTTCATTTCAAAAATTAATTTGAAGAGAACTTAATGCAAAGCGGATTTTAGCTGTCAATTGTATTGAATCATTGATGCTTGACATTTTACATGCAAAAACACGTAGAGGACACTGCATGCAAAAAATATGTTACTGAAAGAAGTAAATTACACAAAAGAGTTTCTGCTAACAACTTAAAACCATTGACAAATGGGCGTGACATACCTGTCAAGTAGTAGTGTCAAAACTTCATGAGGTGTTGCAAAAGTTCTGTAAGTAGCGAGAAAAATGTTAACATAAGTGGACTCCAGTTCCCCTTCATCTGTAGCTAGAGCTTCAACCAGCCTCTCCAAGGTACCAGCTTTCAGCAACCTCACTCGCACAGTCTCCCATTCTAAATGTGAAATTCTTTCCCCATTATCTTCCTAAACACAAGTTAAAATATCTTTTGATGGAAATATTCAGCAAAATGTAAGTGTTATTGTAGTCAAAATTTTCAATTTCCACGTCTTACTGATGTTATGGTTGTTGTCGGACGATGGTAACGCACTTTCTTTAGATAAACTGTATAAATTGCACCTTCTATTCTTTCTTCTCCCCAAAGTTTCCATATTGGCTGCTAGAAAAGAAGCAACATCATTGATGGTGAAAGTTATGTAAATGCAATTTCCATTTAATAAATTAAAAATAAAACGCACCAAGTTATCAACATCTAGGTTCATGTTTCTGAGACATGATTTATCGTTTGCCACCTTCCTATGCGATTTCTTGAAAATAAAAATGATGACACGGATAATTGAACACTAAGGGTCCAGGAACTTTGGTGAAATTCTCACGAGAAAGTAGGAATTCTCTCAGTTACAAGTAAAATGAGAATGAATAGTTAAAAATTCGAGTTTTTCAAAAAACAATAACTAATAACAAAAGTGTAACCCTAATTTATGTAACCTCGCATAAAAACATTTTAACAGATAAAAAGCATCTATTGTTACAAGCCGACCCACAACTGAGCTTCATGCCCCAGCCCACAACACTGTAAACACTTCGACATCTTGCAGGTAGGTAAAACACATCGAAAGCACAAAACTAGGCCTACAACAAAGTACACAATTAAAACTAAACTAAGAGAAAATTAGAGGTGCATTGCTTTCTGCAATGAATACGAAATCCCTACAGCTGAGAAAGTCAACAGCAACGAACTCTGTGGGCTTCTTTATGAACCAAACAAATAGTAAATTCAAAATTCGTTCAAAATTCAAAATGTTCCCCAAGGGAATATTTTTTTTTTCTACTCATAAATGAATAATACTCTTAAATATTTTTCAAAAACATTTAGGGACTCATTAAATTTTAAAAAACTCATTCAAAATGCTTTTAACTTCAATAATTTTAATCAATACAATTCCAATATTTCCCAAGTCAAAACAATTATCAGTTATGGTTATTTGACTTTCATTGGCTTAGGATCAAAGAATATCCCAGGAAGAAATAATAAAAATGAAGAGCAGAAAAAGGGAAGCAATTGGAGAAGAGAAAAGGATATATCCAGTCAAATTACTTTAGCAGAAGGAGCTATTAAAGTAAGTATTTTGTTTATCATTAAATTTAATTAGGTTAAATAATAATTACCAATAAATGTCATAATTTCTACGAATAGTCAACAACCTTGCCAAAAGTATGTGTAGAAACAACAATTTCTAGAATAAAAAACAGCAAGAGAATCAATCGGTAACATAGACAGAAATTCAATATTAATTGTAAATAGAAATTTAAAATACTTTATTTTTAAAATTTTCACTTATACAAACACATACTCCAGAAATATCAACATACATAGTAAAGTCAAAAATTAATACATCTAAAAATGACTCTTGTTTAACTAATTTGAAATTATTTAAAATGTCATAGTGGCGATTGGTATAAAACCAACATTGCCAAAGTTCCTCTTAAAAATAATTACATGGTTTGCATTTTTAAGTTCTAAAACTTGAACACAACAATATTTGAATTGATCATATTCTAAAAGAATCTATAAACGCGTAGCTAAGAAAATATATAAAATTAAGAAAAAAAAAATCTCTGGGTATGATTACCAAAAAATCACTTTTAAACAATATCAATTTATACAAACGACTTTTCAAAATCGATACATTTTTTTGACACTAGTTTTTCTGGAAGCGAAATATAAATTTGTGGAATTAAGTTTTAATTTTAAATACTTGCTAAAGTGTTTTTTACCACTGCAAACCTCATTTTTTGTATTATTCTAAAGCTTCAAGCCCATAACATAACTTTTTCATGTTTAAGCCTGGGGTTTTCCCCAGGTTTCCACCTTTAGTGACTAGCTAAGATATATTTGTTTTTCCAGGGGAAATCCAATTTTAGCGCGGTTTCTTCATCCCTCCACCCACTCACAGAAAGTGTCCACCTGAACATGGTGATTAGAGGGAAATTCGCGCGAAAAAAATCCTAACGCTTACGTTTTTGAATTCCTATGCTTCCAGGTACTCGTTTTATAAGGTAGAAAGCCGAACTAAACCATTTTTAAGGCGATATCTGTAACCGTTTTTGAGAAAAGTGGAACAAATGTTTTTGTAATTCTTTTTTTTTTTTTTGTGGGTACTTAGAATCGTTGGATTCCATTGAAATATTTTCCACAGCTTCGTAATTCATCTAAACTAAGATTTAAATTTAGGTTACATTTGGAGTTAAGGAAGTATTCGGAAAAAATATTTTATTAATGGACATGAAAAGTTTTCGGATCTTCGTATAATTTCGTAAATATCTCGAAAACGGCTGGAAAATCGTCGTATGTGAAACGTAACCATTCCAATGTTTACTAAATTCGCTAAAAAAAAAGGTCCTGAAGCAATTTTCGATGGGACAATGTCAATCGGAGAAGTAAGTGCTTAAAACTTTAAAAGTGTTTATTTGTTCTTTTGAACAGGTTTTTGTCTTTGTTTAATTCACCTTTTAATTGAATTTATCAGTACAATAAGTATTTTAGTAAAAGAAGGCAAGAAAATGTGAAACGTATTGGTAATAAGTTTGCAGTGGCTGCGGCAAATCATGATGGCTGTGTCTAATCATGATGGCACATACATAAAAATATTTGCCAATACAAGAGATGATACAAGAAAGAAATGTCCAAGTTCATTACTTGGAAGACCTCATAGTTACTTACTAAGAACAGTAAAGACACTTCAACTGACCTTTGAAAACAACTATAAAAATACTTATATCCAGTTACTAAAATATCACTTTCCTCAACCAGGTATATTCTTTTTTTTTTTTTTTTTTTTATTTATTTATTTGGAATTTACAACAATGTATAAGATACATGGTATATTCTTAAACTTGGCAATGTTTAGTTTTTCTCTAAAGATAATTTCGGCACAAAAAAAACATTGCCAAGTTTAAGAATATACCTGGTTGAGGAAAGTGATATTTTAGTAACTGGATATAAGTATTTTTATTGTTGTTTTTAAAGGTCAGTTGAAGTGTCTTTACTGTTATTAGTAAGTAACTATGAGGTCTCCCAAGTAATGAACTTGGACATTTCTTTCTTGTATCATCTCTTGTATTGGCAAATATTTTTGGTTGAATTAATACACCAACTCATACTACTTTTTTGGAGTGTAGAATGGTAAGGCGTTTTTGGGGGGTTTTAGGAGGGGATATTTTTGAGGAAGGGGGTGTTTCTTTCTGGGGGCAGGAACTTGGCCTTTATTTCACATTTATGTTTTTTTGGGGATCTCATTTCTTTTTTCTAAGTATTAAATAGAATTTAGTTGCCGCATACCTACTGGCTTTTGTACTTCATATAAAACCAGGGTCCTTGGATTCTGCATAAGGTTCTCCTTACTGCTTGATATTTGATACCAAAAATCAACCTACATACATCTAATCACTAGACTAGAAAAGTTAGAAGCTCTTCCAGATGACATTACTGTAGAGGACAAATTGATTGCTCTCTTAACTAAACTATTACACTGTAAAACACAAGAACCTTATCCCGAGGATAAAGATCACAATAGGGAAAGTGCAGAAGGCCTTCAAGAAAAATATAAAAACAAAGACGATACATTTTGGGTTTGTGATCCTAAACTTTGTAATTTAGATGGCTCGAATTTGAAAAACTTAGTATCTGCTTTGAAGTATATTATGCAGTGAACCCCTACGACTTTATTTACTACATTTAAGAAAGAAGTCACAACTGTTTTTGTTAAGATGCGTCGAAATGTTTTTTTCAAACATCAAATATAGGTTCTCCTTACCAAGACGATTCATTTGATACCACACATGATGGGTTTCAGAAGGAATGATGGCATTTCGATGGAGCAAAAAGTAGAAAACGTCATAGGTAATATGACACTCCCGTATCAAGACCTACCTGCCTGCCAAGTTTGGTCAAAATAGGCCAAACGGTGTGAATTTGTATAAGGAACAAACATACATACAGACAGCTAAAAGACCTTTTTTACCTAGCCTAGTGCATTCCCCGGACCAAGGCCTACCTGTGTGCCAAGTTTGGTCAAAATCGGTCAAATGGTGTGAATTTGTGTAAGAAACAAACATGCAGACAGACAGCTGATAGAAGATTTTGACTAGTCTATGACACTACCCGGATAAAGACCGACATGTGTGACAAATTTTGTCAAAATCGGTAAAACGGCGTGTATTTGTATAAGGAACGAACAGACAGACAGACAGCTGATAGACAATTTAACCTAGCCTATGATTCTACCCGTATCAAGACCCATCTGTGTCCCAAGTTTGGTCAAAATCGGTCAAACGGTACGGATTTTTAAGAGGAACAAACATACAGACAGACAGCTGGTATAAGATTTTTACCGAGCCTATATGCGTCTAATTGTTTCTTAAAACATCAAATATAGGTTCTTCATACCGAGACAATTCATTTGATACCCCACGTCATGGGTTTCGGACGGAATGATGGGTTTCCGAAGGAAGTACAAAACTGGCACGCCCCCGCCCCGGAAGCGGAGTCAAACACAACCTTTCGCGATTTTTAGATTTTTTCCTTTAATAACGTCTTCATATCTATCTTCATGCAAAATTTCAAGTCTCTAGCATCATGGGAAGTGCCTAATAATTTTGATGAGTGAGTGAGTGAGTGAGTCCTATAAATCCCGATTTTCGATCGCTTATATCTCAGAAACTATTCGATGTAGAATTATGAAAATTTCCAGTTTTACTCACATCTAGTAGTATAATACCTGTGTAAAATTTCATAACTTTATCTTTACCTGGTTGAAAGTTATACGAGGGTAAAAATCGGCTCTAAGACCGCCTGTAATATACACACAGTATGCTTAGGCCGGAACTTGGCCTGGCGCACTACCGTGCGCCTAGATTTAATTTACAGGAAAAATTCAATTTTTTTTTTTTTTTTTTTTTTTTTTTTTTTTTTTTTTTTTTTTTTTTTTACGGCGCATCTACTTCTAGGTCATTAGCGCCGACATCCAGGGTGCAGCGAGGAATTTTCCCAGCGAGCCTTGAGATGAGAAAATTCCTGCCGGAGGTGGGTATCGAACCCACCATCTCCCGCTTATGAATCCAGCGCGCTAGCCACTAGACTACGGGGGACCCCCAAAAAAATTCTAAATATACCCAAAAAGTGTGAATATTCACAAATTTTTTTTGAATGTTCACAAGAAATCAAGTGATCAAGTGATTTAATATACGAATAAAAATTTATTCACATTAAAATTTGTGAATAAAAATTTATTTACAAAAATAATCAGAAAATAAATTATGTATTTGTGCGTATTGAAGGTAGTATTAGGAAGGATATCAAAGATAGTATGTGGAAGAATATAGAAGGTAATATTAGGAAGGGTATTAAAAGTGGTATTATGAAGGATATTGAAGGTGGTATAAGGAGGGATATAGAAAGTGGTATAAGAAAGAGTATAGAATGTAGTATTAGGAAGGATATTGAAGGTGGTATTAGGAAGAATATTCAAGAAGGTGTTAGGAATGATATTGAAGGTGGTATTAGGAAGGGTATAGAAGGTTGAATAAGAAAGGTTATAGAAGGTATTCAAGAAGGTATTCGGAAAGATATTGAAGGTGGTATTAGGAAGAATATTCAAGAAGGTGTTAGGAATGATATTGAAGGTGGTATTAGGAAGAATATTCAAGAAGGTGTTAGGAATGATATTGAAGGTGGTATAAGGAGGGATATAGAAAGTGGTATAAGAAAGAGTATAGAATGTAGTATTAGGAAGGATATTGAAGGTGGTATTAGGAAGAATATTCAAGAAGGTGTTAGGAATGATATTGAAGGTGGTATTAGGAAGGGTATAGAAGGTTGAATAAGAAAGGTTATAGAAGGTAGTATTAGGAAAGATATTGAAGGTGGTATTAGGAAGGGTACAGAAGGTGGAATAAAAAAGGTTATAGAAGGTATTCAAGAAGGTATTCGGAAAGATATTGAAGGTGGTATTAGGAAGGATATAGAAGGTGGTATTAGGAAGGATATAGAAGGTGGTATTAGGATATAAATATTCAATATTCTTCATAAGATTCATTTAAATAAATAAATAAAAAAAAAGTTAAATATTTACACCAAGTAAACTATTGTTTTTCTTTTTTACTGTTTGTTTGGTTGGTTGATTGTACGGAAAACTAATGATTTACAGTTTGCATGTACCTCAAGTAATCTTATGTAAAGAAAGTACCTACTACAAAGTAAAACAATGCAAGAGATAAATTGTGGGACAAACCTGGCTTCTAGTCTAACCTATTCAGTTATTCAATTAAAACATATTATGCTAATGAAATGTAGAATAGAAAAACATACATTTAGTTCCATTTTTATTAAATACAAGAGTTAAAAGACACAAAAATTATTTGAAGAGCATTGCCATCAAATAACATATCACTACCGTCCGGGAGGCCATTTTTGAAATGGCCATCTATCGAAAAATAAAGTTGTAGGTGCATGACCAACTATCGACAAAAATTAACCATCACATATACGTTCAATTGGTACAAAAAACCATCACATATAGTTCAATTGGTACAAAAAAAGTTGATTAATTTTCAAGTTGATTTCTGTAAAATTTGAGAACCGAATAGTAAAATCTATCTGAATAATGCTCATATATATATATATATATATATATATATATATATATATATATATATATATATATATATATATATATAATTGTATATTACCTTTATCCTCATTACGATGAAATGAAAGCCGTAGTTCTCCTGAAGCCAATTCATGTCGACTTACGGTAATGCTAAAACGTAAAAACTGTTCCATTGTTGCTGCTGACGGCCACTTATGATTAGACCGATTGATTCACCTGATCAAACGCTTTCTCCGGGGGATCCCAACATAGATTGTTTACGCTTCGTATGATACACTTTGTTAATTTAAGACCAGCTATTTAACAAAAGTGTACATTTGACATTTAATTGATTTATTTTTAACATACTTAATTTTAACATTTATTGACCACTCATTGAAGAATTTCGGGGGAGGGGGCTGGTAGCATTTGTGGGGTATAGAATACTAAGAATCTAGAATTTGGAATTGTTAGCCAACTAAAACTCTATTTTTAGCATAAATATGCTTTAGCGATGACTAAACTGGAAAAAAAGTTACAAAAAAGTGTCCGCGCATGCGCGGCAGCCATGTACGAAAAAGAAGACTGTATGTTATACAGTAATTACATAGGTTTGTCGGGTGGAGCGAAAGCATATTTATGTTACTGAATTTAAGCAGAAGGCTCTATTTTTTGTTGAGAGGAGATCGTTGACCGTAGATGATGCAAGGTAGGGATTGTCGGGGTTCGGTCACTGCTATTTAATAAAACTACATTTTATCATAAAAATGGTTTTATTGTGCCGACGTTTCGGCTTGAACTTCAAGCCTTCATCAGGGCTGTAAAAAACAAGTAGGACGGATGTAATACTGAAATATATATATATATATATATATATATATATATATATATATGTATATATATATATATATATATATGTATATATATATATATGCCTACATACACAAATACACATACATATATACATACATTCATATATGGAAAAAGACATAACATAAAATACTAGAACATAATATATAGAAGAACAATGTGCTCTAGAAGTGTTTGGATTATTAGGAAAACAGATATAGAAGAAGAAGAAAACTTTATTAACAAAAAATAAAGTTATCGGGTTGCTGGCCACACAGCATGCTTATCCACCTGTTTTGGTATTCCTTTATAGATTCCGGTGTTACATTTGCAGTCTGTTCTTCATCAAATGGTGTAAACAACCTTCACAAATATCCTAATTAGGGAAACACTTTTCTTATCACTTTTCATTCCTTTTCTCAAGGAGCATGAAGAAAAAATAAAGAAAAAAGTCTGTAGATTATTTTTACCTTAATTAAATGTAATAAGAAAATAAACTAATAATAATGGAAAGGAATGGTGTCCATTATTGACTGTATATATGTTGGCTTATAATGCCAAGCGAGTCAATAAGTATTGACTCAGCTAAAACAGGGTAGGTTTCTGGTAGGATAATATATTAGATAATAACAGATTACATATTAGATTAGATATAAGAATAACAATATGGGCTTACCGATGGGAAGATAGAGAACTATTCCTCACAAATGCGGGATAATTTCTGACAGTTAAAACAGGGAAACATAGAAAGAAAGGAGTTGGTGAGGGGGGGGGGGGGGGGGTTCTGGACCACCCAATGGACAAAGAACATAGAAGATGAAAGAAAGAGCGGCGAAGTACAGTAAGGGGTCATAAAGTCATAAAATGTTGTGTTAATGGAAAGGGAGGCAGGTATAAAGGGCTATATTGCAGGCGGTATAGGGGATTAGGATGGAGTTTTTAATAAATGGAAGATGTTGGAGTAGATAGAGGAGATGACTTCTTTGTCAATTTTGTCATTAACTGGGTTATTTTCTAGGTGGATAAAAATTGATTCGGAAAGGAGGCGTTTGTCTTCGTTGGATTCAGTGGAAAGGATGGAGTATAGGTCAAAACCTAAGTCATGTCCGTCTGTGATGGCATGTCTAGTTATAGCTGTCTTTATGTCTTTATTCCGTACATCGTTTTTGTGGTTGTTGATACGTTTTCTTACTGGGTTTTTAGTCTGTCCAATGTACGCACTATTGCAGTTGGGTGTGATGCAAGGGATTCTGTAGACTACATTGGTCCTGTCTTTTTGTGGGATAGGGTCTTCAAGAGTCGTATGTAAGTTTTTCAGTTTGTTCTGTGTCGATAGTCCTAGTTTTAGAGTGGGGAATGTATCGCGTAGGGATTTTTGGATTTTTTCTGTGAGGTTTGGGATATATGGGAGGCCTCTGAATTGAGGGACAATATTGTCTTGGGTAGTGGGGATGGGTTTAGGGTTATTAAAAGAATTTATGAGACGGGTGATAATGCTGGTAGGAAATCCATTGGTAGTAAGAATATCGAGGAGTCGGGATTTGTTGGCAGGGTGAAATTTGGTGTCGGATAGGGGGAGGGCTCGATTTATTAGGTTGCTGGCAGTATTGAGGATTTGGTGTTTGGGGTGTGAGGAAAGGTAATGGAGTTTTCCTAATAATCCAAACACTTCTAGAGCACATTGTTCTTCTATATATTATGTTCTAGTATTTTATGTTTTGTCTTTTTCCATATATGTATGTATGTATATATGTATGTGTATTTGTGTATGTAGGCATATATACATATATATATATATATATATATATATATATATATATATATATATATATATATGTATATTTCAGTATTACATCCGTCCTACTTGTTTTTTACAGCCCTGATGAAGGCTTGAAGTTCAATCCGAAACGTCGGCACAATAAAACCATTTTTAGCGCGGTTCCTCCCTCCCCCATAGGGAGGAACCCCGCTTATAGGGTTGATACAATGAAACAATCCGGAAGTGCCGATTAGAAAATTTCGCGTTTCAGAACCCCTAGAGACCGAAAATAACGGTGGTTCAAATTTGTATATATATATATATATATATATGTATATATTTATTTATACATATATATATATATATATATATATATATATATATATATATATATATATATATATATATACAGGGTGTCCCGTAAATGTCTAGTCATATTGTGAGGGGTGATAGAGGACTCTTAGGGAAACAAAAAATGTTCTATGACGATTTTCCGAATTCTCGCCCATAAGGGAGAAAACGTCGTTTTATTGTTTTATCGAGACAAACGTGGTTTTTAGAAGAATAATCGTTGTAGCTCCGTCCCAGGTGGTTCTTCTAGAAAGGAAGTGAAACCATTCGAAAGCTGAGTAAATTTACTATAAGACTAGTTGGGAGTAAACGTAAAAATGAATGAATGTAAGTATGTATATCTTACCAAAAGAAAGCTATTCTAAATTTCCTGACATTTTCTTGATATTTCTTTCCAGCGTTACTCCTCAATGGGCAGGATCTGAGATTTCCGGGTTTCAGAAAAACTTCTTCATTTAACCAGCTTTCCATTCATGTATCACAAACCTGTGTTATTGTGTATGTGAACGATTTAAGAACAAAAGTTTAAAAAAGAACATGGATCTGTGAAAAGAAAATTATATTTTTTTCTTCATTTTATTCAAAAAGCCGAAGGGAAATATTTATTTTTATAAATGTTTACATAAATTTTAAGTAAATATTTGCTTAAAAT
The DNA here is from genome assembly GCA_946811695.1 of Gonocerus acuteangulatus. Taxonomy (NCBI): domain Eukaryota; kingdom Metazoa; phylum Arthropoda; class Insecta; order Hemiptera; family Coreidae; genus Gonocerus; species Gonocerus acuteangulatus. The sequence goes on from OX328130.1 coordinate 59,174,241, forward strand.
AATAAAAAAAATTACTTCCACGAATATAAAAAAAATCCTAAAACAGTAAATCAATAAAATACACATTTATTTTGAATTTATTAATTCAGGTAACTAATACTGGGTCCAGGAGGCGGCCATTAAGGAACCCCAACCATACATTAACCTAAAAAATTATTATTTTTACCTAGATAACGCATTTGAACACATTTTTAAAGGACTATGAACATCTTATTTATGAGGGAGAGGATATTTAAGTACAACAACAAAAACGCATGGACTCACGAGAATCCCAGTGAGTTTCACAAGCGGAACCATCGGTATCAATTCAAGGTAATGCATTTGTTTCTAAATATAAATACCTGTAAAAATGAGTTCAAATGCGTGATCTAGGTAAAAATAGTAATTTTTGAGGTTAATGTGTGGTTGGGGTTCATTAATGGCCACCAAAATAAATGTGTATTTTATTGATTTACTGTTTTAGGAATTTTTTTTATATTCGTGGAAGTAATTTTTTTAATTATTTTAAGTAAATATTTATGTAAACATTCATAAAAATAAATATTTCTCTTCGACTTTTTGAATAAACTGAAGAAAAAAATATAATTTTCATTTCACAGATCCAGTTTTTTTTTTAAACTTATGTTCTTAAATCGTTCACATATACAATAACACAGGGTTGTGATACATGAATGGAAAGCTGGTTAAACGAAGAAGTTTTTCTGAAACCCGGAAATCTCAGATCCTGCCCATTGAGGAGTAACGCTGGAAAGAAATATCAAGAAAATGTCAGGAAATTTAGAATAGCTTTCTTTTGGTAAGATATACATACTTACATTCATTCATTTTTACGTTTACTCCCAACTAGTCTTATAGTAAATTTACTCAGCTTTCGATTGGTTACACTCCCTTTCTAGTAGTACCACCTGGGACGGAGCTACAACGACTATTCTTCTAAAAACCACGTTTGTCTCGATAAAACAATAAAACGACGTTTTCTCCCTTAAGGGCGAGAATTCGGAAAATCTTCATAGAACATTTTTTGTTCCCCTAAAGGTCCTCTATCACCCCTCACAATATGACTAGACATTTACGGGACACCCTGTATATATTTGTCTGTTCGCTCTCTAGATAGAAGACGAATGGTCCGATTTTGATGAAATTTGGTACAAAAATCCTTCGTCCAATTTGAAAGGTCAAGTTCGTTAACCAGCAAAATCCGCCTACTGGAAGATGGCGTTTGGGGCGAAATTCGCGCAAAAAAAATCGTAACGCTTACGTTTTTGAGTTCATAAGCTTCTAAGTACTCGTTTTATATGATTCCTGGGCTAGGAAAACGAATGAAACCATTTTCAAGGCGATAGCTTTAACCGTTTTTGAGAAAATTGGAAAAATATTTTTTGAATACCGTTTTTAATTTGGGTACTTAGAATCATGGGATTCAGTTGAAACATTTTCTGCATGTTCTACTTTCATCAAAACTAATATGTTGAAATTTTGGTTACGTTTGGAGTTAAGGAAGGGTTAGAATAAAATATTTTATTAACAGACATAAAAAGTTTTAGTAACTTTGTTTACTTTCCTTAATATCTCGAAAAAGGTTGAGAATCTTGGTAAACGGAAGGATACCATTAGAAAGCTTATTAAATGCTCTAAAAAAAAAGGTTCTAATGAAAGTTTTGATTAGGCGATGTCAATCGGAGAAATAAGAGCTTAAAACTTTAAAGTAATTGATTTCGCTTATTCGAACTGTTCTTTTTGTCTGTTTTTTATTCCTTGTTATTTTTTAATTGCTTATTGTTGGATAATGTATTTGAAAATAAAACAGGTTAAGTAAAATAACAAAAACAATTTATTGTTAGAAATATAGATTTCCAAGATTCCAAGACCTTGTCACTAGCGGGTATGTTTCTAGTGTAGCGGACCCTTCCAGGTAAGATTGTAAATCATGACCTCTCAAGACTTTACTACTCACAGGAATGGCGTTAGTGACCTTAAGGGTTGACACGCCATTATAATAATTAATTTTAAAAAAAAGACTGGTGGAACCAAAATAATAACTGCTTCTATTTTAATCTTTCCAAATTAGACTAGGGATATGAACGGAACCGCGCTAAGATGATGCAGTCCTGCGAGACGGACTTTTTATGATAAAATGTAGTTTTATTAAATAGCAGTGACCGAACTCCGACAATCCCTACCTTGGCTCTATTTTTTTTTTTTTTTTTTTTTTTTTTTTTGTCTTTTTTTTTTACGGCGCACAACTTGGCCATTAGCGCATACATCCATGGTGCGGCGAGAAACCTTCTCAGCGGGCTTTGAGATGAGAAAAATTCCTGCCGCCGAATCTAAGGCGATAGCCACTAGACCACGGGAAGACCTCTAAAACGCTATTATACCGCCCAAAAATATTATTTTTTTCTGAACTAAGTGATCTTATTTAATTTATTTTATAGGTTTTTATGACTTATTTTTACCGGTTAAATCAACGTTTCGGGGAGGGCCTGAGCCCCCACATCCCCCCGCCTTATGTAAGTCCATGAACTCTGCTGGTTAACGCCCTTGACCTTTTAAATCAGACTAAGTTATACCAGATTCCATCAAAATCGGACCAATTGTAAGCCTGTGAGAGAGCAAACATATATAAGTATTAGTTTATTTATTTAAATTTTAACGTCCATTTATTATTAACTACGAATTTTAGGACGGGTTATCCATAGGTTACCACCCTTTTCTAGCCAGGATAGGGCTGATGCCTTTTCTTGTTTTCGAAAGAAAAGCCACCACCCCTAGTGGGAATCGAACCCACGATATATATATATATATATATGTATATATATATATATATATATATATATATATATATATATATATATATATATATACATATATATATATATATTAGAACAACCGTTATTTTCGTGATCTATGGCTCCTGAAACGTGAAATTTTCTACTTGGTACTTCCGGATTGCGTGATGAGGTCAATCTCATAAGCGGGTTTCCTCCCTATGGAGGGAGGGAAGAAACCCGCTAAGAGTAATCCAGATTATTTTTTGTTCTATTTTATTATGGATGTTTGATGCCTTAAACTACTCGATTTCGGGAGGAATGCCTTGGTGACTACGAAGTCAGCTATCCGTCAGTATGTGTCTAATTGTCAAGGTCTCATTAAACTTGTTTGAAATGGCCACTGCTTATTTTCCATGAATTAGAAATGGGTTAGATGGCACGGTTTTAGTCGAAATGACTTCTTCACGCCTGGCCAGGCATTTAGCACTTATCGAAGGAATGTAGTTAATGAGGTTGCAGTCATGAAGTAACGTTCAAAACATTTCTTTAAATCTTTCTCCTCCCTTCTAACGTTATACCGTTAAATCCGTGTGGATATATATATATATATATATATATATATATATATATATATATATATATATATATATAATATAAAAATGAATCGCTAGATGTGTTGCTAAGCGCAAATCTCGATAGCAGCTGAACCGATTTCGCTAATTCTTTTTTTACAATATTCCTTGAAGTACGAAGATGGTTCTTACGGAGAGAAAAATAAAAACAAATTGCCTAAAAAAAAGTCTAAAAACAACACTTTTCTATATTCCCATAAAAAACATTCGTAATAATACTTAATAGTCTTTAATACCATATCATAAAGTTAAATTGTTAGTGGAGGTGTTCCGGCAAGGCAAAACAATTGAGTGACGTTAGTATCGTATAAATATTAATGTCAATATTTATACGATGGTAACATTATTCTAAAACAAATTGTCTATGGTAAAATGTAAATTGTCTGTGGTAAAATGCCACTTGAAATGTAAACGTCTCTTTGCTGTGCATCTATAATATTACTAAATCTAAAAGCCACACATTTCTATGAAATTACAAAAGTGTTGTGTGCTTGTGAATACTAAATATGCCTCCTATAACGCGGCGGACAAATTTAGGCAGAAGAACCCGAAATCCAAAGAATCAAATTAACTATCAATCTAATCGTACTGGCCAGGAACGTCAAGATCGCAATGAACGTGAAAGAATTCGGTTGACAGACCCGTGAAGCGCGTCATTCGACTAATCATGCTGCAAGTTTGAATCGAGCTGCTGTCAATTGATTACAGTGCCTACAGTTGTGTTGTTATTAGTGCTGTAAAAGAGCGCGCCTTTAAGGCTAGAAGGCACGGCTCCTAACAGCTCGAGCTCTCAGACCTTGGACAGGGCTCGATAGAAGGCGCGAGCCTTGAAGGCTCGGCTCGGGAGAAGGCGCGAGCCTTGAAGGCTCGCCTCGAGAGAAGGCGCATGCTTTGAAGCCTTTTACTTTTCATTTCCAAAATGGCGGATGGCGGGCAAACAGCTGTTTCATGAAATTTACTTTGGTAGATTCGTCCAAAATTGTTTCCGCCAGACTGAAATTATTCGCTAGCAATTAAATTTATCATGATATCGATAAACTAGATTATATGGATCACTAATCGGTTAAAAATAGTAACTTTCTTAAAAAAATAAATTCTGTTAGACGGTGATGGCAACACTGTCATACTTCTTAACTGTATGACAATGTCATACTTTTATCTCCCTTAAATAACAAAACTCCATACAATTTTTCATTCAGATTTTAATCCATAAGAATACAGAATTTAATAAATCATCTAATTGAAGCACTTTATTTAGCGTAATCATTAACGTTATAAACTGAACTCTTTTGAATTGTAATAAATTACAAATGAAGCAAAATAAGAATTAGCAGAGATAACAGCTAAATTACCTCCCTTTGTAAATAAAGATGCCGTTAAAAATTTCAATTTATTATTGTTAAATAAATGGTGAGATATCTCACCAACAAATCGAAATTAATAAAATGTAATAATTAAAGAGTAAGTAATTATTGTGTAGAGATAATCTAGTAAAGCACTAGAAAGGGTTTGACTATAACCGTGCTTGTCGAACCTCTACCTTCCCAGGGCTCCAAGGCTGAGCCTTCAAGGCTCGAGAGAGAACCTTGCCGAACCTTCAGGGCTTGATAAGGTTAGGATGGAGCCTCACTCCACAGCCTTCATGGAGCCCTCAGAGCTCGGGCTGTAGAGGTTAGGTTCAAGGTTCAGGCCTGAAGCCTCTAGCTAGGACTCGCTTTTAACAACACTAGTTGCTATTGGACCTATGAACTCAGTTTGCTAATATTGAAATACAAAAATGAAGCCAATAGATTGTGTTGCGCAAATGGAGAGGTGAAATTGATACCATTGCTTCCACCTCCAGAGCCATTGTACTCTTTGGTTTTAGGAATAGGAACATATTCCATACACTATTTAAAGAATATTCAATAATACAACGACTGCTTTCAAATGACTTCATTTGGAGCAACAAAAGTAGTTTTGATAGCCCGCATCCCAGTGATTCCGACTGACGTACCATTCGAGTTTAAACGACTAAAGTTTCCAGTACGGCTTGCTTTCGCTATGACTATAAACAAATCCCAGGGGTAGTCATTAAGTGGTTGTGGTATTAATCTAGAAAGCCCATGTTTCTCGCAAGGTCAATTGTATGTTGCCTGTTCCCATGTTGGAAAACCATATGCTCTTTTCTTTACGCGCCAGGTAATCAAACAAAAAAATATCGTGTACCATAAAGTGCTACAATAAAAATGAAACTTAATTTAGAATAACTAAAAATAAATGAAATATAATAAGTAGGTATCATAATAAGAAATATGAAATTGTAATTTTCATTGCGATTTTTAGTGACAATTAAAAGAATTTTAAGTGTTTTATAATTTGTATTTTTTGACATAATGTAATTGTTGACTTATTAACTTTCTTTTTTCTTTTTTTTTTGTATCTTACTAGCTGACCCGGTGTCCCGAATAGCAGAATAAGTATTAAACAAAAAAAAATTAAAAATTAAAATCGACTGTTAGGCGGTACGAAGTTCGCCGGGTCAGCTAGTATATACATATATATATATTATATATATATATATATATATATATATACAGAGAGAGAGAGAGAGAGAGAGAGAGAGAGAATTTATTATTGCAGATGTCTAAAAATATTTCTAAATTGTTTTCAAATTTCGGGAGGCCTAGGATCGGTAAAGCAGTAACCATTTGTTCAAACTATGTACTTTATTTATCAAGCCCAACACCTTTCGTGCCTTGGTCGTACCTCTTCAGGTGACAGAAGGTTATTCCTAAAAATAAGGCCCCTGAAGAAGTGTCTGGCGTAAATAATAAATGAAGTAGTTGAAATGAAAAGTTTACTGCTTTACCTCCCCCAAGCCTCCAAAGATTTGAAACCAGTTAGGATAAATGTGATATACTCCTCTATTTTTAGCACTTTCCTCCGAAGGAAAGTAGCTATTGAGGTTGGACTCATGACGGAATTTTTGAAAAATTTCTTCAAATCTTCATCGATCCTACCTAGTAGACACCGAAAATGACCCCCGTTAAAATTTATTTATATCTATATATATATGCATATATATATATATATATATATATATATATATATATATATATATATATATATATATGTCTGTTAACACGATAGCGGCCAGAGTTTTTGTTTTTTCGTCACGAAACTTGGTATATAGCATTCAATTAGCAAACGATTGAACGAGTTCGTTAACCACCAAAGTCGGTCCACCGGAAAGGGGGGTTTACCCCGAACCCAAAACACTAATTTGACTATGTCAGCCGTAATATTTGTTATATTTCAACGAAACTTGGTATTCGTAGTGGTAATATAGAGAGAAAAGTGAGATATAAAAATGAACTAAATCGGTTCATTAGAAGGGGGGGTTTATTCCGGACCCACAATACCAATTCGCCACTACCAGCCGTGATTTTTGGTATATTTCAACGGAACTCGGTATTCGTAGTGGTAATCCACAGGTAAATAACTGTTGTAAAAATAAACTAAATCGGTTCATTAGGAGGGGGGGTTTACTCCGGACCCACAATACCAATTCGCCACTACCAGCAGTGATTTTTAGCGCGGTTCCTCCCTCCCCCATAGGGAGGAACCCCGCTTATAGGGTTGATACAATGAAACAATCCGGAAGTGCCGACTAGAAAATTTCGCGTTTCAGAACCCCTAGAGACCGAAAATAACGGTGGTTCAAATTTGTATATATATATATATATATATGTATATATATATATATATATATATATATATATATATATATATATATTTGTCTGTTCGCTCTCTAGATAGAAGACGAATGGCCCGATTTTGATGAAATTTGGTACAAAAATCCTTCGTCCAATTTGAAAGGTCAAGTTCGTTAACCAGCAAAATCCGCCTACTGGAAGATGGCGTTTGGGGCGAAATTCGCGCAAAAAAAATCGTAACGCTTACGTTTTTGAGTTCATAAGCTTCTAAGTACTCGTTTTATATGATTCCTGGGCTAGGAAAACGAATGAAACCATTTTCAAGGCGATAGCTTTAACCGTTTTCGAGAAAATTGGAAAAATATTTTTTGAATACCGTTTTTGGTTTGGGTACTTAGAATCATGGGATTCAGTTGAAACTTTTTCTGCATGTTCTACTTTCATCAAAACTAATATGTTGAAATTTTGGTTACGTTTGGAGTTAAGGAAGGGTTAGAATAAAATATTTTATTAACAGACATAAAAAGTTTTAGTAACTTTGTTTACTTTCCTTAATATCTCGAAAAAGGTTAAAAATCTTGGTAAACGGAAGAATACCATTAGAAAGCTTATTAAATGCTCTAAAAAAAAGGTTCTAATGAAAGTTTTGATTAGGCGATGTCAATCGGAGAAATAAGAGCTTAAAACTTTAAAGTAATTGATTTCGCTTATTCGAACTGTTCTTTTTGTCTGTTTTTTATTCCTTGTTATTTTTTAATTGCTTATTGTTGGATAATGTATTTGAAAATAAAACAGGTTAAGAAAAATAAGAAAAACAATTTAATGTTAGAGATATGGATTTCCAAGATATATAGCTTTTCAACTGCCTAGCGTCCTTCCTAGGGAGGGTTCTTTGTCTTTGATTTTGGTACTTAGAATTATGGGATACAGTTGAAACATTTTCTGCATGTTCGAATTTCATCAACACTAATATGTTGAAATTTTTGTTACGTTTAGAGTAAAGGAAGGGTTAGAATAAAATATTCTATTAACAGACAAAAAAAGTTTTGGTAACTTTGTATAATTTCGTTAGTATCTCGAAAACCGTTGACAATCTTGTGAAGCGGAAGGTTACCATTCGGAAGCTTACTAAATGCTCTACAAAAAAGGTTCTGAAGAAAGTTTTAATTAGGCGATGTCAATCGGAGAAAAAAGTGCTTAAAGCTTTAAATTAATTGATTTCGTTTATTCCAATGGTTCTTTTTGTCTGTTTTATTTCTTGTTATTTTTTAATTGCTTATAGTTGGATAATGTATTTGACAATAAAACTTGTTAAGTAAAATAACAAAAACAATTTATTGTTAGAAATATAGATTTCCAAGATTCCAAGACCTTGTCACTAGCGGGTCTGTTTCTAGTGTAGCGGACCCTTCCAGGTAAGATTGTAAATCATGACCTTTCAAGACTTTACTACTCACAGGAATGTCGTTAGTGACCTTAAGGGTTGACACACCATTATAATAATTAATTTTAAAAAAAAGACTGGTGGAGCAACGTCGGGCGTGGTCAGTACCTGAATGGGTGACCGACCACGTGCTGTTGGCATTAGAAAAGGGTGGCAACCTGTAGATAGCCCGGCGCTAATAGCCAAACAGTTGATGCGCCGTAAAAAAAAAGAAAAAAAAAAAAAAAAAAAAAAAAAAAAAAAAAAAAAGACTGGTGGAACCAAAATAATAACTGCTTCTATTTTAATCTTTCCAAATTAGACTAGGGATATGAACGGAACCGCGCTAAGATGATGCAGTCCTGCGAGACGGACTTTTGGTATATTTCGACGAAACTCGGCATTCGTAGTGGTAATCTACAGGTAAATATGTGTTGTAAAAATAAACTAAATCGGTTCATTAGAAGGGGGGGTTTACTCCTGACCCAAATTCTTAATATACTCATACCGGTCGTAATTTCTGCTGTATTGTAACGAAACGCGGTATACGTCGTGGGTAACTCATGAGAAAGAAGTGTTGTAGAAATGAGCTGAATCGGTCAATCGGAAAGCGGGGGTTTAATTTGTAATATATTTCAATAGAAAAGCCCGTCAGACGTAGGTTCACAAAGCCGCCGCAAGGAGCGCTTTCTACCACTAGAGTGACTGTATCCTGTTCCTGCGTTAGATCAAAATACGATAATATGAGGTTTTTTGTATTTATTACGAAGTGTAATAGGTACCATGTGTAAACATAACTCTGGAAGCAAATTATTAATTGATCAGTTACTCATTACAAATTTAAAAGAGAACTATTCATGGTTTTATTTTATTTATGTAGGATATTTTAAGCAAATTGTTCTGGAAAGCAATCTACACTACCCAAATTCTGAGGAAAGTGCTTAGTTATGCAGCTCCTGCGTGACGGACTTTATTTCCTTGCAACGAAACTCGGTAGAAGGTATGACCAACCAATGAGGAACACGTGTTAAAAAAAAAAAAAATAACGAAATCGGTTCATTAGAATTTTGGGTTAGCTCTGGAAAATAATTAATTACAAATTAATAATACGGTCTTTAGTAAGCGGGGAAGCGAGGAAGAGTTCGACTCAGAAACAAATGAAAAGACCACGCAAGGAAAAAGTTTCAAGAAAGGGGGCTCGATTAGGACAAAAAGTAGTTGGTAAAAGACCGACAAACATGGACAATGCTGTATAGATTTTAATTTAATTTTAATTTTAACGTCCATTTATTATTACCTAAGAATTTTAGGACGGGTTATCTACAGGTTACCACCCTTTTCTAGCCAGGATAGGGGTGATGCCTTTTCTTTTTTCTAAAGAAAAGCCACCACCCCTAGTGGGAATCGAACCCACGACGACCTTTGGCACGGAGTGTTAAGTGCTCACGCCTTAACCCTCACGGCCATCGGGTCTCCCCTGTATAGATTTGCTCTTTACAATCCATAAAGCTATTCATAGAGGACTCAATATGATGATGAGGATGATTGAGTTAGCTGCTATCCAAGCATAAAATATCAAAACTGTTAATTAGCGCGGTTCCTCACTCCCCCATAGGGAGGAACCCCGCTTATAAGGTTGATACAATGAAACAATCCGGAAGTGCCGACAAGAAAATTTTGCGTTTCAGAACCCCTAGAGACCGAAAATAACGGTGGTTCAAATTTGTATATATATATATATATATATATATATATATATATATATATATATATATGTATATATTTATATATATATATATTTGTCTGTTCGCTCTCTAGCTCGAAGACGAATGGTCCGATTTTGATGAAATTTGGTACAAAAATCAGTCGTACAATATGAAAGGTCAAGTTCGTTAACCAGCAAAATCCGCCCACTGGAAGATGGAGTTTGGGGCGAAATTCGCGCAGAAAAAATCGTAACGCTTACGTTTTTGAGTTCATAAGCTTGTAAGTACTCTTTTTATAGGCTTCTTGGGCTAGGAAAACGAATGAAACCATTTTCAAGGCGATAGCTTTAACCGTTTTCGAGAAAATTGGAAAAATAGTTTTTGAATACCGTTTTTGGTTTGGGTATTTAGAATCATGGGATTCAGTTGAAACATTTTCTGCATGTTCTACTTTCATTAAAACTAATATGTTGAAATTTTGGTTACGTTTGGAGTTAAGGAAGGGTTAGAATAAAATATTTTATTAACAGACATAAAAAGTTTTGGTAACTTTGTATATTTTCCTTAATATCTCGAAAAAGGTTATGAATTTGGTAAACAAAAGAATACCATTACAAAGCTTACTAAATGCTCTACAAAAAAGGTTCTGATGAAAGTTTTGATTAGGCGATGTCAATCGGAGAAATAAGTGCTTAAAACATTAAAGTAATTGATTTTGCTTATTTGAACTGTTCTTTTTGTCTGTTTTTATTCCTTGTTATTTTAGCGCGGTTCCTCCCTCCCCCATAGGGAGGAAGCCCGCTTATAAGGTTGATACAATGAAACAATCCGGAAGTGCCGACTAGAAAATTTTGCGTTTCAGAACCCCTAGAAACCGAAAATAACGGTGGTTCAAATTTGTATATATATATATATGTATATATTTATTTATATATATATATATATATTTGTCTGTTCGCTCTCTAAATAGAAGACGAATGGTCCGATTTTGATGAAATTTGGTACAAAAATCTGTCGTCCAATTTGAAAGGTCAAGTTCGTTAACCAGCAAAATCCGCCCACTGGAAGATGGCGTTTGGGGCGAAATTCGCGCAAAAAAAATCGTAACGCTTACGTTTTTGAGTTCATAAGCTTGTAAGTACTCTTTTTATAGGCTTCTTGGGCTAGGAAAACGAATGGAACCATTTTCAAGGCGATAGCTTTAACCGTTTTCGAGAAAACTGAAAAAATAATTTTTGAATGCCGTTTTTGGTTTGGGTACTTAGAATCAAGGGATTCAGTTGAAACATTTACTGGATGTTCTACTTTCATTAAAACTAATATGTTGAAATTTTGGTTGCGTTTGGAGTTAAGGAAGGGTTAGAATAAAATATTTTATTAACAGGCATAAAAAAGTTTTGGTAACTTTGTATACTTTCCTTAATATCTCGAAAAAGGTTGAGAATTTGGGAAACGGAAGAATACCATTAGAAAGCTTACTAAATGCTCTACAAAAAAGGTTCTAATGAAAGTTTTGATTAGGCGATGTCAATCGGAGAAATACCGTATGAAATGTCAGTTTTGGATTTGTCGATTTCCTTCAAATGTCTTGAAACTGTCGAGGCTCCTACTCTGAGTTCTTTGGCATATTCCCTAGTGTTTTTAATTGCTTATAGTAGTCAAATGTATTTGTCAATGAAACAGAATACGTATAATTAGAATCAATATTTTGTTTGTTAGAATTCGAAGATGCCGTATGAATATCTAGATGTGACAGTACTGGTGTTGATTTCGTTGTTTAGAATTATTCTTGGTATTCCCTATTTTCATCTGTTACCCATAGTTTTTTATTGTTAGTAGATTTTTCTTATTGATTATAGAACATTAATCTATTTGGCTATAAAACAGGATACGTAAAATTAGTGACAATATTTCGGAGATTTCTGAGCGAAATACGTTTAAGATTTTCTACCACCACGAACGGCTTTTTTTCCTCTATTTTTATCCACTAGATAGGCTTTATTTTGCATATTATGCTATATAAGTTTTATTCAGCAGGGGATTCTGATGAAATGTCGTGTTTTTGCTGTGGATTTTAAATACGATGTATCTAAGATTGGATAACATTAGCGAGTCTACATAATTAAGAACCGACGACGGAGGATTACTTCTTGCTATGATTTAGTCTACATACGTATATTAAGTCCTAAATCCAATCCTCCTAAAGTTCAATGCACGTAGAAACCAGGGGGCCGCAGGAAATTTACCTGCTAAGAGTTAAACCTCAAGAGCTGTAAATATACCCCAGGTATCTGCCGACACAAATACAAAGCCTAGGCGGAGAGCACCCCAAAAACTCAGATCCAAACATAAGGTTATATACTAAATATTGATAAAGACTACTTAGTTGTAAACCGATTCATCAATTAGCAATCAATAGTTTTCAACAAAGGTTATATACTAAATATTGATAAAAAGTATTTAATTAGAAAAAAAAAACAATATTCCACAAGACTTGTTTTTGGTCCATTTGTGTCTACTCCATAGACTTAATTAGGTATATTATTCTATTGTAGTTGGGCAACTAAACTTTGTTTTATTTTGTTAAATAAAGTTTTTTTTCTTGACTTGTTATTCGTCAAGACTTTTATTTGTCCTTGTGTATTTACTAGATAGGTTTTATTCAACATATTATTCTATATAGGCTATATTAGGCAGGGTATTCTACTCAATCTTGTGTACTTCTTCTTGATCCTTCTGTACATGGGCGTATATAAAAACAATTTCGGGGGGGGGGGGGCTGAGACCATTTCCAGGGTATGGAATACTAAATATTTAGAGCTTGGAATAGTTTTAGGCAACTAAAACGCTATTACACGTAAAATAAAATATGTTTTATGAACTAAGTGATCTTATTTAATTTATTTTTAAGGGTTTTACGAGAAGTTTTTATCATCAATTCAAAATTTCGGGAGGGGCTGCAGTCCCCTCAGCACCCCCCCCCCCTCATATACGCCCATGCTTCTGTATCCTCTAGAAAGGCTTTATTAGGCATATTTTGTATTGATTTATAGAGCTTTGCTTTAGAATGAGAGCCAGATTCTGTAATTTCCGCTTCTGTGTAAAAGTTAGCTATTGTCGGTGTCCCTGACGCCTTAATATCACTTTTATTCGAGATGTTCGAGAGGATTTTGACAATTTTCACAAGATATATAAAAAAAAATAAGTTTATTTTTTTTCTAAGCTTATCAAATGGCACTAGGGACATGAACGGAACCGCGCTAAGATGCTGCAGTTCCTGCGAGTCGGACTTTTTTAATTGCTTATAGTTGGATAATGTATTTTACAATAAAACAGATTAGGCAAAATAAGAAAAACAATTCATTGTTAGAAATATAGCTTGCCAAGAGAAAAAGATTCGTTGACGTCTTTTGAATATTTTCAATTGCCTTTATGCTGTTGGTTTTTTTATTTTATTTTTTAATTGATTTTATCTGTAGAATTATTACTATAGTAAAAGAACAGAGGAATGTGTGAAAATATTTGATATTTTCCAATTCATTGAAACGTATGAAATGTAGTATCGGTAGAAGAGGATTCTAGGGTCTTGCGGACCTGACCCCAGGTATAGCCAGCCATAAAACCCTTTGAACAAAGGCCGAGGAAAATATTATCTGTTTCTATTCTATGCTTTTCAAATGAGAATAGGGATATGAACAGGAACCGGGGTCTCCCGTGGTCTAATGGCTAGCGCCTTGGATTCATAAGCGGGAGATGGTGGGTTCGATTCCCAACCTCCGGCAGGAATTTTATCATCCCACGGCTCGCTGGTGAAATTCCTCGCTACACCCTGGATGTCGGCGCGAATGACCTAGATGTAGATGTGCCGTAAAAAAAAAAAAAAAAAAAAAAAAAAAAAAAAAAAAAAAAAAAAAAAAAAAACTGGAACCGCGCTAAGATGACGCAGTTCCTGCGAGTCGGACTTTTTTTTGTATTCACATAGGTTATTTCAAGTAAATTATTCAAGAATGCAGTGTTCACCTTTCTGAGGAATGTGCTTACTAATGAAGCTCCTGCGTTATGGATTTCTTTTTTATAAGCCCGTCTACAAAGGATACGTCAGCTAGTATTTTAATAAATGAACGTTTTATATTTTATACTAGCTGTGCCCGCGACTTCGTCCGCATGGATAGTAACTTAGGGCAGCATTTTTAGATATATCATTTGCTTTATTTTGGATTATAAACACCGTCGTATGGGTATTTAAAAAAAAAATCTACTTTACAGTAATGCTTCTCTATACACGATATTAGAAGTATAGACACCGGGGATCAAGCATAGAGGCTGCTAGGATTGCTAGAACGTGACAGAGCCACTAAGGAGACCCCTTAGTGATTGTTAGACCCTAGTGTGTATAGAGTGTCTCACAGACAGCAGATATCCAGACAAACTTCTAAAAATCATTGTTTGGGGTACTATTGCGTTGATAAAGGCCCCTAATAGTATTTTTTCCTTTATATTACGGCTGGTAGTGGCAAAATGGTAATTTGGGCCCAGAGTACACCCCCCTCCTAATGAACCAATTTTCGTGGTTTACGAACTCGTTCAATCATTTGCTAGGAAAATACTACATACCAAGTTTCGCGACGAATAAAAAAACACCTCTGGTGTGTATCTAGGCGCACGGTAGTGCGCCAGGCTAAGTTCCGGCCTAAGCATACTGTGTGTAAATTACAGGCGGTCTTAGAGCCGATTTTTACCCTCTCATAACTTTCAACCAGGTAAAGATAAAGTTATGAAATTTTACACAGGTATTACACTACTAGATGTGAGTAAAACTGGAAGTTTTCATAATTTTACATCGAATAGTTTCTGAGATATAAGCGATCGAAAATCGGGATTTATAGGACTCACTCACTCACTCACTCATCAAAATTATTAGACACTTCCCATGATGCTAGAGACTTGAAATTTTGCATGAAGATAGATATGAAGACGTTATTAAAGGAAAAAATCGCGAAAAGTTGTGTTTGACTCCGCTTCCGGGGCGGGGGCGTGCCAGATTTTTACTTCCTTCGGAAACCCATCATTCCGCCCGAAATCCATGATGTGGGGTATCAAATGAATTGTCTCGGTATGAAGAACCTATATTTGATGTTTTAAGAAACAATTAGACGCATATAGGCTCGGTAAAAATCTTATACCAGCTGTCTGCCTGTATGTTTACAAATCCGTACCGTTTGACCGATTTTGACCAAACTTGGGACACAGATGGGACTTGATGCGGGGAGAATCATAGGCTAGGTTAAATTGTCTATCAGCTGTCTGTCTGTCTGTTTGTTCCTTATACAAATACACACCGTTTGACCGATTTTGACAAAATTTGACACACATGTCGGTCTTTATCCGGGTAGTGTCATAGGCTAGGTAAAAAAGGTCTATCAGCTGTCTGTCTGCATGTTTGTTCCTTACACAAATTCACACCATTTGACCGATTTTTACCAAACTTGGCACACAGGTAGGCCTTGGTCCGGGGAATGCACTAGGCTAGGTAAGAAAGGTCTTTCAGCTGTCTGTCTGTATGTTTGTTCCTTATACAAATTCACACCGTTTGGCCTATTTTGACCAAACTTGGCACGCAGGTAGGTCTTGATACGGGAGTGTCATATTACCTATGACGTTTTCTACTTTTTGTTCCGTCGAAATGCCATCATTCCTTCTGAAACCCATCATGTGGGGTATAAAATGAATCGTCTTGGTAAGGAGAACCTATATTTGATGTTTTAAAAAACATTTCGACATATCTTAATAAAAACAGTTGTGACTTCTTTCTTAAATGTAGTAAATAAAGTCGAAGGGGTTCACTGCATAACATACTTCAAAGCAGATACTAAGTTTTTCAAAGTCGAGCCATCTAAATTACAAAGTTTAGGATCACAAACCCAAAATGTATCGTCTTTCTTATATTTTTCTTGAAGGCCTTCTGCACTTTCCCTATTGTGATCTTTATCCTCGGGATAAGGTTCCTGTGTTTTACAGTGTAATAGTTTAGTTAAGAGAGCAATCAATTTGTCCTCTAGAGTAATGTCATCTGGAATAGCTTCTAACTTTTACTCATTACAAATTTAAAAGAGAACTATTCATGGTTTTATTTTATTTATGTAGGATATTTTAAGCAAATTGTTCTGGAAAGCAATCTACACTACCCAAATTCTGAGGAAAGTGCTTAGTTATGCAGCTCCTGCGTGACGGACTTTATTTCCTTGCAACGAAACTCGGTAGAAGGTATGACCAACCAATGAGGAACACGTGTTAAAAAAAAAAAAAATAACGAAATCGGTTCATTAGAATTTTGGGTTAGCTCTGGAAAATAATTAATTACAAATTAATAATACGGTCTTTAGTAAGCGGGGAAGCGAGGAAGAGTTCGACTCAGAAACAAATGAAAAGACCACGCAAGGAAAAAGTTTCAAGAAAGGGGGCTCGATTAGGACAAAAAGTAGTTGGTAAAAGACCGACAAACATGGACAATGCTGTATAGATTTTAATTTAATTTTAATTTTAACGTCCATTTATTATTACCTAAGAATTTTAGGACGGGTTATCTACAGGTTACCACCCTTTTCTAGCCAGGATAGGGGTGATGCCTTTTCTTTTTTCTAAAGAAAAGCCACCACCCCTAGTGGGAATCGAACCCACGACGACCTTTGGCACGGAGTGTTAAGTGCTCACGCCTTAACCCTCACGGCCATCGGGTCTCCCCTGTATAGATTTGCTCTTTACAATCCATAAAGCTATTCATAGAGGACTCAATATGATGATGAGGATGATTGAGTTAGCTGCTATCCAAGCATAAAATATCAAAACTGTTAATTAGCGCGGTTCCTCACTCCCCCATAGGGAGGAACCCCGCTTATAAGGTTGATACAATGAAACAATCCGGAAGTGCCGACAAGAAAATTTTGCGTTTCAGAACCCCTAGAGACCGAAAATAACGGTGGTTCAAATTTGTATATATATATATATATATATATATATATATATATATATATATATATATATATATGTATATATTTATATATATATATATTTGTCTGTTCGCTCTCTAGCTCGAAGACGAATGGTCCGATTTTGATGAAATTTGGTACAAAAATCAGTCGTACAATATGAAAGGTCAAGTTCGTTAACCAGCAAAATCCGCCCACTGGAAGATGGAGTTTGGGGCGAAATTCGCGCAGAAAAAATCGTAACGCTTACGTTTTTGAGTTCATAAGCTTGTAAGTACTCTTTTTATAGGCTTCTTGGGCTAGGAAAACGAATGAAACCATTTTCAAGGCGATAGCTTTAACCGTTTTCGAGAAAATTGGAAAAATAGTTTTTGAATACCGTTTTTGGTTTGGGTATTTAGAATCATGGGATTCAGTTGAAACATTTTCTGCATGTTCTACTTTCATTAAAACTAATATGTTGAAATTTTGGTTACGTTTGGAGTTAAGGAAGGGTTAGAATAAAATATTTTATTAACAGACATAAAAAGTTTTGGTAACTTTGTATATTTTCCTTAATATCTCGAAAAAGGTTATGAATTTGGTAAACAAAAGAATACCATTACAAAGCTTACTAAATGCTCTACAAAAAAGGTTCTGATGAAAGTTTTGATTAGGCGATGTCAATCGGAGAAATAAGTGCTTAAAACATTAAAGTAATTGATTTTGCTTATTTGAACTGTTCTTTTTGTCTGTTTTTATTCCTTGTTATTTTAGCGCGGTTCCTCCCTCCCCCATAGGGAGGAAGCCCGCTTATAAGGTTGATACAATGAAACAATCCGGAAGTGCCGACTAGAAAATTTTGCGTTTCAGAACCCCTAGAAACCGAAAATAACGGTGGTTCAAATTTGTATATATATATATATGTATATATTTATTTATATATATATATATATATTTGTCTGTTCGCTCTCTAAATAGAAGACGAATGGTCCGATTTTGATGAAATTTGGTACAAAAATCTGTCGTCCAATTTGAAAGGTCAAGTTCGTTAACCAGCAAAATCCGCCCACTGGAAGATGGCGTTTGGGGCGAAATTCGCGCAAAAAAAATCGTAACGCTTACGTTTTTGAGTTCATAAGCTTGTAAGTACTCTTTTTATAGGCTTCTTGGGCTAGGAAAACGAATGGAACCATTTTCAAGGCGATAGCTTTAACCGTTTTCGAGAAAACTGAAAAAATAATTTTTGAATGCCGTTTTTGGTTTGGGTACTTAGAATCAAGGGATTCAGTTGAAACATTTACTGGATGTTCTACTTTCATTAAAACTAATATGTTGAAATTTTGGTTGCGTTTGGAGTTAAGGAAGGGTTAGAATAAAATATTTTATTAACAGGCATAAAAAAGTTTTGGTAACTTTGTATACTTTCCTTAATATCTCGAAAAAGGTTGAGAATTTGGGAAACGGAAGAATACCATTAGAAAGCTTACTAAATGCTCTACAAAAAAGGTTCTAATGAAAGTTTTGATTAGGCGATGTCAATCGGAGAAATACCGTATGAAATGTCAGTTTTGGATTTGTCGATTTCCTTCAAATGTCTTGAAACTGTCGAGGCTCCTACTCTGAGTTCTTTGGCATATTCCCTAGTGTTTTTAATTGCTTATAGTAGTCAAATGTATTTGTCAATGAAACAGAATACGTATAATTAGAATCAATATTTTGTTTGTTAGAATTCGAAGATGCCGTATGAATATCTAGATGTGACAGTACTGGTGTTGATTTCGTTGTTTAGAATTATTCTTGGTATTCCCTATTTTCATCTGTTACCCATAGTTTTTTATTGTTAGTAGATTTTTCTTATTGATTATAGAACATTAATCTATTTGGCTATAAAACAGGATACGTAAAATTAGTGACAATATTTCGGAGATTTCTGAGCGAAATACGTTTAAGATTTTCTACCACCACGAACGGCTTTTTTCCTCTATTTTTATCCACTAGATAGGCTTTATTTTGCATATTATGCTATATAAGTTTTATTCAGCAGGGGATTCTGATGAAATGTCGTGTTTTTGCTGTGGATTTTAAATACGATGTATCTAAGATTGGATAACATTAGCGAGTCTACATAATTAAGAACCGACGACGGAGGATTACTTCTTGCTATGATTTAGTCTACATACGTATATTAAGTCCTAAATCCAATCCTCCTAAAGTTCAATGCACGTAGAAACCAGGGGGCCGCAGGAAATTTACCTGCTAAGAGTTAAACCTCAAGAGCTGTAAATATACCCCAGGTATCTGCCGACACAAATACAAAGCCTAGGCGGAGAGCACCCCAAAAACTCAGATCCAAACATAAGGTTATATACTAAATATTGATAAAGACTACTTAGTTGTAAACCGATTCATCAATTAGCAATCAATAGTTTTCAACAAAGGTTATATACTAAATATTGATAAAAAGTATTTAATTAGAAAAAAAAAACAATATTCCACAAGACTTGTTTTTGGTCCATTTGTGTCTACTCCATAGACTTAATTAGGTATATTATTCTATTGTAGTTGGGCAACTAAACTTTGTTTTATTTTGTTAAATAAAGTTTTTTTTCTTGACTTGTTATTCGTCAAGACTTTTATTTGTCCTTGTGTATTTACTAGATAGGTTTTATTCAACATATTATTCTATATAGGCTATATTAGGCAGGGTATTCTACTCAATCTTGTGTACTTCTTCTTGATCCTTCTGTACATGGGCGTATATAAAAACAATTTCGGGGGGGGGGGGGCTGAGACCATTTCCAGGGTATGGAATACTAAATATTTAGAGCTTGGAATAGTTTTAGGCAACTAAAACGCTATTACACGTAAAATAAAATATGTTTTATGAACTAAGTGATCTTATTTAATTTATTTTTAAGGGTTTTACGAGAAGTTTTTATCATCAATTCAAAATTTCGGGAGGGGCTGCAGTCCCCTCAGCACCCCCCCCCCTCATATACGCCCATGCTTCTGTATCCTCTAGAAAGGCTTTATTAGGCATATTTTGTATTGATTTATAGAGCTTTGCTTTAGAATGAGAGCCAGATTCTGTAATTTCCGCTTCTGTGTAAAAGTTAGCTATTGTCGGTGTCCCTGACGCCTTAATATCACTTTTATTCGAGATGTTCGAGAGGATTTTGACAATTTTCACAAGATATATAAAAAAAAATAAGTTTATTTTTTTTCTAAGCTTATCAAATGGCACTAGGGACATGAACGGAACCGCGCTAAGATGCTGCAGTTCCTGCGAGTCGGACTTTTTTAATTGCTTATAGTTGGATAATGTATTTTACAATAAAACAGATTAGGCAAAATAAGAAAAACAATTCATTGTTAGAAATATAGCTTGCCAAGAGAAAAAGATTCGTTGACGTCTTTTGAATATTTTCAATTGCCTTTATGCTGTTGGTTTTTTTATTTTATTTTTTAATTGATTTTATCTGTAGAATTATTACTATAGTAAAAGAACAGAGGAATGTGTGAAAATATTTGATATTTTCCAATTCATTGAAACGTATGAAATGTAGTATCGGTAGAAGAGGATTCTAGGGTCTTGCGGACCTGACCCCAGGTATAGCCAGCCATAAAACCCTTTGAACAAAGGCCGAGGAAAATATTATCTGTTTCTATTCTATGCTTTTCAAATGAGAATAGGGATATGAACAGGAACCGGGGTCTCCCGTGGTCTAATGGCTAGCGCCTTGGATTCATAAGCGGGAGATGGTGGGTTCGATTCCCAACCTCCGGCAGGAATTTTATCATCCCACGGCTCGCTGGTGAAATTCCTCGCTACACCCTGGATGTCGGCGCGAATGACCTAGATGTAGATGTGCCGTAAAAAAAAAAAAAAAAAAAAAAAAAAAAAAAAAAAAAAAAAAAAAAAAAAAAACTGGAACCGCGCTAAGATGACGCAGTTCCTGCGAGTCGGACTTTTTTTGTATTCACATAGGTTATTTCAAGTAAATTATTCAAGAATGCAGTGTTCACCTTTCTGAGGAATGTGCTTACTAATGAAGCTCCTGCGTTATGGATTTCTTTTTTATAAGCCCGTCTACAAAGGATACGTCAGCTAGTATTTTAATAAATGAACGTTTTATATTTTATACTAGCTGTGCCCGCGACTTCGTCCGCATGGATAGTAACTTAGGGCAGCATTTTTAGATATATCATTTGCTTTATTTTGGATTATAAACACCGTCGTATGGGTATTTAAAAAAAAAATCTACTTTACAGTAATGCTTCTCTATACACGATATTAGAAGTATAGACACCGGGGATCAAGCATAGAGGCTGCTAGGATTGCTAGAACGTGACAGAGCCACTAAGGAGACCCCTTAGTGATTGTTAGACCCTAGTGTGTATAGAGTGTCTCACAGACAGCAGATATCCAGACAAACTTCTAAAAATCATTGTTTGGGGTACTATTGCGTTGATAAAGGCCCCTAATAGTATTTTTTCCTTTATATTACGGCTGGTAGTGGCAAAATGGTAATTTGGGCCCAGAGTACACCCCCCTCCTAATGAACCAATTTTCGTGGTTTACGAACTCTTTCAATCATTTGCTAGGAAAATACTACATACCAAGTTTCGCGACGAATAAAAAAACACCTCTGGTGTGTATCTAGGCGCACGGTAGTGCGCCAGGCTAAGTTCCGGCCTAAGCATACTGTGTGTAAATTACAGGCGGTCTTAGAGCCGATTTTTACCCTCTCATAACTTTCAACCAGGTAAAGATAAAGTTATGAAATTTTACACAGGTATTACACTACTAGATGTGAGTAAAACTGGAAGTTTTCATAATTTTACATCGAATAGTTTCTGAGATATAAGCGATCGAAAATCGGGATTTATAGGACTCACTCACTCACTCACTCATCAAAATTATTAGACACTTCCCATGATGCTAGAGACTTGAAATTTTGCATGAAGATAGATATGAAGACGTTATTAAAGGAAAAAATCGCGAAAAGTTGTGTTTGACTCCGCTTCCGGGGCGGGGGCGTGCCAGATTTTTACTTCCTTCGGAAACCCATCATTCCGCCCGAAATCCATGATGTGGGGTATCAAATGAATTGTCTCGGTATGAAGAACCTATATTTGATGTTTTAAGAAACAATTAGACGCATATAGGCTCGGTAAAAATCTTATACCAGCTGTCTGCCTGTATGTTTACAAATCCGTACCGTTTGACCGATTTTGACCAAACTTGGGACACAGATGGGACTTGATGCGGGGAGAATCATAGGCTAGGTTAAATTGTCTATCAGCTGTCTGTCTGTCTGTTTGTTCCTTATACAAATACACACCGTTTGACCGATTTTGACAAAATTTGACACACATGTCGGTCTTTATCCGGGTAGTGTCATAGGCTAGGTAAAAAAGGTCTATCAGCTGTCTGTCTGCATGTTTGTTCCTTACACAAATTCACACCATTTGACCGATTTTTACCAAACTTGGCACACAGGTAGGCCTTGGTCCGGGGAATGCACTAGGCTAGGTAAGAAAGGTCTTTCAGCTGTCTGTCTGTATGTTTGTTCCTTATACAAATTCACACCGTTTGGCCTATTTTGACCAAACTTGGCACGCAGGTAGGTCTTGATACGGGAGTGTCATATTACCTATGACGTTTTCTACTTTTTGTTCCGTCGAAATGCCATCATTCCTTCTGAAACCCATCATGTGGGGTATAAAATGAATCGTCTTGGTAAGGAGAACCTATATTTGATGTTTTAAAAAACATTTCGACATATCTTAATAAAAACAGTTGTGACTTCTTTCTTAAATGTAGTAAATAAAGTCGAAGGGGTTCACTGCATAACATACTTCAAAGCAGATACTAAGTTTTTCAAAGTCGAGCCATCTAAATTACAAAGTTTAGGATCACAAACCCAAAATGTATCGTCTTTCTTATATTTTTCTTGAAGGCCTTCTGCACTTTCCCTATTGTGATCTTTATCCTCGGGATAAGGTTCCTGTGTTTTACAGTGTAATAGTTTAGTTAAGAGAGCAATCAATTTGTCCTCTAGAGTAATGTCATCTGGAATAGCTTCTAACTTTTCTAGTCTAGTGATTAGATGTATGTAGGTTGCTTATTGGTATCAAATATCAAGCAGTAAGGAGAACCTTATGCAGAATCCAAAGACCCTGGTTTTATATGAAGTACAAAAGCCAGTAGGTATGCGGCAACTAAATTCTATTAAGTACTTAGAAAAAAGTAATGAGATCCCCAACAAAAATGTGAAATAGAGGCCAAGTTCCTGCCCCCACAAAGAAACACTCCCTTCCTCAAAAATATCCCCTCCTAAAACCCCCCAAAAACGCCTTACCATTCTACACTCCAAAAACGTAGTATGAGTTGGTGTATTAATTCAACCAAAAATATTTGCCAATACAACAGATGATACAAGAAAGAAATGTCCAAGGTCATTACTTGGAAGACCTCATAGTTACTTACTAAGAACAGTAAAGACACTTCAACTGACCTTTAAAAACAACAATAAAAATACTTATATCCTGTTACTAAAATATCACTTTCCTCAACCAGGTATATTCTTAAACTTGGCAATGTTTTTTTTGTGCCGAAATTATCTTTTGAGAAAAGCTAAACATTGCCAAGTTTAAGAATATACCTGGTTGAGGAAAGTGATATTTTAGTAACAGGATATAAGTATTTTAGGAGGGGATATTTTTGAGGAAGGGAGTGTTTCTTTGTGGGGGCAGGAACTTGGCCTTTATTTCACATTTATGTTTTTTTGGGGATCGTGTTAACAAATATGTAATAGATATTTAATTGATGGCCATATTTAAGAATTGGCTGGAGAAAGAAAAACAAACAGTATAACAACAGTAACCCTCCAGTTACGACAGCCTGCTGCATTCTGAGAATCGATACGCTAGTACATGAAATGTTACATTTACATTGGCATAACTTTTTTATTTATAAACCGATTGAGATTAAACAAACACTAAATGTTAAGGGAAGCGTGCCATAATATATTAGTGAAAACCGAAACTAAATCGGATAAGCCGTTTCTGATATAAGCGCGCTCAGACAAACAGACAACAATTCTAAAAATCATTGTTTTGGGTACTATTGCGTTGATAAAGGCCCCCAATAGTATTTTTTCCCATATATCTTCCATATACAGACAGCGATCCGTTAGAATTTTATTATATGTATAGATTAGGGTGTGGTTGGATGGCGTAAGGTGAACTTGAGTTCATCCTAAGGATCATTCCTTACCATAGATATAGAAACCTTCCTATATCTATGTTCCTAACAAGGAAGACATTCGGCTGACAACAGGGGAGACCTGAGGCGTGGTCTGGTTGTACCAAATTGAATAACACAATTAAATTGTAGACTGAAATATTTCTTTAGATAAAATATATTCATATTTGCAGACAGGCGATCTGAAAAAGGCGGAGCTGATTCTCCTGCAAGCTTTAGCCAGCCATGAAGACGCCAAGACTGTCGGAGTTGTATGCATATACGACATGTTGGCAACCCTGGCATATAGAGAAGGAAATATCGAAGGTGCTAAGGAGATCCTAGAGAAGGTCATTAGATACCTGGGAACCACGGGGTTATCATCAGATGATGATGACGTAGTGACCTTCAGGCTGAAACTGGCTCGTCTTCTCAGCAAACTGGGGAAAACCACTGAAGCAGAGAATAATTTCAGGTAGGAATATTATAGCACTTCCTCAAGAACGTGTATTTAAACGTTTATTTAAATTTTAACTTTCATTACTCTTTGGCACAGACTTTTAAGAAGGATGATCTATAGCAGAAATAGGCAACCTTTGACATGATGTGGGCCAAACAATAGTGTGCAAATACGTTCGAGGGCCTCGTAGATGGTTGAAAATAAAATAACACAGAATTTTGAAGTAGTGTTCATAATTTTCAGCGAAGATATCAGACATGTTATTGTAATACAACTTAATAAAATAACAAAATCAAATGAAAAAAGTATGTACACAAATGTAATTAAACCGTAAAATTTGAAATTATTACAAACTACGAAAGTTAAATAGCGACTCGAAATCAATAAGACACTCGGCTTCGTCGCTTACTTGATTCCGCAGGAGCAAGCGACAAGCCCAATCTCACTCAATCTTCCTCATTTGGAGTGAATGAGGGTAAGTAGTGTTATATGTTATATGTTATATATGTTTTTTTTTAAATTGGGTTTTTCGAAATGTCTCGTATGCCAAATTATCTTACAGAGGGCCGGATCCGGCCCGCGGGCCGGTTGCTGCCCGCTTCTAGCCACGAAAGTCCTAATGCATTTTTGTTTCAAAAGAAAAGCCACACCTCCCCTAGTGGGAATCAAACCACGCCTTTATACCCCGTCATCGGGCTGCACGGTGGTGGAACTGCGTCATCTTAGTGCGTTTCCATTTTCATCCCTAGTGACATTTGTAGAGGAATAGAAACCGTTATCGGTTGTTTTGATCTTTCGTGAAAAATGAGAACATCTTGAACAAAAGCAATATTTTTGATGTCACAAGGCACAGGAAACTGTCAGTAGCCAACATACAGAGAAGCCATCTTACCTTTGATTGTCAATTGCCAATAATCTTAAATGATAAGAGGCAAAATTAACAAATAAATAAATTAAGTAAACTTCTCTGTATTAGCACTTTCCTCCGAAGGAAAGTAGCTATTGAGGTTGCACTCATGACGGAATTTTTGAAAAATTTCTTCAAATCTTTATCGATCCTACCTAGTAGACACCGAAAATGACCCCCGTTAAAATTTATATATATATATATATATATATATATATATGTGTGTGTGTCTGTTAACACGATAGCGGCCAGAGTTTTTGTTTTTTCTTCACGAAACGTGGTATATAGCGTTCAATTAGCAAACGATTGAACGAGTTCGTTAACCACCAAAATCGGTCCACCGGGAGGGGGGGGTTTACCCCGAACCCAAAACACTAATTCGACCATGCCAGCCCTAGTTTTTGTTATATTTCAACGAAACTCGCTATTCGTTATGCTGATCTAAAGAGAGAAATACGTTGCAAAAATAAACTAAATCGCTTCATTAGGGGGGGGGGGGGGTTTACTCGAGGCCCACATTATCAATTTGCCACTACCAGCCGCAATTTTTGTTACATTTCAACGAAACTCGGTATTCGTGGTTCTAATCAACAGAGAAAAATGGGTTGTAAAAATAAACTAAATTGGGTTATTTGGAGGGGGGGGGGGGTTTACTCCGGACCTAAAGTACTAATATACTCATACCGGTCGTAATTTCTGCTGTATTGTAACGAAACGCGGTATAATTCGTGGGCAACTCATGAAAAATAAGTGGTGTAAAAATGACCTAAATCGGTCTATCGGAAAGGGGTGTTTACTTTGTAATATATTTCAAGAGAATAGCCCGTTAGACGTAGGTTCGCAAGGCCGCCGCAAGGAGCGCTTTCTACCACTACAGGGACTGTATCCTGTTCCTGCGTCAGATCAAAAGGCGGAAAATGAAGTTTTTGTGTATTGTAATATTTATTTAATAGTAGTACAGTATCATGTATTAACATAACTCTGGAAGCAAAGTATTTACAAAATTAATAATTGAACAGTTCTCATAAGAAATCTAACTGAGCAGAACTATTCACGTTTTTATTTTATTTACATAGGTTATTTACAGCAAATTATTCAGTAAAGTAGTCTACACTACCAAAATTCTGAGTAAAGTGCTTAGTTATGTAGCTCCTGCGTGACGGACTTTTAATTATTTACGTATTATTTTATTGTCGAAATAGACTCACAGGGAATCAGTTTAGAACACCAAGGTGCTTCGGAAGAATGTACAACGCTCTTTTTAATTGCAACTTCCAATTATAGAACCGAAATTTAAATAACAATGGCACAGTCATCGGTGGTTTGCTAATAGAACGAACGGTTCCCTAAATGAGTATTGTTAGCATCTTACGGCTAACGGTGAGTTACTCCCCTCCAGATGACTCACTCACTTTTAACTCGGTATGTAAATTCCCCACTGTTATGATTTTCGTTGTATTGTTTGGGGAGTTTCCTAGGAATAACTCAAAAATTATGATCATGAGGGGGATATTAATAATTTGGCTATGGAGTAAACCCCCACTCCTGATGGACCAATATTGCTGGTTATCAAACTCATTTAATTGTCTATTATGACAATATTATTTGCCAAGTTTCGAGAAGAATAGAACATAAAGTGGTGGCTGCTAGATTCCTTCGCACCAAAATGTGCGGAATTTAGTGGCCTACAATATTTATTTGAAGGTTTTTCCTCTAACACCACATGTTGAAAAGTATTTTGGAATACGGGGTTTTAGCAGTTTTTTCAGCTCCAGCGCATCCAGGAAGCATTTCTGGACCAATATTCGACGGAGCAATGTAAATCAGAGATATAAACGCTTAAAACTTAAAAAGTTATTGTTTTGTTCTTTTGAGCCTGTTTTGGTCTTTGTTTAACTCACTTTTTAATTGGTTGTTTTTGTTTTATATTGCATTTATCAGTAAAATTAGTATTTTAGTCAAATAAGCCAGGAAACTATAAAAGGTTTTGGTAATAACTTTGGAGTGGCTGTGGTAATCAAGATGGCTGTGGCTAATCATGATGGCGTATACATAGGTTTGTTTTGAATTCTCCTATCTATATAACCTTCCTCATACAACTGAAGTTATCATTATTTTTTATTTTATAGAAAGATTTAAAAGAGAATGGACTTTTATTTGTCACGAAGCACATATTTACAAGTGATTATATCAGTAAAACTAATTTGCTAGTAAAACAAGAAACTTAAAATGACAACGAATTTTCGGTTGTTTGGAAAAGAGCCTTCTGAGGAGTAGTCGTAGAGTGAGTACGTTTTCAGTACATAATTGTATTGGCTTATTCAGCCTTCCTCAGGAATGAGGATTAAGAATTATCCGTTTCTGTGTAAGTATTGGCAACAGTCAGTTTCCTGTTATTTGTGATGCCTAATCTATTCCATTTCTTCGAGATGCACGGAACCGCGCTAAGATGACGCAGTTCCTGCGAGTTGGGCTTTTTTTTTTGCTCAGAATCGAATTTCCTATAAGTACCCATATAACACTAATTTTATTATTCCTTGCCCTTATACTATTTAAATAGCACAGGTCAACATTTGATCTAAAAAAAAACAAAAAAAAAAAAACACTCGAAGGGGTATGGTCCTAATAGACCGAGAGCTGGTAACGCACTTTTCAAGAAGTGTTTTATGCACCCTGAAATTTTGCTATAGTGTACCTCTTAGGTAGATAAGAAGGTAAATATGTGTTTCCTGGACATACCTCAGGAAACAGGTACTGCGCATAGGGGAAAGGTGCAATTCAATATTGCCTAATAGTAGAGTTTTATTCAGAAGCCAACTATTATTAATGAAAAAAATGGCAAATTAAGGCAATTTTCAAATTAATAATAAATAAGGCAGGCACTTTTAGTGGGGTTAAAATGATAATAATAATAATAAAAAAAACTAAGTACCTAGTTTTTATTTTTAATATTAAATGAAGTGCTTTATTCACGCTGCGATTTAAACAGTCTTCAGTAAACATATTTGAAAATAATTGCAAAAGGGCAGACACTTTTGTGGGGTATAATTATCAGGAAACATAAAAATAAATGTTGTCTATGATAGACTGCAATACACTGCGTGTAACCGTAAGAGTGAATGACAGCACCGCGTAGTTGTGGTTATTCTCTGCGCTCTCATTGGATCTTGCTCATATGATCTTGTACAGCTGTTCCGGTTTAAATGGCGGCTCGAATAAAACTGTCATTTAATATGAAAATAAAAACAATTAAGTTTTTTTTTTTTTACGTGTTATACCCCTTAAAAATGCCTGCTATATTTATTAATCATTGTAAAATTGTCTTAATTTTACATTAAAGATAGTTGGCTTCTGATTAAAACTCTATTTTTCGGAAATATTGTTTTGCACCTTTCCCCTATGCGCAGTACCTGGTGTTCCAAGGTATGTCCAGGAAGCATATACATACCTTCTTATCTACCCAAGA
Source organism: Gonocerus acuteangulatus (assembly GCA_946811695.1). NCBI lineage: Eukaryota > Metazoa > Arthropoda > Insecta > Hemiptera > Coreidae > Gonocerus > Gonocerus acuteangulatus. The sequence goes on from OX328130.1 coordinate 59,203,521, forward strand.
GGTACATTATAGCAAAATTTCAAGGTCCATAAAACACTTCATGAAAAGTGCGGTTACTGGCTCTCGGATTATTAGCACAATGTGTGCTGAAAGAAATTAATCATTCATTCTAATCCTACTATCCAGCACCAATCACCCTTCCTCTCCTCCAAGACGCTTTAAAGGGAAGTCGCCCCGAGATCTACATAGAAAGTGAAGTCTCGTGGAGGGAACAAAAAACAATTATTCGTTAAATGATCAATGAAATTATAATTGTATAAATTGAGAGTGATATCGGTGGATATTTTCTCTTCTCAGGATAGCCCACGTCTCATTCGCCTGCAATCCTTCCTGATAGTCGCAGGATGTGGTTGTATGGCGTAGGGTAAACTCTGAGTCATCCTAGAATCCTTCCTAAACTAGGAAGGTATTTGGCTGACAACTGGGGACACCTTCAACGGCCATAGCCACGTTGAATGCACCGGTTCCCGTAGATCACCGAAGTTAAGCAACGTCGGGCGTGGTCAGAACCTGAATGGGTGACCGACCACGTGCTGTTGGCATTAGAAAAGGGTGATAACCTGTAGATAGCCCGGCGCTAATAGCACAATAGTTGATGCGCCGTTAAAAACGAAAAAAAAAAAAAAAAAAAAAAACTGGGGACACCTGGGACGTAGACAAGTAACCTGTATCAAATTACATAATGCAATTGAATTGTAGATTGTAATACTTCTGAATATATATATATATATATATATATATATATATATATATATATATATAAATTTCAAATTTTTGGTCTAATTGTGTTCTTTAGGCAGTGCTTAGAAATTCAACTCTTAAAGCAGCAGGTAGGAGTGAAGAATGAAGACGTTGTCAAACTACGGATCAATTGCCTCTTTTGGTACGGTAAACACCTGGCAAAAAACAAGAAATTCCTTGAAGCCAAACAATGTTTTGACACAGCTTACACTCTCTCCGCAAAAGTAAAATCAATGGAGAACAATCAAGTAAGTATACTAAATCGATTTATCATTCAAAATCTATTTACAGGTGCAGAAGTAAAACAGGAAAAGACTTATTACGCTTCTAGAATTCCTTGTTGAAATTAGCACAAATATAAATCATGATGTAAACTATTTTATTTCTATGAGGATTGCGTTACCTGAACTAATTGATCTTATTTAATTTATTTTTAAGGTTTTTATGACACATTTTTACCGATAAAATCAAAATTTCGGAGGGCGGGACGCAGCCCCCCTTATACAGGCCCATGAGTCCGACTTGGACTTCTTTTTAATTAAGTTGAAGGCCTTCATATGCGAGGTTATTCTTCAACGAGTTCTCGGCCTTCAAAAAATGATTTGTACCAGCGAAAAACTTCTGCTCTTGAATATCTCCCATATATTCTACATTTTTTGTTTGAGCATGTTTTTTCTATCTGAGGGTTAACTTGCACGACATATATAAACATATGAGTAGGTGAGATGCAAAACTCGTTCGTTCCACAGGAACATATTTTTCAGGAAGCTCAAAAAACTCAAAACTACGTCTTGTAAAGTGGCCAGATTATTTTTTTTTTTTATTTTTTTTTTCCTTCGAAAGGTACATTTTCATGTTTACAGGTTTATGTTATATTTCAACATATCGCACTAGTATTTCTAAAGTGATACAACTCAAAAATCGGTGTTTTACAGTTATAACTATGAAAAACATGGTAATTATCTCTTTATCAACCATCAAAACTGTATGTACCTAGTTTCAGAGCTTGTACACCAGAAAGTACTTGTGTCACTCTTTCTGACTTAATGATATTCCCCCTACATTGGAAAGAGTGACACATTTTCAGTTGAGTTTTATTTTGAGTTGAGTCACCTTAAAAAAACTGGTGCGATATATTGAAATATATTTTATAATCTAATGCCATCTCAATTTTTCAAAAAAATGGAACGAACGAGTTTTGCACCTCACCTCCTCATATGAACTTTATCCATCTGCTAACTGTACCAGATCTAAATAAAACTTTTCATTCCCTTAGGTGATGGTTATTCTATATAATCTGAGCGACGCCTCCCTAACCCTGGGCGATAGAGACAGCGCTCTGAGTCACCTCCTGAACGCCGTGATCCTCGGCCGACGGACCAACAGCCCGGATCTTCCGTTCTACTATAACAAGATAGGGATGATCTACTTGAGCAAAGGAGTTCTGAGGGAAGCTAAGCACTGGTGTGAAAGCGGCCGTGATAGGGGAAGGCTGCTTCACAACAGGACGGCAATGGAGGACGGTGAAAGCTGCATCAACAGGATAAACGAAGTACTTAAGCATGGGCAGCTTAAGCTGTGATTTGTTACAATTCATATAAAAAAAACAACGAAGAAAATAAATAAATATTATATCATCATCAAATGATTCACCATATCTAGGTATTCTGTTATTTTAGATCGAATAAATTGTCTCCATTTTTATAGGAAGTTCCTCTATTCATCTGCAAGACATGTTTCTTGCGTTATTACGCCACAGTGTGTTGTCTTAAATTAATTAAGAGGGTTACATCCCTATGGAAGGAAGGAGAAAACGCGCTAAAATATCATGGATCCCGAAAAATGTTTAAATCTTTAATTAATATTTTCCATGTCAAACACAATGGGTACTTAGATCTTCTAGGCCGTAGACTCACAATGTAACCACATGATTGAAAAGACTGGAGCTAAAGAGAAGATACGGAATCCTACCACGACTACTTGGTCCTCATCAAAATTTACTACGCAAAACTAACTCACTATACACAAAAATATAATTATACCTATTAATACTTAAGGAGTTGAATTATGGGAATCAGTGAAACACAAAGCTATACAAACATTCCAATACAAAGTCCCTCATGGAATAATCAACGCACCATTTCTGTCTCCAACGAAACCTTACACAACGACCTGAATTTGCCCTGCGTATAAAAAAAAAATCAGTCCCGTAACAGGCCACAAGGTCCCAGAGGGGCAGATACTGTAGAGGTATCTGATTCTTGACCATGCGGCACACTAGGAAGATAGTGTAGTCAGTACTATACTCCGGCCGCCTGATTTTTCCCTCTTCAGTTACCCATTAAATTAATTAATTGAAGGCTTGGTGTGCCTAGAGGCGATCTGGGACCCCAAATCCAACCCTCGAACGACGACACTGGAAGATAAAAATCTTTAGTGCACGCTGCGGTTTTGAACCTGGGTCATCCAGTTCATTAGTCGAGTGCTCTACCACGCCCTCCCCCTCCCATGTGTATAAGATTCCCAAAATCCGAGTCTTAACCTTCCACTCTAAATTGATTTTCAACTCGAATTCTTCTTGGGATCAATATCTGTCCACCCAGACCCATCCTAAAGGATCCCAGGGGAATGAGAAAATTTGGGCCTTGATCCTCATGGTGGTTAAAAACAAGAGAAAAAATTATATATATATATATATATATATATATATATATATATATATATATATATTAACAATATATCTATGAATCAATACTGAATCTCTCCCAATGGGTCGATATTACTGATTAACGATCTCGTCCTTTTGTTTCTTATGGAAATGGCTTAGAACGAGTTTCATCGCCGAAAAAAAGAAACTCTCCATTCAGTTTTGGCTGCTATTCTGTTAACAGAAACACGCGCCCACAAAATCCATCAATATTCTTGCAATGGGTTGCTAACTGGTCAACCACTATTGCCCCTATCAAAAGTAACTTTACATAAATGTAGCAAAAGGTAAACATTTGGTGACGCTTGCTAAAGATAGAAACCTACTTATGCTTCAGGAACGGTTTTTCATCCCCGTAAGTATAATTTTTATTATTGTATGATTATAATAAAAATGTGGTCTGCTTTATTACTGTTTATCAAGCAAATTTACACTAAGAAAGGAGAAAGCAGACATTTGAGACTACAATATATAATTGTTAAGTTTTCATAATTGAATGAATCTCAAGTCCCAATTTTTTGAGGCCCGATGGCCGTGCCTAAGATAGTGGTGGGTTCGATTTCCAGTAGATGTGGTAGATTTACATCCAAAAATAAAAATTCACCAATCTCACTCTGCCTAGAAAAGGGTGGTAGCTAGTAAATAACCAGTCCCAAAAGTATGTGTTGTTTATTATAAGGCATAAAAATTAAATAATTGGCAATTTTGAATAAATAAGAAATATGAATACTGCAGCTGTATTAATGGAATATCTTATAAACATGGTGGAAAAACATATTAACCTGAAAACTAACTTAACAACACATTAATGGCTAAAATGTAAAAATAAAAAAAAAAAAACAATGTTTAATGTCAGTTAACATTCTTAACACCTAAAAGGTACAACAAGGGATGTCTTGACTTTTTTATTATTTTCTTTTTAACTCTACTTCAATGCACCAACCAAATTATCTTCATCTGGGGCGCGTAAGTATGTTCCTAAATTTTCGCAAGTTATAAATATATATCCGGACACTTACTCCAGTCTTCTTTTTTCTTGCAGCCCCAGTATTCGCCATTGTACTTGTAACATCCTTCTTCCGTGATGGGATCTACTTCCTTCCTGAACCAAACAGGCTCGTACGGCGCCAGTTCGATGCCACTACTCAACGATTCCACTTCCGAGGCATCTCTTTCTTTCCTTTTCTTTCTTTGTTTCTCTTCAAGAATCACTTTCACCTCGTTTGCCTCGTCCCATTTGCCCTCCTCCATGAGTCTCTGATCGGGGCGGTTCCTCGAGTCCGTTGGCGCAACTCCTCTCTCTGGCTCGTTCAACTGGCAGGCCAAGAGGGAGAAGTTGTAAAACATATCACTACCTTCCAGAGGTGGATCCCTTTCCCAAATCTTCTTGAATGGCCCTGTCTCGTAAATGGGATTTTTTTCTGTTCCTTCAACACTTATTACAGCTGCCATTTCCAGTGACTCATTCCAACGGCCGTTGATAATCCATTTGACTTCGTCTTCATCATTTTTCACTATTCCTTTGACCAATCGAAACTGACTGCTATTAAAATAACTGTATGGGTAGTAGGTTACGGTGCACTTTGCACCCCTGGTATGATCAACTATGTCCATTATGCCTTGGTTGTCAATCCACAGTTTCCCTATAATAATGTTATTTATAATCATCTTGACTTTCGACCACGAATAATGGTCACCATTGTCGAATTCCAAGTGCGATACTCCCAAAGGATTGACTTCCATATATTTCCCGCGAAATTTAGTAGCCATAGTGAAGTCATACCAGCATTTCCACCGTTTCCCTTCGCAATGCAGAGCTGCAATTGGCGGATGATGTGAAACCTGTTCAGAAATAACCTTCCATCCAAGATCACGCGTTCTGTCGCATTCATAAGTCTCGCCTAAAAGAGGATTGAACGGCTTATTAATTCTTATATCTGCCCACGCGTACGAAGAAATAGTGAATACGGCGACATAAGCCAGTTTTTCGCATGGGTCTGTTAAAGTCGCAGCGTGATCCAGTAGATAGGCATATTCGAAATCCTCCGTCAAGCGTTGTAACATGGACAAGGGTTCCGAAAAATGGACGGGTAGCGGTATTTTCGTGAGCTCCTTGCCTATACAGTGTTTGAGGATTCCCCAGAGACTCATCGACTGATTTGGCTTGTCCGGTATTCTGACTCTACGAGTATGGATTGTCATAAGGCTTGCAGCCGTCCTGACAGGTGGAGTATCAATTACGGAAGCCCTGGCCAGCCTATCAGGATCAGAAGTAACTCTGACTATTTCAGTCACGGATATTTCTGGGTCTACGTCCGTGTAATAGGAAGAACGTTTTCGAGACGGGAAAAATTCATCGAGACTGGATGAGCGGCGTTCCATTTCTTTTAAAGCTGGATTCGACATCGCGGAAGCACTACTTGATTTTCTATTAAGGCTCGAGCTGAACATTGAATCCAACAGTTTCAAGAAAGAACACTGTACTTCCGTGAGTATATCACCTTTTGTAAGAAATATAATGTCAAATATTACCTTCTAAAATTTCTTATTGTTTTTCCAACAGGTTCCAGGACATATAGTTCTTCATATGGTGGTTTTCAATGTTTGGAATTATGGAAGGCGCATTAAAGCAAAACTTCCGATCGACTTCACTGATGAACGTTATTAAAAGAAACCAAAAGAAAAACTAGCCAAACGTTTATCTAATTATAATAACCTCAACCTAATGAAATACACTCTTTTTCATAAACAATATGGTTTTTTTATATTAGTATTAAAATAACCTATTTAAAAAAAAAAAAATCACGTTTTAGTACTTCTTTCGCTTATTACTCTGAACGTTTTCATATTTGAGACCTTCTCAAAGGTCAAAAGTTTTGTAATGAAATTTCGATAATTTAGAAATAATAAAATTGATTAGGGTCTTTGCAAAATAGCAATAATTATGAAAACCTGATTAAAAAAATAGTCATATTTAATATAATTTTTTTCGACAGCTTAAAGTGTACTTAGCAGAGCACTAAAGCTTTCAAAAACATTTTACAGATTGAATAACCGTCAATTTAGAAGGCCTAAAGAATTTCTTTTAAAATATTAACAATTTTTATGCTCATAAAAAAATGTATTATCTCCCCAAATTTCCAACAAAATAAATGGAAAACAGCGTTTGAAAGTGCTAAAAACGACGCCTAATGTGAGACGCCTAATGTCTTAAAATACGTAATATTGTCAAAGTCCAATTACGTGCATACATAAGTGACAAATGCTTAACAATTTCAAATACATTTTTCATAAGACATCAGCCCTATCCTGGCTAGAAAAGGGTGGCAACCTATAGATAACCCGTCCTAAAATTAGTCGTCAATAATAAATGGGCATTAAAATTTAAATAAATAAATACATTTTTTTTAAAGATTCAAAATTGAATTGAAAACCTAAAGCGTCAAATTAAGCTTGCAAATTGCTATGATTTGTCTCTTTAAAAAGCCAAATATATATTTCCTGACAGAAGGTAGGTTAGGGAAGTTTTTATTGTAAGATATTTCTCAGCGAAAATAATATCATTCTTTTAAAAAATGAAAAATCTTTTGAAAGGATGCATTGCCATCCTTTCAAAGCTCTTGGTGACATCATTGTGTCCCTAGCAACCAGAGTTGGTTGGAGTAGCGCCTTGGTTATGGTTGTCATACTATCTACTCTCTGCCTGTTATCATTGTTGTTTTACTTTATTGCTTTATAATCTTAGCTTCAAAAAGATGTTCGTCGGGGCTGAAAATATAAGCATTCATTAATTTTCTTAAGCTCTTTATAACATTATATATTTCGGAATTCAATAAACTACCATGGTGCCAGAAACTAGTGAATCCCCTTTGGGATTTGAACAAATTGTGACTCTTGGAAGAAATCTTTGTGATGCCCTTGATAAAATTCCACCATCAGTTAAAGGAATTATTAAACTGAAAAGAAAAATTTATCAAGAAATACAGGGCGTAGAAAAAGTATGCTACATTTGCTACTGGTATTAATTATGCTTTTAATGAATTTAATTCTAAATATTTCTTATGATTATAGGCAAAACAAGCAAATACTCTAAAGAAGGAACAACTAACTTGTTCCAACCTTCACCATTATGAAGCATTTGTAAATTGTATAGTTAATGACAAACATTGTGTGTCTGTTTTGGAAGGATTTAATTTAGAGGATAACATTGTTGGAAAAAGGAAAATTTATGTTGACATTATTACAGAAGAGAAGAGGAAGTGGAGGAAAGTGATTGCTCGTAATCCCAAAGCTCTTAGCCAAATTTCCATTGGTATGTCTCATTTATATAGATAAACATAGATAAATTATTTCCCATGTTATTTTTATTAAAATAGTACAATTGGAAAAAATGTGTTAAAAGTCTATGTAAAAATCTGGTGAATACGTATTAACTCCACCGCATCTAAGTCAGAGATCTGGGTTATCAGCACAGGTGCATAACTCATTAAAATTTGGGGCAATAGGGCTGTTATGTTTGTAGTAACCCTCTTGTTTACTTTCTTTTGTTAACCAATTACCAAATTATCATCATTTGGACTCATATTTAGTTGGGTTCATATCGCGGCAACATAATAGCAAGGATAAAAGAGACTGTAATGAAGCCATGTTAAATTGTATATCAGCCCATTTTCCACTGAAAAACTAGTGATCTATATCACCCAGTTGGATTGACTAGAGTTTCGATATAACCTTGAGCGAGTGGAAACGCATAGCCATTATGCCATTGACTTAAGTGCTATGCTTTCCGCTCGCTCAAGGTTACATCAAAACTCTAGTCAACCAAACTCATTGATAATATACGGGTCATTCCATGTCAAATCAACACACTTTTCGGACTTGATGTCTCAGATTTTCATGATTTTTGGTGTTCAGTAACATATCATAGACTTATGAAAATATACCAAATTTCAGCTATGTAGCACAATTATTTTTTATGTTATTAATTTTTAAAGATTTAAATTTGGATGAAAAAGTGTCATATTTTGGTACCTTTAGATGCCTATAGGCTCGCAACCAGTGATGATATAAACCTGGGAGTGGTTTCATTTTAAAGCTATTGAATGGGGCTTTAATATGATATGCCACAAAGTAGTGGTTGCATTTAAAAAAAAAAATTGGAAATTTTAAAGTGGCAATTTTAAAAATTTCAAAAAATTACCAAAAATGGTTTGTAATGTCTAAATACATATGACAAAATTTCATCATGGGATCTCAATGGGATCAGGAGATACAGGGTTTCATAAATACACGTTTTGTCAAAAATACCAGAATTATTAGCGTTTCAGAAAATTTTGAATAGTTCATTGAATGAAACAAGTCCTCTTAATGAGATGAAAATAGTTAGCCAGCGATGTGATAAGAATTCAAAGAATAGTTGGATTTGGGCCGAGAAAAACTGTAAAAATTTTGGAAAATCTAAAACTTTTACGTTTTAACTTGCTCTTTAGCAGGCTTATTTAGCAATAAAGGCCTAGAGGATGGAGGAAGACTAAAGTAACCGGTTAGGTGACCATGAGGTAAATGTGATCTTCCCCAATCCGCTAGAAATGTATTGCTGAAGATGGTTGCTAAAGAACATGTTAAAGTGTCAAAATTATTGATTTCTGGGGTCTCCCATGGTCTAGTGGCTAGCGCGCTAGATTCATAAGCGGGAGATGGTGGGTTCGATCCACACCGGCGGCAGGAATTTTCTCATCCTATGGCTCGCTGAGAAAATTCCTGGCTGCACCCTTGATCTTGGCGCTAATGGCCAAGAATTATGTCGATGCGCCGGGAAAAAAAACCAAATTATTGATTTCTCCGAAAATCTGGCTATTTTCTTAGCTGAAACCCCACTATTTCTACACTTTTTAAGGTCCTCTTATATTTATAGTGTCCTTTTCATTTTGATTGTAAATGTGTTATGAAATGTCTTCTTAACGTTATTAAATCTTGGAGGTAACCGATATTTTATATAAATTTACAAATTAATATAATGACCAATTTCCTGATTATCCTAATCATTGTAATTAAAAATATTATGATGATCATTATAATTTATTTCAGGCGATGGAGAATATCAACAGAAATCTATAGTTGACCATGCACGTCAATTCCTGAACTGTGCGGAACAGAATGTTGTCTTCTACAAGCCTCCAATTGTATGATTTAGTATCTTTTTTTTTTTTTGTGAGTTTAAGGCATGTCAACCTTAGATCATTAACACCAGTTTAGTATCTTTATATTAAAATTTGTTTTTATCTGTAAAAAATGGTTAGGAACACACTAATGATTCAAAAGGCATATTAGTCCTGAACTGTCAATGCTTTAGAACAACTTATGAAAATATCTGTGGTGATCCAGCTAAAAAGATTATCTTTAAACATCACCTGTTAATGACAGGTGATGTTTAGTGCCAAGGACTTTGCCCAATTATAAATTCGTTTATCAGCATAATTGGATTATCAAAACGCTATTATCAGTTTTAAATTGTCATTAAAAAAATAAATATGATGAGTTCCAGGATTATCATTATTAATTTTATGTTTTAATCTCCTTTTCATGTGTATATTAACCCTTACAAGACGGTTAGCCGCAAGAGGTTTCAGGACCATGAAGCACTTGGCACTAAAGTGGCTATCAGTCCACAGTGCAGGGAAGCCCGTTGGCACCAAAGTAGCTTATAGCCTCAAATGGGTTAATTTACTAAACAGAAAATTTCTAGAAAATAGAACCTCAACAAGATGTAACGGTGTAATTTTGTGAAAATATAGGGTTAGCAACTAAATAATTGCAGACAATACATAATAGATTAAATAAATTATTGTAAGTACATTATTAAATAAAATACAATATTGCAATACTTGTAAATACATTATAAAATAAATTATTGTTTTATTTTCTATTAAAATCGGCGATTACCCTATAGTTGCCAATCCTATTATGGCTTGCAAAAAAAAATTAATTTACAAAAAACTCTGACTGGAACTGCATCATTGTAGCATCTTTTCACATAGTGATTTCTTTTGGTGTGATGTATGTCACTTGGTGAGTTAAATTAAAAAAAAAAAAAAAAAAAAAAAAAAAAAAATTTGGAAATTAATCCACTGACGGTGAATACTGTCCTGTGTATTTATGGAGTGGTTTAATAAAGAAAAACGAAACATTTCTTCTCCAGGAATATTAAGACTAACATGGTCTTTTTGATCAAACAAGATTTAATATCTTAAATTTGATAAAAATCTGCTTTCTACTAGATCTAATAAGCTCTTCACATTTTGTTTCAGGTAGAATTTTATTTTGCTTGTGGCATAGAAAAGGATTTGGCTGAGACCTTGTCGGCATTGGGTATAATAGTAACAGGTAAAATCGTTGGAGATACTCCATTGGAGAATGATTTTTCTCAGTTGACACTAGCAACCACACCTGCTTTAACTGCGTAAGTAGGTATGGTTAGTTATTCATTTTATCTTCATAAGCCCTGCTATTATGCTATATTATATGCTAACGATTAGTTTTAACCAGGGATATTAAAAAGGCAAACTTGGATGTGACTGCTATGATTGCCTACGTCTCTGCGCTTACCAACGGACATGCGGACAGAAAAGTGAGGGGGAATATCTTGAACCAGCATGCCGAGTGGGAAAGAAGAAATCCTATCAAACCAATTTTGGACAAATTCTTTGAAGGCAAGTTAATAAGTTACTGAACTGTACTATTCTTTTTTTTTTTTTTTTTTATTTAAATTTTAACGTCCATTTATTAACTATGAATTTTAGGACGGGTTATCTATAGGTTACCACCCTTTTCTAGCCAGGATAGGGGTGATGCCTTTTCTTTTTTCGAAAGAAAAGCCACCGCCCCTAGTGGGAATCGAACCCACGACCTTTGGCACGGAGTGTTAAGAGCTCACGCCTTAACCCTCACGGCTACCGGGTCAACTGTACTATTCATATGTGAGAAGAAAAAAAAAATATATGCAGTTTATCTGAAAGGTTTGGTCCTAATAAAAAATAAAAGATATTTTTAGCACGTGTGTAGCCACAATTGACGACCACTGAGGTTGATTTCAAAGCATATGGGATTGTGCTCCCAATCAATTTGCTCTCGTAATGGCCCATTTTTTTTATTTCACGTCAGTTATTATGTATGTATGCGTCACTCAACAAATAATTCTTTTAGTTCTTTAGTTTCTTCTAAAAATTCTTTTATTTTTTAGCTTTATTTTATTATTTATTGGTCATACTAAATATATTAATATTATATTTGAAGGAAACAATTTTTGTTCCATATAAAATTTCACCTGTTCTTCCATGGCATGCAACGTGTTAATATATTTTATTTAGGATAAGTTCAAGATTATGTCGATTTTTTCTTTTTGTTGTTAACCACAATTATGATAGCATCACTCAGGATTAATCAATTGATGGATGGTCGGCTGGAACGATGTTGGATGTTACAAAATGCAAATTATACAGGAGAATGTTTTTTCTGAGAGCACAATTAAATTTGAAAATCTGTCAAGAAAATGTCACATCTTACATTGCTCCAGTGTAATAGACGTTTTCCTCTAAAGAAATAAGGGCTTCGTGGTATACATCCAATATTACTCGATAATCTAGACACTTTTAACTATAGAAAACACTATCTAGCGATTGCTTTAAGCCCTAAACAGCCTCACGTTCTCATTCCGTTTATAAAACCAACTTTTTTCCACCAGAAAACGAATTTTGAAAACAAACCCCATCCAACGTTGTTCCAGCCGACCATTCAATTATAGAAAGAGGTGATTTTTAATTAGCTTTATTTTTAGGTAAAGAACTGTTTGCCTGCAAACGAGCTATAGCAGACTTCAAGTCCATAGTAGATATTATTGGCGGTGAGGGAGAAAAGGAGCGAGCAGACGAGCTATACAAGAGGGTGAAGGTAGTAGATGATCGACCCCTTGAAAACCTCGAAGTGCGAGGGCAGATCAAAGAGAGAGGTCTTGCAGTGTTTGGTACTGGGAAGGAGATACAGGCTATCACTGTTACCGCTAACTCTGCCTTCGTCCGTGCAGCGCTTACTAAGGTATTTTATTCTTTTAGGGACGTATTACATTATATGACAAGACATAGTCCTTGGACAAGTATTCTTTAACCCTCTAACGGGTGCGCCCGAGGACTCAGGTAACCGGTCGTGGGTCGGCTCTTGAATCACCTTTTTATTTTTTCATATTTTCACGATAATTCCTACTTTCCTTGTATAAAATTACGTTCCCATTACTTAAAACATGACATATATATATATATATATATATATATATATATATATATATATATATATATATATATATATATATATATATATATATATTATTGCTGAAGACTCTGATTTTGATACAAACAAATTTCAAAGTTCATTTAGTACATGTTGATTACAATTTAAAACTTTTGCAGGATGCAGCAAAAGCTCTCAAATTAATTCAATAATTTTTGTAGTGTTGTATGATCCTTAAATGGTTGAGCATTATCATGATAAAACAACACTTTCTCGTTATTGTGAACAGTTTTTAATCCATGAAATAAATTCATCCTTTCAGCCATCTGATCCAATGTTAATTGTGCCTCTGCAGGCAATATTTTTAAGAACGTCTTTACCTGGACGTCCTGAACGGGGTTCATCATTAATTCTGTTTACTCCAACATTACATTTTTTTAAACTATTTCTGGGCAGTTCTTACACTTGAAGGAGGTGCACCATGTGAACTATAAATTTTTATTCTCCACATGGAAATAAAAATGTAACACAGCGTATACAAATTGATTGATGGTATTCATTTTTTATGGATACTAATACTACTACTACTATAATACTAATTCGATGTTGGAAAATTGGCCAGAGATTGATTAATAGATTATTTAACCAAAGGTAAGGGTCGAAAGGTTTGAAATATTATTGATCTAGTAGTGAGTCATTGCAAATCCTGTGCCTGCTTTTAATGCTCACAAACTTATTGACTGACCTTATATACATATTTGTCGATTCGTACACTAGCAGTCTTGACAATGATCCGATTTTCATGAAATTTGGTACAAAAATACTTGATCCCAAACCAAAAGTTTGATGATTAGCAGAATCTGCCTATATCTGCCTGATTTTTCTGGAATTTTTACTAATCACTCAGATTTTTCTGGAGTGTAATTATCATTCCTAGTTGGAGATTCATTGGTCAAAAACAAGGACCATAATAAAAATTAAATTTTTTCTATAAATTATGACAAAAAAATTACTTCATAATTTATATTTTTAAAATTAATGAATAACTGTTATGAAATAATTTTTATTTTTAAGTTTTTAAAATAAAAATTATTAGAAAATTGTTTTAAAAAAATAATGAAATATATCAATTATGATGGAATTTTTATTTTTAATTCCCAATAATAAAAATTAAAGGTAAAGTGAAACTCATTTATAAAATAAATAAATACTTGATTTGGAACCTTTTGTTTATTAGAAGTTATTTGTTTATGTGAGTGAATCAAAGTTCGTCTAAATCCAATTGATTTGTATGAGTATATATTGTATATTCTAGAATTTGTTTTTGTGTATTGCTTTCTATTCATTATGGCACTAATATTGTTTTTTTATTTAAGATAATGTTTAAAGTTAAAGTAATAAAAAATTGTTATAAAAAAAAAATTGAAATAACATTATTCAAATAATTTTTATTTTTAAGTTTCTGAAATAAAAATTATTAGAAAATGTTTTCAAAAAAATAATAAAATATATCAATTACGATGGAATTTTTATTTTTATTTCCCAATAATAAAAATTAAAGGTTAATTGAAACTCATTTGAAATAAAAATTAATAGTTATTTTCGGTCCCTGGTCAAAAAATTCTCAATTAAGAAAGACAGATCGGTAAATCCGATATTATCTTTTTCCTCTTATGATCATTCATATGTATCTTCTATTAAGTCACTTGTATAAATAGTGATAAAAGATTCATAATGAGTCTAAAATAATGGACTCAGCCAGTTTAGGCAAATATTCAGATTCTATTTCACATTCTTTGAAGAACGCTGCTGTAGTCTCGGATAGGCACCTCTTGCCCCAAACCAAAGATTTCTTACTTCGAAATCCTTTTCGGCATAAGAATTTCTCTTTTAGGTAAGGGATGCATTTCTCATAGATTGCGTTTTTTTCTTTGTTGACTTTTGGCGCTTGGTCAAGATCATTGCATTCATATCTCAATAGGGCTTTTCTACTTTTTTTTTATAAAAGGTCAAACTATCATTAAATCTTGTTGATTTATAAGATAAGTATTGTTTGCTACTATTATATTCTTTTATAAGTTTTTAATCTCACTTTGCCTTATTTCAGGGAATTCATCTGGATGTTTTCATTCATGAGCCGAGGTCTCTCACCGAGCAAAAGGAAATATTGTGACATTCTCAAACTAAAACAACTTTATTTATTCTTGTAATTTTTAATTTATATGTAAAGTTCTATTTATCTTTCTTCTTTTCCTCCATATTTTTACTTAATGCCTTTGCTATCTGTGATTATAAATATATATGATTTCTCAGTGTTGCAGTGATAAACACACACATTAAAGATTTTTTATTTTATTGTTTTAATCTGAAGAAAATTAAAT
Source organism: Gonocerus acuteangulatus (assembly GCA_946811695.1). Classification (NCBI taxonomy): domain Eukaryota; kingdom Metazoa; phylum Arthropoda; class Insecta; order Hemiptera; family Coreidae; genus Gonocerus; species Gonocerus acuteangulatus. The sequence goes on from OX328130.1 coordinate 59,218,629, forward strand.
AATTTTATATTCTTAAGTTTAAGCAGTTTAGCTACAGTTTCTTTAAGATTGTATATTTAAATGAATTGTGTGTGAATAGTTTTTTTTATGAACAATTTGTTTACTGATGTTATAAAAATATCGCACTAGTATTTCTAAAGTGACACAACTCAAAATAAAAGCCAACTGAAAATGTGTCACTCTTGCCTATGTAAGGCGCATAGCATTAAGACAGTAGGGGTGACACAAATGCTATCTGGTCTGCAAGCTCTGAAGCTCTAGTCAGCCCGCAAAAACAGGGCAAAAGAACAAGGTAGTGCATATGCGCTACCATGTGGAGGAAGGCCTAGCTCCCCTTCGGCTACACCCCATCTGGTTCTTTTTTTTGTGGTTGGACTATAGGTACATAAAGTTTTGATGGTTAATAAAGGTTGATAGTCATAACTGAAAAACACCTATTTTTGAGTTGTATCACTTTACAAACACTACTGGGATATTATTTAATTTTTAATCATCTTGTGTAAATTTTTCAGATAACTGTAATGATATTACCATGACTAATTACAAATTTAATAAATGTAATAAAGAGCAAAATACATTTAAGTTAAATTTAAAGTGTTTATAAATCTTTAATATATTTGTTACCTAAAGCCATTCTCTTAAATTTTTATGGAAGTATTCTTTGTTGGCAGACTTTCCTTGGGAATTCCTCTCCATAGTCCACAGCCAGAGTTGAAAAAATGACCACTGCAAAAGATTTGTGATTTCTGTTTTTAGAACTTTCTAATAATTGGAATATTTTTCCAATATAGTAGAAGATAGGTTCTAGAAAAATGTTTACCACTAGCTCCTATATATGAAAAGAAAGTATTTTCTATGCAACGAGATTTAAATAAATTTAATACAAGCTAGTCGACCTGTCCGAAGCATTCAAACTCCTTGTGTATCTGCTTGTGCTAGCGGAAACACGGTTGAGGGTCTGTGTTCTTCCTCTCCATGGTCGTCTGCCTCTGGGACGTCCCCTTGCCCTTGGCATCATGTGTAGCTGAGACCCTAAAAGAAATCTAAGGCAGTAATCATTGCCAAATCAGATGCACTAAATGACTTGTTAAAGTTGTATTAAAAATTAAACTCGTAGACTTCCATGATTCAAGTCGTTACAAACATTATAGTCTTCCGGTACCTTGTCACTAACTTTGCCAACATTTCGCTAGTCATACTGCCAGCTTCCTCAGGGCTTAGTCTGAGAATTATTCATTCTGAGAGTAATGATTCTCAGACTAAGCCCTGAGGATGATATTTGTAATTGTATTACAAAGTTACCTTGAGGCCAGATTGTGTGAGAATGTAAATATCATAGTTCATATCATAGTCGTGGGGAGTTGAGAGCAGCCATGAAATAGTTTTTTTTTTTGTTTTTTTTTACGGTGCATCGACGTCTAGGCCCTAGGCCATTAATGCTGACATCCAGGGTGCAGCGAGGAATTTTCCCATCGAGCCGTGAGATGAGACAATTCCTGCTGCCGGTGGGAATTGAACCCATCATATCCCGTATATGAATCTAAGGCGTTAGCCACTAGACTACGAGGAGACCCCTGCCACGAAATAGTAAAGTTTCCTATAAGTGAATAATCTTATTTGATCCCCGGATTTGTTTATGGTAGAGAGCTGAGACAAAGTAACTTAGTCTTCATAGACTAATTGCAAGTAAAAACAAATTACTGCGAGCGGTTTGGGGAAGTAAATATTAATTGAAGTTTTCATTAATTTAATTCAGCAGATCAAATATATATATATATATATATATATATATATATTTGTTGTGGTATCTAGTTAGCAGGATAGATAAATATTTGAAGAGTTTTTTCTAAAATTCTGTCATGAGTGCAACCTCATTCTTTTTTAAAACAAGATTTTAAACACAAAATTGTAGTATACACAAGTATTTTATAAGTTTTATTTAGAATAACATAAACAAACTTGTTATAACAGAAGAGCGTAAGTACAACATTCCTAGTTTGTAAGTTATAAATATATATCCGGACACTTACTCCAGTCTTTTCTTGACTTACAATCCCAGTATTCACCAGTGGACTTGTATATTTCAGCGCTAGCCTGGGAGTCTTCTTCTTTCCGGAACCAAACAGGCTCATAAGGCGGAATTTCTTCTTCGTCTTTATTCTTCCCCTCTTGCTCTTCTCTCTCTTTCTTCTTCTCTCTCTGTTTCTCCTCAAGCTTTACTTTTAACTCGCTTGCCTCGTCCCAATTACCCTCCTCCATTAGTCTCTGGTCGGGTCGGTTCCTCGAATCCGTGGGTGCAACCCCTTCCTCTGGCTCGTTCAATTGGCAGGCAAACAGAGAGAGGTTGTAATATTTCTCACTGCCTTCTTCCGGTTGGTTCCTTTCCCAAACCGTAATGAATTCCCCAGTTTCGTATATTGGGTTTTTCTCTGTACCTTCAACACTTAGTACAGTGGCCATTTCTATTTTTTCATTCCAATGACCTTTAACAAGCCATTTTACTACTCCTTCTTTGTCCTTGACTATTCCTTTGACCATCCTAAATTGCTCACTATTGAAGAAACTATGTGGATAATAGGTTAACTCACATTTAGCACCCTCGGAATGGTCTACTAGTACGACAATTCCACTGATGTCAACCCACAACTTACCAATAACAATATTATATATATTTGTTTTAACTTTCGACCAGGTATAATGATCACCATTGTCAAATTCTAAGTGTGAAATCCCAATTGGTTTGACTTCCAAGTATTTCCCACGAAATTTAGTTGTCGAAGAGTATTCTTGCCAACATTTCCATTTCTGTCCTTCACAATGCTGCGCAGAGATTGGTGGATGATGTGAAACTTGCTCACTAATAATCTTCCATCCAAGGTCATCTGTTCTATCGCATTCGAATGTCTCTCCAAGCAGAGGATTGAATGGCTTAGTCATTCTAACATCAACTGAGGAGTAAGCAGATGCAGTAAAGGCAGCAATATATGCCAGTTTTTCGCATGGATCTGTTAAAGTCGCAGCATGATCTAATACAAAAGCGTATTCAAAGTCCTCTGTCAGGCGTTGTAACATAGACAATGGTTCTGAAAAATGAATGGGCCAAGGTACCTTTGATACGTCCTTGCCAACACAGTTCTTGAGAAATGAAAAGAGATTCATTGAAGAATCAGGCTTGTCAGGTATCCTCACCCGCCGAATTTGACTCAATCGGGTCGTCGAGGTCATTGCAATTTTAACTACCGGGCGTTCGACTACGGAAGCCCTTGCGAGTCTTTCGGGGTCCTGAGCAACCCTTACGATGTCTGTCATACTAATTCCTGGATCCACCTCGTGGATGTATGACGATCCCGGATGCAAAAGGTCAGGTTCACTATCATCATCGGCGTCTTCATTAGAGGGTCCAGCAGTATCTTCCTCTTTCTGAGAAGAACCCATAATTTCCTCAGCTTTGGCCAATTCTTTCAAATCTTCCCCTTGTTCCCTTGCGTCAATCCAGGCATCTTTTGTCAGAGGCGATTCTGGCAAATTATCTTCTGTCGCAGTTGTTTCCACTAAATTTTCTTCAGCGTTGGGCATTTTTTTCGAATCAGCCTCTTGTTCCGCAGCTGCGGAATCATCTTTTGTGTCAGATGGTCCTGGTGTATCATTTTTTTTCTCAGCCGTTTCCACCACATCGTTTTGAGCTTCAGAAGATTCTTTCAATTCGTCCTTTTGTTCCGTAGCCGCAATCGAATCATCTTTTGCTTGAGATGATTCTGGCGTATCATTTTTTTTCTCAGCTGTTTCCGCCACATCTTTCTGATCGTTAGACGATTCTTTCAAATCATCATTTTGTTTAACAGTTTCGTTAACAGCTTTTGTTTCTTTAGATGGTCCTTGTTCATCGTTGATTTGGTCCACTGGTTCTTTCAAAGCTTCATCTGTATTAGACGATTCTGCCAAATCGTCCTTTTGCTGAGTAGTTTTATTCAAAGCTGGATTCGACATTGAGAAATATAATTTGGTCTACTACTTTCACTCTAACTGACAGAATACTTCAGTTTGAAAAAAAGAGCCCTGAACTGTGAGTATCTGACAATGTCTTAAACATAACCATAACTTTTACCTTAAACTTACTAACTTTTCTTTCTCCATCTTTAACATAATATTGTTTCCTTTTTCTTTGCAGTGAGCTGTTAAAATTTTCAAGATTATTTGTTGAAATTGAGAAAAATACTTGAAAAATAAATGAAAAATCTTAATAGTTTCACTCACAATCAGTAAATACAAGAGCCGCATAGAACTAACCTAAAGTTATCAACTAGTTTTAATAACCTCAATAAATCAAAATAGCAATATGTATCCTTAATTCAATATGTTTATTATTTTTTTCTTATAGTTGCAAAATTCTGGATTATTTTTCAAAATAAAATTCTTTCTGTAGTTTTATATCGTATACAAAAAAATAAATAAAAACGACGAAACGTTGAATATTCTTTATTTTCAGCTGTTTATTTATATTCAAAGTTTTGCTATGATAAATAATGCTTTGCCTCTGAAGTTAGAATCAATGGTATGTGTTGGTATTTGTATTAAATGATAAGTTTAGACTTAGAAGCTCAAGAAAATAAATTATGCTTTTAATTCCAGCATACGAAACGTCGATTAGATTCAGTGCAATTTTTAAAATTGAGAATTAATTGAATAATCCCTTTATTATTATGATTTTTTCATTGAATTTATATCAAATAGGGTAGCCTTAGTTGGGAATAGCTAATTAATCGAAGACATGGACCGTAGCACAACAGAGTTGGGTGCACAGTACGTGATAGCAGCAGAGTCAGTAAAAGCCAGACATGGACTGATTAAAACGTAGCTGTAATCTGTTCAGAAAGACGGAAAATTCCGCATCCGTGAAATTCTGGAGGAAATGTTCCCGACGGTCCGCCATTTGCAAATTCCCGTTTCAAGGAACAATACGATACGTGAAACACTAACCTTGAAGCGGTATCATGGGTCAAAAATGAACCGAAGGTTCCCGCTATTCGGCTATTACTCGACATGTATGAGAGGCAGCGTCACCAGACTTCTTGTATTCATAGACGTTAACCCGTCCAAGACAGATGCTGTGGTCTGTTCCTTACAGGGAAACAAAGGAAGCCCCGAGGAGCCCTGCTCTCGCAATTTGAGGTCAGGTGTGTGTCGTCGGTCACCAATTCAGGTACTGGCTACGCCCAGGGCCGCCACATCTCAGAGCCAGACTGAAAATGCTAATACTTTGGACATTTCAAAATTATTTTCATCTTGAGCTTTGAGTAAAATGAGAATAAAAGCCGACAATCGGTGCAGCAAAGGTCACATTCGGTTCTTGTACTTTTATTACGACTCCTAATGAAATATAATATTCTGGGACTGCACTTGTTTTGTCTTTTATGTACATTAAAAAATATATAGATCCCATTCCAATAAATATAGGCTACGCCCGTCTATATTTCTAAACCCCATTCTTTTTACAAGTTCATAACCTATACATTTTTTCCAATTAGCAAGGCCCAGCCCGGGCGCCCGGGCCCGGGACAACTGTACCCGGTTGTCCCCCGCATGTGGCGGCCCTGGCTACGCCAGACGTTGCTTAACTTCGGTGATCAACGGGAACCGGTGCATTCAACGGAGCTATGGCCGTTGGCAAGGAAGATAGTGTTCAATATTTATCAATACTTAGCTAAGGCTAAAAACATTTTAAACCTCCCAGTGAAAAGGTTATAACAGAGGAAAGTTATCTGTCTCCCATTTTTCCCTCCAATTAACCCATCTATTTGAACAGGTCAAGTATTGATAAACATTAAAAAATATGTCTTCCTTGCCTGATCGGCACCTCCGACGCCCTTGAAATCCTGCGCTAGTGTTGTTAAGCAGCCTAGCAAATACGTCTGCAGTGTTGCCTTTGGTATAAACTCCAGAGAAATCTAAGTAGTGAGGGGGCACCGCTACAATAGCAACAATTAAGAAATTATTATTGATGTTATGACATTGACGGTAATTGTAAATGAGTCCATGCATTTTTAGATATTAAAAGGTGATATCTTCTTCTTACCCTTTAACAACTTCCTTGGTGCCTTTCATCGTGGAGGTGCCTCGTTCCAGGAACCACGATCCCGAGAGCCTCAAGGAGTTCAGACTCTTTTCCTTATTTTCTGTATGTATGTATGTTGGTGTGTATATGTGTATGAACGTGGGTGTATGTGCATATACGTGTGCTAGATTAGTTTTAGAATTGGTATTACTATAAATTTTGTTATTTAGTATAGTTTTAGTATTAACATTGCATCCAGTAAAGTATTAGTTTTAGTACAAATAGTTGTAATAGTTATGTTAAGTTTGTATTAGTTACTTAGTTTGTATTCGTTAGTGTTAAAAAAAAAAAAAAAAAAAAAGGGAAAAATATATATATATATATATATATATATATATATATATATATATATATATATATATATATATATATATATGACATTACTCGAGGCGTAGGGAGGTGGCGGTCCCATCGCCCGGTCTTTTGACCGCAGTCAGCCACTGGCCCTCCAGGTTGGGGGAACATAAACACTGACACACACACAGTACACTAAATACAGCACACTACACACACCCCACACCAAAAAAACTAAGGACATCTACAGTACACAACCTAGGATCACCTTCCCTAGGCGAAGGACATGGATGGTCATTAAACATCCCCCAATCCAAGGTGGAACAGCATGGGCCGTTGGACGAATGGCTGAGGGGAACTCAGTCCTACCATGCGGACTCTGGATACCGGGCGACCTCCAGTTTCAAGAACTGCCTTACTGCAGTATGCGGGGCTCTGCTGCAGGTGACCTTTAGATCCCTTGCTTCTCGTGGGAACTATTGAGGAATTAAATAGTGAATCTTTGTCTTCGGACATAACAACAACGGAGGCTCTAACGCCCCTATCGATCGAGTTCAATCTCGACCTTCTGGAGAGGGTTGCCTCTGAAGAAGAAGGGAACGCCAATATGGAATTGGAAACGGAGGGGATGCAAATTCCACCACCTGTACAGGAGGAGGAGCATACTCACACGGACAAGGGGGAGGAGAAATCCATGCCCCCTACCACCAGCGATAAGAAAATTAAGCTTGGTGGAGCTACTAGGAGACGCTTTCGCTGGCTCCGAAGACATGGGTACAGCAAGGAAGAGGCTACCAGGATGTGTAGGGACCCTATGGGAACGTATGGGACCAAGAAGAAGAGGAGCAGATCCGAGGAGGAGGGTGAGAAGACTCGCTCCAGTGAGACCACTCCTGTGGCGCGCAGCAAAAGGGCTAAGCTGAGCTCATCTGTACAGCAGTCACAGGAGGGAAAGGAACGGGAGAGGGACATGGCTCCAGCTCTCTCGTACCGGAGAGCCCTTGAAGGGGTGAGGATTGGCATTTGCTGTCAGGAACACCCCACAGTTCAACTTGAAGGAGAGCAGTTTGAACTGATTAAGGAGGCTCTTCTATTGAAAATAGGCGAGGAACCGGACAGGGAGGTGAAGGTTCGGTTCTACGACATCATATGGAAGAGCGGCTGGATACAGCTAGTATGCTCAAACCAGGAGACAGCTGACTGGGTCCTGGATAATGGTCCACTGCTAACACCGTGGGAAGGGGCCAAATTAAAGGTCCTGAAGGAGCAAGACCTACCTCGTAGGAGTACCTTAATTGTGTATCTCCCTAAAACAAACAAAGAGGACAAAGCGCTTCTTAATTTGCTAAGGGCTCAGAACCCAAAGAACTTAAGGATAGAATCCTGGAGAGTGTACAGTAGAGATGATTCGATGCCTAAAATCACTCAGCTTGCTATGGGGATCGATGAGGATACAGCCCACAAGCTTCTGGAAGGCAGGGATATGCTGCACTACGGCTTTCATAGTCTTAAATATAGGGTGATTGGAGGCCGCAAAGGGAAAGAGGCAAGGGGAGGCGAAGATTCAGTGCCTGTGGAAGAGAAGATGCAGGAGAGAGAGGAGGGAGTAGCTAAAGTGGATAGGGAAAAAGGAAGGCAAGAAGCCCGGACCCCTGAGGGATCGGAAGGAAAAGGTAAAGAGGAGAAGAGGGCTGGGGAGGCTACAGCCAAGAAGGATGACACGAGGCCCAGCACCTCAAGGAAGGAAGAGGAAGAGGAGGAGAGAAGGAAAAGATCTCGTCGCCCTCCCCTTGATCATAGTCATAGGGACAAAGAAGAAGGAAGGGGCAGGCAGGATGGAAGAAGGCACTCCACACCGACCCGTAGAGAAAGGCACCACTCACCTGGGAGAAGAAGGGAGGATGACAGGATGGAGTGGCGCACCGAAAAGCGGAGACCCAGGGGCTCAGGGAAAAGGAGCCCCATACCACGGCCTTGAGTGAAAACTTAAGGTTCGTGCAGGTGAACCTTCATCGTGCAAGGGCAGCGACCAGCGTCCTAAATAGAGGGTTCATCTCCAAAAAATTAGACGTAGGGATCCTTCAGGAACCCTGGGCAGGCAAAGGAACTGTGATGGGCCTTTCATCTAAAGCAGGTAAGCTAATCTACTGTACAAGTGTTGACAGACCAAGAGCAGCCCTGCTGATTAACAAAAGAGTCAATTTTTACTCTGTTCCAGACTTCATTAGAAGGGACCTGGTTGCGGTGGTCATAGAGGTGCCGACAGCGACAGGAAGACGGGAGGTGCTGATTGCCTCGGCCTATTTTCCTGGAGATGCTGTGGAAGTACCTCCAAACGAAGCTAATGACCTAATCAATTACTGCAAGGACAGGAACCTAGACCTAATAATGGGTTGCGATGCCAACGCTCACAACAAGGTCTGGGGAAGCAGCAACAACAACATGAGAGGTGAGTCGCTCCTTGATTACTTAATATCGAACAATATTGATGTAGCTAATCGAGGCTCTGAGCCCACCTTTGTTACAGCAAATAGAAGTGAGGTGTTGGATCTCACACTGACAAAACAGTCCCTTAGTAAAATGATACTCAATTGGCATGTCTCCAAAGAGGTCTCGATGTCTGACCATCGGCAGATAAGGTTTGAGGTCGGGGCAAAAATGGAGGCTCCACAACAGGTGAGAATTCCAAAACTGGCTAATTGGACCCTCTACGGCAACATACTCCTAGAAGAGTATGAAGGAGAGGAGTTAGCAGTGGGTACTACAGAGGAACTGGAAAGAACCTCTGTAAAAATCCACAACGCCATGCATGAGGCGTTTGAAATTAGCTGCCCGCCAAGGATTAAAAGGCAAAAAAAGGAGCCACCATGGTGGAACAGCGAATTAGACAAGCTCAGGAAAAAGGCCAGGGGGCTTTTCAATCGGGCAAAACAAAATGGTAATTGGAGGGACTATAAACAGTCCCTGACGGAGTATAACAAAGGAATCAGGCAGGCTAAGAGAAGGACCTGGAGAAATTTCTGCGAAGATGTTAGTAGCCTACCAGAAGCTGCTAGGCTACAGAAAGTGCTTGCCAAAAGGCACACAAATGAGATGGGACTGCTAAAGAGACCCGATGGGACGATCACGAGTAACCTGGAAGAGACAGTTAGGGAGCTACTAGTGACCCACTTTCCAGACTGCTCAGACGTAACAGAGGAGGCAGATGAGCCTCGGGGGCATGAAAATGCAAACAAATGGATGCTCCAAGCAGCCAAGAAAATCTTTACAATTGAAAAGGTAAAGTGGGCAATAGGAACCTTTAAGCCGTACAAGGCTTCTGGAGGAGATGGTGTTATCCCTGCTCAGCTAATCCATGGGAAAGAAAAGCTTGCAGGCATTCTAGCAGCCATGTTTCAGGCAAGCTATGCACATGGATACATCCCCTGTCTCTGGAGGGACACGGATGTGATCTTTATACCAAAGGGACCAACAAGGCCCCTGGACTTACCTAAATCCTATAAGTCTCTCTTCCAACGTGTTGAAAACGATGGAGAAGGTAGTGGACATGCACATCAGAGAGGACCTCTTAGGAAGGCATCCTCTGCATGCCCAGCAGTTTGCGTATCAAAAGGGCAAATCAACAGAAACTGCCCTGCATTATCTAGTGGGAAAAATAGAGGACTCACTTCAGAACAAGGAAATTGCGCTATGTGCATTCCTGGATATAGAGGGTGCCTTTGACAATACCTCATATGCAGCCATAGAGGAGGCTACCAGGGAGTTTGGTGCTGAGCTCATCCTCAGAAGATGGGTCAGGGCTATGCTGGGAAGCCGGCGAATCAGAGCAAGGAAGGGGTGGGTCTCCACAAGAATAAGGGCAACTAGAGGCTGCCCCCAGGGAGGTGTTTTATCACCCCTGCTGTGGACAATGGTGGTGGACTCCCTCCTTAGAACTCTCTCCGAAGCTGGATACGAAGTAATAGGATATGCGGATGATATAGTGGTTTTAGTAAGAGGGAGATTTCCGCATGTCCTAAAGGAACGTATGCAGCTGGCACTAGGAATGATTATGAGATGGTGCCGTAATCTTGGGTTAACTGTTAACCCTGAAAAGACTAAGGTAGTCCCTTTCTCTAGGAAAAGGAATCTGAATATGGAACCTATCCTGGTGGAGGGGTCTCCTGTACTGGTCACAAATGAGATCAAATATCTGGAAATAACACTGGATAGAAGGCTCACTTGGAATTTGCACCTCAATAAACAGATTGAGAAGGCGAAGGTCTCTTTATGGGCCTGTAACAGGCTCTGTGGAAAGACCTGGGGTATGAGTCCGAGGATGTTCCTCTGGCTATACACTGCTGTAGTAAGGCCTATGGTAACATACGCAGCACTAGTCTGGTGGACAAAAACTGAGGAGAAGACCGCAGCCAGCAGGCTAGAAAGAATCCAAAGGCTAGCATGCCTGGGAATCACAGGGGCAATCAGGACGTGCCCTACTGCAGCGATGGAAGCAATTATAGGATTAACACCGCTGGCTATCCGCATCAAGAGAGAGGCACTGATTGGTGCACTGAGAATTCAGTCCCTCAAAGTGAGCAAGGATGAGACTAGGGGACATCTCAGGATTTTGCAAAGACTAAAAGAGAGCGATTTATGCCTCACCCGGTCGGATGAGACGACACGGACACTTGTCTTCGACAAGCAGTTCAGGGTTGTCATACCCAGTCGACAGAGCTGGGAGGAAGGACAGGAAAGTCTCCAAAGAGACTCACTGATGTGGTACACGGATGGCTCCCTTAAGGATGAGAGGGCTGGTGCAGGGGTATATGGTCCCAGAACAGAAATAGCCATAGCTCTTGGATCCTTTGCCACTGTATTCCAATCGGAAGTTCATGCGATTGAGATCGCAGCCCGAGAAAATCTTAAAAAATGTGTTAAAGGGCAAAGAATACGAATTAATAGTGATAGTCAAGCTGCACTTAAGGCACTTGCATCGCATAGTGTCTCCTCGAAATTAGTGCTTGATTGCCACAGTGCCCTAAGTGATCTGGGCAGGCGTAACAGGGTTACGCTTGTGTGGGTGCCAGGACATGAGGGCATTGAGGGCAATGAGAAGGCCGATGAGCTGGCAAGAAAGGGATCGGAGGAGATACTTCATGGTCCTGAGCCGTTCTTCGGTGTTTCAAAAAGCTTTGTCAAAAAGGTAGTAAATGCCTGGGAACAGGAAGAAATTCAAAAGAATTGGCAGGCTAAGCCAGGTATGAGGCAGGCAAAGCTACTTGTCCGGATCTCGAAAGATAGGGCAGGGTATTTCCTTCAACTAACAAGAGTAGAATTAAGAAGGATAGTCGGACTTCTCTCTGGACATGGTCCGCTAAGAAAACACCTGTGCACGATGGGACTAATAGAGGACCCTACATGTCGCTGGTGCCTCGAAGAAGAGGAAACCTCACAGCACGTCCTCTGCGAATGTGAGGCGTTGGCCTACAACAGGCTAGTGCACATAGGGAAGGCAATTGCTACGCCCAAGGACATAGCCGAGGCTACTCCCAAGGAGCTCAAGCTATATGTGAGGAGCTGCAAGTTGGAAAGGGAGTAAGACAGGGACGCAAATCACAATAGATCCAATGGGGTCGCAGTGAATAAGGGCGGAGGGCCCAGGTCCCCTTATATTGTATTGTATTGTATGACATTACTCAGAAAAATAGATATATAAATATAAAAAAGATATATATATATATGCATTAAAAAAAAAAGGATATATACAACATTACTCAGAAAAAATAGATATATACATATAAAAAAGATATACATGTATATATGTATATGCATTAAAAAAAAAAAAAAAAAAAAAATTATATACAAGTCTCTTAACTGTATTAATAGTGCTATACTGTATGTTAGTATTAGTTTTAGTGCAAATAGTTCTATTAGTATCTAAGTAACAAGTTAGTCGTAAGCAATGACATAGTTTAAAAAAAAAAAAAAAAAAAGAGTAGAGGTCATAAAAATTACAGTTGATTGTCATGCACTGTCCTAAACACAAAATTACAATCCCTCTCACGACATATACACGACTCTCTAGCACTACACTTCAGGGCGGTGAGGACCTAGATGTTTTCTGCCCTTAAACACCCAATCCAATACATCCATCCTTTTTCTGTCAAAGCCAAGAGATGCAATCCATCCATTACAATCTAGGTCTTCCTTGTGGACGAAGTTTTTTGAGATCCGGGCTTCAAGAAACTTCGTAGAATCGCGGTCTTCCTTAATTCTCCATACATGTCCAAACAGCTGCCTCTTTTCCATTGTTCCATTCAAGCCAGATTCTTCAAGGTTCCCCATAACCTTTTATTGCTGACTTGGCCTCTCCTTTTCTATTCTTCGTATATACTTTATTTCCGAGGCTGTAGGCCCTATTCCAGTATTTGCTCTGCGGAACCAAGCTTTTGCTTCCTTAACCCTTAATTAGTGGCGTCGGGTCATATTGACCCGAATGTATTTGTTTATTCGACCTTTGCCCTTTGAAATCTTTGTATTTCAATAAATATTATTGTTTATTATTATTTATTTAAACTAATTTACCCAAAAAATCAATTTAAAGTTTGTTTCACTGGGGCCCGACACCATTAGTTATGGAAGAAAAAGCACGCCACTAATTAAGGGTTAAAGAAGGGAAGGAAGGTATATGGCTTACAACATGTGTAGTTCGTCACTAGTTCATTGATTCCCTACATCAAATTATCTAGAAGCCGGAAAAGGCAAAACCATAAAATCTACCGAATTTTATCAAAATCAGGCCATTTTTATTGCCTGCAAAAAAGCAGAGACACATACTCATGTATATATATATATATATATATATATATATATATATATATATATATATATATATATATACAGGGTGCTTCAAAAAAATGTATACACACTTTGAACTTCCATAGAAAATTTATTTACCGTTCTTCAAAGTTAAATTTCAGGAAATTAGAAAGCTGAAAGTCCAATGTAAATGAAACATAAATAACAAATGTTAATACTGTTCAAATTGGTGACCTGCAGCATCAATACAATTCTGAGTACGAGTCACCACTGATTCTGTACATCGTATCAAAACGTCCAATGAGATTTCTCCACACACGACTTGAATCTCATTCCAAAGAATGTCTAGGTTATGTGGTTTACGTTTGTACACCTCATTTTTTACTGTGCCCCATAAGAAGAAATCCAGTGGTGTAAGGTCTGGGGAGCGTGCTGGAAACTCGATTGGCCCCCTGCGTCCTATCCACTGGCCCGGCAAATTTTGATCCAGGTAAGCTCGTACGTCCCTGTGATAGTGCGGCGGGGCACCATCTTGTTGAAAATAAAACATATCATTACCGTATAATGCACGAATGGCAGGAAATAAGGAATCAGCAAGCATTGTTAGGTAATTAATACCAGTTACAGTGCCTTCAAATCGAAAAGGTCCAATGAGTCCCCTTGAAGACAAACCGCACCACACATTTACACCAGGCAAATTTACAGCTTTTTCAATTGTAATGTGAGGATTTTCTTCACCCCAGTAAACACAATTGTGCCTATTGACAGTTCCATTAAGTTTGAATTGGGCTTCATCCGACCAAATGATGCTACCCATAAATCCCGGTTCACGTATCACCATCTCCTCAAACGTACGTCCGTCATGTTGAACTTCCAACTGATAATATAACATAGAGGGACGATTATGCTGCCACCTGACGAAGAAATATAACATTAGCCATGTAGAGTGGGAAAACTACGATAGTTTAAAGTGTGTATACATTTATTTGAAGCACCCAGTATATATATATATATATATATGTATACATACATACATACATACAGACAGACACAAATTTGAAGTACTGTTATTTGCGTGATTTATGACTTCTGATTCATGAATTGTTCTACTCGATACTTCCGGATTACGCCGGCAGGAAACCGGCCTTTGGAGGGAAAGAGGTAACGCGCTATTTATTTATGTGCATCCCTGAGTGAATGAAATTCATGACTTCAGGTATACCCTAAAATAAGTTATGTATATCAAGTATACTTTACTAAATTTATTTGCATTTTGCCACTTATTTATTAAGTCCAAGAGATTTTTACAAGTCTATGTGATCGCATGTATAAATAATCAATTTAAGATGATTTTCTAAAGAGGGGGGGGGAGTGATTTGTAAAAACTTTACTGAAAATACTTATCTGGTTTTTCTGTTGACCACTATTAACATAAAAATAAGTTAGAAAAACGATTCTAGAGGCTTCTAAAGTATTTGAGCTAATACAATATTCCTAATATTACTAATACAAAACATTACCCTTTTTTGAACCCCCTTTTTGAACAAAAAAGTTAAGATTTCAGTATTACTGATTGATAAAAATAAGCTTTAATTCCATTTGGTCACTTCTTCTTGTTAAACTTTGTTTAATGGTACTATTATTCTTTAACTATCTGACAGAATTGATAATTTTAAACACATTCTTAAGCTGAAAATGGCAACATTGTTTTCACGTGGTGAGAACTATCTCGGCTTTTGTAGTGTGTTTGGTTGAACTGTCAAGTAACGAGGTTGGATTTTTTGCTATGATTAAAATATTTTTACTTTAGGTTTAATGTTAGTTTAATAGGCCAATATGTATCTACTGATAACTTTAGCATCACTAATTCCTCCGTGAGTTGTGAGTTTCGGGTGATTTTTTCATACATTTAAAATGTTTAGGCTTTTATCAAGTTCTACTTTTTGTGATGTGAAATAGTTACAATATCAAGATGGGTGATGGTATTGTGAGGGTTAGGGCTCCACACAATGTTCATATTCTTTCTTGGGTTTTATCCCTCGAAAAAACAGGTACTGTGTCATGCCATTTTAAAAAATGCAAGTTTATGGCTATGACAGTGGAAGAAATGGCTAACCACTACATTTACTGCAAATGTGTAAGTAACCTTATGATGATACCTTATTAAATATCTATAACTAAGTTTATTTTTTTTTAAAACAAGTTCTAATCCTTCAGGACAATGTTGACCTGCCACATGAGTGTGATGTTTGTAAACAGAAAACTGATTGTCTTATGAAACTGTTATACCACAAGATTTATTCTCATTCCTATAATGCAACCTCTGAAGAGCTCAGGTAATGATTTCCTTTTTTTTTTTTTTTATTGATCAGATAAGCTAACATACTAACCATCATGGTTTCCGATTAAAATATTTTATGATTTCTTATGCCTATGCATTCACAGTTTCAACATTTAATAAATTTGTACTTTATCAGAGAATTCTTGATTCTAATTGGGATGACATCTATTAATTTTGGTGAAAATAATGGTGAATCCTGGAAGTACGTTAGGATTCTGGTATTTAAACCCCGAGTGACATAGCTGGTTGTTCTCATTTGAAAATATTTGCAAAATTTGTGAAGGATAAACTTCATTTTGTCTAACCATTTGTAGCCTAGAAAATTATTATTATGTCAACCTCTTCATATTAGTATACAATTAGGACTATTCAGACTATTTTTTATACGATGATCTTGATACATTACTCTAGTACCAGGTCTAGGATGTCTTCCTTTCTTGTTCCTAAATTGTTCATTGGGCATTATATTTTTATCCTTGATATATTCTTTAATGAATAGCTTATCAAATATTTTATTGTCTGCATTTTTAAATCTAACACGATTAAAAACATTAAAAACTGTTAATTACTGAATTAATGTGTATTATATCAAGGATTTACTTGTTACGTATTCTTTCTTTAGTTAGGCTTTTGATTTGACAGCCCTTATCAACTTAATAAAAATTCCTCCTTTGAGATATTTATCTATATTGATAAATCACAGATTTTATTTATTTACTCTACCAATTATTGAAGGCAATTTTTTCCATTTTTTGATTTGTTCTGATTATCTGTTAATAATTGTAATTCACTATTGCTAACAAGAAAAATGGAAGTCTCCAAATTTATTTGATACTTTTCTTTTATACAAAATTCGTAGTCGTCCAACTGATATAGAGTTTTAAAGTTAACTTACCAATCTGGGATTTGAACCTAGTTATTCTTGCAGGTGCCTCATCAGACATCCATATAGGCTTTACATTTCAGTGTGGCTAGCTCATTCAACTAATAAAGTGAAAAAAAACAACAAAAAAACAGCATTATAGATATTTAAAACCAGACATTACTGCCTCTTAACCCTTTCATTGCTGGCGAATGAAGGGACTCGCAGCCCCCGGTATGCTCGATGCTTATCTGTCTAGCTTCCCTCCTACGTTCACCAATCTCTCCTCTTCTCGACCTCACAACCGTTAGACTTTCGTCTCTCAGCATACTCTTGTTATATATTTGGAACTATTAACTTATAATGCCAAATGTCCTTTATATTGGTAATTTTATACTAAACTAAAAGCAATTTTCTATCATGGAAATGAATCTGTAAAAATACCCCCAAAATTTAAATACCATGTATAAGTTTTTATTTTTAATAAATGTTTATTTAAAATCTGTACAATTTATATAGTACAATAATTAATTGTGTACATTCAGTGAATAGTATATAGAAGGAGCCAATCATTATTGGCACTTCCTAATATATGCTAACATTCATATTTTCACTGTATTTAACCGCTGCTAGGGTAGCTGGTCACAGGGCCAAACTCTCTTAAGCCTCCTGGGAAGATCTTTAGGATGGGTCCGTGTGGATAGGGATTGACCTCTAGGATTTGGATGGGATGACAATTTGGAATGAAACATTAGGAATCTGGATGTTGCGAGTTCTTTCACGAAGGGGATATTTAGGTCATTGTGTAGGGTTTTGTTGGAGACATAAAAGGGAGCATTAACTATTCTACGAAGGACTTTGGATTGGAATGCTTGTATTCGTTGTATGTTTGAGTGTTTTGCTGTTCCCCATAATTCAAGTCCGTAAGTCCAGATAGGTCTGATTGTAGTTTTGTATATAGTAAGTTTGTTGTGTGTCATAAGCTTTGAAGTAGGTCCAAGTAGTCGTCGTAAGAGTCCAAATCTCCTATTCAGCTCTTGTCTTTTTAGTCATGTGTGTGGGTTCCATGTGAGTCTGCTGTCTAGTAGAAGTCCCAGGTAACGCACCTCATTAGATACAGGAAGTTGACTGTTGCATATGTATACAGGAGGGCAAGTGCTCTTATTAAGAGTAAATGGGGGTCTCCCGTGGTCTAATGGTTAGCGCCTTGGATTCATAAGCGGGAGATGGTGGGTTCGATCCCCACCTCCGGCAGGAATTTTCTCATCTCAGGGCTCGTTGGGAAAATTCCTCGCTGCACCCTGGATGTCGGCGCTAATGACCCAGAACTAGATGCGCCGTAAAAAAAAAAAAAAAAAAAAAAAAAAAAAATTAAGAGTAAATGTTACGTGACAGCATTTTTCAGGGTTCACTGTGATTTTCCACAAGGTGCACCATTTCTCGACAGACTCAAGGTGCTCCTGTAATTGCTGAGAAGCTGTAGAGGAATCGGGGGAAGAGGAAAAAATGGCTGTATCATCGGCGTAGGTTGTTATATGTGTAGATGGGTGGGTAGGGACATCTGCCGTATACAGGAGGTAAAGGACAGGACCTAGGATGCTGCCTTGTGGGACGCCTGAGGATATGGGTCGAGAGGAGGACAAGGTAGTACCAGACCTTGCTTGAAAGGAACGATGCGAGAGGTAGGATTGAAGGATGAGGTAATATGTGTGAGGTAAAATACGCTTTACTTTGTATAACAACCCGGGGTGCCAAACCCGATCGAACGCTTGTGCGACGTCAAGGAAAGCACTCGTGCAGTAGTTTTTACATTCAAGCGCGTAGGATATTTTGTCAACCACGCTAAAGCATTGTTGAATGGTGGAGTGCCGGAAGTGGAAACCGAACTGGTGGTCAGGAATAGAATTGGAGGATGTAACGATGGGAAGGATTCTCTTTAGAAAAAGTTTTTCAAATATTTTGGACATGGTTGGGAGTAAGCTGATAAGACGGTAGGAGGATGGATTTTTTGGGGCTTTATGGGGTTTGGGGATAAGAATTATTATGGAGTGTTTCCATGGATTGGGAAAGTGAGTAGTTCTAAGGATTGAATTAAAGACGTAGGTAAGGAAGATTATGGCTTTCTGGGGTAGGTTTTTTAGGATGAGGGCTGTGATAAGGTCATAACCAGGGGATTTTCTGGGGAGGTGTTTAATGATATATTTTACGTATGCTGGATTGAATGCCTTTGGTGGAGGGGAGAGGGGAAGAGGGTGGTCAAGGTGATCATATACAAGCTGGTCATGGGTGGAATTTGTCTCTGGGTGCGAAGAAAATGTGGATTCTAGATGGGTTGCAAATAGTTCGGCCTTTTCTTCATCGCTTCTTGCCCAGCTGCCGTCACTGCGTTGAAGAGGATGAGGAACGTTATGGAATTTGAGGATTTTCCGGGTAGCAGTCCAGAGGGAATTATCTTCTGTGGATAGTGTTTGAAGATAATGATTGAAAGATTTAGATCGATGTTCGGAAAGGGTCTTTTTTAGGATTCGACAGTCTATTGAAGGAGGAACGGTGGGAGGGATTGCGAGTCCTCTGCCAGAGAGCTCTTGCTCGGCGTTTGGCGGTTAGAAGGTTCTGGATGTGGTCTGGAAGCTGAGGTTTTGGATTGAAAGGAAGGTGTGTTCTTAGTCTACACGATTTTGTGACACTGTCCTGGATGGCTTTAGTAAACGTAAGAACGACATTGTCGACATCTGATGGGACTTTAAGGGGAATAGTGAGGTCTATGGAAGCGGTAAGGTTTTCTTGAAATAATTTCCAGTTGATAGGACTTTGGATGAGGCTAGGATACTGGGCACAAGGTTGAGGAATGGTATCTAGCTTAAGGAGACCATGTATAAGTAAATGTAACAATTGTATTGGGCACATCCCGTTGCTGCAGATTCTCACAAATAAATAAATAAAATTTTTATACCGACGGCACTAAACAAGATCCATATTATGATTGAAAAATATAAACAGGAACAATATGGCTGGAGAGAAAAATCTGACTAAGACACTGCAAATAGGGTCACACCAGCTTCAACCTCCAACAATTATCTGTAACAATGTTGATTGTAGGACTTAAAATTTTTTTGTAGATATTAATATACTTGCACAATGTATAATTTCAATTAATATACAATGAAGATTTGATGAAATCGAAAAGTATATATTTGAGGAACCGGGTAAAGCTCTATTCCTAAATAATAAAATCAACACGATTAGTATTACAAGATAATTTAAATAAAAGGCCTTGGTTACTTTGACTGATTCTAAAAAAGCTCATAAAATTGAATGCATTATTTCATTATAACTTCTTTAGATGTCTCAAGGATAAGAAATTGATCTCTGATCTGTATTTAATGAAGCTGAGAATGCTCATTATTCTCGCTATGTACTGCTGATTTTATAAGAGTTATTAGCACTAGACCGGAGAAGCGACATACGTTCCAAATGGGGCCACAAGTTAACTCATGGGGTGCGTCAGGGGTACTGAGAGTGGAACACGAGTTATCTTGTGTAGAGAGAGTCTAAGGTCCTGCAAGTTGAACACGAGCTACGAAAGGGTTAAGTCTGAGGAAGATACCCCATCAAGGCTCACCAAACACCCATGCTACACTACATATCAACAGTCCTTGAAAATTAATGTTTTCCTCTTTTTAACCTCTTCTCTGACTATCTCATTCTTCTGCCTCACCTTTAGTCACATGTCACAATTAGACAATACCACTCTTCCTTGCTTGTGGTGTTGTGTAGCATACTAAATTTTTGGCTATTTTAGGTACAAAAATCTCTAAACATTCGAAGCCAAATTGGATTTCCTGGCTTGAGAACGACAGACGCAGAAAACTCCAAGGAGCAACCAACTCCCCCATCTTAGGTTAAAATAGGTTTCGAATTGGGTACGTAGGTTTTATTTATCTATCCTCCTTTGCTTGTTTCACATCTCCCCGTAGACTTTCTTTTTTAAATTTGTCTTCTCTTATCGATCTATGAGTGACAACTAGGGACTCCCAGTTATTAGGAACACTCGGCAACCAGTTTAGGCCAGTTTACCTCCCACACTCTAACGCCTACTTTACTCGAGCTTAGTGCTTGTCACAAAATCATGAACCGGTTCTTTTCTTACTCAAAAGCGATTACTATTTGTAAACACCACAAGTACAAGGAAACATGAATGGATTCTATTTACTAAGCGACAAGTACCCCCCACCACCATCCTGGTGAACAATTGTCCCTTGTCACATCTCGTAAACAGCCGAACAAGTGTTTAGTGACAAGTTAGTCAGTGTTTTTTTTTTTTTTTTTTTACTGCGCATCGACATAATAGACCGTACTGAACACACTTGTCCACCAATTGTCACTAAACCAGCTTACGTGAACCAATGGTTATGTTCAGTATTAAACAACCTTCTGAATCGCACCTCTTGAAGTCACAATGTTGCCGGATTTAATAAAGAAAAAAAAGTTGACAATTTCGGCTAAATGTACAATAATAAAAACTGGAAGATTTTATAGGCCACAGATAGAGTGATGTAGACGTCAAGTTATATGAGAGGACCAGGTGTTCTATGCAACTAATGGCACTGGACTTTACTTTTGCAAATAAACTTAATAAGTTAAATTCTCTTAAAATAGGTTAGAAATAAATGGAACTTCGACGAAGAAATAACTCATTGCTAAAATTAGAGGTCCCGGCCATAAGAAAAAGTTAGTAACAAATAATATTTTATTTATTTGAATTTTAACGTACATTTATTGACCACAAATTTCTGGACTGGTTATCCTATAGATTACCTAGGGATGGTCTGGGGCCCTGATTTCGACCCTCAAACAACACTAGCAGATACAATTTCTAGTTCACGCCTCCGCAGGTTTTAAACTCCTGAAAAGCCGAGTGATCTACGTTGAGCCAAACTCGTACTCTTATATATTATTCATATATTTATATGCATTTTAACAACACTGATTTCTGGTTTCTAATGGGTATGATGAAGATTTCAAATTTTTTAAATTCAAGATCATTCATGTTTGAAACCTCAATAGCTTCATTACTTCAGAATGTTTTAGGAATAACATTAATGACAAAAATAAAGGCTCTATTTCCTTTTGAATCTCCATGGAACTTATATTATAAATAGAATATTATTTTTAGCATGGTTCCTAACTTCCTCCATGGGTTCATCTACGAGGTCAGTTTCCTGTTGTGCCTTAAACTTCCTTCTCTTTGAGATTTTATTTTATATTTTTAACGAAAGATCAAACCCTACCAATAACTGCTTATATTCCTTTGCGAATGACACTAGGGATATGAACGGAACTACGCTAAGATGACGCAGTTCCTGTGAGTAGGACTTTTTTTGAAAATAATATCACCTCTGCACGTTCCAAAATTGACCGTGGGATTAAGTAATATATTTTTTTTTTTTTTTATCTTCTATCAATAGTTAGTGTACTTCCAATACAACCAAAAGCAAAAAAATCAAGCAAGCTTTATATTGCAACTAACCTTGAGCTTGTGGGAGGGAGGGGGGAGACTATCTTATAGCTAATATGGATTGCTCTCTTTCTCCCACTCCCTTCCCTGGTCAGTTTCTTTCTTCCTACAGATGCAAGTCTCTCTTCTGTCTCTATAATATTGGTATTTTAGTTTGTCGTTTTTTTAAGTGTTACACTGAACAACAATGAATATGTTTCGGGCTTAAAAATACCCAATTATTATGTATTTTCACCCCCTGAGTTCAAAAATCACCTCGAAAATGACCAATTAGCTCTTGTTATCAAGATACAGTAACATGTCACTTTTTACATGCTCAACTTTCACTTTGTTGAGAAATTTAGTTTTTGGATGTTTGGTACACCTGTTAACTGATAAAACCAAATGTTGTACAGCTATTTCGAGGTTATATACATAAAAGAGACTAATGAAAACATGAAAGCCCTCCTCCACTCAATCAAATATGCTGAGCACAAGTGGAAAATCTGTGGTGATCTAAAGGTCATCGCTATACTTTTAGGAATGCAACTGGGGTATACTAAATACTTCTGCTTTTTATGTATGTGGGACAGTAGGGATAGGAAATCACATTACATTCAAACAGACTGGCCTGCAAGAAATCTTGGCCCTAGTGAAAAAAATGTTGTTGCCCTGCTTCTCGTCGAACCGAAAGATATATTTCTTCCACCACTTCATATAAAACTCAGTTGGATGAAAAACTCTGTCAAAGGAATAAACAAAGAAGGAGAGGCATTTAGATATTTGAGGGAAAAATTTGCTTTCTTAAGTGATGCGAAAGTTAAGGAAGGTGTTTTTGTTTGGCCACAAATTCGGGAGCTTGTGAAGGATCCTGTGTTTGACAGAGTTTTGGAGGGGAAAGAAAAGGAAGCTTGGAATGTGTTCAAGGGAGTTATTAAAGGTTTTTTGGGGAACAAAAGAGAAGATAACTATGTCCAGTTGGTGAGGATACTTCTACAAAAATATCATGAACTTGGATACAACAAGTCTCTCAAAATTCATTTTCTCCACTCACATCTAGACTTCTTCCCTCCTAGTTGTGGTGCGGTGAGAGATTCCATCAGGATATTTCTGTAATGGAACAAAGCTATCAGGGCCGTTGGAATGAAGGCTTGGAGATTACTGTAGGGATGCTCCACAACTCACCTACAAGAGACAGCCATGAAATGCGCATGATAGTAATAATATCCAACCTGCCAAGTATTCTCCCATTAATTTTCAACTCTTAAAAAAAATTAACTACTATTTAATAAAGCCAAAGTAATTTATAATGCTGATAAACTTATGGTTTAAAATTTACAGATTTGCCTCAATTTGTTATCGTTATATATTTTGACCCATGGTGTATCAAAGAAACTAGAGCTAATAAAAATTTTTCATTGTCATTTTCGTTTTTTTCAACCCAAAATTAGTAAGATTTGACTCATGAAGTGAAGGAAACATTACAAAAATATTTGTTTGTTGTTTGTCCAGTGTTATTAGTGGAATTAGTCAAAGGGACATACCAAGGGAAATCAATATTGGAAACACATTAACACCGATTCACATTGTTTTTCTGAAATACTCCTTTTACTGTTCAATTCAATGAAAAAATAACAACCTAAAAAGTTAGGTAAACATACAAAACCCCGTTCAAAAGAGCAAAACTAACAATTTTGAAGTTTCAAGCACTTATTTCTCCAATTGAAATCGTATATTCTACTAATGGGCATGAGTAACAAGCACCAAATTTTATTTTATGTTCATTAGTTTCTGGATTGCAGCACTTTTAGCCAAATCATAAAGATAATTTTAGCATGGTTCCTCCATCCCCCATAGGGAGGAATTCTTCTGCTTATGAGGTTGGCCTCATGACGCAATCCGGAAGTGTCAACTAGAACTTTCATTATATATGTATATTTGTCTGATGGCTCCCACTGTCTCAAAAATGGTACGATTTTTATGAAACTTGGTACAAAAATCTTCAGTCTAATTTGAAAGATCAAGTTCGTTAACCAGCCGATCTGCCCACCATAACATGGCTTTTAGAGAGAAATTTGTGCAGTAAAAATCATAACGCTTACATTACGTTATAGGTTACTTAACATAGAAAAAGGAATGAAATCATTTTAAAGCGATATCAGTAACCGTTTACGAGAAAAAAGGACACAAATGCTTTTCTAAAGTAACTTCCAGTTTGGGTACTCAACAATGGATTGATTCAGTTAAAACTTGTTTCAGAAGTTCGCCATTTATCTACTCTAAGCTAGGTAAATTTTGGTTCCGTTTGGAGTTAACGAAGTTCTAGAAATAAAATATTTCATTAACAGGCATGAAATGTTTTGGGATATTCGTATATTCTCTAAAATATCTCAAAAACGGTTGGAAAATCGTGGTAAGTGGAAGGTGACCATTCAAAAGCTTACTAAATTCTCTACAAAAAAGGTTCTGATGTAATTTTCGAAATAAGGACTTGAATCTTTGAAATTGTTTTGCTCTTTTGAACGGGATTTTGTATGTTTATCTAACTTTTTAATTGGTCGTTGTTGTGTGTTTTTTTTTTAACTATTTCTGTGGCTCTAAATCTTATATATATATATATATATATATATATATATATATATATATATATATATATATATTTATATTTATATTTCAATTCACAATTTAATGCTGAAAAAAAAAAAAAAAAAAAAAAAAAAAAAAAAAAAAAAAAAATGTTAACCCCCTATCATTAAAATTAACAGTTTTATAGCAAAAGTAGATTTTTGCAAGATATACGATTAAATATATTTTGCACATTTTTAAGAATTTTTAAAGTGCTGCATTTAAGAAACTAATGAACATAATAACATAAAATTTGGTATTTGTACTCATCTGCATTACTAGAATATATTCATCAAAAACTGCCAACCTTGGGTGTCCAACCCTGGAATGAAATAACCACACGTATTTTCTTTTTTCCGTCTATTATTTTGCTATAAAATGGTCAAAATTCTTTCTATTTTTAATGCCAAATGTGGGAATTTCAGATAGTTCAAATTTTTTAGAGTGAACAGCCTTAATAAAATAAAATTAAACAAATAAAAAAAAAAATACAAAAATAAAAACGACAATTCTTTTGGTTGGCAATAGCCCCCGAAAGAATTTTTCCCAGGAAACTATGTCGAAAACCTCCCTATAATTATATATATATGTATATATATAAAATTATATACATACATACATATATATATACATATATATATATATATATATATATATATATATATATATATATACACATATACATATCTATTTAAATAAATTTTTTTTTCTTAACCTACGTAATATATGAGTAAATATGGCCTCTTTTTTTTTTAATTGATGTTCCTTCAATTTGCCCTCAATTCTTCATTCTTTTCTATATTTTTTTCTTGTTTCCCCCATGTTCTACTTTTTATTTCTCTATTTTAAAACCGTTTTATCATGAAATAAATGAATGCCTCGAGGAATGATCAGCATGCTATGTCTCCAGCAACCCAATAAAGTTGGGCAGCCCACTTTATTATTTCATTAAATAAAGTTTTCTTCTTCTTCTTTTTCTCTTGTTTTGCTAAAAATGTTCTTCTTGTGCATGCTAGTCAGATGTTTAGAGGACAAATGTGTCAAAAGCAGAACTGATGTAGGGAATTGTGTAAAACTATTTTTCCCTCACAATTTTACTTTCGAGAAGCATTATGATGATGGTGATAATGTTAATTCTGGATCATTTTCATCAAACAACAAAGAAAAAAAGAAAATATTACATAACAATCCTAATCTCCAAATATTTGTGACCTAAGTATAATGGTTGATGAGTAATTTTTCTTTCCGTTACAGAAACCTTTCAGGATTCCTTAGTTGTAAGAGAGAAATCACTACTCCTTTAAGGAGGGCCTGGAAAATATTCCTCGATAACAAGGGCTATTTAATATGTTTGAAAAAAACATGTGCATATGTCCTCGAATCCATCGAGGAAATGGAAGAACATTTCCTACACGAGTGCAAGGTAATAGTTCTAATTTCATTGGTAACATGTTTTATATGTGTTATTAATGCTTTTAATTTAATGTCTTTATTTTTTTAAGAATTAACTTTTTTCATTAAGGATTGATAGATAGAATCAGGGACCCCAGTTTTTAACCCTCATGCGCTCGCTCGGATTGTGAGAAAATAATTATAATTCAATGAATTGAAAAAATCCTACGTAATTTAATAGCAAATATCATTAAGAAGCTGCAGTTAAAATTTGAAGTTGATCGGGCAAAAATTGAAGATGCCAGAGTATATTGACCGATTTGAAAAACATAGTTTTGAGAAAACAACTTGAAAGTTAATTGTTCCGAAATGTTCATTTTTTCCTATTTAATTTTTTGTCATACTTTCTAAATATGATTATGATTAAAAATATGGGTTTTAATTTTGAAATGTATTGAAGGAGGACTAAAAAAACGTAACAATTAAAAAGGAATCAATCGAAGCTCGCCCAAAAAATTATCTTCAGAACAGCATCACATTTACTCGGAATCGGGAACTCACTTGGAAAATCGTATTTTTTGCCCATTTAAAAATCTTTCTTCACATGAACACTTGTGGATATCATTATTGATCAGTTAAGGAAGAATTTTAGCCCATAACAAAAAAATGGTAAAAAAAAGTTACAAGGTAGTATTACCCCTTAACAGAGATGGGTATAATTTTATTTATAAATAAAAATACGAATTTATTCGTACTTCATATATTTGTAAATACGAATATAAATAAATTTGTATTCATAAGTGTGAATACAAATTTATTTGTATTCACATATATTAAATATAAAAATACAAATAAAATTTTATTCGCAAATTTTCCTGCAAATACAAATAAATTCACAGAAAAAAATTGTAAATAGTCATAAAAAATGTGAATATTCGCAAAAAATCAAGTGATTACAAAAAAATTCATGTACAAATTTATTATCTAGGTCTAGGTTATGAGTGGCGTGATTCAATTTTTTTTTTTTTTTTTTTTTTTTTTTTTTTTTTTTTTTTTTTTTTTTTATGGACTGCCAGATTCTGGATAGACCGCCAGAGGTACAGATGGCAAAATAAGAAAATAATATAACAGGGTGTCTTCTGCACGGAAAAGTCACGAAAGTCATGAAAATGTCACGAAATTGAAAATAGGGCACGAAAATCACGAAAAAGTCATGACTTTTGGAACCAAGTCACAAAATTTCAGCTCTTACCGGAATGTAACGTAATCCCGGTATTTTGGTGCATTCGTAATTGTCGCCGTTTTTTATGCATTTACAAATCAATTATTTATTTTTTAAATATATGCAGACTTAAATATTGAAATTCTATACACAGGGCCAATTTTAAGCCAATAGTTAAGGCTTTTTCATTTTCATTGAAATTATTTTCTTTTTAATGAACATGAAATTTGCTTTTCAAATCATTAAAATGTCACAAAAAAGTCCCGAAATTGGCTTTCACAAAAGTAGTAGACACCCTGTATAAAATAAAAAAAAATAATCATAATATAATCTTATCGTTAATGCGAATAAATTCATATTTTATGTGCGATTTTTTTGTGAATAAATTTGTATCCAAAAATTATAATGTGAATAAATTTGAATTCATACATTTTAATGTGAATTTTTTTGTAATCACTTCATTTTTTGTAAATATTCACATTTTTTGTGAATATTTACAATTTTTTCTATGAATTTATTTGTTTTCGCTGGAAAATTCGTATTATATACGTGAATTCAAATAAATTCGTATTCACCCTTATGAATATTTTATTTATATTCGTATTTACAAATATATGAAGTACAAATAAATTCGTATTTTTATTTATAAATAAAATTATGCCCATCTCTGCCCCTTAAAAAGAAACCTTAAAATTAAAATGAAATAAAACATTTATTTATAAGATATAATTAAGTTTTTTTTTCTACTTCTAATTGATTATCTTCATTTTAGGAGGACTTTTGGAATAAATTGACGCTTGCTTGTGAGAAATGTAATGGGCGTTTTTATAACCAACATAAGTTAAAGGCTCACTTTAGCGTTGTACACAATCAGAGTCAGAGAAAAGGCAGAATAGTGAAGCCTGTAGTTAGCGATGAGACCTTGCTGAAGGAGTGGGCAACTGCTATCATCAACCACAAGCAAGCCAAGTGTCCCGTTGAACAATGCAAATTTGTATGTAACAGCATTTCGACGCTTGCGAAGCATTATAAATATTGTGTTAGTATTCCTTCACAATGTTTCTGAGTGCTAATTTTTCTTTTATTTTCTCCTCAAGTACAATTTTACGTTACTGAGTTCTTCATATTTTTGTGGTGTTTCTATTTACAATATTCTAGGACCATTAGATATAGAAGTCCGAGTCGCAGGAATTGCGTCATCTTAGTGCGGTTCCATTCATATCTCAAGGGCTGTTAGTAAAGGAATATTAGCAATTATTGGTGGGGTTTGATCATTCATGAAAAATATACAATAAAACTTCGAAGAGAAAATAGATTTAAGGTGCTATATCAGGAAACTGACAGTATCATAAGAGGCACCCCCTCCTTCTCAGCGTTCGCTCTTGGAAACACTATAACACTGTTTCAAATTTGTTTACCTTATTTCAGTAAAATACACATTTTAATGTTAAATGCAATTAAGCTACAACTGATAAAAACATTAGGTAAAGAGATATAAAAAAAAAAAAAAAAGTTCACAAGAGAAATACTAACAATTTCAAAGATTCAAGTCCTTATTTCTCCGATTGACATTGCCCCATCGAAAATTACATCAGAACCTTTTTTGTAGAGAATTTAGTAAGCTTTTGAATGGTCGCCTTCCACTTACCACGATTTTCCAACCGTTTTTGAGATATTTTAGAGAATATACGAAAATCCCAAAACATTTCATGCCTGTTAATGAAATATTTTATTTCTAGAACTTCGTTAACTCCAAACGGAACCAAAATTTACCTAGCTTAGAGTAGATAAATGACGAACTTCTGAAACAAGTTTTAACTGAATCAATCATTGTTGAGTACCCAAACTGGAAGTTACTTTAGAAAAGCATTTGTGTCCATTTGTCTCGTAAACACTTACTGATATCGCTTTAAAATGGTTTCATTCCTTTTTCTATGTTATGCAACCTATAAAACGAGTACCTGCAAGCATATAACCGTGAAAACGTAAGCGTTATGGTTTTTACCGCACAAATTTCGCTCGCAAAAAGCCATGTTACGCTGGATAATTTTTTTCGCAGGAATTTCACTCCGAAAACCTTGTTCTGGTAGACGGATTCTGCCGGATAACGAAGTTGATTTAGTCAAAATTGGACCACATATATAATGGGAGAAATTACTATCTACACACTTAAACCTAAAAACACATACACTGTATAGCCATGTATTTGCACTGTACTTAATTTAGCTACAAATTATTCTGTATTAGTAAAAAAAGGAGTGATCTTTTGCAGTCTCAGTTTAGTGTATCGCTTATGAGCACCTCGATATCTCAACCGCTTTAACATTAGAACACTAAATACACCATCAATTTCTGAATGTTTGCTACTACTTCTGCGTGGGTCAGCTGGTAGAGGTTTTTGACCTAGCCTACGGCACTCTCCAGATTAGGATCTACCTGTGTGCCGAGTTTAGTCAAAATCGGACGAACGGTGCGGATTTGTATAAGGGACAAACATACAGACAGACAGCTGGTAGACGTTTTTGACTTAACCTACGACACTCCCCAGATTAAGATCTACATGTGTACCGAGTTTAGTCAAAATCGGACGAATGGTGTGGATTTGTATAAGGGACAAACATACAGACAGACAGCTGGTAGACGTTTTTGACTTAACCTACGACACTCCCCAGATTAAGATCTACATGTGTACCGAGTTTAGTCAAAATCGGACGAACGGTGTGGATTTGTATAAGGGACAAACATACAGACAGACAGCTGGTAGACGTTTTTGACTTAGCGTACGACATTCCCCAGATTAAGATCTACATGTGAACCGAGTTTAGTAAAAATTGGGCGAACAGTGTGGATTTGTATAAGGGACAAACATACAGACAGACAGCTGGTAGATTTTTTGGACCTAGCCTAGGAGATTTCTCGAATCAAGACCTACCATTATTCCAAGTTTGTTCAAAAACGGTCAAACGGTGAGGATTTGTATAAGGAACAAACAAACAGAAAAACAGACAGACACGTGATTTTTATATACATAGATAGATTTAAGTTAGACAAAGATTAAATATATCTGTATTATTTTTCAGAATGGAGAACGGAAATATAGTGTTTCCTGTCCAATTTGTCATTGTTGGGTTGTGAATGAAGATAAGTTAACTGAACATCGGAAGGTTATTCATAAAGACACTGAACCTTTTATTTGGTAAGCCCTACCTTTTACCTTTCTCAGAACAACTTTAATCTTTCTTACTCACTTATTATTAACTCTAGGGAAGGCACGGTATCCAGTAGATACCTAGGGGTAACGTCTCAGCAAAATCCGCTATGATAGGATACAGTGCGGCAGCTCCCCCCTCTTCTAGCTGTTTTTTTTTATTGTCCCCAACACCTCAGTTTTTAATTGTTGCTCGTTGGATAAGTTTATTCATTTTTGTGCCCAATTTTTGCTTTGTGGAGACATTGCACATTCCCAGGCAATAATCAGTATTTATGGTTTTTTTTTTAAAAAATTGAAGGACCCATGAAGTTCAATTCGGTAAATCAACAATATCCCAACAACGGCGTAAAATAATAAGTCCATTGTTGACTAAACAGATAAGAGTATAATTTTTGCGTGCTTCCTCAAGCACTGAAGTTCCTATTTTTAGTTACTTTGTCATTCTTTTGAAGATCAAATATTATTCCTTGATGGTATTTCTGTTATTCTTTTGATGTGTTTATTTTTTCATATTGTTCTAATTTGTTCACTTTATTATTTTCATCTTCTAACAGATTTGATCTATTTTTAGTTGACTCAAAAAAGCAGTATGTTTTCTAATCTTCTATTTTTATTTAATAATTACATTTATTTTTTATATAACATAATATTTTATGTTGCTTGATTTTAACTAAGTAAATCCAAAAATACCAAATTGGTTTATCTTACAAGAATTATAAGATGGTTTTAAAAATTTAGCTCAATCAAACATTTATAATTATTCCAATGCAATTAATGCATTATTATTATTAAAATTAAAAAATAAATATGATAATAGTTCAAAACGAAACTATTTTAATCAATGAGTGTATAGTTATTGAACTTAAACCCGCGATGTATCTCCCAGATACATTATATAAATTAATTTATTCAAATATTCGGATAAATATGTCAAAAGTTAGCTATGTTCTCGAGGGAATATCTCACAAAGAGATGGATTCCTTTTCATATAATTCTTATATAATCTTTAAAATACCTTTGCCTTCCATTTCAAAATTCACTAGCTAATATCTGTACAATAAAATGGTAGAAGAATAGGAAAGCTGAGAACAAAACTACAGCCGAAATCGGTGCGATGACCAACACAAACAACTAGATGTCACATCTAGAATCTGTGATTCACATGGCGCCTATCTCTTTTCGAGGCGATTCCTCCCTCTTTGGAATTAAAATGAACAGCTGATCGTCTACAATAAAATTCTATATTAAAAATATACCTAGAAGCTCAAGGCAAAAGACTAGAGGCAGGGACTCGAAGCCGAGCAGGGACTGGCATAGGACCTCTAGCGCTAACTACCCTTGCCGGTCCCCGCTCGGGAGAGGACCAATAAGACAGCCAACAAGACTATGTACACAACTTGTTTATGCCGGTCCCAGCTGGGGATACGATCGCTAAGGGTTAAGAACAACTGTATCACTAGTCCTATACACAAAAATATGTCGCTTTGTGGGAAAAGTCATTATAACAAATAGTTAAATTATATGAAAAACAAAAATTAAACAGAAAATTTCAATTCACAAAATTGTTGACACCGTTAGGTGTGTTGACTACACCTGTAGTACTCTGGGAAAATACTTTTTTTTTTCTTTTTTTTTATGGCGCTTCGACAAATCTTGGCCATTAGCGCCGACATCCAGGGTGCAGCCAGGAATTTTCTCGGCGAGCCCTGAGATGAGAAAAAAAATCTGGGAAGATACTGTAAGCAGGTTCAAGGTTCTTGCATTCTGACTTATAGAGAAACCCTCCCTAGGAAGGTTTGTTCTTTAAATCATGTTCGGCGATCCAGGCTTTTACTGTATCTTCTCTTCAGTTGTTTAATAACCAATTTTCATGTTCTATTATACTGTTTACCAGGGTGTAAAAAAATCATGATTTTTTTTAAAAAAATCAAAAAAATCGGATTTATTTGATTTAAATCAGATTTTTTTTATTTAAATCGGATTTTTTTTATTTAAATTGAATTCTTTTACTAAAACAGGCTTTAAAAAAGAAATCAGACTTTTTAAATGTATCTAGTCTACATAGGGAGCTGGTTATTACCTAGTTGTTCATTATATAAACCTGTAACTAAAATATTTGTTTATTTACAATGCAGTTAATAAAATAACTAATCTAAAGTGGTGGGTCTTAAGTGGATAATTTTGGGAGCATTGCAGAATTGACGGATCATATATACGGGGGTTGAAGTTGACCTATATTTTGAAACCGGAATTTCTGTAAATTTAAAGACTTAAATCAACAAAAATCATTAATTTTTGGCGATTAAATTTAAATGTACAGAAACTCTGGTCTCAAAATATAGGACAATTTCGACCCCTGTATATATAATGACTTAATTTTCAAATTTTAAAACAATTTTAGAAATGAAGCTTTACAGAAATATTAATCCCTAGGGAACAGATGTAATTGTATTTACATATTCTTTTCTGATTCGTAAATCCTAAATATTGATGTCATTCTGCACGTTTTAAGTGTTTTAAAAGTATTTAAACAGTTTTTTATTTTACTATTTTGTCAAAACTCTATATTTTTACATATTTTGCCATAAATACATATGTTTACTACATATTTTAATATTCTTTTTATTTTGTAATTGAAGAAATAAAGGAAAACCGAGAAATAAAATAAAACTTTACCCATTGAGTCTAGGTAACTGTGATTTTTTTAATTCCAAGAAGGTAGCTGTATATGTACTATGTCAATACTAGGTACAGGATCTCACAAAAATAATGGTCATCCGTTGGCCAGATGATTCTCCAATGCGAGATCGGAAAAAATAGTAACCCCCGTAAAATTGACCTTGAAATGTTATTCAAGGTCAAAGTTTTTTATTGCATATTTCGAAACTGCGAGTCACGAAGGAAGAAAAAAGTCAACGGCACAATAGGTCAGAAATGACTCCTTATGGTCAAAGTGACCATTAACATCGTATACGTGGGCCATTCCATTACAACTGTCAAATGGAGGCCGATTTTGATAATTTTTTTTCTTTAGTATGTTCTACTAACATTGCCTTACACGAAAATACCTCGTTTGTTTTTTTTAAAAAAAGCATCTTCCAGTATAAAATAATGTGAGTATATTGAACAACGGCCCTCACAGCGGCAATCATTGGAGGACCAGAACTTCCTTCGGGAAGAACGTCTTCCTTCAGATTACAGCAAGTTCAGGAGTTGAGGCCCGGGGATCAGGAGCAGAGAGAATTGTTTTGCAGGTGGGTGCTGGACATGCTGGAAAGTCATCCAGACTTCCTCCAGCGGGTATTGAGGACGGAAGAAAGTTTGTTTTCCAACGTTACCGTCCACAGCAAGCAAAATGGACGAGAATAACTTGGGCATTTAAAAGAATTTGGAGAAAGTCTGGCAGCTTGCCTCAGAAATGAAGTCCAAAATATTTAAGCTGGTGATAATCTTACTTATTAAGTGTTTTTTTTTAGTTTTTTAGGAAGAAACTTTTTTTTCTGCACACGGGCAAGGACAATTATTCTATACTCTATTCTAAGAGCGACTCTAGGACTGGCTGGTTCATGAAATTTCTACACGACCTGTGAAATCCTTAATGATTAATTTCAGCGATTGGTTGAAAGCTTATTGCCAGGAGCTCTTGATAAGCTTCGAGAATAACCTCATGAAGGCATTTCTGTCAATTGTAAAATATGCGTTCTGGTCCTCCAATGATTGCCGCTGTGAGGGCTGTTGTTCAATATACTTACATTTTTTTATACTGGAAGATGCTTTTTTTAAAAAAGCAAACGTGGTATTTTTATGTAAGGCAATGTTAGAACATGCTTAAGAAAAAAAATTATCAAAATTGGCCACCATTTGTCAATTGTAATAGAATGGCCCACGTTTATGATGTTAATGGTCATTTTGACCAAAAGGAGTCATTTCTGACCTATGGTGCCGTTGACTTTTTTCTTCCTCATGACTCGCAGTTTCGAAATATGCAATAAATAAAATTTGACCTTGAATAACATTTCAAGGTCAATTTTGCGGGGGTTAATATGGGAATTATTTTTTCCGATCTCGCATTAGAGAATCATCTGGCCAACGGATGACCATTGTTTTTGTGATGCCCTGTACAAAAGGCATGTGGTTAGTGGATAGCATTAGAATCATACGAGAGTAATAGAGAAAATCCAGGTTTTAGAAGGAGCTACTGGGAATGAATTGAAAAGACAGTCTAGAATAAACCCCTGGATGGAAAAATATCCACATTATTGGGGATATCCATAGTGGCAAAACGATTAACAGTTTAGTTGAATCCAACTCTTCAGAGCAGTTGATTGTAGCCTTAAAATACACACCAGAGGCTTTAGTAGATGGTGAAAGATAATTCAGTCGCTTCAAAAGTATATTCAGATCAGACCGGCATTATTTCACGTTTGAAAATTTCAAAATTCAAGATGTAGCAAACAATCTTCCAAAATAATGTTCATCTTGAAAAATTTTCAACTTTTCCACCTTTTATAATGAGTTCCTAAGTTTTATTTATGCTTTATTTTTCAATATTTTAAACAGTTTTAATCATTTTCTTCTATACTTTTGTTCTTTCCATTAATAATAACAGAGTTCCTGCTTATTATTTATGCTTTCCTTTTCAATATTTTATAGTGTTTAAGGTATTTGTTTACTAAATATTTTCAATTTTTTATTACATATTTTATTATAAATAGTTAAATATATATGTACATATTTTGAATTTTATATTACATGAACATCCGTTCCCTATTAATCATGTACACTAACAGTAATTTTATTTATTAAAAGCTTTGAACAAAAAAAACCAGTTTGTCAGCCTTTTCACATCTAATTTGGTAGTTTCTCATTTGACTGTGAACAAAAACAAGGGTTGAAAACATTCTTTCAACCCCTACAGAAGTTGCCTTTCCTGTCATAAGCTGCTCTATTATTAACAGTTCTTTTGAGGAAATACAATATTTTAACGCAGACGAAGACTTCCACCTGTTTAAAGCATTCACTTCGCCCTCTACCTGCCAATCTCTTTTATCTTAAACTTAAAATGAGATTTATTTGCAGAATTGAAAACAAAGAAAGGGTCATATAAGAAACAGACTTTGAATAGATAAGAACGGTCAAGTGAGGGTAGGCCCTAGGGACAAAAATAAAGACGAAATGTTGAAATGGCTGAAAAAAGGCAGAACTAGTTAGATTTAAGTTAAAAAAAAAAAAATAAACTAAAGTTAAAAAAAATATATAATAATAATTTTTTTAATAAAATCAATTGGTTTAAATCAATATTTTTTTTATGAAATAAATTGATTTAAATCAATGATTCTTTTAAAAAAATCAAATGATTTTAATCATGATTTAAATCACTGATTTAAATCACTGATTTAAATCAATTGATTTAAATCGTTGACACCCTGCTGTTTACTGTTTTTATTATTCTCTTCGTTAGTTCTGCTTATTTGTTTTTTAGCTCAAACAGGCTGTTAAGGAGCATGCCAAAACGTTTAAATTATAGGCATCTCCCATAACTATTTTTCTTAGCCAAAACCCAACTATTTCTTGATTTCTTAAAGTAAGGCAGTCGAGTTGATGGGCACGAATGCGAGTGACTTAATATTAATCATAATTAGAAATAAATTTATGATTAATATTATAATAAATAGACTAATATATTATTCTATTATTTACTATATTTCAAAAATTTTAACTTCTAGGAAATCTATAAAAAACGAAAATCTGTTTATGAATATTAGAAAATAATTTTCTCCTTTTATTTATTTATTTAAATTTTAACGTCCATTATTATTAACTAAGAATTTTAGGACGGGTTATATATATATGTTACCACCCTTTTCTAGCCAGGATAGGGCTGAAGCTTTTTCTTCTTTCTGAAGAAAAGGCGCCACTCTATAGTGGGAATCGAACCCATGATAACCCTTGACTCG
Source organism: Gonocerus acuteangulatus (assembly GCA_946811695.1). Lineage (NCBI taxonomy): Eukaryota > Metazoa > Arthropoda > Insecta > Hemiptera > Coreidae > Gonocerus > Gonocerus acuteangulatus. The sequence continues at coordinate 59,254,943 of OX328130.1, forward strand.
GACTGTTAGGTGCTCACGCCTTAACACTCATGGGCCTCCTTCTTTTAAATGTTGCAGATTTAAACATGTTCTAATTAACTACATAATTTAATTACTGTAGAGTAACTCTTAAAATATAACCTTTCACTTCTATTTTAATTAAAACAACTAATTTAATTGTTTTAGTAAGCCTGAGATAGATGACAAGTCCTGGATTCTGGAAAGCAACCCTCTTGAAGATGACGAGGTATGAAATTTTGAATATTATCTATTACCTCGTATTGAATATTTTTTCAATTATGAATACTCCTTGGAGATTGATGTAAAAAGAGTTTACATGTAAGGTAAGAGGCCTCAAGCTTAGCTCGGATGGATATTGAATTTTTGAATGACTGGTTCGGGAAGATACTTGATGGTCCGATTCTGGTAGATTCTCAAGATTTGACGATTCAATTCTGGCATATATTTGAGGGCTCAGTTCAGGAAGTTGTGACATGTTTAATTTTGCGATGATCACAGTCGTGTTCAGATAGTTGAGCCCCGCCCTCAAGCCTTGATGACTTAACCTCGGGAGTATAGTTATGAAAATAAAGCTTGAGCCTCGAAGGCTCAAGTCTCTTCATGAGCTCTGAGAACTTGAGTCTTACATGTGCGTGCTATTTTACAGCAGTACCAAAGGAGTCTATTCTGAATAGTCCACATATAACTGGAAAAAACTATCATTTTAGGACCAGAGAATGTAAAAATCACTCTTTATATTGTCTTTTAGCTCATAGTTTTGGGTTATTTCTCTGTTTATGAATTTTAAATATAAGATGGGTAGTGAACCTTCCAAATTATTTTTTATCATCCAATTCGAATAATCCAATCCAATTTTTACTATCCAGTGAAAATAATGTGGAAGGATCACTATTCGTCTTTTAATTCTACCCGTCTCATAGGAATATTCCCTGTCATCATCTTCATAATTTTATTTAAATATAAGGTTGTGGAACATTATGATTGCAATATACATTCAGCGACAAAAAAACAAAACAAACAATTCTTTGATATGAAAGGCTGGATTGTGAGTAATATCTTTGTTTTGTGAATATCCTGGTACATTTTATTATATACTAGCTGTTACCCAGTGTGCCATGCTACACCTACTTTCTGCCTATGACTCTCCCCGTATCAAGATCTACCTGTATACCCAGTTACATCAAAATCGGTCAAACAGTGTGAAAGTAATTCGTGAAACAGCTAACAGAGGCCAGCATCACAGCAATTCATAAAACAGCCGACAGAGGCCAGCAGCACAGCCTCCGAGTAGATAGCTCTTATCAAAGAAAGGCCAGTGCTCCTTAGTTAGACAGTGACTGTTGATATAAAATTGAAATAAACTGCATTAGATGATTATATAATGATGTAAAGTCATCAATGAGTTCGAGTTATTCTAATTATCAAGAACATCAATGAGTTTGAGTTATTCTAATTATCAAGAAAATCAACGAGTTCGAGTTATTCTAATTATCAAGAACATCAATGAGTTCGAGTTATTCTAATTATCAAGAACATCCACGAGTTCGAGTTATTTTAATTATCAAGAACATCAACAAATAAATTTGAGACATTATTCAAAATGGATGATGATTCAAAATGGCCGTCAAAATCTGAATGGTTCAGTGTAGCCAATTTTCCTTGAACAAAACTTTTGACCAAATTTTGAAATTGTTGAAAAGCAAAATTTTTTTTTTAACGTATTCGTGTTTAGTGCATTAAAATACATTGTTGTGAAAAATGTTAAATAAATCGGTTTTGAGGACGCTAAACTTCAGTTTTACCTATTGTTTTTATATCGACATATTGGTTTATCTAATACGTAAACAGAGAAATTACCCAGATACCTTGAGTTAAAGGGAAATTTAAAATTTTATTTCATTTTATTTTTATTTGAAATGTGATTAGAATAATTTGAATAACACAGGTCAACATTTGATTTTAAAAAAATCACTCGGAGCGATATAGTCCTTATAGGGTTTTTGGAGTCACTGATTACGACAGGCGGGCTGGTTAACCTTCATCACATCAGATTCAAGGTCATTTGAAGTTCAAATAGAGAAAAATGCGTAGGAAAAATCTTGAAAACATTTTTGAAAAAGTTTTTGAGATCACTGAGTCCGAATCCGTAGTTTGTTTGACCTTAAGCTTTTTCCTAGAGATCATTTCAAGGTCCAATAGAGAAAAAAAAATAGAAAAAATCTGATAGAATTGATTTTCTGGAAGGCAGTGCGAGTCAAACAAACTCAGGGACCTCAAAAATGAATGCATGAATCATTTATACATTTTTTTTTCTCTATTTGACCTTCATATGACCTACAAATGACCTCTAGAAAAAGGTGTAAGATCAAACAAACTACGGATTCGGACTCAGGGATCTCAAAAACATATGCGTCGTAATCAGTGACCACAAAAACCCTATAAGGACTATACCACTCCGAGTGGTTTTTTTTTAGATCAAATGTTGACCTGCGTAATTTTTGATACAGCCAAACCTTGTAGTTATGTTTATGATTGCAGAAGGTTTGTGTTTACATATATTATCAATGTAAACCTCATATATGATTCTAGCTTAATACTTGTATTTTAAAAGATGATGAGATTGTTGACCATAGATTTTATAGTGATGATTGACAGTTATGAGTTCTTTTAAAATATCTATCTACGTGTAATGAAGCATAATATTTAACACGTTATAACACTGACTCTTTGGTCTCGATAAATTATTTTAAAATATGCTTCCTGTATTTATAAAACTCGTCAACTTCTCATAATATCCTTCATTTAGTGCTCTACATGTTTTATATAAAAAAAAGCATGAACGGTAACTCAAAAGCAAAAATAAATTGAATAGAATAAGTAACAATATACACTAGGAGTGGTACAAGAATATGTTTCAAACTAAGCGCATATGCACATAATTTTCAGAAACACATGTAACGCTTAACAAAATATTTCTATGCTTAACAAAATACTCCACTTTTATGAATGGCTCCAACAATACAGTTTTATTAATTGTTTTAAATGTATCTAAAATTGTAAGTTTATAGATATCCCGGTAATCTGTGTAAGGTTACAAATAATTTTAAGCTAAAAGTTAAGGCTATTCTTTTCAAGTGAAATTGTTTTCTTTTAATTATTAAGGGGCATTTACATTTCAAGTCATGAAATTGGCTTTCACAAAAGTAGTAGACACCCTCTCTCAAACATTAAAAGCTTGAAACTATGATATTTTTCAAAACTGGAAATGTACATTATATCAGAAGCAGATAATGAAATATTTAAGATAGTAAACTATGTGAAAAATAAGAACTATCAACTATCTATACATTTTAATGGAGACAATGACAATCCATGTATTCCTTTGAAAAAATAAATTAACAACAATAAAAGCAACTAACAAAAACACTTAAAATTTAGGAAATGTTTTATAAATATTCAGGGTGTTTGGCTCAGTGTAAAGCACTCGACTCCTTTACTGGAGGACCTATTTTTAATAACTCGAGCACACACCGAAAGATTTTATCTTTTTGTGTCTTTGTTCGAGGGTTGGAGTCTGAGTCCCTGGGTCATGCCAGTCTTTAACCCTAATGAGACGGCAACACACATGACCTTAGATGCCCGATGAGTGGAGTCCATTTCGCCCCTCCTTGTTCCACAGTACGGCATTAAAATAGCTGGGCCTTTGCCGCTCATCTTCTCTCATTTCTCCTAATAAGCCTATAAATAATATCAAGTCAAATATCTCAGTGATGGAATAATATAATATCTACTGAATATGATATCTATGTACACATCAAATTCTAAAAACACAAATAAGGACCTACGCAAAGTGACCAGATAGCGGAGGAAAACCACCATTGAATAGGCTCAAACTGCATTTTTCCAAACTCTGGCGGATTCAAGAGTGACTAGAGCTTACAAAACTTACCGCTAGACATTGCAAAAAGCTGTTACTGCTGTAGCTATCAATCCACAGAGCACCGTTGTCACAAAAGTTGCTATCAGTCTCAAATACCTTCAAAGGAGGACATCAGGTGGCCGGAGATTGGTACTGACCTCACTACCTCCCAGTAAGGTCAAACATGAGATGCCTCTACAATATCTGCTCCTCTGGGCCAATGAGGCTTATTACGGGTCTGATTTTTTTATATATACATTGTGGTGTTTTGGGGGGTAGAAAAAGAAAATGAATTATATTTCAAAATTTTTAGAGAAAAAGTGACTAGAAAAGTTCTTATTAGATTTTCATTATATCTCAGGGTTCATTTAAATATTACCAAATTCACCACTTACGGATTTGTGAATAAAGGAAAGGAAATTCTTTACAGTAGAACCTCTCATATCCGACCATGGCGGGACCGGGCCATGGTCGGAACGGCCAAAAGGTCGTATATCGGGAGGGGCAAAAAAAAAAAGCCTTCGAAAGTTATAAAACCAGCCGTAATGTAGCGTACATAGTGTAATGCAGCTTTATTGTTTTGTGATTGTAAAACTGTTGCTATATAAATTTCAAACATTTACTCTTCTGAAAATATGAAACAAATTTAAGCATACTTTATTTAAAGAATTCAGTTATGGATTTCTGTTTTAAATTTTTTAATCTTGACTTTGCGGAAGTGTCCATCCACTTTTTTGCCCACAATACATCCATCAAGGTTGCATTTGGATGTTGTTCGATGTATTTCAGCGCTATGTCGAAGGCGTCCTTAGCAGCAGAATGACTCACTACGTCGTCACTGGTGTTTTCATCTTCATCCGAGTCAATTTCTTCGTCCACGGCTTGGTTCTGTACAACAGCTATGATTTGGTCATCTTTGAGATCTTCATTGGTAACTTCTGAAACATCAGCTTCAACAAGCCACACTTCTACATATGTCATCTGGAGATCATGATGATACACTTGACGATTTTTTAATTATTCTGTTGTGTCTGTTTCAACTTCTGCTTCTGTCTATGTCGGTTTATGTTCAGACTCAGATTCATCTTGTTTCAATGATGATCAAATCTTTTTTCAAGCCTTCTGAAGGGTGGTTTGACTGATTTCGCCCCAATCTGCAGAAGCAAGCACTAGGTCGGATATCAGGAGGAGTCGGTTATGGGAAGGTCGGATATGAGAGGTTCTACTGTTTTTAAAACAACAAAATAAAGAGGGCTGACCAAATATATAGGGGTGCTAAAAACACAGCGTACTTATAAATCTTTCGAAAATTCATTTCAATTGGTTAAAATATGGTTTATTTTTTAAATTAATTACGAGTTTTGGCGAGAAAATAAATTTTGGTGACGAATTTAATAAAAAATAAAAAATGAGTAAAATCAATTTGAATGAAATTTTAAATTTATTACTTTTATAGGTCTGGATGTAAATTTTGTGAAATGAATTCCGAAAGATTGATAAGAAATATAAAACTAATATTTATTTAGTGTGAATAATTACTTTAATTTAATAAAATTTCCTGAATGAAAAACCTTGAGAAATGTTAAATTATAACCACTTCTTACCATCTGTCCTTTTATTGTATTGAGACCATATTAGATACCAGGAGAAAGGTTCATAGTAAATAAAATAGAGTTGGAAACAATTTACTTATATTGAAATAATATATAATTTATATGTTTTTGGCATGGTTGTGATACTAAATTAAATATATTAAATGTAAAAAAGGTGCTTGACTCATATAATTTTATCAATGTTGGGGTATATATAAAAAAAAAATTAGCACATAATTAAGATATTGAGTTTATATAATAAAAATAAATTATTGGTCATTATTTAATCTTTGCTAGCTTCTCTTATTGATAATTTATTCTGCTTCCAAGGAAAGGACCACAGTGCTTTGACTCTATTTATAATTTTGCGGTTATATCATTTTGAAGAGATATTATTGCTTCTATGCCCATCATTCTATTGCCTCTAATGCCATTGGACGTACTGTTCTTCGGTTGCTGGCAGGTCCACTGGACGATATTTTTGTTTCTACCTCAAAGTTTCGCCAGGGTTTCCCTAGAGTGTAGTTTAATAGTGCTTGAGTCTGTTTGTTTTGCTATATGGCTCAAGCAATACAAATACTTTCTTCTTTAAAATCTTGTTTTAGTAATGCACTGTAGACTGATTGTTATGTAAAGGATGCCACCAGTTAAGGATATGAAGAAATTTAACTGATTGCAAGGAGCTTATAGAGTGATGTGACCCATTTTAGATTTTATTATTTACATTGTAAAAGATTAAACATCACTAAAGTGGATGGACACTAAAAATAACTAAGTGGTGCTTAAGAGGGGAGAAGCTATCTGACCAAAGTACCTTTGACATCTTGGAGAATACACTACGCAAACCTATTATGAACTATGTCCTTCTCGATTTTTCTCAACTTTATTAATCCTTTAGCCCCTCAAGCTCCTGTTCCTAGCTCTGCCTAATGGCATAACTGAATAATCACGATTCTTTCCATCTATATATCTTTTCTATCCAGTTTTAACAAATATTTTTACTCAAAATATATGAAATAATGATGAGTTTTAAATGAAACCCTGCTCAATTCATTGGAAAGAAGATTTTATGAGTTATTATAGCAGTGTAATGCATTTTGTTATTTTTCAGGAGGCTAAATATTGTGATTTTATCATAAATCATGAGGAAGAAAGCAATAAGATGAGAGGTACATGTGAAGATTATGATGAGAGAGAAATAAAAGATGAAATTAAAACCGAGCCTCCTGATATAGAGGAAATTAACCCTGAAACTGCAAGTCCATATTTTGAGGAAACGGATCCGTTGTCGCTGTCAGGCATGCAGGATTTTGAAAAGACAACCAAAGAATTTTTAAACGGCAGATATTCTACAGAATGTTTCCACTCTTCTAGAATTCCTCAGGCAACTGGCTTGTCTTCTGCTCCGAAATTCAACAACGTTCCTAATAACAAAAAGTCATCTTCGTCTTCTGTTCTTGATATAAATAAACCTATTAAAATAGAAGAGCCTTCTTCCGAGCCATCGGATTTGATCACGGACAAACAAGCCATTAAGCAGAAACTATGTGATCCTGTTCTGGAGGACAATTGCCCTAAGATTCACAAACGGTTTTTGTGCTACGATGTTAGTGATTCAAGACAAACTCTACTTCCGCGGCCTAAAAGGAGATATGAAATACAAAACCCGAAGACAAACGGGAACACGAAGCTCTACAGAGAACCCTATTATAAACATCGTTATCACTATTTAAAGAGAAAGTGCGATGCAAAACATCTAAAATTAATAAACATTAAAGATGAATGTAATGCATTTGGTAATCAGGTTGCTGTTACACTTAGAAATATGAATTCATATGAAAAGAGAAAGCAATTAAAGCTTAAAATCCAAGAAGCTATAATGAGTTTTTGTCAAAATATGGATTCAGATGAGGATTGAAATCTAGATTGCTTAATGTTATATCTTCATTGCACAATTTTGTTCATTCCTATAGAACTTTATTAATTATTGTACTCTAGGATTATGAAAGTTGTCTTCCTTGCAGTTCATCCATATTAGATATTTCTTCCATCAATAGTTTCCCTTTTTCTCTTCTGTCTAGTTTAACCATAATTGAGGTAGTCGGAGTTCGGTCATCATAGTTGAATAAAACTAGTTTTTGCCAAAGGTTTGTTTTGATTTAAAAAATTGGCAATGGAGGAGTTTTACTATCCCCGGTTAATTGAGCAGCTTTTAGCTTGGAAATTCTCAACCTAGCACCAGCGTCGCAGGAATAGTTTTAAACATTTCCGCTAGATGCCAGGACATAAAAATATAGACTGAAGTAGACCTGGGCAATACTGGAATAATTTATTCCTTAAATAAATAAAATGGTTATTCCTGAAATAATTATTTCCGGAAAAACGGAAATTCTTTAAATGTTATTTCATTGTTAAATAAAACAATCTTCATCAAATAACTAGATGTATTTATTCCTTGAATAATTATTTGAAAATTTGATCATTCTTTGAAATAAATCAACATAATTCTAAAAGCTTTATTTCTGAAATAACTATTTGATAAATGATATTTCAGTATTTTTTATTCATGAAATAAATTATTATTCCTCCCGGTGGGAATCGAACACTCCCCCCCCCCAAAAAAAAAAAAAAAAAAAAAAAAAAAAAAAAAAAAAAAAAAAAATGATTTAACACGTTAGCACCGCAATTTTTTTTTTTTTTCTACGCCCCATCGACATCAGGGCCATTATCGCCAACACATCTCAATGAGGCTTCACAGGAAAACATGTATTTAGAGGATTTTTTTGTATAAATTAAGATATCAGAATATATTATTCCATCAAATAATCATTTCGGGAATAAATATATCATTAATCATGAAATAATTTAATCCTTGAAATAATTATTTCCGAAATAATATTTTAAAAAATTATAAAATAAATTATTTCTGAAATAATCTGTTAAGGTTATTTCATGATTTATTCCGAAAATATTATTTCAAATAAATTATGCCCAGGTCTAGACTGAAGTATCTGGGGCTCGTCATTGTCTGGAAAACCGTCACCACTAAAGTGTATTATTTTCAGGTACCCTACTCTGGGCCCACCTGCTCTTCATGTGTTACCTTGCTTAGAGACTCTTCAAGTCTATCACTGCTAATAAGATATGTTTCTAAATCTTTATGTATTACAAAAGATTTTTTTAGTGCTAAATTATTTATAGGACATGTCGCATACTTGTTGCCTATTTCTCATAAATATTGACGGAAAAAGCTTACGTCTTTCATGATCAGTGCTTTATAGGCGAGTAATTATTATCTTTTAATATTTTTGCTTTATTAACAGTTGAATAATTTCACAAATACAGGAATTATTTAATTTAAGAGTTTATTTTTTTATGTAACCATAAAACAATATTTAATTAGTAGTTGACGTTTTATATGAGCATTCGATAATTACTTTTTTCATTGATTATAATTAAAAGCGTACTCTTCAAAAGATAAAAAAATCATTTCGTTTCCGGATTTTGTTATTCGGCACCATGTAACTCATTTTAACTATTTTCTTTTTTTTTTATACTTCATTCACTACTTATTATTTTACTACTGTAAAGAATGAGGCAATGTACAAATTTTGCAAAAAGGGAATTTTGTCCGTTAAAGGGTTAAAATTCATTTTTGAAACCGAATCAAACAACTCCCTACCTTTCCTAGACTTACTCCTTATAAGAAATCTTTAAGGCTTCATATTTTGGATTGCCTCTATATCTTTGGAGCCACCAGTTTGGTATACCATATTGACCTACTCTCGACGACTCCTCCAATTCCAGTCCTCATATCACAACACGCAAAATCATCGGTAAAGTATGATACTTGATAAATCGAACCCTCGCTCTAACAGATACCAAATTTTACCCTGCAAACGAATCCCCACTTCTCGACATCCTAAAGGCCCAAGGATTTCCAATACTCAACTCATAAATTCTTTTAAAAACTCCTAACCCCTCCCCATTACTCAAGATAATATAGCTCCTTAATTCGGGTCCTCCCATATATCCCAAATTTCTCTGTAAAACTCCAAAAATCCCTATGCAACACATTTCTCAACCTAATGCTAGGACTTTCTACACACATAAAACTAAACATCTTATTTAATCTACCCTTAATTTAAGCTCTAGTTATAACACACATTTACCTTATGTATCATTCATCCTCATCTATGGATGTTTTTCCTGTCATTTCATTTATACACATAATAAAAATGAAATGGGTCGCTGCCAGTACATGGAAGATTTATGAGAAAAAATATTATTGGGGGCCTTTATCAATGCAATAGCACCCAAAACAATGATTGTTAGAATTTTTGTCTGTGTGTTTGTGCACACTAATCTAAGAAACGGCTCATCCGATTTAGATGCATTTTCACTAATATATGTGGCAAGCTTCATTTAACATTCAGTGTTTGTTTCATGCCAATCGGTTCATAAATAAAAAATTTATGCCAATGTAAAGAATCACGTTGAACATTTGTTAAACTATCTATTCTTTCTTCTATATCTTCTATCTATCTATATTAAAATAATCTATCTATCTATAATATTAAAATAATTGTTCGTACCTAAGGCGAAAACTTATAGCCAATAAATGCTGCCCAAAGTAACTATTTTTCCAAATGCAGCGAGGAATTTTCCCGAGCCGTGGGATGAGAAAATTCCTGTCGCCGGTGGGGATCGAACCCACCATCTCCCTCTTATGAATCTAAGGCGCTAGCCACTAGACCACGGGAGACCCTCCAAAGTCACTCTTGTTACTATTCCACACGGACGAAGTCAAGGGCACAGCTAGTCAGTATATAAATTCATTGCCCAGATGAAGTCTTAAATTCGAAGCTGAAACGTTAAAAAAAAAATATAACACATTTTCTTTTAAAAACATGTAATTTAATTAAGACACTACACAACCAAATCCTCACTATATCTACTAAGATTGGATTTGTTGTCTCTAATGTCAGACATTTTTTAAGGATAAATTTGCTATCTTTAAAGTATGAAATAGAAAAATATCATGAAACGGCTCGATTCTATGAAATGTACAGGCAATGCCTATATTTTATTTGTATAGACGATTCCTTGCCATTTGATTTCTGACTCCATTCTTTTCATGCTATTAAAAGAGCTGAATGACCTAATTGTTACATCTCCTGAGCATATATTGGAAAAAAAAAAAAAAATTGCCAGTTATCTGGTACTCCCCTGTTTTTGTCGGATATTTGAGGTTATAAGAAAGGTAGCTTCATTGTCGTTGTTTTGTATACATTCAAATGAACTTCTCAAAATATCTTTTAAATGCATTAAGTCATCATCAAACGTTACTTTTTAAGCTATTCATACTGATATTTAATTTTCCATATATTTGTATAAATATATGTATATACAAATTTTGTTGTTGGAAATACTTTTTTGTCTTTTAAATAGTTAACTGTATAAACAACCCCCCTCCTCTTGTTTGTATATTCCTGACTATACCACTTTTATTTGTATATATATAATTAAACTTGTTTATATTAGTGTTACTTTTGTTATATTGCCCTAGAATAAAGTTATTTGTCTATTCTTTTGTTTCTACTTATTTATTTCATAACAAATATTTAAGTTAGGTCTTAACCTATCTCATTTATAAATATCCCTTCAAACAGGAGGTGGATAATTAGGCACATGCCCTAGCAAGATGGTTACTTACCTCTAAAATACATTTAAGAAGTTTTATTTTAAGCATTCTTAACCATTCGACTGAAAAGTCTAAAATAAAAAAAATATTGTAGATGGAGATAGTTAGCCGCTCTAGAGATACGAAGACAGGTATAGTTGGGATTCGGCTAGGAGAAAAACGTCAGACTTTCAAAAAGAAATCTGTATTTCTTTCTTGGGGGAGGGAGGAAGACCTCGAGGACAACTTTGATACTTCTACCATGGTTACCTAAGTTGTCCTCGAGGTCTTCCTCCCTCCCCCCTAGGCATTCTCTAGTGCTGAAGAAGGCTGCCATTGTTGCAGTCGAAACGTCCAAAATACAGATTTCTTTTTGAAAGTCTGACGTTTTTCTCCTAGCCGAATCCCAACTATACCTGTCTTCGTATCTCTACAGCGGCTAACTATCTCCATCTACACTATGAACTTCCCGGGACCGTGCCAACGTGCACCAAAAGAAGCGAAACCACTAATCAACCGGATCTCCAAATTAGCGAAGAATTTGGTTAAGAAGAAAGAAGGTCTGATATTCCTCCTTAAGTCTGAAGAAGGCTGCCATTGTTGCAGTCGAAACGTCCAAAATACAGATTTCTTTTTGAAAGTCTGACGTTTTTCTACTAGCCGAATCCCAACTATACCTGTCTTCGTATAAAAAAAATATTTTCTGTTAAAATACATTTACTTCTTAGTTTTGAATGCCTTATAGCTTGTTTTGTTGAAAGGGAACAAAAATATATCAAATATACATGGGAACAATATATATATATATATATATATATGTATATATATATATATATATATATATATATATATATATATATATATATATATTGTTATATTAGCTGATTCAACTAAAAAAGAAAATCCAGTCCCTGAGTAATCACCCCTTCCTACCAATTTTGCTTATTATCACAATACAGCTTTATCATTAGTTGGACACAATGTATACTTACTTTTATAATACAAGGGAGCAACAAAAACAGGCATAACAGGTTAATTAACAATTTGCTCTGACTAAATCCACACTCCTAAATCACCAATTTTGTTTATTCTCACAACAGAGCTTTATCGAATTAGATGGGCACAATGTATACCAAATTCTGTTTGTTCGCAGTACAGAAACATGTAATACATTTCATTTAAGGAAATAATATTACTTTTGGATTAAAGCTTATAAAATATTTGTTTTATCATATAAACTACAAAATATAATTATAAAACCGTTTTATTCAAGCAGAACTGTGTTTGCAATACAAATTGTGTTGTTTAAGTATAATACATTAAAGCCAGGAGCCCACTGAAGAAACTGGTTTCATGAAACTCAAGTTGCTTGCAACGCATAGATAGAAAATCATAGGCTGGTATACCCAGAGTTTTATGAAACTTTAGCCCTGGTGAACACTGAAGAAACCGGTTTCATGAAACTCAAGTTACTGCACACACAGTTTCATGAAACCGATTTAACGAATCCTCGTACAGGTCGACTTGACGGCAAACGAATCAGAGCTTGACGGCGAACTCTTGCAGGCTACTGTAGAAGAAAATCCTGTTGTAAGAGTCGAAGGGCTAGCAGAAAAACTTAGATTGACACATTCTACAGTCCACCGACATTACTTATGGGATGAACTGATAGATAGCTTTATTATTAATATATTTAACTATTATCCAATAGAATGTTATACTTCTGATAGAAGTTAGTTACTAGTTTACTCTTATTAGAAGTAGACCTACCAAACGAGGCAATAGTTGGCAAGGTGGCTATGAGTTTAAGGGGCAAGAACTTTGTGCCTAGAGTTGAGGGCTTGAATACCACTGGGCTTGGTGGTTATTAATAAATGAGTCAAAACATTTTAATAAATAGTTAGGATGAAATTACATTATTTACATCAATCACTACACAGAGATATTTATAAAGAAATGCTGACTAGATTCCTTAGCTCTTTATTGTTCCAGAAAGCTCTATGGTCGATTGTCTTATCACCTTTATTTTTTGAGATTTTATAAATTTTGGAACTTCTTTGAAATTGTTTTTCTTTGTTTTAGGTTGATGAATTTCCCATTGAAATCCAGAGCATTGATAGTGATAGAAGCTCTTTAAAAAAATACTTAAGAGTAAATAAGCCTGAAGTTAATTCCAACCGAAAACCAAAGCCGCATGCCCTCTGCCATAACAACACTGATTCAATTGATTGGGCACCGAAAGCAGACATGTCTCGGATTCAGTTCACTGAGGATATTGTAAGCAGGAATAGACTGTCGCTCGATATTGTCAATGTGAATTCATCATTTTTCGGAAAGATTCTCAACGAAGGTTCAATGGAGAACACTCAGAACACTAACGTTTCTTCAAACAAGCTCAAGCAGAGGATCGGCCTTCCTTCATTTAAGCAAAAAGCTACAAAGTCCATAAAGCCGACACCTCTTGAAATGGTCGCTCACGAAGTAATGGAAGACAATAAAAATCAATCGACTGTCTCCGTTCAAATAAAAATTGATGACATTGATTGGACGGTGAATGTACCCAAAACAATTGTTGCACCCGCTCCTTCGAAGGATAATTTTCCTATGGACGGAGAAGCTCTGTTGAAGTGTATGAGAAAACAGTCCCTAAAGATGTTAGAAGTTGTTACAAAGAAGACATCAATCCGAGCGGACGTGAGGAAAGTTTTTGATTTTAGCCAGAAAAGGCTGGCACCCTTCAAGATCTCTGTTAAATCTAGCAAGGAAGGCAGTAATCCAAAAGACAATAAGGCAAATTCTTCAATCCGAAATGAAGCGTCTGATATGACGATGGATGAAGCTGAAAGCATTGAAATTGATGTTGCTTCACTGAGAAATAATGAAACAGAAGAAAAATCTATGCCCATTCCACATTCTTCAGATATAAACTTGATTAAGCTTGAAGAATCTAATGAAGTATGTCATGATATTCTTGAAAACACCGCAGAAGCGAGTGATACTGCAAATAAAAGCCTTCCATTGCTAATTACTGATGAATGCGATGGAGAAGCACATTCTCCTGTCAACAACTCTGATGAACTTATTGTTAAGATAGAAAATACAAATGCGGAATACTATGGCTCTAATGGTAACATACCACTTGGCAATCATAGTGCGTTTATTAAAAGCAGTGAATCTAGCCCAGTCCACTCTGATAAAAATAGTTTAAATACAAGAAATTCTAATGAACCACAAGCTAATAAAACTAGAAATCCTCCTTTAACAAGTGGCGAATTAGAAACTGAATCATTTTGTGAGGGTTATATTTGTAAGGCAGAAGATTCTTCTGGTGAATATGACACACATGATAACAGCGGATTTGTCGGCAGTAGCATAAAAAATCAAAATTCTTCGCAAGAAAGTCATAATTTTGAAAATGACAGAAATGTTTTTGATATAGAAGATCCTAATGATGAACATCCTGGCGCAGAAGAAAATATGAATTATTCATCAACAAGTGGTGAAGTTAAAAATGAACCATTAATACTGGCTGAAGAAAATATTTTGACAGTAGAAGATCCCGATATTGTGTACGTTATCAGTCATGATGACAATGAGATTTTAAACAACAAAAATGTTTCTGAGACAGACTGCAGTAATGAATACAACGACTTTGTCGAACAAATTGGTGGTAACGATACTGAAAGAGTTAACAAAGATCTCAATTTATTAGCAGTTGATGCAATGAGCAAGGAAAACAGTTTAGACAATTATTTAGATTTTTCAAAGGGTATTTCAAATGAAGTTTCAGATCATAATAATTCTCTTAACTACTCAGTTGAAAATGACAGCAGTATTTTTATTAAAATTGAAAAAAATAATTTTCTCCACGAAGAAAGGGATGTGAAAAGTCATGATACAATTTCAGATTCTGAATTTGATTCAACTCATGAATTTGACGATACGTTTTCTCACTGTAGTAACTCAAATTCTGAAATATTGAATGTAGCTGACAAAGACGAAGTTGAACCTAGAGATAATTGTTTTGAAGAAATAAATGGCAAAGGAAGATATAATGAATCTGAGACTGAGTCTATTGAGACTCTTCAATTAATCAATGTTGCTATATCTCAGGATAAAAGCTGCGACAATAGTCCAGAAGAATTAACAACTGATCAAATTAGTAGTTCTGAAAGGAAAGATGACTTCAAAGACGAACAACTTATTACAGAGAACAAAAGCGAAAATCGTTTCAACCCTAAACAGTCAGACGCGAAAACGTCAGTTGATTGTAGTTTTACTCAGTTATCTGAAGCCTCGTGTTCTCAAGATTCTGTTCTTACTTCTGATTCAATTTTAAAAAAAGTGCTACAGGGTAAAATTATTAGAACAGAAAGTAAAACTTTGGTTGTTCCAAACGACAGTATTTTGATTGACTCAAAGCTAAAGTGTAATGAGAGTGACTTCGATAGTCCTGTACAAGAGGAAAATCATTCTGAGCGTTTACTCGTTGATGTTAATGTCAAAGGAAAACGCAAAAAAAGGAGTATGAGTTTCCCTACTCAAGGAGACGAGAAAGCTGGGCAAGAATTCTTCCAAGGGTTTACAGACGACATGCTTTCCAATTCAGCGTTTCAGAAATTTTTGTCAATTTGTTTTAAGTTAGGCGTATATGATAACAATTATCAGAATTCACCAAATGATAATGAGATGAACAAAAGGGCAAGATCTCAAAGTATGATTTCTCTTACTAGCGATAGAGTTGAAAAATCGTTTTTAGATGATTCTATGATAACACAAAGGCGTACCGGTTCATCTTATGGTACAGAAAGACTTGAAAAAGACTGCACTGTTCGAACCTCTTTGCCTGGAACATTATTCATAAATTCTCAACAAATTAATACTTCATTGAATAAAGAGAATCGTGACGACTCTGGTCTGCCTTCAATCGAATTAGGCCTGCCATGCAATGGACCATTTTCCACGTCAGTTTCTGTTCAAGACAGGCACTTTCCCTCGTCAACCTCTCCTGAAAACCCGAAAGATAGCAGTCTACATAATCAATCTAATGTATTAGTGTCAAATAAAATTTCAGCGGTGCAAGAAAAAATTTTAAAAAAAGATGACACTCTCATTAAAGAAAGCGTAAACTTAATTTCTCTTCAAGGAAGCTCTTCTGTTGGAATAAGTGAAAAAAAATCTCTTGAAATTTCTGAAAAACTAATTGTCAAGGACAAATCTGGAAACACAAATGCAAATTCAAAATTTGAAAGTAAAGGACCAAATCAGGAAATTTCTCAACAAACATGCAAGGTATATTCCAATCTTGGTCTTGGAAAAAGTTCTTTTACTGAAAGTAGTACACTGCTTCCCAAAAGAAGAGGTAGGCCTCCAAAGAAAAGTCTAGATGTTTCTGAAAAAGGAGTTGATAAAAACGTATCTGAGAATGAATATGTAAATTTGGGAGGAGAAGAATCTGCTACACAAAGTAATGCTTTTGTAAACATAAGTAAGGACAAGGTTTTAATTGACTCACAAAATACCTCTGTGCAAACAGTACTCGGTGTTCCCATTGAAGAGTGCTCTGCCGAAGATACTAAGTTTTTGGAAGGCCCAGATAGTAAAAAACAGTTTCTATTAGAAAATAAGTTTTCTCCTTCAGATAAACAAAGTTCACACATTGATACCTCTTCAAAAATCAATAAGAACACAAAGGAATCACACCAAATTATTCTCCCCAAAACTATTTCTGAAAACAAGTTCCCAGGCTTCACCTCTTCAAAATTGAATGGTAATTTCCGATCTTATGAAGGCCCAAAAAGGTTGAAGCTTTCAAAAACAGCCTCTGTAAGAAGTATTGATTGCAGTTCCTCATTTCTTAAGTGCAGCAGAGATCTAGCCAGAGCAAATTCGTCTGAAGCCACCATAAGTCAAATTCATCAACTTTTCTCAGATATTGATGACTATTCTAGCATTGAAGGAGAGCTTAATGAATTTTTTGATGACGTGGTGGATTGTAATATCATTAATGCTTTTGAAAGCAGTCGTAATTTATTGTCTCAGAATCCAAGACATGGTGAAAGTTTAATAACTCCGAAAAGTGTGCACGAAGTTAAGCCTTCACCTAGCTCTAGTTCTTCTGTTAGAATGTACAAAAATCGTAGACGTGTAAGTGTAAACACTCAGACAAATAAACTGAGGTCACTTACTATGTCTAGAGATACAAATAGCTCAATTTTATCAAATGCTTCCTGCTCAATGGATCAAACAGCAGTTAATTTAGATGAAAATATTTTTGTATCTGATGATGTTTCAGGTACTCCGAACCACAATAATGGCCTGGCCAAGGAGCAGTTAGTAGCGAGATGCGACTCACCTCAACTGATTGGAGAAGATTCCGTCTACCAGTATTTTGCCGAGGAGCCTCATGACGACATTAACGAGAACAACAAACCCGAAAATACAAACATAAGTTTTAGTGACATTCATTGTGCCAACATTTATGAAAAATCTTTTCTTGGTTTTTTCCCCTGCACTTTAACATCGACTCCTTTAAAGCGAGCATTTCCTCATACAAACGTCGATCAGTTTGATAAAAAAGCTTTATATAATTCAGATGTTGATTCTTCAAAATCTAATGGTTCTAAAAGTCAAAATGAAATTTCCCTAATTAATCCTGAAGAACAAAGCAGACACAAAAATGAGAAAGAAGAAGTACTAAATTGTAACACTCATGTGGATGATATCAAGAAATATACTAGGTCTATATTTAAGCAACATCCCGAAAAAGCAGATTTTGTTGAGCAGCCATGCTCGAACAACTTACGTAAAACTGAAGAAAGACTGGCTCTCTCAAGAAACCCGAGAAGAGACAGACCTCCTAAAGGTTATTATAAAAAAATGAGCAAATTTAGTGACGTAAGTGCTGCTGTAGCTTCTGGTGATAGACTGCTCGCTTCAAAGTTAAGCAAATCAGCGGAGACAGAACTGACTTGTCTTAATAAAAGATTGAGAACCAAGAGTTGTGATGTAGATGTTTCACTGGATTCCATGCCTAAAGGAGGAAAAAGAAAAAGAAATGAATCCGAGAGTGACATTAATAAAGCTAAATTAAATCGAGATGTTTTGAGCTTTGAAACTCTTGGATCAACAACTGTTAAACCTCTGAACAATATGAGTTCCAAAGAGCCTAAGAAAAGAAGTAGCCCAAGAAAATTGGATAATGCTAAAAATGTTTTATTGAATACAGACAGTGACCAAACATTTGGAGACTCATCATCAATTCAGTTAGTACCCAATGAGCACAAGGTTGGTATTTCAAATGCGTCCGATTCGAAAGTAACTAGCAGGAACAACATACTCATTGATCACGCAGGTATGCAATCATTTTCAGGACAAGAAAATTTGATTTCAACACAAAATCATTTAAATGTGCTAGATAGTAGTCAAAAGCGTGTTCTTTCAAGTCAACATAATATTACATCGAATCAGCCAACAGAAAAGCCAGCATTGTCCATAGATGCATCTTCGCTTGAGTCTGGTTCGAATTCTGTAGATGAATATTGTGATAGCAATTCCCAAAATCAATCAGTTTCAGAGCCATCGCTTGCAAATAAAATGATAGTTAATACTCAAAATGTTCTTCCGGATCACTCCAATTTGACTGATTCTGGTTCAGAACTTCCGTCTGGCTCCTTAGTCAGAAAAAGAGGGAGACCAGCAAAGAGGAAAGTAGGTCGACCAAAGAAAAGTGATGATTTAACTAAGTCCAATGAAAACGTTTCTGAAGTGAGCTCTTCTTTGGACAAAAATGGACCAGAAGCTCAATTTTCTGACAATCAATTGACCCCAAAAGCTCCAGTGCCTTCGAGAAAAAGAGGTCGACCCCCAAAACGTCCTTCTGTTTCTTTAACTGGAGAAAATGAAAAGCAACATCTGATCGTAAGTGAAAACAAGGAACATGAGCAAACAGCATTGGAAATGGATAGTTTACCTAAACATAGAGATTCGGCTGACTTGGATGTTACTAATGATAATAGCCTAGTGCAAAGCTATGATAAATCTACTTTCTCCGATACTCTATCTCCTCCAATAAAAAGGTTTAAAGAAGAAAATGGACAAACATCATCAAATGAAAGCTTCCAAGAATACAATTCTTCTAATTGTTTCAATAATGAGATTATATCATCAAATTTATCATCATACAATGTTTCTGAAAACAATTTTGAAAATAGTAAAAAAGTAACATTTTTGGAGAAAATGGAGTTAATTAACGATAAATCACATTCAGAAAACAAGAACTTAAGTTCAATAATTGAAGGTAAATTGTCGCATAAACGTAACATAGAGCCAGTGCAGGAAATAAATCATTTGAAAGATTCCAAACAGCATAGCAATCCATTTGATACAACTGAAATAGAAAGCTTAGAATGTATTGGTGGGTTAGCAAATGTAGATCAAAGTTTATCTGAAAAAATGATGGAAACGAATGATTCAGTATATAAATCTTCAGATCCTTCTTCCTCCATTGCGACTAAAATGCTGAATAACCAGAAATGTGAAAAAACACCAAGAAAAAGGGGGCGGCCTCGAAAAACGAGTAGCGAACCGTTAAAAGAAGCATTGCCCGTGGAAATGGCTAAAGCGCAAACTGACAGCTTGCTCTCAGACAAAAGTCTTCATGATGGAAATGAAAAGGTAGATTCAGAGATTGTTAAAGAGAATTTTCCATTTCCTAGCAACGATAGATATAAGAAATTAAAGACATATTCTAAAATGTGCAGATCTAAATACATAGGAAAGGGGTCTGTGGATAATCAGTCGAGAACCTTACCTGAAAAGGGAGAATTGTCCATTGCTGGCAATGGAATTTCTGCCAAAATAGAAAACAATTTACTAAGACAATCAGAATGCATAATAGAACATTCCGACCCGTCAAAAATAAAAAGAGGAGACCTTCAACCAAATAAGAACCTTCAACAAATAATAGTTGGCAGAAGTTTTGGAAACGAGACTTCAAATAAGGAGGATTTAGAATCCAACAACCAAAGCTCATCAGTAGATAATATTCATCCATTTTCAAAACAAAAAGAAGTACTTAAAAGAAGTTGTTCTGCTCCTATCCTTTTTTTCGATTCGACAGAATCTACAGAAGTAACAACAGACATAGCAAAGAAACACCAAGATAGTATTAATGAATCGTCAGACACAATTAAGAACAAACAATTGGCTCAAGTAAAGATTTCTGTGCTTAGTAGCTCAGAACTCAAATATGTAAGACGAACTAAGAGTTTAGAAAATTTGGAAACGTTTTCTACCGCTCTAAAATCATACAATTCTAAAAACATAGGCCCTAATTCAATTGCTACGAAGGACTATAATCAGTTGTTAATGAAAAGAAATAGCCTGAATAATTCTCTTGACGAATCCATGAAGGGAGCCAAATGTCCAAATCAATTAATTGGTACTTCTGAATCACGTGAACTAGGATTTAACAAAACCAAAGTAAAAATGGAACCAGAAAGGAGGATTTCTTCATTACCAAATACAGAAGAGAAGCTTGAGGAAAGCCTTCGAGATCCTGATGAATTAGTCCCACAATCTGATTTAGAAGTGAGTCGTACACCGTTCATTAGAAGTAGTACTCCAATTCCAAAACGTAGAGGAAGACCTCCTAAAAGGAGAACTTCAAATGTTGCTGAAATAGTTAGTAAACCAGATCCAATCTCAAAATCGGACTCAGGTATCTTGAAGGTGAATTGTTCAGAAAGCAATCGTGTTCCTGATATATTAGAACCCAACAAACCAGATTCCAATGTTAGAGCTGGAAGAAAATCCTTTATGGAATACAGTTCTTCAATTCAAAAGCAAAGGCTTCCAAAGAAAAGTTTGGATGTTTCTGAAATATCAGATAAAGAACAAGAATCACAGAATATATGTTTAATTTTTGAATCAGAAAATAGTACTGCCAGATGTACATTAGCAAACCAGGAAGACAAACCTAAGGAAGGTTGTGACGTATCTATTCAAGAAACTGTCAATCCACATTCAATAATTAAAACTAGTACTCCACTCCCTAAACGTAGGGGAAGACCATCCAAGAAAAGTCTGGATGTTTCTGAAATATCCGATAACGAACCATCTCAAAATACGACTATAAATTTGGGATCAGGAAAAGAGCCTCTTAGTGACAGTAATACTTTACTTCCAAATCCAGAAGGGGTGCAAGAGAAAAGCATACAGACTTCTGGTGTAGTACCCAATCGAGAACCTGACAATTCTAATTTTGGATTAGGAAATTCTTCTCGTGAAAACAGTACGTCAATCCCTAAACGAAGGGGAAGACCATCCAAGAAAAGGCTGGATGTTTCTGAAATAGCCCATAACGAACCTACTCAAAAAACGACTATAAATTTGGGCACAGAAGAAGAGCCTCTTAGGGAAAATAATACTTCTGTCCCAAATCCAGAAGAGATGCAAGAGAAAAGCATACAGACTTCTGGAGTGATATCCAATCGAGAACTTGACAATTCCAATTTTGGGTTAGGAAATTCTTCTAGTGAAAACAGTACGTCACTTCCCAAACGAAGAGGAAGACCACCAAGAAAAGGTCTTGATGTTTCTGAAAAAATAGTTGGCAAAGATGATCCCAAAAATACGAACATGAATTCAGAATCAAGAAAAGAGCCTGTTGCAGAAAGACATGCTCCTGTACCAAACCAAAAAGTGAATCTACCGGATCGTCTTGAAGCTTCTGATATATTATTATCTAATGAACAATCTGACAATGCACATTCCAATCTTAGTGCTGGAAATACATTTTTTACTGAAAACAGTACTCAACTTCCGAAACGGAGAGGGAGACCTCCTAAAAAAAGTTTGAATGTTTCTGAATCGTTAGTTACTGAAGAACAATCTGAGAATAAAAGTATAATTTCCGAGAATGTAAAATTGGAATCAGAAAACAATTCTACTGCAGAAAGTCAAGCTTCAATCACAAACGAAAAAGTAAATCTTTTGAAATGTGAAGTTTCCAACACATTAGTATTTAATCAAGAACCTGACAATGCTCATTCCAATCTTGCAGATGGGAAAAGTTCTTTTACCGAAAGTACTACTCCGTTTCCTAAACGGAAAGGGAGGCCTCCAAAGAAAATTGTCGATGTTTCTGAAGTTTTAGTTAGTAAAGAAGATTCTGAAAATAAAAGTATAACTTCTGGGAAGGAAAGTGAAAATGGGGAAGCAGAAAAGGAGACTACTGTAGAAAATAAAACAGCAGTACCGAACCAGGAAGTAAATCATTTGGGATGCCGTGTTTCGGACATATTAGTTTCTAATCAACTATCTGGTAATGTAAATTCCAATCTTGGAGATGGCAGAAGCCCTTTTCCTGAAAACAGTACACCGCTTCCTAAACGGAGAGGGCGGCCTCCAAAGAAAAGTCTGAATGTTTCTGAAATATTAGTTGATAAAGAACAAAATGAGAAAACTCATACAAAATTAGAAAGTGCTTATGCAAATTCTAAGACTCAAAATTTAAATTCTATGAATTCTAATAAAATTTATGAATCGAGAGGAGGTCCTGTTGTAGGAAGTGATTCTCCTGTACAAGACCAGAAATTACTTCTTGAGGAAAGTCAACGAGTTTCTGTATTGGCGTCTAATCAAGAATCTGATGACGAACACTCCAACTTTGGAGATGAAAAAAAGTCTTTTAAGAGGAGCAGTACTCCACTTCCCAAACGAAAAGGAAGACCTCCGAGAAAAAGTTTATGTGTGTCTGTAACAGTTCGTAATGGTGATTCTGAGAATAAAATTCTAAGTTTGGAATCAGGAAATAGCCCTCTTGATAGAGATATTGCTCCATTAACAAACCAGGGAGGCAAGCCAGAGGAGAACATAGAAACATCTGTTTTATCAGAATCTAAACAAGATCATGATTATCCACATTCTAATATCACAAATGAAAACAGTTCCATTTTTGATAGCAGTACTCCACTTCCAAAACGAAGAGGAAGACCGCCCGGGAGGAGGCCGAATAAAAGTTTGGATGTTGCTGTAAATTCTAATTTTGATGATAGTGAAACTTCTTTAATCTTGAACTCACGTCCAAAACGCAGAAGGATGCCACCTAGGAGACACTCTGATATGTTTTCAGAAGATTTGAAGGCGAAAAATGCTTTCTTCTTGGAAAATTCAACTCAATCGCATAATCAAAGTGAAAGCATGAATGATTTTGACCCAATGAAATCTGAAGAATCTCAGACTGAAGCAGAAATATCTCTCACTTCTCAGCCTACTCCGTCAATAAAAAGAAAAAGGGGTAGGCCTAAAAGAAACCCTGAATTGAACACTACTATCGAAGAACTAACTACTCCTGATAGCAATGCTGCACCTAAAAAAAAGGCAGGACGGCCACGTAAGTATGAAAGAGAAGATCCAACAATAAATAATATGGATAGAGAAACAGCCCTGAAAATGTGGGAAGAATCTCGGTACTTGACTGACCAAGACGAGGAAGAGGATGATGATGACGATAGTACAGGGGATGCTCGCAATATGAGACGAAAGCCGTTAACTGGAAGAATTGATGCTAGCTCCTTCCTTAGGGACCCCTCTAAACTGGTAAAATTTTAATACATGTTTTTATAACATTCTGCATTATAAGCAATGTGTTAACTTTTCTTCATTAATCTTCCAGGTTAGATGTGCCATTTGTAAAGAAGTAATGACTGTTAAGTTTTATAAAAATAGCCATTTGCTAAAACATAATTTTTTGGCCTGGCTGGAAGGAGAAAAACCTTTGGTAAGCTGAGTTTATATTTCAAATTGAGACATTTAATTAAAATTTAGAACATTTTCTAGGGCGAGGTTAGCACTGGACTTATATGCTGGAGGGCCTGAGCTTAAATCCCGAGCAAGCACTAGAGACTTTTATCTTATACTGTCTTCGTTGGCCTCCCTGACCATCCCTAGGCCAACCCAGCCTTTAATTAATTCATTAATTACTAATGGGTACCTACAAAGAACTAACTAACTATCTCCCTAGTGGGCCTTATGATCATAAATCAGATACTATGATGATCTATATATATATTTTTTAGAACATTTTAAAATGGTTGGACATTCAAAGATCATTTTCAGGGATGTGAATGAAAAGTCACAACCTGCACAAGCTTCCATTAGTTAATTGCGAAGTACGTTTGTGAAGACACCTACATTTTCAGTGCTCTCCACAAAATACCTTAACTCACCAGGGTCTGGCATTGATAGAGTCAACACTGCTAAGAAGAGGTATTTGGAAGAAGGAGGATTTCCTCTGAAAACACTTAACAATACAATTTTTTTTAAAAATGTGGAGGTTGTGACTTTTTCTTCACATAAAATTGAGAAACTTCAGTACAGTCATAGATTGTCAGTCATTCAGGAATTTTTCCTTTTCTTAATATCAAAATATTGTGTTCCATGGGTGTTTTGGTTTGATTTGCTAAAATTTCATTAAAATAATGGTTTTAAACAAACTTCACAGCTTTGAGGCTATGGATGCTCCACTGATCAGTAAATTTCCATGAAAAAGGGAAGATGAAAATAATAATTTTAAAATGTATAGTAGACTCTCCCTTACCTGGCACTCTCTAATCCTCTCTCTGAGAGGAAAAAGTGACGGATCTCTGAACTCGCCGGAGCTAGACCGGACTAAATTCTCTAATCCCGCGTTTAGATAAAAATAAGATAAAATTAATATATACATTAGTAGAAAAGGGGTCTCCCCGTGGTCTAGTGGCTTAGATTCTCTTGCGGGAGATGGTGGGTTTGACTCCCACTGGGGGAAGGAATTTTATCATCTCACGGCTCGTTTCGAAAATTCCTTGCTGCACCTTGGATGTCGGCACTAATGTCCGAGATGTCGGTGCGACGTAAAAAAAAATAAAATAAAATAAATAAATAAAAAAAAAGTTTACAAACGGAAAAAAATAATGACTATTGGTAAAAAATTTGGAGTAAAGAGATTAAAAGAAGTATAGTAAAAAGTTTAAAGACCTTAACAAATTCAAGTATTTCCATTTCAACAGATAACTGGTTATTCATTTCATTTTTTATATGAGATACTTATTCACGTAACACTTTTTTATTTTTATTTTGATGTATTATATTCTCTTACATTACATTATTATTGTTATTTAAATTTTAACGTCCATTATTATTAACTAAGAATTTTGGGAGGGGTTATCAATAGGTTACCACCCTTTTCTAGCCAGGATAGGTCTGATGCTTTTTCTTTTTTCTAAAGAAAAGCCACCATCCCATAGTGGGAATCGAACCCACGACCCTTGGCAAGGAGTGTTAAGTGTTCACACCATAAAACTCACGGCCTCCACATCACATTAAGTATTAACAAAAAAAAAAATTATTAATAAATGCACATTTAATTGCTCATAAAATATTTCTTAACAAATAAACTTTTATAAACTGAACTAAATTAGATAAAAGGAATGAAATTATGTTGTTGTAAATTTTATCGTTGACATGTTTATTTTCCAGTGATTCATAGATACAAAAAAGGAGTTGTTTCTTAAGGTTGAATTTGGTTGTGAATATAGAAAAATTCTCAAAATGAAAATTATGTCGGTCTGGGACGAGTTGTCTGAGTAGGGTGGTTTTAATACTTTTGTTCCTTTGTTTTTTCGACTGTTATATGTTTTGCGTCTGCTTTATGAGATTTTTATTATGTCCAATGTAGGTGCTATGGAATACGACTTGTTTTGAGATGTTTGGAATAAGGTAAATGACGTTGGATGTAATTTGTTTTGTAGAATTAAGCCTTTAAGGACGGTTTACATATTTTGTAGTTGTTTGTGAGAAGTCTCAAATTGGGGTTTGTGATACATAGGGAATTTTGGATTTTAATTGGAGGAATAGAGCTACATGGTATATATGGTAGAGACCTAAACTGGGGGACAGGTTTCATGGAGTACAGGTTTTGTCTGGATTTATGAGGTAGGATATTTAAGTTATTATTACTTATTATATATATATATATATATATATATATATATATATATATATATAATTGTACCTATTAAAATTTAACTGATACTTATGTTGTAATAATGGTTTCTGTTACTAACGACTGTTTATAATTATTATTATTTATTATTGTTTTAGCCATTGGATGATACCGAAGCTATGGTAAATCACATTAACCGAGGGAAAAAGTATTTTCCAAAGCACCAGTTAAGATGCAGTACATGTAATTCTGTGAAGAAGAGTGCTGCTGGATTTCTCAGCCACCTACAGTTCTGCGGAAAATCTGATTTGGTAATTAATGTGTTTATTAATGTTTTAATAATATTTTAAATGCATCTGATTACACTGGCCGGAATATACAGTCAATGAATTAATTTGCAATTCTTTAACTTTAGGAAAATTAACTTGGCCTGGGATATAAATCCAGTTCCTCAGCTCTCCATGCAGATGCCTTAACCAAATAGTCTCACATCTCCCGTGTGATATGAAGGCTTTCCTCTGTTTCCTCTCTATAATAATCTTACAAAGAGAAATATTATTCTGCATCTCCTATGTGTTATGAAGGCTTGCAGGTTTCTCTCCTTTTCCTCTCTATAATAATCTTATAGAGAGGGATATTATTCTGCATCTCCTGTGTGTTATGAAGGCTTGCAAGTTTTTCTCCTTTTCCTCTCTACAATAATCTTATAGAGAGGCATATTATTCTGCATCTACCGTGTGATATGAAGGCTAGTAGGTTTCTCTCCTTTTCCTCTCTATAATAATCTTATAGAGAGGGATATTATTCTGCATCTCCTGTGTGTTATGAAGGCTTGCAAGTTTTTCTCCTTTTCCTCTCTACAATAATCTTATAGAGAGGCATATTATTCTGCATCTACCGTGTGATATGAAGGCTAGTAGGCTTCTCTCTATAATAATCCTATAGAGAGGGATTTTTTTCTTCATCTACTGTGTGATATGAAGGCTTCTAGGTTTTAGCACTTTCCTCCGAAGGAAAGTAGCTATTGAGGTTGGACTCATGACGGAATTTTTGAAAAATTTCTTCAAATCTTTATCGATCCTACCTAGTAGACACCGAAAATGACCCCCGTTAAAATTTATATATATCTATATATACATATATATATATATATATATATATATATATATATATATATATATATATATATATATATGTGTGTCTGTTAACACGATAGCGGCCAGAGTTTTTGTTTTTTCGTCACGAAACTTGGTATATAGCATTCAATTAGCAAACGATTGAACGAGTTCGTTAACCACCAAAGTCGGTCCACCGGAAGGGGGGGTTTACCCCGAACCCAAAACACTAATTTGACTATGTCAGCCGTAATATTTGTTATATTTCAACGAAACTTGGTATTCGTAGTGGTAATATAGAGAGAAAAGTGAGATATAAAAATGAACTAAATCGGTTCATTAGAAGGGGGGGGGGGGGTTTACTCTGGGCCCACAATACCAATTCGCCACTACCAGCCGTGATTTTTGGTATATTTCGACGAAACTCGTATTCGTAGTGGTAATCCACAGGTAAAATATGTGTTGTAAAAATAAACTAAATCGGTTCATTAGGAGGGGGGGTTTACTCCGGACCCACAATACCAATTCGCCTACCTGTAGATAGCCCGGTGCTAATAGCCAAACAGTTGATGCGCCGTTATAACGAAAAAAAAACAAAAAAAAAAAAAAAAAAAAAACAATTCGCCACTACCAGCCGTGATTTTTGGTATATTTCGAAGAAACTCGGTATTCATAGTGGAAATCTACAGTTAAATATGTGTTGTAAAAATAAACTAAATCGGTTCATTAGAAGGGGGGGTTTACTCCGGACCCAAATTCCTAATATACTCATACCGGTCGTAATTTCTGCTGTATTGTAACGAGACGCGGTATACGTCGTGGGTAACTCATGAGAAAGAAGTGTTGTAAAAATGAGCTGAATCGGTCAATCGGAAAGCGGGGGTTTAATTTGTAATATATTTCAATAGAAAAGCCCGCCAGACGTAGGTTCACAAAGCCGCCGCAAGGAGCGCTTTCTACCACTAGAGTGACTGTTTCCTGTTCCTGCGTTAGATCCAAATACGATAATATGAGGTTTTTTGTATTTATTACATAGTGTAATAGGTACCATGTGTAAACATAACTCTGGAAGCAAATTAATAATTGATCAGTTACTCATTACAAATTTAAAAGAGAACTATTCATGTTTTTATTTAATTTATGTAGGATATTTTAAGCAAATTGTTCTGGAAAGCAGTCTACACTACCCAAATTCTGAGGAAAGTGCTTAGTTATGCAGCTCCTGCATGACGGACTTTTTATTTCTCTTATTTCCTCTCTATAATAATCCCACAGAGAGGGATTTTATTCTGCATCTCCCGTGTGATGTGAAGGCTTGCAGGCTTTCCTCTATTTCCTCTCTATAATAATCCCATAGAGAGGGATTTTATTCTGCATCTCCCATGTGATATGAAGGCTTTCAGGCATCTCTCTATTTCCTCTTTATAATAATCCCATAGAGAGGGATTTTTTTCTGCTTCTCCCGTGTGATATGAAGGCTTTCAGGCTTCTCTATTTCCTTTCTATAGTAATCCCATAGAGAAGGATTTTATATTTGCATCTCCAATTTTTTTGACATGGATATCTCTTTGCTAGAGCAGAGCCAATGGAAGTTGTGGTAGAATTTGAGGATAAATTTTAAATGACTTTATAATATATTATAAAATTGTTAACCCTTTTTCATTCTATATATTATTTAAATAGACGGAAGGTCATGTATACATAAAACTTGTCAAGCGTTTGTGAGATCCTACATGCACAGGCATACCATTCCGATTTACCTGTGCAATTAAACCTGTCCGGTTATACCACAACGTGTATGGTCAGCCTTACCTGTGGAAGGTCTTCCTTAGCTAAGGCTAAATTTATTTGTGTATAATTAAGTTGCTCCTGAAGTCAGTCACAAAACGTGTAGAGCAATAAATAAAGCATATTTTAGGAAGTTGACGAGTTTTATATATTCAAGACCTTCCGCCAAATTAAATAATTTATTTATTTATTATTTATTTAGGGCTTCAAAATAGTTAAATAATTTATAATATATGTTCTTATTGAAATTATATGTTTTATTTTTTAAACAATTTTCCTTTAGGAAAGGGAGAAAATGCTAGTGACATGTGAGCTTTGTGGACGAGTTCTGGTACCTGCTAGCTTAGGGCCGCATATGTACCAGTCTCATAGCCAGTCAAAGGAGACAAAAGCATTTATTAATGAAGAAGTCCTTCCTGGTGATGCTGTTAGGAAAGCGGCTGCAAAGTAAGTTTTATTATGTCATTTTTTCCAATTTTTTGAAACAATTGAGATGTTGGCATTTTTCTTCCTAGAAGGAGGAAGGAAAACCTGCTTATTGCAATCCAAAAGTGCTAAAGAGAGACCAATAAAACAATTATAAAATAGCTAAACTCCTTTGGACAGTGTTAAAAATATATGGCTGCCTACTGCACGAAAATGTCACAAAATTAAAAATAGGGCATGGAAATCATGAACAAGACATGAATTTTAAAACTGTCACAAAATTTTAGTTTTAGCGGAGGCTAATGTAATTCTGGGACTTCTGTGGTGCATCCGTAATTGTTGACACAATTTTATTTGCCTCTCCAACCCCTTACTCTTATAGATTCCTTTGTTGTAGTATTTACAGATAAATTATCCATTATTTACATATATTTAGACTTAAATATTGACATTCTGTACACATTAATTTACTGAATTATATAAATTGACTATAAATATTTAGTTTGTAATATTTTTAGAAATTTTTAATTCTGCTCTCATTGTTTAATATTTTTGAGGCTGCTAATTCCATAGTCAATTTAAAAATTTTAGTATCATTGTTTCTTTACTTTTTAAAATTAATGTGACTATCCTATTTAACATATGATGTACATTTTATTCAGTTTTATTAATTGTTTTAAATCTATGTAAATTTGTAAGTTGGCAATCCATGTAAGGTTACAAATAATTTTAATCTAATAGTTAAGGTTTTTTTTTTTTTTTTAAGTGAAATTATTTTCTTTTTAGCACTTTCCTCCGAAGGAAAGTAGCTATTGAGGTTGGACTCATGACGGAATTTTTGAAAAATTTCTTCAAATCTTTATCGATCCTACCTAGTAGACACCGAAAATGACCCCCGTTAAAATTTATATATATGCATATATATATATATATATATGTGTGTCTGTTAACACGATAGCGGCCAGAGTTTTTGTTTTTTCGTCACGAAACTTGGTATATAGCATTCAATTAGCAAACGATTGAACGAGTTCGTTAACCACCAAAGTCGGTCCACCGGAAGGGGGGGTTTACCCCGAACCCAAAACACTAATTTGACTATGTCAGCCGTAATATTTGTTATATTTCAACGAAACTTGGTATTCGTAGTGGTAATATAGAGAGAAAAGTGAGATATAAAAATGAACTAAATCGGTTCATTAGGAGGGGGGGTTTACTCCGGACCCACAATACCAATTCGCCACTACCAGCCGTGATTTTTGGTATATTTCGACGAAACTCGGTATTCGTAGTGGTAATCTACAGTTAAATATGTGTTGTAAAAATAAACTAAATCGGTTCATTAGAAGGGGGGGTTTACTCCGGACCCAAATTCCTAATATACTCATACCGGTCGTAATTTCTGCTGTATTGTAACAAAACGCGGTATACGTCGTGGGTAACTCATGAGAAAGAAGTGTTGTAAAAATGAGCTGAATCGGTCAATCGTAAAGCGGGGGGTTTAATTTGTAATATATTTCAATAGAAAAGCCCGCCAAACGTAGGTTCACAAAGCCGCCGCAAGGAGCGCTTTCTACCACTAAAGTGACTGTATCCTGTTCCTGCGTTAGATCAAAATAGGATAATATGTGGTTTTTTGTATTTATTACGTAGTGTAGTAGGTTCCATGTGTAAACATAACTCTGGAAGCAAATTAATAATTGATCAGTTACTCATTAAAAATTTAAAAGAGAACTATTCATGTTTTTATTTTATTTATGTAGGATATTTTAAGCAAATTGTTCTGGAAAGCAGTCTGCACTACCCAAATTCTGAGGAAAGTGCTTAGTTATGCAGCTCCTGCGTGATGGACTTTTAATGGACATGAAAATATCAAGAAAAGGTCCTGAAATTGGCTTTCTCAAAATCACTAAATGTTGTAAAATTGAATTAATGTATCAGCTAATAGAAATTTTAAATGGAAAATGGTCCCCTTCAGCTAATTACTACAACTTCTTTTAATGTAGAACTTTTCTCATAATTGAATAAAGTACCCGATTAAAACAAAGAAAACAAAACAAAAAGAACTAATATTATTTATTTAAATTTTAACGTCCACTCATATATAACACATTTTTGGGATGGGTTATCTACAGGTTACCACCGTTTTCTAGCCAGGATAAGGCTAAGGCCTTTTCTTTTTTCGAAATAAAATCATCTCTTGTAGGAACCGAATCAATGACCTTAGGAACGCCTTAAATCATACGGAACTTAATCCTTTTGGTACTGAATATTCTACAGCTACTGAGTTCTTGAGGTGCCATCGTTTTTCTGCATTAGCTTCCAATTCTTAGAAAAACGAGAAAACTGAAAAACAGTTTTTTCCATTGAATTTTGGTTAAAAAAGAAAACCTGCAAATTTTAATGTAAATTCTCTTGAAAACAGTCCTACACCCACTTAAATCCGTTGAGCATATCTAGAGACATACGTCTTCAAATGTCGTAACTTGTCAGAAAATTGTTATAAATTTGCAATGTAATGTAGCTTCATGGCTGTAAGTAAAAACACTGCCTCAAAAATTATAATAGATGTACCTTGAAGAATTTTTAATGTAGAAAAAGGATCTTTCTTCGGATGTCACCTCAAGAACGTGGATATCATACAGCATACAAAAAATGCTATATAGATTTCCTGGGGCAATTTCGCTGTAGACCAGTGTTATTTATGATGTCCTGGCCCTTGGACTGACTACACCTTGTCTGCAGTCTCCCACGGGACGGCATTATCTCGGCCGTCGTGAGTAAATAAACTTTCTATGGCCATTTCATGGCTCGATGTTTTGGACATATTACTGGAATGTTTAATCCTAGAACTATCAAGAAGGGGATGGAACGGTTTGCTGAATCTATTAGATTCCGTCTATCATCAGATTAGTCAAAAGAGCAGAATCACTGTCCTTCTCGAAAGAGGAAAACCCATTTTTGTGCTCTTCTTACAGCAATACCTGTAAAGTTCACAAATTGTTCTGACACCACTTACTGTTAAAAGAGCAGTGCAAGCTCTGATAAGCAGTATCAGCACCTTATAATTGTTAATTTACCTAACATATTTTTCAGATGCCTTGACAAAATAGCAGATTATGTTGGAGAAGAAGGAGAAGAAAATAAGGGGAAAAAGGTGAAAAAGGAAAAGCAGGACTCTGTTGATTATGACGAAGAAGTCGATGAGAAGCGAGAACTGGTGAGTATTTATGCTATATAAACAAATTCCTCTAAAAAGTGAGCTTTTACGAAAAATTAGTCTTATTTTATTTATGTGGAATGTGTGAGAATCATTTTATTGAGTTTCTGCCCTCCCTATAGGGATTTCGACAGCTATGATTGAATTTCAGGGTCGTCCATGATGCAATCTGGAAGTCCTGACAAGAAAAGATGATGTATCTTCTTAACTCATAGATTAAAAAAAAATATAAATAAATAAAAAAGACGTTCAAATCGACGAATTGTTATCTACGATTGGGAAAAGTAATGGGAATTTCGTTATAATAATTCATTTATTTTTCAATATTTTTACACCATTTTTCAATATTTACAAGTGTTGATTTTTTTTTTATTATTTATTGATTATAGGTGCTTCTACTGCCAAGGTCATTAGCACCTAAGTGTTGATCTACTTCAAAGTCATTACCACTGACTGTAATGAACTTCTCTAATTTTTTCTTTCACCTCTTCCACTCGGAGCACCGTTCAAAAAAACAAAAACAAAAACTCCCGCAGTCTTAAAGCGTTTTCCTTTCATGTCCTATTTTTGTATCATGTTCCCCAAGACATTTTTATTATAATTTTTTTCTGTGACTTAAAATGCATTTATGTCCTTCATATTCTAGGAATAAAATGTTGATTATATAATTAAACAACCCAATAAATGTTGTTTTAACCAGTTTGATAGTTTTTGCCTAATAATTTTGCAATTGAGGTTTTAAAGAAAAAATTAACATTTTTGCAAAAATTTTTAATTTTTTTAATTAATAATTTTTTTCATGCTGCGAGTCAAACGAACTACGGGTTGGCCTGCTTGTCTCTGGAAACTCAAAAACATCGAATTTTTTCAGATTTTTCAAGTTTTGTATTTCTCTATTTGACCTTCAAATGACTTCTAGAAAAAGACGTAAAGGTCAAACAAACTACGGGTTCGGACTCAGGGACCTTAAAAACATAAGCATGCATTTTTTCAGATTTTTTTTTTTTTTTTTTTTTTTTTTTAGTTTGTGTTTTTAGACATATGTCAACCACATGGGTCATGGATGTCTCAGTTAGAAGACTCCTTTGATCTTATATATCTCAATTGGCATATTATTTCAATATGACTAAAAAGCCTTTCAGATTTTTCCTACGGTTTTTTCTCTATTTGACCTTCAAATGAACTTGAATCTGATGTGATGAATGTTAACCAACCTGCTCTTCATAATCAGTGACCCCAAAAACCCCATAAGGACCATACCGCTCCTAGTATATTTTTAGATCAAACATTCATCTGTGTTATTTATTTATTTTTTTTGTGTGTGTGTTTAACGGCGTATCAACTTTAGGGCTATTAACGCCAGATCTGTGTTACTGTACTATAATTATGTTCTAGTTATTAGCCTTTCAAATAAAAGTTCAGTTCATAACCAACCTGACTAATCTTTGTTCCAGAGGTTATTGTATATCACTGTGAAAAGAAGGCCAACGAAAAATTTAAAACTCAAGTGGAATCAGATCCTGATGAGAGGGGAAGCGGTGCGATGCCCAATTCCTTCTTGTGATTTTACGACCACTAAGTATGAAGAAATCGTTAAGCACATGCCATCCTGTCCACTTGAGGTTCAGGTATTACATTGTTGTTTTTATGTAAAGTTACTATTTATCTTTAGCACGTTTTCACCTTTCCTACAGTGATTAAAACTATTTTTAAATTAACCTTATGACATGAATGGTATGCCACTAATTTGTTCTCCCTCACCATCAGTTATGGCACTGAATTAATTGTTACTAATATTTTTGAGGAGAGTCCCGCTAATCTGATTTAATTAGGGACAGATTTTTTTCTTATTCGGATTAGGCAGATTTTACCATATATTGACTTCATGAGGCGTATCAAGTGTCTGATGTGTGCTGATGGTACTTAAACAGTGCCGCAGCCAGTGCAACACGTGGGTGCTACCCCAACAGATATCTTTGTGCCAAGTTGGCAAATCATTGCTTCTTCAAGTCGTTTAGTTTGTAGCGTTAGAAGAAGATCACTGACCTTATATCTTAGATAATGTTTTGAGCAAATGCTATACAGAACATGGATTCTGTGTATGTGTGTAAATTCAAACTTGTTTCAATTTTAAATAAGGCTGTATTTTGGATTTTATTTAGACAGCGAAATTGAAATATTACAACTTTCTTAAATGTACGACGTTACATGAAAAATTTGTTTTCTTAATTTTTTCCTGTTCAGAAATTGTATAATAATTACTTTTTCGCCTCCCTTGTCCTGATTAGGCAAATTTTCAGATTAGCAGGCAAGGTTTGGATTAGCAGAATTCTACTGTACCCCTAAAAAGAAGGTCATTATGTCGTTGCTAGAAGGACATTATAATTTACTGAATCAACTTATGTAGACATTCCATGTCAGTAAAGTTTTAAAGATATCCACAAGGTGGTGTACTGAAGACATATCACTGATTACTGAAAAAGATCGTAAGGACTCATGTAATTAATAAATATCAAGCTGAGAGTTCACATTTGAATGAAACGAGCTTCAGGAGATAAATCCAGCTGATCGTATCTATTCATATTATCGCACTAGTATTTCTAAAGTGACACAATTCTAAATATATTTTTTTTTTTATTTTATAAAATTTATTGTGCATCAACTACAATGGCCTTTAGCACAATACCCTACTGTTTAAGTTAGCCGAATATTATATAATGTTTGAAATTTGAAATCTTTACTAATGCTTATATTTTACAATATTATATTTTAATCTAAATTTCTATATATATTTTTATTTCAAGGGATGTTACATTTTTAGATATGTTTGTGTGCTTTAATAAATTTAAGGTAATCAATAATATTCTGATATTTTTCTGTCTTATTCAAAATGTCTCTACTGTTAATATCAAACCTATCCCTGGCTCTTTGCAACTGGGAGCATTCCGCTAAAATATGGTCCACGGTAAGCACATCACCACAATGATTACACGTTGGACGACGCCTTCTGACAAGATGATGGCCATGTGTTCGACGTGTGTGTCCAATACGCAGCCTTGTTATTACCACTGAGTCTCGTCGACAAAGGTCATGGTGATTGTAGAGTGAACTGAGGGATAAAAAGTTCTCAAGTGGGTTGTGCTTGTTCCCCATCTTCTTTGCCACTGTTCCCATAATATTTATTTTATTTGGCGTTTCATGTCTCGAGGGTGTGAGCAAGAATTCGCCGAGAGGGCCATTGAAGTCGCTTACTTAGCTATGATGTCTGCTTTTTCATTTCCTAGGATTCCTGCATGGCCTGGAATCCATATGAACGAAACTTGTTTCCCCAGTAGCTGTAATGTCCCTAGCGAATCATGAACAGCTCGAAGGAGTGGGTCCTTAGTGAACTTGCCATGAATCGCCAAGATTGCACTATGTGAATCACTACAGATTACAACATTTCCCTGGACGTTCATACACTGATTCATAGCCTCCTTTATCGCCATCAATTCGGCATGGTAGACACTTGTACATGTTGATAATGGAGTCCTTATGCCGGTTCCATCAGGCATGAGGATCCCAAAACCAACACCTCTTTCTGTCTTAGAGCTATCGGTGTATATTTGATGACACCTTCTAAAATCTTGTATTTTTTCTTGGATGAGTGCTTTGTAGATTTGCGGCGGCGTATCACTTTTTTTAAGCTCCCCTAATGACAAGTCAATATCTGGGTTTTTTAACGTCCATGGGCTTATTGATGGTTTTGGAGTTTTTAATATTTCTTGAATGCTGCTTTCATATTTTTCATATATTTCCTTATCACGGACTGCTAATGGTCTCGTTCTGGATCTTAATCTTTGAAAATTTTCTATTGTAGTATGATCAGTAATGCAGGGATTGAGGAAATGGTCTCTCTTCGTCCAAATACTTGTCAAATAGGTAAGTGTTATTTGCTCTCGTCTTAGGTTAGGAGGTAGATGGCCTGATTCCGCGTAGATAGCTTCAAGTGGGCTAGTCCGGAAAGCCCCAATGGCAATGCGGAGGCCGAGGTTGTAAACTCTATCCAGCAGAAGCAACCAAGATCTTCGCACCGAACCATATACAGGGCATGCATAGTCAAGTCTCGATCTAATGAGTGCATCAAAAATTCTTAATAGCATTGACTTTTCTGCACCCCATTTAAATTTTGACAAACATTTTATCACATTGATAGCACCACTGCACTTTTTAACCAAATATTGAATGTGAGCTTTCCGCCGTAGCTGTGAGTCTAAATAAAATTCAACTGAAAATGTGTCACTTTTGCCTATGTAGGGGGCGTAGCATTAAGACAGGAAGAGTGACACAAGTGCCCTCTGGCATACAAACTCAGAAGCTAGGTACATACAGTTTTGATGGTTGATAAAGAGATATTTACCATGCCTTTTATAGTCATAACGGAAAAACTCAGATTTTTTAGTTGTGTCACTTTAGAAATACTTGTGCTTTATGTTGATAGATTATAATGCTTTGCAATTTCTGAAATTTGAAATATTTTATCATTGTTTCTTTATAGATTTTTTTTTCCAAAGATTCTACAATATTTGGCCTGAATCTGAATTATATCACTCACTAAATTATAATTTACAAGTGCTTTTGAGTTTTAGTTAGAATTTTCTGATTATTTTATTTTTCAGAGCTACAGCTGTATAAAGTGTAACATGATATGCTCAAACGAAGATGGAATGAGGGAGCACGTCAAATTGTGTAACCCTCCGATTGCCCTTTCGAGGAGTGATAGTTCTGACTGCGAAGATTCAGGTATTCTGAATACATTTATATTTGAATTTACTTTAATGTTTTCTTTGTGGGTGAGGTTAGCTCAGTGGTAGAGCACTAGACTAATATGCTGAAGGACCAGCGTTCAAATCCCGAGCAAGCTCTAAAGATTTGTATCTTCTAGTGGCTTCGTTCATGGGTTGAATTTGGCCTAACTCACCGTCCCTAGGCCAACCCAGCCTGTAATTAATTTATTAATGGTTACCCGCAAAGGGGGGGGGAGCATAGTACTGTCTTCACTATCTCTCTAGTGTGCCCTATGGCCGTGAATCAAACACCTCTGTAGTATCTGCCCCTCGAGGCCTGTTACTGGACTGATTTTGACTTTGATTTAATGTTTTCTTCAAACAAGCTAAAATATATACTTTATTCTTATATTTCAGACAAACCCTCTTTAATACCATTCTTAAGAAGAGAGGAACAGAAACTTAGCCACAGTCGAGTGAGGGTGCATTTCTTCAAGCCAGCTTTAACCTGGATGAACACAATGTAAGCATGTATAATATTCTTTGACTCTTATTTTTAGTTATTTAAAACCCTCCAAGAGACCCAGTCTGTGACACAGATTTTACGTAATTATTACAGTAAGCGAATAAAAATAAATTTTTCTTTTGAAGTGAAGGAAATATTTTTTTAATGAAAACACTTTATTTTTCATTCCATTGCCAATAAACATGATGCAAGTTCATTTTATTAATACTTTTTTAACCTTTTCGATGCGACGTGGGCTACCTGCCTAGTCCTTCAACAGTATTTCTTTTTACTTAGATGCTTGTTACTAATCTTCATTTTCACGTTTATCTTAAGCGAACAATGACGTGTATCACTTGAAACGATTTATTTACTACAATTGTGGTTCGCTCCAAACCTACAATAACCATTTAGAACAAAGTTTACTTACTTTTCTTTCCTATATTTCCTTTCTACTTCATTCCAAAACCACTGCTTGTTTTTTAGATGGGATTTCATTAAAGAAATGAAGATGTTTTTTATTTATTATTATAATAAGCTACTCCTTTATTATTTACAGTTTCGCTAAAAATATCCCCTAAGAACATTTTTCACAGACGCACCTAATGGAGGGTTAATTACACAGATACCTTCTTAAAAACTTGTGAATAGAAAGAAATTAATTGTTTAAAGACATTCAACAAAGGTGTACACGGCGCTAATGGCCAAGATTTGTCGATGCTCCGTTAAAAAAAACAAAAAAAACAAAAAACAGAACAAAGGTGTACAGATGTAAAAAAAAAAAAGATTTTTTGTGAAATAAAACAGTATCAAACAAAGATTAGTGATATTGTCTATCATTTTGTGTTGATGAGCACACCTATGCTTTTCACCTGGTCATCATCTTCCTTCTATCGTAAATCTACATAAATTCTCTATGTATCACGCTTTTGCAAAAAAAAAAAAACAAAAAGAAACTTGTGTTAGGGAGAAGGGATTTATGATGTGAAGGACTTTAATTCGAAAATCGAGTGCGCACTGAAAGATTTCATCTTCTAGTGTTTGTTTCCCAGACAGTCCATAGGTACACCCAGCCTTTTATAGATGCCTGCAAAGGGGAACATTAGGTAGTTGGATCATAGTATTGACCACACTAACTTCTTATTTTGCCTCAAGGCCAAAAATGAGAGGCCTGTCAAAAGATTGATATTATATATTTTTCAAAATATTTAGTCCAATTATAAAGTAATAAACCTTTCAGTTTTTTAATTAGTTTATTTCTACATAAAACTCGACAAGGTCTTCCTGTGGTATAGTGGCTAACACCTTGGATTCTCGTGTGGGGATGGGTGTCCGAGTCCCACCTGCAGCAGGAATTTTCTCATCTCACGGCCCGTTGAGAAAATTCCCCACTGCACCCTGTATGTTGGCGTTAATGACCCAGCTGTCTGTGTGCCCCAAAAAAAAAAAAAAAATAATAATAATTAAGAAAATAACACCATCTATTTTATGCCCTATTGTAGCACCTCTTTATGTAATATTTTTCCAAGATGTTCTCTTGTCATCCTGACCAAGTACTAGGAAGATAAGTGTCATACTACAGTGTAATTTTTCATTTATAAGTCAATATTTGAGATTTCTAATGAATATTTTGTTCGATAATTTCAGTTGGAATACGAACTTCAACACTGACCCTTTATTCCCCGAGCTTTATACACCCGCTGGACTGGAGAATGGAGTATGCAAAGAAGAAAGTAAAAAGTACAATCCTCAAATTACGAAATCGTTGAAAGTTTCACACGATTGCTCAGACTGGAGAGAAATGGATTTTCTTGAGGGCCAGGTTTCTAAAGGTAAGAATAGATTAAAGCAATATTTCCCTTCAGATAATCCACAAGGAGTAAAATAAAAACATTTAGTTAAAAATCCATTGCAAGATATATTATGTACAAATATAATTTTTTTCTCCAAATTAAATGTACTGGGAAAACCAAATTGTTCACAAACCAGTTTTATTTTATTTTCAGAAGAGATCATTGACCGTGTAAATTAATAAACCAGTGTGTAAATTGTCGAGGTTTGTTCAACACAACTACATTTTAAAATAATAACGAGTTTTTATTGCCAACAAGTCAGCACTCAGGGTATTGAAGCGAGATCCAAACAGATCAGTTCTTCCCTCCCTCATAGCCCTCACGAAGGCATGAAATTAAAGTCTAAACATTGGCTTGATATAAAAACTCATTTTTATTTTAAAATATATTTTTATTGACTTTCATTACCGAACTTCTACTATTTCCTCACTGTTTAAACTCCATAATCAATGATCTTTCCTAAATTAAAAGTAATTTGATTACAATAATTAGTTTATTCTCATGAAACAATGTTTTTCAGTTACCAGAATATAAATTCAATTTATAGTGAAATGCAGATAGCCTTGAAGGAATAGTTGTGATTGGTCTGGTGGGGATCGAACCCACCATCTCCCGCTTATGAATTTAAGGCACTAGCCACTAGATTATAATGATATTTTTATATAATTTATAATAACAAAGAAATAAAAACCTCAAGTTTTAAAGAATCGTAGGATTAGACATTTTTTTAAATTATAATCACTATTTATTATTAATTTAAATCTTCAGAGTCAAAGTAATATGAATAACATTTATTATAAAATTTAAATAAGAGCTGAATGATTTTGGAAAAAAAAAAACTTAGTATGATGAAAAAATATA
Organism: Gonocerus acuteangulatus; assembly: GCA_946811695.1. Taxonomy (NCBI): domain Eukaryota; kingdom Metazoa; phylum Arthropoda; class Insecta; order Hemiptera; family Coreidae; genus Gonocerus; species Gonocerus acuteangulatus. Next base: position 59,295,654 of record OX328130.1, read on the forward strand.
GATATGCAACAAATATAATTAATAAAATTTATCCTTTTTATGCAGTTGTGATCTTGTATTCTCATATGCTTTGTTAAACAATCTTGTTCATTTCTGGTCCTCGGAATGTTTAAATTCTTCCAATCTCAGTGTAGCAATGCACTATAGTTTATATTTTCAGATAAGTGACAAGACTTTCTAATACCGCTATTAATCAGACAGAATCACACTCATATATACAACGATGCTTTGTTTAAGGCCTTAATCTCCAGAGTTTTGGCGCTAAATCTGTTACCTTAGCAATGCCACTGCTAAGACTATCCAGATGTTATGAATAGTAAAATCTGTTAATTTTATATCGTATATTGATAGTAAATATAAGTTTTTTATAGATGTGCCAAATGACTTATATTTAACTTATATTTTGCCCCTCCCAATTTCTAGCTTTTCGCCATATTACCTGTTGGAACCCCCCCCCCCCCATTTTCTGTGAGGAAAACTATTCATGTTTACTTTGTATTTATATAGGATATTTTGAGGACATTCTTTAGCTCTGCAAAATAAACTAACCTCCTTTTTGAGGAATATGCTTAATTATGCTGCTCCTGTGTGACAGACCTTTTTTTAATCATTTAAAATTTTTATTTGTAAGTGAATTGTGCAAATAATTTATTATTAAAATCCATATTTTGATTCAACTAGATGGAGAAGCTATTGGGTTTAGCGGTGGTCCTATATGGGGATTGGCTTGGTGTCCTGGTGAAGGTGAGCAATTCCTTGCGACCTCCCCACAGCTCTCGATGGAATCCAACTTCCAGGTCGGCTCTACAGACACCGGTCCTGCGGTCGTACACTTGTGGTCGCTAGGCAATATAAACAATGCATTGTAAGTGTTTGCATACTTTGTTTAAATGTGTTTAATAGTTATAACTATTTTTTAAAAAAATCATGTAATAATTTGTTATCAGTAAGTGTCACAAATTAGCCTCTGAAATTGTTGCTTTTTGAGAAGTGAATAAAACCATTTTGGTGGAGTCCAGAAGTTTTTTTACCTAGTAGTACCAAGTGCCAGCTAAATCAATAAAAAGTACAGAAGAACGCCGATTATCCTAATTAATTGGGACCAGGGGTGCTTCGGATAATCGAAAATTTGGACAATGGGACATGTAATTGTACTCTACACTATAGCATTGAATTATTTTGAATTTGTCAAATAAGTTTATTATAAACTTAAGGAAAAGGGCTTCTTGCTTACTAAAATTAAACTCATTTATTTTTATTTTAACATCCCCTTACATATAACACAAATTTTTGGGACAGGTTAGCTACAAATTACCACCCTTTTCTAGCCAGGATTGCAGTGATGCCTTTTATTTTTTTGAAAGAATAGCCACTTTTCCTAGTTGGAATCAAACCCACTTCTCTAGGCACTGAGTGCTCAAGCCTTATCAATCAGGACCACCTGGCCTCCTAGTTGAAATAATTAAATCATTCATTGATACGTATTCAAACGCAATCAGTTGACTATTAAATGAAGTAAAACAAAATCTGGGTAACCAAATTAAATTACAAAATGTAACTATTAATATAAATTTTCTGAATTTATGCATATTAAAATTATTTTATTTTTATTTTTTTGTAGTGAGAAAGGAGCGGAGTTTATGAAGTTTTCATTTGGTATTTGCCACGAAGAGAAAGGTGCTTGGGAGTTAGCCTGGTGTCCAGGTGGCGGAAGGACCAACGATAGATTAGGCCTCCTTGCTCTTGCTACTGTCTCCGGATCTATACCTATCTTTGCTGTTCCCCAACCAACATCTCTTCCTCTCGACAGGACTAGGTATGCGCTATTAAATTCATGGTTTTTATGTACATTATGTCATATCTAATGTTTCCATATGATATTGCAGCTTATGATATGTCAAACAATAGAGCAACTCACACAGTTTTGCTTGTTGGCATCTGTGCACATGTGAACACTACAACAGTGCCGACAATAGTAACCCTAAACATACAAACACTTGACAACAAACTTCTCGACAAAGACATACTTAATCAGTTAAAAACATAAACATACACACAATTATAATAGCCTTGGTTTATATTTAAATAAATATTTCTGGTCATTAATAAATATTGAGATGTTTTATATCTTATTACAGGTTTTTCAAGCTGGATCCTGTAATAAAATTGGAGCTGTATTCAACTGAGCGATGGCAATGCAGTGCAATTTCTTGGTCTAAATTGAAACCTCACAGGTTCTGTAATGAATGATTTATATACCTGTACCTTGGAGGAAAAGGACGTCATGTCCATTTTTTTATCAAATTGACTTAACATTACGTTCTTAATGTGGATTTTTTCATCCATATAATGGTATAGAGCACTGTATGAGTCCTGTTCCCATAAATAACAAGACAATGACAAATAAAATCAGGTCCGTTTTCATTAGAGGTAAAATACACCATGTGGAGGATTTGGCTTTATTTGACTATGGTCAATACTTCCAATTACCTATCAATGCCAATCCTGAACAATTAAAAATATGTTACATGGTATCCTTTACCTCCGTGGTACAGATATGAGACGTTGGGTATAAGAAGGGTGAACTCAACAAAAGGTAGTTTTCAGGAAAATGCGTTTCAATATTTTTTCCAAAAGGGCGAACTCCACTCGAGTATGTTCAAAACATTTTTTTGTTTTGGAATGTTCCATTGCTCAAATTATATAATAATTGACCAGGAATTAGTGTGAACTTCACTTTCAACGAAAAGAGCATTTTATTTATTTCATCATCCAGCGGAACGGTAGTGGAGTGTTGTGTTCGCCTTTTGTATCCACCTTTCTATGGCAGTTTCCAGCCAGGTTTTTCATTCTCTGTGTATTTTGGGAGGGAAAAAAGGGCGAACTTAACTGGAAAAATATACCTGAAGATTCTCTGAAGCGTCTAGATTCGGATGGTGGGAAAACAAGTTTGAAAGGATGTTGAGTCGCCCCTTTGTATCCCCAACACTTCATATGTGTGTGTCTTTATATTGTAAATTAAAATGAATGGATTACATGTATCTAAAAATTAAAAAGAAAAAAATAACAATTATTACATCTAGTCCGTAATTTTTAATACAACTTAATTTTGATTTCAGAATATTTAAATTTCTTAAGTCAATTTATAATTTGTTATGATTTACGTTTCTTTTTAAATGCCCTGAATTAACTTTCTTTCTTCTTTAGGATTATTGCTGCTGGGTTTGTAAATGGGATTATCGCTGTTTGGGACCTTTCCTCTCAGTCAACGCTCCTGCGTTCACATTCCAATAAAGTACTGCAACCGTTCAAGATTTTTCAGGCTCATAATTCATTCATTACTGGTAATTTCTTATGATCAATTAAATTATTTTTCAATTGTTTGTTGAGTTCAGTTTGTTACTTGATCTATATCGAAGAATTTGTTATATATGAGTACGTTTATAATTTCACCAAGGTACTTGAAATCCTCTTTTGTTTGGACTACAAACATTTTTCAAGCCTCCTCATCACTAAATTTAGATATAAAAAAAAAAACAACAACACAAAATTTACAATTAACCGAAAGACTCCACACCATCTACAGTGTCAACCAAACTGCACCCATCTTGGACAACACAAACGGACCAATAAGAGCAATGACATTGATAGTTCAGCCCTGGCAAAACATAATTACCCTCAAACATACTTTCATCTTCAACAAGGAGCTGTGGGATGAGGGTGTGGTCAGGAGGTTTCCGGAAAATATTTTATGTAAGCAGAAGAAATGCCTTGCACTTACATCTATATCTATCTACAATTAGATGGAATAGTCCTTATCCCGCAAGCGTGAAATTCTGAGGGAAATATTCCCAACAGTTCCTCCATTTGCATTTCCATTAAAATGAACTCAATTCTACTTTAAACTCAATAAAAACAGATTATGTCTCGTTTAGAACCAGGAAAGGCTTTGAGAGGTCAGGCAAGGGAGATAGTGTTTAATATTTATTAATACTTAGTCAAAGCTAAAAAAAAATTTAAACCTTCGCCTGTTCAAATAGATGGTTTAGTTTGAGGGAAAAAGGCGTGGCCTATATTCCCCGTGCAAGAAATTGGGGGTAAAAATTCTCTCTGTTATAACCTTATCACTAGAAGGTTTAAAACATTTTTAATCTTAGCTTTGGCTAAGTATTGATAAATATTAGACACTATTTCCTTTGTCTGACCTCTCAAAGCCTTCCCTAGTCTTAAATGAGACATAATCAGTTTTTAGCGCGGTTCCTCCCTCCCCCATAGGGAGGACCCCGCTTATAAGGTTGATCTCATGAAACAATCCGGAAGTGCCGACTAGAAAATTTTGCGTTTCAGAACCCCTAGAGACCGAAAATGACGGTGGCTCAAATTTGTGTATATATATATATATATATATATATATATATATATATATATATATATATATATATATATATATTGTAACGATATTTTACATTGCAAATTTAAAACATTCAAAACACAGAAAATTCTGAAAATCCAAAAAGCTCATTGATATGTTGGATTCATTGCTGGGATAAGCGAATATTATTTGTTATATTTGTCTAGCAGTTGATACAGGTAGCATTGTATACCGGGTGGACACTCCCGCCAAAAACTTGTTCAGTTGAAAAGAAGCTCCAGTCTCATACGGTTGTTCAGTCAGAAAGAAATCAGTCTGAATCGAGATCCAGTTAGATGCAGTCCTAATGCAGTTCTAGTTCAGTGCATAGCTAGTCTCATATGGTCGTCAGTTTTCATGAAGCTTAGGCTCAGTCTGTTAATGGAGATACAGTTGTAAAGAAGATCCTGTCATATGCAGTTAATACTAAGCTGGCTTTATATCTGGTAATGCTTGTTTATCCATATGCCTGGATGTAGCTTATCCATGAGTTTTTCTTTTGTTTTGTTTTAGCGCGGTTACTCCCTATCTCCATAGGGAGAACCCGCTTATGAGGTTGACCTCATGACGCAATCCGGAAGTGCCGACTAGAAACTTTCACGTTTCAGACCCTATAGATCACGAAAATATAGATGGCTAAAATTTGTACATATATATATATATATATATATATATATATATATATATATATGTATATATTTATATATATATATATATATATATATATGCTTGTCTGTTCGCGCTCCTGACGGCTCAAAAATGGTCCGATTTTGATGAAATTTGGCACAAAAATCTGTCTTCTAATTTGAAAGGTCAAGTTCGTTAACCAGCAGAATCCGCCCACTAGAAGATAGTGTTTGGTGCGTAATTCGCGCAAAAAAAATCGTAACGCTTACGTTTTTGAGTTTATATGCTTGCAGGTACAGTTTTATAGGTTTGTTAACATAAGAAAACGAATGAAACCATTTTTAAGGCGATATCTGTAACCGTTTCTGAGAAAAGTGGAATCAATATTTTTGTAAGTCATTATTTTTTTGTGAGTACTTAGAATCGCGGGATTCAATTGAAATATTTTCTACATCTTGGAAATTAATCCCAACTAAGATGATTAAATTTTGGTTATATTTGAAGTTAAGGAAGTATGCGAAATAAAATATTTTATTAATAGACGTGAAAAGTTTTCGGATCTCCATACATTTTTCGTAAATATCTCTATAACGGTTGGGAAATTGTGGTAAGTGGAAAGTGACCATTCGAATGCTTACTAAATTCTCTACAAAAATGTTCTGAAGCAATACTCGATGGGACAACGTCAATGAGAGATATAAGCGCATAAAACTTAAAAAGTGTTTGTTTTGAAATGGTTTTTCTCTTTCTTTATCTTACTTTTTAATTGGTTGTTTCTAGTTTTAAATTGCATTTATCAGTAAAATTAGTATTGTAGTAAAATAAGCTAACAAACGGTGAAAGTTATTGGTAATAAGTTTGGAGTGGCGTGGTAATCATGATGGCATTGGTTGTCAGTTTCCTGTAATTTGTGATGCTAATCTATTCCATTTCTTCAAGATGTACGTAACCGCGCTAAGATGACGCAGTTCCTGTGAGTCGGACTTTTTTTTATTATTTAAAATTATCTCTGTTCTACTTTACTGGACCCGAACCCGACCCCTGAGATAAGAGTTTTTAAAATTAAATATTATAAAATTTTTATTTAAATTATAACATTTAGGCACATCAACGTGTGGCTATTATAACATTTTTATTTTTATTTTAACTTTTTGGCTCCCAACGTAGAGGCGTAACGTAAAAAACTTATTAATAAATAAAATTTTTAATTAAATTATATCATTTTGGTTCCCAACATAGGGGCGTAAAATAAATTGTATATTCTTTAAATTTGTATTAAAATTATAACAATATATATATATATATATATATATATATATATATATATATATATATATATATATATATGTATTTATATTTGTCTGTTCGCTCATTTCTGGCTTCCCTAATGGTCCGATTTTGATGAAATTTGGTACAAAAATCCGTCGTCTAATTTGAAAGGTCAAGTTCGTTAACCAGCAAAATCCACCCACTGGAAGATGGCGTTTGGGGCGAAATTCGCGCAAAAACATCGTAACGCTTATGTTTTTGAGTTTAAATGCTAGTAAGTACTCGTTTTATAGGCTTCTTGGCAAAGGAAAACCAATGAAACCATTTTCAAGGCGATAGCTTTAACCGTTTTCGAGAAAATTGGAAAAATAGTTGTTGAATACCGTTTTTGGTTTGGGTACTTAGAATCATGGGATTCAGTTGAAACATTTTCTGCATGTTCTACTTTCATTAAAAGTAATATGTTGAAATTTTGGTTACGTTTGGAGTTAAGGAAGGGTTTGAATAAAATATTTTATGAACAGACATGAAAAGTTTTGGGAACTTCGTATACTTTCATTAATATCTCGATCGGCGCTAATGGCCAAGATTTGTCGATGCGCCGTAAAAAAAAAAAAAAAATTAATATCTCGAACACGGTTGGGAAATTTAGTGGATAGATACTATTTAAAAGCTTTCTAAATTCTCTACAAAACAGATTCTGAAATAATGTTTGATTAGGTGATGTCAATCGATGAAATAAGTGCTTAAAACTTCAAATACGTTTAGTTCTTATGAACGGGTTTTTTCGTTCTTTTTGTCTCTTTCCCTTAGTTTTTTATTGCTTTTTATTTTTATAATTTCTTATGTTGTATTTGTAAGGAAAATGTATTTGTGTGTAAAACAGGATAGGTAAAATGAGATCAATTTTCTGTTGCTAGAAATAATGAAAAGTTTTGGTAACTTCGTATATTTTCATTAATATCTTGAAAAGGGTTGAAAATTTGTGAAGCGAAAGGTAACCATTCCAAAGCTTACTAAATAGTCTACAAGAAAGGTTCTGAAGAAAGTTTTGAATAAGCGATTTCAATCGGAGAAATAAGTGCTTAAACTTTGAAGTAATTGATTTCGTTTATTCGAACGGTTCTTTTTGTCTGTTTTTTTCCTTGTTATTTTTTAATTGCTTAAAGTTGGATAAAGTATTTGACGATAAAACAGATTAATTAAAATAAGAAAAACAATTCATTGTTAGAAATATATCAGGCTGTACCGTATGAAATGTCAGTTTTGGATATGCCGATTTCCTTCAAATGTCTTGAAACTGTCGAGGCTCCTACTCCGAGTTCTTTGGCATATTCCCTAGTGTTTGTAAATGCTTTGTTATAATCTTAAAAAATAAAAAGATATTATTTAAATTTAAACTATTTGAATTAGATAATTGCGCCGCGTTGGGTCGCCAAAATGTTATAATATTAAAAAATATAGAAGAAATTGTTTTTTTTTTTTATAATATTTTATTCTACGTATACCTCTACGTTGGGAACCAATATAATAAAAATTTTATATTAATTGATGTTAGAAACTCTTTATCTCAGGGTTAGGGTTCGATTTTAAGTAAAGTAACACAAAAACCATTTTACATAAGAAAAAACTCATAGATAAGTCAAATTTCGAATTAAACAAACAATCATTACCTGATATAAAAGCCAAATCTGGAACCAACCTCAGAGAACAGGATCCTCGTTACAAATGCAGCTTCCTTTTAACTCAACAGACTGCACTGCTTTCAAAAAGACTGAACCACTGTACAACAAACTGTAACTGTCTCTTGTAACCGACTCTCATGTGAACCTGGAGCTACCTTTTCACAGACTCTCTCGTAACAGACTGCAACAGACTCCCACAACAGACTGAACTCAACTTTTATGGCGGGAGCGTCATACCGGTATCCACTGCTAGACCAATATAACAAATAATAATTGTTTATCACAATGAACTTAACATATCAATGAGCTTTATTGGATTTTCCGAATTTTCTGTGTTGGTTTTTCATTTAGAACTTTTAATTTTTTGATGAAAGTTAAATATAAGAAAAATTTATTTGTTTTTTATTTTCCGCAAACCTTGTATTCGTCTTTTCCCGCCTTTTTTTACCCTTAACGGTTATTCGAATTTAAAAATTTTAAATATGTAATGTAAAATATCATTACATTTGCACTTCTGTCAAAAAAAAAAATAAATAATAAAAAAAATGATTTATGCTCGATATTAAAATAAAAAATAGAATTTAAAATTTAAAATTTGGTTATCGAGATTAGAACTATTGGCCAGCCTGTTATTATTTCTTTAAATTTTTCAATAACTTATTTCATTACATAATTTTTATTCATTATCATTCCTCAATTTAAATTATCATTTTTCATTGTTCATTTTTAAACATTATCATTATCAAAACTATCTTATCCTAAAGTAATATGATTATTAAATGTATGATAAATTTTTAAATATTATTATTATCAATTAAATCTTATACTAAACTTATTTTTGTAACAGATATAAATTCTAAACTAGTACTACATTTAAAGATTGTCCTGGATCCACTATTTATCATTAAGATCTTTTTCTGCATCTGTCCGAATTATTCCTAAGGATTTGTTTTATTCTCTTACGTGGTGGTCGATTTAATTTTGCAATTTTTACTATCCCATTTTAACATTGATACTCAAAAAGAAATTTTACTTTATTTCCAAATTTGATGTCCAAATTTTTCAGATGATCACTGTTGTTAACATTTTTATTCATTATATTACTTTGATTATTACCATTATTATTACTCATTATTTTTAAATTAATTATATGATCATCAACTAATTTTTTAATGTCATTTTGTTTCAAAATCTCATCCATAACGTCTGTACTTATTTTATTTTTTAACTTATCATTAGTTATTTTATTTTTAATTATTTGATTTATTTTCTCATTATTATTATTCAAATTACTCAATAATATTTCTTTACTTTTACCATCTTCATTCACTAAACAAACATTCTCACTTTCATCTTTAGTTTCAAAAATTATTTTATTTTCTTCAAATTTTTGATCATTAATACTACAATCATAATTCAAATTATCTTGTTTTAGCAACTCGATTTTAATGTCTATATCTTTAGATATTTTCTTTTCAAAATTATCGAATGATGTTTTTAAATCGCTAATCTGTCTGACTTGTTCTGTTTTAAAATCGTTTAATTTGTTACTTAGGATGGCTTGTCCTGTTTTTATATCGTTAATTTGGCTTAGTAATATTTGCAGGACCTCGCCCATAGTATTAGCCATTGGTTCCATAGTATTATCCATTGGTTGTAGGAACTCGCCACTCGCAACATCGGCCGTTTCCGAGAGTTCAACTTCCTCGCATTGGATGACGTCATCACCAGACGCGTTCTGGCTTCCATTCGAAATATTTAGAATACTATTTTCCGACATTTTGATTTATTTATTATTTCTTTACTTAGCCAACAAGTTGGACGCCAAAATGTTATAATCTTAAAAAATAAAAAGATATTATTTAAATTTAAACTATTTGAATTAGATAATTGCGCCGCGTTGGGTCGCCAAAATGTTATAATATTAAAAAATATAGAAGAAATTGTTTTGTTTTTTTATAATATTTTATTCTACGTATACCTCTACGTTGGGAACCAATATAATAAAAATTTTATATTAATTGATGTTAGAAACTCTTTATCTCAGGGTTAGGGTTCGATTTTAAGTAAAGTAACACAAAAACCATTTTACATAAGAAAAAACTCATAGATAAGTCAAATTTCGAATTAAACAAACAATCATTACCTGATATAAAAGCCAAATCTGGAACCAACCTCAGAGAACAGGATCCTCGTTACAAATGCAGCTTCCTTTTAACTCAACAGACTGCACTGCTTTCAAAAAGACTGAACCACTGTACAACAAACTGTAACTGTCTCTTGTAACCGACTCTCATGTGAACCTGGAGCTACCTTTTCACAGACTCTCTCGTAACAGACTGCAACAGACTCCCACAACAGACTGAACTCAACTTTTATGGCGGGAGCGTCATACCGGTATCCACTGCTAGACCAATATAACAAATAATAATTGCTTATCACAATGAACTTAACATATCAATGAGCTTTATTGGATTTTCCGAATTTTCTGTGTTGGTTTTTCATTTAGAACTTTTAATTTTTTGATGAAAGTTAAATATAAGAAAAATTTATTTGTTTTTTATTTTCCGCAAACCTTGTATTCGTCTTTTCCCGCCTTTTTTTACCCTTGACGGTTATTCGAATTTAAAAATTTTAAATATGTAATGTAAAATATCATTACAGCTTATAGTAGTCAAATGTACTTGCCAATAAAACAGGATACGTATAATTAGTAACAATATTTTATTTTTGCGGAATCTTGGGATTCTCAGATGCCGTATGAATATCTATTAGGCCCTCTTTGTATATTTTCCTTAATATCTCGAAAAGGGTTAGGAAATCGTGGCAAATGAAATGTAACAGTTCGAAAGCTTACTAAAATCTCTACAAAAAATTTTTTGAAGAAATGTTTGATGGGGTCGTCACATTAGGAGAAATAAGTGCTTAAAACTTTGTTAGTTAGTTTCGTTTATTTAAACGGATCTATTTGTGTGTTTCCCGCAGTCTTTTTTTACTGCTCGTCATTTTTGTACTTGCTTATAGCAGTCAAATGTATTTGTCAGTAAACAGGATACGTATAATTAGAAGTAATATTTTGTTTGTTAGAATTCGAAGATGCCGTATTAATATCTAGATTACAGTACTGGTGTTGATTTCGTTCTTTAGAATTGTTCTTGGTATTCCCTATTTTCATCTGTTACCCATAGTTTTTTATTGCTAGTAGTTTTTTCTTATTGATTGTAGAATATAAATCTATTTGGCTATAAAAAAGGATACGTAAAATTAGTAACAATATTTCGGAGATTTCTGAGCGAAATGCCTTGTAAGATTTTCTACCACCACGAATGGCGTTTTTCCTCTATTTTTATCCACTAGAAAGGCTTTATTTGGCATATTATTCTATATATGTTTTATTAAGCCGGGGATTCTGATGAAATGTCGTGTTTTTGCTGTGGATTTTAATTACGATGTATCTAAGATTGGGTAACATTAGCGAGTCTACATAGTTAAGAACCGATGACGGAGGTAGACTTATTGCTATGATTTAGTCTACATATGTATATAAAGTCCTAAATCACTTCACAATGGTTAGATACTATGAGCGAATAGAGAGTCGGTTCAGTGCCCATAGAAGCAGAAGGTCTGCAGGAAATTTACCTGCTATGAGTTAATCCTCAAGAGTTGTAAATATACCCCCGGTATCTGCCGACACAAATACAAAGCCTAGCCAGGTTACAGAGAGCAACTTAATGATATCATTCACCAACATTTCTTAAACTATACTAGATTCTGAAATAACACAGTTCCAAACATAGGTTATATACTAAATATTCATAAAGACTACTTATTTGTAACCCGATTCATCAATTAGCAATCAATAGTTTTCAACACAGGTTATATACTAAATATGGATAAAAAGTATTTAATTAGAAAGAAAAAACAAAAAAACAAGTTTCCTCAAGACTTTTTTTTTGTCTATTTGTATCTACTCCATAGACCTAATTAGGTATATTATTCTATACATTGACTTGTTATTCGTCAAGACTTGTTATGTTGTGGCATATTATTCTATATAGGCTATATTAGGCAGGGTATTCTACTCAATCTTGAGTACTTCTTCTTGATCCTTCTGTATCCACTAGAAAGGCTTTATTAGGCATATTTTGTATTGATTTATAGAGCTTTGCTTTAGAATGAGAACCAGATTGTGTAATTTCCGCTTCTGTGTATAAGTTAGCTACTGTCGGTGTTCCTGACGCCTTAATATCACTTTTATTCGAGATGCTCGAGAGGATTTTGACAATTTTCACGAGATATATATAAAGTTTATTACTTTTATAAGCTTTTCAAATGACACTAGGGATATGAACGGAACCGCGCTAAGATGATGCAGTTCCTGCGAGTCGGACTTTTATAATATTTCACCTATCGTTTTGTTCCTTAAAATGGGAGTTTGCAAATGGTGGAGCCGTAGGGAATATTTCCCTCAAAATTTTGCGCACGCAATTGAACTTTTCTGTCTATCTGAACAGGGTATTAATTAATTTGAACAAATTAAACTCTCAGACATTTTTTAAGTTTACACTGTAAAAGATTTAGAATTTAGAAGGTAGACGACTGATGGTGACCCATTCAGGTATTGCCCACATCTAATTTTGCTTCACTTTGATGATCAACAGGAACTGGTATACTCAACGCGGCTAAGGCTGTTGGCCGATAATGGCTAATAACTTGTTTTCCATAATTATCCATGTTTTTAAATTTATTATTGTTTTGTAGGTATTTGTCTGAGCCCAGAAAGTGAAAACTATCTTGCGAGCTCTTCGTTCGATAAGAGCTTTAAGTTTTGGGATTTACGAGACACGACAGCCCCTCAGTCTATCACGAAACGTGGATTATTTACAGACGTTGATTGGCTTAGGCATTGGATGATGGCGGTAACATCTTACGACATAGCGTACACGTAAGTACTTCATAGTTATTTCATTATTACTTTTCTTTAAGTATTTCTATAACACTTTTCCGAATATCTCGTTAGATGAAAAAGTATATTTTGCAATTTTTTTCATTTGAATGAAATTTATGGTATCAAATATGACTAATTGGAGGATCATATTTGTTATGGTTTGTAATTTGAGGAAACGTGAAACTTCATCATACCCAAAGCATTCTTCATTTATGTTGCAATGAAGTCAACTAAAGTTGATACCATGAGGTCAGTTCAAAAATCTGTAGACATTTTGGGAACATTTGTAAATGGTTTATTTACAAATGTTCCCAAATGTTATACAACAAAATGTTATATTTTCCTTTACTATCTACAATTTCTAACTATCTTACAGGCAGGTTTAAATTTCATTGCTGTAGAAAGACTAACTGTTTTGATGCCAACAAACTTGAGAGTTTATTTTCTACATATTGTTTAGAATTTAAGTTTTTCCCTGGTAAAAAGTTTGTTAGGTACAAAATAAGTGAAAATTGCCTGGGGTAGTGTCCTAGGAGTAAGCATGATGCAACAAACGCTCCCAGGAACAAATGCACTCATTTTTTGTAGCTTTGTTTGGCCTGCTACAGTATCTTGTCTGACTATATTGTGATAAAACACTTTCTTGATATTCAGTGTCTAATGAACAAAATGGTCACAAAAATATCCTAATATTTTTATTTGTTTTGCAGAATGTCTCAGACTACAGTGGGCTTGTCTTTTGTCAGGGATTTAATGTCTCCGTCGATGCAGGTTGTGACATCAACTAATTCGACATGCTGGGTAAATACTCTACTGAAAATTTTTATTTGCCTAATCTCAATTTATTATTTTGAGAATATTTTGAGTACAGTATACAGTTCTGTAACAAGCCACAAGGGCCTGGACGTCAGATTTTTTTTTTTTTTTTTTTTTTTTTTTTTTCATGCTACTTAATATTATCTTATGAATTACAGAGTGTTTCAGCGAACGATTGGCTGAACTGTATAGCAGCATCCTATGACAACGGGCAAGCGATGATAATATTTGCATTAAAGCATATCGTTACAACCCACAAGGAAAAAAAGAAGTATTCCAAAGTATGTTTTAATTAGTAATGTTCAGTTAATCTTTTATTTTATAATGACATAAAAATAGTAGTTAGCTGTTGAGGTGGACGCTCTTTGGCAGTCTTCTTCAGTAAAAAAATAATATTATTTTTTAGCTGAAGAAGGCTGCCAAAAACATGCCGAAATGTACCAATATAATTAATCATTAACTGACTCTTTGCTCAAATTTATAGAATTATCGAAAACAGAGGGAAGGTCAATAAAACTACGCCACACACTTTTTATTTTAATTTACCTACCATACTGTTTCACACCATTCTGGTGTCTCTTCAGGGGAATATGCTTCAAAAGACGACTTCACCCTCAACTTGCAGAGGAGAACCTTCCACTAGCAGGGCCACGTCTAGACTGGTCATTGACTGAACGAATCCAATATAGTGTAAAATTGTCAGCTGATCGATAATCAATCTTTAAAATTAGTTTTAATTTCCAGATGAAATATAGTCATATAACCTTTAAAAAAAAAAAAAAAAATATCGTTACAAAACAACCCTCCTTTTTCCGATGCTGTATGGATGCTGCTATAATGGTGTGAAACATGTAGGGAAGTTAAAAGTGTATAAGTGTGGTGTAGTTTTATTGAACTTCCGACTTGTTCGATAATTCTACGAATATATATTTTCCTGAAAATCTGACATTTTCTCTTAGCCGAATCCCAACCATTTTTTGCCTTTTGGTTTTATTTGAAGTTACCTTCCAAATTCATAGTAAACAAGCAAAAGACATTCTATCCCAAACATTCCCTTCCTTCTCTAATGAATACAGAACTCCAAGAACAATATTTTCGACAATTATTTTACTCTAAACATCTCCTGAACGTACATCTTACTGAAAATGGACTAATGAAACATCTTTTTAAAACTAATTATTAGATTATTTATCTTATCTTTTGCTTTCTGCTTATATTGCTTATCAAAGCCCCTGACTTGCATATATACAATCAGCTTTACCACATTATAGTTTCTTTTTTTTTTCTTTGTTTTAGATGATAATACCAAAATACTCAAAACATGAAATATATAAACAAAATATTTAAATTTTGTATTTAATAAATTATGTGTTGACAAGTAATGAATTGACCTTAGAAAAATAAATTTACAAATTTAAACTGTTTTTAGATAATTGTTCAGAGCAGTTTAGAAGAGCTGTCTACGCCTAGTGCGGAAGAGGCCTGTTCATCTTCGACGAGTTCGAAAGTGGGAAAAGCAGGACTTGAGAACGAAAATCTGCCTTTATTAGGTTATGAATGTGCTTCAAAAAAGTATGGCCTCAAGATTAGTACGGTATGTTGACACCCTATATAGTATATGATGCAAATGGAAGAACCATTTATGGATATTATTATTAATAATAACTATGTCTTTTGTTTCAGGAAGCGCAAGTTAAAGAGTTTGGAAGAATAGATAACCTAAAGGAAAATTCATCTGAAGGGCAGATTGATGTTTACCCATTAAATTCTATTAATAAGGTAGCAGATCTTTACATTAGTTTGGTTCTTGCTTTAAAATGTGATATTATTTGTGTTTTACCAGCCGATGTGTACGTAGAGATCATGTTCCCTGCAAACGCCGAGATATTTGACTTCATATTATTTTAATAAAAAGGATTTCAAATTAAAAAAAAATATATAAAATAAAAAAACCATTTAAAAACAAAAACAAAACGTATTTAAGCCTGCCGTTGACTGGTCTGAAGCGATCACCCTCCACTGAAAAGATATAAACCAAATGCAAATAGCCAAAGAAGCAGTGTATTAACTTGAAAAATTTCAGAAATTGCATTATACTATTTATAATCAGTAAAATTATTTGTTACAAGTCATAAGCAATAATTTCACTGCCACACACACAAAAAAAAGTTCAGACCTAGAGAGCAGACCATGTTTACTATATGTTTTTGGGGACACTGAATCCGAATCCGAAGTCAGAAAAACCTCAGCACTTTTTGTTTACGTCTACCCCCTCCCCCAAAAAAACTCATGATTTAGGATATTTTACACTATAATCTTCTTATTCAAGTCAATAACCAAAATAAACGGTTATTTTATTTTTTATTTTTTTTGTAGGTGTGGCTGTGTTATTTATTTGTCAGTAATTTCTTGTTTTTGTTTTAGATTGCTTGGAATCCAAACCAGCAAAGTTTCTGTTACCTTGCTATGGGCTACCAGTCTGGATTTATTCTTGTAACGAAACTGTCTTTTCCGCCTTTGGACCAGCAGATGATAAACTCATTCTCGAAGAACTCTGAAAATAGTGATACCTCATAGCTTGTGTGTTTCCCTGGAGGCAGCACCCTCTAAACACTTGTGTATATAGAAACGCTTGTTTTTATTTTTGGGTGCGATGTAAATAGAAAAAAAGTATATAGTGATTATTTATATGTCAAATGTACCTGTCTTCTAAGTTTGTATGTAATTTTGTAAATACTGTATCTTTTAAACAAGTGTATGAAAATGTATTTATCATCTCTTTTCTTGTGTAATTTCATGTAGATATTATTTGTTAAATTGTGATAGTTGGAAGTAGTGTTATTATTAATTTTTACGTAGAAAACTTTTTTTTTTTTTTTGTCATCCTTATAATTTTCTTGAAAATACGTTATATTACTCATTTTTACATGATTATTAATTTAAAATCTTGAAGCATATTGTCTCTCTCTTCACCGTGAACAAAATAATGTTGATTTTCTTGTTTAGGGATATTTTGATTTCCTCATTGTAGTAGTAAATAAATTATAAAATAAATATAACTGATAAGATGAGGGGTTGAGAAAGCAAGTTGTATAAGTCAAAACTTTTTTGAGCTTACAAAGTGGTGTTAGTCTAAGTTTGTAAAATTGTCAACAGATGGCACAATTAAAGCGTTTACTTTCAAAAAAGGATATATATGCAAATCGTACAACTTTTCAGGGGACACAAAAACGTCTAAGCCTTTTTGTATAATTCTTTCAGGAAATTAATATTTACGAGGTCCCACTAACATTTATTTCCTAATTTTTGATGAGATTAATGAATTTCCCCCCAAAAAAAGTTTTTGCTGTCTGGAAAAAAACTTTTAGAAAAGAAATTAATTTGATGACCAAATGTATTTAACCCATTTTGAAAGTCATCGCCTCAATTAAAACAAGCTCTCACAAAACAAAAGAACTTTTGTATAACTAATGGCGAAAGTCTGATTTTGATTCTTAAATTTTTGAAAATGGGTTTTTGTGTTTAATGTTTTTCCTTTTAGAATTATACTTGCTAGCACTGCAAATCTTTTGTTGACATCATTTTTATTCTTTACCCTTCATTATTCATGTTATTCAATGTCATTATTATTCAAATACAACATGTCACAGACGATAGAATGATGTTCTGTTACCGTCCGTCTTGGTCGTTTTTTTCAAAACGATTTCTGGCAATTCGCTCTTTCAAAACTTTTCGAGTTTACAGTTTCGATGCCTATGACTCTCCCCAGATTTAGACCTACCTATCACCAGTCAAATGGTGTGGATTTGTATAAAGAAAAAACAAACACAAAAAGACAAACAGCTATATGTATATATAGATTTAAAGTGGTGGATTTTATTTAAGAACTTGTGAATTCATTCTAGTTTTGAATAAAAAGTTAAATTTTAGCAAGAGTAATTTTGAACGCTTGTGAATATAATGTTTTTGCCAAACGCGAAACCCTTTGTCCTTATTTAGTTTAGACTGACTTATACTACTTGCATTCTCAACCCCTCAGTTATGAAATAAATGTGTTATTATACGGTGGAGGGTGTTTAGTATTGATCAGGGATCTCCAAATTAATTTCAGGTTTATGCGAAGGTAGAAATTGTCAGGCTCGGTTGTTTGTTTAATAATAAAACAGCATTTTACATTTGAAAATGGGTTTTACTGTTTGCCGATGTTTCGTAGCTATAGCACTTACTTTTTGTATATTTATAAATTAGTATTAATTCTATCCTAATTGTTTTACAGCCCTGATGAAGGCTTGAATTTCAAGCCGAAACATCGGCAAACAATAAAACCCATTTTCACACGTAAAATGTAGTTTTATTAAGAAACAAACGACCGAAACCCTTTTACAATTAGGTAGACAATTTCTACCTTCTCATCAGCAACGGGCAAAGATCTCACAATATCAGGTTTATAGTTGCTAGAAAATGGCTCATAATTGAAGAGTAATCACCTATTTTTTTTTTTAATTTTCAAATGTATATAATTTTAAAATACTTAAAGCTGTGTTTTTTTTATGTTATGTAAAAAAGCATTTTGCATATGTAAAAATTAAATTTTTACTATAAAAAGGTTCACATTTTTGTTATAAAACAAATAGTGAATTTATTTTGATTTTGTATCTTTAGTTAGTTATGTGCATTGACAACTTGTTCCAGTTTGAAATATATGAGACATCAAGAGGACCTATATTAAAGCAATCGAATTGATTGTTGTAATTTTTCTCAAAAATCTGAAAATGTCTTTTACAGATTTAGTGTTTATCTAAGCTATGTAAATTGTTATTAAATTCATTCTAATAATAATAGAAGAAACATTGTTCTTTTTTGATTTGACTACTAATAATTGAATGATTTACAATCATTAATTTTATTTAATTCTGGACCTTATTCAAAATAATTCTCACAGTTTCAAATTGTTATTATTTAAGAAAAATTAACATGAAATATGCTTCATCTCATAGCATGATAAGTTAATTCATCCAGTGGAATCAAAGCCAAAAATTACACCTAGTAGTGTAGTTACAACATAACCAAACAAAACAAATTCAAATCCCAGACTGACATGTTAATTAAAAAAAAAATCAAGTTTTTAAAATTAAGTCTGACGGCTTATACTGTCCTCTGTGTTATACTGTTGATTAATGAATATTCATATGTGTGTAAATTAATTCTGTAATTTTATAAACAGTTTAAATTATAAACAGTTGTTATAAGTTTTTAAATCCAGTATTTACTTTTTACATCCCAATAAGGTGGTATTTAGTGATAACACTGACCAAGGGTTTCTCCGTGGTCTAGTGGCTAACGCCTTAGATTCTCATGCGGGAGACAGGGGTTCAAGTCCCTCAGGACGAGAAGGTTCCTTGCCACACCATGGATGTTGGTGCTAATAGCCCAGTTCTCGAAGTAAGATTAAACAAAAAAAAAACATCATAAAACTGGCCAATGTTACTCTGGCCAAGCATACTCTTCTGAGCATACGGTTGTTTCTCAAGATGCAGCTTATGTATGTCAAAAACATTTACATAAATGGATTTAATAGATAAGAATTAAGAAATATTTAATAGATTTTGAAAAAATAGGTCTTTATTTGTTAAAAAAGTTTGACTCACACGAACTGCATCTTCTTGGCATATTTCCATTCTTATCCCTAGTATCATTCGGCAAGCTTGGAATTGAAACAGTTGATATTTCATAAAAAAGTGTAAATGACAAATAAAATTCAAAGAAAAGCGTTTTTTTTGTGCCACAATGCACAGGAAACTGACACTATCCTAAGCAGAAATTACTTATTCCATCTTCTCGAATTGTGCTTTAGGAAAACATTATTACTAATGTTTTCCTTTTACATACCTTGTATGCATTTTACTGTTAAATACAAAATAAATAAATAAAATTAAAAACTGAGGTAAACAGAGACAGAAACTATTCAAAAGAATGACACTTTCAAATTTTAAGCTCCGATTTCTCTGAATGAGATCGCTCTGTCAAAAATTGCAAAAGAACAGTTTTTGTAGAAAAATTAGTTTCGAATGATCACTACCTATTTGCCACAAAAATTCCAAACATAAAAAAATACCTAGTCCTCTTGATACATAACCAAAATTTGACACTAACGAAAGCAATCTTAATACAGTACTGACTAATTTATCCTTCCCGAAGCCAAGGATGATAATGCACGAGGAAGGGGAAGGATAAAGAGGCATATTGCATGTACTTGACCTGATGGTTTTTCACACTAATCACTCTGGATTTCCCACAGCTTCAAACAGACGCAGATGAACATCCATATCACCTTAGATAAGTCTCATCGTGTGCGCTGGTGTGCGTTTTTGTTTATATATATATATATATATATATATATATATATATATATATATATATATATATATACCTTCAGGAAAACCAGCATACTAGTAAAAATGAGGTCTTATTTTGGGAGTGTTTTAGTCTATCCAATTTAACAATATGAATACTTTTAAAGTTCTAATAAATATATTTTATCCTATAGATTTATAATAAGTAATAAGAATTAATACAAAAATTAAGTGATTGACACAATGAACTTCCTCCTGCCTGCTATGAAAAACCCCCAAAACGAAGACCTCCTTAAACGCCATCTTTGGTACTTTGGTGTAGCTTAAAGACTAGTCAAAAAATAAAAACTTCATAAATAAATCTCAGGGATACCATGGGCGTATATAGAAAATAATTTCGGAGGAGGCTGGGAAAATTTCGGGGGGGGGGGGCTGAGACCATTTCCGGTGTATGGAATACTAACAATTTAGATCTTGGAAGAGTTTTAGCCAACTTAAACACTATTACACCCAAAATAGAATATGTTTTATGAACTTAATGATCTTATTTAATTTATTTTTAAGGGTTTTATGAAATTTGTCCGATCAAATTAAAATTTCGGGGGGGGGGCTGCAGCCCCCCCCTTTATATACGCCCATGAGGGATATTCTAGACAACTAATATAACAAGAATTTGCTAAAAATAAAAAGTTGATCTTTTGCACCATGATTGTTGAAAACAATCACGTTTTGGATGATTTTATGCATCTCCGACAAATGTAGATTTTTTTTTTTTTACAAAACGAGAGTCTATTCGGCCTATTACAACGGTCGGGATATGATTTTCTTCAGGAGGTGGCCAAAATATGTTACCAAACACTCGCAGGAAAAGTTGAAAGGTGTTGTCCCTTGTTAGCGGTATAAAGACTTTTCGTGAAAGACCAAATTAGAATGTATTGGGGCACAGAATTATTGACGGACCAACGGGCATATTCCAGAATTGCCCTATTGTCGTAACTATCTACTTGAAACTCATGGAAAAATTCATGAAAAACATCCAACTAGCGGTACTAATCAATGAAACATTTTTAAAAGAAGGTTAAAAAATAAAATAGAATCAAAAATTCTTTAATTAATCTACTATAGGATTAGGATCAGGATTTAGTGGCGATTAACATTTTATCTATTAATCTGCTATATATTTGTCAAATACCAGACACTCACTGACCTATCATCGCCCAGCCCAAACCACTCGACAGAAAAATTTGAAATTTAGCATGGACACTCCCTATAGAACGTAGACACTCGCTAAGAAAGGATTTTTTGATATTCGAATTTTTAGAGGGGTTTTAGTTGGTTAGAGCATGCACGCCTAGGCAGCATGCGTTGCTAGGACCGCATGCATTGCTTGGTCCATACCGTACTGTATTGGACTGATACGAAAGCTGTCGCCGATTATGGTCAGCCATCATTATTAGTACAGTTATTCTTAGACTGGCGGTTTACCCGTCAGTATACGGGTGAACCGCCTGCAGTCAGTGTTGTAAAATACCCGGGTATTTATTCTTAAGGGTAAATACCCAGGGTAAATACCCAATTTCATAAATACCCGGGTATTTAAGGTATTTAACTAAACCGCGACTTAGTAATCGAATATTGTAAAATGTCATGGATCTTGCCAGTTTAGAGATATTGCAACACTGAGAAACTATTAAAGCAATAATAAATTATAAAATAGGATCACTGAGAGGTTAATAAATAATAAATTATTACCTGAAAATTTGCCATGGACCTTACGACTACCAATAAAACAAGTTGTTTGCCTAAATTTGATTCTACTGTACTGCATTCACAAAAATGTCTGCGCACTGGACAGTGTTTTCGATAGCTGCAAGTTGGTCAGTACAACAGTATCCATTTCTAAAGCTAGCCAGATAAAGAAAGAACAGATTCAGCATTTCTAAAATTTAGGCTAACCTGTAGTTGATCATATTCTCCATTATCTTGGCGAAGCAGCATGAGAGAGAAATGGGTCTGTAGCTATTTTGAAGGCGTGGGTCTTTGTTTGGTTCCATTCATCAGAATAAATTCCGTAGGACCATAGTAGGTTGGTTGGTAATCATAATAAAAACTTCTTACCTGAGATCAGAAGATTTGTCAGAAGTTGGTATTGTCCATGTCAGGAGTAGACGAGCATTTATTCAGGGCTCTGTAAATCTCCATTATATATAATATGTTCTACCCTTCTGTGTCAGAAAATTGCAGAGGTATGGACTCTTCTAAAATTTTAATGTTTATAAAATGTTCTGAGGCAGATCATAAAACTGAATAATTATTATTTATTTGTATTATTATTGTATTTATTATTTATTGTATTTATGATTAATTTTTGAGGTTAATGTGTGGTTGGGGTTGATTAATGGCCACCTCCTGGACCCAGTATTAGTTACTGTAATTAACTAAATAAATGTGTATTATATTTATTTACTGTTTAGAAATTTTTTTTATTTTCGTGGAAATAATTTTTTTATTGTTTTAAGTAAATATTCATTTAATATTTGAGTAAATATTTATAAAAATAAATATTTCTTTTAAGCTTTTTGAATAAACTAAAGAAAAAAAAATTAATTTTCTTTTCACAGATCCATATTTTCTTTTAAACTTTCGTTCCTAAATCATTCACATACTTCAATAACACAGGATTGTGCTACATAAATGGAAAGCTGGTTAAATGAGAAAGTTTTCTGAAACCCGGAAATCTCACATCCTGCCCATTGGGGAGTAACGCTGGTAAGAAATATCAAGAAAATGACAGGAAATTTAGAATAGCTTTCTTTTGGTTAGATAGACATACTTAAATTCATTCATTTTTACGTTTACTATCACCTAGTCATATAGTAAATTTACTCAGCTTTCGATTGGTTTCACATTCTTTCTAGTAGAACCACCTGGGCCGCAGCTACAACGATTATTCTTCTAAAAACCACGTTTGTCTCGATAAAACAATAAAACGACGTTTTCTCCCTTATGTTTGAGAACTCGGAAAATCATCATAAAACATTTATTGTTCCCCTAAAGGTCCTCTATCACCTCCCACAATATGACTAGACATTTACGGGACACCCTGTATATATATATATATATATATATATATATATATATATATATATATATATATATGTATGTATGTATGTATATATACACACTCATTTTAACGATCGGATTTTGGTGACCTATGTGTTATGGAACGCCGACATTTCTCTTCGGAAATTCAGGATTGCGTGATCTGACCGACTTCATAAGCGGTCCTCCCCTTGTAAGGAAACGCGCTAACAAGATATATACACTTAGACAAGACGTCTTCAGCCGCTATCTAACCTCTTGATTTCTCGCCTTTTAAAGTTTGAAGACTCTTTTCTCGAGTAGGCCGATAAAACCCTAAAGAGGCTTCTGAAAAAATACCTTTTCTCTCCTCAGGGCACTCCTTCTTGGGGGCTTTTAGTTACATCCTCCGTTTTTCACTTTACGAAGGAATGTAGCTATAAAGGTTGCACTCATGAAAGAAGTTTTGAAAATGTCTTAAAATCTTCAATCCGACCTACTAGATTGTACCGATAATGAATCCCGTTAAAACGTATTCATATCACGTATGTATATCAATATACACATATAATACTTATAGATATAGATAGATACGTACATACATACTTCGTGTAATTGAAAGCTAATATTTCCTAAATTATTAATTGATCTTGAGCGACCGTCATTTTCATTCAACGCAACACGCTACATACCATTCTAAGCTAACGAGAGAATTCGTAAAATTGTTCCAATTTGAGTAGGTGTTTGCCTGTAACCCCTACTCCAGACCAAATTATTGATGTGCCCCGAGAGCATGTTAATTTTAGTTCTTCAAAACATTCCAAGCTAATTGGAAAGTAAAATAAATTTTACACCTCGCTCTCCCAGTAAGATAGTCCAATTGAAATTTACTACAGAAACTAGAACTTAAGAAGCTATCGAACGGTCTCCTTCCACATCCCACGATTCTACTTCATTTTTACGAAAATACCAAAACCGCTCATGCCTTTTAAGTATATTAAAAAAAAAAAAAATCATTCCCGTAACAGGCCATGAGGGCTCAGTTCGGGAGGAACTATGCTCCGGCCGCCTGATTTTTCCCTTTGCAGGTAGTCATTAATTAATTAAAGGCTGGGTGAGTCTAGGGACGATTTGGGACCCCAAATTCAATCCCCGAACGACGACACTAGAAGATAAAATCTTTAGTGTGCGCTCGGGTTGTGAGCCTGGGTCATCCAGGTCATATGTCGAGTGCTCTACCACTGAGCTAACCTCGCCCCTTTTTAAGTACATTAATGTGGATCAAACGCCTGGAAAACTTCCGAAACCAAAAATTAGTTTTAAAAAATAGTTTTATCTACTTATCTAGAAAACGGTAACCAAATATCACTTGAAAAATGGTTTAATTCGTTTTCCTACGTCAGAAAACCTCTTAAAAGTGTAACTTTTATTTCCTTTGAGGCGCACCGATATCTGGGCCATTAGCGCCGACATCCATAATGCAGCCGGACATTTTCTCAACGAGCCCTAAAATGTGCAAAATCCCTGCTGCCGGTGGGACTCGATCTATTAGAAACACAAATATAACTGGCCTGGTAACTCTGCCCCAAATACGACCACCTGAACGAAATAAAGTGATTCAATACGATTGAATATGCTGCGTTCAATCATATTGCACCATAAAATTGAACATTATAAACTCAGCTTCAGCTTGATTGAAGCTGTTGATTGATAACTCGAACGTATAACGACAAGTACTCGGGGAACTTGGACAGCTGGGGCGAGATTAGCTCACAACTCCTCAAGAACTAAGAGTATTAGCAACTTCTTAAGAGTATTACAAGTAAAGTATTAACAAGTACTTTTCGAGTTTCTGCTTTTCTAAACACCACTATGGAAACACTCTAAGAACGGCGTATATGGGAAATAATTTCGGGGGGGGGCGGCTGGGACAATTTCCGGGGTATGGAATATTAACAGTCTAGAACTTGAAATAGTTTAAGCCAACTAAAACGCTATTACACCCATAATAAAATATTTTTTAAGAACCAAGTGACGTTATTATAATGCATTTTAAGGAGTTTATGACACATTTTGGGTCTATTTGCGAAGACCACATCCACTTGCTTATGAAGTATCTATAGTGATTATAACAGTGATTCAGCGCACGCGCATAACTCATTAGCTTTCTATTGGCTATTCGTATGGGCAATTCTATTGGTTAGTTTTTGCGTGTTGGATTGACTAGAGTTCTGATATATTCTTGAGCGCATAGCACGTATGCCCATAATGCAAAATAAATATAAAATATAAATATGTTATAGAACCACTGGACAAAAAATAGGTGAGGAGGCCCCTAAACTTCACAATTTTCATTGATTTTTATGATAAAACCTTTTAATAAATAAATATTGCTTAATGAAATATATTCTGCTTATTTTCATTTATGCTTTACAAGCCTAAATGTATTACAAGCCTAAATGTATTTTCATTTATGCTTTACAAGCCTAAATGTATTATTATGTAAGGTACGTTTCCACTCCGACAAGTCTCTGCGACATGTCGCGCAACATGTCGCAGGGCAGATTTATAGTAATGGAAACGGGTCTTTACAAATACAAGTTATCCAACGGTTAGTTCGAAACCATATTTTATAAATATAGTAGTCAAAAAGTTACTTTTAGTAGTGATTGCAGTGCTTTTATGAAATTTTAACGTCCATTTATAATTAACTACGAAAAATAGCGTGTTATTATTATGTTTTATACATCCATTTATTATTAACTATGAAAAAGATAGTTGTGCAGTGCTTTTAAATACTTTCCATTACTATATTAACTTTTGATTACTACATTTATACAATATGGTTTCTAACCTTAGATAACACGTAAAGAAGGAATAGATAACCTGTAAGCTAATCAGTAAGTACCAAAATCATTGTTTAAAATCACGACAGATATTTCAAAGTAACTGCATGTGGTCTTCGCATACAGACCCCACATTTTTACCGATCAAATCAGAATTTCAGAGGGGGGGGGGCTGCGGCCTCCTCAGCCTCCCCTTATATATACCCATGCACGCTAATATGACGCAGGATTTGTTATTTAAATTTTAACGTCCATTTATTATTAACTACGAATTTTAGGACGGGTTATCTATAGGTTACCACCCTTTTCTAGCAAGGATAGGGGTGATGCCTTTTCTTTTTTCGAAAGAAAAGCCACCGCCCCTAGTGGGAATCGAACCCACGACCTTTGGCACGGTGTTACGAGCTCACGCCTTTCACCCTCACGGCTACCGGGTCTCCAGGATTTGTTAATCTCGAAGCGCAGCCATATTGTTTGGAATGTATCCAAGGAGATTTCCAAGGTTACGCAGCTAATACGACCGTTTCGATTGGTTGAATTTTTCTCCTTAGGAACAATTAGGCCCCGCCCACAACAAACTCATGATGTTAAGCATGAAAGTTAAAAAGTCCGACTCGCAGGAACTGCGTCATCTTAGCGCGGTTCCGTTCACATCCTTGGTGCCACTAGTAAAGGCATAGAAGCAGATACCACACCAAGATAACATCCCCGGGACCTGATAAAATCACGAATGACATGATCAAGAATTTACCGACCTCACTGACAAGTTGTGTCTGCAAACTATTTGAAAAAATGCTCAACAAAAGATTGCTATGGAATATTGAGTCACAAGGTCTCCTTTCTAAATTCCAATGTGGATTCAGGACAAATCACTCGACAACCAACCACATCGTTAGACTAGAAAACTCTATTCTTAATGCATTTACAAATACAAAATCCCTCCGAGCAGTCTCATTTGACATAAACCAGGCCTTTGACACAATCCGGCAAGATGTCATCCTCAAACAACTCTCTGAATGGGGATTACGAGTAAAACCTTTTGCATTTATTACTAGGTTTCTCTCTAGAAGATCTTTCACAGTAAAAAATGGCAACTGTTTCTCCGATATATACTGGAGACGGGAGTACCTCAAGGGGGCGTACTAGGTACAACCCTATTTATCATTGGAATGAATACAATTGTCGAATACATACCCCCTGATATTGAATACAGCCTGTATGTTAACGATCTTTTAATATTTTACACTTCAAAATCCGCTGCACAAGCCCAAGACCGAATACAGAACGCAATCAATACACTAACACTCTGGAACGACAAAACAGGTATGAAGTTCTCGACAACCAAAACAAAATCTATATTATTTACAAAGAAAAGACGGAACATAGACTACCAACTTACTATGTACGACACAGACATTACAAAAACAACAACAACACATCTATAAAGCAGAACTTTCAGGCATACATACAACAATATATTGGCTTCCAGGACATGAAGACCTAGGACTTAGTACGACTGCAGACGAACAAGCAAAATTGGCTACTGAAGACTTAACAATACAACCACTAGAAATTTTTTACCAAGACCTTACGAGACAGGCTAAACATCAAATCACAAACAAATGGCAAAATGACTGGACAAACCTATCTACCAACAACAAATTGCGACAAATAAAAGTCCGTCACGCAGGAGCTGCATAACTAAGCACTTTCCTCAGAATTTGGGTAGTTTAGACTGCTTTCCAGAACAATTTGCTTAAAATATCCTACATAAATAAAATAAAAACATGAATAGTTCTCTTTTAATTTTGTAATGAGTAACTGATCAATTATTAATTTGCTTCCAGAGTTATGTTTACACATGGTACCTACTACACTACGTAATAAATACAAAATCCTCATATTATCGTATTTTGATCTAACGCAGGAACAGGATAGTGGTAGAAAGCGCTCCTTGCGGCGGCTTTGTGAACCTACGTCTGGCGGGCTTTTCTATTGAAATATATTACAAAGTAAACCGCCCCCCCTTTCCGATTGACCGATTCAGCTCATTTTTACAACACTTCTTTCTCAAGAGTTACCCACGATGCATGCCGCGTTTCGTTACAATACAGCAGAAATTACGACCGGTATGAGTATATTAGTAATTTGGGTCCGGAGTAACCGCCCCCTCCTAATGAACCGATTTATTTTATTTTTACAACACATATTTACCTGTAGATTACCACTGCGAATACCGAGTCTCGTCGAAATATACCAAAAATCACGGCTGGTAGTGGCGAATTGGTATTGTGGGTCCTGAGTAAACCCCCCCCCTCCTAATGAACCGATTTAGTTCATTTTTATATCTCACTTTTCTCTCTATATTACCACTACGAATACCAAGTTTCGTTGAAATATAACAAATATGACGGTTGACATGGTCAAATTAGTGTTTTGGGTTCGGGGTAAACCCCCCCTTCCGGTGGACCGACTTTGGTGGTTAACGAACTCGTTCAATCGTTTGCTAATTGAATGCTATATACTATGTTTCGTATGTATATATATATATATATATATATATATATATATATATATATATATATATATAAATTTCAACGGGGGTCATTTTCGGTGTCTACTAGGTAGGATCGATAAAGTTTTGAAGAAATTTTTCGAAAATTCCGTCATGAGTCCAACAGAACGGAACATCGCGGAATGGCCTTCCAGTCACAGACAAAATAGAAGATAAGAAGTAGTACTAACTAGACTCAGAATTGGAAACACACGAGTACTTAATGACTAAAAAAGGAAAGCCTACATGTAAAATATGTAACAGCGAACTAACCGTAAAACACATACTAATTGAATGCCAACAACGTCAAAATGTAGATTTACCATATGACATGACCGAATTACTTACTGACAGCTATTCACACATACCAGCAATCCTTACTCATCTCAAAACTATTAATATGTATGGAAAAATTTAACACTTTCAAACCCCCCCTTTTTTCCCACTCAAGAAACATTCCATTTCTTTTTTTTTTTTTACGGCGCATCGACAATTCTTGGCCATTAGTGCCGGGCCTCCAGGGTGCAACCAGGAATTTTCTCAGCGAGCCCGGAGATGAGAAAATTCCTGTCGCCGGTGGGGATCGAACCCACCATCTCCCACTTATGAATCCAGCGCGCTAGCCACTAGACCACGGGAGACCCCTCCATGTCTCTATTTTATTCAAAAGTGCAATAAATTACATAAGGAAGGAATTGTGTCTCTTGGTAAACTGTAAAGAACGAATAACATGTAATGAATGAATATGTAACATTGTGTAATCCGATTTATAACTAATTGATCAACCAGATGTATATGAATAATACCATTTGTTTATAGATGTATATATGTAATATTGTAAATGATGTATATATGCAATAACTGTTTGGAGCGAAACGCCTTAGATGCGCATGGATGCTAATAAATAAATATAAAAAAAAAGAAGTAGTTATTGGTAGGTTTTGATCTTTCGTGAAAAATATAAAATAAAATGTTGAATTGAAAGAAGTTGAATCCACCACAACAGGAAACTGACAGCATCCTATGCGGAAGTGACTCCCCCGCCTTCTCAACGTTGCTCTAGGAAAACACTATTACCAATAAGTTTCTCATTCCCGTTCGACAAAAGAAAAAATCTTACGCATTCCAAGTTTAAAGAACGTATTTCTCCGTCTAACATCTCCCCATCAAAAATTGCTTCAGAACCAGTGGTTTTCCAATATTAGGAGCCTATGAAACGAGTATCTGCAAGCATACAAATTCAAAAGGGTAAGCGTTAAGATTTTTTTTTGCTCCAATTTTGCCCTAAACGCCATTTTCCGGTGGATGGATTCTGCTGGTTAACGAACTTGATCTTTCAAATTAGATGAACGATTTTTTTTTGTACCAAATTTAATCAAAATCAGACCATTTGTGAGGCTGTGGGAGAGCAAACAGACACACACACGTATATATATGTATATATATATATATATATATATATATATATATATATATGTATATATATATATGTATATATGTATATGTATATATTCCCAAATTGTGTCATGAGGTCAACCTCATAAGCGAGGTTATGGCTCCTCCCTACGGAAGGAGGGAGGAACCGCGCTAAAACCAATAGATAAACTGTACAGTCCAATGAGAACTATGCAGGCCACGTGTATGAACAAGAGGATATTTTCTTCAGAAACAGTGTGTCTACTATAACTGGACTGTGCAGTCCCGGCCTTGACATTTGAACTGAACGTGTACAGCCACCTTTACACGTTCTAATCAATGTAACATTTCAAAAGTGATTATGAAAACTCTGTACAAAATAAGATTGGATATTATTTTAATTGTATTCATCAGTTAGATGCACTAACTCTAATAAAAGTTCAATTAGCCTTTTTTGTTGTCAATTGGCTTTATTTGTACTTACGGACATGTACTTGAGTAAACATTACGTAGAAGATTTTAACTTATATTTTTTCCTTTTACATGTAGGTAAATACATCAATAAATAAAAATAATATTAAAATTGGGTACAGGAATTTGAAGTGTATTTCTTATAGGTTCCTAGCATTAAAAATATTGTATTAAGGGAAATGGCTGAAGAGAGAGTGAGTTTGAGATATAGAGAGAGGGTGAGTGAGTTGATTAGGGAGGTGTAGATTGGCAAGTCTGGATTATAGATGTAATGTACCTTCCCTTGCAGGAATCATTCTCTCTCACTACCTAACCCTCCACGAGTAGGGGTGTTGAATATTTTACACTCTCCACCTGGTTACTGCTTTCCAATGTGGTACTATTTGCTGCCCGAAATAGGAACACTAGAGATAAATGGAGCATCTCATGATGATAAGGTGCTCTGAGCATTCGAACGGTAAAACTTGCAGGTATTCGTAAAGAGTAGTTCATATGCGAAGCAGGAATCGATTATTCATGTTATTTTATTTTTATTATTTTTTGTTATTTGTAGGTGGAATATCAATAAATTAATAATAATAATAAGGCAGGGAGCGACTGATGTGCGCAGTTGCTTGGGTGTTTAAGACCCTCCCTTCCCGAATACAGTAGACCTCACACGCAAAACACACAGTACACTAAACACTGTCTTTTCCGGTATACACCTCTGGATCACCTTCCCTGGGAGATAAACCTTGCACTACCCACACAAAGTGATTAAATGAAAGTCCATTCTAGGCATCCACGGATCTGGAGTGAGGTCTGCTCCAGAGGGAATAATTTGTCAGACCTTGACATCGGAAGCAGTGCAAGCGGTACCCCGATGCCATACTAGCCCGTAAGATTAAGGATGTTTAAGAAGTATGGCATCAGGCACTGGCTTGAGCTTGCAGGAGAGTGATCCTTCTGGTGAGAAATTTGCCAAGAAATTCACAAAAACGCATGAAACAAATTGGACACATTTATCGTGGAGTCATGCGAGTGTAATACCTGGCCACCAAAAGTGGACTAGCACCATGTCCATCTGGATGCTGCGAGAATAGTCCGATACTTCTTAAATATCCATTAAATGTATGTATGTACATTTACTTATACAAATTATTTATTTCGGTTGGATAAAAATATTCCGAAATATATTGAGTCTCCCGGAAAAAGAGGAAACCCATCCCGATAAATAATAATATCATTCTAGAGGATTTCGAGTTGAATAGGATAACAAATAAACAAAGGATTTGTAATCGCCATCCAGCATCAAGTAATAGCAACGAGATCCTTTCTACATCACGTTTTGAAGTATTTTAACATCTCTGACAAATGTACACTTTGTAACAAAGCTCGCCGTAATATGCTGGATCGACTCACATGATCCAGCATATAAGGCGACCTGCAAGGCCCTTGCGGAATCTGATTATCTTCAGCGGCATAATAACATGGCCAAAATATATCATCAAGCACTTGCGGATAATGTGGTATGTTGGATGGGCAGGTCCCTTATTACAGCTACATCCCAAATAGACTTTTCGAGAAAGGTACAATTTAAATGTATTGGGACGATGCAATGTTAACGGACCGTCACAATAAACCGGCTATTGTTATCATTGACAAGGGAAAAAACATGTGTGCACTCACCGGAAAAGTGGAAACGGAAGGCGGCCTTGCATAACGTGTTAGGTCTTCATCAGACCCCCTGCCTATCACCACAGTCCATTGGAGCTCATCTAGATTAGACTAAGCCTCCGGGGTTTCGAAATTCGTGGGGCACGCGAGACAGCCCTCAGAAAGAGAGACCAACTACACTCCTCAGTCGACTGCTATGAGTCTAGCTCAGTCCAGGACCCTATCCTGGACACTCAAATGCTTCCATCCATATGAACACTACGCTGCAACAGGCGAACCGCAACTTGGCTCCTGCCATCAACACCACTTTTGAGACCCATAGTGCTAAGCACCATGAGCCCATCCAGGAATGGTCACCAGCCCGGAAGTTAAAACATTTCTAACGGATTTCTTACAAAGGAGAAACAGGCGGAGACTTACCTGAACTCCCAAGGAGGGCTGGTCCCGTGCCTGTGTCACAACCGCTCGCAGTTATCCGAGCCGGTGAGCAAGGGCTCGGCAGAAGCCGGATCTCTGAATCTCCCCAACAAAGATGTTTTTTTAATTCTGAATTTTTGGAACTCGCTTTCATTAGTTATCCACCTCACTCTTTAGCCTCCAGCTTTCATATCCTAGTTTTACATCATTTACTCTTCACTGGTTTTAGCATTTTCCGTTCGGTTGGGGGGGGGGGGATCTGTTCACTACTTGCAGGCATGTCCCTCGCCCTTATGTTGTTAGGATGTACCGTCCCCGAACAAATGTATTTGCCGAGAAATCCACCACCTCAAGGACTGGGGCGACAAAAACCACCGCAAGGAGTAGGAAGTCCCCTACCATCGAAAGAAAAATGGCAAAACCAGCGATTATGACAACATTCGGGCATAACAGGTATCAAGGTTGGAGGAAAAGAGCTGAATGATGTGAGGCTTCTACGAATCAAGAAAAAACAGATTGACTCCTACAGCCATTGGACTATCTAGAGGTTCTTATCCTTTCTAAACACCCAAAGTGAAATCTACAAAGTTTCTTTACAACATATTCAGAGCTAGAACCTCCATGGATGTCCGGTGTGATATACATTCTCTCCTTGCTCTCTATTTAAAATACTGGTACCACCTTTGTGAATAATTATTGAAAAGTGATCCTATTTAATAGACTTCGTAGCAGGCAGTAAAAAAAATTTATGTACTTGAATAAATCCGATTTATGAATCACAGCTCTTCTAATTTTGCACCTTTAGCGCCTCTTCAGAAGCAATACTTAAATACTTATTCACCGCCTAAGTAGGACACCTTCCACTACCAGCGCCTTATATGACCGAACTAAGAACCAGCGCCAACAAGTCAACTGATTTTATTCGATAAAGCCCATTTGAGTTATCCATAAACCCCTTTTGGGTTGAACGAGTTTTATCTATTAAAATCAGCTGTCTGGTTGGCGCCATTGTTCTGTACAAAGTCTCCCTGGTAGTGAGATAGGGTTCTTTTTCTATTTAGGCTGTAAACAGCTTTAAGGAATGCTCCTGATGAAATTCTGATGATTTGAAACTAGTTGGGCGTTGACTATTAAGTGTAATTTATTATTTGATTACAATAAATAATTCATTATTTCATAAACATGTGTTTTTTTTTATTTCCCACCTGCTATGTACTAATTGGATTTATTTGGGTGTTCATTCATTAACATTTATGAAGGAGGTACTGGTATTCTGAATAGAGGGCCGGGGGCAGGATGGTCATCACTGGACTACCAGAAAGGAGAAGCAGGATCAAACTGTTACAGGCAGCGATGCTCTCGCTAAAAAATTGTTCCTTGGTAATTCTCGCAGATGATTTTTCCAAGGAACCCATTCCAGCAATTTTACTAATTGCCTTTATCTTCCTAAATCCGTTAGAATCTGATCCAGAGAGGTTACTTGATCGAGGCGTGTTAACTCTCGCTTTAGTATTGATATCTTGACTTTGAGAGGTTTCGATTTGAACGAACCCCCAGCTCGAGACAATGCAGTACCAAAGGTACTCCTTCCCGGAGCGATGTACGGGAGGAAGAGGCTGCGGAGAGGAGAGAGGCTGCGCGAGGATCAATATAGAGGGCGCTAACGACCTGCAGTAAGAGAGAGTGACGTCAGAGAGGCGATATCGACCGATCTCTGCCGAGCCGAAAGCAGTCCTGCGGCAGCGGTATGGCGAGCCCCCGCCGGTCGGTCGTCTTTCCACGTGTTCACAGCCAATAGCATCATCACCGTCAACAACAACATCAATACAGCTAACACGACTGCACGGATGTAAGAGAAGTAAGTGTCGTAAGCTTGATGATCCTTCAACTTCCTCTCCAGCATCAGGACCTACCCTCATCATCCTCCGATCCTTACAAAGAATCTCCTGCAGCAGTCGCTCAATATCTCCCTCTGATAAGCCGCTCGAGTTTCAACACTATTTAGCGATGAGCAATCTTCAACAAGTCCTTGTTACAATTTAAAACAATAAATAATCCTCCTCAAAATTTCATTCAATAACTCTAGTTATCCTGATCAAAAGATAGAAAGTCGTCGAATACAGTAAAACAGACAATTCCCAACTTTCTTGTCATGATAACCACCCAAAACCCACTTGTCTAAAATGTAGCATTTCAACCCAATACCCCAAAAACCATCTTGTGCAATTTCTGTGGAAATACCAAGAAATATACTGAACCAAATATATTCTCAAACGTTTCTTCCATATTATCCCTTTCTTGATGTATGATTATAATTGCTGTATAGAAAATACAAAACATGTAACATTATTTTGAACAATTACTGCATATAATGCACCTAATACTTGTTTTAGAAAACATATTTATCTTAAACAAAAAGTTATTATGGAGTGGAAGTTAGAACAGACAGAAATTCATGAAGTATATTTTTATTTACCAATTTGATTTTTTTTAAATATAGACTCTAAACCATAAATTTCATGAAGCAGACTATAAGTTATCCTTTCTACCACATTTGTTATTAAATTTATTTTTTAAATTTTTTAAAAATCCTTCCAACTTAAGGACTGGGGCTGAGTTTTAACATTATTTAATCGGTTAAAAGTCTAAACGCACATGTTGCGAGGTTTATACAAATAATAAATAATGTAATAGTTTAAAACAATACGATTATAGCTAAACATTAATATAAAGATCCATTTTTCCGAATGAAAACAATACCTCCAGAGCTCAAGTGACTTTAATAATATCGGCCCAAATCAGTAAGACATTAATTGGTAAAAATAAGTAAATTCGATGAATGAGATTATATTACACCAGATATATATCCTAATTTTTTTTTTTTTTTTTTTTTTTTTTTTTTTTTTTTTTTTTTTTTTTTTTTTTTTTTTTTTTATGACGTTTGCATAAAAAAACTTCAGACTGTTTTTTCTCAGTATTGTTTGATTCAGTTTTTTTTTATATTAGTATTTAAAAATGTCATTTGTAAGGACTCTACCGAAATGTAATGACCGAATATCACATGGTCCTCGGATGGACTGTCCGCTGCCAACTTGATCCTGCGAAATACCTCAGTGCCTTCTAACTTTTCTGGCATTGATATTCTTTGAATATTGTATTCTACGCAAGCAAAATAGTTTTGACGTTGCTTTTTTCTTCTAAAAAAAAAAAGAAAACAGATTATAATATTGTTCAGCGTACTAATAATGACATGAGTGCGGAAGGTTATATTAAACAATGTTCATAAATGTGGGTCATAATTGTTGTCAAAGTTAGTTCGATTGTGGAATTAGTTTTCATTAATTGACCTTTAAAAGAACTATTTGTGTTCTATATCTAATTATAATATGCATTTAAAACACTTGACAATTTATGAGATATTTTGCAAAAAACTAAAACTCCAGTTTTTCAAAATGTGGCAAAGCTTCTATTAAACAAACATTAAAATGCTAAATTTTAAGTTTACTAAAAATGTTCGACCGTTCAAGTAATTCTGAGATTAAATTCATATCAAATGAAAGTTGAAAGTTTTTGAGAAATCCTGCCAATCAAGGAAATCTCATTAGAATTATTAATTTTCAGTGACATTTTGCTACTAAATGCATAAATATTGACTGAAAAGTTTATTTTATAGAAAAATTGAATGTATTTACTAAATATTCAAATAATTTTACTTATACATACTTATATATTTCTGGCGTTTCGTTATAATTAACTGAACAATTGAATTTACTTTGTTTTGAAAAAGAAAATCATTCATAAGAATCAGAAAAACAAGTCTTAATCTTTCCATCTTGGCTTCAATTGTGATATTGAAAAATCTAAGAAGAATCTAAATTATCCAACACTAGTTTTAGAAAGAAACTAAATTATCCTTCCTATAGAAAGAAAAAGCGCTAAGTTGACGTAAATCCATGGCACAATCCGAATGTACCGACTAAAATCTTGACGTTTCATAACCCTTACGTACCGAAATACGTCCGTCACGCATGTTCTGCATAACTGAGCACATTCTTTAGCTAGGTGGATAGTATACGCCTAATTCATCAAGAGGTATCTCAAAATAAACATGAATTACTTTTGCTCTTTTTACTTTTTTAAAAAAAAACAGCTGACTCAACTATTAATTTACTATTTTGCACTGAATTAAAAATAACGGCCGTTCAGGATAAATTAACAACTTGGTCATGCCTTATTAATCGATCCTGCATATTTTTACAAGAAATCTTTCTATTTAGTGAGTGTGTGTGTCTGTTAGCACGACAGCGACCACAATTTTGTTCTTCCGCCCCGAATGTTTGAAAATGTTTTCAAATCTTCATCAATCCTACCTACTTTATAAAAACATTGTCCTATATATATACAGTGATGTTAAATACCCGGATATTTATTCTTCAGGGTAAATACCCAATTTCATAAATGCCCAGGTATTTAACCGATCGAAAGTAATCGAATATTGTAAAATGTGATGGATCTCGCCAGTTTAGAGGTGTTGCAACACTGAGAAACTATTAAAACAATAATAAATTATAAAATAAGACCACTGAGAGGTTAATAAATAATAAATTCCGACTACCAATAAAACAAGTTGTTTGCCTAAATTTGATACTACTGTACTTCATTCACAAAAATGTAGCCTCAGCTAAAATTTTGGACTAGGATTATCTCAATTCCACAAAACACAAATTAAGTTACCTACTCATTGATCATTATCTTTATCAAAGTTTGTTGTAGCCTAAGGCTAAGGTGTTTATTTTTGTTTTATTTATGAAACACTCTGTCATCAAGACGCTATATTTTCATTTCTGGTGAGATTTCAGTTTCCTGTAATGTTGATATTACTGTATGAGAATAATTTCAAATAATATTAATAAGGATCACAAACCACTTAAAATGGTTTTGAACTATTATAATAAACTATAAAGCCTGTTTTTGACACCTGATAAGTATTTTTTTTTCTAAAAGGAATAATTTCTTAAATTTAAATAATTCCTTAATAATTGAATAGGCTCCATTAAAACATTTAAATTAATTAACCTTCTCCAATGTAAAAGTAATCATGACAATTCATAGATACGCATAAATTTGTAAATACCCATAAATACTCGGACCGACTTTGAACTTTCTTTAAAATATTACTGGGTTAATATTAATGTTTATTTAGTTTTTATAATCAAATGAGTTAGTTTTAGTCCTTCTTTGCACCAATAAATATTCAAAGATGTTGTATCACGCCCAAAAACTGAAAATACCCACTTTTTGGGTATTTACCTTCCCTGTGGGTAAATACCCAATTTATATTTACCTACCCACTGGGTATTTACCCACCCCACATCACTGTATATATATACAGGGTGTCCCGATTTTAAATGGCAAAACTTCGGGAGCGTGTAGGGGATCGAAAAAGTCAGACAAAAAGTCCTTTAGAGGTTTGCTCGTTTTTGCTTCGTTTAGGAGAAAATGAGACAAGTTATCATTTTTGTACATACTTATTTAAATTTTAAATGAAAAAAGTCCGTCACGCAGGAGCTGCATAACTAAGCACTTTCCTCAGAATTTGGGTAGTGTAGACTGCTTTCCAGAACAATTTGCTTAAAATATCCTACATAAATAAAATAAAAACATGAATAGTTCTCTTATAAATTTGTAATGAGTAACTGATCAATTATTAATTTGCTTCCAGAGTTATGTTTACACATGGTACCTATTACACTACGTAATAAATACAAAAAACCTCATATTATCGTATTTTGATCTAACGCAGGAACAGGATACAGTCACTCTAGTGGTAGAAAGCGCTCCTTGCGGAGGCTTTGTGAGCCTACGTCTGGCGGGCTTTTCTATTGAAATATATTACAAATTAAACACCCGCTTTCCGATTGACCGATTCAGCTCATTTTTACAACACTTCTTTCTCATGAGTTACCCACGACGTATACCGCGTTTCGTTACAATACAGCAGAAATTACGACCGGTATGAGTATAATAGGAATTTGGGTCCGGAGTAAACCCCCCCTTCCAATGAACCGATTCAGTTTATTTTTACAACACATATTTACCTGTAGATTACCACTACGAATACCGAGTTTCGTCGAAATATACCAAAAATCACGGCTGGTAGTGGCGAATTGGTATTGTGGGTCCGGAGTAAACCCCCCCTCCTAATGAACCAATTTAGTTTATTTTTACAACACATATTTAACTGTAGATTACCACTACGAATACCGAGTTTCGTCGAAATATACCAAAAATCACGGCTGGTAGTGGCGAATTGGTATTGTGGGTCCGGAGTAAACCCCCCCTTCTAATGAACCGATTTAGTTCATTTTTATATCTCAATTTTCTCTCTATATTAACACAACGAATACCAAGTTTCGTTGAAATATAACAAATATTACGGCTGACATAGTCAAATTAGTGTTATGGGTTCGGGGTAAACCCCCCCTTCTGGTGGACCGACTTTGGTGGTTAACGAACTCGTTCAATCGTTTGCTAATTGAATGCTATATACCAAGTTTCGTGACGAAAAAAACAAAAACTCTGGCCGCTATCGTGTTAACAGACACACACATATATATATATATGCATATATATATATATATATATATATATATATATATATATATATATATATATATATATATAAATTTTAACGGGGGTCATTTTCGGTGTCTACTAGGTAGGATCGATAAAGAGTTGAAGAAATTTTTCAAAAATTCCGTCATGAGTCCAACCTCAATAGCTACTTTCCTTCGGAGGAAAGTGCTAAAAAATTGTCATTGCGAATTGTTTCAACAAACCAATTACTAAAATTTAATCTCTTGATGCTGATATAGTTTTCGTGTACGGTTTCTGCAACGGTAATCCTTCAGAAGCGGTGCGGGAGTATACGCGCCGATTTACAAATAGAAGAGTGCTTAAGCAACGAGTCTTTTAGTTAACTTTTAATTGAAAACATTGTCTTAGTTTTTTAGTCCCCTACACGCTCCTGAAGTTTTGCCACTTAAAATCGGGACACCCTGTATATACAGGGTGTCCCCAAGATAAAAGGCAAAATTTCGGCAGTCGATGCAGGATGAAAAAAGTCCTTTAACATTTTTCTCGTT
The DNA here is from genome assembly GCA_946811695.1 of Gonocerus acuteangulatus. Taxonomy (NCBI): domain Eukaryota; kingdom Metazoa; phylum Arthropoda; class Insecta; order Hemiptera; family Coreidae; genus Gonocerus; species Gonocerus acuteangulatus. The sequence goes on from OX328130.1 coordinate 59,335,349, forward strand.
TTTGCCCCTTTTCGGAAGCTCCTTTTAAAACACAATTGTAAATAGGAATTCTTTCATAACGCCTATATAAGAATCATTAAAAGTATATGTTTTATTTTCCACCTATCCACCCACCTCCCCCCAAAAACAAAACAACAAAAAATCTTCTTGGTCGAAAAAAATTAATGACGGCATGTAAACCTGGACGTTCGACTTATTTAAAATAGCTGCTTTTCTTCGAACGAATGAAACGGAAAAAACTTTGAATTCTTAAAACAGATTAACATTTAACACTGGACGCATATATAATTATAAAAACTAACCATTTCTTACGCAATATACGAAACCGTGTACGAGAAAAAATATTACCGTTACTTTTTCAAACTAATTTTCAGTTTGGGTATTCAGAAAGGATTGATTCAGTTGGAACTTGTTCCAGACGATTGACATTCATCAAATCTCAGATAGTTAAATTTTGGTTCCGTTCGGAGTTATGTACGAAAATTAAAATATTTCATTAACAGGCATGAAAAGATTTGGGATTTTCGTATATTATCTAAAATATTTCGAAAAAGGTTGGGAAATTGAGGTAATTCGAGGCTGACCATTCGACCACTCAAAAGCTTACTAAATTCTCTACAAAAAAGATTTTGATGTAATTATCGATGGGGCGATGTCAATCTGGGAAAAAGTATTTGCAACTTCAAAATTGTTAGTTTTGTTGTTTTCAACGTGTTTTCGTATCTTTTTACCTAACTTATTAAGTGTTTTATTTTTAATTGCATTTATCAGTAAAATGTTTAGTTTAGTAAGACAAGGTATGAAAATGAGAAACGTTGTTTTATTGTTTCTAAGGGCTAACGATGAGAAAGAAGATGAGTAATTTCCGCTTAGGGTACAATCAGTTTCCTGTTGTTTCGTTTAAAATCTTTTATTTTTTTAGATTTTATTTTATTTTTTTCTCAGGAAAGGTCAAAAACTACGCAAACTGCGTCTATTCCTATACTAATGCCACTATTTATATGAACATAACCGCGCTAAGATGATGCAGTTTCCACGAGTTGGACTGTTTAAAAAAACAACTGAAATGTGAGTAATTTGTATGTTTCCGATGTACCGGTTATGATCGAAATGTCGAGGTCGGGATTTATAAAAACCTTTTTTTTTTTTTTTTTCTTTTTTTTTAAACAACTAAATGTGTGTAATTTGCCTATTTTCCCGGTATAGCGGGTAAGAAAAGCTTTAAACTGATACCTCATTATCGACTTGTAATTTAATTAATCTATATATATATATATATATATATATATACATATATATATATATAAATTGTAGGGATTGTTGAATGGGAGTTCAATAATATCTGTACTTCATAGCCTTTGATGGTAAATAGCTGCCCTGGGGTGTTATTAATTCTTTACGTAATTGGTGAGGATCAAAAATTAGTATTAATTATAAAACCTGGTAGTGATTACAAAGAGATAATGGTAATTAAAATACATTACCATTTATCATAATATTAAATAATTAAAAGTATTAGAATTAACATTTTTTTTTTTCCTTTTTTTTTTTTTTTTTTTATTTTTCTATTGAAATTTACAACCTGTACAGATAACAACATGTAAATAGTACTGTAATGATCTATAACTCATGGATACATAGGAGAGGAGAAGACAACCATTGTTGAACTCCCTATTATATATATATATATATATATATATATATATATATATATATATATATATATATATATATATATATATATAAAGAAAAATATATCGTAATGTTTGGCTATTTTCTGTGTTTACAATTGATCACTAGTTGAAGAAACAATTTATTTACAATATATACAACATATATGTATGTATGCATACATCCATGTGCATGCATACACACACATTTACAAGAAAAAAAAATAAATAAAAAAAAAGTATCAGAATTAAAATATATTTTTAAATAAAATGTAACCAATCTCATAATAATGGCACTGGCAAGACGTAAGGAACGTTTTAATACAAACAACAAAAATCGAAGTAACCAAGATTAAAAAACTTACTTTAGATGGATCTAGTACACCAAGAAACTGATTCAAATCAGCCTGTCGACTTAAAGAGTACGCGAAACTAAAAATCTAGTTTTTTTTTTTTTCTTATTCCCAATAACAGTTAAAGATATCGTGTATCTATTCCATACTTCAAACAGAGTTACCTAGAAAACGTCCGCACATGGATAAAAAACTTGACTGATAATTTGAGAGCATATGTGCCATTCCATAGAGAAACTTATAATTAAGAGAACCGACTCTTCTCCTAAATCCCATAAGAAACTGGATTACTAATTTAAGAACTTGATTCTGAGTCTATAACTCATGAGAAACTGGATTACTAATTTAAGAATTGGATCCTGAGTCTATAACTCATGAGAAGCTGGATTAATAATTTGAGAAATTGATTGTGAGTGTATAACTCATGAGAAACTGGATTACTAATTTAAGAATTTGATTCTGAGTCTATAACTCATGAGAAACTGGATTACTAATTTAAGAATTTGATCTTGATTCTATTACTCATGAGAAACTGGATTACTACTTTAAGAATGGGATCCTGAGTCTATAACTCATAAGAAACTTGATTACTAATTTATGAATTGGATCCTGAGTCTATAACTCATGAGAAACTGGGTTACTAATTTAAGAATTGGATCCTGAGTCTATAACTCATGAGATGCTGGATTACTAATTTGAGAATTTGATTGTGGGTGTATAACTCATGAGAAACTGTATTACTAATTTAAGAACTTGATTCTGAGTCTAAAACTCACGAGAAACAAGATTCCTAATTTAAGAATGGGATCCTGAGTCTATAACTCATGAGAAACTGGATTACTAATTTAAGAATGGGATCCTTAGTCTATAACTCATAAGAAGCTTGATTACTAATTTATGAATTGGATCCTGAGTCTATAACTCATGAGAAACTGGGTTACTAATTTAAGAATTGGATCCTGAGTCTATAACTCATGAGATGCTGGATTACTAATTTGAGAATTTGATTGTGAGTGTATAACTCATGAGAAACTGTATTACTAATTTAAGAACTTGATTCTGAGTCTAAAACTCACGAGAAACAAGATTCCTAATTTAAGAATTTGATTCCGAGTCTATAACTCATGAGAAACTGGATTACTAATTTAAGAATTTGATTCTGAGTCTAAAACTCACGAGAAACAAGATTCCTAATTTAAGAATTTGATTCCGAGTCTATAACTCACGAGAAACAAGATTCCTAATTTAAGAATGGGATCCTGAGTCTATAACTCATGAGAAACTGTATTACTAATTTAAGAACTTGATTCTGAGTCTAAAACTCACGAGAAACAAGATTCCTAATTTAAGAATTTGATTCCGAGTCTATAACTCATGAGAAACTGGATTACTAATTTAAGAATTTGATTCTGAGTCTATAACTCAAGAGAAACAAGATTCCTTATTTAAGAATTTGATCCTAATTCTATTACTCATGAGAAACTGGATTACTAATTTAAGAATGGGATCCTGAGTCTATAACTCATGAGAAACTGGATTACTAATTTAAGAATTGGATCCTGAGTCTATAACTCATGAGAAGCTGGATTACTAATTTGAGAAATTGATTGTGAGTGTATAACTCATGAGAAACTGGATTACTAATTTAAGAATTTGATTCTGAGTCTATAACTCATGAGAAACTGGATTACTAATTTAAGAATTTGATCTTGATTCTATTACTCATGAGAAACTGGATTACTAATTTAAGAATGGGATCCTGAGTCTATAACTCATAAGAAACTTGATTACTAATTTATGAATTGGATCCTGAGTCTATAACTCATGAGATGCTGGATTACTAATTTGAGAATTTGATTGTGAGTCTATAACTCATGAGAAACTGGATTACTAATTTAAGAATTTGATTCTGAGTCTAAAACTCACGAGAAACAAGATTCCTAATTTAAGAATTTGATTCCGAGTCTATAACTCACGAGAAACAAGATTCCTAATTTAAGAATGGGATCCTGAGTCGATAACTCATGAGAAACTGGATTACTAATTTAAGAATGAGATCCTGAGTCTATAACTCATAAGAAACTTGATTACTAATTTATGAATTGGATCCTGAGTCTATAACTCATGAGAAACTGGGTTACTAATTTAAGAATTGGATCCTGAGTCTATAACTCATGAGATGCTGGATTACTAATTTGAGAATTTGATTGTGAGTGTATAACTCATGAGAAACTGTATTACTAATTTAAGAACTTGATTCTGAGTCTATAACTCATGAGAAACTGGATTACTAATTTAAGAATTTGATTCTGAGTCTATAACTCAAGAGAAACAAGATTCCTAATTTAAGAATTTGATTCCGAGTCTATAACTCAAGAGAAACAAGATTCCTTATTTAAGAATTTGATCCTGATTCTATTACTCATGAGAAACTGGATTACTAATTTAAGAATGGGATCCTGAGTCTATAACTCATGAGAAACTGGATTACTAATTTAAGAATTGGATCCTGAGTCTGTAACTCAAGAGAAACAAGATTCCTTATTTAAGAATTTGATCCTGATTCTATTACTCATGAGAAACTGGATTACTAATTTAAGAATGGGATCCTGAGTCTATAACTCATGAGAAACTGGATTACTAATTTAAGAATTGGATCCTGAGTCTGTAACTCATGAGAAGCTGGATTACTAATTTGAGAAATTGATTGTGAGTGTATAACTCATGAGAAACTGGATTACTAATTTAAGAATTTGATTCTGAGTCTATAACTCATGAGAAACTGGATTACTAATTTAAGAATTTGATTCTGAGTCTAAAACTCACGAGAAACAAGATTCCTAATTTAAGAATTTGATTCCGAGTCTATAACTCATGAGAAACTGGATTACTAATTTAAGAATTTGATTCTGAGTCTATAACTCAAGAGAAACAAGATTCCTTATTTAAGAATTTGATCCTGATTCTATTACTCATGAGAAACTGGATTACTAATTTAAGAATGGGATCCTGAGTCTATAACTCATGAGAAACTGGATTACTAATTTAAGAATTGGATCCTGAGTCTATAACTCATGACAAGCTGGATTACTAATTTGAGAAATTGATTGTGAGTGTATAACTCATGAGAAACTGGATTACTAATTTAAGAATTTGATTCTGAGTCTATAACTCATGAGAAACTGGATTACTAATTTAAGAATTTGATCTTGATTCTATTACTCATGAGAAACTGGATTACTACTTTAAGAATGGGATCCTGAGTCTATAACTCATGAGAAACTCGAACACTAATTATTTTGACCCTTTCTGGCATCATGTACCTCATGAGAAACTGGATTACTAATTTGAGAGCCTTCCTGGGATCATGTACCTCATGAGAAAATTGAACACTAATTTGAGAGTCTTCCTGGCACCATGTACCTCATGAGAAACTGGATTACTAATTTGAGAGCCTTCCTGGGATCATGTACCTCATGAGAAATTCGAACACTAATTTGAGAGCCTTCCTGGCATCATGTACCTCATGAGAAACTGGATTACTAATTTGAGAGACTGACTCACATCCTATAGCTCATAAGAAACTGATTTTCTAATTTGAGAGACTTACTGGTATAAACTAGTTAACGGGAAAGAATATTACTAAGTTGAGAGAGTTTTAATTAATATAATATAATAACGATTTAATCTTTAATGATTGTAGATAAAACTTGAACGAAAAATAGATGTTTTGGTTGATTAAAATCAATTAAGGGATTTGAATAATTTTTTCGCGAATTTAACATTTATACAAACTGAGAATTCCAAGCGTTTGTTTATTGTGAATACGTTTTTTTATTTATAGCCATCAACCGTTTTGAGGTTTTCGTTTACCTTTTTTGGATCTCAAAAACTCTCGAGAAATCTCAATAAATATCCTACAGAAAAATATGTAGACTGCCATATGATCATTCCAGTCTGAGAAAACGGCGCTTGATGTTTCAGACGTAGTAGTTTTATTTCATTAAGGGGAAAATATTTAGCGTTTCTATTCTAAGCCTTTCAAATGACTCGAAGGATATGCAGATTAGCAAATCACGCTATTATGACTCCAGTTCGCTGCAAGTCAAACATTTTGTTTTTAAACCTCTTCATCATATACCACAGCTTATCTGGCATATTTCTTATCTCAATACCTAACAGATAGGAACATTTCCTTGTTTTCTGAAGTATGTGTACTTTACTTATGAACTTTCCTGCTTGGTTTAAACTCTAGTCAAAGTCAGCCTTATTAACTTGACCTTCGTCCATGAAAAGCATTTTGCTTTGTGACGTTTTCTCGTTTGTCGGCCTTGGGTCATTTACAAAGACTTTTTAGACGCTTCATATCTTCGAGGAGAACTTCGATTTTCTAAGTAAAACTCCAGGAATCGGTTTGTTTTGATTGACGAAACTTCGGATTGACCCATGAATGGAGCTTTCATGCAGGTCATTTATCATGAAGTAATTTGGAGCGGTGCATATTGGTTGAAAGATCATTCATCATACAATATCCAGAGAAACCGTACGAACAAAACTGAAGGCCGGTGTGGGAAACAGGTTGGCAGCCTAGGTCATTTATGAGAACCTCTTCTCTATGAATTAATAGACTTAACTTATGACCGTTTATAATCTTCAGGATTTCTGATAATGAATTGATCGGAAACCAGCACCATAATTCCCGTATATACCACACGCCTTTCGAGGAGTCAATCTCGCCTTGCTTGTTCATGACTCATCAATCAGGAAGCAAACGCCCAATTGGATCATCATTAGCCTTGTACAGATGATGAGGCTCCGAAAGGATCTGGTGAATAATGAAATTGTTACGGGGGTTTCAAAGCAATTAATTGTCAGAAAAAAATCATTTGAACCAACGAAAATCTCCCTTTGCAAGTTCCTGTGACACTGTCCCACGGCGTCCTACCCCCTCTACCGTGACCTCCGGGAGGGACAGTCAGTCTTTCCTGGAACACTCTCAAGGCCTGCACACTGAATTGGGAACAACTGCGACTTGCCTCTTCTTTCTCTCAGCGACACAGAATCCCCGAACACACCCAGTTGCCGCACACGTCGTAGTATCGGCACGGTAACACCTGTTTGAACTCGTGTCCAAGGTTAGAAAAAAACAAAACAATTCCGGCCCTAACTCATTCATCTTAAATCAATCAATTAGCTTAGTGAATCTATCAAAATATCTGTACCGATTGAAAATACCAATATTTTTGGTACCATTTATCTTCTATCAAAATTTTGATAACGATGTGGAGCAGATATATTTCTTTAAAGAAAAAGGTTGCAACACATTATTGTAGTACACAATCTCCTAAACTCCACCTACGGTATTGTCAGCTTCATTTAAAAGGAATTAAACCTAGTTTGGTCAGAAGTTACAGACTCTGGCCTTATATCCAGTATAAGCCGTTGAAGCGTGGGGTTGAGTACGAAATCTAGTAATTGTGTAGGTGGAGGTTCCGGCCCACGCTCGGCAACGAACTTTCAAGAACAGGCTCAGGTGTAATACAACTTCGGTAGATCATATCCAAATAATTTAAGTGAACAAATACTTCTTCGATCCATCAGCTCGGCAGGATTGACAGCCCGAGAAGTCATTATTGACTCTACAAACCAAAGACTGAAGCAATCAACATCAGGGAATAATTCGTTTGACGTCCACAATACCTCCGAAAAAATCGTTGTTATTTCGACCCAGCAGAGAAATACGATCCCGGAGCACTTGATTGCCTCTGAAAAACATCACTATTGCCTCGGTCCACTATTTCGGTAGAGCTGACACTCTGTACGTGACAATCACAATTGACTCACTTATTGAAAGCCTGAAGTCAGGAACGCCATAGAAAATGCAGCAGATGTGGTCTTTATCGCTTCTGATAAGCAGCGGTTTTCCTCTTGCCTTTAGTCCTGTAGGCAAGGAATAATAGTGTTTGACGTCAATAATTCCTCCGAAATGTTGTCATACCTGTCGGTGGAGACCTCGTCACTGGCATCTGTGCGAGTACTGTGGGCGAGCGCTTTCGACGTAAATACGTCATTATCAAGCCACTGTTGTGCCACACTTGTATAAATACTCTGACACTACAAACACAGTTCAGTACTAACTTAACAGTGGCTTGATAATGACGTATTTACGTCCAAAGCGCTCGCCCACAGTACTCGCACAGATACCAGTGACGACGGTCTCCACCGACAGTTATGACAACAGTATATTTACGGCGGACCTAACCCCTTAGATTATCCTCCGAAATGAATCTTTGTTACGTCGATCTATCAGCGAAGTACGACTTCAGAGCACGTGACGCCTTAATTGTGTCTGGAAGCAATCCCTATTAACTCGACCCAACATCTCGGTAGAACTGTTAGTCCGTGGCGTCATTATTGATACCTAAAACCATCAACGCCATAGAAATTGCAGCGGACGAACTCATTGAATCTGAAAAGCAGCGGGTTTACTTTGATCCATTAGCTGAGAAAGAATAACATCGTTTGACGTCAATAATGCCTCCAGCAGGGAAGTACAATGCCGGAGCACGTGACTTCTTAATTACCTCTTTAAGTAATAGCTGTTAACTCGATCCACCAGCTCGGCAGAAATAACAATACGTGACATCATTATTGACTTTACTATTCAAACCCATCAACACCATAAGAAATTCTGCGGATGAGGTCATTATGGCTTCTGAGAAGCAGCGTTTTTACCTTGATCCATTAGCTGAGCATGAATAAAAGCCTTTGATGTCATTAATGCCTCCGATAAGAATCGCTGTTACTTCTAGCCAGCAGCGAGGTACGATTCCGGAGTATGCGACGTCTTAATTACCTTTGAAAGTAATTGCTGTTATTTCGATCCACGAGCTTGGCAGAAATAACAATACTTGACATCATTATTGACTTTATTATGCCAAGCCATAAACGCCATAAGAAGTACAGCGGATGAGGTCATTATCGCTTCTGAGAAGTAGCGTTTTTACCTTGATCCATTAGCTAAGCAAGAATAATAGCTTTTGACGTCAATAATGCCTCCAAAAAGAATCGCTGTCTTAATTGCCTCTGGAAGTTATCGCTCGGCTGGAATGAGAGCCTATGGTGTCATTCTTGACTATTATCTAAATCCTGAAGCTGTCAAGTCCTTAGGAATTATAAAGTTTGAAGTAATGTGTATATACAAAGATAATCGCTGCCATTTCGATCAGCAGTGAGGTACTCTTCAGACCTTTGTTACTTCCCTGCTGGAGGCTTTCCTTATTAGCTCCAATAGGAAGTCATCAGCTATGAAGGATTGGCAGTACTGTAAGAATTGACTCTATAACTATTGCCTGAAACCATCAACACAATAAGAATTAAAACGTTTGATGATGTCATTAATGCATACGAAGCTAAACGTTGTTAATTCGATTCGCCAGTGAGGTATGACGTTTAAATTCTTTGAAAGCCTTCACTATTACCTAGATCCATCATCTTGCCGGTCTGCGACGCCATTTTTTACTCCATTAACCAAAGCGGATTGCACCATTATTTCATTTTTATCTCGATTCTAAATAATAGCTTATGACGTCATTAATTCCAAAGAGAATCTTTGTTACTCCGATCCAACAGTGAAGTACGATTAGGAGCTGAACCAACCTGAAAGCCATCGCTATTACCTCGATCCGCCAGCGAGGTAACTCGAACGACTTTGCTTTACTCTATGTAAATCCGATTTTATTTAAAAGGTCAGAGAGGCCCTGCCCACACTGACAGGTAAAGGTCATTCTCAGGAAGCGAAAAACTTTTCAATTACGCCGGCATAAAAAGTATGAGCTTCATATTCCCATAAAATCATATTTTATAGTTGGATATTTTTAATTCATGCTATCTAGTTGTTTTTAATCTTAAAAATATAAAATAAAGAGTAATAGCCTCCATTCTCACTTCATGCATTAATAAAGAAATTTGTATTTTTTATCATATCACTGTGGAGGAAAAATTGATACAAATTTATTTCAACATTCAACGGAACATTCAAATAAAAAAAAAATAATTAGCAGATCTATACTTTTTTGATTAGTTGCTTGAAAACGTTTAGCGGAATTTTATGTTTATTGGTGAGCTAAATCCATAAATAATCACTATTTTTCCATCACATAAACTAAAAAAATGCTAATAAAATTCATTCAGTTTGCTTGATGAGACAAGCTTTTGAGCATCATTCTTCAATTCTATCCCATCCCCTTGTCTCCTACCTCCTCTTTTAAATTTTGTATAATTTCGGGGTAGTATTTTATCCGTTTTTGCGTGTGAAAATCCATGGGGAGCAATCAAAAAATGTAAGCAGTTTTTCTGGTTGCAGACCTGTCTTATTAATTTTTATTAACACTCTAGCATTATATAATGCCATTAATGTGTACCGTACATAAACTTTCTTAAGCGTGTACCGTACATAACCCTTTCTCTAGCGTTGACTGCTCCAGCAGTGGAGGAGCGACTGAGTCCTATGCAGTGTACTTTTATGGAAGTCAGAGGAAAGACGAGCCACAGATACCAATGACTTGTCCAGCAGTCGAAAGCTCCTCATATCTCGCAAATTCTTTCTCTTTAGAGCTATCTAGCGTTACCGTAACTTACTTGTAGTACCTGCCAGCCACTATAGGGTATTTGAATGACGTTTTTGGCCGTGTAAGCTATTCAGGGGAATTACCCTCGAATTTAACTCGTTACCCTGCATCAAATTTGTATGTATATATATATATATATATATATATATATATATATATATATATATATATATATATATATATATATATATGGTAAAACTGAAGGAGAGCGTCCTCAGCTACGATTTTCTTCAAAGTTTGCACTATAACGTATTTTGATGCACTAAACACGAATCCGTTGAAAAAAAACCCGCTCTCAACTAGGAAAGAAGTTATTAAACACTAAAGTTCACTGTTATGGAGGTTATAAAAGACGGGGTAAACAGCTTATATGTAAACACGCGCATGCGCAATAGTCCTTAATGACGAAGTGTAATTGAAATTTAGACTCACCTGTGGTAGCTGACTTGGTCGTAAACTGTCGCTTTTGGGCATACGTGCTATGCGTTTCCGCTCGCTCCGCTCGCTCAAGAAAACATCAAAACCCCTAGTCAATCCAACTCGCAGAAATAAAAAGAATTCTATGCCCAAAAGTCGTCTTTTCGTATAACGCTTTCGGCATCTAAATTCTAAAGTAGTTTCATTTAAATTCAACTGTTGCCCACATTTTCCGCAATCGAGAGAATTACTCAAAACTTTGTTTTGTATTAAAAATTTGAGTAATTCTTCTCGATTGTGGATAAGAATTATGAAGTCGTGTAACTTCATTTTTAACTTGCTACAAAAAACTGAAATAACGATAACAATGAAAACCTAATTACAGCTTAGAGGGAATTAGAGAAGCTTAGAAGGAACAAATCATAAAGGCATTAGCTAATTATTAAGGGATTTCTGTTATATAATACTTTTCAGGAGCGAAACAAGAAATTTGAAGAATGTTTCATTATTTAAAAAAATGTTTCTGAATAAATAAGTGTTGGTAAATTTTAATAATTGATAGTTAATTTCAATTACACTTCTTCATTAAGGACTATTGCGCATGCGCGAGTTGACAAGTACGTTGTTTATGCGATCGTTTGTAACCTTCATAACAGTGAACTTTTTTTTAAAATAACTTCTTTCCTAGTTGAGAGCGGGTTTTTTTTTTCAACGGATTCGTGTTTAGTGCATCAAAATACGTTATAGTGCAAACTTTGAAGAAAATCCTAGCTGAGGACGCTCTCCTTCAGATTTATATCAGATATATATATATATATATATATATATATATATATATAATTATATATGAGCCGTTTATTTTGAAAGTGACCTAACTCCATTTTTCAATTTTTTGCGGGTTACCATGGTTACATGTACAACTTCATGTTATTTATCAGTGAAGCACTTCAGGTTGCCTATATTCAGTGCAAATACGATAAATGTTTTACACATAAGTTTTCAGAATTAATTAAATAACGAAGCCTTGTAGATTGAAAGTGGCCCAACTCCATTTATAGTTACATCAAGATATTTACTATTGATAATGTCGGAAAGCAGTGATGAAGGTAATTTCAATTAATTAGTATTTACAAGTTAACCTCATTTTTGGGACAATTGCGTTAGTTCATTAACCTGTACGTTTAATTAATATAAAACTTAAAATTTAATATTAAATTTCAGAAATTATTTCACCCATGAGGAAAAACAGAATAAGACGATTTAGTTCAGGTAATGAAGAAGAAATAGTAACTAATAATTAAAAAAAAAAAAAAAAAATCTAAAAAGAAACAGAATTATAGAACAATATTCGTCTTCAGAGGATGAAGATCCGATTAAAAATGGAGAAAAGATTGATGCATCATACATCCAAAAAGTGCGAAAGATTAAAAGGAATTCAGGAAAAAGATATTGGAAATATTGTTCCTGAAACAATTTTCGAAAACAAAGATAGTGGTTTTCGGAATGCTTGCACAAAAAATTACAGTAAAAAAGAAAGAAAGAATATTTTTGAGAAGTTTTGGGGTTTGGCAGATTTTAACGAACAAAATGTATTACTTCACGAAGCTGTCGAGCGCCAAATTGTGGAACGAAGACGTCCAACAAACGGAAAAGGTTCCCCAAGAAATTTTAGGGTAAAAATGAAGTTTCACGCCCTCAAAACCGATTTATTCCAAATTTTGTACAATAACGTATTTTGATGCAGTAAACACGAATAAGTTAAAAAAAAAACCTTCGCATTTAACTACGAAACAAGTAATAAGCACTAAAGTTCACTGTTATGCGGGTTATGAGAGCTAATGTTAACAACTAAATTTTTGACGACTTTAAGGCATAAATTACGACTTTAAGGCATATATGCTCGCTACGCTCGCTCAAGAAGATAACAAAACCCCAGTCAATCCAACTCGCTAAAATTAATAGAATTCTAATAGAATATAATATTAAGCACCAAAGTTCACTGTTAGGAAGGTTATAAAACTAGGCGTCAACAGCGTATTTGTAAACACGCGCATGCGCAGATATGTAACATTGGGAAACAGAGAACTCTCATTTGAAATGTTCAGAAACCATTTATTCAAAAATATTGTTAGTTTTAAGGGCAGCCTCACCCGTCGTCACCTGTCGCTTAAGAGCATACGTGCTATGCGTTTCCGCTCGCTACGCTCGCTCAAGAAGATAACAAAACCCCAGTCAATCCAAGTCGCTAAAATTAATAGAATTCTATTAATTATTCTATTAACTTTAGTGCTTAATAACTTCTTTCCTAGTTAAATGCGACGTTTTTTTTAACGAATTCGTGTTTAGTGCATCAAAATACGTTATTGTACAAAATTTGAAAGAAATCGGGTTTGAGGGCGTGAAACTTCATTTTTACCAATTTTAGTTTTAGATATTTGTTACGTTCTAAAAACGGAAAAATTCCCGTCTGTAAAAAATTCTTTTTGGATACTTTCAAAGTAAGGGAAGGAGGACTAAACTCTGCAAATGTGGGCAATGACATGCGTGGGAGCATGGCTGGATCATCAAGACAATTACCTGAAGAAGCGAAAAAGCAAGTTCAAAACCATATTAAAAGTTTCTCTAATTTTCAATCCCATTATACCAGATCTCATGATCCTAATAGAAGATATCTACATCCAGATCTAACTATCAGGAAAATGTTTAATTTATACGAGCTTCACTGCGAGGAAAATGGAATGGAAGCCGTTAATGAGTGGACTTATAGGAAAATTATGAATAACATATAGGGCAAATGATAAACAAAAAAAGTTTTGTTTTTTCACACAAATACTATATATTTTTTTTTTTTTTTTTTTTTTTTTTTTTTTTTTTTTTTATTTATTGAATATTTACAATCTGTATACATATGTTTACATATAATACAATAAGTAAATATGTATCTCATAAACTAGCACAAGGAAAAATAGAGGGAGAAGGCAGCCATTGCTGACACTCCCTGAGGAATTATAAATATTTCATTTAAGTATTACAGCTGGTCTCTAGGCCACTTTCTTTTCAAGCGTCTCGGAGGATTGGAAGGGATCGTATCTGTGGAAAGGGATTGGGCAAGGGGATTGGGATGAAAGGATAGCTTGGAATGAAAAGTGGAGAAGCGGGTTTTAGCTAATTCAGCGACAAAGGGAATTTCGAGGTCTCGGTGGATGATACTATTGTTGACGTAGAAGGGAGCATTAAGGATCCGGCGAAGGACTTTGGACTGGAAGGTTTGGATTCGGTTTATGTTAGAAGGTTTTGCTGTACCCCATAGTTCAATGCCGTATGTCCAAATCGGTTTAATAATAGTTTTGTAGGTTGTTAGTTTGTTTTCAGTACTGAGTTTTGATTTGGGACCTATTAGTCGTCTAAGTAGGCCGTAGCGTCTGTTTAGTTCTTGTCGTTTTGTTTTTGTGTGTGTGTTCCAAGTAAGTCTCTTGTCGAGGTGGAAGCCTAGGTATCGAACAACATCGGATTTGGGAATGAGGGATTCGTTAAGGGTAACAGATGGGCACTCACTACGCCGCAGTGTGAATGTGACGTGTTTACATTTTTCGGCGTTGACTTTGATTCGCCACTTCTTTAGCCATTGCTCGATTCCTAAGAGATGATTCTGGAGCGCTTCTGAGGCTTGCTGCGGGTTGGGGGAACATGAAAGCACTGCAGTATCATCTGCAAAAGTTGTGATAATGGTACTGGGATTAGTGGGGATATCAGCGGTGAAGATGGAGTAGAGGAGAGGGGCTAGGATGCTGCCTTGGGGGACTCCAGCAGATACGTGGCGGGATAAGGAATTCGATGCATTGTATTGGACATGAAACTTGCGGGAAGAAAGAAAGGATTTTAGGATTAAGTAGTAGGTGATGGGGAGAAAACGCTTGAGCTTATAAAGGAGGCCCGGATGCCAGACCCGGTCAAAGGCCTGGGCTACATCTAGAAAGACTCCAGAACAGAAGTCCTTACGCTCAAGCGTTGAGGAAATTGTGTCTACAACTCGGAAAGCTTGTTGAGTGGTAGAGTGGAGTGATCGGAAGCCAAACTGATGAGTTGGAATGATACCAGAGGATTCAACTATTGGAAGGATACGTTTGTACAGCAGTTTTTCAAGGATTTTAGAGAGGATGGGTAACAAACTGATTGGGCGGTAGGATGATGTTTCGATAGCTGGTTTGTTTGGTTTAGGAATAAGGATTACAGAGGAGTGTTTCCAGGAGGAAGGGAAGTGAGTGGTTCGCAGTACACTGTTGTATATAAGGATGAGGAACATGATGGCTTTATGGGGGAGGTGCCGAAGGATTTTAGCGGTGATAAGGTCAGGACCAGGGGACTTATTGAGGGGTAGGTGATTAATGATGTATTTGACTTCCGATGGGTGAAAGGAAGGTGGAGGTAAGGACATCGGTAAGGGTTCGGAAAGATAAGTGATTACCTCTTCAGTATGGGAAGGGTTTAACTCTGGGTTCGGAGAAAAGGTTGCTTCTAGATGATTGGCAAAGTGGGAAGCTTTTTCTTCGTCACTTCTGGCCCAAGTTCCATCTTCACGTCGGAGAGGGGAGGAGGTAGGTTGAAATTTAAGAATTCTTTTTGTGGCTTCCCACAGTGAGTGGTTACGGGGCGTTAAAGAAGAAAGATATTCTTCCAGTCGGTGATTGTCTAGTTTAGTCAGTTCGTTTTTTAGCTTTCTTGTTAGTCTATTGAATATGGTTTTGTCTGCAGGGAGATGGGATCGTTGCCATTGTGTCCGGGCACGTCGCTTGGCTGAGAGGAGCAGTTGTATATGATGAGGGATTGGAGTTGCTGTTGGTTGACGTTTGTGAGTTGGTTTGCTGGCGAGTCTAGCGCAGTCCTGGACTGATTTGGTGAAGAAGTCCACAGCATCGTCAACATCTTGCGCTGTCTTCAACTTTACATTGAGGTCCAGAATACTGTTTAGGCTAGACTGGAACATAGCCCAGTCTACAGGTCCGGTGGTTAGAGATGGTTTAGTTTGAATAGGGATAGGAGATGCACTGAGTGACAAAAGGAGAGGGGAATGGTCAGAAGAGAGGTCTAAAAGGGGAGATACCGACGTGAAGATACCGTTCAAGCCAGAAGTAACGAAAAAATCTAGGATGTCCGGATTTTTGTGGGGATCGGAAGGCCAATGGGTTGGATGAGGTTGGGAAATGTAGGAATACTCACCATTGTACAGTACGTCGTTTAGCACTCGGCCTCTCGAGTTAGTAAGGCGACTTCCCCAGAGGAGATGCTTGGCATTAAAATCTCCCCCAGCGATAAAGTGAGTGCCAAGGGACTGGAATAAATTGGTAAAATCAGGGTGATACATCCGTTGGTTCGGAGAGCAATAGATGGAGGCGATGACGAGCGGAAATCTTGGTAAAGGAATGGAGATGGAGGTTAATTGAGAAGAAGCAGTAGACTGAAAGGAATGGGAATGATGGGATATGTTGTTTTTAACCAAGACCAGTGTACCACCACGGCCTCTGTCGTCAGGGTGATCTGTACGGTAAGTTTTGTATCCTGCTATGTTAAAGTAATGTTGAGTTCGTAGGTGTGTCTCTGTTATAAGTGCAATATCTATGTCACGGTCTGTAAGTAGCAGTTCTAGTTCTTGTCTTCGGGGTAACAGCCCGTTGGAATTCCAGAGGAGGATAAGGATAGGAGATGTACTGGGTGGGATCATTTTTTAAGAAGTACTGGGATGCATTGCTCAATAAAGGAGGATAGGAGCTTAATAAGAGGATTGATTAAGTTTTCTAGTCTTGTGAAGAAGGAGTTGAATAGATTGGTGGGATCGAAGGTTTTGTTTGGTTCAGGTGAGTTATACGGGATGTCGCACGGGGTAGATTGTAGAGGAGGTTCTTTAGGTTGGGCAGGAAGTCGATGCTGAGGGACTTGAAAAGTAAGTGGGCTTTGACTAGAGGGATGCTGACGCTGCATGAGGGGTTGAGGGTTGGGGATAGGAACTGTGGGTTGAGGAGAGGATTGTAGGTTGTGGAGTTGTGGACAATTTTGTTGAGATGTGGACGGTTGAAGAAGGGCAGAGAAGGTGACTCCTGACGAGATGAACCTGGTTGGAGGTAGATGTCTTGCAGAGTACTGTCCGCTTGTGGTGGGTTCGCCGCTAGTGGAGGGCTGAGGTAGATTATCAGGTTGGGCTGCCTGCCGGTGTGCTGCGAATCGGTTTTGGAGAGTCTTCACGGCCTTGTAAACTTCACAGCCGCGGTAGTTTGCAGGGTGATTACCGCCGCAGTTGGAACATTTGGGTGGAAGTTCCTTGGGATGGGTGCAGTCCTTAGCGTCATGCTCTCCTGCGCATTTCACGCATTTAGATGTGTGCTCACAGTAGTTCGCTGTGTGTTTAAATTCAAGGCATTTGCGGCACTGCGGGATATCTCTTCTCTGCCTTGGCTCTTCAACTGAGATTCTCGTATGTAGGAGATATTTTTCTTTGAAGATTTCTTTACTCTTCGGTTCTTTAGTCAGATCAACAAAGAATAGTGGCATAGGTTGTTTTGTGGCTGGGTGTTTTGCATTATGTACATTTTTGACCTTGTATCCGAGCTCTTCGAGTTCCGATTTAATATCATCTGGAGGAGTGGTGTGGTGGAGATGACGTAAAACAACTCTGTAGGACTTGTCTTCCTTGAGCTGATAACAGTGGAAGTCGCTCTCCATGTCCCCGAGGTATTTTACTACTTTGCGGAAGGAGTCACTGGTGTGTGTATTTATTAGCGTGTCCTGGAACCGTGCTCGACAGGTGAACGAGTCTTTGCCAATTAAATTGGAGATTTTTTGACAGAATTTTTTAAAGTCTGTGATGTTTCTTACAACAATAGGCGGTGGCTTCGGAACTAATGTTGATTGTGACGTTTCCACTTTAGCGTTTGTGTCCATATTTAATTTTTTGGAAGGATTTCTTGGCTTCAGAAATGGAGCTTCTTTTGAGAGGGATGGGGTATCTATAAAAGTTGCTCGAGAAGATGTTGATGACGCGAGCGATGTCTGTGACATAGATCGCTTAATAAAGGTTTTTTTCTTTTGAGGTGAGTTTATGGGTGAATTCTCCTGAGAGTGATGCCTTCTATTGTTTGATTTTCTTTTTCCTCCCATAATTGCTTATGATTGTGATTGATTAGAAGGCCGAGGAAAAATAAAAAATTAAAAAACAAAAATAAAATAAATAAAAAAAATAAGTCTCGGGGTGGGGATTCGAACCGCAGACTTCTGGATCGGGAGTCCTTCACTCATCCACTAGACCAGAGAGAGAGAGCTGGCAGTAGGTGCTGGGAAGCTTGTTGAAGGCCTGAGTATTTGGCCAGCTGAAGGGGCAGCAAGGAGGGGATGACTGGCCAATTCACGCAGCCCCCTACCACTAGCCTAGCTAGGGCAAGGGACTAATAAAGTGAAAAGTAAGTTTTCTTTACTTACTATTTTCAGGCTTTCGGCTGGATATTTGTCTTTGAAACTTCACACACTGGTACTCGAGTGTTAAGTCTCTAACATCACGACTTTTCACAAGTATAACCGGGATATAACCACTCGAAATAATGATTTGAACAGGAGGGCTATAAAATGCTGCGTATCGGGCAATGGCTACAACGCGACTCCCAAATACTATATAAATGTATTTCTTTACTTTTTTAGCACTTTCCTCCGAAGGAAAGTAGCTATTGAGGTTGCACTCATGACGGAATTTTTGAAACATTTCTTCGAATCTTTATCGATCCTACCTAGTAGACACCGAAAATGACCCCAGTTAAAATGTATATATATATATATATATATATATATATATATATATATATATATATATATATATATATATATATATAGTTATATAGTTATATATGTGTCCGTTAACACGATACCGGCCAGAGTTTTGTTTCTTTCCCACGAAACTTGGTATGTAGTATTCCCCAATCAAACGATTGAACGAGTTCGTTAACCAACAAAATCAGTCCATCCGGAGGGGGAGTTTACTCCGGAGCCAAAGTAGTTATTTGCCAATACCAGTTGTAATTTTTGTTATATTTCAACGAAACTCGGTATTCGTTCTGGTCAACTAAAGAGAAAAATGTGTTGTAAAAATAAACTAAATCGGTCTATTATTAGGAGGGGGGGGGGGTTTACTCCGGACCCAAATTACTAATTTGCTCACACCGGTCGTAATTTCTGCTCTATTGTAACGAAACGCGGTATACGTCCTGGATATCTAATATGGAAGAAGTATTGTAACGAAACGCGGTATACGTCCTGGGTATCTAATAAGGAAGAACTGTTGTAAAAATGAACTAAATCGGTTTATAGGAAGGGGGGATTTACTTTGTACCATGTTTGAATTGAATTGAAACAGGTGTTCATAACATATTCAAAAGAGCAGAACTATTTATGTTTTTATTTTATTTATCTATATAGGTTATTTTCAGCAAATTATTCAGGAATGAACTTGACACTACCCAATTCTGAGGAAAGTGCTTAGTTACGCAGCTCCTGCGTGACGGACTTGTTTAGAATATTCTTTTAAACAAAATTTAAAATTCCACTTAAAAATAAGTTTTAATTCGGGGAAGAGATGGCTCTAAATCAAACTGTTAACTCTGTAAACAGTTACTGTTTGCTCTATTAGTCCGAGAGCCAGCAACGCACTTTTCATGAAGTGTTTTATGCACCCTGAAATTTTGCTATAATATACCTCTTGGGTAGACAAGAAGGTATATATGTGTTTCCTGGACATACCTTGGTGCACCAGGTACTGCGCGTAGGGGAAAGGTGCAAAACAATATTGCCTAAAAGTAGAGTTTTATTCAGAAGCCAACTATTATTAATGAAATAAATGGCAAATTAAGGCAATTTTCAAATTAATAATAAATAAGGCAGGCACTTTTAAGGGGGTTAAAATGATAATCTTAATTCTTATAATCTTAAATCTTATAAACTAAGTACCTAGTTTTTATTTTTAATAATTAATGAAGTGCTTTATTCACGCTGCGATTTAAACAGCGTCTTCAATAAACATATTTGAAAATAATTGCAAAAGGGCAGACACTTTTGGGGGGTTTAATTATCAGGAAACATGAAAATAAATGTTGCTTATGATAGAGTGGAATACACTGCGCCTAACCGTAAGAGTGTATGACAAGACTGCGCAGTGCTGGTTGTTTTCTGTGCTCTCATTGGTTCTTGCTCACATGATCTTGTACAGCTGATCCGGTTTTAATGGCAGCGAAAATAAAACTCTCATTTAATATTAGAATAAAAACAATTATTGTTTTTTTTTACGTGTCATACCCCTTAAAAGTGTCTGCCATATTTATTATTCATTGTAAAATTGTCTTAATTTTACATTAAAGATAGTTGCCTTCTAAATAAAACTCATTTTTCGCGCAATATTTTTTTGCACCTTTCCCCTACGCGCAGTACCTGGTGCACCAAGGTATGTCCAGGAAACACATATATACCTTCTTATCTACCTAAGAGGTATATTATAGCAAAATTTCAGGATGCATAAAACACTTCATGAAAAATGCGTTGCTGGCTCTCGGACTATATCTATCCTTCCTATAGGAAGACGGAGGCCTCTGTAGTTAATAGGAATGTATAAAAATTCCGAAGTGCTAGAAAACTTCATTTTAGGGCTTTTTCGATCATGCATATCTCTAGTGTCATTCAGATATATTACTTTTAACGTTGAGGTATAAAGAGTTTGTCACCTTAGTTGCGGAACTCTATAAATAAAATAAATAT
The DNA here is from genome assembly GCA_946811695.1 of Gonocerus acuteangulatus. Lineage (NCBI taxonomy): Eukaryota > Metazoa > Arthropoda > Insecta > Hemiptera > Coreidae > Gonocerus > Gonocerus acuteangulatus. Next base: position 59,356,202 of record OX328130.1, read on the forward strand.
AATATTAATAAATAAATAAATTCCAAGCTTTCAAAATTACACAAGGATTAATAACGAAAAATCACTAAGATGACGAATTCCTGTGAGACAGACTTTTCCCATTTATTTAATAAATAGGGGTTGGTCACGTAATGTACTAAATATTTTAATATGACAAAAAATACATTTATTTAGATATTTATAACATTTTTGAGTATGATATAATTTGAAAGCTTTAAAAATATAATATATTAGATGCCTAATATGTTAATGTTTATTTTTGGAACAGGTTTATGGACGGCAAGGGTGTGTCAGCCATAATATCGATCAACTATATACAGTTATGACGTTAAGGTAATAGATCAGTCATTTATCATTTTTATTGACACAATAATTATCACTTGAAATAAAAAAAATCATAACTCACTTTGTAATTCAATTGGATTGTGTCATTTTATAAACAAAAAGTGTATGATCGCTAGAGATAAACCAAAAACAATTTATTTATGTTATTTTGTCCATCCGTTTTCAATGCACGATTCTTGGGAGATGATAACGAGTTTTTGAAAATAATTTTCAAATTAGAGATATACACAAAATTATCCTTTCACTCTTCCAATGGCATGTGACTTGTTTCCAGTTTTCACGATTAGGAATCAGACGCAGAAACTGAGCTACCGCCGTAGTTTCTTATGCGGGAGAGGGTGGGTTCGATTCCCACGGATCTCATGGCTCGTTGAGAAAATTCCTCGCTGCCCCTTGGATGTCGGCGCTTATGGCCCAGATGTCGATACGCAAAGAAAGAAAAAAGAAACCTGTTCCGCAAGGAGAAGACCTGTTTCTGTAGATTATATAATTTTCGAAGTAATTCTTTTTCTTTTTATTTAAATTTATTGCAAGGGTCAGTAATCATTTAAAGCTACATTTAATTAAGAATAATTTTCATTTATTTGTAAAAATACCACAAATATAAACATGCTATTAGTTTTATTTAACAGTTGTTTTTCCCTCTAAATTTCCACTTATATTATGAAATTGGGAGATAATCTCAGTTCTTAGTAAAATATAATTAAATTTCACAACTTTTGTGAAATTTGGCACCTAATTCAATTGTTTTTGGAAGAATAGTGAATATCAAAAATTTTGTCTCTAACTAGACTTTTTATAAATATCAACTTTTTGAACCGTTATTGCGGTTTGAAAAGAAAACTTGTGAACATTGAAATTGCATTAGCCTTAAAGCAGATTTAATGCTAATTTCAAGGAATGAAAATGAGTTTTTGCAAGAAATAAAACACAGGATTTTTTTTAATATCCTTTAGAACGGCATATGTTTGGAACAAAACCAGATAGAATCGTGAGGTGTGCAGTATTTAACTACATTTTTATCCCCGTTTAGTATTAAAATCTACTAGCGATACGCCCAGTATATAACGAGAGAAAACTATCCACGTGTTATTGGTTGTCGAACTCTGTTCTAGGTCATCAATATGAATGCCTCTGCAACCTCAGGCACGAGTCGGGGTCAAAAAACCGGTTACTCGTGTGGAGTCAAGTGGGGAAATGTATACGATTGAGAGGGGAGAAGGAAATCGAAGGATCTGGAGGGGAGGTTCAACGCTATACATAGAAAGCAGAGGGTAAAGGACGAAGAGAAGAGAGGAAGGGTATACGGCTGGTCGAGGAGAGGGTATACTCTTGGACGGGGAAAAGGTATACGGCTGGTCGAGAAGGGTATACGCCTCGAAGTGATTGGGGTATACGGTTGGACGAAGGGAAGAGAGAGAGAGGAGGCAAGGAGATAGCTGAATGCAGCGAGGTTCATAAATGCGGGGTTTAGGAGTGGGGAGACTGCGGCACGAGGAGTGGGGAGTTTTGAGGGGTCGAACCTCGCCAGTAAATACCCCCCTCCCTATCTTCAAACCACGCATCCACTGACCTTATAACCCAAACCATTCCAACTTGTAAACAGCCGTTATGGATTGTAAACAGTAAGTAACCTTGTAAAGTTCATCTCGTTTACATCGAACGTCCTCTTTAAAGCCTAGTTTTCATCAAATATACAATCTTCAATGTTGATTTTAGATGATTCGTGACAACTTTGGTGATAACAACTGAATTTGGTTTAATATATATATATATATATATATATATATATATATATATATATATATATATATATATATATATATATATTATAACAGGAGTCATTTTCGGAATCTAGTAGGGATTTGACAACATTTTTCATGAGTACAATCTCAATAACTGCATTCCTTCGGAGAGTTATAATACAAGAACGCCCTCGAAGCCAGAGTAGCCCTTAACCGTTTAATGATTCTCGCATTGAGACAATCGCACCTGATGAATCAGAACGTACTTAAATCCCTGTACTGCAATAAAGTAGTGACTGTAAAATATTTACTAACAGGCTTAGACGGAACTATGACTTGTCCGATAAATTGACTGACTTACCCAGTAACGATTCCAATAAATGGAAAACTCATTCGAATTTCGAAGAAAAGCTGAATATAATACTATAAAGCCTCAAAAAACAAAAAGTATGACAACATTCTAAGAGAATATTATGTATACAACAGAGGGAACCATTGACTAACGGCTTTTGGCACTTTTCATCCCTAACTCAATAAGATGGAAACCCGCTTATGACGTCAACCTGATGTCAGAATCTGGAGGTGGCGTCAAGAAATCTTTAGGTTAGGTTAGGTTAGGTTGGTGGTTTAAGGGCAGAAAACTGCTTGGTCATCTCCGCCCTAAGAGTATAATTAAATTAAGAAATTTTTGGGCTATTGCAAGAAATCTTTAGGCTATTGCAATCATAGAATACGAATATAACCCTGGATCAAATTATATATATTTATATTTGACTGTTTGCCCTCCAGCAGTTCTAAAAATAATGTGTGATAATCGACACATATAGAATAAAATGTATTTTAATATGTACAGTTTACTTTTTGCGCGTTTCTTTCCTTCCGTCCATAGGGGAGAAACCGCCTTAGCACACCGACCTGTACACGCAATCCCGAAATGCCGACTAGGAAATTCCATATTTCAATACCCATAAATCACAAAACTATCTTTGGTTCAAATTTGTATATATCTTCAAAGGGCCTATTTGCAGGGACGAGATTTAAAGGAATATATAATGTTGACATATTTTAGGGAAGCGGTATTCCATTTCAAAGCTTTAATTTACACTAATTTTACTGACACATTCATGAAGATCATAAACATGGCTAGGTTTAGAGGCAGGTTGAATGAGAGAGAGAGCTAGTTAGAGTGACTACAATCCTATTTGTAGATAAGAGAATATTGGCCTGTCGTACCTTTGACAAACATCTGGCCCGAGTACCCAAGAACTGGTGCGGACTGTGTCCTGTCATAGTTAAGCCAGCCCTTATAAACCCTTAACCCCACCTCTGCTCTAGCTCGTGGCTGGACGAGGTAATTCTTGTCAGATCTTAGACCTTACTGGAATCAATTTACATGTCTGCCATGTGTCGTGTGAAAGACCTAGACACAGCGTCCGCAGATTTATTGTTCCCACATCTACAGTGCTCGCGCCTTAACACTAACGGCCATCGGGCCTTCTATATTTCTAATATAAAAACTAGCTTTTAAATATTGTTAGTCCAAAAAGTCTTAGCTCCAGGAAGGGCCTATGTACCTTAAACAATACAAAATATTTCCACTACGTTCAATTACAAATGTATTTAATTTTGTTTTCGGAGAAATGTCTGGTTTAAATAGTTTTTAGTGATGTTAATGGGGGGGGGGGGGGTAAGGGCCCGTAAAGTTATTTGGATAGGGGCCCGTAATTCCTATTTGAGGCCCTGCAGCTGGTACATGCAAATTAGTAATTTAAATCCAGAGTAACCCCCCCCTCCTAATGAACAGATTACGTTATGTTTACAGCAAATCTAGATGGCCACAACGAATACCAAGTTTCGTTGCAAAATAAAACAAATTACTGGCACTATTGACTATCTAGAATACCTTAAAATAAAGTGGTTTTTTTTTTCAAATATTCATATACTTAATCTCACCTCTTGTTACTCAATGTCATTTTTATTATTTAACTGTAGATATAATTTACAGAGTATATATATATATATATATATATATATATATATATATATATATATAATTGTCAGTTCGCTCTCTGGATACCTTAAATTTTTTACGATGATGAAATTTAGTACAAAAATACTTGTCTGGTTTTAAACGTCAAGTTCGTTAACCACCAGGATCCGCATACCGGAACACTGTTTTTCCGCGTAATTTGCGCGAACAAAACCGTAGGATTTACGGCATTTCATTCATACGCTTGAAGGTACATGTTTTATAGGGTTTCTGTCAAAGGAAAACGAATAAAACCATTTTTAAGGTGATAGCTGTGTATCCTTTTCATAAAAATCTTTTAAAACTAGACTTTCCTGTTCGAATCGAATACGGGGTCTAGAGACCTCTGAGTTTCTTTTTACCTATATATTTACAAATCAACCACGTTCTACCTACAATTTCCAGTAAGCAGACACAGAAAATAAAACAAGCCCTCAAGGAACCTTTGCGAAATTCTATTAAACTTCTCAGAGACTAAAGTATCTTGGACGGGTTGGATTTATTTCATTTTTCATACTTTTATTTCTTTGCTTTTCTCAAAGAAAAATTACTCGGAAGCAATTCCTTTACAGCTTTATCACAATTTACATTTAAACCCAACGTTTTTAGTTTGTTTCTCCCCTCCCCGGCTTTTGACTTCAACCCCTTGTTTAATAATAAGCGTCCATATCCAAAAAGAGAACATCATAACAACGTAGAAACCAGAACAGCGCCCCTAGTGGTAGAAGTAACAACCAATGCTGATTTGGCGGCTTGATTTAATTTGAATATAATACAGAGTAAACCTCAACTTATAATGTACTGATTTAGTCTATATTAAAATCACATCTTTCTTTTTAGGCAACTAGAACGTATTTTACTTGCATTGCAATATAACAGAAATTACGACCGGTATGAGCAAAATAGTAATTGGAGTCTGGAGTAAAGTGCTAAAAGCAAACTGAACATATGAAAATACATTATATTCTTTATGTGATTATTTTTGAACTTCTTAATTGAATCTCTAATTGTGTGAAACGTTAATCTAAAAATATACTTTATATAAAGTGCTTACAGATATTATCTATATAGAGTCAAATTCCTTTCTTTTCTTCAATTATAGCCCATTTCCCCTGATTGCAACTAAAACGAATCGATATTGCTCTGCAATTCCTTCTGAAATATGGAAGTAATGCAAGTAGATTGGCCTATAAACTTTGTGAAGTCATTACACTAATGGTGCCTTCCAATTTAATATAATCAAATTGGATCGTAACTCTTTTAAATTGCACTCTCAACAAAAAGAGGTCTCATTATTTTATTATTTATGATTACTTGGACCAATTCCAAACTTTTCGGGGAGTTATTAACACATTGGCTGTAGAAGTCGAAATAGGTACACCTGTAACAGTTCTCCTTCAGTGAAAACATATTTATGTTCTTTATTAAGTTATTTTTGTAATATTTTCTAATATAATAAACTCTCACTCATAACTAAACAAAACAGTTTTTGATGCCACACATCATGAATCACGTGTCTGCCAGTCTGTCTGTTTGTTCCATAAACAAATCCACACCGTTTAACCAAACTTGGCACAAAGGTAGGTCTTGATCCGAGGCTAGCCTAGATCAAAAACGTCTTCCGGCTGTCTGTCTGAATGTTTGTTCCTTATATTAATGACAGATTTTGATCACACTAGCCACACATGTAGTGTGACGTACCTACAGACTACGAATACATACAATGAAATATAGTGATATTACAAATAACCCACGATTTAAATTCCAAACCAAATTTCTGATCTTACAATAATTGTCGACCGATTCATTCATTTATATCTTTTATAGACCGAGAGCTGATAACGCACTTTTCATGAAGTGCTTTATGCACCCTGAAATGTTGCTATAATGTACCTCTTAGGTAGATAAGAAGGTAAATATGTGTTTCCTGGACATACCTTGGAACACCAGGTACTGCGCATAGGGGAAAGGTGCAAAACAATATTGCCCAAAAGTAGAGTTTTATTCAGAAGCCAACTATTATTAATGAAAAAAATGGCAAATTAAGGCAATTTTCAAATTAATAATAAATAAGGCAGGCACTTTTAAGGGGGTTAAACTAATAATAATAAAAAAAAAACCAAGTACCTAGATTTTATTTTTAATATTAAATGAAGTGCTTTATTCACGCTGCGATTTAAACAGCGTCTTCAGAAAACAGATTTGAAAATAATTACAAAAGGGCAGACACTTTTGTTGGTTATAATTATCAGGAAACATAAAAATAAATGTTGAATATGATAGACTGCAATACACTGCGCGTAACCGTAAGAGTGAATGACAGCACCGCGCAGTTGTGGTTATTCTCTGCGCTCTCATTGGTTCTTGCTCATATGATCTTGTACATCTGTTCCGGTTTAAATGGCAGCGCGAATAAAACTCTCATTTAATATGAGAATAAAAACAATTAAGTTTTTTATTTTACGTGTTATACACCTTAAAAGTGCCTGCCATATTTATTAATCATTGTAAAATTCTCTTAATTTTACATTAAAGATAGTTGGCTTCTGATTAAAACTCTATTTTTCGGAAATATTGTTTTGCACCTTTCCCCTATGCGCAGTACCTGGTGTTCCAAGGTATGTCCAGGAAACACATATATACCTTCTTATATACCCCAGAGGTATTATAGCAAAATTTCAAGGTCCATAAAACACTTCATGAAAAGCGCGTTGCCAGCTCTCGGACTATTATTTACGGTTATTTTTTTCTTTTCTACGTTTATTTGTATGCATTTATTTATTTCTATTAATTATTAATTTTATTTTATTCATTTATTTATTTTTTTTCGATTGGACACCATATTATTATATCGATTATTATTATAATTAAAACCCTATTTTATCTCCTATCTTCGGATTTTATTTAATTTTCAAAACATGAACAATTGATTCATAAACTATTACTTTATTATATTTCTTATTGTTATTTATTCCCAATTTTCTTTCTTTCCTTTTCTTTATTATTCTTTTGAGCAGATCACCCATGATGTAGAGCTCTCCAAAGGAATAAATAAATAAAAGATCGATTCAGATCGCACATCTCTACCATAGAGGTACCATCTTCAAGAAGTGAAATATCTTTAGTAGCGAACCACTTATAAATAAATAAATAAAGATATTCTATCAATTCTTCTTATAGTCCGAGAGCCAGCAAGATCGATTCAGATCTTACATCTCTACCATGAGGTACCATCTTCAAGAGGTGAAATATCTTTAGTAGCGAACCACTTATAAATAAATAAATAAAGATATTCTATCAATTCTTCTTATAGTCCGAGAGCCAGCAAGATCGATTCAGATCGCACATCTCTACCATAGAGGTACCATCTTCAAGAGGTGAAATATCTTTAGTAGCGAACCACTTATAAATAAATAAATAAAGATATTCTATCAATTCTTCTTATAGTCCGAGAGCCAGCAAGATCGATTCAGATCGCACATCTCTACCATAGAGGTACCATCTTCAAGAAGTGAAATATCTTTAGTAGTGAACCACTTATAAATACTTAAAAAGATATTCTATCATTTCTTCTTATAGTCCGAGAGCCAGCAAGATCGATTCAGATCGCACATCTCTACCATAGAGGTACCATCTTCAAGAAGTGAAATATCTTTAGTAGCGAACCACTTATAAATAAATAAATAAAGATATTCTATCAATTCTTCTTATAGTCCGAGAGCCAGCAAGAGCGATTCAGATCGCACATCTCTACCATAGAGGTACCATCTTCAAGAAGTGAAATATATTTAGTAGCGAACCACTTATAAATAAATAAATAAATAAATAAAGATATTCTATCAATTCTTCTTATAGTCCGAGAGCCAGCAATGCACTTTTCATGAAGTGTTTTGTGCATCTTTAAATTTTCCTATAATGTACATCTTGGATATATAAGAAGGTATATATGTGTTTCCTGGACATACCTTGGAACACCATGTACTGCGCATAGGGGAAAGGTAGAAAGGTACCAACAAATATTTCCCAAAAATAGAGTTTTATTCATAAGCCAACTATCTTTGATGTAAAATTAAGACAATTTTACAATGAATAATAAAGACGGCAGACACTTTTAAGGTGTATAACACTTAGAAAAAAAATTAATTGTTTTTATTCTAATATTAAATGAGAGTTCTATTCGCGCTGCTATTAAAACCGGAACAGCTGTACAAGATCATGTGAGCAAGAACCAATGAGAGCACAGAAAACAACCACAGAAAACACCCAGCACTGCGCGGTTGTCTCATGCACTCTTTCGGATACGCGCAGTGTATTGCAGTCTATCATAGGCAACATTTATTTTTACATTTCCTGATAATTAAACCCCCCAAAAGCGTCTGCCCTTTTGCAATAATTTTCAAATATGTTTATTGAAGACGCTGTTTAAATCGCAGCGTGAATAAAGCACTTCATTTAATATTAAAAATAAAAACCTTTTTAAATTTACATTTTAACCCCCTTAAAAGTGCCTGCCTTATTTATTATTAATTTTAAAATTGCCTTAATTTTTAATGTTTTTTCATTAATAATAGTTGGCTTCTGAATAAGACTATTTTTGGGCAATATTGTTTTGCACCTTTCTCCTATGCGCAGTACCTGGTGTTCCAAGGTATGTCCAGGAAACACATACTTACCTTCTTATCTACCCAAGAGGTACACTATAGCAAAATTTCAGGGTGTATAAAACACTTCATGAAAAGTGCGTTGCCGGCTCTCCGACTAGAAATAATTAAAGATATTCTAGTAATCCTTCTTAAGTAAAGGTTCATCCTTGTCACTTCTAATCAATGTAGAGCCTTAGCTTGAACGAGATCAACTGTTGCTGAAAGCCTCGAGTGGTTCAAGCCATTTATAACTTGTTACGTGTTGATCTGGGAATTTTTAACAACAGGAGCTGATAACTCTTATCGGAGCTAGCAACAGGTTGCCTCTCTCGATTAGTATTTCATCGGGTAGACAACAGGTACTCCACTCTTCCCGTCTTCTCCATCATTTAATAAGGCCGTACAAAAAGTGGTGATAAAATTATTAGAACTTTTAAAGAAAATAATTTATAAGCATGTAAAAGTATGTAGATCTGTCTAATGAATGTGAGAGTCAAATGGAATATCATATTGTATTATGATATGACGAGTTCTCTATATCACGGTTGGTCCAATCTATATATATACAGTAGAACTTGGATAATTCGAACCCCTAGGGACCGATAAAAAAGTTCTGCTGTATTGTAACGAAACGCGGTATACGTCCTGGGTATCTAATAAGTAAGAAATCGGTCTATCGGAAGGGGGGGGGATTTACATTGTACTATGTTTGGATTGAATTGAAACAGGTGTTATTTATGTTTTTATTTTATTTATCTACTAGCTGAATACCCGTGCTTCGTCATGGCAGATAAGTAGTTATTTTATTGCGTTAAATAATGTTTCATTAAAATTACGTTACTATACAATTCTGTGCAGTTTATTACAGCACGGTTCCCGTCATACTATATTTTATTCAATGGGCGTTAAAATTTAAAAGTTTATGTTTCCAAGAAGTCATATGGTAACACCCAATATATTCACGAGTATTACCAAGGTTATAGGCGAGGAGGCTGTGCAAGGGTTCCGGATATTATTACCTCGCCTGGAAAACCTAAGGATATGCCATACATCACGGTTTGACCGGGACTGTCCCGGTATTTTGCAATTGTTTCGGTGTCCCGCCCAGTTTTATCAATGTCCCGGAAAAGGCTGTAAGATGTAAAAAGTAATGGATTCATGTTTATAAGAATCTTTTTTAAATCGGTTACTTTTCTACAATCAAAATTTTTACTACTGCTCACAGTGTCAAAGAAATGAGAAGTAATCTAACTGTAAGCCGCTGGAACTACCTGCACAGCGCTGCCAACTGCCAGACACTACTATTTGGCTGAGAGATTGTTTTAAGAAAATCAAGTAGCAAAAAAACCTTATTTTTAAGGTTTGGGTAGACTAACAGTTTAGGATTCCCCCTTCCCGTTAGTTGCTAGGCTAACTCACCAACCATTTTGCTTATAATTTGTACTCTTTTATCCCCCCCCCCCCTGGTATGCTCATCCCATATTAATGTGTCTCGGTTTAACTCTCCAAAAATATGGCAAGCCTATCTGACGGGGACAGGCAGAAAAGAAACGCAATTAAAACTCTATGAGGGACAGTTAATTTCTAGTAATTCAAGGTCTGCCATCATAGTTGAAATTAACCTCAATTAGAAATAAAACTATGAGATAGATAATGTAAGGTAACAGCTGTTCTTTATCGTCCTAGCAACGCAGGCTGCCTAGGCTTGCCTTCTCTAACCAACTCAAACTTTAAACCCCCCTAAAAATGCTTAAAAATACGAATATCAAAAAATCCTTTCTTTGCGAGCGCCTACGTTATGTAGGGAGCGTCCATGCAAAATTTCAAAATTTTCTGTCGAGCGGTTTGGGCTGGGCGTTGATAGATGAGTGAGTGAGTGAGTGGTATTTGACAAATATATAGTAGATTTCACCTCTTTCTGTTGTTTTTCCGTAATTCATGTTAAGAATATGTAGTAAGTGTTTGGCAAAGAGTAAAATGTCTAATTACTATTGACTTTCTTCTACTTACCTCAATTCTCTCAAGCTGCAGTTTCGTCGCCTGAGTTGCGATAAGCTTAATTAATAAAATGTCTAAGTGCCTTCCTTTCCTATTCGTTGGTTTGAAATGAAATAAGTCAATTCCTGCATGTTTTATTTTGGGCGCTAAGCACTTTCAGCTCCTCTCTTACTATACCTAGATATGCGACAGAATAAATGCATAAAAATAGTTTTTGCAAATCGATAAAAAATTGAACATTAACATTATTTATTTTATTTTAAGAGCCTCGCATCTGTGGCGATGAGCCCTAATACAGATTATAAAATATACACACTTTACTTACGTTATGTTAACATTTATCCAATTTAAATTTTAATCAAATAAAATATGTATACAACAAGATGCATTTGAAACTGAATAAACATAATATACAAATATAAAACGAAATTCATTTACATTAACAATACATTACAATACAAATATACAACACGAAATAAATAAAATAAAGTACGTTAGAGTAATTAAATCGAATTCATAGGTTATTAAAATAAACAATTACAATTGAAAGCGCAAGGAGTAGAAGGAAGATTTGTTAGTTTTTTTAGTATAAGTTAGTGTTCTTTAAATAATGTAATATAGTGTAGATGTGAGGGCTATAATCTGCGAGTAATGTGTGTAAGTCGTGTGGCTTGAGTAAATTGTCTCGTCCTTTGCAGTCTGTGAGTAAGAGTTAGAACTGCCGTCGTCGTAGAACATTATTATAAACTCCCGCATATACATGACACCTTGTATAAATGCATTTTTTTCGTGACTTATGCGTTGTGTAAAGTCAACATTACACATATACATCTCGTCGTCTTCAGATAGACATCTCAAGCAGGTTTACTCCTTATAACGAGAAAGGGGAAATGCTAGTAACACGTCAACTCCCTACATAAATACTAAAAGACCAAATTACAATTATCCAAAGGGCCTTTGAGTGACAAATTGGCCACCGATAGGAAGCCAATTACAATTGACGGATTCCTAATTGACGACGGAGTTCGCACAATTAAAAGTGTTAGAATGGATGATTGGCGATGGTAGACAAATGTGTAAATTGGAGTGGAACGGCTTTGAATAGGACAACACGATAAGGAGCGAGTGTTTGAACAATGGCAGGTCTCTGAATCCTATCTCTGCTCTTCCGCTTCTATCCGACGCCCGCAGATTCGACAATGTGGGACAATATCGCTGCAGAATAACTTCCCGCTCATAACACATTGGCTGCAACTTAAATTTACCAACCCACGTTAACTACGTTACGAGACACATATAGCTCGTATACATTTACTAATTGAAAATTATTTTGAGGCTAAAAAAAAAAAAAAAGAAAAGAAGTCCAACTTGCAGGAACTGGAAGTTATTGGATCCAACATGGATTAGAATCAGTTAATCATTTGTCTTAATCGCACACGAACGGTATTCGTAGTAACTTGAAATAAGCTTTCGAATAAGCGTTACGATTTCTCTTTCGAGCGAATTCTTAGTTTGTAGAGATATTTTAACTCAATGGGCAAATATTCGCAGCTTCTCGGATGCTTTCAGCGCTCTTATTATGCTTGTCGATTATGAGAATATCTGGTGTATTATGGTATACCATTCGGTCCGTAATCGTAGCTTTGTCCAGGGAAATTTAATTCTATCCTTTTCAAGAAGTCTTTGTCGGACGACAACACGGTGCTGTACGGCCCATAAAGCCCTAGCATTCTGCTAGTGCTTGATGGTATATCGTGGCAATATTGTTGTGTCTCTAAAGTTGATCAGATCCCGCAAGATTTTCGCAGAGTAGGTACCATCACATGTTGAATCGACTCATACGCCTTGTTGCATAATCTGCACTTGTCTGAAATACTAATATCTTTTAAAACGCGGCGTCGGTAGGATCTTGTAGCAATTACTTGGTTTTAAACACCCAGTTTCCGAAAATAGCCTAACAGAAGTCAACCATGCTACCGACAACATCGTCTGCACCTCCGGATCAAATAAACTACTGGAATATCGCCCGTGCAATTCTTTAGTTTCCCGTTCAGAATCTGCCCTTGGACCCAGTTCTTAAATTATCTTCAATTTCAAGGCTGTATAATTCTCCTCCGGAGGCCCGGTGGCCGTGAGTGTTAAGGCGTGAGCACTTAACACTCCATGCCAAAGGGACGTGGGCTCGATTCCTACTAGAGGTGGTGGCTTTTCTTTAGAAAAAAGAAAAGGCATCATCCCTATCCTGGCTAGAAAAGGGTAGTAACCTATAGATAACCCGTCCTAAAATTCGTAGTTAATAATAAATGGTCGTTAAAATTTAATAATAGTAATAATTCTCCTGACTAACACCTAATAATAATAATTTAACGATTTCCTCACTCGATCTCATATAATGCTTCAAGTTACTTTTCTGAGATCTACTTAAGTTTACAATATTGACTTGGCCAAGGCCACCTTTTAGCACTTTCCTCCGAAGGAAAGTAGCTATTGAGGTTGGACTCATGACGGAATTTTTGAAAAATTTCTTCAAATCTTTATCGATCCTACCTAGTAGACACCGAAAATGACCCCCGTTCAAATTTATATATATATATATATATATATATATATATATATATATATGTCTGTTAACACGATAGCGGCCAGAGTTTTTGTTTTTTCGTCACGAAACTTGGTATATAGCATTCAATTAGCAAACGATTGAACGAGTTCGTTAACCACCAAAGTCGGTCCATCAGAAGGGGGGGTTTACCCCGAACCCAAAACACTAATTTGATTATGTCAGCCGTAATATTTGTTATATTTCAACGAAACTTGGTATTCGTAGTGGTAATATAGAGAGAAAAGTGAGATATAAAAATGAACTAAATCGGTTCATTAGAAGAGGGGGTTTACTCCGGACCCACAATACCAATTCGCCACTACCAGCCGTGATTTTTGGTATATTTCGACGAAACTCGGTATTCGTAGTAGTAATCTACAGGTAAATATGTGTTGTAAAAATAAACTAAATCGGTTCATTAGAAGGGGGGGTTTACTCCGGACCCAAATTCCTAATATACTCATACCGGTCGTAATTTCTGCTGTATTGTAACGAAACGCGGTATACGTCGTGGGTAACTCATGAGAAAGAAGTGTTGTAAAAATGAGCTGAATCGGTCAATCGGAAAGCGGGGGTTTAATTTGTAATATATTTCAATAGAAAAGCCCGTCAGACGTAGGTTCACAAAGCCGCCGCAAGGAGCGCTATCTACCACTAGAGTGACTGTATCCTGTTCCTGCGTTAGATCAAAATACGATAATATGAGGTTTTTTGTATTTATTACGTAGTGTAGTAGGTACCATGTGTAAACATAACTCTGGAAGCAAATTAATAATTGATCAGTTACTCATTACAAAATTAAAAGAGAACTATTCACGTTTTTATTTTATTTATGTAGGATATTTTAAGCAAATTGTTCTGGAAAGCAGTCTACACTACCCAAATTCTGAGGAAAGTTCTTAGTTATGCAGCTCCTGCGTGACGGACTTTTTCCTTGGCAAATACAGCCTTGCCATTGAATATCTTAGATGGTACATGCATGCTTTAGTCATTTAGTTAGAATGAGTCGGTCCTATAGTATTATTACTTGTGTATGTATTTATTTATGTGTGAGTGTCTGCGTATGAGTAAATATTTTTTAATAATTACGGTTTGTTTAAACTTTATTATTTTCTAGGATTCTCTGAGTTGTATATTATTTTATTCCAATACACTTAAATAAAAAACAATGATTCGTTTGTTTAAATCTGATTAAATGATCTACTTAACATTTAAATTGGATTTTGGATAAAAGAAAAAAATGAGTAGAATCCAAGTTTTGTTGGATTGAATAATTTATAATTTAAAGAACAAAATGACTTACGTCAAGATATTCTGGCGAGGCACGTACAATACCTAATTTGAATCCAATCTCACGTGACTCTATCGTGTCTCCGACTATTTCACGTTTTCCGATTTTACCGGAGATTAGGCGAAATCCAAAATTCTCTACATAAGGGCAGGAATCAACCTTTAGAAATTTAACTTGTGTGCTTACGTGAGTCAAGATTTCGCAACACTATAATTTGTTTTAATATATTGATTTCTTTATTGGTTATTACATTCTGTAAATGAATACATCTTGTAATATAATATACGATACAATATGAGGGTTCTGTGCTCGAGGCCTCTCAACTTTATCTTCGATTAACGCCAGAAGGACGCTCAGATGACGTTGAGAGGGGCCTACCCAAAAACCCTTCTGTTCCGACCAGTAGCAATATTAATAAAGGCATTGTTTGGCAGCAGTATGTTAGAGGGTTTTAACAATAGTTTTATTCGAAATGTTGGTACAACGTGACTATTGTAAACCCCAATGTACATTTTGATAATTTTATTCTCTCGCCCGTTACGAAGTAAACTTTCGTTTTATCTTGTTTTCTAATATATTCGGAATAAATAATGGGGACATATTTTAGAGAAGCGGAATTCTCTTTCAGAGCTTTAATTTACACTAAGTATTACTTATACAAATACCAAGAACAAAACTGATAAAAAATCGCTAAGATAAGAGACAAGTTCACGAGAGAGAGAGCTGATAAGAATGAGTACTATTAATCGGGGAGAGATGATAAGGTAATTTTGGGCTGATGTGCCTGTGGGCCACACATCACAGCCGAGTTTTCAGGAACTGGTGCGAATCGTGCTGGCCAGAGGTAGGTCGGCCCTTATAAACCCTTCACCCCACCTAGCTATAGCTCGTGGCTCGATCTAGTAGAAAAACCGCTCGTGTAGACTTGCATCAGGTCTTAGTCGATACCGGAATTAACCTCTTTTTGT
Organism: Gonocerus acuteangulatus; assembly: GCA_946811695.1. Taxonomy (NCBI): domain Eukaryota; kingdom Metazoa; phylum Arthropoda; class Insecta; order Hemiptera; family Coreidae; genus Gonocerus; species Gonocerus acuteangulatus. The sequence continues at coordinate 59,371,823 of OX328130.1, forward strand.
TTGAATGGCCCAGGCGCAGCGACTGGAGATTCATTGTTCCCAAATCTACAGTGTTGGACATCCAACTACTGATCTTCATTCACTTACTCTAAGTCCAACGGAATACGAAGCCTTACACTACATTTTTTCTAAAAATGTCAGAAGATTCCCTAAATTTATTTTTAGACCCCTCAGATAATAACTCATATTTCAGGTCTGGGGTGCTGAAACGATTATCTAAATAGTATATAATAAATCACTACATATAGTCACCAATATATCTATTTCTGGAAGAATCCAATGTCGTCACTCATAGAACACATTGACCAACAATAGCTCTAAATAAATCTCTGTTTCCCTCAGTGCTGGTATTTCTGCTAGGATATATTTAAAGAAACTCTTCCTATTTATATACCTCTTCTACAGAAATTTATTTATAGAGATAGAAAGGTAGAGAGGTAATAGGAAAAGAGGGAGGTATTGGTGATCTAGAAATAGCAACGAATATCTCCGGAGTGAATCCAATACTAACGAGAGACTTCAATGACTCCTTTGAGCAGTTCAAATCCTCTATAATGTACGATTCCAAGAAGGTGTCAAGACATTTTGGCCTATTTCTAACAACTCCTTTAATGAACAGAGCTTTCTATTTAAACTACTTACTTACTTAAGGCAATAATACTTCTTTCTTGCGAGCTAAATAAATGAAAGACAATTGTTTGAATAGTTGGAGAAAAAAGAACATTTTTACAAGAGAACTATTATAAGATGGAGACCCCGTCTATACGATTGTATTTTATTCAGGCAGAAGGTAAATACTCATTCTCTAAACAGTAATGCTTAATAATCTTTTGTTTTGCTCTGTAACGCACTTAAAATATAAATTACAGCCTAATTTGTATATTTTTTTTTTTCACGCTTACTTAAGTTTTCAATCTTACAAGATGTAGATCCAGAAGATCCACCAGCTCCAAAGATTGCTCGCCCTCCTCCAATTTTTATAAAAAATCTAAAAAACTTTGAGGCTCTTTGTTCAGAGCTAAAAAATACACTCGGCGGAAAACCGTTCACTTGCGTGAACAGATTGGAAGAAACAAAAATATTGGCGAACGATTCCGACTCCTTCCGAGCTATCATTAAATATCTCGATAAATCGAAAGCACAGTACCACACGTACCAGCTAAAAGATCAGCGAGCCCTGAGAGTGGTTATTCGCGGCCTTCACCATTCTACACCCGTAGATGTTATCAAGGATGAGCTGTTGAACGATGGTTTCACCGCGAGACAGGTCATCAATGTCGTCCAAAGTCGGAGGGGACCCGATGGAGTAGAAAAAGTTCCTCTTCCTTTGTTCTTCGTCGACCTCGAGCGAAGCAAAAACGTAGAAAAGGTCTACGAAATTCAGACACTGTTTTACACTCGTAAAATAAACAAGTATAAATCATGCCAATCGTATGGACATTCGAAAAACTTTTGCAGATATGCACCGAAATGCGTCAAATGCGGAGAAGGACACAGGAGCGAAAACTGCAATAAAAGCAGATATTCCCCAGCTGTGTGCGCACTGTGCCATCAGAACCACCCAGCTAACTACAAGGGTTGTGAGACATACAAACAGCTGAAGAAGAAGCTGAACCCAGCAAGAAGACAACCAGGAAAAGAACTTGAACACCAGCCTCCACCACAAGAAACGCTTCCATCCCGATATGTGGACAGAGAGACATCCTTCGCGAGAGCAACAGGAGGGCCCAAAGAAGACGAAACAATACATCCACGCCAAAATCTCGTCACTCATTCTTCCCTATCCACCGATCATGCATCGCCACCTCCTCCACTTACTGATGTGCCACCACACACATCACGTAATCCGATCCCTCACATACCACAACCACCCTCTTCCACTGATCTCACGTCGATTCTAAATTCTTTCACTTCCGAATTCCGATCCATTATTACTCCACTAGTAACTCTGTTGAACACAATAATTACAACACTTGTCCCAATCCCATCGAAATGACGTCCTTACCTTACTACCCTCTGTCCATTCTCCTCTGGAAAGCTAATGGTGTTCGAGAACACACTAATGAACTGACTGCACTACTACACAATAGGAAAATTGGCGTAGCTCTCATAACTGAAACACGACTGACTAAGAAAAAATCTTTTTACGAGACGGGATACCTGACATACCGTACTGATCATCCTGATGGCAAAGCTCATGGTGGTACTGCCATTCTTATCCGAAACAGCATCTCTCATCACCCTTTCCCTTTAGAGTCCTCTGAATCTATCCAAGCTACTGGTGTAAAAATAACCTCTTTCCCTACTTCTTTTACTCTTTGTGCTCTTTACTGTCCTCCAAACAAACCTCTATCTGAACCTGTATTCCTGAATTTCTTTAACTCCTTAGGCCCCTCTTTTCTCGTCGGTGGTGACTACAATGCGAAACACCTGCAGTGGGGATCAAGAATAACTAACTCCCGCGGTCGTTCGCTAATGTCTGTACTTTCCTCGAAATCCTGCTCCACCATCTCCCCTAATTTCCCGACCTACTGGCCAACAGATCCGAATCGAATCCCCGATCTTATAGATTTTTTTATGTCCCACGGACTTGGCTCAGTTCATTCCTCAATCACATCTCTAAATGACCTCTCCTCTGATCACCCACCTCTACTTCTCTCCCTCTCTCTTCGGCCCCTTCTCAAAACCAGACCTCCCTCCCTTGTCAACAGAACGATTAATTGGAAGCTTTTCAGGTCTTTACTTGAAGAAACAATTGACCTGAAGATCCCTCTAAAAACTCCTGAAGACCTAGATAACGCTGTAAATTCCTTTATTACCTCAATCCAACAATCTGCTTGGAAAGCATCCACTCCTTTTCATCAAACAACCGTTCCCACAACAATCCCTTCTCTTCCTAAAGCCATACTCCAACTTATTGGGGAAAAGCGAAAAGCTCGATCCTTGTGGCAAAGAACTCGTCATCCTGAAGACCGCCGTTCTTACAATAACCTTAGTAGGCTTGTAAAACAGCAGCTATCTTCCCATCGCTCCGAATCCTTTAACACTTTCCTCTCTACCCTTAACACTCATGACAACTCCCTCTGGGAAACAACAAGAAAAATCTTCAAGTACCGTCCTGTCTCTTCTCCTCTCCGTCGCGAAGATGGCACTTGGGCCTCTTCCGATGAAGAAAAGACCAGCCTCTTTGGAACTCACCTCCAGAAAACCTTTACTCCTCATCCTGATCACAATGACCCAACACATCATTCAAAAATAATCGAATCCTCTTCCCTAAACCTGGAAAACCAACACAATGCCCTTCATCCTATCGCCCTATAAGCCTACTACCCATTCTATCTAAAATATTCGAAAAATTACTCCTCAAGCGAATCCAACCTATCCTTCACAGCCAAAATATCCTGCCCACTCACCAGTTTGGCTTCCGTTCCCAACACTCCACAGTACAACAGGGTCTTCGCGTTGTAGATCGCATATCTTCATCCCTAGAGCAAAAAGAATATTGCACTTCAGCGTTCCTGGACGTTGCTCAAGCTTTCGATAAGGTATGGCATGAGGGCCTCATCTACAAGCTCAAAACCTTTCTTCCCAGCACCCTATACCTCATCCTACGATCCTACTTATCAAATAGGCATTTTCGGGTCCGACAAGGATCAGAGTACTCAGAATATTATCCTGTGGAAGCGGGAGTTCCCCAGGGCAGTGTTCTGGGCCCTGTGCTCTACACCCTGTATACAGCCGATGTTCCAACAAGTCCCGACACCCTTCTAGCAACCAATGCAGACGATACAGCTATCCTCGCATCTTACCCAAATCCTAACACTGCGTCGCAGAATCTTCAGTCCCACTTGAATAAAATTCAAGAATGGTATAAAAAATGGAGAATCAAGGTGAATGAGGAAAAATGCCATCACATCACCTTCACCCTCCGGCGCAGTTCCTGTCCACAAGTAATCTTCAACAACGTCCCATTACCCTCTTCTGATACAGTTCGCTACCTCGGACTACACTTGGACTCCCGACTTACCTGGAAACATCACTTAAAACTTAAAAGACAAGAACTTAACAGACGATTTGGACAACTCTATAGACTGTTGAACCGCAAATCACATTTAAGTACTGAAAACAAACTGATCATTTACAAATCACTACTGCAACCCATTTGGACATACGGTTCAGAACTATGGGGAACTGCAAAAACATCGAACATCAGACGCATTCAAACATTCCAATCCAAGGTCCTAAGAACAATAGTCGATGCTCCTTTTTATGTTTCCAACCTCAACCTCCATAAAGACCTCAATATCCCACTCGTTAATGATATTGTATTATCCAGATTCCAACGTTTCCATCCTAAACTTTCCGCTCATCAAAATCCTGAAGTCCTCTCCCTATCAAGTGCCACCCACCCACTCTCTCCACCAAGGCGACTCAAAAGACATTGGCCTAGAGATCTGCTGCAGTGATCAAGTGAAGTGTTAGCAATGGCTTTCTCTTTGTTCAAGTTAGACAATTTTCTGTGGCTCACCGATCTCTCTTCGACTCCAGCCACTGGTCAGAGCAGAAGGGAGCTTGTGTAGGCACCTTTCAACGTCATCTGAGCGTCTTTCTGGCGTTAATCGAGGATGAAGTTGGAAGGCCTTGAGCACAGAACCTCCATATTGTATCATTCATCATATTACTAGATGTATTTATATACAGAATGTAATAATCAATAAATAAATATAAAAAAAAAAAAATTGTATATTAAGTGCTCGTCTAACATTTTACAATGTTAATTTTCTATATCCTATGTCACTCAGCTTTAAAAAAATGTTATTTTGCATTCTCTTACCTTAAAATTCATTTTTCCTCGGTAACACCTCTCTTATGAAAAGTCTGACTTGGTCCTTTGAAAAATCAGAAAAATAAATGTTAATGTGCTTTGGTCATATTTCCTGAAACATGACCCCCCCCCAAAAACATCTCCAACAAAAGCGAGATTTTAGGCGCCCCAATGCACAGGAGCCAACTCAATGCGGAAATTACTCATTTCGCCTCCTTAAATTCCGCTCTTTGTTGTGGAATAGATCGCTGAACGTTGAGATTGCGAAGGTAAAGATTAAGTTAAGGGTTAAGTCTTGTGATTAATAAAGTAGGATGGTTTGGTGGTGAAGATGGTTTCTGATCGGTCGACCCTTTCCGCGTTGTTGGTTTCTGTGCAGCCAAAGATTTTTAGATATCTAGGCTATGTTAGTATATATATAAATATAAGGTCGACGTCATGACCATGTTTACTCCTTATGAAGTGAGGGAGTTCACACGCTGAAAAGAAGCGTCCGCTTATAACCTTACATTAAGATAACCTACTTTGTCACATCGAATATACCATAAATATACGAGTATATATATATATATATATATATATATATATATATATATATATATATATATGTGTGTGTGTGTGTGTGTGTGTATTTATATATATGGGTGCGTAGAGTGTTTATGTGTGTATGTGTTCTACGAGATCTCGACCCTCAAATTTTCTCTGATGTAAAAAAAAAAAAAATTTAATATAAAATATTTTTATTTTATTAATGTTAATATTTATTTATGCCCTATATACTGTTTTATAGGTACTAACTGGTAATGATACTATGTTTCAGGTGATGACACAGGTCGGGGGCGGAGGGGGGGGGTAGGTCGAGAATGCTGCCCCGCGAAGAATGAAGAAGCAGAACGTACGTACTCTATCACTGATCGTCTGCACCTTCACCTATCTCCTCGTCGGGGCAGCCGTTTTCGACGCCCTAGAATCTGGGACTGAGCGCAAGCGTTGGGAAGCACTTGATGGTAAGCACGTTTTTTTTTTTTTTTTTTTTTTTTTTTTTTCTTGGTTGAACGGCGCACATTGGTTCCAAGAGGGGACAAAACCGTGTTCATACCTAATTAGTTGTAGAATACTGCTGTAATATTGCTTTTCCATTTTATTAATAGGTATGATCACAAAACAACTTTTTGTTGGCCGTTTTCTCACTGAGTAAAAATCTCACAGTTTATAGTAAAAAGTAAAACTGTATTTTATATCACTTAATTTATTCCTGGAAAATTGATATTACCCAGGAAGTCTCATGAGTATATGTAGCTTTTAAACAAATTTTCTTTTTTGGTGAAAATGTACCATGAACTTGGTGCATTTAGGTTGTGAAGATATCTGTAATGAATCTCAATTATGCGTAGTTTATTTGGTGTAGAGGAAAAAAGCGGTACTTAGCTATCCTCTCCGCTCAGTTTTGCCTGAAAGTGCATGTTTTGAAGTTGCTGTCCTATAAATTTGATCGCCGTACTCGGCCGTATGTGTGCACAGCCGTATAAAATGAAGGTGTCAATAAGTGATGCGATTATTTTACCAAAAACAAGTTTATCGTTATTATTTTCTGCAGATAGTTCTTGAACAGATTGTGATAGCAAGTAACTGTAATTCGACTCAGCACTAAAAAAATACCTTAAAAATGATATAAAGATCCTGAAGATTCAAGTACCTACAGTTTTTTTCCCCAAAATCTGGCGTTTGGCACCACTGTGCGGCGCACCGACATCTGGGCCATTAGCGCCGTTAATATTATTTTTTTTAGACGAGTAAATACCGGCGCACAGTGGGGCCAAACTTCATATCTTGTTTCATAAAAGGCTACTGCCTCCAAATCTTATATATATATATATATATATATATATATATATATATATATATATATATATATATATTCACAGAATACAAAAACTGTTCTACTCAGTTTTGGCTCTTATTCTTCAACAGAAATTAAGAAAATTGAGCAGTTTTTTGTGTAGGAAATATATATTCACAGAATATGAAACCTGTTTCATTAAACAGTTAACCCATTCGAGATTTTTTTCGAACACGGTCCCCAGGAGCCAACTTTTTTTCTCTTCTTTATATTGTTCATTTTTAATTAAAAAAAAAAAAATGTTGACTATGGAAATCACCCAATTCGAAAGTGAATTCACATGAATAAGATCACTGCACATCAGGTATGACACTTCCTCCTTGGAAAATTTTTTTTTGTCAGCGGATTGTGTGCAATGTAAGTTAAAATGAAAATACAGATACTAGTGCGGTTTTCTTACACTTTCATTAGACTGCATCACGGTTCTAGCTAATTTACTACTGATTATTCTAAGAATGAACCAAAACATTATTATTAAAGTTTAGTATCTAACTACATCAATAATAATTGTTTTTTGCTCATTTGTAATATATAAGCAATGATTAAAAATGAATTCCCGCCAAATTACGAGTTTAATTTGCCACCAAAATCCGGCCTTATTTTACACTTTTGAGATACTTGTGGCACAACATTGGGATGCCGCATAGTAGTCCCAAACGCCCGATTTTGGGGAAAAAACCTGTAGGTACTTGAATCTTTCTGATTTTGGTGTCGTTTCAAGGTATTTTGTGGTGCTGAGTCGAATGAGACCACTGCCAATTCATACCGCTAAGTGATCATACCTATTAATAAAATGGAAAAGCAATATTACAGCAGTATTCTACAACTAATTAGGTATACAAAAATTTAAGTTCAAACGCGATTGAACACCTTCGGTTTTGGAGGTTTTTCCCATCTCGGCACCACTGTCTGCGGCCAGCCATATAAGATTTTCATGTAAAAATTCCACCCGCTTCAAATCAGCAAACTTACATCTTCTCTGAGGCAGTCCGAAACTGTAAATATACTACTATTGGTATAAACTGTATTCATATTTTTCAGCTTTTATACCACTATCTTTACTAAATAGACCGAGAGCTGGCAACGCACTTTTCATGAAGTGTTTTATGCACCTTGAAATTTTGCTATAATACCTCTGGGGTATATAAGAAGGTAAATATGTGTTTCCTGGACATACCTTGGAACACCAGGTACTGCGCATCGGGGAAAGGTGCAAAACAATATTACTCAAAAGTAGAGTTTTATTCAGAAGCCAACTATTATTAATGAAAAAAAATGGCAAATTAGGGCAATTTTCAAATTAATAATAAATAAGGCAGGCACTTTTAAGAGGGTTAAAATGATAATAATAAAAAAAAACTAAGTACCTAGTTTTTATTTTTAATATTAAATGAAGTGCTTTATTCACGCTGCGATTTAAACAGCGTCTTCAGTAAACATATTTGAAAATAATTACAAAAGGGCAGACACTTTTGTGGGGTTTAATTATCAGGAAACATAAAAATAAATGTTGCCTATGATAGACTGGAATCACTGCGCGTAACCGTACGAGTGTCTGCCACATTTATTATTCATAGTAAAATTGTCTTAATTTTACATTAAAGATAGTTGGCTTATAATAAAAAATTTCTATTTTTGGGAAATATTTTTTTGTACCTTTCCCTTATGCGCAGTACGTGGTGTTCCAAGGTATGTCCAGGAAACACATATATACCTTCTTATATATATCCAAGATGTACATTATATCAAAATTTCAAGATGCATAAAACACTTCATGAAAAGTGTGTTGACACACGGAGAAAAAATACAGGCTCCTCGCATCTACTTTCAGGCTGCCCGCAGCCTGAAAAATGTGACTCAGTGCCAGTATTTTGAAATAGGACATTTTAGTTTAAAATAGGATTCCACATATTTTAGCCTAAAATAGGATTCCACTAGTTAGAGTGCCCGCATTTTATAATAGAGTGCTGGAATGCTAATTCTGCATCCTATAGTAGAGTTCTCACACCCAAAGCTAGCATCCAACAATAGAGTGCCCAGCACTCTACTTTCAAGTGCGCACCCCTAGACTTTAGATTGCTGGCACTCTGCTACTGGCTTCTAGCAGCCTATCCATATAGGCTGCGAGCATCCTGATGTTTGCTTCCTGTATCCTACCCCTATAGGCTGCTAGCATCCTATATGGATGGGTTACATTGACCCCATCCATATAGGATGCTAGCAGCCTACAGAGAGATGACTTTATTATGTGGATAAAACAGAACAAAGGTAAATTCAGAGTAATAATAATGAGACTTTATTTGGGTGTAATTTACATATACACTTCTTAACAAGTAGATATTTACAAGTTGGTAAGAGGTATACACTTTTTAACAAATATAGATATTTACAAGTATTAGGTATTAGGTACAATGTACTTATGAACAATATTGAACAAGTAGGTCTAGAAATAAAATATTTTTTTTGTTTTCATGACACTTATAGCCGCATTCATAAAGCCGAAGACAGTTGATTTCAGCATCTGTTCAAACAGAAACAAAAATAAATTTTTATTAATAACAAAAGAAAAGTTGTTGTTGTTGTGTTTTATATAATTAAAAAGAAACATAAATATGCATTTTTTCTAGTTTAAAATGTCGCAGTAAATTCAAAGCTGCCAGGGAATTACAAAATAAATATAAAATAAGGTTTTTTTCTATGGATATGATCATAAATGAAGGAACTCTAGAAACAGAATGGAAACCAAAATAAAAGTCTACTAATATAATTTTGAACTAATATTCTAGCCGCATTCTAGGAACGTATAAAAAAAGACTTCCATCAGTTCTCAGCTTACAAGGCTTATTGAACTCCATCTTCAGTTGGTTCTATACCCGCAGCTCCATGTTATATTAAGGGAATATATTCTTGAAAAACAAACACAACTTTCTTCATTCTATTGTATATAACATCTGTTTTTAAATTTAATAATAAAAACAAGAGCCTGAACTCTGTTCAGGCGGTACAGTCTGCATCCAGGCATACAGGCTCTTGTTTTTATTATTAAATTTAAAAACAGATGTTATATACAATAGAATGAAGAAAGTTGTGTTTGTTTTTCAAGAATATATTCCCTTAATATAACATGGAGCTGCGGGTACAGAACCAACTAAAGATGGAGTTCAATAAGCCTGGTAAGCTGAGAACTGATGGAAGTCTTTTTTCCTTCATTTATGATCATATCCATAGAAAAGAACCTTATTTTATATTTATTTTGTAATTCCCTGGCAGCTTTGAATTTACTGCGACATTTTAAACTAGAAAAAATGCCTATTTATGTTTCTTTTTAATTATATAAAACACAACAACAACAACATTTCTTTTGTTATTAATAAAAATTTATTTTTGTTTCTGTTTGAACAGATGCTCAAATCAACTGTCTTCGGCTTTATGAATGCGGCTATAAGTGTCATGAAACAAAAAAAATATATTATTTCTAGACCTACTTGTTCAATGTTGTTCATAAGTACATTGTACCTAATACCTAATACTTGTAAATATCTATATTTGTTAAAAAGTGTATACCTCTTACCTACTTGTAAATATCTACTTGTTAAGAAGTGTATATGTAAATTACACCCAAATAAAGTCTCATTATTATTACTCTGAATTTACCTTTGTTCTTTTTTATCCACATAATAAAGTCATCTCTCTGTAGGCTGCTAGCATTCCAGCACCCTATTATAAAGTGCGGGCACTCTAACTAGTGGAATCCTATTTTAGGTTGAAATATGTGGAATCCTATTTTAGACTAAAATGTCCTATTTCAAAATACTGGCACTGAGTCACAGTTTTCAGGCTGCCGGCAGGCTGTTTTTTTTTTCTCAGTGCAGCTCTCGGACTAACAGAAAATCTCATCTTCTCACTCGGGCAATTCAGGGTTGCACGATAGTTTTAATCTGTTGAGGTTGTTCCGTGACTAGGAAGAATTCGTGTCACACGGAATAGACTTTCATGAAGTGCTAACACTTATAATGACTATTTTATTCTATTTATTTGCATGCTTGAATTTCTGATTTATATTACTTTCATATTGCTAAAACTTCCTCATGTTTTCTTGCCCCGTAGCAGAAGTAAGTGAAACCTGTTATTTACTATCTCCACGAGGTACTCCACTACTTTACAACACCACGAAAGCTTTACATTTTTGTTTATTGAATATCGTTTAAATGCTGTCCAGAAGCTTACAGCAGTGCCGCTGCTGTTGTCCATAACTATCAAGGGTCTTATTTTGTCGGCTTTATTTAATTTAATTTAATATTCGAAGATGAACATCCAGAACATCCTAAATCATCAAAACCTACTAAAACACCAACAAACAGACGACAAGACTTCCTTAAAGCAAAGAAACGGTAACACCTAGTACTAATAGGACGTTTAAATGCTGTCCAGAAGCTTACAGCAGTGCCTCTGTTGTTGTTCATAACTATCAAGGGTCTTATTTTGTCGGCTTTATTTAATTTAATTTAATATTCGAAGATGTACATCCAGAACATCCTAAATCATCAAAACCTACTAAAACACCAACAAACAGACGACAAGACTTCCTTAAAGCAAAGAAACGGTAACACCTAGTACTAATAGGACGTTTAAATGCTGTTCAGAAGCTTACAGCAGTGCCTCTGTTGTTGTTCATAACTATCAAGGGTCTTATTTTGTCGGCTTTATTTAATTTAATGTAATATTCGAAGATGAACATCCAGAACATCCTAAATCATCAAAACCTACTAAAACACCAACAAACAGACGACAAGACTTCCTTAAAGCAAAGAAACGGTAACACCTAGTACTAATAGGACGTTTAAATGCTGTCCAGAAGCTTACAGCAGTGCCTCTGTTGTTGTTCATAACTATCAAGGGTCTTATTTTGTCGGCTTTATTTAATTTAATTTAATATTCGAAGATGTACATCCAGAACATCCTAAATCATCAAAACCTACTAAAACACCAACAAACAGACGACAAGACTTCCTTAAAGCAAAGAAACGGTAACACCTAGTACTAATAGGACGTTTAAATGCTGTTCAGAAGCTTACAGCAGTGCCTCTGTTGTTGTTCATAACTATCAAGGGTCTTATTTTGTCGGCTTTATTTAATTTAATTTAATATTCGAAGATGAACATCCAGAACATCCTAAATCATCAAAACCTACTAAAACACCAACAAACAGACGACAAGACTTCCTTAAAGCAAAGAAACAATAACACTTACTACTAATAGGACGTTTAAATGCTGTCCAGAAGCTTACAGCAGTGCCGCTGCTGTTGTCCATAACTATCAAGGGTCTTATTTTGTCGGCTTTATTTAATTTAATTTAATATTCGAAGATGAACATCCAGAACATCCTAAATCATCAAAACCTACTAAAACACCAACAAACAGACGACAAGACTTCCTTAAAGCAAAGAAACGGTAACACTTACTACTAATAGGACGTTTAAATGCTGTCCAGAAGCTTACAGCAGTGCCTCTGTTGTTGTTCATAACTATCAAGGGTCTTATTTTGTCGGCTTTATTTAATTTAATTTAATATTCGAAGATGTACATCCAGAACATCCTAAATCATCAAAACCTACTAAAACACCAACAAACAGACGACAAGACTTCCTTAAAGCAAAGAAACGGTAACACTTACTACTAATAGGACGTTTAAATGCTGTCCAGAAGCTTACAGCAGTGCCTCTGTTGTTGTTCATAACTATCAAGGGTCTTATTTTGTCGGCTTTATTTAATTTAATTTAATATTCGAAGATGAACATCCAGAACATCCTAAATCATCAAAACCTACTAAAACACCAACAAACAGACGACAAGACTTCCTTAAAGCAAAGAAACGGTAACACCTACTACTAATAGGACGTTTAAATGCTGTCCAGAAGCTTACAGCAGTGCCTCTGTTGTTGTTCATAACTATCAAGGGTCTTATTTTGTCGGCTTTATTTAATTTAATTTAATATTCGAAGATGAACGAAGATGAACATCCTAAATCATCAAAACCTACTAAAACACCAACAAACAGACGACAAGACTTCCTTAAAGGAAAGAAACGGTAACACCTAGTACTAATAGGACGTTTAAATGCTGTCCAGAAGCTTACAGCAGTGCCTCTGTTGTTGTTCATAACTATCAAGGGTCTTATTTTGTCGGCTTTATTTAATTTAATTTAATATTCGAAGATGTACATCCAGAACATCCTAAATCATCAAAACCTACTAAAACACCAACAAACAGACGACAAGACTTCCTTAAAGCAAAGAAACGGTAACACCTAGTACTAATAGGACGTTTAAATGCTGTCCAGAAGCTTACAGCAGTGCCTCTGTTGTTGTTCATAACTATCAAGGGTCTTATTTTGTCGGCTTTATTTAATTTAATTTAATATTCGAAGATGAACATCCAGAACATCCTAAATCATCAAAACCTACTAAAACACCAACAAACAGACGACAAGACTTCCTTAAAGGAAAGAAACGGTAACACCTAGTACTAATAGGACGTTTAAATGCTGTCCAGAAGCTTACAGCAGTGCCTCTGTTGTTGTTCATAGCTATCAAGGGTCTTATTTTGTCGGCTTTATTTAATTTAATTTAATATTCGAAGATGAATATCCAGAACATCCTAAATCATCAAAACCTACTAAAACACCAACAAACAGATGACAAGACTTCCTTAAAGCAAAGAAACGGTAACACTTACTACTAATAGGACGTTTAAATGCTGTCCAGAAGCTTACAGCAGTGCCTCTGTTGTTGTTCATAACTATCAAGGGTCTTATTTTGTCGGCTTTATTTAATATTCGAAGATGAACATCCAGAACATCCTAAATCATCAAAACCTACTAAAACACCAACAAACAGATGACAAGACTTCCTTAAAGCAAAGAAACGGTAACACTTACTACTAATAGGACGTTTAAATGCTGTCCAGAAGCTTACAGCAGTGCCTCTGTTGTTGTTCATAACTATCAAGTGTCTTATTTTGTCGGCTTTATTTAATTTAATGTAATATTCGATGATGTACATCCTGAACATCCTAAATCATCAAAACCTACTAAAACACCAACAAACAGACGACAAGACTTCCTTAAAGCAAAGAAACGGTAACACCTACTACTAATAGGACGTTTAAATGCTGTCCAGAAGCTTACAGCAGTGCCTCTGTTGTTGTTCATAACTATCAAGGGTCTTATTTTGTCGGCTTTATTTAATTTAATTTAATATTCGAAGATGAACATCCAGAACATCCTAAATCATCAAAACCTACTAAAACACCAACAAACAGACGACAAGACTTCCTTAAAGCAAAGAAACGGTAACACTTACTACTAATAGGACGTTTAAATGCTGTCCAGAAGCTTACAGCAGTGCCTCTGTTGTTGTTCATAACTATCAAGGGTCTTATTTTGTCGGCTTTATTTAATTTAATTTAATATTCGAAGATGTACATCCAGAACATCCTAAATCATCAAAACCTACTAAAACACCAACAAACAGACGACAAGACTTCCTTAAAGCAAAGAAACGGTAACACCTACTACTAATAGGACGTTTAAATGCTGTTCAGAAGCTTACAGCAGTGCCTCTGTTGTTGTTCATAACTATCAAGGGTCTTATTTTGTCGGCTTTATTTAATTTAATTTAATATTCGAAGATGTACATCCAGAACATCCTAAATCATCAAAACCTACTAAAACACCAACAAACAGACGACAAGACTTCCTTAAAGCAAAGAAACGGTAACACTTACTACTAATAGGACGTTTAAATGCTGTCCAGAAGCTTACAGCAGTGCCTCTGTTGTTGTTCATAACTATCAAGGGTCTTATTTTGTCGGCTTTATTTAATTTAATTTAATATTCGAAGATGTACATCCAGAACATCCTAAATCATCAAAACCTACTAAAACACCAACAAACAGACGGCAAGACTTCCTTAAAGCAAAGAAACGGTAACACCTAGTACTAATAGGACGTTTAAATGCTGTCCAGAAGCTTACAGCAGTGCCTCTGTTGTTGTTCATAACTATCAAGGGTCTTATTTTGTCGGCTTTATTTAATTTAATTTAATATTCGAAGATGTACATCCAGAACATCCTAAATCATCAAAACCTACTAAAACACCAACAAACAGACGACAAGACTTCCTTAAAGCAAAGAAACGGTAACACTTACTACTAATAGGACGTTTAAATGCTGTCCAGAAGCTTACAGCAGTGCCTCTGTTGTTGTTCATAACTATCAAGGGTCTTATTTTGTCGGCTTTATTTAATTTAATTTAATATTCGAAGATGTACATCCAGAACATCCTAAATCATCAAAACCTACTAAAACACCAACAAACAGACGGCAAGACTTCCTTAAAGCAAAGAAACGGTAACACCTAGTACTAATAGGACGTTTAAATGCTGTCCAGAAGCTTACAGCAGTGCCTCTGTTGTTGTTCATAACTATCAAGGGTCTTATTTTGTCGGCTTTATTTAATTTAATTTAATATTCGAAGATGTACATCCAGAACATCCTAAATCATCAAAACCTACTAAAACACCAACAAACAGACGACAAGACTTCCTTAAAGCAAAGAAACGGTAACACCTAGTACTAATAGGGCGTTTAAATGCTGTCCAGAAGCTTACAGCAGTGCCTCTGTTGTTGTTCATAACTATCAAGTGTCTTATTTTGTCGGCTTTATTTAATTTAATGTAATATTCGATGATGTACATCCAGAACATCCTAAATCATCAAAACCTACTAAAACACCAACAAACAGACGACAAGACTTCCTTAAAGCAAAGAAACGGTAACACCTAGTACTAATAGGACGTTTAAATGCTGTCCAGAAGCTTACAGCAGTGCCTCTGTTGTTGTTCATAACTATCAAGTGTCTTATTTTGTCGGCTTTATTTAATTTAATTTAATATTCGAAGATGAACATCCAGAACATCCTAAATCATCAAAACCTACTAAAACACCAACAAACAGATGACAAGACTTCCTTAAAGCAAAGAAACGGTAACACCTAGTACTAATAGGACGTTTAAATGCTGTCCAGAAGCTTACAGCAGTGCCTCTGTTGTTGTTCATAACTATCAAGTGTCTTATTTTGTCGGCTTTATTTAATTTAATGTAATATTCGATGATGTACATCCAGAACATCCTAAATCATCAAAACCTACTAAAACACCAACAAACAGATGACAAGACTTCCTTAAAGCAAAGAAACGGTAACACCTAGTACTAATAGGACGTTTAAATGCTGTCCAGAAGCTTACAGCAGTGCCTCTGTTGTTGTTCATAACTATCAAGGGTCTTATTTTGTCGGCTTTATTTAATTTAATTTAATATTCGAAGATGTACATCCAGAACATCCTAAATCATCAAAACCTACTAAAACACCAACAAACAGACGACAAGACTTCCTTAAAGCAAAGAAACGGTAACACTTACTACTAATAGGACGTTTAAATGCTGTCCAGAAGCTTACAGCAGTGCCTCTGTTGTTGTTCATAACTATCAAGGGTCTTATTTTGTCGGCTTTATTTAATTTAATTTAATATTCGAAGATGTACATCCAGAACATCCTAAATCATCAAAACCTACTAAAACACCAACAAACAGACGACAAGACTTCCTTAAAGCAAAGAAACGGTAACACTTACTACTAATAGGACGTTTAAATGCTGTCCAGAAGCTTACAGCAGTGCCTCTGTTGTTGTTCATAACTATCAAGTGTCTTATTTTGTCGGCTTTATTTAATTTAATGTAATATTCGAAGATGTACATCCAGAACATCCTAAATCATCAAAACCTACTAAAACACCAACAAACAGATGACAAGACTTCCTTAAAGCAAAGAAACGGTAACACCTAGTACTAATAGGACGTTTAAATGCTGTCCAGAAGCTTACAGCAGTGCCTCTGTTGTTGTTCATAACTATCAAGGGTCTTATTTTGTCGGCTTTATTTAATTTAATTTAATATTCGAAGATGTACATCCAGAACATCCTAAATCATCAAAACCTACTAAAACACCAACAAACAGACGACAAGACTTCCTTAAAGCAAAGAAACGGTAACACTTACTACTAATAGGACGTTTAAATGCTGTCCAGAAGCTTACAGCAGTGCCTCTGTTGTTGTTCATAACTATCAAGTGTCTTATTTTGTCGGCTTTATTTAATTTAATGTAATATTCGATGATGTACATCCAGAACATCCTAAATCATCAAAACCTACTAAAACACCAACAAACAGATGACAAGACTTCCTTAAAGCAAAGAAACGGTAACACCTAGTACTAATAGGACGTTTAAATGCTGTCCAGAAGCTTACAGCAGTGCCTCTGTTGTTGTTCATAACTATCAAGTGTCTTATTTTGTCGGCTTTATTTAATTTAATGTAATATTCGATGATGTACATCCTGAACATCCTAAATCATCAAAACCTACTAAAACACCAACAAACAGACGACAAGACTTCCTTAAAGCAAAGAAACGGTAACACCTAGTACTAATAGGACGTTTATTTATTATTTATTTTGAAAACTATTTTACTCTCCATATGATCTTCTAAAACCTAACCCTCTTTATTGCGCATAAAGTCAGTTCAGCTGTTATTTTTATTTCATTTTCTTTTTTCTTTTTTTTTTTTATTTCAATTTATAATTTAAAAGTAAAATTGATAATTTTAAGTTCAATTTTCCTTTGTCTTTTGGAATTAACATTTTTAATATCCACCTCTGTAATTTCAGTTATTATTTTTTTTTTCCTTATTTAGGTAAACCTAAATTTTAATTTTAATTTCCAAGCATATACTTTTCTTTATATTTGTCTATAATAGAGCTGAATTAATAATCACAAATATTTTCAAAATTTTAATATTATTGCTATAAGCTGCAGTGCCCTTTTAATTCTCTTTCTTTATTTTCTCTTTTCATTTGTTGTTGTTTTTTAGTGGTATTTTAATTAAGCGTTTTGCATATTTTGTCACATTACTTATTTAATATAAATTATTTGATTTTATTGTCACTTTTTGTTTGTATTGACAAAGTACTGAAATCATCAGTTTGATGAGCTCATCGCCTTACGTTATGAAGCTCATAAATAAATAAATAATTTAAAATGGGGCCGGTTTTTTTTTTATGAAAAGGGCTCCATATTAAATCCAATGATCCAGTCTCTTCTCTGTAGTGGCGGCCAATGGCGTTTCTGTTTAGTCCGCGTTGCCATGGAGACGTAGTGTGCGTTTTGTCGACAAAATGGCGTCTTACAGAGAGGCAGAAATACTGAATAGTGATAAAGTCTATTTCTGTCCAACCAAGATGTTATTGAAAAATATAATGTGTGAATTTTTATGATGGTAATTGTATGCCCCTAGTAGAAAGGATTAATTCATATTAAAACACATTTTTTGAACATTTCTTTCATTGGTGAAATATCAATATTGACCTTATATTTGAATTGGCTAAAACTGTTTGTATCGTGAATATGAAGTCTTTGCATAGTTGCTGTACTCCACTCTTTCCTCCGCAGTTCTGTTTCTGACATATGCTTTCCCCTTTTTCAAAGCTTTCAATCCTTTTGAATAGCTTTGATCATTTTTCTCTTCGGCTTAAAGGAGTATTTTATACTTCCTTCTGCAAATGTATTTCCATCAGATTGGCATTTTTGTTTTATAACTTAGAAAATTGGTTCAATAGAAAAACGGGGAGGGTAATAAAAAAAAGAGTAAAACTTATAGCTTTAATTTATGATATTTTAGTAACTTTTGAACTAGATGAATTTTTGTAATCGGTTCCTGAAGGTGGGGAGCTTGTGTATTTAAATGCTCTTCGTTCATCTAAAATTTAAAAATCTTGATCCAATGGTCCTAAATCAATCGGCTAAATGATATAATAGGGAAATTGGCCATATAATCATTATAGTTACCAGCCTGTTAAGTTATTGGATAAAGTTAAAATTAAATCCTAGTGGATATGTTTTATAAATAGGAACATGTTACTTGCTGCTGGATTCCAGGCCACACTGATATAAGAGGTAGCGATAAAGCGGATTTAGAGCATAACAAGGAATTGAAGAAAGGCATTCACCCTAAATGGCTTTATGTTTACCACTTTTTTTGGAAGGGTTTGTTCCCAAAATGTCTCAATTCTGAGATTTATGTTCGACTCGCCGGAGCTGAACCGTTTTAGGTTTCCATGACGTTCTTATTCTTAATGACAATTGGAAAGCTTTGAAGAGGTAATTTTAATATTCTGTGAAAAATTTAAACGCCTACTCCAAATAAATCTTGATGAAAAGGCAGCACCATAGAGGACAGAAAACTTATGCACTCGGCCTATGTGAGTGTCACTCAGAAAGGCAGCACCATAGTGGACAGAACACTTATGCACTCGGCCTATGTGAGTGTCACTCAGAAAGCTCCAAAACGAAAAAGTCCGTCACGCAGGAGCTGCATAACTAAGCACTTTACTCAGAATTTGGGTAGTGTAGACTGCTTTCCAGAACAATTTGCTTAAAATATCCTACATAAATAAAATAAAAACATGAATAGTTCTCTTTTAAATTTGTAATGAGTAACTGATCAATTATTAATTTGTTTCCAGAGTTATGTTTACACATGGTACCTATTACACTACGTAATAAATACAAAAAAACTCATATTATCGTATTTTGATCTAATGCAGGAACAGGATACAGTCACTCTAGTGGTAGAAAGCGCTCCTTGCGGCGGCTTTGTGAACCTACGTCTGGCTTTCTATTGAAATATATTACAAATTAAACCCCCGCTTTCCGATTGACCGATTCAGCTCATTTTTACAACACTTCTTTCTCGTGAGTTACCCACGAAGTATACCGCGTTTAGTTACAATACAGCAGAAATTACGACCAGTATGAGTATATTAGGAATTTGGGTCCGGAGTAAACCCCCCCCCCTTCTAATGAACCGATTTAGTTTATGTTTACAACACATATTTACCTCTAGATTACCACTACGAATACCGAGTTTCGTCGAAATATACCAAAAATCACGGCTGGTAGTGGCGAATTGGTATTGTGGGTCCGGAGTAAACCACCCCTCCTAATGAACCGATTTAGTTTATTTTTACAACACATATTTACCTGTGAATTACCACTACGAATACCGAGTTTCGTCGAAATATACCAAAAATCACGGCTGGTAGTGGCGAATTGGTATTGTGGGTCCGGAGTAAACCCCCCTCCTAATGAACCGATTTAGTTTATTTTTACAACACATATTTACCTGTGAATTACCACTACGAATACCGAGTTTCGTCGAAATATACCAAAAATCACGGCTGGTAGTGGCGAATTGGTATTGTGGGTCCGGAGTAAACCCCCCTTCTAATGAACCGATTTAGTTCATTTTTATATCTCATTATTCTCTCTATATTACCACTACGAATACCAAGTTTCGTTGAAATATAACAAATATTACGGCTGACATAGTTAAATTAGTGTTTTGGGTTCGGGGTAAAACCCCCCCCCCCCTTCTGGTGGACCGACTTTGGTGATTAACGAACTCGTTCAATCGTTTGCTAATTGAATGCTATATACCAAGTACAGACATATATATATATATATATATATATATATATATATATATATATATATATATATATAGATAGATAGATATATATAAATTTTAACGGGGGTCATTTTCGGTGTCTACTAGGTAGGATCGATAAAGATTTGAAGAACTTTTTCAAAAATTCCGTCATTGAGTCCAACCTCAATAGCTACTTTCCTTCGGAGGAAAGTGCTAAAAATGGATCTCATAATTCGTCTCTTGTTCTACTGGCTAATTCATTGTAGTGCTAAAATCGTTTACAAAAACAACAGGTGGTAAAACTGAAGGTTAGCGTCCTCACAACCTATTACTTTCAAATTTTGCACTACAACGTATTTTGAGGCACTAAACACGAATCCGTTTAAAAAAAAAAAAAAAAAAATTCGCTCTCAACTAGGAAAGAAGTTATTAAGCACTAAAGTTCACTGTTATGGAGGTTATAAAAGTTGGCATATTAATAAAAATGCATATTAAGAAGAATGTCTAGGACGATTTTTGGGCAGACGTGCTATGCGTTTCCGCTGGCTACGCTCGCTTAAGAAGATAACAAAACTCTAGTCAATCCAACTCGCTGTTGTGGATAGAATTCCAATGTTATGGAGGTTATAAATAGTTTATCGACATTTCAAATTAGAGTTCTTTGTTTCCCAATGTTAGAAGTCTGCGGGTGCGCATGTTTACAAATACGCTGTTTACGTCATTTTTAACAGTGAACTTTAGTGCTTAATAACTTCTTTTTTAGTTAAAAGCGAATATTTTTTTTAACGGTTCTTGTTTAGTGCATTAAAATTATAAGTTATACTGCAAAATTTGAAAGTAATCGGTTGTGAGGACGCTAAACTTCAGTTTTCCCCAAGAGGCAATAAAAAACTGAGAAAAAAAAAGACAAAGAAGCGTTCAAATCTTAACAGTACTACGGACTTTCAGAAGAAACAGTGATTCATATCTCTAAATGAAGTGACAGCACTGGCCAGGTAATATCTAAAAACAATGTGTAGATTACAAACTAAGCAAACGGGTGCCCCAGATTTTCCCGCATCCTCAGCAATTCCTATGTAAATATTATTATGGAAGGATGTGGGATAATTACTCCATTAGCAAACTATTAATCTCGATAAGATCTAGCACAATCCGAAACTCTTGCTCCTTCCTTATCGTCGGGAGGGTCGCATTAAAATTCAAATTAGGGTATCAAATGAAAAATAATACTCCCAAAACACATCATACTAATTAGAGTACAAATAAATGAAACACAGCTGATTTTTGTAGGACTCCTGGAGAAAAAACGTTGTACCGTTACCCAATTTACTTTGTAATTCTTTATATCATTCATATGACTTAGTACAGTAAAAATGTCTGACATTTTTTTGTAGAGGCGAAAGCTCTCTGAAGTAAAAAAAAAGTCCAGCTACCAAAAACTGCTTCGACTTAGCGCGTTTCCATTCTTATCCGTAGAGTCATTTGGAAAGCTTGGAAAATAAATAGTTTCAGTTTTGTCTTAATATATTGTGAAAAATGTAAACACGCGTAAAAAAAAAAAAAAAAATATATATATATATATATATAAAAGAAATTTAATGATAATACTCTAAGGGGGGTCTCCCGTGGTCTAATGGCTAGTGCCTTGGATTCATAAGCGGGAGATGGTGGGTTCGATTCCCAACCTCCAGCAGGAATTTTATTATCCCACGGCTCGCTGGTAAAATTCCTCGCTGCACCCTGGATGTCGGTGCTAATGACCTTGATGTAGATGCGCCGTAAAAAAAAGAAAAAAAAAAAAAAAAAAAAAAAATCGCTCTCAACTAGGAAAGAAGTTATTAAGCACTAAAGTTCACTGTTATGGAGGTTATAAAAGTTGGAATATTAATAAAAATGCATATTAAGAAGAATGTCTAGGACGATTTTTGGGCAGACGTGCTATGCGTTTCCGTTGGCTACGCTCGCTTAAGAAGATAACAAAACTCTAGTCAATCCAACTCGCTGTTGTGGATAGAATTCCAATGTTATGGAGGTTATAAATAGTTTATTTAACATTTCAAATTAGAGTTCTTTGTTTCCCAATGTTAGAAGTCTGCGGGTGGGTAAAACTAGACAAAAAATTTAGTTCAACAATGCCAACAAAACATTCATATCTCACTCCGTTCCAGACATATGGCTTTCCAAAGGTTCTTTAGAAGTAACCGTGTTCTTCGTTGGACAACTGCAATTTTCCCTGCTTGTACATATTTTTATTCAACGTTTCATTACATTTTTAAAATCAGCACTAATTTTTTTTTAAGGTTAAAGCACATTCAATTTTATACCGAAAACCGATACCGAATCCCACAAAAGTTATACAATTTAATCGTTTTTTCATCAACATACTCAGAACTGAGGTTATCTACCAATTTCATAATTCAATTGGAATCCTAGAGTGAAAAATCATCAAATAAATTAAAAAAATAATATTCTTCATGAAATTGATATTTAATGGTTATAGTAAGTCTTACATAAAAGTTGAATATAAAATAAATACATCGGAAATTATAAGCGTTTTTACAACTGGCCCCCTTGATGTAAAACTTGCAATATCATCATGGGTAACTCTCATTTCCACAAATGATTTGCGAATCCTTGCTATCACGTGGTTTATGTCCTAAATAAGTAGTTTGTATACTTGTGACAAATACCTACCGAGATTTTATTGTCAGGATCAATTTAGAACAATAGATGTATACAATGGGAAAAAAACGCTGCGTTTTTCGGCTGGATATCTAGAGGACGAGAGCAATATAATACCGCCTGGTGTAATATAAATTCCTCATAAAATATTAGCAGACACGGACGGTGGAGACATAAATCATGGCGGTTTAGATCACAGAAACAGCTGGTAGGTTATAGCCCTTCCCAGTGGTGACTGTATAGCAACCACTGCCTTCTTGAGTCGTATACTAGAAGCTGGGCTAAGGTTCTTATATACATATATATATGCATGCTATAAAGGGGAAGGGTTTAATAATAAATATGCAATAGTGTTACAGGTTATTTATGCACTGACTTAGAACATATTTAGCTGTTGGAGAAACAGAAAAAGGTTAAATTTGTTTGCATATTCCGAATGATTGCAGCATATGAGGTTGCATTAATTTTTTTGTTGCTGCAAATTGGGATTTTAACGCCGGGCTAGCTACAGGTTGCCACCCTTTTATAATGCCAACAGCACGTGGTCGGTCACCCATTCAAGTACTGGCCTGGCCCGACGTTGCTTAACTTCGGTGATCAACGGGAACCGGTTAATTCCACCTGGCTATGGCTTTGGTGATTGAATTAATATCATAATTTAAAAAAAAAAAGTCTTAAAATCTTCATTGATCCTGGAACCTCGAAGGACGAGGCATTAAATCATTCCATTCGTGCCCAGATTTCGAATTGTGGTCCTTCTGAATATGATTTTCTTGGTTTCTTGGATTGAATTAGATTTTAGGGCAATCAACTTCTTAGTTATTTTTGCCCGAATTTCTGTTGTTTATTTCCATTTTGTTGATTTTTTATTTGAAATCAGTCGGGTTGTGTTGTACTTTAATTTTTATGATAATGGATGGTATTCCGGTTACACTTTTTTTTTATGGCACGATTTGAGCCTATAGCCTGTTCAGTTAGATTGAAAAGTTTAATTCCGCATACGCGAATTTCTGAAATATTCCTCATGACGCCACCATTTTTGAAATTCTCATTTCAAGGAACAACATGTTAATTGAAACCCTTAATGTGATTATGTCTTATTATAAGTATACCAGGATTATATGTCTTATACCAGGAAAATGTTTATCAATATTAAGCCAAAGCATTGGCTGAAAACAATTTTTATATAATTTATTTATGAGCACTCAGTATTGACAGCGTTTCGCCCTGAAAACAAGGACAGATAAAAATATCTTTCTTTCAGGGCGGTGAATAGACTATTCTAAAATATCTGTGTGCTCTGCGGAATAGTATCAGAGTCTCCCCTTAATTCGTTGTACTATATGCTATGCTTAACATATAACGTTTTAGTCTCTTAGATGCCGGTGGACCTGAGTGACATCAATGCTTTGCGGGCTTATGTCTGATATTACTTATAAGGGAGTGAGTGATGGGTTGCTATTAGCAGATCTGATTTTTTTTAGCAGTTAATCGCCATTAGCGTTAGCAGGTTACTACTAGCTGTTAGCAGTTTAGGAACCGCTTGCAAAACTCTACAATCGAAATCGTAGCAGGTAGTAGTTAGCTCTGCAGATTCTCATTCTCTGTGCCGACAACCATGTCCTTCGAACTGCTAACCTGCTAATTTAATCTCTACGTTCGTCCTCGTCGTGAAATAAAAATGGAAGAAAAAAATCTTCACAAATTTTACTAAACAAAACACTAATTACACGTTATTTTTACTTTTATTGATGAATATGGTGCTCGTGTAACTTACATTGAAGTGATTCTGAAATAAAGGCGATGGAAAATCGGAATTAATAGTACTTACTTACTCATCAAAATTATTAGGGACTTGCCCAAAAGCTAGAGGCTTGAAATTTTGCAGGATGATAGTTATTAGGGTGATATTAAAGGAAAATATCCCACACTCGGGGTTTCGATTCTGTATTTGTTGTTCCTTCGAGAATCCATTATTCCTCCTCAAGCCAAACATCGACGGCACCAACTCGAAATTCACTTGCAATAAGAATTGATATCTCCCCCTAAAAACTAACGTTGAAAAAAAAAAGGCCAAGTTCTAGGCCTCTCCCAAAAACTTTTAGCCTATGAAAGTTATGATATCATAGTATTGGGCCAAGTGTTATGCCCTTAATGCCTTGTCAACAACCCAATAATACCCTCTCACTTGGCCAGTTTTCTTTAAATGTCGGCCGCTATAACGAACGGATTTATTATAAAATTTCTGGCTTTTAAAGGTTCATTCCCTTTTTCATATAAATGATAAACTCTCTGATGTCTTAAAACGTTCGGGTTTGTATGAAAACTATGTAAGTTAAAACGTCCATAATTTAACGAAAACGGGCCAAGTTGGAAATGCACAAATACGTAAGAGGGTATTAGTGTGTTCTTGACAAGGTATTAAGGGCCTACAACTTGGCCCAATTCTATGATATCATAATTTTCATGTATTTTCTTGAATATCTCGAAAACGGTTGAACAATCTTCTGCAATCTCAATAAATACCCTTCAAAAAATGTTTGAGTGTAAAAATTCTATATGAACCCACCAATTACAGAAAACGGCTCTTGAAATTTTGAATGTTTTGGTTTCGAGTGAAGACGGATTATTTAGAGTTTCTAATATAACTTTTCCATGTCATGCCTGAATTTATGGTTATTTGAAAACACACAAACTTGATTAAAATTTACTTTTTTTAATTTTAATTAATTCTGTCCTTTGTATGTGATATTATCATAATGATATAATGATTAAACGTAAATTGCTTTACAAAGAACTGGCAAAACACATTACCCGCATTGACCACCCATCGAGATTATACGGGTTCAGAAGGGCTTCTCGGGAGTACACACCGTGGGTGGGAGCTCTGACGTCACTAGTCTCCCATCTCCATGGCAACGGCAAGGTCACCCGGCAACCCCTTATCAATGTTATCTCCTGGCCTACTCCCTTTAGTCAGTACTACCAATATACTCAAATCTAGCATTCTTATTTTAGATATACTTTCTCCTCTGGTATATCTAAAAGGGACAAAAAGTTAATGTAATTTGAATTGTATGTATCCTCGTCTCCATGATGCCCGCATATGGTGGTGCATACGGGACACCACCACCCAACCTACTTACTTATTGAATTGCGTTACGGTCAATTTAGAGCCATAATCCTGTTCCATAATCCTGCCCTATATTACTCTACCTGATGCTTTGATGAACCATTGTCGTATAATGAGATGTTGGAGACCTCCATCAACTTCATCTATTGAGCGGCCTTCCACTTTTTCATGACCCTCCAGACCAACCGTAAAACATGTTTCTTGACTTCCTTGCCGGACCGTAAAACCTCTTTCTTAACTCTCCCGGCTGACTAAACAACATCTTTCTTGATTCGTCCGGCTGACCATACAACATCTTTCTTCTCCATTTTCCGCCTGCTCATGAAACATGTTTCTTGACTCTCCCACCTGACCGTACAACTGTTTCTATACTCCCGCCTGACCATAAAACATGTTTCTTGGCTCTCTTGGCTGGCCAAACATATTTCTTAACTCTCCCGGCTGACTATACAACATCTTTCTTGATTCGTCCGGCTGACCATACAACATCTTTCTTCTCCATTTTCCGCCTGCTCATGAAACATGTTTCTTGACCCTCCCACCTGACCGTACAACTGTTTCTATACTCCCGCCTGACCATGAAACATGTTTCTTGACTCTCTTGGCTGGCCAAACATATTTCTTAACTCTCCCGGCTGACTATACAACATCTTTCTTGATTCGACCGGCTGACCATACAACATCTTTCTTCTCCATTTTCCGCCTGCTCATGAAACATGTTTCTTGACTCTCCCACCTGACCGTACAACTGTTTCTATACTCCCGCCTGACCATAAAACATGTTTCTTGGCTCTCTTGGCTGGCCAAACATATTTCTTAACTCTCCTGGCTGACTATACAACATCTTTCTTGATTCGTCCGGCTGACCATACAACATCTTTCTTCTCCATTTTCCGCCTGCTCATGAAACATGTTTCTTGACCCTCCCACCTGACCGTACAACTGTTTCTATACTCCCGCCTGACCATGAAACATGTTTCTTGGCTCTCTTGGCTGGCCAAACATATTTCTTAACTCTCCCGGCTGACTATACAACATCTTTCTTGATTCGCCCGGCTGACCATACAAGATCTTTTTCGACTTTCCCGCCTGCTCATAAAACATGTTTCGTGAGTCTCCCGCCTGACCATAAAACATGTTTCTTGACTCTCTTGGCTGGCCAAACTCATTTCTTAACACTCGCGGCTGACTATACAACATCTTTCTTGATTCGCCCGGCTGCCCATACAAGATCTTTTTCGACTTTCCCGCCTGCTCATAAAACATGTTTCGTGAGTCTCCCGCCTGACCATAAAACATGTTTCTTGACTCTCTTGGCTGGCCAAACACATTTCTTAACACTCGCGGCTGACTATACAACCTCTTTCTTAACTCTCTCGGCTGACCATACAACATCATTCTCGACTTTCCCGCCTGCTCATAAAACATGTTTCTTGACTCTCCCGCTTGACCGTATAACTATTTCTAGACTCCCGCCTGACCATAAAACATGTTTCTTGACTCTCTTGGCTGGCCAAACATATTTCATAACTCTCCCGGCTGACTATACAACACCTTTCTTGATTCGCCCGGCTGACCATACAAGATCTTTTTCGACTTTCCTGCCTGACCATAAAACATGTTTCTTGACTCTCTTGGCTGGCCAAACATATTTCTTAACACTCCCGGCTGACTATAAAACATCTTTCTTGACTCTCCCGGCTGACCATACATCTTTCTCGACTTTCCCGCCTGCTCATAAAACATATTTCTTGACTCGTACAACTGTTTCTGATCATAAAACATTACAATTCCCGCCTGACCATAAAACATCTTTCTTGACTCTCTCGGCTGGCCAAACATATTTCATAACTCTCCCGGCTGACTATACAACACCTTTCTTGATTCGCCCGGCTGACCATACAAGATCTTTTTCGACTTTCCTGCCTGACCATAAAACATGTTTCTTGACTCTCTTGGCTGGCCAAACATATTTCTTAACACTCCCGGCTGACTATAAAACATCTTTCTTGACTCTCCCGGCTGACCATACATCTTTCTCGACTTTCCCGCCTGCTCATAAAACATATTTCTTGACTCGTACAACTGTTTCTGATCATAAAACATTACAATTCCCGCCTGACCATAAAACATCTTTCTTGACTCTCTCGGCTGGGCATACTTATTTCTTAACTCTCCCAGCTGATCATGCAATATCTTCTGAACTTTTCCGCCTGGCCATGCAACATCTTTCTTGATTCTCGCGGCTGATCATACATCTTTCTTGACTCTGCTGGCTGATCATACATAATCATTCTTGACTCTCTCGGCAGACCGTCACCATCTTTCTTGACTCTTCCTGCTGACCATTCATCTTTCCTTTCTTTATAATATATTTATCTAATATAGAGCTAAAGGCGTACGCACTTCATGCCTAGGTCGTGGATTCGATTTTCACTAGTGGCGGTGGCTTTTCTATAGAAAAAAGAAAAGGCATTGGGTAATTGGGCGTGCGGAACCTAATTAAACCATTTTCAAGGTCATATTTGTAGCCGTTTTTGAGAAAAGTGGAAAAAACTACATTTTTCTTGGGATTTTCGGATATATTCTTATACGTCTTGAGCTCGTAGTCACATGTAAAGCATCCATGCAATAGCTTATTGTTGTTCCTACAAGAACAGTTCTTAAGCAAGTTTTGATAGAGCCATCTCATTCGGAGAAATCGGCTAGTGTACTGTCAGTTTCCGGTTTTGGCGCCTAAGATCTTGCTTTTCTTTAAGATTTCATTTTACATTTTTACGTGTATTCACATTTTTCGCGAATGATTAAAGCAATACACTAACTTTTTCTATTCTAAGTTTTCCAAATGACACTACGGAAAGGATGCCAAATGGTACTATGATGGCGTAGTTCCTTCGAATCTGTCATATTGATTTTTTTTTTTTTTTTTTTTACTAACGAGCTAGCATACAAAACATTGAATAAAAGCTACAGGCTTGTCGAATTACCGATATTAATGGACAATTGATAAATGGCATCAGATGAAGATAATACTTTCTGTTTAAGGAAAATATCGCGTGCCCTTTCCTCTCACCCGGAAATATCACAAATTCATGATCCAAGCCTGATATGAAGACTAATTATTCTTCATTGATTCATCGAAATAAACCTTAGAGCTCACCTTTTTTAACCAAATCATTATTTAAAAAGCACATAAGATACTAAACAAACCACCAAAGAACAACTTTATTGTTAAATACTAAATATTGTGCCTAAAGACTCAGTAAAGAACTCCTTATAATTTTCACGGGGACTAAACAGATTAATTAAAAAAAAAAAAAATACATATTTTCTCTCCCGTTCTATGTGGTAGACCCGATGAGGACACCTCGAGCTTTTAAAAGAGATGTTTTATGACCCATACATTTCGAACATTATGGATCATTGTACATATATATATATATATATATATATATATATATATATATATATATATATATATATATATATATATATATATATAGAAGAGAGAGAGAGAGAGATTGTCTTGTATACGTCGGCCACAATTGAAATATTTCTTAAGCCTTTAGGAATATCGAGAAATCGGAAAGGACCAAAGTTGTAGCTTTCAAATTTTTCAGCGCACGCTCAAATATCGGCGTTTCCTCTTTATAACACATTTTCAATCCAGTTTTGGAAACTACTCAAAAAAAATCGCTTAGTCTTTAGCGATAAAATGGGGGCCAAAATCGTATCGATTTTCGATGACACAAATGCAGATTTTATGTGCAAAACAACTACGACTTTTTTTTATTTTAGTAAAACGATTATTGTCTTTATGCAAGGATAAATCGAGAATTTCAGGGGTTTTTAATGTAAATATTTAGCTTTTTAGCACTTTCCTCCGAAGGAAAGTAGCTATTGAGGTTGCACTCATGACGGAATTTTTGAAAAATTTCTTCAAATCTCCATCGATCCTACCTAGTAGGCACCGAAAATGACCCCCGTTAAAATTTTTATATATATATATATATATATATATATATATATATATATGTGTGTGTGTCTGTTAACACGATAATGGCCAGAGTTTTTGTTTTTTCTTCACGAAACGTATATAGCGTTCAATTAGCAAACGATTGAACGAGTTCGTTTACCACCAAAATCGGTCCACCGGGAGGGGGTTTACCCCGAACCCAAAACACTAATTTGACGCTGCCAGCCGTAGTTTTTGTTATATTTCAACGAAACTCGGTATTCGTTATGTTGATCTAAAGAGAGACATATGTTGTAAAAATAAACTAAATCGGTTTATTAGGGGGGGGGGGTTACTCCGGACCCACATTACCAATTTGCCACTACCAGCCGTAATTTTTGTTACATTTCAACGAAACTCGGTATTCGTGGTGGTAATCAACAGAAAAAAATGGGTTGTAAAAATAAACTAAATCGGGTTATTTGGAGGGGGGGGGGGTTTACTCTGGACCTAAAGTACTAATATACTCATACCGGTCGTAATTTCCGCTGTATTGTAACGAAACGCGGCATACGTCATGGGTATATCATTAGAAAGAATTGTTGTAAAAATTAAGTATCTCGGTCGATTGGAAAGGAGGGTTTACTTTAAACTCTGTTTCATTGGAATTAGCCGGCCAGGCGTAGGTTCCCAAAGGCGCCGCGAGGAGCGCTATCTCCCACTATGGGGACTGTATCCTGTTCCTGCGTCAGATCAAAAGACGGAAAATGAAGTTTTTGTGTATTTAGTAAGTAGTACAGTATCATATATTAACATACCTCTGGAAGCAAATTATTTACAAAATTAATAATTGAACAGTTCTCATAAGAAATGCAAATGAGCAGAACTATTCACGTTTTTATTTTATTTAAATAGGTTATTTAAAGCGAATTATTCAGTAATGTAGTCTACACTACAAAAATTCTGAGGAAAGTGCTTTGTTATGCAGCTCCTGCGTGACGGACTTTTTGAGTACTTTGTTGTCTTACAATCACTTATGTACTTTTCGAATAATAATTCTAGTTCTTCTAAAAAAATACTCATAGATACATACATCGGTCTATTTTGGTGGGAAAGGATTACTAATAATACAATGTGGGGGGGGGGGTCTCCCGTGGTCTGGTGGCTAGCGCGCTAGATTCATAAGCGGGAGATGGTGGGTTCGATCCCCACCGGCGCCAGAAATTTTCTCATCTCAGGGCTCGCTGAGAAAAAAAAAATGTGGGATAAAAAGGAAACGCCGACCATTTAGTTCGCACTAAATAGTAAAAATTAATTTTCTGAGGATTAACAAATGGCGCAGGTGAAAATTCTACAACTTTGATCCTTGATATTATTCAACGTCTCTAACGGTTTAAAACCGATTTCAATTGAGGCCCACGTATACGGGGAAACCCTGTATATATGCGGAATTGTTTTTAAAAAGAATCATAAAATAGAAAAGTCTCACCAAAAGAAATGATGTTTAAAAAAAATCGTTGGAATAGAAATTGGAACCGAACCATCACTAAAGAGCGATTCATTTCGGGTCTAGATAAGGAATGAAGAGCCTACAAAGCATAAAATTAGCGCGAAAAATAAGAAAGCCTCGTAATCGAATAAAGGAAAGATAAAATTAATCGAAATTATTCATCTCTGAGGCGGAAAAAGAAGACTTCTGCTTGACTTAGAATCTAGATCAGATAGAATTCTCGGCAAGGATAAAGAAGACTTCTGCTTGACTTAGAATCTAGATCACATAGAATTCTCGGCAAGGATAAAGTTCCACTTTAATTTATTCCAAGCCTTAAGTAATTCATTTTAATTTTTTTGTTCGTTCTTGTGAGGGCGTTAAAGAGTACGTTTGCGACTCAGCAAAAGTTTATACTTCCTGGTCATTTGTTGTTAGAAATAAATTCAAATTTCAAATAAACACCTTTTATCAATTCATTTTGTGCAACACCTTTTATATTTTCGAATAATAGCTTAATAATGGTACTGTCCTTTACAATAAACCGGATATTATAATCATTGACAAAGTAATTAATGTAACCGATGTTATAGATGCCACAAGACCTGCGGTACGAGCTTTTGTTTTCTTGTAAGGAGACTCAATATAATATGCCGATATAATTATATACATATTGTATACATGTTTATATATATATATATATATATATATCTAAATATATATATATATATATATATATCTAAATATATATATATATATATATATATATATATATATATATATATATAAATCACGTGTCTGTCTGTTTGTCCGTTTGCCTGTTTGTTCCTTATAAAAATCTACACCGTTTGACCGATTTTGGTCAAACTTGGCACACAGGTAGGCCTTGATACGGGAAATCTCCTAGGCTAGGTCAATTAGTCAAATTTCAAAATTTGGTCAAAAGGTCAAAAATTTTGTTCAAGAAAAATTGGCTACACTGAACCATTCAGATTCTGACGGCCATTTTGAATCGTCAGCTATTTTGAATAATGTCTCAAATTTATTTGTTGATGTTCATTATAATTAGAATAACTCGAACTCATTGATGACTTTACATCATTATATAATCATCAGTTTATTTCAATTTTATATCAACAGTCACTGTCTAACTAAGGAGCGCTGGCCTTTCTTTAATAAGAGCTATCTACTCGCAGGCTGTGGTACTGGCCTCTGTCGGCTGTTTTATGAATTGCTGTGGTGCTGGCCTCTGTTGGATATTTCACGAATTACTAGACAGATATAAACAAATTCACACCGTTTGACCGATTTTGCCGTAACTGGGTACAGAGGTAGATCTTGATACGGGGAGAGTCATAGGCAGGAAGTAGGTTTAGCATGGCACGCCGGGGAACAGCTAGTTACTTATAAAACGTATAGCTAGAAGCCTAGCAACGCAGAAACGTAAGCTCCACGATTTTTTTATTTTTTATTTTTTTTTTTTTTTTTTATTTTTTTTTTTTGCGCAAAGTTTGCCCAAAACAATGTTCCAGTGGACGGATTCTGCTGGTTAACAACCCTGACCTTCCAAATTAAACAAAGTATTTTTTTGTCATAGGCGGAGCTTAGGTGTAGCATGTCACACTAGGTAACAGCTATTTCATATAATCTTTTCTTTATATATCTGTGGCTTGGCTCTAAATGGGTCAATGTTAATTTTTCCTTATTTTGTGTTTTCATTTACTTCCCTTAAAATACATGCATAAAATCAAATATATAAATATTATATATATATATATATATATATTTGTATGTATATATATATATATATATATATATATATATATATATATGTATGTATGGAACGGCTTCTTTCTCCAGCGGTGTCGCTCCTCTCTCCATCGCAATATTTCGTCGGGTTCATCTCCGACTTCTTCAGGCTGCTATGTGTCGTCCTCGGTGGTTATCAAGGGAATTTCATTTCCCTTGATTCATCATTTCCCTTGATAACCACCGAGGACGATACATAGCAGCCTGAAGAAGTCGGAGATGAACCCGACGAAATATTGCGATGGAGAGAGGAGCGTCACCGCTGGAGAAAGAAGCCGTTCCATACATACATGTGATACCCAGCGATGCAATTTAAAACAAAAAAAAAAATATATATATATATATATATATATATATATATATATACAAATTTAAACCATCGTTATTTTCGTTATATATATATATATATATATATATATATATATTTGTATTATATACATACAGATACGTAAGTATATATATATATATATATATATATATATATATATATATATATATATATATATGTATATATATATATATATATATATATATTCATATACCTGTATATTTGTTTTATGCATGTGTTTTAAAGTAAATAAAAAACACTAAATATGAAAAAATTGACATTGGCCCATTTAGAACCAAGCCGCAGATATATTAAAAAAAAATTCCTAGTAAGTAGAATCTAACGATTTAAAGAAAGATTCTTTGTGTCCTTATGATAATACAGTTTAATCCTATTATCTTTTAATAACTTGTGATTATTGTTGCAGCAGTTGAACACATGATAATCACGAAATACAACATATCGCCAGATGACTACAAGGTGATGGAGACGATAGTACTCAAGTCGGAGCCACACAAAGCAGGAAGGCAGTGGAAGTTTGCTGGGGCCTTTTACTATGCAACCACCGTACTCACCACAATAGGTAATTTACACAATTATAAAACTTTGTTATACTTTTTAGATTTCCTTATTATATTGCCATAATAAACCAGTGGAAGAAGGCAGAATAACAAAAGTCCGACTCGCAGGAACTGCATCATCTTAGCGCGGATCCGTTCTTATCTCTAATGTCATTTGGAAAGGTTGAAATAGAAACAGTTATAATATTGGTTAGACCTTTCATGAAATAATTTATGATCCCAAATAGGTCACGATTGTAAGGGTGAAACTCTATCTGACTAGAAAAATGACTCCCTGGCCTTGTCAAGGTTCGCTCTAGAAACAGACTGCCTACTGTTTCTTATTTTCTTTTACCATAATACTAATTTTACAGATAAATGCAATTTAACACAAAAAAATCAATTAAAAAGTAATTTAAACAAAGACAAAAACAAAAAAATCAATCATTTTTGTTCGTTGTAACAAAATGTTGTTGCCCCTCTCCCCTTTATGTGGACCGATTTTTCTGGTTAATGAACTCGTCCAATTGTTTATTACTGAAAAGCTATACACCGAGTTTCCCAGGAAATGTCCGTTCTTATCACTAGTGTGATTTGGAAAACGTAGAATGGAAATCTACTATATATTTGTCAAATACCAGTCACTCACTCACTCACTCATCTATCAACGCCCAGCCCAAACCGCTCGACAGAAAATGTTGAAATTTTGCATGGACACTCCCTATATAACGTAGGCGCTCGCTAAGAAAGGATTTTTTGATATTCGTATTTTTAAGCATTTTTAGGGGGGTTTAAAGTTTGAGTTGGTTAGAGAAGGCAAGCCTAGGCAGCCTGCGTTGCTAGGACGATAAAGAACAGCTGTTACCTTACATTATCTATTTCATAGTATTGTTTTTAATTGAGGTTAATTTCAACTATGATGGCAGACCTTGAATTACTAGAAATTAACTCTCCCTCATAGAGTTTTAATTGCGTTTCTTTTCTGCCTGTCCCCGTCAGATAGGCTTGCCATATTCTTGGAGAGTTAAACCGAGACACATTAATATGGGATGGGCATACCAGGGGGGTTGGGAATAAAAACAGTACAAATTATAAGCAAAATGGTGAGTTTTAAGCCTAGCAACTAACGGGAAGGGGGAATCCTGAACTGTTAGTCTACCAAAACCTTAAAAATAAGAACGGAACTTTTTTTGCTACTTGATTTTCTTAAAAAAATCTCTCAGCCAAATAGTAGTGTCTGGCACCTGGCAGCGCTGTGCAGGTAGTTCCAGCGTTTTACAGTTAGATTACTTCTCATTTCTTTGACACTGTGAGCAGTAGTAAAAATGTTGATTGTAGAAAAGTAACCGATTTATAAAAGATTCTTATAAACATGAATTCATTACTTTTTAAATCTTACAGCCTTTTCCGGGACATTGATAAAACCGGGCGGGACCCTGAAACAATTGCAAAATACCGGGACAGTCCCGGTCAAACCGTGATGTATGGTAAGCCTATCCTTAGAGGTTTCTAGGGGAGGCAATAATATCCGGAACCCTTGCACAGCCTCCTCGCCTATAACCTTGGTAATGCTCGCAAATATATTGGGTGTTTCCAAATAACTTTTTGGAAACATAAACTTTTAAATTTTAACGCCCATTGAATAACATATAGTATGGCGGGAACCGTACTATAATAAACTGCACAGAATTGTAAAGTAACGTAATTTTAATGAAACATTATTTAACGCAATAAAATAACTACTTATCTGCCGTGACGAAGCACGGGTATTCAGCTAGTAGATAAATAAAATAAAAACATAAATAACACCTGTTTCAATTCAATCAAAACATAGTACAATGTAAATCCCCCCCCCTTCCGATAGACCAATTTCTTACTTATTAGATACCCACGACGTATACCGCGTTTCGTTCCAATACAGCAGAAATTACGACCGGTATGAGCAAATTAGTCATTTCTGTCCGGAGTAAACTCCCCCTTCTAGTCAACCGATTTAGTTTATTTTTACAACAAATTTTTCTCTTCAGTCGACAACAACAAATACCGAGTTTCGTTGAAATATAACAAAAATTATGGCTGGTATTGACAAATAACTACTTTGGCTCCGGAGTAAACCCCCCCCCTCCGGATGGACCGATTTTGTTGGTTAACGAACTCGTTCAATCTCGTTTGATAGGGGAATACTACATACCAAGTTTCGTGGCGAAAAAACAAAAACTCTGGCCTGTATCGTGTTAACGGACACATATATAACTATATAT
This sequence comes from Gonocerus acuteangulatus, assembly GCA_946811695.1. Lineage (NCBI taxonomy): Eukaryota > Metazoa > Arthropoda > Insecta > Hemiptera > Coreidae > Gonocerus > Gonocerus acuteangulatus. The sequence goes on from OX328130.1 coordinate 59,408,368, forward strand.
ATATATATATATATATATATATATATATATATATATATATATATAGATATATATAAATTTTAACTGGGGCCATTTTCGGTGTCTACTAGGTAGGATCGATAACGATTCGAAGACATTTTTCAAAAATTCCGTCATGAGTGCAACCTCAATAGCTATTTTCCTTCGGAGAGGAAAGTGCTAAAAAGAAACCACCAATTTATAAATAAGGCAAACAAAGACAAAAACCCGTTCAAAAGACCAAGCCGACACTTTTATACATTTTTCGCAATGAGATCGCCCCATCGAAAATTACGTCAGTACGTTTTAGTCAAAAATTTAGTAAGCTTTGGGATGGTTGCTGTCCACACACCACGATTTCGAGGTATTTCAGAAAATAAACAAAGATTCCAAAATTTCTCACGTCTAATAATTAATTATTTTCCTAATACTTCCTTAACTCCAAACGTAACCAAAATTTAAATATACCCCCTAATAAAGAAAATATCTTATAAAGTTAGTGGATAACCCAAAATAATTAATTGACAAAGCCGACTTTCTAGGTCATCGCAACGATTGAGAAAAAACTTTAAATTTTCGAAAGATGAAAAATAGTCATTTAATTGAAGACATAAATAAAACAAAAACATTAAAGCATTAAGAAGAGGATCGCCAAAGCTGTTGGGATGATTTACATTAGAAGGGTCTGCTGATGAAATAAAGCTCTTGGAGATAATGGGTTTGGTTTTAGTAGAATAAAGAGGGAGAGGAAATAAAGAATAAAATTAAAAATAAATGTAGATTAGAGCCCCCCCCCCCCCAAATAACGATTGGTCTGAGAGCGGAGGTAATTAATGGAACAGACAGGTCCATGGTTCATTACCAGTCATTTAGCAAGCAGTGTTGCCACTCAGGCTAGCAAATCACTGGACAGAACAATAATTCATTTATTAATAAAGGTTTTGAAGACGTTGGAAATATTCAGATAAGAAGGGTAGAAATATCTTACATACATACGTGTATGTATGTACTATGTAAATCATTGAGATCCCATTTAAAAATAAGAGTCTTAATAAATCATTATTGAATTTGAGAACTAAAAAATTAACACTTGAGCCGGCTGTTTACTAAAAATTAAAAAAAAAGAAGAAAACGATTTCACTTTTAACGTCCACTTTTACGTGAAAACGATTTTTGGAACGGGGTTTCTACAGGTTAGGAGGCGAGGTTAGCTCAGTGGTTGAGCAAAGGAATAATATGCTGGAGGACCTGAGTTCAAATCCCGAGCAAGCACTAAAGATTTTTATCTTCGTGACTTAGTTTATCGCTTGGATTCGTCCTCCCTTACCATCCCTAGGCCAACCCAGCTTCTAATTAATTCAATACAAAAGGGAAAATCAGGCGGGTGGCGTCATGGTATTGACCACACTATCTCCCTAGAGTGCCGTATGATATTGAATCAGATCAGCCCTTGGGGCCCTCGTGGCCTGTAACGGGACTGATTAATTTTTGTCTACAGGTTTACTCTCTTCTCTAGCCAGGATAGGGTTTTTTTTTAAAGAAACCATTACCCTTACTGCGGAAGGAACCCCCCTACCTTAAGTACAGACAGCACAAGTCTTAGCACTCATGGCTACTGGGCCTTCAAAAATAACTATTTTTAGCGCAGGATAAATGTGCTTAGTTATGGAGTTCCTGTGTGTCGGACGTTTTATATGTTCAAAGTACAATACGATTAATATGGGTATGCTCCTTTTAGGCGTTACCCCAGTGGTCTTCCAGTTGATGAATATGTTTATTATTAAATTTAATTGTTTGCAGGTTACGGCCATTCTACGCCTAACACGGTAGGTGGTAAGCTGTTCACCATGTGCTACGCCATCGTGGGAATCCCTCTGGGCCTGGTCATGTTCCAGAGCATCGGTGAGCGAGTCAACAAACTCTCTTCCGTCGTGATTCGCAACGTGAAGCGACTCCTAGGCTGTCGGAACGTCGAAGCGTCAGAAATCAACCTCATATTCGTAGTTACGACCCTGTCGAGCCTTACGATAGCCGGCGGGGCGGCCGCCTTCAGCCGCTACGAGGGCTGGTCGTATTTCGACAGCGTTTACTACTGCTTCATCACGCTCACCACCATAGGCTTCGGGGATATGGTGGCTCTACAGAAGGACGACGCTCTGGACAAGAAGCCGGAGTATGTGGCCTTCTCGCTCATATTTATACTGTTCGGGCTGGCGATCGTCGCTGCTTCCCTCAACCTCCTCGTACTCAGATTCGTCACGATGAACACGGAGGATGAGCGGCGAGATGAGGCGGAGGCTCTACAGGTAAAGCAAATAATTCTTTGGTATATATGGGGATTTTTTGTATCGCAAAAATCATTTAAAACACCCAAAATATCAGTAATCAACCAAAAACACTTTACCATACACTTTCAATACCTTTATTTTTCAGACACTTTTAGTACCTAACTTCTTCATGGAAATGTGTTACAAATATAAAAACCCAACAAGAGGGGTAGAACCGTCCACTTGTAGGGCCACGTCGAAACTGGTAATAGATTGAAAGAATCTCCAGTCTCGACGAGGCCATGATAGTTGAGACTGTAAGGTTTTACATTTATAACACAATACCCCAAAGAGGCACCAAAAGGTTGTGAAAAATAAAGATAGCTAAAGGTAACGTGTTTTTGATCTTCTAGCTATAAGATAAATCCTTAAAAAAAGAAGGAAAAAATAGAATTAAGTCTGCAAAAAAAAAGTTAATTTTTTTTCTTTAAATGCCTTTTTGGCGCTGTAACTATTCCCTGTCAAATCATTAAAAATTACAAACAGCCCATGGGGCTAACCTTAAGGGATAACCTAAGGTATCAATCTGCTCTTAATAATACTTCATTCTTTACAATTTATGTTAAACTGTATTATTTTTTAAGCTCTTGAAGAGGCAACTAAAAATGCTAAATATGCTGAGCAATCTTTATAAATTGGCAAATGTGGTCATTTTAACTGTGTTGTATGGACCTCCCGTATAGACAAGAAAATGTATTTTTAACCCTTAGACTGCCAGTCACAAAATCATAAAAATTCCCCCCGTCATTTATTTTTACAACACTATTGGTTACTAAACCCTAAAACAAATTTAAATGTAATTTGATTACAAGATGACATGTGTATGTATTTATACACAAGGCCTGGTGGTATGTTTTCGAAGCATTGCTGTTCTTGGAGTCTATGTGTATCAATACGTGTCTCAACCCATCCCCTACACTGCATATAAATTTGATTCACATGACGTCTTAGAGAACCCACACTTTGCATCAATTTGATAGACATGGCGGTCCAGGAGTTAATATATTAGGACCCCAGAGGTCAAGGGGTTTAAGTAACAAACTCAGTGTTTTGAGGAAAATTAAGTCAAATTTGAACGTATGTGGTAATAGCAAAACCTATATTTGTACAGTTCCAATCATACTAGACGAATCCTCAGGTCCTTAGCTGTTTATTATCGATGATATATAATAGGTACATCATCCGGTTTATGATTAATATGCAAAATAATTGGAGAATCCGATCATAGACCCCTTAATTTCCTTCTCGACTTAATATTACAAAAGTAACAATACGTCAGATAACACAAACTAGGTGGCAGCAACTGTTAAGAAAATCTCTTTACCTCCCTAAAGATTACGGTGTTTACAGCCCATTCCTGTATCTAACTTATTTTTTTCAAAAATGTCACTTAGACCTCTTCACTTCTAGGGCCCTCATATATTATATTATTACAATACTTAAAACTATAGGATAGTCCACAATTTTATGAGGCTTAATATATGTTTTGCATAGCATTTATTGCCTGTGGTTACATATAATTCTTATTCCCCTCTTTTGAATCCTAAAAATATCTGCATTTGCTCATAAATACACCATATAATTGTAATTTACAATGTTGCAGGCAGCTCAGGAAGGAGTGAGACTGGAAGGGGATGTGATTACGGCGAACGGATCGCTCACGAGCGGTCGACCTTTAGGCGAGTCGAGCTCAGTTGGCGAAACGGGATCAGTGTGCTCGTGTACATGCTCTTGCATACCGAGGGCTCGTGGAGCATCTTCGAGAGCACCTCCAACACCACCCACGACTGCAATATCTTCTCACAGGTCCTCTATATGACGGAGGGGGTGGCTCCCGTCTCACCACAGCTACACACATCTAACAAGCTTTGACTCGCAATGAAGTCACATCGGACTGACAAGTGATGAGGGTTTATGTGAAGAGACGTTGGCTGACGTGTGCTTGTTATGTTCAAAGCCTCCCGGTTCGTTACTGCAATTATGGACAAGCCTTGCAGCGGAATGAACCAAGGACTTCCCCGTAAGCTTAGGTTCACGACTTCGGTACGATCATAGGAGTTTTAATTTCTGAGGGTTGTCTTTTAGTGACTTCGAGCCCTTAAAACCTGAAAAGAGGCAAACAGCGGCCAGAACAAACTACAGACCAATCTCCCTAAAATGTTGTTCAGCCAAGAATCAGATAACTACAGATGGTTGCTGCCTCTTTGGGCCATAGGGGCTTGTAGTGTAACCATTGATTGTCATGTTTTGTGATAAAATATTTAAACATATTTAAAAAAAAAAAAAATACTACTGAGGAGATGGAAAGAATCCTAGAAGATAAGTGAGTAAAATAATAAATCTTATGCCCTATAGAGTGAAAGATCAGGGAAGGTACTTTGCCAGAGTTGACGTTGGCAGGCATAAGTCAATCTTTTGAGTGCAACATTACCATTTCTTACTTGAGCAGTCATTTGAGTATAAAAATTCATTCCTGGGGTGGATTGCCTGCCACCAAAACAAAATAAATGTATACAGGCACCTTTAAGAGAGAATATTTGAGTTGAGGCATTTTAGTTCAAAGCCTCCTGTGGATTTAGGCTGGTAGCGTAGGTTCCCAGCTCACCTGGAGGAAGTGCCATCCCTAATCTCTCACGCCATAATTTATTACAGTAAACATAATATAAACAACAGGAGACCAAACACAAGTCAGCTAGTGTTTCTGAAAAAAATGAGAAATGCTCATATTATCAGAATTTCCAGATTTTTAACCTTTCAAAGGTAATATTTTCTAATTAACATTTTTTGCTACAACAGTTCCAGGAGTAGGTTAGTTAAAGCACTAATGGGTCGTTTATAGGGGGAAAAATAAATATATCACTCTCTTGTTATATATTGTTTGTACTTCCGTTTGTTTTTTTTTTTTTGTTTTTTTTTTTACCTCGTTATTTAGCTTGGAATAAACTTGTTAGCAATTAAATTAATATTCACCATTAAACACTCTGAGAATGGCGTTATTAGTTTAGTAGCTACATTTCTCTCTTCTCGACATTTTTTAAATGAAATTCCTTGACTATAAAAACCTTTATATAAAATTTACATTTGGAAACTGAATAATTTACAGTTCATTCTAATGGGTGCCAACTCATTCTCACTAATATTTAGAAGTAGCACAATGCCTCAAAACATATGCTATTCACAAGAAAGTTGCTTAAGCAAAAGGGTAGTTAATTTATCAATTCTTGGTTTAACTCACATTTTTAAGAGATATTCTTGTTTCCATTTATTACAATTAGCCTGCAAAATTTTTAAAAATATTTAGAATCAACATCAAGATAATAAAAATAAATAAAGTTTCTTATTCACTATGAATAATTAATTTTATAATTTATCAAAACATAATCAGCTAACAAACCTCTGCCATTTCTTTAATACTTATTTTTGCCTTTTATCGAAACATGGTCAGCAGATGGGCCTCTGCCATTTTTTTAAATATTTATGTTCTCCGTTTATTGAAACGTGATCAGCTGATGGATTTCCGCAATTTTTTTAATACTTATTTTTTCTGTTTATCAAAACACGATCAGCTGGTGACCTCTGCCATTTTTTTAATAGGTACTTATTTTTGTGTTTATCGAAAAAACATGATCAGCTGATGAACCTCTGCAATTTTTAATACTTTTTTTTTATCCGTTTATTGGTTCTAAGTTACAAACCCATAACCATTATGAATTTTTTAATACTTATTTTTGTGTTTATCGAAACATGATCAGCTGATGGACCTCTGCAATTTTTTTAAAATATTTATATTCTCCATTTTTTAAACATGATCAGCTGATTGACTTCTGCCATTTTTTTTAATAGGTACTTATTTTTGTGTTTAGCGAAAAAAACATGATCAGTTGATGGACATCTGCCATTTTTTAATACTTATTTTTGTGTTTATCGAAACATGATCAGCTAATGGACCTCTGCCATTTTTTTTAATATTTATTTTCTCCGGTTTAAACACAATCAGCTGACGGACCCCTGAAATTTTTTTTAATATTAATGTTCTCTGTTTGAAACATGATCTACAGGCGGACCTCTGACATTTTTTTAATGCTTATTTTTGCCGTTTATTAAAACATGATCAACTAAAGGAGTTCTGCTTTTTCTTTTAGAAAATGATGAAGGAAGTAGCATAGTATAGCCAGCAAACACATCGTTTGTAAGCTAGCCATCTTACTTGCTTGCTACATAGTACTGCAGCATGGGTGGGCCTTGCCTTCCCTAACAATCTCCACCATTTGGTTCTAATCATGGCTCTTCCTCTCCAGTCTCTAGATCATAGAGAGTACTTATCTTATAATTCTCTTCACTATCTGGAATATTCCAAAGGTTGTTTCAAACATACATAAATGTCCTACTTAGGCCTTATAGTGTGTAAAATAACTTGAGAAAAACTGAGATAACTTGGGAGCTGACCACTTTGGCAGATAGGGGATTTACCCCTATGGTAGGAAAGTACCCAAAAAGGAATAAAAAAAATCATATTCATAATACTTTTTACAATTATAAAATTACACTCTTAATTGTTCTTTAAATATTTTAAAACATTGGTTAGTTGAATCAAATATTGAAATGACTAGGCTTTTATTGACCTTTAAAAATCAATTTCATTTTTCAGAGTGTGAAGTTATCAATGAAACGGTAACAACATCAAAATTGTAGAAATTTGTGTTCATTCATTGAATGGGTATTTATCCCGAAAATAAAATGTATTTAACAAAAATTATTTTATTTTATTTATGAAAATTCACAGAGCCCACACAATTTGCTCTTTTTAAAAATTTAGGAGAACCGCACTAAACAGTATTCCTAACGATCTAACATTGGATTCTTAAAGTAGATATATATATATATATATATATATATATATATATATATATATATATATAATTGAAACATATATTCTTAGGATTTTTTTCTAATAAAGGAGAATAATTAAAATTGATGATGAAAAAATAAGGTAGAATATAATTGGGTACAGTGGACAATATTTAAATGATTTTTCCTCGAATATTGCTTCTTTTTTTTCTTACTGCGACTGAAAGTGCCCTTTTCACATTGTATAATATCCTTCTTATAAAATGTTTGTAATTTTCAGCTTAAAGCGCACAAGTTCTAAAAACACTTATTCAAAGTTTTTTGTCTTCAGGGGAAGCAAGTATTCACTGTAGCATACTTCTAACAACATATCATACAGCAGGGCTGTATATTTTTCTCCTAATTTATTCTTCTAAGTACAAATATTGAATACTTATGAACTATTATTTGTGTTTTATATCCCTTTCTAAAATAATAATGGTTTCCAGATTTAAATTAATAAACACACTTGGAAAAAATAAAATCCAAAGGGATCATGACCCTTCATTTTCTAAAGTGACTCAAGTAAAACATTATTCGTTTAAACAAATTGTGAAATCCTGACAGCTGAACTTAAGAATAAGCACCATGACTGATAATTTTCACTTTTTCTTTTGCTTAGGTCATACAAATTTTATTTTTGTACCACTTTATTTGATGGCCTCCTTGCCACCTCTTCCAGGAACATAAGAACCTAAACAAGTTTTAACATCTGTTTAGTCAATTCATTTTTTTTTTATTATTATTATATTTAACGTACTATCAGTTTTCTCTTTTGAACTTCGTCACTGGATGACTTCGTCATCACCTACATGCTGCATGTATCTCCATCAGTTCAGTTTCCTAACCCACAAATTTTCCTCGGCATTACAGTCGGCTTCCTCAGGTGGTACATGATGCTTGTTCGGTACCTGAGAGAAAAATGTCCCACATTTTGTACTTTGTCCTCTTTATCATTTTTTGGGAGATTAATGTACTCCTTCAGGGTATATCTTGTTCGTCTAGAACCTTTAATTTAGCTCCCTCCCATGATGTTAAAAGTGGGCCGTTTTCAAGGGTCCATTTAGCTGTGTAGTGGTTGGCGCAATGTAGCAGAATTTGCATCTTCCTCAGAGGGATTCCTCACCAGAAGATCGAGATTAAACTCAATTGAAAGGAGTGTCAGAGCCTCCGTTGTTGTTATGCCCGAAGATAATGAATTAGAATTTTCGTCCTTAATTGTTCCCACAAGTAGCAAGGGATATAAAGGCCACCTGCAGCAGAGGCCTGCATACCACAGTAAGGGCAATTCTTGAAATTTGAGGTCGCCTGGTACCCAGAGTCCGCATGGTCAGCCATTTGTGTACCAACCCACGCTGTTCCATCTTGGATTGGGGGATGTTTTATGGCTGAACCTAGGGAAGGTGATCCTAGGTTGTGTTCTCTGAATGTTCTTAGTTTGCTTATGTGGGGTGAATGTAGTGTGATGTATATTGTAAAGTGTTTTTGTTTCCCAACCTGGAGGGCCAGTGGCTGGCTATCTGCGGTCTACAACCGGGCGATAGCGCTGCCAACTCCCAAGGACCATTCTGCGCACTAAATTATTAGGACAAAATGCTAGTTTTGTACTTGTGTCACTTTAGAAATGACAATATCTAATTCTAGATAGAACAAAAAAATTGACATATTTGAAAGATAAATATTTGTCTCTATTGGCAATTACTGTTTCTCAAACTCTTTTCGTATTATTTAATTTAGACCATTTATCCTGGAATTTGAAGAAATCTTTTTGATCTGATAGATAATATTCTCAAAATGGAAAAAGGCTGTTTACAGTGCAAATTTAAGTACTTTCAGTACAACTTACAAGTACGTATTATAAATTGCTGCTTGATGCGAAGCAAGACTGCATTCCCTTTTAATCTCCCTTAACCCAAAAAATAAGCAATTTATTTTATTGTTGAGGACTCCCCATAAGAATCTGTGATAAATATTTACGGAATTAAAATGCCAAATATTACTATTACTAACAAATGATTCTGAATTCGTCTAGTATGGGATATATAGTTACCGTTGCATGGCATCGAACCATGCGATCGCTTCAATACAGGTCCCTAAATTTCTGATCTGTGCTCTCTTCCTTAGTTACCTAGTAAGGATAATATTTCCTAAAGAGGATAATTTAATGAAAAATGTTATATCTCCATTTGTTATTTTTATAATAAAAATTGCCTTCTCTAAGAAGTAACTGAGATCATATAGCTTTACTTAATGTCTATACGTGGATAACATTATATTATTACCTTATAAGGACATGTAAATTCTATTCCAACTTCTCATGTTGATATTTATACATACATTTATTATATTTCTTTGAGAAACATGTAAAACATGCCCAATGCAAAGCATAAATTGTTATGTTCGTAATTTATTTTATTCAGAATATATCGTTGACTGAGGAGATTAACCAAGGTGCAGGTGGTCGGTTTTAGCTAATGAAACTACATTTTTATACTAAAATGAATTTTTGCCTTGAATTCCAAGCCTTTATTAGGGCTAAGAAGAATTGATCCGTTTGGAACTTTTAATGTCACTAGTTTTAAATGGATTCTTGATAAGACTATCTGCACCTTGGATGTTCATTTTATTTAAATTGTTAATTAGTTTTTAGAAGAATTTTTCATTTTTTAAATAATTATGTCACAAAAGTACAATAAAATTGTAAAACATTTCTTCAGATACTACGTTAAGGTTTGCGGCGTGACAAAACAGAAAATATTCTAAACGAATGTTAGGCGTCATTATAGTGAAGCAGCATTTGTCTTATTGGCGTTGGCCTTATGATGCAAGGGATGATTGGTTAAATGAGATTCTGAGGGTAGATTAATTCTTAAAGCACTAACATAAATGAAATTCTAAAAAGAATATATATAAGAAATTAAAAATTGTATAAGAGATGTGAAGACAAGCATCCGTCCAAAAGTTGGTAGGCTATGAAAACTAAATTCAAGGACCAAATAGAGACAATAGGTATATCTTTTGATTCCTTCCTCCCCTCCTGATCTACGCCCCAAGGCCTTCTGTATTCAGGTTTCTAAATTAAATAATAAAAAACGAAATAATTAGTTTAATTGAAGAACCTAAAAAAAAAGATCTGTCACACAGGAGCTGCGTAAAAAAAATAAACATAAAAAGTTCTTTTAAGTTTATCTTAACCAACTGACTGAATAATCAAAAAAAAAAAAAAAAAAAAAAAAAACTTATTTCCTGGTAAATACCTACTTTTAATTCTTGGTTTAATAGCTTGTTTCATTCAATGAGAATAAAATATATTCTTTATTAACAGCTGATACAAATATTTAAAAAAAAATTGGTTCCTGAGTTAACCCCCCCCCCCCCCCCTCCTAATGGATCTATTTTGTTTATTTTCAGTAAACGTCTTTATCAATAGTCGATAAAGAGTTGGTAGCAGGATGTGTGCCAAATATTCCAGCAAGGAAGCAACAATTTTGACTGTTAGGGAAAATTGGTAATTGGTTACCATTAGTATTTTTGCAATTTAAAAACAAAGAACAACTTTTTAAATAAATTGGCTGGAATACATTCAAAGAAATTTTCGAATTCATAACTAAGCTCAATATAAGAATTCCCTTTCTCAATTTCTAATACTGTTACGTTGTAGTGAAAAGATCCAGGAGGCCATAATGTCATCTATTTTACAAGGGAACCACCTCGTTAGTGGATTTTCTACTGAATAGCGGGAAGGTACTTGGCTTAATTAGAAATATCTCTGCACTTCCCTTCACAAGATCAAACAAAAATGTAAATATACAAATTAACAAAGAGAAACTCATTAGATTTTTCTTCAATAATTTTAATCTCGAAGTACTTGACAACGAAACTAAAATGATGAAAGTTTATAAAATATCTAACTGGTAGTCAAAGAATCAAAATTTTCATAAAGCCTAAAAAAGTCACGATATCTATAGAGAACTTTTTATTTTATTGTTATTCTCCTATTGCTTACATCTAAATAATGGCTTAAAAAATGTATGTTAATTCTTTAGAAAGTAATCGGTCTTAAATCCAGCCAAGGATAAAAAAATATTTTGAATTTTCTTTATGTTATATGGCCTTTTAAGTAACAAAAAATTATGATCTTTATTATTTTAACTGGTGTGTATAAAGTGTCTGCCACACACGAGGGAAATTTCAGTGAAGTATGTTGGCAGCAGTAAGGAATGTAGTTACTAGATGATCACTGCTGCCAATATACTTCACTAAAATTTCCCTTATGTCTGACAGACACTTCATACAAACAAGCAGTTAATGCTATTTAATTTTTACATTAAACACTGTCATAAAAAGAATTACATCTGTGTTCTTCAGTTTTAATTATTAATTCAAATCATAAAATTAAAATAAATTTTTCAACTTGAATATTTAATTTTCAGAACCCCAAACAACAGACTCCTCTCAGATTTTGTTTATCTTAGGTGGCTAAGGATTTTCTCTACATTATGAAAAAGTATGGTTCTTAAAGAAGAATATTTCTATGAACTATAATTTCGGTGAACTTCTGAAATTTACAGATTAAGGCATTCAGAGTGATCAAATAGGGTTTCAAATTAAATTTCACTAAATATCAATTAATATTAGAGCAGTTGCTCTCTTTAAACTTCTCATGCGAACATATTTCAGGAAAATGCTGTTCAAAACATTATTACGCTTGTTTTCCTAGGCAAAATAAACATAATTTAAATACTTCTCTATACATAATTATTTTGTAAAAAAAGAGCTTCAAATGTGAATGAATGTGTTCCATACAATTGTTTTCCTTCAATATTTTGACAACTGCTGCTCCACTTTTGTTGTGATTTAAAGTTTAATATAATTTTATCAGAAAATCCAGGTTAGACAAAATTGCCAAGTTCTTGGCAAGAAACCAAATTTCTGAAAAGTAGAGAAATTCATATTGACAAAGTAATCTGATTTAAGTTTACAAATTTTGTAAAATATACCAGGTGGCATCTTAAAGTCAATATTAATTTAATATTTGTATGTAACAAGTAATTTGTGTTCTAATAATTGTATTAAGAATAACAATTATACAAATATATTGTTTTAGATATTAATTATTTAATTAAATAGATTTAGAATAAGTTCATAGCTTGAAATTCTGTAATGTTTTCATTTGAGTGGAAGTAATATGTAATATTTGTATTGTGTGTGTGTGTGTATATATATATATATATATATATATATATATATATATATATATACATATAGGGGTAACTTCCTAACCTAGCATATGTAATGTCACTTTGAGTTAGCTGTGAATTCTGAATCTCTTAGGCTCACACTTGTGTTACATTCTACCCACTTCAAAATTAATTCTAACAGTGAGTAATTAGAAATTCTCACTGTTTAACATTGACAGCCTATTGTATGTGTTTTTCCCTGTGGTTTAGAGCATTTTTTTTTTTCTGTTTCAGCGACCCGTTAAAAGGATTTTTCTATGCGTAAAATTTCATATTTTTATTCCATTGTATCTAGAACCAACATTTGAGATTATCAACGTGACTTTATTAAGCTAATACTTAAAAAACAAATTGTTCCACTCTTTTTTAAAATGTCTCCTAGATTCGAGCTGTTTGTTTTTACACAGATTATATAATTGAATGATAGAATCCGAGGTAACTGAGGTAAGAAACACAGGCCATTCCAGCAGCATAGTATCACGCTGTTAAATCTAGTAATTTGCATATAGTATTCTTACATTACACATAATCCCCAGTGTGTATAAAGTGTCTGATAGACATGAGGGAAATTTCAGTGAAGTATTTTGACTGCAGTGATCATCTAGATTCTCTGTGCTCACTGCTGCCAACATACTTCACTCAAATTTCCCTCGTGTCTGTCAGCCACTTTATACACACCAGGGGTTAATTAAATTATTTCACATTTTAATTATCTGGATATTATTATTTCTATTTATTTGAAGTTCCTTATTATTACACTAAATATTTTTAAGCATTCGAGAAAACTACTGGACCATTCATACATAGCAGAATATATTATATATTTAATAAGAGATGCAACAATATGTTAGAATTAATGAGACCGCTTTGCATTAGAGCATTATTAGGAATTTAAAGCTTACCTTTGAAATAATTACTAAATTTTTGAAGTCGTTTTGAATTCCTGTAGATTAATAAGATAATAATAGATTTTAGTAATCTCTTTTGTACTATGTTAGTATATATATAAATATAAAGAAATATTTATATATATATTTAATGGATTCTGTGTACAAGCGATAACTTAAAGTACACACGTCAACCTTTATGGGATCTTAAAAAGTGCTCTTAAGAGGGGCTTAAGATGAACAGACGAATTTGTGTGTAGATTATATACATGTACCACAATTTGTAAAAAAAAAGGAAAGTTATTGTAAAAAAATAAATAAAGCAGTCTAAGATAACAACAATTTCACGTTTAAGCTAACTCTCTTTACTTAATTCTTTAATACTTTAAATTTAAATGTGATTGAGAAAGGTGTTTTGAATGGTTGAATCATAGAATTTTCAAATATGAATGTTTCAAAGAGTTTAATAATTCTGAAATAATATATTATGTTTCTTTAAAAAAAGGAAGTCAAAATTGTTTGTTAACCCCTGGTGTATATAAAGTGTCTGACCGACACGAAGGCAATTTCAGTGTAGTATGTTGGTAGCAGTGAGCATCTAGATTCTAGATGCTCACTGCTGCCAACATGCTTCACTGAAATTTCCTTTGTGTCTGTCAGACACTTTATACACACCAGGGGTCAATTGGTTAATTATATGATTATACTTGGTTTTGTTTTAAAGTATTTGTTATAACTGTAAGACAGTAAGGAATATTTTAAATGTGTTGAAAATTAGTAATATCTAAAAATATTTCAAAAGACCTTCTACTTATGATTTAAGAGGTCTCAAAAAATAATATTTATGACAATGTCTGTGTTAATAATTATATTTTGTTCCTTTATCAATTAATTTTATTAAAAGTGTTACTGATTACTTTCAAAATTATAGATTTGAGAGTGATATTTGTTTTTGTCTGACAAATTATGACTGTTTTGCTCGACATTTTGTTTCGACCCGTTGAAAATGTTATTCAAAGATTTTTACAACTAATTTGTAAATATTACCGAATATAATATCATTTGAATCAAATGAAAAATGTTCGGAATGAATAAACAGAAGAGAGTTACTCCTTGAGCAACCAGCTCCCCCGTTATTCCGGGGTACACTGTGTCAGCACATAAAAACACAACAGTATTCATAGATATATTCGACAAGAAATCATCGTACAAAAAGTACTTCGTGCGGATATTGAATGTTCTGACAGTTTTATACTCTCTGAAGGAAACTCAAAACAAAAAAATCGTTGATTTGTAAATTTGTAAATAAATATATTAACACTGTGGAATTGTTGAATATTAGACACTTTGCTATTTTCTAATAATCCCCTATTTTTGGGGCTTGACTGTAAATAAAGAATAGCTTGGTTTTACAATTAAAACACATTATCGTACCAATTATCATATTAATGTTTCATAGAAAAGACGACCAAATCATTTTGGTAGTTTCGAAATATAGTTAAGGAGGGTGTTTAATTGATCTTATTATTCAGCTTTGTAAGGCAATGTAGTCCCTAATCGACAAGAAAACAAACTTAATCAGATTGTACTGGAATCATTTTTGATTTAGCAATATCCGTTTCAAACATAACTCCTGGTGCCTATAAAGGGTCTGGCAGGTAGGAGGGAAATTTCAGTGAAGTACATTGGCATCATTGAGCATCAAGAATTTAGATACTCACTGCAGCCGACATACTTCACTGAAATTTCCCTCGTGTCTGTCAGACACTAAATGCATACCAGGGGTTAAACTGCAGTGTACTAGGTTTTTAAATTAATACACTCTATAAAATATTTTTCTGTTACTTATTTAAAAAAAAACCTGAATCAATCAGATTTTTTTTATTATTATTTTTTTTTTTTTTTTAAAGAAATTATACTCATGGAAATTACTAATAAATTTCTGTTATTTATTATTGGAAAAGAGCCCTGAATTTCAAATTCAACATTTATAAGGGTAGGCTAAGTACAATATTACGTTTTGTAAAAATAAATAAAATATAAAATTTCCATTTTAGCTTTTTTTATTAATAAGGATAATTTTCAATAAATTTATTATGTTTACATAATAATGTAACATTTATTTATTGATGAAAAATATATTTATCTTTTGATTTTGAATGCAACTTCATCAAAAAACTTCTTGAGATGATATTTTCATATAATTATTATGCATAATATTTTTTCCAATAGAGCCCAATTACTTCTGACAGTCTCCCTTCAGCGCTTGATTATATTTACTTCCTAGGCCATTTGAATTGTAACTAATTTAATTTTCAATTTTCATATAAATTTATTAATTTTCTACCAGTTTTGTCTGGTTCTTTTCAAATTTTGAGCTTACATTTTTGTTTTCTTTTTTTCTAAATTATCCAAAGGACTTATGTTTTGAAATGTTTAAAGTGTTTCTTATTTTATAGTAGCTTTATAGTGTTTAAATTTTTACTTCCAGGGTAAAAAAAACTTTCTTTTTTTTTTGTTCCATTGTAAGATTAACTATCTCTATTTGGCTCTGATTGTTATAAATATCTAAAATCACATTAATTTGGGTATATATAGTTTTAAAATCTGATCCACTGCAGTTTAAGCCCACTTACTATTAAAAAAATCAAAAACTGGTGATTTATTTACACAGAGAGACATACCTACATTGAAAGGGGACAACGAAATCATTTTAATGGTTGCTTCCAAAATTATTTAAACATTAAATGTAAAAAATTTGTATATACTTGTGATTAATGTATGTAAATACATTTAATTTGATTCCATTATGTAGTTTTTTTATAGGGCTGTAACTTTTTCATGCACATTAGCTTATTTCTCCATATTTTTGAATAATTTTAATGCTCAATGTATACATAAATATTATTATTATAGAACTTTATTTTATAGTTTAAATTTTAGCTTAATGCATACAAATATTAACTGTCATTTTTATTGACAACACAATTTTGTGGATAATGGTGTAAAAAAAAAGCATTATTTTTGAGTTGAAAGTATACCGATGTACAAGATTTTGTACATCTGCTTCATATATCTTTTCCACTATAGACTGTCATTGAATTTATAATTTTATTTTCTAATTACTTTTATTGTACTTGAAAAAAATAAAATAAAATAAATGTTTGTCAACAACAGTTCATTTCAACCTTACCCATTTATGAGGACAACACTCTGGAGCGAAAATATACTTTGAGTGAGATAAATAACAGGTGTAAAACGGCAGATGATGTGCCTGACTCTGTAGAACCTTAATTTCTCCAACCCTACACCTTAACCACCGCCCCCCTTCCGTTCTGGCCGATGAAAGATGTGGACACTCCTGCGATAGTGTGGTAAATAACAAGTAGATACCAGGCAGGGAAGACAATATCTATACTATAAAACAGTATATAGGACATTGTGATTTTCAGTGATAATGTGTTGGATTGCAATAAAATTTGTGTATATTTGTATTGGCAACACTGTCTGTACCAACGCTTGTAAACAAAGAATGTAAGCTCTGACACCATTGTGGTTGTTGTATTCTCCCGAGTAGCTGCTAGTTTCAGTTTCCTTTGTATTACTTTATTTGTGATTTAATAAAGTGTGTTTATTAAGAACTGAAATAGTTCTCTGTTGTTTCCACTTTACCGACACATAATGGCTTAAACCGAAATGTTGTGTAAAAGAAGTGAAAAAATACAACTTGGTTGAAGTAATAGGTGAAATGAAATGTTCTTTCAATAAACTTTCTTTTGTTAATCTATTATTATATGTTCTTTGAAAATTTGTCTCTTTTTTTTTACTGTATCAATTTTTCTTTTTTGATTTTGATTTATATTTTTGTTTACTTTGTTTGGTACTTACGTATTAGCGTCAAAGCAGGTTAAAGAGCCGGGTCTCAGAGAACTGGATCTACACCGTGTCAGAGATCTAAATCAAGGAATCAAATCAGATGTCGCCAATATGGCGACGGGATTATCAACGATTTAGGTTAACTAGAGTTTTGATATAACCTTTAGCTAGCGAAAACGCGTAGCACTTATATTAATAGCATAATTGCTATGCGTTTCCGCTCGCTACGCTCGCTCAAGATTATATCTAAACTCTAGTCAATCCAACTCGTTGATAATATAGATCAAGGATGGTTTTTCGCTGGATAATGGACTGATAAACAATTTGGCATCGCTTCGAAAAAGTAGCTTTCATCCTAGCTATTCTGATGTCGCTATCTCGCACAGAAACTGAAATCGCGTAACAAAAAAAAAACAACAACAATTGCGTGGGTAAATAAAGCACAAATGAATTTCGTTAAAAAGACAGAGGGAACAAGATGGCTACTATAAACACAATAGATGATATCTCTGATAGTGATTGACCAATAGAAATGTGTTATCCATGATCCAGATCTCTGAACGAGACCCGCCTCTTTAACCTGCTTTGACGCTAATACGTAAGTACCCTTTGTTTTTATTATAACATTAAATAAACCGGGTCTTTTTGCGAAGACCACATCCAGTTACTTTTGAAGTAGCAGTAGTGATTTATAACAGTTACTCCTACTCGCTGATGAGCTTACTGATTAGCTTATAGGTTCTTAGCTGGTTATCTATTACTACTTGACTCGTTATCTACGGTTATAATTCATATTAGATAATGGTAAGCAATATTTATTAATAAAAAGGTTAATATGATTAATTCTCTCAACTATGAAAAAAGTTAGTAAGCATTAAAGTTGACTGTTTTGCAGGTTCTTAGCTGGTTATCTATTACTACTTGACTCGTTATCTACGGTTATAATTCATATTAGATAATGGTAAGCAATATTTATTAATAAAAAGGTTAATATGATTAATTCTCTCAACTATGAAAAAAGTTAGTAAGCATTAAAGTTGACTGTTTTGCCGGTTATGAAGGATAACAAACAACGATATTTGTAAACAAACATATTTTATTCCTTTTCTCTCTCTCTTTTTTGGATATTTTACATTTATTAAGCA
The DNA here is from genome assembly GCA_946811695.1 of Gonocerus acuteangulatus. Classification (NCBI taxonomy): domain Eukaryota; kingdom Metazoa; phylum Arthropoda; class Insecta; order Hemiptera; family Coreidae; genus Gonocerus; species Gonocerus acuteangulatus. The sequence continues at coordinate 59,426,727 of OX328130.1, forward strand.
TTATGGGCATACGTGCTATACGTTTCCGCTCGCTACGCTCGCTCAAGAAGATATCAAAACTCTAGTCAATCCAACTCGCTAAAATTAATAGAATTCTATTAATTTTAGCGACTCTAGTCTATCCAACTCGCTAAAATTAATAGGATTCCATTAATTTTTCCGAGTAAGAAACCAATCCCTTTTTCTTTGTCAGGAACATCGCGAACTAATTGTAAAAGACTCATTTTATCTCACTAACATAAGCAGAGCTTTTTCATACACAAAAGGTAATTCACCGTTGAAGGTTACTTTACTCCCAGCAACAACCAATGCAATTGGTCATCGGAATCCTCCAATAGGAAGGCAAAGGAGTTATGCGCATGCGCTGAATCACTGATACAATCACTACTGCTACTTCAAAAGTAACTGGATGTGGTCCGCAAAAAGGCCCAATAAACCTCTATTTATCACATTTTGGTTGGTGAAACTTATTTATTCTGTGATGAAATTTCATTAGATCTCCCAAGACACTATTTACGCCATGTTATGCTTTGAGAATTCGATAAAGGAAAAAATGCTGCTTCAACTTGCTGAAATCGTTTCCACGGTCTCCAATATTCATTAAGCGGCAAGAACATGAATTCAGTCGTTGAAGTGAAAAACGAGATTTTAGCTTTCTTTAATTCAAAACCAAACCACTTTTTCAGGAAAGGCATTCAAAATTTGGTTTGAAGATGGCAAACTGTTATACAACAAGATGGTTAATAAATTTTAGATTGAACATGCTTCATTGATTTTATCCTATACCTTATAGCAAGCCATTAAAACCCGACATTGCTTATGGGATGACCTGATACAATTAGTTTTGTTTGGTTGTTTTCTAATTTTGGGCCTGCAATTTTTCTTTCCTCCTTCTCTAAATTTTCTAAAAGACATTTGTTACCATAGGTTTTCAGTAGCATATTTCTCATTAAAAATTTACTATAACATTACCCATTTATGAATCAAATGTCGCTTCATATATAATGTAAGGAACATGTTTTAGATTGTGTCCCTTGGAAGGCTTTTACCAAAACGTACTCTGAATTGAGTGTACAGCCTCTTCAGAATCTCATTCCATATAATTTTCCTTCAAATATACCGTAGGCACATCTTTAAGAGTATTAACAAATTACAAAGGAATGTAGCTAGTGAGGTAGGACACATGAAAAAATGTTTGCAAATATCGTTGATCCCACCAATTAGACAACCAACGTGAATGTTACATATACATTTCTTTTTTATGGCCTTAAATGCTTCCTTAAATAATCAAAAATTATATCCAAGGGTGTGCTGGGACAGTTTTTAAATGTGCCATAAATTCGATTTTCAAACTAAAGTCCCAAAACATTTCAAAATTAAAAACCAGTTTTTTGTTTTTTTTTTAACTTTATTACAAGAAATTATGAAAAAAAAAAAAAATTAAAAGGAAAAAATGAACATTATTTACGGTAGATTAAACATTAAAGTAGATTTTCTCAAAACTACGTTCTTCAAATCGGGCGATATAATACGTTAGCGCTTTCAATTTTCACCCGATCAACTTCGAATTTTAAGTGCAGATTTCTAATGATATTTGCTAGTAAAGTAGTAGGTATTTTTCCATTCATTGGAATATTACGATGTTATGTCAACTTCCGGCATTTTTTTTTTACTAGAAAATGAATAATTGTTCGCTATTTTCGAATAAATTAATATTTCTTTAAAATCCTACCTACTTTACTAGATTTACTTCTTTCAGAAAAATTTTAGTTAGCACTTTCCTCCAAAGGAAAGTAGCAACTGAGGTTGCTCTCATGACCGCATTTTTGAAAAGTGTCTTCAAAACTTTATCGATCCTACCTTGTAGACACCGAAAATGACCCCCTGTCAATATATATATATATATATATATATATATATATATATATATATATATATATATATATATGTCTGTTGACACAATAGCAGAAAGGGTATTTATTTTTTTGTCACGAAACTTGGTACATAGCGTTCACTTGGCAAACGATTGAACGAGTTCGTCAACCACCAAAATCGGTCCATCGAGAGGGGGGGGGGGGGGGGGTTACCCCGGACCCAAAACACTAATTTGACCATGCCAGCGGTAGTTTTTAAACGAATCTCTGTATTCGTTATGGTCATCTAAAGAGAAAAATACATTAAAAAAAATAAACTAAATCCGTTCATTAGGAGGGGGTTTACCGCTGAGCGAAAGTACTAATTTGCTCATACCGATCGTAATTTCTGTTGTATTGCAACGAAACTCGAAATACGTCTTGTTTATCTAATTAGAAAGAAGTGTTGCAAAAATGAACGAAATCAGTCGGTTGGAAGGGGGATTTACATTGTACTATGTTTGAACAGAACTTTTCAGTGAAGTTGGCAATGCTGCCGCTTCTACCGCCAGGGGTGCTGTGTCCCCTTTCTGCCTCAGACGAAAATGTGAGGTTTTCGGGTATTTATTAAGAAGTTTTGTACCAAGCATTCACAAAACTCTGCAAGGAAATCATTTAAAAAATTAACAATTAAAATAATTTGATAGAGTTGCTCATTACAAATGTGATAGAGCAGAACTATTCATGTTTTTAATTTATTTATATCGGTTATTTAAAGCAAATTATTCAGGAATGGAGTCTACACTGCCTAATGTCTGAGGATAGTGCTTAGTTATGCTGTGAGGTGGACTTTGCTATAGCGGCTGCACCTGTATTTTGTTTTGGATTAAAAATTGCCGCCTCCAGACTATTGCCCATGAAAAAAGTCCGTCACGCAGGAGCTGCATAACTAAGCACTTTCCTCAGAATTTGGGTAGTGTAGACTGCTTTCCAGAACAATTTGCTTAAAATATCCTACATAAATTAAATAAAAACATGAATAGTTCTCTTTTAAATTTGTAATGAGTAACTGATCAATTATTAATTTGCTTCCAGAGTTATGTTTACGCATGGTACCTACTACACTACGTAATAAATACAAAAAAAACTCATATTATCGTATTTTGATCTAACGCAGGAACAGGATACAGTCACTCTAGTGGTAGAAAGCGCTCCTTGCGGCGGCTTTGTGAACCTACGTTTGGCGGGCTTTTCTATTGAAATATATTACAAATTAAACCCCCGCTTTACGATTGACCGATTCAGCTCATTTTTACAACACTTCTTTCTCATGAGTTACCCACGACGTATACCGCGTTTCGTTACAATACAGCAGAAATTACGACCGGTATGAGTATATTAAGAATTTGGGTCACGAGTAAACCCCCCCTTCTAATGAACCGATTTAGTTTATTTTTATAACACATATTTACCTGTAGATTACCTCTACGAATACCGAGTTTCGTCGAAATATACCAAAAATCACGGCTGGTAGTGGCGAATTGGTATTGTGGGTCCGGAGTAAACCCCCCCTTCTAATGAACCGATTTAGTTCATTTTTATATCTCACTTTTCTCTCTATATTACCACTACGAATACCAAGTTTCGTTGAAATATAACAAATATTACGGCTGACATAGTCAAATTAGTGTTTTGGGTTCGGGGTAAACCCCCCCTTCCGGTGGACCGACTTTGGTGGTTAACGAACTCGTTCAATCGTTTGCTAATTGAATGCTATATACCAAGTTTCGTGACGAAAAAACAAAAACTCTGGCCGCTATCGTGTTAACAGACACACATATATATATATAAATTTTAACGGGGGTCATTGTCGGTGTCTACTAGGTAGGATCGATAAAGATTTGAAGACATTTTTCAAAAATTCCGTCATGAGTCCAACCTCAATAGCTACTTTCCTTCGGAGGAAAGTGCTAAAAAAGAGGGTTTCCTTCCTCAGACACTGTGCTCCCATTTTGTAATTAAAACTTATTTTTATTGTATTCTAGAACATCCCATGTAAAACCTATGACAAAAATAATTAAAAAATATTGATTTATTTGTTATCCATGAATTGGAGAAAATGACTTTGTTTTGGACTACATAAGGTATTATTGCCCCTCAATGATAGAACTGTTTTATCGACATAAACAAAGTTGTCTCATTAGAAGAGGTCACTTTCCAACTACCACTATTTTCAACTGTTAAATCTGAAAAAAAAAAAATGGAACAATACAAAACTGCTCTTTCTGTTAATATAATAATTTATTTTTAATTCTTCCTTTTCTAAACAAAACCAACATTTTTAGATCTTCATAATTTTTTAAATGTGGAAAGCATGGACAAATTTTCAATACCCTCCGTCATTGATCACCCAAAACAGAAATTCCGGTTGTTTCAAGTTTTCTTGTAAAATATTAAAAATATTACCTTGCAAGTGGTTTCATTAATTTCTTCATGATGCATTTATGATTTCTATTTTATTTATTTATTGTTTTACGCAAATTTCCCCCAAAATCAGTGGTCCCATGTCTAGATTTTGGTGATTAAAGAACTTAACCTTTACTTTAATAAAGTCTTTTTGCCACAAAATTCATCCATATATTGAATAACTAGATAGGTTTCTATGACCTAGTTGTTATGAAATGCCGACATTTCTAGTGAGCACTCCTGGATTGCATCATCAGATTGACGATATACGTGGGTTTCCCCCCTAAAGAGAGGGAGAAAACACACTAAGGAGGAGGAAGAAGAGTGGAAAAATAGGAGGTGAGAAAGTATAGTAGGATAAAGAGAAGAAATATATAAAAAAATTATATAACAAAAAAATTAAAAGAAAAGGAGAAGGTGAAAGCAAAACAAAAACAAAATGAAGAAGAATAAACTTCAAGAATATTATAAGAAACGTTTTTACAGGAAATTTAGTTCAATATCCAAATCCTTGTGAAGTTTCTTGCCAAATGAGTTTCTGTTATTCTCATAATTTCACACTGAAATATCATCTATTAAATAGGATTTGGTAATAATAATCGCCTATAATTCTCAAGGATCTAACATTCATAAAAAATTATTATCTGAAATATTCCATTTCTACACATATATTTTGAACTGAATGCTATGAACATATTTTAAGGCTAAGCTGTGTGAATTTGCAAAAGCAATTTTATGATGATGACTTCATAATCATGTAGTAGGAGTAGGCAGTATTTACTATCTGAAAAAAAACAAGTTCTTTAATAATTAATTATTACAGCCTTAAATAAGATATTAAATTAATTAGTAATTAATTATTGTTCGATATAAAGCTTTCCAAGAGAGACATTCGATGACCTTGTGACTATTTTCAACTGCTTTTATGCGGAGGCCTTTGTCTGTTGGCCGACCCATTCAGGTAAGACCATAAAACCATTTCAAAAAAGGTCGAACCAAAGTAATAACTTTTTCTATTATAATGCTTCCAAATTAGACTAGGGATAAGAACGGAACCGCGCTTTGATGACGCTGTTCCTGCGAGTCGGACTTTTTGAACTCATTTTTGGTTTATACAGATACAAACTAAATTTGTCCAAAAGCTGGTAACGCATGTTTCATGAAGTGCTTAATGCACCTAGAAATTTTGCAATAGTGCATCTCTTGGTTTGATACGAAGGTATGTGTAAAACACTTTATTGAAATGTGCGTTACCAGCTCTTGGACTAAATGATTGACCAGATTACATTAAAAATTACATATTGCGATATTTATTGATGTTTACTTACCTGCATGAAGGTCTGCAGATTTAAGGAAAAAGTGCGGCCATAGTCCAAAACAAATTTTTGCGAAGAGAGTGTCAGCATCGTTAATATATCTTTTCGCACTCTGGGCGATTGTCTGTACCAAGGCAAGTCACAAATTTCGGCAAAAAGCTTGTCACCCTGGAATTTATATTTTGCAAAATTTTATTAACTTTAGTACTTCTTGTATTGCTAGGCAAATGTCTGATTCTCAAGTTTCTACATTTGAGGCATCGTATAGCCATTATTAGAGCGAAACCTCCTTTCCCAACCCTACGGTTTCACCTTGGCGCAATCTGGAAGTGCTGGTAGGAAATATGGCCATTTCATAACCCATAGATCCCAAAAAAGTGGTCACTCTAATTTATATATTTATATATATGTATTCACTTTTGTTGGTCGTACGTGGTGCATGTCTTAAAAAAAGAAGTCCGACTCTCAGGAACTGCATCATCTTGGCGCGGTTCCGTTCTCATCCCTAGTCTAATTTGGAAACATTAAAATAGAATCAGTTATTATTTTGGTTCGACCAGTCTTGAAAGGTCTTGATTTATGATCTTACCTGTATGGGTCGGCCAACCCATAAGTCGGCCAGAAAGGCCTCCGCTCAGAGGCATTTGGAAAGCCTTGGGATCTCTCTCTTTGAACGCTACATTTCTAACAATAAATTGATCTTCTTATTTTACTTAATCTGTTTTATTGTCAAATACATTATCCGACTATAAGCAATTAAAAAATAACAAGGAATAAGACAGACAAAAATAACCGTTCGAATAAACGAAATCAATTACTTTAAAGTTTTAAGCACTTATTTCTTCCATTGACATCGCCTAATTAAAACTTTCTTCAGAACCTTTTTAGCAGAGCATTTAGTAAGCTTTCGAATGGTAACCTTGGTTTGGTTGGTGGGCTTATTGGCCTAGGAAAACGAATGAAACCATTTTTAAGGCGATAGCTTTAACAGCTTTCGAGAAAATTGGAAAAATAGTTGCTGAATAACGTTTTTGGTTTGGGTACTTAAAATCATGGGATTCAGTTGAAACATTTTCGCATGTTCGAATTTCATCAAAACTAATATGTTAAACTTTTGGTTACGTTTGGAGTTAAGGTAGGGTTAGAATACAATATTTTATGAACAGAAATGAAAAGTTTTGGGAACTTTGTATACTTTCATTAATATCTCGAACACGGTTGGGAAATTTTGATAAGTGGATAGAAACTATTTGAAAGCTTTCTAAATTCTCTACAAAAAAGACTGAAACAATTTTTGATTAGGTGATGTCAATCGAAGAAATAAGTGCTTAAATCTTCAAATACGTCTGTTTAGTTCTTATGAACGGGTTTTTGTCGTTCTTTTTGTAATTTTTGTCTCTTTCCCTTAGTTCTTTATTGCTTGTTATTTCTGTAATTTCTTATGTTAGGAAAATTTATTTGTGTGTAAAACATGATAGGTAAACTGAGACCAATTTTCTGTTGCTAGAAATAATGACAAGTTTTGGGAACTTCGTATACTTTCATTAATATCTCGAAAACCGTTGAAAATTAGGGCAGCGGAAGGTTACCATTCGAAAGCTTACTAAATGGTCTACAAAAAAGGTTCTGAAGAAAGTTTTGAATAAGCGATGTCAATCGGATAAATAAGTGCTTAAACATTGAAGTAATTGATTTCGTTTATTCAAACGGTTCTTTTTGTCTGTTTTTATTCCTTGTTTTTTTTTAATTGCTTATAATTGGATAATGTATTTGACAATAAAACAGATTAAGTAAAATAAGAAAAACAATTCATTGTTAGAAATATAGCTTGCCAAGAGAAAGAGATTCGATGACGTCTTTTGAATATTTTCAATTGCCTTTATGCTGTTGGTTTTTTATTTTATTTTTTTAATTGATTTTAATTGTAAAATTATTAGTATAGTAGAAGAACACAAGAAAATGTGAAAAAGTTTGATATTTTTCAATGCATTCAACGTATGAAATAGGTATCCCTAGAAGAGGATTCTGGGGTCTGGCGGACCCGACCAGGTTAAGTCATAAACACCTTTGAAGATAGACCGAAGCAAATATTATCTGTTTCTATTCTAAGTTTTTCAAATGACAAAAGGGATATGAACGGAACCGCGCTAAGATGATGCAGTTCCTGCGAGTCGGACTTTTTTTAGTACCACTTTATTTTAAAAAAGCCCTACATTGAAATATTTGGTCATTGAGACGGTTTCTCTCTTGAGCAGTGTTGATCTTCTGCATACTCCAATATTTTGCCGGATTCTTCTCCCATATTGTCAGGCTGACATAGTCCAACCTTGGTGGTTGAAAAGGGCATGATTGTCACCATCAGTATGGATAGTAGCCTGACGAAGGCGTAAATGATTCCGGCAAAATATTTCAGAATGGAGAAGAGAAGCGGTACCACCAACCAAACCAAATCTGAGTGGTCCACTCGCCACTCGTATTAGAACTAAGAAATTAGAGAGACTATGAAATTAGCTATCTTTATAAATTTGTACATATGTAGGTACAAACATATTTTGTCTATAACAAAAAATCAATTCCTCTGAAAAGTATAATCAACCCACAGTAAAACTGGATTTTAGCTATGTTTGCACGGTAATATACTTCCAGGTACAGATTTTTAAGTATTTCTTTTTGCAGGAGCTATATCTTTAATCATTCTTGTGAAAAATTGGCAACTTGTTTCGCAAGTCCCAAATTCATCATGTACACATTACGTTCTTTTGTTGTCATGACATTCCGTGATTTAATTTTAAATATATTAGTTAAGATAATAAAGTACAATGAATTAAAAAAAAAATGGGTTTGGTGTTTTGTTATTTTTATAGGCCTTCATCGCCTACTACTTACAATAAGTTAGTTATTTTCTATTTTATTACCTAAGTAATCACGAGAAATAATTTATATGGGCAAAACAACGTTTGCCGGGCCAGTTAGTATATATATATATATATATATATATATATATATATATATATATATATATATATATATATATATATTTGTGACCTTTGAGTCATGAAATGTCGACATTTTTTGTCAAAACCTCAATGTTGCGTCATCGGGTTAACGTCATACGCGGGTTATAATATGCTAAACCAATAAAATAAATATATTTAAAAAAACACACACACACACACAATTCGTTCAGAGCCTTCTGCTCAAATTCAGGAACATAAATATGCGGACACTTTTTTCTAACGCTTTTTTCTGACTTTTTTTTTCAGTTTAGTCATCGCTAAAGCATATTTATGCTTAAACAGAATAAAAACATACCATTTCTTCCAAATATTCTCCACTGTAGCACACGACGAAAATGGTTCCCAACAGCATCAGAATAAACACACTTCCTAAAACGGTCACTAAGGAATCCTTTCCAATCGTCTGAAAACAATCGTCACAATACATTGTGTTAATATTCACCCCTGCCCCTTCTAAATTGTTGATATTATAACCAAGGCTTATCTGTTTATTTATCTACTAAATTTCTACAACTAGGCAATAATTGTTTGTGTGAGTGTATAGTTTTAATTTTTAGAGCGGTTAATCCCTCCTTCCATAGGGAGGGAGGAACCGCTTGTAAGGTTGACCTCATAACGCAATCCAGAAGTGCCGAACAGAAAATTTTTCGTTTCAGAAGATACAGATAAAGAAAATAATGGTGGTTTAAATTTGTAGGAAGGAGTAATTTCCGCATAGGATACTGATTCCTGTGTTTTAGGTAGGTGTTTCACGATTGGTCTAAACAAAGTAATAACTGTATGTCTTCAAAATTAAACTACGGATATGAACGGATCCGCGTTAAGTTGTCGAAGTTCCTGCGAGTCACTTTTAGCGCGGTTCCTCCCTCCCACCGTAGCGATGAAATCCGCTTATGAGGTTGACCTCATGACGCAATCTGGAAATGCCGACTAGAACATTTTACGATTCAGAACCCCTGGATCTCGAAAATAACGGTGGGTCATATATATATATATATCTGTTTGCGCTCTTCCCGGGTTTTAAAATGCTCCGATTTAAATGAAAATTTCATCAAAATCGGACCATTTCATGATGAAATTTGGTACAAAAATCTTTTGTCTAATTTGAAAGGTCAAGTTCCTTAGCCACCAGAATCCGTCCCCCGGAACATGGTTTTTAGAGCGAAATACGTGCGAAAAAATCGTTGCGCTTACATCATATGCTTTTAAGTAGTTTTTTTTTATAGGTTTCTTAGCCTAGAAAAACGAATTAAACTATTTTTAAGGCGATAGATTTAACCGTTTTCGAGAACAGTGGAAAAATAATTGTTGAATAAAGTTTAAAGTGGAAGGTGACCATTCAAAAGCTTACTAAATTCTCTACAAAAAACGTTCTCAGAAAATTTTCGATGGGACAGTCACATTTTGAGAAGTCCGCCGCCTGACTTGTTAACCACTCCATCACAACTGTTTTGACTTCGTCATCGTCTTGAAGAAATCATCGCCATCTTGTGATGACGCCTAATGTTTCGCGTAATGTTTTTTATGGCATTGTGACCGACCGCTTGAATTACCGAAAATTGTGCTCCGTTGGGTACCGAAAAAGTTGACGGATGTGCATAAAACTAAACGTTTAGGTAGTGCATTGACTTTCCTTGAGCGGTACCGCAAGGACGATGATGATTTCTTCAAGACGATGACAAAGTCAAAACAGTTGTGATGCAGTGGTTAACAAGTCAGGCGGCAGACTTCTCAAAATGTGACTGTCCCATCGCCAATTCTTAAGCGGCATAGTACAACCGGTTCTCTTCTATTATTCCTTACCTGATTGATGAGGAACATTGTGAAGCAAAATGATAACCCTGCTATAACTTCTTGGCAGATATAAGGAAGAGTTAGATGTTTTCTTTGCATTCCGTTTAATCTGAAATGTAAGAGTGTTATCGATTTTTCCTTTCTTTGTAATATACTCAAAATTTATTAACCAGAAATACGATTACTATGCCATATCTGTGGGTTTCAAACTGTTCAAATCATCAATTGGATCCATTTTAAACAAACAAACCATTACAAATGGTTTTGTAATCGTTATTTATAGACGAATCTCAATACTGTTGCACAGAGAAGTAATTCAGTAACCTTTTATTCAAAATTTTTATCAGCTTTAATGGTCATAATGAACCACTGTTCTAAACAAGCATTGGTCATTAGAATAATTGACCCGCGGAGAAATGGACTTGAAGATAATTTTTTTTTGTGGGGGGGGGGGGATTTCAAGTCAGTGTAGAATATATCAAAACGAAAACCTGGATCAGATAGCTAAATTGGCTACTGAAGGATTACATTCTATTAAATCCCACGGAATGATGCTGTGTCTTATATTAAAAGTCCAATTAAATCACCTTGGACCTGTAAGTATTACAATAACGGAGAAAATAAATTAAGAAATTAAGGCGTACCGTGAGCCCAGGAGGACTTCGTCTCTAGTGGAAAATTGTAGAGCAGAGGTGGTCCTGGCTTGTATCAGGATCGGCCACACAAGATAGACCTATTCCTTAGACCGGTGTGCCCAGAATGTGGTGTCATTCTTTCAATCAAAAATATCAGCCAACTTTACACGGGAATTAGTCAGTCCCTATGCTTTCTAGTCCCCGCCAGCACATAAGAAAAGATTTATCGCAAACTCAAAAAAAATAAATAAGTTTACATTTTTCCTGCTAGGTTATATTGACAAATCAATATTACGCTGAAAGCATTAAAACTATTAATAATAATAAATGGAACAAAAACAAAACTTTAAGCCTAGTTTTATTCGGCTGAGATCGTCTAATCGAAATAGAGAATTTAGGACTCGATGTACCAAAACAGGTTACGATTTGCTGACTTCTGTGTTTTTTTGTTGCTATCTATAGGTTGTCACCGTTTTATAATGCGAACGGAAAGTGGTGTAATAATAAATACAATTAGTGAAACCTCCATCGTCAAACCTGTTCCTGTAACAGCTACCCTGTAAACCCGATGAAAATGAAGATGTTTTCTCCTTTCATAGTGATCTGTAACCTATAATTTTTAGCGGCCATCTAAACTGTCAAAATGTAATATTATTAAAGCCGTCGTCAATTCAAATAAGTAAAAAAATTTTCGCGTATCAGCCCTTACGAACCTGATAATTTGTTGATGCCTCTTTATAAAATGCTTCAAATTCCAGTCCTTCATGAGTAGTACGCCGTTACCTGAGTCATCGTGTAGCATTCTGAGGTGTTTGTTCAATATTTTCAGCTCAGTCGTTGCAAAAGAGACCAAAAAGGCTATCATGCATTCGAATGCTACCGTATTGGGTACGGCGAGCATGAACCACAAATCGGAGCAAAGTAGGATCGTGTAGAAACCCAAATCCCTGACCTTGTTTTCCGGTAGATATCCATCAAGTGGGAGAGGCACGACGTAGGGTTCTGGATAACCTAACGCTGCTTTCACACCATCCAGGAATATCGGCAGGACAATGTACGTCACTCCGAAAGAACAGAGTCCGTATTTGATGACGTTGGCCATTTGGCAGATGAGCTTAGTGTCCTTGGCAATCATGTCCTTCTCCCAAACCTCTTGATAGCTCGAAATATTTCTTTCGCACTCCCTGATAAGTTTTTCTATGTTCTTCAAATCTTTGAATACTAATGTAGAGCAGGCGACAATATTGAGACCCAGCGGTATGAATACTGCAGTAGGAGTCAGAAGGAAGTTGACGCCTTTTGTAAAAAATATGTTCCAAATCATGAACCATCCAATGACGAGGTAGATGTACCTCACGACTTGCAACAAGGCCACCAGGGGGCTTAGCCGATTCTGTCCAAAGTCCATCCAAAGCCCTCCGAACTTTAATAAGCTCCGCAGAGTCTCCGTTCTCGACGAGTCCATAGCTGCTACAGAATCATCTAGGCAAAGCTCACCAATTAAAAATATAACAAAAAAATCCAGATAAAGAGGTGTTGGATCGATCAAAGTCCATTATCCGACAAACTTTGATTTACATAATTGAATAAAAAGCGTCAATTACACTGAATTCACTGCACGAAGGTTTAGTTCCGAAAAACAACAATTACACTCATTTAATACAAAAATTAATAATGCCTTAAGTAGTTGTCACCTTGATCAAGTTTACCTATCACGCCAACTAAATCAAACTTTCATTGAGGCCTTGTTTGTTTTATAGGTTTCATTTGGACAGAAATATTATCATTGCCCGCAATTGAACTTTTTGTTTAGATTCCGTGTTGTATTATTAATTCCTAATACAAAACTTTGTCTACTATGATATTAACACCAAATTTATTTTGTCTGTTATTACTCTATTTCAACACAGGCTGTGCTTTCTGGAGAGTTATTAGACATCTCAGGGTAATCACTATACAGCGTGTATCACAAGTTAATGGCAATCCTCCAGTGGGTGAAACTAGACAAAAAAATTAGTTCAACACCACCAACGACACATTTCTATCTCACTCCGTTCCAGACATATACCATTCTAAAGGTTCTAGTAATACAACTACAATTTTCTCTGCTTGTGAACATCTTCTTTCAACGATTCATTACATTTTTACAATCAGCATTAAATTTTCTTTAAGGTTAATGCACATTCAATGTTTACAATTATCTCATTCAGACCGTAATATCAATCTCAAAAGTAGAAATTAATAAAAACTTCTGATTAGCGACAATGTTTCGAAAATCTCTACTCTTCCAAAATAAATCCTGCAGATTGCCGAATCTCACAAAAGTAAAATATATTCCAATATAAAAGTAAAATAGCTTTCCAATGGTATACTCAGAAACGAGAATATCTCTCAATTTCATAATGTAATTTGAATTCTAGAGTGAAAAAACTTCAAATAAATAAAAGTAATATTATGTTTATTTTTGTGATATTCTACGTCTTCAAAATTACACTAGGGATATGAACGGAACCGCGCAAGATGATGCAGTTCCTGCCAGTTGGACTTTTTGATCCTTTTTTAGAGTGGTAGTATCAGGTTTAATGATTTGGAACTGCATCCTTATTTTTTTTTTTTAACGGCGCATCAACTATTTGGCTATTAGCGCCGGGCTATCTACAGGTTGCCACCCTTTTATAATGCCAACAGCACGTGGTCGGTCACCCATTCAGGTGCCGACCACGCCCGACGTTGCTTAACTTCGGTGATCTACGGGAACCGGTGCATTCAACGTGGCTATGGCCGTTGGCTGCCTCCTTATTGTGCCATGTGCTATAAATAATCCAAAATGTACGGATGTTTCAACTAAAATGAACATTATTTGCTTTTATCCACATTTTTAATTTAGGATGCTCATATGAAAATACAAAAAAAGAATGTAAATTACAAAAAATTAATCAATTAATGCAAAATTCGGTCGTTTCTATCAAATCATCACGGTCAGTGTAGCTGAAGAAACATCTAAACATTTTAATGCCTTCTTCATCTCATTTTATCCGACATATTTGTGTGTGAGGCACATTAGGGCATTGTATTTCTCAGTTTTTAAGAGCAGGGGTTGGTTGTACACAGGTCTCAGGTCCACCGTTTAACCTTTCACATCGGTTCAGTTGCTGTGATCCCACTATTGAAGTGACCAGAGCTCCTTCCTTGTTCTACTAGAAGATAGGGATAGTTTTTAAATCCATGATAATGATCATACCTGAAAATTCCAAAAAATGGAGCTGCCTCCTTATTGCTGCAAACCCGTCAATTTTCAAATATTTAATTCAGAAAAATTAACTAGGTCTTTAAGTACATTTTATTGCGAGATTTACATTAGAGAAAATTTAAACATGAGAACTAAAACTTTTGGCTGACACACTTTTAATCTGAATCACTATCACTCTCATCGCTTTCACTGTCATTTCTTTTAGCGGCAGCACTGCAGATTTGGCTGTCGAGAGGTTTAGAGAATAGTCTAACAAAATCCTCCAATGAACAGAGATTCTTCTTATTGCAGCCCAGGACTTGGACGGGCTTCTCGTTCAGGTATACACCGATGGCGTGTGTCCTCTTAATACCATGGGCGCCTTTTTTGCACCTGAAATATATGAAAAATATGAAGGATTTGATAATATTGTGGAAATTTTTAAAACAAAAAATTAATAAATATTTCCTATTTCGAATTTTCTTTTCATTTGTTATCAGTTTCATATGATAATGAAAAAATGTTTATTATACTATTAAAAAAAAGTCCGACTCGCAGGAACTGCAGCATCTTAGCGCGGTTCCGTTCATGTCCCTAGTGCCATTTGATAAGCTTAGAAAAGAAATAAACTTATTTTTTTTTTATATATCTCGTGAAAATTGTCAAAATCCTCTCGAACATCTCGAATAAAAGTGATATTAAGGCGTCAGGGACACCGACAGTAGCTAACTTTTACACAGAAGCGGAAATTACAGAATCTGGCTCTCATTCTAAAGCAAAGCTCTATAAATCAATACAAAATATGCCTAATAAAGCCTTTCTAGTGGATACAGAAGCATGGGCGTATATGAGGGGGGGGGGCTGCAGCCCCTGCCGAAATTTTGAATTGATGATAAATACTTCTCGTAAAACCCTTAAAAATAAATTAAATAAGATCACTTAGTTCATAAAACATATTTTATTTTACGTGTAATAGCGTTTTAGTTGCCTAAAACTATTTCAAGCTCTAAATATTTAGTATTCCATACCCTGGAAATGGTCTCAGCCCCCCCCCCGAAATTGTTTTTATATACGCCCATGTACAGAAGGATCAAGAAGAAGTACACAAGATTGAGAAGAATACCCTGCCTAATATAGCCTATATAGAATAATATGCCGAATAAAACCTATCTAGTTAATACACAAGGACAAATAAAAGTCTTGACGAATAACAAGTCAAGAAAAAAAAACTTTATTTAACAAAATAAAACAAAGTTTAGTTGCCCAACTACAATAGAATAATATACCTAATTAAGTCTATGGAGTAGATACAAATGGACCAAAAACAAGTCTTGTGGAATATTGTTTTTTTTTCTAATTAAATACTTTTTATCAATATTTAGTATATAACCTTTGTTGAAAACTATTGATTGCTAATTGATGAATCGGTTTACAACTAAGTAGTCTTTATGAATATTTAGTATATAACCTATGTTTGGATCTGTGTTTTTGGGGTGCTCTCCGCCTAGGCTTTGTATTTGTGTCGGCAGATACCTGGGGTATATTTACAGCTCTTGAGGATTAACTCTTAGCAGGCAAATTTCCTGCGGACCTTCTGCTTCTACGGGCATTGAACCGCCATATTCGCTCATAGTATCTAACCGTTGTGAAGTTTATTTTTTGGATTTAGGACTTAATATACATATGTAGACTAAATCATAGCAAGAAGTAATCCTCCGTCGTCGGTTCTTAACTATGTAGACTCGCTAATGTTATCCAATCTTAGATACATCGTATTTAAAATCCACAGCAAAAACACGACATTTCATCAGAATCCCCTGCTGAATAAAACTTATATAGAATAATATGCAAAATAAAGCCTATCTAGTGGATAAAAATAGAGGAAAAAAGCCGTTCGTGGTGGTAGAAAATCTTAAAAGTATTTCGCTCAGAAATCTCCGAAATATTGTCACTAATTTTACGTATCCTGTTTTATAGCCAAATAGATTTATATTCTATAATCAATAAGAAAAACCTACTAACAATAAAAAACTATGGGTAACAGATGAAAATAGGGAATACCAAGAATAATTCTAAAGAACGAAATCAACACCAGTACTGTAATCTAGATATTCATACGGCATCTTCGAATTCTAACAAACAAAATATTGATTCTAATTATACGTATCCTGTTTTATTGACAAATACATTTGACTACTATAAGCAATTAAAAACACTAGGGAATATGCCAACGAACTCGGAATAGGAGCCTCGACAGTTTCAAGACATTTGAAGGAAATCGACAAATCCAAAACTGACATTTCATACGGTACAGCCTGATATATTTTTAACAATGAATTGCTTTTCTTATTTTAATTCATCTGTTTTATTGTCAAATACATTATCCTACTATAACCAATGAAAAAACAACAAGGAATAAAAACAAACAATAAGAAGCGTTCGAATAAACGAAATCAATTACTTCAAAGTTTAAGCACTTATTTCTCCGATTGACATAGCCTAATCAAAAATTGTTTCAGAATCTTTTTTGTAGAACATTTAGTAAGCTTTCGCATGGTAACCCTCCGTTTACCAATATTCCTAACCGTCTTCGAGATATCAGGGAATGTATACGAAGTTCCCAAAACATTTCATGTCTGTTAATAAAGTATTTTATTCTAATCCTTCCTTAGCTCCAAACGTAACCGAAATTTTAACATATTAGTGTTGATGAAATTCAAACATGCAGAAAATGTTTCAACTGAATCCCATAATTTTAAGTATCAAAATCAAAGACAAAAAGAACAGTTCGAATAAGCGAAATCAATTACTTTAAAGTTTTAAGCACTTATTTCTCCGATTGACATCGCCTAATCAAAACTTTCATTAGAACCTTTTTTGTAGAGCATTTAGTAAGCTTTCCAATGGTATTCGTCCGTTTCCCAAGATTCTTAACCTTTTTCGAGATATTAAGGAAAGTATACGAAGTTACCAAAACTTTTTTATGTCTGTTAATAAAATATTTTATTCTAACCCTTCCTTAACTCCAAACGCAACCAACATTTCAACATATTAGTTTTAATGAAAGTAGAAGATGCAGTAAATGTTTCAACTGAATCCCATGATTCTAAGTACCCAAACCAAAAACGGCATTCAAAAATTATTTTTTCAGTTTTCTCGAAAACGGTGAAAGCTATCGCCTATGGTTTCATTCGTTTTCCTAGCCCAAGAAGCCTATAAAACGAGTACTTACAAGCTTATGAACTCAAAAACGTAAGCGTTACGATTTTTTTTGCGCGAATTTCGCCCCAAACGCCATCTTCCAGTGGGCGGATTTTGCTGGTTAACGAACTTGACCTTTCAAATTGGACGACAGATTTTTGTACCAAATTTCATAAAAATCGGACCATCAGGGAAGCCATAAATGAGCGAACAGACAAATATATATATATATATAAATAAATATATACATATATATATATATATATATACAAATTTGAACCACCGTTATTTTCGGTCTCTAGGGGTTCTGAAACGCGAAATTTTCTTGTCGGCACTTCCGGATTGTTTCATTGTATCAACCTTATAAGCGGGGTTCCTCCCTACGGGGGAGGGAGGAACCGCGCTAAAATATACATTAAAACTGTATAAAATACATATTATGTGGGAATATGTGGCACTCAAATAAATGGCCTTTTCCCAAGGATCTTGCAGAATGAAAATGAATATATATAGTAGATATATATATATATATATATATAGGAAAAACTTCCTCATTTAACCAGCTTTCCATTCATGTATCACAACCCTGTGTTATTGAAGTATGTGAACGATTTAAGAACAAAAGTTTAAAAAAAAAGTCCGTCACGCAGGAGCTGCACAACTAAGAACTTTCCTCAGAATTTGGGTAGTCTGGATTGCTTTCCAGAACAATTTGCTTAAAATATCCTACATAAATAAAATAAAAACATGAATAGTTCTCTTTTAAATTTGTAATGAGTAACTGATCAATTAATAATTTGCTTCCAGAGTTATGTTTACACATGGTACCTATTACACTACGTAATAAATACAAAAAACCTCATATTATCGTATTTTGATCTAACGCAGGAACAGGATACAGTCACTCTAGTGGTAGAAAGCGCTCCTTGCGGCGGCTTTGTGAACCTACGTCTGACGGGCTTTTCTATTGAAATATATTACAAATTAAACCCCCGCTTTCCGATTGACCGATTCAGCTCATTTTTACAACACTTCTTTCTCATGAGTTACCCACGACGTATACCGCGTTTCGTTACAATACAGCAGAAATTACGACCGGTATGAGTATATTAAGAATTTGGGTCAAGAGTAAACCCCCCCTTCTAATGAACCGATTTAGTTTATTTTTACAACACATATTTACCTGTAGATTACCACTACGAATACCGAGTTTCGTCGAAATATACCAAAAATCACGGCTGGTAGTGGCGAATTGGTATTGTAGCTCCGGAGTAAACCCCCCCCCCCTAATGAACCGATTTAGTTTATTTTTACAACAGTTATTTACCTGTGGATTACCACTACGAATACCGAGTTTCATCGAAATATACCAAAAATCACGGCTGGTAGTGGCGAATTGGTATTGTGGGTCCGGAGTAAACCCCCCCCTTCTAATGAACCGATTTAGTTCATTTTTATATCTCACTTTTCTCTCTATATTACCACTACGAATACCAAGTTTCGTTTAAATATAACAAATATTACGGCTGACATAGTCAAATTAGTGTTTTGGGTTCGGGGTAAACCCCCCCTTCCGGTGGACCGACTTTGGTGGTTAACGAACTCGTTCAATCGTTTGCTAATTGAATGCTATATACCAAGTTTCGTGACGAAAAAACAAAAACTCTGGCCGCTATCGTGTTAACAGACACACACATATATATATATATATATATATATATATATATATATATATATGCATATATATATATATATATATATATATATATATATATATATAGATATATATAAATTTTAACGGGGGTCATTTTTGGTGTCTACTAGGGAGGATCGATAAAGATTTGAAGAAATTTTTCAAAAATTCCGTCATGAGTCCAACCTCAATAGCTACTTTCCTTCGGAGGAAAGTGCTAAAAACATGGATCTGAACATAGCTGAAGAAATATATTTATTTTTATATTTGTTTACATAATTATTAAATAAATATTGACTTAAACCAATAAAAAAAATTACTTCCACGAATATAAAAGAAATCCTAAAAGAGTAAATAAATAAAATACACATTTATTTTGAATTTATTAATTCTGGTAACCAATACTGGGTCCAGGAGGCGGCCATTAAGGAACCCCAACCATACATTAACCTCAAAAATTATTATTTTTACCTGGATAACGCATTTGAACACATTTTTACAGGTATTTAGAAAACAATTGCTTTACCTTGAATTGATACTGATGGTTACGCTTGTGAGCCTCACTAGGATTCTCGTGTGTTTGTTGTGGTAATTAAATATCCTATCCGTCATAAATAAGATGTACATAGTCCTGTAAAAGTGTGTTCAAAATGCGTTATATAGGTAAAAATAATAATTTTTTTTTTTTTTTGAGGTTAATGTATGGTTGGGGTTCCTTAATGGCCGCCTCCTGGACCCAGTATTAGTTACCTGAGTTAATAAATTCAAAATAAATGTGTATTTTATTTATTTACTGTTTTAGGATTTTTTTTTATATTCGTGGAAGTAATTTTTTATATTGTTTTAAGTAAATATTTACTTAATATTTATGTAAACATGTATAGAAATAAATAATTCTCTGCAGCTTTTTGAAAAACTGAAGAAAAAAATATAATTTTCTTTTCACAGATCCATGTTTTTTTTTTAAACTTTTGTTCTTAAATCGTTCACTTACTTCAATAACACACGGTTGTGATACATGAATGTAAAGCTGGTTAAATGAGGAAGTTTTTCTCAAACCCGGAAATCTCAGATCCTGCCCATTTAGGAGTAGCGCTGGAAAGAAATATCAAGAAAATGTCAGGAAATTAAGAATAGCTTTCTTTTGGTAAGATATACATACTTACATTCATTCCTTTTTACGTTTACTTCCAACTAGTCGTATAGTAAATTTACTCAGCTTTCGATTGGTTTCACTTCCTTTCTAGTAGAACCACCTGGGACGGAGCTACAACGACTATTCTTCTAAAAACCACGTTTGTCTCGATAAAACAATAAAACGACGTTTTCTCCCTTATGGGCGAGAATTCGGAAAATCGTCATAGGTCATTTTTTGTTCCTCGAAGGGTCCTCTATCACCTCTCACAATATGACTAGACATTTACGGGACACCCTGTATATATATATATATATATATATATATATATATATATATATACATATATATATATATATATATATATATATATATATATATATATATATGGGGGCGAGGTTAGCTCAGTGGTAGAGCAGTCGACTAATGAACTGGAGGACCAGGTTCAAAACCCGAGCGCGCACTAAAGATTTTTTCTTCTAGTGCTGCCGTTCAAGGGTTGGATTTGGGGTCCCAGATCGTCCCTAGGCTCACCCAGCCTTTAATTAATTTAATAAATAATGGGTACCTTGGGTGCTAATGACTCTAGCAGTCGAAGCAGCCAAGGGGAAAATCAGGCGGCCGGAGCATAGTGTTGACCACACTATCTCCCTAGTGTGCCGTATGGTCAAGAATCAGGTACCTCTACAGTATCTGCCCCTCTGGGCCCTTGTGGCCTGTTACGGGACTGATTTGATATATATATATATATATATATATATATATATATATATATATGGGCGTGCGTAACGCTCAGTGGTAGAGCAAACAACTCATATTCTGGAGGATTCGATTTCGAAACTTGGACAGGATCTAAAGATTTCATCTTCTAGTTTCGTCATTCGAGTGTCAGAATTGGGGTCCCGGACCATCCCTAGTCTCACCCTACCTTTAATGGGTGCCTCCAAAGGGGAAAATCAGGCAGCCTAAGCATATCACTGACACCTCTCTCTGGGACCTCTCTTATGGTATAAAAAAATAATATATTAAAACTGTCTAAAATAAACATTATACAGCACGCAAACAGCAACGGGCAGCACAATAGGTCTTATTGCTGCGGTGCTCTCCCTTAAGGAGGTCGGCCCAACATTATTGTATTGTATGCATTTTTCATGACAGCATGTAAAATAAAAATAAAAAGTCTATTTGCAGGGTTACTTTTGAGACTAAACAAAGAAAATAATATATATATGTATTGTAGTGATATCTTCAACGCAAATGGATTCAATTTGAATAATGTACCATATGAATAATGTGTATGTATATTGTTGTTGGGGATGAAAGCCCAAAAACTAAACGGGGGGGGGGGGGGGGATATAAAAATTAAACGAATATTTGTAAATATTAATATTTTGTAATATTTTAGAATTAGGTAAAAATATCAACTTTATTAAAGGATATCTTACTACTTCTTAGTAATATAAAATGCTAACTTAACAAAAATTTCCTTAATCAAAATAAAGAAGGCTTCTCTTAACACAAGGCCATCCCATTCAGAAGAGAACACACACAACCATCGATGTTACGCTCAGGGCATCATCTTATAGAATGTTAGAGTTGGCGCAAAAAAAGCTGTGGAATCAACGTTGTGGTCTGTGCAATGCTGCCAATACCATACAGACGGATTTTCTATGCAATAAATAAAAAATTAAATTTTGTTGTTTTTATATAAAATTTTCCTACAAAACAGTGAGTACTTTTATTTGTATACCAATTGTTTAATTCAGATTGACTTGTATAGAAAATATATTATTTATTTATGAAACAACATTGTATTTCATTCTCCCCCATAATTCAGATTTTCATTGTATTATTTATGTCTCTTTTTATTTAGCAAGTTTTTATGTTTGATGATATCACAACACTTATATGCAAGAGACTTAAAAACTTACGACTCTGATTAAATAGCCAGAAAGAGATTAGACTTACTTGTAGCGGACAGCAATGACATTAGCTCCGAATGGTGATAGATAAGACATCCTCCACGGTCTTTTCGCCTCATTTTTCCCTGCCAGCTCCATACCATTGGCGATTCCAAGACCAACCACCAGTTTACGGATTCCGGTAGAGTGGCCGAACAAAAATGCTGTCTTAGGTTTTTTCCTATTTTGAAACAACATTAATTTGTAAAGTCTTTGCAACTAAGTAGATTAATTTTATTGTAAAGTTATTTTAGTGTTTTAAAGTAATAATGTTTGAACTTACTGTGAAAGTTTTGCTATAGAGTCTTTGATAATTTCTCCTCCGAGGTAAGGCATAATCTTATTTCCATATCCAGATTTATAGTAATAATTCAAATCTTCAAAGTATTCCATGATCTGAAATTATAAATTATTGTACTTAATAGAGTATTAAGTATCGTGTCATCCAATTAGTAATGTCAGTTTTTAATATTCTGTCTGTTTATGTTCCCTCCTTTTCAATTTATTTCCATTTTTGTTTACATTTTTTGTTTGTTTATTTGTTATAGGATTTAATACACTAAGTGTATTTAGTGCTATAACAATTTCAGCACAGAATAAATAAGATCACCAACCTAACTTGATAAATAAATAAGATCACCAACCTAACTTGATAAATAAATAAAATCGCCAACCTAACTTGATGAATAAATAAGATTACCAACCTAACTTGATAAATAAATAAAATCACCAACCTAACTTGATTAATAAAAGTCTTCTATTTATCAAGTTAGGTTGGTGAAACTTATTTATTCTGTGGTGAAATTACAATTGAAAAGAATCTCCCAAAGACAACAATTATGGCATGTTATGCTTTGGGAATTTGATACAGGGGAAAACACTGCTTCAACTTATCGAAAACTTCTAGAAATATTTGGCAAAAATGTCATTAGTGAGCACCAAGTTCAACAGATTTTGAACTCAAACGATTTTGAGCGGGAAACCGCAAGCTTATAATTAATAGGATTTTTGGTACGGATATTTTCTAACACATCCAATCAGCTTTAACATACTCTGAGGTTACACACAGTTAATGATGTGCTTACCTGTAACTCTTTCTCAGTGAAAACAGAACACCATGGAGAGCTCTGGCTCTCATGGTACCAGGAATATTCAAATGAGCAAATATCATGGGCCCTTTTAATAACATCTGAAATAGAACAATAATTGTAAGTTATACATACAAACATACTTTTCTCTAACAACCAAATACTTACAGACTCTAAAAGATATTTAAAACAAATTTTTACCTGCGCTTAGTGATTTTTATATTTATTTTAATATTGTAAATGTATTACTTCATCAGTATATACCACAAATTATTGATAATACGTCACTGTTTAATTTATCAAATAGACGCAACTATTTGTTCTGATATATAAAAAGTTTTAAATTTATTATGTTCATGATAATCAAACATTTGGTTAGAATAAAATAATACTTTTTATAACATACTATTCTACTTGAGGAGTATAGATGCAAAAGCGCTTCTATCCAATTTATGGCCCAGAATGTTTCCTTCAAATCCGCACCAATCCCACCCTCTTGACATCGAAAAATCACCAACGCTACAATACAGAACAGTATAATATACTGTTCTACATCAAAACGTTGGTGATCCTTCGAAAACAAGCAGGTAGGATTGGAACAGATTTGAAAAAAACACCACGAGCCTTAAATTGGATAGAAGCGCTTTTGCATCTATACGCCTCACTTCTTATATTTTTAATAAAAATATATTATTTATAAATAGATATTTTTTTGCGTGATCCCTCCCTCCCTCCATAGGGAGGAACCCCCCTATGCTCACGGGGAACATGATTTTTAAGGCGAAATCCTCGGAACAAAAATTGTAATACTCATGTTTTCGCATTAATATGCTTGCAGGTACCCTTTTTATAGGTTCTCTAACCTAGTGAAACGAATAAAACCAGTTTTAGAAGCATGATTGTCGATGAGAAAATGTCAATTGGAGAAAATAGTACTTAAAACTTCGAAAGAGTTAGATTCGTTGCTTTGAATGGATTATGTGTTTGATTTCCACAGTTTATTATTTCTATTTTTTTTTTTTTTTTTTTTTTTTTTTTTTTTTTTTTTTTTTTTTTTTTTTTTTTTTAACTGATTTCATACGTAATATTAATTTACCAGTAAACCAAAATACGTTAAATGAGAAACAATTTTTGATTGTTTGTCATAGATCTTTCCGTGTAGAAGTCGAAGAGGTGCCTAAAATCCAACTTTTCTTCAGTATTTCATTTGAGTTGGTGTTTTAATTTTTCACAAAATATTAGCTATATTTAATCCAGGCTTTCTAAATGACACTAGGTATCATAATGTTATGAAAACACGTGAATATTACGAAGTTCCTATGAATCGGACTTTTAATTCTAATCAATTTATCGTTGAAATAGTTCTACTTGTTATAATTCAAGAAATTAATTGTAAACTGTTTAAATCAAATTCTTTTAATTTTTTTTTATCAAGTATTATTGATAATTGAAAAAAAAAGCAACACATAAAATAGGATGTGAGATCATTATTGTGCCACTAAGTCCAAAAAGGCTGGCTGAAATATTCAGAACTTTTTGTATTTTCATCTGTATCCAGAAAACTAGGCAATGCTTTATCAGAAGTTAGTTGAAATACTTTTTTTTTTTAAAGACAATGGATGTATCAAGAAGTAAATAAAATGAAGGAATAAAAAAAAAAAAAACTTTGATTTTACTTGTTAATAACACATTCATCAATTATCAAATAGTTTCTGTGAATTATCAAATAGTATGCAGGAATCAATCAATAAAAAAAATGCAACTTACCGATTGAAAGATCTTCCTCAAATCCAAGTCTGCGGCTTACTTCACTAATTAATTTTTTGTATTCAGTGCTATTTTTCAACGTTTCTAGTGCTTGAGTCAGTTTCGGATTTTTTTTACTTTGTTTCCAAGCGGGACAGTACTTTTCATTCTGAAAAACAAATGTTTCAATCGTTATTTGTCAGATAATTTTTTTCTTTTTTATGTGAGAATTGGGAGAGTGATTCAAAAAATTGAATTATTATTAGATAGGTAGGTGGAACCCAGGACAAAATTTTGAAAAAACCCTTCAAATCTGTTAAAATTTCTCTTTCTATGTATATATATATATATATATATATATATATATATATATATATATATATATATATATATATATATATATATATATATATATATAATTCCACTAAGTAGAGAATTAACACATGAGTTAAGATGTTTATGATTGTGTGCATTTTTCACAATTTATAATCTTTTTGACCCAAATAAAAAGTTTTTTTTTCTTAACAAAATATTTTTCCGAGATAATGAACATAGTTATAATTTTAGAATTTTCAAGTGTATTTTAAGTTTGCCCACACTTAAAGGTTTTGCGTTATAAAATGTACTGTAACCTATTTGGTTAAAACACCTGAGCATAAATCGGAATAATTAGTTTAAATAAATTCCTAGACGATATTTCTCTTATGTAAATTATTCAACTATATTCTACTTTTCGGATGATAGTTAATTTACAATACGTGCCCCTCTCACCTTCCAAAATTGACATATAATAAAAATTTAATTAGTCACAATAAAATTAATTTTACCTTTATAAGTTTGTTGTCTATAGTTGCCTGAGTAATTTTGAGGTGTTTTCCGAACAAACCCAGAGAAAAAGCTTCTGCACTTTGCCTGGTTCTTATCTTGGATGTGGTTTTAAACTGAAAGAATAATTCCTTAAATTAATTTAAGTTTAAATTGAAAGGCATATTCCTTAAATTAGCTCTAGTTACAACTGAAATAAGTATTCTTTTAACTATCAGCTGCGTCTGAGATGAAGAAACAAAAAACTGGAATTATTTTTAAATAAGAAGGTTAAATCTAGTAAAGTACGTAGGATTTTTAGGAAATAATAATTTTTTCAAAAATGATGAACTATTCATATCCTATTACAAAATCCGTCTAACATTGGTCATAAAATTGTTATAATTCAATGAATCAAAAAATAATTTACTAGCAATTATCACAAGGTAGCTGCAGTTAAAATTTGATGTTGATCAGGCAAACATTGAAGATCCCAGAGTATCGCCCTATGAAGAGGCTGATGCTCTATGTCTCCTCCCACAG
This sequence comes from Gonocerus acuteangulatus, assembly GCA_946811695.1. Classification (NCBI taxonomy): domain Eukaryota; kingdom Metazoa; phylum Arthropoda; class Insecta; order Hemiptera; family Coreidae; genus Gonocerus; species Gonocerus acuteangulatus. Next base: position 59,453,208 of record OX328130.1, read on the forward strand.
GAAGAACATGCCCTTTAAATTATCTTTAGTCTTAAATTACGGTGTACCTTGTATTTTCTTCTTTTGTGTGTATTAAATTCTTCAAAGGAAAAAAGGAGGCAAAAAAAAAAAAAAAAAAAAAAAAATCAATTTGCTTCATATGGTGGATTCATACCTCAACATTATTAGGAGCCATCTTTTTAAAAAGGTGTTTGAACCTCTCCTTGAGCCTCTCTCCTAATTTTCGGAGCTCCTCTACTCCAGAGTTTGTGAGGAGCATGTTTTCAGAAACTTCCGGTACAAAGCTCCATGACTTTAGTGCGCTCAGCGTTTTAGAGCTCAGCTTTCCACCTTTTCGAGAAAAACAAATAAAGATAAAAAGAAATTGGAATTTTTTATTTGTTATACTTAACCTCAAAGGAGGCGATTACACATTTGAAGGTCTATATACAGAAACCTGTCTATATCAAAAAATAAATTAAAATGAGAACAAGAAAAAATAAAACTGTCAAAAATAAAAGAGTTTATAAAAAAAATAAAAATAATAATTTCAAAAATAAAAGTCAAGCTGCATTCTTATTAATTATATTATATATATATATATATATATATATATATATATATATATATATATATACACACACATATATATAACATTAAGCCTACCATCGATCAAAAGTTAGATCAGTGGGGTTGTGTAATTGTATCGTCCTCGACACTCTAATTTTGTCAGAATTTGTACTTTATTACAGTGCCTACATGTAGGTTTTGTTTAGTCATTAGGTTTCCAAGGGTTAGTAGAAAATGGTCAATAAAGACTAGAGTTAAAACCGCCTCTTCTCTAATGGATGACCATTTTACTACTGTTTTGTTTCATTCATTGCAGTTTATTGTTGTTTTGTATTGCTAGGTTCTGAATTATTATTTGTTTTGTGCAGTAGGACCTTAGATTGACATAAATTTCATTAATAGTTTCTAGTGTCTGGATTGTGGTTGGTGATTTTTCTGACGTCTGTGCTTTGAATAGTGGTGACCTGGTAGCAATAAAATTGTTACATAAGAGAGTAATTTGTGTAGCCAAAAGGTAGCATGTAAACAAAACATAAATTTTATATTACCAAAATAAGATATTGTTAAAAAAAAAAAATCTAAAAAACTTACGGGATTGAGCATGGTTACTGATAATCTGGTCTCTTATATCAGCGTATTTAGAGAACTCCTGAATTTCGTCATCATGAGGGAAACGAGTGGCATGTCTCATGAAGCCCCATAATCCTTCAGCTTCACAATCTAGAAGGAGGTAAAACAAATAATTATAATTATGGGGATAAATTATATGATTTAAAATATTGAATGCTTGAAGTATTAGGGAACTGCCATGTAATGGGTGACTGCAGCCCCCTCTGCCCCCTCCCCTTATATGCACCCATGATTCTCAAACCTGAATCTGCATCATGAGACGTTACTACTTGGTCATCTGCAAATCCTGTGAGAATAAGAGGTTTTTGATTTTCTACAAATCTCAAACTTTTTGAGTATCGCGAAGGTCACGTTTGATGTACAATTTAGTTTGGAGTGGGTTAATTTTTTTTGTTTCTGTACATCATTACTAGAAAGTTACTATGGGTCATTTTAGCACCATTTCATCTCCTTTTTTCACCTTTCTCATAGACTTCATTTAAGCAAATCTTTTCTTTTATATATCATCTTACTGCACCAGTAAACAAAGTCAGACTAGAGTGGGTTCCAGGCCACTCTGGTATCCAGGGTAATGAAAGAGCTGACGAGTTGGGCAATATCGGGGCAGCGACAGTCCCCCTATCACCAGAACCTCAATGTGGGATTGCACCAGCTGTGGCCAGATTAAGTATTAGAAGGTGGGCGGAAGCTGAGCATAGGAGGAAGTGGTGTAGCAGCTCCACCCAGAGACAGGCGAAGCTGTCCCTTTCCTTTGTGGACAAGAAGACGACGGAGGCTCTCCTCAATATGTGCATGTCTAAGGTAAGACTAGTAACATCTATTCTTAGAGGTCACTGTAGAATGCACTGGCACCTCTACTCCATGGGGCTGACTAGGACTACATGGTGAAGACGATGAGACGCCGTACCACATCATATGCAGATGTCCAGCACTTGTAGCGAAGAGATACCTGCATTTTGGTGCAGACTTCATAGATGACCCTAGAACGCTACCTGAATTGAACATTAGGACTTCCTAAAGGTTCATCACAGATATGGCCCTGTTTGTGTAACAGGCTGGCTTGTCGGGTGGCACAATAGGCCTTGTAGGTCTCGGTGCAGTTCTTTCCGGGTTTTCTCCGGGCACCTGTTCTTAATTGTAATTCTCTACTGCACCAGTAAAGACACACCTATTTTCAAGAAGATATATATGCAGATATATTAATTTATTCCTGATGTCAATTCCAGCAAATATATACCCTGTACTATTGCAGAATAAGTTAACTATTTGATTGTGCTCTATATTATTACATTATTCACCTTTCTTTGATATTTTTCTAAACGAATATTTGCTAAATGTATAAAACATTTATTTATGAAATACTAATAATGAAATATTCTAGTTACGTAACTAACATTAATTACCCTTTATTTTTGGAATGTCTCCCCTGACAACATCATATGCAGTTTTTGTGGAGAACAAATTATACAATGATCGACGTTTCACGTCTGAAGATTCAGTCTTCAAACTTCTACATGCAACCAGTGGCAAAAGCAGAATAGCATACAGGTAGAGCATCTGGAGAAAAAAAAGAAAAGATTTTCAATAAACATCAACCTATATTTATCACTTGTTCTTATTTCTTTTTATAGCAGAGGGTCAATAAAGCAGTATTCATTTTTGTTCAACTACTTTATTTGCTCTATTTTTCAGCACTTTTCGTGCCTTTGTTCGCACCTCCTCAGGGGCTTTCCTTATCAGGAAGTCCTCTCGTCATGTATACTGGCTTGAGTCAGGCGTAATACTAAATAATAAATAATAGTATTATGCCTGACTCAAGCCAGTATACATGAGGAGAGGACTTCCTGATAAGAAAAGCCCCAGAAGAGGTGCAAACAAAGGCACGAAACATGTGCCTGGAGAGGACTGGAGACGAGTTACACTAAGGCATGAGAAGTCCGTGCCTCGTGTCATGGGTCTGACCCCACTAGAACTACTCATGTTTCTTGTGAAAAAGAAAAATTTACCTATTGATAACCCGTACTATACTTCTATGTTATGTATAAATGGTAGGGGGGGGGGGGGGTTAGCTGAGTGGTTGAGCACTGGACTAATATGCTGGAGAACCTGAGTTCAAATTCTGAGTAAGCACTAAAGATTTTTATCTCCTAGTGTCTTCCTTCTTGGGTTGGATTCGGCTTCCCTGATTGTCCCTAGGCCAAACCAGCCTTTGATTAATTTATTGCTGGATACCCGCAAAGGGGAAAATCAGCCAGCCGGAGCATAGTACTGACCACACTATCTCCCGAGTGTGCCATATGGTCAAGAATCAGATTTTTTAACTTTTTAATGCTCGTAGGGGCATATATGTCCCACATAAATCCTCTGGCTGTGCAAGGTAGTGAAGGGGCTCAGAAATTAGTAAGACCTCTCAGAGAGACATATAAGTCCCACCCTATTACTTGGAACAATATTTGTTTCAATACAATAAGTACACAGTGGCAGATGTTTTTCAATGCCCTAAAATGAAAAAAAAAAAAAAAAAAACTGTTTTATAAAAAAAACTGTTTTTGTGCTTTAATTTATAAATGGGATATTTTTGCAAATACTTCAGTAAGCTAACGACCTTACTTTGGAAATGAGCCTCATTATCTATTTTTGTTTTTCATAAATGGTGAATTATGTTTTTTTTTTTTTAAATAAATTATCTTAAATTTGCAAGTTTTTTTGTTTACCTATTTTGTATTTATATGTAATATTTAGCATTGTTTGAATCTAGACTTAAATAGTAAATTACCTCATTATAGGTTCTAAATTAATTAAGAAATAAATAATCTACCTTTGCCTGAAGTTAAGTCTGCTGCTGCCTTTATACTGCAACTCTTGCTCCTCAGCTTGTAATGACAGTCAATAAGCGAGTATAAATAGCATAAAAAATGTTTGTGTATATTTTTAAAAATGAAAATTTAATTAGTTCTTGCGAAAGAAAAAACCAATTGTTAGTTTATTACGTCCATGTGGTTTTAATTAGCAAATGAAGATGTCTCATTTGCATATTCAGATGAGTACACATGGACTAGCTAATAAACAAAATATTACAATATCATATTATCCCAACTTTAAATTGACGTCATAAAGTTGTTTTGCCGCTATTTGGGAATTTGAAACATTTGATCATATTTCTCCCCCCCCATACAGGACGAAATGAGGGGGACCTGGTAACGAAATTCTGAGGTGCGTATAACAAAATCACAAATTTCATGTTTCATGATGCATTTGTCAGGAAAACACCATTCGTTTAAATTTGTACGTATTTTATGTGTGTACACACATGAGCAAATTTATATATATATGTGTGTGTCCATTCGCACTCTAGAGGATACAAAAATGGTTCTATTTTGACAAAAATAATAATGTTTTAAAATATATTATTCATTTATTTAATAAAAAAAAAAAATAAAAAAATAAAAAAAATAAAAAAAAAAAATAAACTAGCTTAATATCATACATAATTTTCATCTTAAAAAAAACGTTATCCTTTTCATTGAGAGGAGATCAATGACTATTGGTGATGAGAAGGTAGAAATTGTCAGAGTTCGGTCATGGGTCTTAATAAAACTACATTTTTTTAATGTGAAAATGGGTTTTATTGTTGCCGACATTTTGGCTTGAAATTCAAGCCATCATCAGGGCTGTACGTACAACAAGAAGGATAGAGTAAATACTAACATATATATATATATATATATATATATATATATATATATATATATATATATATATATATATATATACAAAAAATATTAAAAAAATAGAAAAACATTATATAGAGTGTGCTATATCTTGAGGTAGATTAATACTGGTTTAAGAGATAGATGGGTAACATGGATACGGATATAAAATTAACAAATACATTATGAATATAGGCTTACCAATGAGAAGACGGGGAACTATGCCTCACGGATGCGTAATCATTTCTGATTGTGGTTGATCAAGGTAAGTTTGGAGAAAGGAGTGAGTGGGGGAGGAGATTTTGATCACCCATTAAGTTGAGGATCAAAGGATGGAAGGCGGTATCATAAAAGTGTGGTGATAATGGAGGGAGGCAGGTGTGAAGAGCTTTATTGTAGGGGTATAGAGTTTTAGCAAGATGTTTTTAATAATGGAATATGACTTCTTTATCAGTTATTCTTTTCTTGTAATAAATTTTACACTAACAATAACCGTTGTTGCTCGTCTGTAATATACACAGTTTAGAAATCAATGCATGCCAGATTAAAAATTTAATTATAAAATTGAATTGAATTATTTCAGTAGGTTTATTTCTAGCTCACTCTCCGTACGCCATAACTATTTACATTATAAAATTGTGAATCATTCTTATGAATTATCTATTTTTAAAAGTGGGAGGATATCATGTAGCCAATGGCCATAGCCACATTGAATGCACCAGTTCCATTGATCACTGAAGTAAAGCAACATTGGGTGTGGTCAGTACCTGAATGGGCAACCTGTAGATAGCCCGGTATCAATAGCCCAACAGATACGCCGTAAACAAAGAAAAAAAAATAATATAATTAAAGAACACTTTAGAAAGATAAGATTAATCATGGCTATTATGGACCTGCTATTCATACACGATAGTAAATTACGATTTCCGAGTGAATTACGAGTTGGGATAATTAATTTGTATTCATGTATCTGTCATTTTATTTGTATAAATTGAGATATAGTTCTTTAATCAAAAGAAATTGTCTTTAAGTACATTTTATTGCGAGATTTACATTAGAGAAAATTTAAACATGAGAACTAAAACTTTTGGCTGAAACACTTTTAATCTGAATCACTATCACTCTCATCGCTTTCACTGTCATTTCTTTTAGCGGCAGCACTGCAGACTTGGCTGTCGAGAGGTTTAGAGAATAGTTCAACAAAGTCCTCCAATGAACAGAGCTCCTTCTTATTGCAGCCAGAGACTTGGACGGGCTTCTCGTTCAGATATACACCAATGGCGTGTGTTCCCTTAATACCATGGGCACCTTTTTTGCACCTGAAATATATGAACAACATGAAGGATTTGATAATGCTGTAGAAATTAAAAAAAAGTATAATAATAATAAATATTTGTTTAATGTATTTTCTTTTCATTTGTTATCACTTTCATATAATAATGAAAAAATGTTATTATACTATTAAAAAATATATGTTAAAACTGTATAAATTACACATTTTGTGGGAACATGTAGCACACAAATAAATGATCTTTTTGCAAGCATCTTGCAGAATGAAAACAAATTATATATAAAGTGTCATCGTTCAAGGATGAAGATGAGGATGGAGAATTGGGGTCCCAGTCCATCCCTAGGCTCACAGTATCTTTAATGGGTGCCTTTAAAGAGGAAAATAAGGCACCCGAAGCATATTACTGTTACCTCTACAGTGAATGTCACTACAAATATTATAAAATAAACATTATACATTGTTTATAAGAGCTTGTAACATAAACATTTGTTGTCTTTTTGCAGGGTTACTTTTGATAGTAAAGAAAAAGAAAATTATGTGTATGTATAATATATGCAAGTCATAGGGAGCAGCACCTTTTCTGATCATGAGGTTCCTTCACAAAAGACTTATGACTGATTAAATATCCAGGAAGAGATTAGACTTACTTGTAGCGGACAGCAATGACATTGGCTCCGAATGGTGATAGATAAGACATCCTCCACGGTCTTTTCGCCTCATTTTTCCCTGCCAGCTCCATACCATTGGCGATTCCAAGACCAACCACCAGTTTACGGATTCCGGTAGAGTGGCCGAACAAAAATGCTGTCTGAGGCTTTTTCCTATTTTGAAACAATATTAATTTGTAAAGTCTTTGCAACTAAGTAGATTAATTTTATTGTAAAGTTATTTTAGTGTTTTAAAGTGATAATGTTTGAACTTACTGTGAAAGTTTTGCTATAGAGTCTTTGATAATTTCTCCTCCGAGGTAAGGCATAATCTTATTTCCATATCCAGATTTGTAGTAATAATTCAAATCTTCAAAGTATTCCATGATCTAAAATTATAAATTATTGTGCTCAATAAATTATTAAGTTTTTTTACTGGAGATATTTGTATTTATAACAGAATAAATGCAGATTTATATAAATTAGATCTGATAATAATTTGTAGCTACAATGTAGAAAAATGTAGCCAATAGGCAGTTGTTTATTTGAAAAGTAGCAGTTTTAATTCATCACTGATCAACCACTAATATCAGTCCCCTTTAACAAACGTCACTATAAAATAATGGTTTGATTTAAATTATGACGTTCTCTTATAAATAACAGGATTATTGGGACTTATTTTCTAAAACAATCACTCAGCTTTAATGATTATCTTACCTGTAATTCTTTCTCAGTGAAAACAGAACACCATGGAGAGTTCTGGCTGTCATGGTACCAGGAATATTCAAATGAACAAATATCATGGGCCCTTTTAATAACCTCTGAAATAAGAAAATAATAATTAGTTATACATACAGAGAGCGCCAAAAGTATTGATACACTAAGTTTATTTATTTTTCATCTAGGCCATTAGCACCGACATCCAGGGTGCAGCGGGGAATTTTCCCAGCGAGCCGTGGGATGAGAAAATTCCTGCCGCCCGTGGGGATCGAACCCACCATCTCCCGCTTATGAATCCAAGGCGCTAGCCACTAGACCACGGGAGACCCTTTTCTTTATTTATTAAATAAATAAATATTTAGACCACTATATCGATGAAAATTATGTCAATCGTACAGAAGTGATAATTAGTCATCAATACATTATTCTTATATAAAAAAAAGAATTATTTGTTATTAACAATCAACATTATAAATCCATATATGCAAAAATGGTGAATCAAAAGTATTGATAAACTACATTTTTTTTTTTCATGAAAAAAGTACTTTTTAAGGAGCACCATATTGGTAAAGAATAATGTAAATTGTACACTGACTATAATTTTGTAATACAGAGTGGCCCAAAGTAGTCTTTAAGCTTCAAGGTACGTATAGTCATTTTAATTCATAGCAAAAAAGGTTTTATCAACATGGGTCTGAAAATCCTTTCTAGAGCTACTGGAGCTAAAAACCTGTTAAATCCACGTTGGTCATACTCCAAATTCTGGTAACTTCTCGACATGTGGTGAATGAGGAAAAAACTTCAATTAAAAATTGTAAGCCACTAAATTCTGCACATTTAGGTATCAAGGAATCTAAATTTTAGTTGAGCGTTAAGGCGTGAGCACTTAACAATCCGTGCTAAAGGGTTGTGGGTTCAATTCCCACTAGGGGTAGTGGCTTTTCTTTAGAAAAAAGAAAATGAATCAGCTCTATCCTGGCTAGAAAAGGGTGGTAACCTAAAGATAATTTGTCCCAAATATGGAAAATTTAATAAAAGAAAAAATAATGATGGGGGAAAAAATTGATTTTACTTGTTAATAACCTATTCATCTATTATCAAACAGTTTCTGGTAAAATGTTCTCCTACAGTACCTACCATTATGGCTTCAGGAATCAATCAAAGAAAAACTTACCGAATGAAAGATCTTGCTCGAAACCAAGTCTTTGGCTTATTTCACTAATTGATTTTCTAAATTCAGTGCTATTTTTCAACGTTTCCAGTGCTTGAGTCAGCTTCGGATTTTTTTTACTTTGTTTCCAGCCTTGACAGAACTGTTCATTCTGTAAAACAAATTTTGCTCAGAGAAATGATTTCTTACTTAAGTGATAATGTGAGGTGTAAATCAAAAATATCAATTCAGAAGGACTATACTCATTTTACCACTATCTAAAGGGACCCCTGATCAAATCTCTCTCTCTCTCTCTCTCTCTCTCTCTCTCTATATATATATATATATATATATATATATATATATATATATATATATATATGTGTATATATATATATATATATATATATATATACAGGGTGTCCCGTAAATGTCTAGTCATATTGTGAGGGGTGATAGAGGACCCTTAGGGGAACAAAAAATGTTCTATGACGATTTCCCGAATTCTCGCCCATAAGGGAGAAAACGTCGTTTTGTCGTTTTTTCGAGACAAACGTGGTTTTTAAGAGAATAATCTTTGTAGCTCCGTCCCAGGTGGTACTACTAGAAAGGGAGTGAAATCAATCGAAAGCTGAGTAAATTTACTATAAGACTAGTTGAGAGTAAACGTAAAAATAAATGAATGTATGTATGTATATCTTACCAAAAGAAAGCTATTCTAAATTTCCTGATATTTTATTGATATTTCTTTCCAGCGTTACTCCTCAATGGGCAAGATCTGAGATTTCCGGGTTTCAGAAAAACTTCTTCATTTAACCAGCTTTCCATTCATGTATCACAATCCTGTGTTATTGAAGTATTTGAACGATTTAAGAACAAAAGTTTTTAAAAAAAAACATGGATCTGTGAAAAGAAAATTATATTTTTTTCTTCAGTTTATTCAAAAAGCTGAAGAGAAATATTAATTTTTATAAATGTTTACATAAATATTAAGTAAATATTTACTTAAAACAATAAAAAAAATTACATCCACGAATATAAAAAAAAATCCTAAAACAGTAAATAAATAAAATACACAATTTGTTAATTACAGTAACTAATAATCGGTCCAGGAGGTGGCCATTAATGACCCCCAACCATACATCAACTTCAAAAATTACTATTTTTACCTAGATCAAGCATTTCAACATATTTTTATAGGTATTTATTTAGAAAACAAATGCTTTACCTTGAAATGATACTGATGGCTAAGCTTGTGAAACTCACTGGGATTCTCGTGAGCCCATGCGTTTTTGTTGTGGTAATTAAAAATTCTATCCCTCATAAATAAGATGTACATAGTCCTGTAAAAATGCGTTCAAATGCGTGATCTAGGTAAAAATAATAATTTTTGAGGTTAATGTATGGTTGGGGTCCCTTAATGGCCGCCCCCTGGACCCAGTATTAGTTACCTGAATTAATAAATTCAAAATAAATGTGTATTTTATTCATTTACTGTTTTAGAAATTTTTTTATATTCGTGGAAGTAATTTTTTTTATTGTTTTAAGTAAATATTTACTTAATATTTATGTAAACATTTATAAAAAAAAATATTTCTCTTCAGCTTTTTGAATAAACTGAAGAAGAAAATATAATTTTCTTTTCACAGATCCATGTTTTTTTTTTAAACTTTTGTTCTTAAATCGTTCAAATACTTCAATAACACAGGGTTGTGATACATGAATGGAAAGCTCGTTAAATGAAGAAGTTTTTCTAAAACACGGAAATCTCAGATCCTGCCCATTGCGGAGTAACGCTGGAAAGAAATATCAATAATATATCAGGAAATTTAGAATAGCTTTCTTTTGGTAAGATATACATACATACATTTATTTATTTTTACGTTTATTCCCAACTAGTCTTATAGTAAATTTACTCAGCTTTCGATTGATTTCACTCCCTTTCGAGTAGTACCACCTGGGACGGAGCTACAAAGATTATTCTTTTAAAAACCACGTTTGTCTCGAAAAATCGACAAAACGACGTTTTCTCCCTTATGGGCGAGAATTCGGGAAATCGTCATAGAACATTTTTTGTTCCCCTAAGGGTCCTCTATCGCCCCTAACAATATGACTAGACATTTACGGGACACCCTGTATATTTTTAGATGGAACGGCAATTTTCTCCAGCGGTGGTACTCCTCCTCACTTCTTCCCGGAATATTTCGATGGATTCATCTCCATCTTCTTCAGCCAGGTACTTGTTTCTTCCTCGGTGGTAGCCAAGGGAATGACATTTTTCTCAATCTGGGCTCCTTTTCTCCCCTCTAGCCACAGTATCGGCGGACGAATGGTGTTGAAGCTCCCTGGTGTAGTTGGGATTCTGTCCGTGATTTTGAATCCATCAAAATATTCCGGGAAGAAGTGAGGAGGAGTACCACCGCTGGAGAAAAATGCCGTTCCATCTAAAAATACTATCCCAGCGACGAAAAATAACATCAAACATATATATATATATATATATATATATATATATATATATATATATATATATATATGTATATATATATATATATATATATATATATATATATATATATATATATAATTCTACTAAGTGTAGATTTAACACATGGGTTAAGATATTTATGAATCTGTGCCTTTTTCAAACGATATCATTTTATTTATTTTTTAATTTAAATAAATAAAGAGTATTTTGTTCTAAAAACTGTTTTTACAGCTTCCCAAGATCAGGTAAATAGTTATAATTTTAGAAGTTTCAAGAGCATTTTACAGGGCTCTATATAATATTATAATAAATATTATTATTTATTATTATAACCATATAATAAATTATGATTTTTGGATAAAAGTTAATTTACAATACTTGTGTCCTAAATTTAAAAAAATTACAAACAATAACAATTTAATTAGTTAAAATAAAATTAATTTTACCTTTATGAGTTTGTTGTCTATAGTTGTCTTAGTAATTTTAAGGTGTGTTCCAAGCAAACCCAGAGAAAAAGCTTCTGCACTTTGCCTGGTTCTTATCTTGGATGTGGTTTTAAACTGAAAGAATAATTCCTTAAATTAATTTAAGTTTGAAAGGAATATTACTAAATTACCTTTAGTTTAAAAAGAAGTTTAATATTATAAATTATTGGCAAGACAGTTGGAACAGACAATAAATTATGTAAATCAAAAATAGAATTCAGGAGTTGACATCCAGCTACTGAGATAAGAGACAGGAAGACTACAAATTGGCCACCCAAAAGTAACACACAAATATCCCATGACAGGACATAACAAACCAACTTGTAATATATGCAATAGAGACTTTACCAGAAAACACCTAGTTACGGAATGCAGAAGACGACACAAACTAAATATTCCACATGACATAAACAAATTGTTAGGGGACAGCAGCCAGTAAATAAACACAATAATCTCTTACTCGCAGAACGCTAAACTGTACAATCTTCTTTGACGACACTGCTGAATAACCAGTGGCATTCAGGCATATTACAGACATTTTTAAGCCTTTGTTTATGGGAATAACGTAATCAAGATTTTTATCACAATGCTGGTTCATTTGACTATCATCTCGGAGTGAATGTACCGTAGTAGCAAACCACTTATAAATAATTAAAAAAAAAAGGAGCATTGCTTAACTAAACTTCAGTCTAAACGGAGAGTAGTGTTACTTAAATCAACTTTAGTTTAAACTGAAATAATTATTCCTTTAATTAACTTTAGTTAAGACTGATATAGGTATTCTTTTAAATAATTTCAGTTTAAAATAAAAAATGATTCCTTTAATAAATTTTAAAATTTGAAAGAAGTATTTATTAAATAAACTTAAGTATAAAATTGAGAAGCATATCTTAAATAAACTTTAGCCTAAGTCTAATGAAGGTTAAAGTTTCTTAAATTGACTTTAGTTTAAACTGAAAGAATTATTTCTTAAATAATCAGTTTTATCTGATAGAGTAATCTTTAGTTTCAACTGAATGAAGAGTTCTTTAGATAAACCGAATGAAACATTTTGTAAATTAATTTTAGTTTAGCACATGACCATTGCATCCCTTAATTTTATTTTTTTTTAATGGTGCATCGGCATCTAGATCATTAGCTAGTAGTAAGGTAAGGTGATGTTCAGGTGACGTCGTCTCATGCAGTCTGTGAGTACATGTTTTATCTTGAGAGTAGCATATCATATTTCGCATTGCGGCTGTTCTTGTTTCGTCACTAAGTAACTGTGTGTAAGCAGGTCAAAACCACTTTATCTCTTCGGTTCTGGCGGGAACTGGATGGCCATTAATTTAATGTTTGACAGAACACAGTTTATTATCAGTCAATTGAGTCCATGAATTTTGCAAGAATAGTGTTATAATGTCTCTTATTCTGCTTGTCCAGTCTTGATGAGGTAATTTTCTACATTCTTTTGTTCAGTAGCTACCTCAGAATTCTGGCAGGTTCTTTAATTTATCATTGATCAGACTTAATACAACATCGCTAAAACAATTTTAATTTAACTATTGTGGAAATGGGGTTCAATCAAGATAGTTAAAAAAAAATACATTTTAAACTAAAAATGAGTATCGAATGTCAAACATTCACCTAGAATTTCAAGCCTTTATCAGGGAAATGAGTGGAGGAAGAAATGATCCGGTTAATATCTTCTGAATAAAATTAAATTTAAGAATTTTGTGGGAAGATAATTTAAATTTTCTTCATAAATTGTGGATTCATACCTCGACATCATTAGGATCCATCTTTTTAAAAAGGTGTTCGAACCTCTCCTTGATCCTTTTGCCCAATTTTCGGAGCTCCTCTACTCCAGAGTTTGTGAGGAGCATGTTTTCAGAAACTTCCGGCACGACGCTCCACGACTTTAGTGCGCTCAATGTTTTAGAGCTCAGCTTTCCACCTGTTCGAGGAAAACAAATCTAGATATTAAAAATGGAATTATTTATTTGTAATGCTGAATTGCAAAGAAGGCAATTTGTAAATTAGAAGGTCTTTGCAGAAACCTGTAATAAAATAATACATTTTTTATAGTATGTTTAATGGTTGAAGACTGAGGGTTCTATAAATTTATGCCTTTTGACACACCTTAATACAAACCCCCAAAAAAATCTTATGCCAGCTTACGATTCATAAATCTTATTAAGGGTTTTATTATGTTGTCCCCTCCTTCTAAAAGAAAATCTAGATGTTATTAAGACTTATCATCATTCTTTTATTACAAAATTGCTGATGGCCAGACAGCATTGAGGACAATGATGTTATAAATAAAAAGAAAATTTGGGATATTTTAAATAGAACTATAAACAAAACAGAGGTCACTTGTGTAAGAAAAAAATTGGAAGCATATTAATCTAGAAGTGTTGTAAATATTACTTAGTTATTTTCATGTTTTTTACATAGATTGACAATAGCGTAAAACGTAATGCCTCAACAAAAACTAAAATAAGATTTGGAAACACCTGAGCTGGCATAGGTTTATATAATAACTAGCTGACCCGGCGAACTTCGTACCGCCTAACAGTCGATTCAATATTTTTTTTAAAATATTTATTCTGCTATTCAGGACTCCGGGTCAGCTATCAAGATGTAGACATCTGGCGGGGATAACTAATTAAATGACGATTGATCAGTTTTCGACCGGAGGGGAAAAATGATTAAATTTACTCATTCACCCAATTACTAAAATGGCTATTAAAAAATAAGGGTTGATCGTAGAAGGGTGAAAATTGAGGATTGTATGTATTTTTGTATGTTGTATCATAAAAAAATAGAAATTAAAAATTTTGTCTAAAAAATAAAAAAAAAAATTTAGGGGTGGACTACCCCTAACATTTAGGGGGATGAAAAATAGATGTTGGCCGATTCTCATAGATACCGGATAAGCACAAAAAATTTCATCAAAATCGGTCAAGCCGTTTCGGAGGAGTATGGCAACGAAAACTGTGACACGAGAATTTTATATATTAGATAAATAAATTATAATAATCATATATGAAGAAAATAAATGTAACATTGGAAAAAGAAGTAGTAATAAAAAAATATTTTAAAAAAATCAGGAAAAAGAATACTAACAAAAATAAAAGAATAATTTAAAAAGAAAAGATAAGCTTTATTCTTGTTAATTTATACATATGTGTGTTTATATATAGTATTGTCCTGGTAGCAATACCAGTGTTACATACGTGTTTAAATTTTGGAGTAGAATAATTTAATTTAAAATGTGTATTACCAAAGGTTGTGCATTGTATTCAAAATAGAAAATGAAATTTTATTATCAGGAAATAAGATATTGTTTAAAATTTTTTTTTAAAAAACTTACGGGATTGAGCATGGTTACTGATAATCTGGTCTCTTATATCAGCGTATTTAGAGAACTCTTGAATTTCGTCATCATGAGGGAAGCGGGTAGCATGTCTCATGAATCCCCATAATCCTTCAGCTTCACAATCTAGAGGGAGGTAAAGCAAATAATTATATTTTAGGGGATACATTTTATGAATTAAAATATTGAATATTTGAATTATTAGAGAGCTTCCATATTTCCTTTGTCTGTTTTCCACATTTCTTAATTTTTTTTTAATTTCAATTTAGCAGAAAAATTATTTTAACTGCAAAATAAGGCACGTGAGTGAGAAACGTTTTTTTATTATAACTTTCTTTGAGAACGTAGATCGGTTTCTGCAGATTTCCTCTGCATTATGGCGTGGAAAATCAGTCACTTTCGGTACTTGTAGTTTTATTACGACTCCTAATGAAATATACTATTCTGGGACTGCACTTGTTTTGTCGTTTATGTGCATTAAAAAAATATAGATCCAATTCAAATAAATATAAGCTACGCCCGTCTATATTTCTAACCCCCATTCTTTTTTACAAGCTCATAACCTATACATTTTTTCCAATTAGGGAGGCCCGGCCCGGGCCCGGGACAACAGTACCCGGCTGCCCCCCCCCCCCCCATGTGGCGGCCCTGATCCACGCCAATATAAACACCCGTATTCTCTAGGAGATATACGCAGATAGATTAATTTATTCCTGATGTCAACGCCGACCAATATTTTCGTTAGAAAATTAAAAATGCAATAGGAATTAATTAACAGCTGTTTAAACTAAGGCTAATTCATGCTAACAAAGTTAAAATTTAATATTCAATTTTTGAGATTTTCTTAAATATCTCGAAAAGGGCTAAAAAAAATCGTGATACTGCGATCTCGGTGGGAGAAATCGGCGCTTGAAAACCGAACGTTTTGGCTATCTTTTCTTCGAACGATTTTGTCTTTTAGCACTTTCCTCCGAAGGAAAGTAGCTATTGAGGTATCGATCCTACCTAGTAGACACCGGAAATCACACCCGTTTTATATATATATATATATATATATATATATATATATATATATATATATATATATATATGTGTGTGTGTCTGTTAACACGATAGCGGCCAGATTTTTTGTGTCTTTTTCGTCAAGAACCTTAGCGTTCAATTAGCGAACGATTGAACGAGTTCGTTAACCATCAAAATCTGTCGACCGGAAGGGGGGGGGTGGAGTTACCCCGGACCCAAAACACTAATTGGACCATGCCAGCCGTAGTTTTTGTTATATTTCAACGAAACTTGGTAGTGGTATCTACTGATGAAAATGGTTTGTAAATATAAACTAAATCGTTTGATTAAGGGGGGGTGTGCCTGGATCCAAATTACTAATATACTCATACCGGTCGTAATTTCTGTTCTATTGTAACGAAACGCGGTATACGTCGTTGGTAACTCATGAGAAAGAAGTGTTGTAAAAATGAACTATATTGGTCTATCGGAAAGGGGGGGGGGTTTACTTTGTTCTATATTTCAATAAAATTAGCCCTCCAGACGTAGGTTCGCAAGGCTGCCGCAAGGAGCGCTTTCTACTACTAGGGGGACTGTATCTTGTTCCTGCGTCAGATCGAAAGACGAAACATGAAGTTTATTAAGTAGTGTAGTACCATGTATAAACATAACTCTGGAAGCAAATTAATTACAAAATTAATAATTGAACAGTTACTCATTACAAAATTAAAAGGGAACTATTCATGTTTTTATTTTATTTATAAAGGATATTTCAAGCAAATTATTCAGTAATGCAGTCTACACTACCCAAATTCTAAGGAAAATGTTTAGTTATGCAGCTCCTGCGTGACAGACTTTTTTAATTAGTTAGTAGTAAAATTATATTTTTGTTTTTAGTGAAAAAAAGCATATGAGAAACATGTTTCTAATAGATTTTTCCTTCGGAATGAGTTCCGGTTACCATTGGTTAAATGTCAATTTACTGTCCAATGAGGCGCCTAAAATGACATTATTCAACCCCTTTTGAAATTTCTCTAAACGGAGATTTGTTAAATAAATCAAACGTTTATTTGTCCCATATTAATAGTAAAATAAAAAAGTATGTAACATTATTTACCTTTGATTTTTGGAATGTCTCCCCTGACTACATCGTATGCGGTTTTTGTGGAGAACAAGTTATACAATGATCGACGCTCCTCGTCTGAAGATTCTGTCTTCAAACTTCTACAGGCCACCAGTGGCAAAAGCAAAATTGCAGAAAGGTAGAGCATCTGGAAAAACAAGGTTTTAATAAAGATCGGTCTATATTTATTCAAATAAAATGATGTTTTTGTCTGTACAGTGCAGAGAATGAAAACGTTCATGATATCTTCTCGTTTTAGATATGAAAAACACATGGGCGTATATAGGACATAATTTCAGGGGGGGGGGGGGCTGGTACCATTTCTGGGGTATGGAATACTAACAATTTACAACATGGAATTGTTTTAGCCAACCCCCCCCCCCTCTAGTCCCTCTATAGGGAGGAACCGCGCAAGTCCAAAAACTAAAATGTTCAGAAACTTAAAAAAAATTGCGTAGCTTCATTTGTGCTGGATGAAAGGAAATTGCTTTTATACCTACTATTTTCCCATTAAAAGCTTTGCATTGTACTTAAAATGAATATATTTTTTAAGAGGATAGTTGAGAAAATATAAAAAAAAGTTATGGACCCTTCTAGTTTTTGCAGAAATCTTAATTTTTATCATGAAGTAATTTAATCCTCAAATGAGGTTATTTATTATATAATCCTGACAAATTAAAACTTATTTCTGAATGATAAAAATTCTGAATATAGCAGACAGGTCCAGGGACTGGTCTGTATTTTTGTGGAAAGGCGTTGGACTGGTCTTGTTTTTGTATAATCGCTAATACATGGCGTATATAAGGGGGGGCTGAAGCCCCCCCCCCGAAATTTTGATTTCATCGGTAAAAATTTCACAAAACCCTTAAAAATAAATTAAATAAGATCATTTAGTTCATAAAACTTATTCTATTTTGGGTGTAATAGCGTTTAAGTTGGCTAAAACTCTTCCAAGATCTAAATTGCTAGTATTACATACACCGGAAATGGTCTCCGCCCCCCCCCCCCCCCCGAAATTTTCCCAGCCCCTCCGAAATTATTTTCTATATACGCCCATGCGCTAATATTTCACACTCATATTTAATGTGACCTATCTGTTTTCTGGGGACAGCAATAATATTGATTTGTAGAGCTGACTTTGGAGAGGAAGAAGATGTATTTATCTCAAAATATCAATTTTTGGACTTTTCTGGTTTTCATAATGACCCTTCAATTATGCTCATTTCTGATTTTAAAAATTATCTTACCACTTACAAGTTTTTTCTTACGTATTTTATAAGTTTATATGTAATATTTAGCTTTTGTTGAAGACTTAAAGATTAAATTACCTCATTATAAGTTCTTAATTAATTTTTAAATAAATAATCTACCTTTGCTTGAAGTTAAGACTGCTGCTGCCTTTAGACTGCAACTCTTGCTCCTCAGCTTGTAATGACAGTCAATAAACGAGTATATATAGTCTAAAAGATTTTTATATTTGTAGTTTAAATGAAATCTAATTAGTTCTTGCGAAAAAAAAAGTTTCAATTGTTAGTTTATCGCTTCCATGTGGTTTTAATTAGCAGACGAAGTTGTCTCATTTGCATATTCAGATGAATACACATCGTCTACCTAATGAGTAAACAAAATATTACAATAACGTATTATCCCTACTTTAAATTGGTGTTGTAAGGCTGTTATTCCACCAGATGGGACATTGAAATATTATAGCGCACTTCCATTCTGCCTACAGGGAGGAAACCAACTTAAGTTGTCAACGTGATAACTAAATTCTTTGGTGCGTTAAGAAAACTCCAACGTTTCATGATGCATACGTTATATATATATGTGTGTGTGTATATATATATATATATATATATATATATATATATATATAACTTTAAAAACTTTCCCTTAGGAAATTTATTTAGCTTTCGACTGGTCACTGTCTATTTACCACGATTTCTCAACCGGAGATATTTGAGAAAATACTAAAATTACTCGTGTTTGTTAATAAAAATATTTTTTTTACACTTCTTTAACTCCAACG
Organism: Gonocerus acuteangulatus; assembly: GCA_946811695.1. Lineage (NCBI taxonomy): Eukaryota > Metazoa > Arthropoda > Insecta > Hemiptera > Coreidae > Gonocerus > Gonocerus acuteangulatus. The sequence continues at coordinate 59,472,390 of OX328130.1, forward strand.
GTAATATAAATGTAAATATCTTAGTTTAGGTAAATTTCAAACATGAAGAAAATATTTCAACTGAATCCACCGACCCTGAGTACCCTAACCAAAAATTAGTAATAAAAACTATTTTTATCCACGTTTTCGCGAGACATTGCCTTGAAAATGGTTTCATTTATTTTCGTACGTTAGAGAAACTGTACCTGGAAGCCTAGAAACGAAAACCCAAAATCGTATCGACTTTCTTCGCGGGATTTTTGCCCATAAAACAGTGTCCCGGTAGGCGGATTCTGTTGGTTACCGAACCTCACTTCTTAAATTATACAAATTATTTTTGTACCAAATATCATCAAATTGGATCATTTTTGAGCTCGTGAGTCGATTTTTTATGCGAGTTTGCGTTCGTGTAGGGAATGAGGAAGCACGCTGTACAGCAATCGAGTCGACCTCTTAACACTTTCACTTCTCCCGTAAATTACTGCCCTGTTCCCACTACCCTTATGTATGTCGGGGGCACCTGGCGAATCCCGTGATGGACACGCCTGGCGTGTAGCGGGGCATTGAACGTATTAAGCATGTTTTAGTCCATACAGGGAAGGATGAAACATACATAAAACAAAAAAAGAAATTATAAGGATTCAGAAGAATAAGCCCAAAGAACAAGCAAATAAATTGAGGTTTTTATTTTATAGAGATTGATCATATTACAAAACTTAAATATCTGTTTATGTGATACATTGACAATCGAAGTCCATTTTTTTTAAACAGCCATAATCAAATTATAGTATGAGTAGGCAGAATTCATAACCTGTAACATAATTAATAAAAAATGTAATTAATTACTACAGCTTTTGAATTTATATGATGACTGTAGCGGATGGGTGTCGCTACTAAAGGTAGGCTAGGAAGGGTAGGAAGGATGTGTCGGGAGGAGGTAGCCAGGTAAGTACTGTGTCCCGGTTAAGGGCGCTTCCTTGAACCTGGGGGATACCGACTAGGTACTAGGCGTTAGCTGTTCCACTGAGTCGTGGAGAAGGTGTTCGGTACTGAGCCGTAGCCGTTCCTCGAAGCAGGAGTGAGAGGGGTAGGGAAGTAAATAAATAAGCCTGGTATTGACTAGAGTTGGGGGAAGTAGGAGTCGGGAGTGTAATGACTGGAGGCTGGCTTGACCACTGGGTACATCGAGACGGCGGCTTCGTACTTTGTCCAGAGAGAGAAAGGTCGAGAGAGAGAGGTCGAGCAGGTAGCTAGTTCCTTGGTCCTGAGTGCATGGCTGGAGGCTGGTCCTGAGAGAGCTGGAGTGTCCTTGAGAGAGAGCCGGATCGGAATGCCTCTGGCCAGCAGAAACGCCCCTAGTCATAGGCCGAGGTCGGGGCGCCTCGGTCGAAGTCGGGGAAGCTCGGCTGAGCGCTGGTTCCTATTGGCTGGCCTGGATGCTTCTCATTGGTCCACCAGTGGTCGCTTGTCCAATCATTACATCTCCACATGACTATAATTAAATATTTTAAATGCTTACAAATTATTATACTAAATCATTTGGGTGTTTTATTTGTGCGGTAAGAAATAGTTTATCTTCAATAATATGTCTTCATGAATCATCCACTTTAAGGGATTGGAATTCTATATATTTTTCGATTGCGCTATGATGAAGTCATGCAGTGCCCCCCCTGGGGGAAATAGGCAACTTAGGGGTGCTGACTATTAATGGAATTTTTGTTATACTGTAACAAATATCTTTATACGAGAATGACGATAAAAATGAATTTTTAAAATAAACAACATGAATCAATTATGAGTACGGCTGTATCCACCCCCCCCCCTTCCGACCAAATTATTCAGTGCCCCTTGCGACGGAAATTTTTGACTTCGTGCATCGAATGTACTTATATTACATTCAATATTTTTATTCAGGAAAACATCTGAAGCTGAATGAATAAATATTTATTTAAATTTTAACGTCCATTTATTATTGACAAAGAATTTTAGGACAGTTATTTATAGGTTACCACCCTCTTCTAGCCAGGACAGGGCTGATGCATTTTCCTTTTTTTTTTCGAAAGAAAAGCCAGCGGCCCTATTAGGAATCGAACCCACGACCTTAGGCACGACGAAGTGCAGACGCCTCAGCTCTCATGACCACCGGGTCTCCATGAATAAATGTGTATTTATTATTATTAGTTTAATAAATAAATCAGCTGTTAAGACAAAGAGAATTGTGCTAAAGAAGAAATTGTATTTATCTCCGCTCTGTGCAACTAAATCATGGCTCACATACTAATGAAACTATTAAATGTATACAACACGATTAGGTTATAAGTAGTAATTTTCTGATAAATTAACAATACTTACATTTGAAAACGTATCCAAATTCGCCTTTACTAAACCGAAACCAGTAAGTTGCATAGGCCTTAAAGTCATCTGCTGAAATATTTGCATACTTAATTTCACAGAGTTGCTACAGGAGTACCACTTAATGTTGTACATGGCCATACGCAAATCCTCGTTCTGTAAGCAAATATTATTCAGAAAAAAGTCCGTTACGCAGGAGCTGGGGGAATCCTCAGAAGGGGGGAAGTGTATGCAGTATTCCTGGATGATTTGTTTAAAATAAATTTTATAAATAAAAAAATATTTTGAACTCTTGAGGTTCCACCTTTTGAGAGATATATGCACTTCAATTTTACTGAAAAACGTCTTCAAATGGGCCGAGGTTTGGGCACGGCTACAATGGGCCCGTTCCGATCCGATCCACCTCAATGGAGGTGCCTACATTGGTCTCGACCGGACCGGATTCGATCCAATCCGATGGCCACCGATTCTTGGCCATTCAAACATGTTTGTTTCTAGACCGATTTCGGACCGACGAAGCAAAATGGCGCCAACTCACATATTGTGTTTCAAAAAAGTCTATAGGCTCTAAATCTTAACCGATTTCAATGCATTTTTTTTTTAAATCAAAGGAAATAAAATTTAGAACAAACGTTCTGACGTTTTGTGTCAATTCACATTTTTGTTTTTTGTTTCCCTTGTTTATTAAATTGCGTGAAAAGATGTTTATAACCATCCAACGTCTATAACTTTCCAATGTTTATAACCTTCCAATGCTTATAACCTTCTGGTTACCTTTCTATTAAATAATTTTAAAATATGAATATTAATGCGTCTCTTACCTCCAACATTCAACCTAATTGAAGGTTTCTATGCTTATTAGGTGGTATTTCTTAAATTGATCACTCATTCTCACTCCACTACGAGGTCATTACTGACGAGCTGTGACTAGATCGGATCTGATCGGGTCGACACCAATGTTGGCACTCGCGTCGGCCGCTGTCAATCAAACGAAATAGGATCGGGCGAAATACGGGTCCAATGCAGGTGCAGCCTAACTTACTCTAGTTCCAAGTAATTAGAATTTCATAAAATAATTGAACTAAGACACATAATTACCAAATCTGCAACCCTTTGTCCAAGCACTGATATCAAAGCCATGAAAGACACTTCAAGGATACACATCATGAACGATGTTATAGCTGTACCTGGAAGAGATGTTCCCTGAAACAAATAATGCCAACATTTTACTATCCTGGCTTGGGTAGTGAACCAAGAGAGTTGGTCTCCTTTTAGCACTTTCCTCCGAAGGAAAGTAGCTATTGAGGTTGGACTCATGACGGAATTTTTGAAAAATTTCTTCAAATCTTTATCGATCCTACCTAGTAGACACCGAAAATGACCCCCGTTAAAATTTATATATATCTATATATATATATATATATATTTATATATATATATATATATGCATATATATATATATATATATATATATATATATATATATATATATATATATATATATGTGTCTGTTAACACGATAGCGGCCAGAGTTTTTGTTTTTTCGTCACGAAACTTGGTATATAGCATTCAATTAGCAAACGATTGAACGAGTTCGTTAACCACTAAAGTCGGTCCACCGGAAGGGGGGGTTTACCCCGAACCCAAAACACTTATTTGACTATGTCAGCCATAATATTTGTTATATTTCAACGAAACTTGGTATTCGTAATGGTAATATAGAGAGAAAAGTGAGATATAAAAATGAACTAAATCGGTTCATTAGAAGGGGGGGTTTACTCCGGACCCACAATACCAATTCGCCACTACCAGCCGTGATTTTTGGTATATTTCGACGAAACTCGGTATTCGTAGTGCTAATCCAGAGGTAAATGTGTGTTGTAAAAATAAACTAAATCGGTTCATTAGAAGGGGGGGTTTACTCCGGACCCAAATTCCTAATATACTCATACCGGTCGTAATTTCTGCTGTATTGTAACGAAACGCGGTATACGTCGTGGGTAACTCATTAGAAAGAAGTGTTGTAAAAATGAGCTGAATCGGTCAATCGGAAAGCGGGGGTTTAATTTGTAATATATTTGAATAGAAAAGCCGGCAGACGTAGGTTCACAAAGCCGCCGCAAGGAGCGCTTTCTACCACTAGAGTGACTGTATCCTGTTCCTGCGTTAGATCAAAATACGATAATATGAGGATTTTTGTATTTATTACGTAGTGTAGTAGGTACCATGTGTAAACATAACTCTGGAAGCAGATTAATAATTGATCAGTTACTCATTACAAAATGAGAACTATTCAGGTTTTTATTTTATTTATGTAGGATATTTTAAGCAAATTGTTCTGGAAAGCAGTCTACACTACCCAAATTCTGAGGAAAGTGCTTAGTTATGCAGCTCCTGCGTGACGGACTTTTTCGTAGATGTGGCAAAGAGAAAGAAAAACCAGCAAATCTGGCGACCAAAATGTGATCTTGGTTACACGTCGCCATAGTAATGCGAAGCATTCTCTCAACTCGTGGAAAACACTAAAAGAAAAATATTACGAGTGCTTCGAAGAAGTTTCCAGCTTCGACGAAGATGGCTCCACAAGATACGCTGTCATATTTTAGAACCGACTATCCGATAAGAATGCAACGATGATAAACAAGGCGAACGAATAAATCTTGAGAAGCAAGCTATCTACAACAACTGCGTGACCTATTATAAGAAAAAATTCCATGAGAGTTTTGGACTCAGAGAATACCGAGTACAGGGATGATGGTCCGGTTCCAGAGGGACCATCCCGAAGGAGACGGCAGCTTTCTTCAAGGAAACAGGAATCAGCGAGGAACAATCAGGAATCATAGCTGAAACAATTCTTATAGATTCTCCGGTCATAATTCAAAGCCACATATATGACAGAAGACATGTATTTTAGGCGACCCGATGGCCGTGAGGGTTAAGGCGTGAGCACTTAACACTCCGTGCCAGAGGTTGTGGGTTTGATTCCCACTAGGGGTAGTGGCTTTTCTGTCAAAAAAAGAAAAGGCATCACCTCTATCCTGGCTAGAAAAGGGTGGTAACCTATAGATAACCCGTCCTAAAATTCGTAGTTAATATTAAATGGACGTTAAAATTTAAATAATAAAATATGTATTTTATTTATTTATATATTAGCATAAATAAGCTTTAGCGGCGACTAAACTGAAAAAAGGAGGCCCGGTGTCCGTGAGTTTTAAGGCTTGAGCACTCAACACTCCGTGCCAAAGGTCGTGGGTTCGATTTCCACTATGGGGTGGTGGCTTTTTTTAGAAGGAAAAGGCCTATTCTGGCTAGAAAAGAGTGGTAACCTATAGATAACCCGTTCAAAAATTCGTAATTAATAATAATGGACGTCAAAATTAAAATAAATAACTAGAAAAAAAACAACGTTACGTTCGCGCAAGCGCGGTGGCCATGTACGAAAAAGAAGACTGTATGTTATACAGTACTTTACATAGGTTTGTCTGGTGGACCTAAAGTATATTTATGTTCCTGAATTTGAGCAGAAGGCTTTAATTTTTTAACATATTTTTTTTAAATTTACATAACTAGAAGTATCCTCATTTTCTTCTTTTAACAATTGTACAATTAATTTTACCATTATATTTATAGTTTTATTAGTTTGTTTTTGATTTACATATTGATTTTATTTGTTTGGCTTAGTATTATAATTCTTGCAATTTTTTGTTGATTAGTATGTTGTGTTATGAGCAAGCGAATAGAGTTGGGCAACTAAAGTTTTTTTCATGGGCGTCTAAAAGGGGGGGGGCTGAGGGGGCTGCAGCCCCCCGAAATTTTGATTTGATCGGTAAATATTTCATAAAAACCCTTAAAAATAAATTAAATAAGATCATTTAGTTCATAGAACATATTCTATTTTGGGTGTAATAGCGTTTAAGTTGGCTAAAACTCTTCCAAGATCTAAATTGTTAGTATTCCATACACCGGAAATTGTCTCAGCCCCCCCCCCCCCGAAATGTTCCCAGCCCCCTCCGAAATTATATTGTATATACGCTCATTCTTTTTTGTAGAGTTAAATAAAGTTTTTGTTATGTTTGTTTGTTCTCGCCATTCGTCATGAACAGACTGAATAAAGTATTATACTAGTTATTGTGATTTAGTGTCTACTGTATTCAAATGTAGTTTACTCCTTTGAGGACACACATTTTTCGAAAAAGAGCAAAAAGTTTGACTCCTAGCAAACTGTGGATGGAAAGTGTTTGTTATGTTTGTTTGTTCTCGCCATTCGTCATGAACAGACTGAATAAAGTATTATACTAGTTATTGTGATTTAGTGTGTACTGTATTCAAATGTAGTTTACTCCTTTGACGACACACATTTTTCGCAAAGAGCAAAAAGTTTGACTCCTAGCAAACTGTGGATGGAAAGTGTTTGTTATGTTTGTTTGTTCTCGCCATTCGTCATGAACAGACTGAATAAAGTATTATACTAGTTATTGTGATTTAGTGTGTACTGTATTCAAATGTAGTTTACTCCTTTGAGGACACACATTTTTCGCAAAGAGCAAAAAGTTTGACTCCTAGCAAACTGTGGATGGAAAGTCTTTGTTATGTTTGTTTGTTCTCGCCATTCGTCATGAACAGACTGAATAAAGTATTATACTAGTTATTGTGATTTAGTGTGTACTGTATTCAAATGTAGTTTACTCCTTTGAGGACACACATTTTTCGCAAAGAGCAAAAAGTTTGACTCCTAGCAAACTGTGGATGGAAAGTGTTTGTTATGTTTGTTTGTTCTCGCCATTCGTCATGAACAGACTGAATAAAGTATTATACTAGTTATTGTGATTTAGTGTGTACTGTATTCAAATGTAGTTTACGCCTTTGAGGACACACATTTTTCGCAAAGAGCAAAAAGTTTGACTCCTAGCAAACTGTGGATGGAAAGTGTTTGTTATGTTTGTTTGTTCTCGCCATTTGTCATGAACAGACTGAATAAAGTATTATACTAGTTATTGTGATTTAGTGTGTACTGTATTCAAATGTAGTTTACTCCTTTGAGGACACACATTTTTCGCAAAGAGCAAAAAGTTTGACTCCTAGCAAACTGTGGATGGAAAGTGTTTGTTATGTTTGTTTGTTCTCGCCATTCGTCATGAACAGACTGAATAAAGTATTATACTAGTTATTGTGATTTAGTGTGTACTGTATTCAAATGTAGTTTACTCCTTTGAGGACACACATTTTTCGCAAAGAGCAAAAAGTTTGACTCCTAGCAAACTGTGGATGGAAAGTGTTTGTTATGTTTGTTTGTTCTCGCCATTCGTCATGGACAGACTGAATAAAGTATTATACTAGTTATTGTGATTTAGTGTGTACTGTATTCAAATGTAGTTTACTCCTTTGACGACACACATTTTTCGAAAAAGAGCAAAAAGTTTGACTCCTAGCAAACTGTGGATGGAAAGTGTTTGTTATGTTTGTTTGTTCTCGCCATTCGTCATTGACAGACTGAATAAAGTATTATACTAGTTATTGTGATTTAGTGTGTACTGTATTCAAATGTAGTTTACTCCTTTGAGGACACACATTTTTCGCAAAGAGCAAAAAGTTTGACTCCTAGCAAACTGTGGATGGAAAGTGTTTATTATGTTTGTTTGCTCTCGCTATTCGTCATGAACAGACTGAATAAAGTATTATACTAGTTATTGTGATTTAGTGTGTACTGTATTCAAATGTAGTTTACTCCTTTGAGGACACACATTTTTCGCAAAGAGCAAAAAGTTTGACTCCTAGCAAACTGTGGATGGAAAGTGTTTATTATGTTTGTTTGCTCTCGCTATTCGTCATGAACAGACTGAATAAAGTATTATACTAGTTATTGTGATTTAGTGTCTACTGTATTCAAATGTAGTTTACTCCTTTGAGGACACACATTTTTCGCAAAGAGCAAAAAGTTTGACTCCTAGCAAACTGTGGATGGAAAGTGTTTGTTATGTTTGTTTGTTCTCGCCATTCGTCATGAACAGACTGAATAAAGTATTATACTAGTTATTGTGATTTAGTGTGTACTGTATTCAAATGTAGTTTACTCCTTTGACGACACACATTTTTCGCAAAGAGCAAAAAGTTTGACTCCTAGCAAACTGTGGATGGAAAGTCTTTGTTATGTTTGTTTGTTCTCGCCATTCGTCATGAACAGACTGAATAAAGTATTATACTAGTTATTGTGATTTAGTGTGTACTGTATTCAAATGTAGTTTACTCCTTTGAGGACACACATTTTTCGCAAAGAGCAAAAAGTTTGACTCCTAGCAAACTGTGGATGGAAAGTGTTTGTTATGTTTGTTTGTTCTCGCCATTCGTCATGAACAGACTGAATAAAGTATTATACTAGTTATTGTGATTTAGTGTGTACTGTATTCAAATGTAGTTTACTCCTTTGAGGACACACATTTTTCGCAAAGAGCAAAAAGTTTGACTCCTAGCAAACTGTGGATGGAAAGTCTTTGTTATGTTTGTTTGTTCTCGCCATTCGTCATGAACAGACTGAATAAAGTATTATACTAGTTATTGTGATTTAGTGTGTACTGTATTCAAATGTAGTTTACTCCTTTGAGGACAGACATTTTTCGCAAAGAGCAAAAAGTTTGACTCCTAGCAAACTGTGGATGGAAAGTGTTTGTTATGTTTGTTTGTTCTCGCCATTCGTCATGAACAGACTGAATAAAGTATTATACTAGTTATTGCTGATTTAGTGTCTACTGTATTCAAATGTAGTTTACTCCTTTGAGGACACACATTTTTCGCAAAGAGCAAAAAGTTTGACTCCTAGCAAACTGTGGATGGAAAGTGTTTGTTATGATGGTTTGTTCTCGCCATTCGTCATGGACAGACTGAATAAAGTATTATACTAGTTATTGTGATTTAGTGTGTACTGTATTCAAATGTAGTTTACTCCTTTGAGGACACACATTTTTCGCAAAGAGCAAAAAGTTAGACTCCTAGCAAACTGTGGATGGAAAGTGTTTATTATGTTTGTTTGTTCTCGCCATTCGTCATGAACAGACTGAATAAGGTATTATACTAGTTATTGTGATTTAGTGTGTACTGTATTCAAATGTAGTTTACTCCTTTGAGGACACACATTTTTCGCAAAGAGCAAAAAGTTTGACTCCTAGCAAACTGTGGATGGAAAGTGTTTGTTATGTTTGTTTGTTCTCGCCATTCGTCATGAACAGACTGAATAAAGTATTATACTAGTTATTGCTGATTTAGTGTCTACTGTATTCAAATGTAGTTTACTCCTTTGAGGACACACATTTTTCGAAAAAGAGCAAAAAGTTTGACTCCTAGCAAACTGTGGATGGAAAGTGTTTATTATGTTTGTTTGTTCTCGCCATTCGTCATGAACAGACTGAATAAAGTATTATACTAGTTATTGTGATTTAGTGTGTACTGTATTCAAATGTAGTTTACTCCTTTGAGGACACACATTTTTCGCAAAGAGCAAAAAGTTTGACTCCTAGCAAACTGTGGATGGAAAGTGTTTGTTATGTTTGTTTGTTCTCGCCATTCGTCATGAACAGACTGAATAAAGTATTATACTAGTTATTGTGATTTAGTGTGTACTGTATTCAAATGTAGTTTACTCCTTTGAGGACAGACATTTTTCGCAAAGAGCAAAAAGTTTGACTCCTAGCAAACTGTGGATGGAAAGTGTTTGTTATGTTTGTTTGTTCTCGCCATTCGTCATGAACAGACTGAATAAAGTATTATACTAGTTATTGCTGATTTAGTGTCTACTGTATTCAAATGTAGTTTACTCCTTTGAGGACACACATTTTTCGCAAAGAGCAAAAAGTTTGACTCCTAGCAAACTGTGGATGGAAAGTGTTTGTTATGATGGTTTGTTCTCGCCATTCGTCATGGACAGACTGAATAAAGTATTATACTAGTTATTGTGATTTAGTGTGTACTGTATTCAAATGTAGTTTACTCCTTTGAGGACACACATTTTTCGCAAAGAGCAAAAAGTTAGACTCCTAGCAAACTGTGGATGGAAAGTGTTTATTATGTTTGTTTGTTCTCGCCATTCGTCATGAACAGACTGAATAAGGTATTATACTAGTTATTGTGATTTAGTGTGTACTGTATTCAAATGTAGTTTACTCCTTTGAGGACACACATTTTTCGAAAAAGAGCAAAAAGTTTGACTCCTAGCAAACTGTGGATGGAAAGTGTTTGTTATGTTTGTTTGTTCTCGCCATTTGTCATGAACAGACTGAATAAAGTATTATACTAGTTATTGTGATTTAGTGTCTACTGTATTCAAATGTAGTTTACTCCTTTGAGGACACACATTTTTCGCAAAGAGCAAAAAGTTTGACTCCTAGCAAACTGTGGATGGAAAGTGTTTGTTATGTTTGTTTGTTCTCGCCATTCGTCATGAACAGACTGAATAAAGTATTATACTAGTTATTGCTGATTTAGTGTCTACTGTATTCAAATGTAGTTTACTCCTTTGAGGACACACATTTTTCGAAAAAGAGCAAAAAGTTTGACTCCTAGCAAACTGTGGATGGAAAGTGTTTATTATGTTTGTTTGTTCTCGCCATTCGTCATGAACAGACTGAATAAGGTATTATACTAGTTATTGTGATTTAGTGTGTACTGTATTCAAATGTAGTTTACTCCTTTGACGACACACATTTTTCGAAAAAGAGCAAAAAGTTTGACTCCTAGCAAACTGTGGATGGAAAGTGTTTGTTATGTTTGTTTGTTCTCGCCATTCGTCATGGACAGACTGAATAAAGTATTATACTAGTTATTGCTGATTTAGTGTGTACTGTATTCAAATGTAGTTTACTCCTTTGACGACACACATTTTTCGAAAAAGAGCAAAAAGTTTGACTCCTAGCAAACTGTGGATGGAAAGTGTTTGTTATGTTTGTTTGTTCTCGCCATTCGTCATGGACAGACTGAATAAAGTATTATACTAGTTATTGCTGATTTAGTGTGTACTGTATTCAAATGTAGTTTACTCCTTTGAGGACACACATTTTTCGCAAAGAGCAAAAAGTTTGACTCCTAGCAAACTGTGGATGGAAAGTGTTTGTTATGTTTGTTTGTTCTCGCCATTCGTCATGAACAGACTGAATAAAGTATTATACTAGTTATTGTGATTTAGTGTGTACTGTATTCAAATGTAGTTTACTCCTTTGAGGACACACATTTTTCGCAAAGAGCAAAAAGTTTGAATCCTAGCAAACTGTGGATGGAAAGTGTTTGTTATGTTTGTTTGTTCTCGCCATTCGTCATGAACAGACTGAAGAAAGTATTATACTAGTTATTGTGATTTAGTGTCTACTGTATTCAAATGTAGTTTACTCCTTTGAGGACACACATTTTTCGAAAAGAGCAAAAAGTTTGACTCCTAGCAAACTGTGGATGGAAAGTGTTTGTTATGTTTGTTTGTTCTCGCCATTCGTCATGAACAGACTGAATAAAGTATTATACTAGTTATTGTGATTTAGTGTGTACTGTATTCAAATGTAGTTTACTCCTTTGACGACACACATTTTTCGCAAAGAGCAAAAAGTTTGACTCCTAGCAAACTGTGGATGGAAAGTGTTTGTTATGTTTGTTTGTTCTCGCCATTCGTCATGAACAGACTGAATAAAGTATTATACTAGTTATTGTGATTTAGTGTGTACTGTATTCAAATGTAGTTTACTCCTTTGAGGACACACATTTTTCGCAAAGAGCAAAAAGTTTGACTCCTAGCAAACTGTGGATGGAAAGTGTTTGTTATGTTTGTTTGTTCTCGCCATTCGTCATGAACAGACTGAATAAAGTATTATACTAGTTATTGTGATTTAGTGTGTACTGTATTCAAATGTAGTTTACTCCTTTGAGGACACACATTTTTCGCAAAGAGCAAAAAGTTTGACTCCTAGCAAACTGTGGATGGAAAGTGTTTGTTATGTTTGTTTGTTCTCGCCATTCGTCATGAACAGACTGAATAAAGTATTATACTAGTTATTGTGATTTAGTGTGTACTGTATTCAAATGTAGTTTACTCCTTTGAGGACACACATTTTTCGCAAAGAGCAAAAAGTTTGACTCCTAGCAAACTGTGGATGGAAAGTGTTTGTTATGTTTGTTTGTTCTCGCCATTCGTCATGAACAGACTGAAGAAAGTATTATACTAGTTATTGTGATTTAGTGTCTACTGTATTCAAATGTAGTTTACTCCTTTGAGGACACACATTTTTCGCAAAGAGCAAAACGTTTGACTCCTAGCAAACTGTGGATGGAAAGTGTTTGTTATGTTAGTTTGTTCTCGCTATTCGTCATGAACAGACTGAATAAAGTATTATACTAGTTATTGTGATTTAGTGTCTACTGTATTCAAATGTAGTTTACTCCTTTGAGGACACACATTTTTCGCAAAGAGCAAAACGTTTGACTCCTAGCAAACTGTGGATGGAAAGTGTTTGTTATGTTTGTTTGTTCTCGCCATTCGTCATGAACAGACTGAAGAAAGTATTATACTAGTTATTGTGATTTAGTGTCTACTGTATTCAAATGTAGTTTACTCCTTTGAGGACACACATTTTTCGCAAAGAGCAAAAAGTTTGACTCCTAGCAAACTGTGGGTGGAAAGTGTTTATTATGTTTGTTTGTTCTCGCCATTCGTCATGGACAGACTGAATAAAGTATTATACTAGTTATTGTGATTTAGTGTGTACTGTATTCAAATGTAGTTTACTCCTTTGAGGACACACATTTTTCGCAAAGAGCAAAAAGTTTGACTCCTAGCAAACTGTGGATGGAAAGTGTTTGTTATGTTTGTTTGTTCTCGCCATTCGTCATTGACAGACTGAATAAAGTATTATACTAGTTATTGTGATTTAGTGTGTACTGTATTCAAATGTAGTTTACTCCTTTGAGGACACACATTTTTCGCAAAGAGCAAAAAGTTTGACTCCTAGCAAACTGTGGATGGAAAGTGTTTGTTATGTTTGTTTGTTCTCGCCATTCGTCATGAACAGACTGAATAAAGTATTATACTAGTTATTGCTGATTTAGTGTGTACTGTATTCAAATGTAGTTTACTCCTTTGAGGACACACATTTTTCGCAAAGAGCAAAAAGTTTGACTCCTAGCAAACTGTGGATGGAAAGTGTTTGTTATGTTTGTTTGTTCTCGCCATTCGTCATGAACAGACTGAATAAAGTATTATACTAGTTATTGTGATTTAGTGTGTACTGTATTCAAATGTAGTTTACTCCTTTGAGGACACACATTTTTCGCAAAGAGCAAAAAGTTTGACTCCTAGCAAACTGTGGATGGAAAGTGTTTGTTATGTTTGTTTGTTCTCGCCATTCGTCATGAACAGACTGAATAAAGTATTATACTAGTTATTGCTGATTTAGTGTGTACTGTATTCAAATGTAGTTTACTCCTTTGAGGACACACATTTTTCGCAAAGAGCAAAAAGTTTGACTCCTAGCAAACTGTGGATGGAAAGTGTTTGTTATGTTTGTTTGTTCTCGCCATTCGTCATGAACAGACTGAAGAAAGTATTATACTAGTTATTGTGATTTAGTGTCTACTGTATTCAAATGTAGTTTACTCCTTTGAGGACACACATTTTTCGCAAAGAGCAAAAAGTTTGACTCCTAGCAAACTGTGGATGGAAAGTGTTTGTTATGTTTGTTTGTTCTCGCCATTCGTCATGAACAGACTGAATAAAGTATTATACTAGTTATTGTGATTTAGTGTGTACTGTATTCAAATGTAGTTTACTCCTTTGAGGACACACATTTTTCGCAAAGAGCAAAAAGTTAGACTCCTAGCAAACTGTGGATGGAAAGTGTTTATTATGTTTGTTTGTTCTCGCCATTCGTCATGAACAGACTGAATAAGGTATTATACTAGTTATTGTGATTTAGTGTGTACTGTATTCAAATGTAGTTTACTCCTTTGAGGACACACATTTTTCGAAAAAGAGCAAAAAGTTTGACTCCTAGCAAACTGTGGATGGAAAGTGTTTGTTATGTTTGTTTGTTCTCGCCATTTGTCATGAACAGACTGAATAAAGTATTATACTAGTTATTGTGATTTAGTGTCTACTGTATTCAAATGTAGTTTACTCCTTTGAGGACACACATTTTTCGCAAAGAGCAAAAAGTTTGACTCCTAGCAAACTGTGGATGGAAAGTGTTTGTTATGTTTGTTTGTTCTCGCCATTCGTCATGAACAGACTGAATAAAGTATTATACTAGTTATTGCTGATTTAGTGTCTACTGTATTCAAATGTAGTTTACTCCTTTGAGGACACACATTTTTCGAAAAAGAGCAAAAAGTTTGACTCCTAGCAAACTGTGGATGGAAAGTGTTTATTATGTTTGTTTGTTCTCGCCATTCGTCATGAACAGACTGAATAAGGTATTATACTAGTTATTGTGATTTAGTGTGTACTGTATTCAAATGTAGTTTACTCCTTTGACGACACACATTTTTCGAAAAAGAGCAAAAAGTTTGACTCCTAGCAAACTGTGGATGGAAAGTGTTTGTTATGTTTGTTTGTTCTCGCCATTCGTCATGGACAGACTGAATAAAGTATTATACTAGTTATTGCTGATTTAGTGTGTACTGTATTCAAATGTAGTTTACTCCTTTGACGACACACATTTTTCGAAAAAGAGCAAAAAGTTTGACTCCTAGCAAACTGTGGATGGAAAGTGTTTGTTATGTTTGTTTGTTCTCGCCATTCGTCATGGACAGACTGAATAAAGTATTATACTAGTTATTGCTGATTTAGTGTGTACTGTATTCAAATGTAGTTTACTCCTTTGAGGACACACATTTTTCGCAAAGAGCAAAAAGTTTGACTCCTAGCAAACTGTGGATGGAAAGTGTTTGTTATGTTTGTTTGTTCTCGCCATTCGTCATGAACAGACTGAATAAAGTATTATACTAGTTATTGTGATTTAGTGTGTACTGTATTCAAATGTAGTTTACTCCTTTGAGGACACACATTTTTCGCAAAGAGCAAAAAGTTTGAATCCTAGCAAACTGTGGATGGAAAGTGTTTGTTATGTTTGTTTGTTCTCGCCATTCGTCATGAACAGACTGAAGAAAGTATTATACTAGTTATTGTGATTTAGTGTCTACTGTATTCAAATGTAGTTTACTCCTTTGAGGACACACATTTTTCGAAAAGAGCAAAAAGTTTGACTCCTAGCAAACTGTGGATGGAAAGTGTTTGTTATGTTTGTTTGTTCTCGCCATTCGTCATGAACAGACTGAATAAAGTATTATACTAGTTATTGTGATTTAGTGTGTACTGTATTCAAATGTAGTTTACTCCTTTGAGGACACACATTTTTCGAAAAGAGCAAAAAGTTTGACTCCTAGCAAACTGTGGATGGAAAGTGTTTGTTATGTTTGTTTGTTCTCGCCATTCGTCATGAACAGACTGAATAAAGTATTATACTAGTTATTGTGATTTAGTGTGTACTGTATTCAAATGTAGTTTACTCCTTTGAGGACACACATTTTTCGCAAAGAGCAAAAAGTTTGACTCCTAGCAAACTGTGAATGGAAAGTCTTTGTTATGTTTGTTTGTTCTCGCCATTCGTCATGAACAGACTGAATAAAGTATTATACTAGTTATTGCTGATTTAGTGTGTACTGTATTCAAATGTAGTTTACTCCTTTGACGACACACATTTTTCGCAAAGAGCAAAAAGTTTGACTCCTAGCAAACTGTGGATGGAAAGTGTTTGTTATGTTTGTTTGTTCTCGCCATTCGTCATGAACAGACTGAATAAAGTATTATACTAGTTATTGTGATTTAGTGTGTACTGTATTCAAATGTAGTTTACTCCTTTGAGGACACACATTTTTCGCAAAGAGCAAAAAGTTTGACTCCTAGCAAACTGTGGATGGAAAGTGTTTGTTATGTTTGTTTGTTCTCGCCATTCGTCATGAACAGACTGAATAAAGTATTATACTAGTTATTGTGATTTAGTGTGTACTGTATTCAAATGTAGTTTACTCCTTTGAGGACACACATTTTTCGCAAAGAGCAAAAAGTTTGACTCCTAGCAAACTGTGGATGGAAAGTGTTTGTTATGTTTGTTTGTTCTCGCCATTCGTCATGAACAGACTGAATAAAGTATTATACTAGTTATTGTGATTTAGTGTGTACTGTATTCAAATGTAGTTTACTCCTTTGAGGACACACATTTTTCGCAAAGAGCAAAAAGTTTGACTCCTAGCAAACTGTGGATGGAAAGTGTTTGTTATGTTTGTTTGTTCTCGCCATTCGTCATGAACAGACTGAAGAAAGTATTATACTAGTTATTGTGATTTAGTGTCTACTGTATTCAAATGTAGTTTACTCCTTTGAGGACACACATTTTTCGCAAAGAGCAAAACGTTTGACTCCTAGCAAACTGTGGATGGAAAGTGTTTGTTATGTTAGTTTGTTCTCGCTATTCGTCATGAACAGACTGAATAAAGTATTATACTAGTTATTGTGATTTAGTGTCTACTGTATTCAAATGTAGTTTACTCCTTTGAGGACACACATTTTTCGCAAAGAGCAAAACGTTTGACTCCTAGCAAACTGTGGATGGAAAGTGTTTGTTATGTTTGTTTGTTCTCGCCATTCGTCATGAACAGACTGAAGAAAGTATTATACTAGTTATTGTGATTTAGTGTCTACTGTATTCAAATGTAGTTTACTCCTTTGAGGACACACATTTTTCGCAAAGAGCAAAAAGTTTGACTCCTAGCAAACTGTGGGTGGAAAGTGTTTATTATGTTTGTTTGTTCTCGCCATTCGTCATGGACAGACTGAATAAAGTATTATACTAGTTATTGTGATTTAGTGTGTACTGTATTCAAATGTAGTTTACTCCTTTGAGGACACACATTTTTCGCAAAGAGCAAAAAGTTTGACTCCTAGCAAACTGTGGATGGAAAGTGTTTGTTATGTTTGTTTGTTCTCGCCATTCGTCATTGACAGACTGAATAAAGTATTATACTAGTTATTGTGATTTAGTGTGTACTGTATTCAAATGTAGTTTACTCCTTTGAGGACACACATTTTTCGCAAAGAGCAAAAAGTTTGACTCCTAGCAAACTGTGGATGGAAAGTGTTTGTTATGTTTGTTTGTTCTCGCCATTCGTCATGAACAGACTGAATAAAGTATTATACTAGTTATTGCTGATTTAGTGTGTACTGTATTCAAATGTAGTTTACTCCTTTGAGGACACACATTTTTCGCAAAGAGCAAAAAGTTTGACTCCTAGCAAACTGTGGATGGAAAGTGTTTGTTATGTTTGTTTGTTCTCGCCATTCGTCATGAACAGACTGAAGAAAGTATTATACTAGTTATTGTGATTTAGTGTCTACTGTATTCAAATGTAGTTTACTCCTTTGAGGACACACATTTTTCGCAAAGAGCAAAAAGTTTGACTCCTAGCAAACTGTGGATGGAAAGTGTTTGTTATGTTTGTTTGTTCTCGCCATTCGTCATGAACAGACTGAATAAAGTATTATACTAGTTATTGTGATTTAGTGTGTACTGTATTCAAATGTAGTTTACTCCTTTGAGGACACACATTTTTCGCAAAGAGCAAAAAGTTTGACTCCTAGCAAACTGTGGATGGAAAGTGTTTGTTATGTTTGTTTGTTCTCGCCATTCGTCATGAACAGACTGAATAAAGTATTATACTAGTTATTGCTGATTTAGTGTGTACTGTATTCAAATGTAGTTTACTCCTTTGAGGACACACATTTTTCGCAAAGAGCAAAAAGTTTGACTCCTAGCAAACTGTGGATGGAAAGTGTTTGTTATGTTTGTTTGTTCTCGCCATTCGTCATGAACAGACTGAAGAAAGTATTATACTAGTTATTGTGATTTAGTGTCTACTGTATTCAAATGTAGTTTACTCCTTTGAGGACACACATTTTTCGCAAAGAGCAAAAAGTTTGACTCCTAGCAAACTGTGGATGGAAAGTGTTTGTTATGTTTGTTTGTTCTCGCCATTCGTCATGAACAGACTGAATAAAGTATTATACTAGTTATTGTGATTTAGTGTGTACTGTATTCAAATGTAGTTTACTCCTTTGAGGACACACATTTTTCGCAAAGAGCAAAAAGTTTGACTCCTAGCAAACTGTGGATGGAAAGTGTTTGTTATGTTTGTTTGTTCTCGCCATTCGTCATGAACAGACTGAATAAAGTATTATACTAGTTATTGTGATTTAGTGTGTACTGTATTCAAATGTAGTTTACTTCTTTGAGGACACACATTTTTCGCAAAGAGCAAAAAGTTTGACTCCTAGCAAACTGTGGATGGAAAGTGTTTGTTATGTTTGTTTGTTCTCGCCATTCGTCATGAACAGACTGAATAAAGTATTATACTAGTTATTGTGATTTAGTGTCTACTGTATTCAAATGTAGTTTACTCCTTTGAGGACACACATTTTTCGCAAAGAGCAAAAAGTTTGACTCCTAGCAAACTGTGGATAAAAAGTGTTTGTTATGTTTGTTCGTTCTCGCCATTCGTCATGAACAGACTGAATAAAGTATTATACTAGTTATTGCTGATTTAGTGTCTACTGTATTCAAATGTAGTTTACTCCTTTGAGGACACACATTTTTCGCAAAGAGCAAAAAGTTTGACTCCTAGCAAACTGTGGATGGAAAGTGTTTGTTATGATGGTTTGTTCTCGCCATTCGTCATGGACAGACTGAATAAAGTATTATACTAGTTATTGTGATTTAGTGTGTACTGTATTTAAATGTAGTTTACTCCTTTGACGACACACATTTTTCGCAAAGAGCAAAAAGTTTGACTCCTAGCAAACTGTGGATGGAAAGTGTTTGTTATGTTTGTTTGTTCTCGCCATTCGTCATGAACAGACTGAATAAAGTATTATACTAGTTATTGTGATTTAGTGTGTACTGTATTCAAATGTAGTTTACTCCTTTGACGACACACATTTTTCGCAAAGAGCAAAAAGTTTGACTCCTAGCAAACTGTGGATGGAAAGTGTTTGTTATGTTTGTTTGTTCTCGCCATTCGTCATGAACAGACTGAATAAAGTATTATACTAGTTATTGTGATTTAGTGTGTACTGTATTCAAATGTAGTTTACTCCTTTGAGGACACACATTTTTCGCAAAGAGCAAAAAGTTTGACTCCTAGCAAACTGTGGATGGAAAGTCTTTGTTATGTTTGTTTGTTCTCGCCATTCGTCATGAACAGACTGAATAAAGTATTATACTAGTTATTGTGATTTAGTGTGTACTGTATTCAAATGTAGTTTACTCCTTTGAGGACACACATTTTTCGCAAAGAGCAAAAAGTTTGACTCCTAGCAAACTGTGGATGGAAAGTGTTTGTTATGTTTGTTTGTTCTCGCCATTCGTCATGAACAGACTGAATAAAGTATTATACTAGTTATTGTGATTTAGTGTGTACTGTATTCAAATGTAGTTTACGCCTTTGAGGACACACATTTTTCGCAAAGAGCAAAAAGTTTGACTCCTAGCAAACTGTGGATGGAAAGTGTTTGTTATGTTTGTTTGTTCTCGCCATTTGTCATGAACAGACTGAATAAAGTATTATACTAGTTATTGTGATTTAGTGTGTACTGTATTCAAATGTAGTTTACTCCTTTGAGGACACACATTTTTCGCAAAGAGCAAAAAGTTTGACTCCTAGCAAACTGTGGATGGAAAGTGTTTGTTATGTTTGTTTGTTCTTGCCATTCGTCATGAACAGACTGAATAAAGTATTATACTAGTTATTGTGATTTAGTGTGTACTTTATTCAAATGTAGTTTACTCCTTTGAGGACACACATTTTTCGCAAAGAGCAAAAAGTTTGACTCCTAGCAAACTGTGGATGGAAAGTGTTTGTTATGTTTGTTTGTTCTCGCCATTCGTCATGAACAGACTGAATAAAGTATTATACTAGTTATTGTGATTTAGTGTGTACTGTATTCAAATGTAGTTTAATCCTTTGAGGACACACATTTTTCGCAAAGAGCAAAAAGTTTGACTCCTAGCAAACTGTGGATGGAAAGTGTTTGTTATGTTTGTTTGTTCTCGCCATTCGTCATGAACAGACTGAATAAAGTATTATACTAGTTATTGTGATTTAGTGTGTACTGTATTCAAATGTAGTTTACTCCTTTGAGGACACACATTTTTCGCAAAGAGCAAAAAGTTTGACTCCTAGCAAACTGTGGATGGAAAGTGTTTGTTATGTTTGTTTGTTCTCGCCATTCGTCATGGACAGACTGAATAAAGTATTATACTAGTTATTGTGATTTAGTGTGTACTGTATTCAAATGTAGTTTACTCCTTTGACGACACACATTTTTCGAAAAAGAGCAAAAAGTTTGACTCCTAGCAAACTGTGGATGGAAAGTGTTTGTTATGTTTGTTTGTTCTCGCCATTCGTCATGAACAGACTGAATAAAGTATTATACTAGTTATTGTGATTTAGTGTCTACTGTATTCAAATGTAGTTTACTCCTTTGAGGACACACATTTTTCGCAAAGAGCAAAAAGTTTGACTCCTAGCAAACTGTGGATGGAAAGTGTTTGTTATGTTTGTTTGTTCTCGCCATTCGTCATGAACAGACTGAATAAAGTATTATACTAGTTATTGTGATTTAGTGTGTACTGTATTCAAATGTAGTTTACTCCTTTGACGACACACATTTTTCGCAAAGAGCAAAAAGTTTGACTCCTAGCAAACTGTTGATGGAAAGTCTTTGTTATGTTTGTTTGTTCTCGCCATTCGTCATGAACAGACTGAATAAAGTATTATACTAGTTATTGTGATTTAGTGTGTACTGTATTCAAATGTAGTTTACTCCTTTGAGGACACACATTTTTCGCAAAGAGCAAAAAGTTTGACTCCTAGCAAACTGTGAATGGAAAGTGTTTGTTATGTTTGTTTGTTCTCGCCATTCGTCATGAACAAACTGAATAAAGTATTATACTAGTTATTGTGATTTAGTGTCTACTGTATTCAAATGTAGTTTACTCCTTTGACGACACACATTTTTCGAAAAAGAGCAAAAAGTTTGACTCCTAGCAAACTGTGGATGGAAAGTGTTTGTTATGTTTGTTTGTTCTCGCCATTCGTCATGAACAGACTGAATAAAGTATTATACTGGTTATTGTGATTTAGTGTGTACTGTATTCAAATGTAGTTTACTCCTTTGACGACACACATTTTTCGCAAAGAGCAAAAAGTTTGACTCCTAGCAAACTGTGGATGGAAAGTGTTTGTTATGTTTGTTTGTTCTCGCCATTCGTCATGAACAGACTGAATAAAGTATTATACTAGTTATTGTGATTTAGTGTGTACTGTATTCAAATGTAGTTTACTCCTTTGAGGACACACATTTTTCGCAAAGAGCCAAAAGTTTGACTCCTAGCAAACTGTGGATGGAAAGTGTTTGTTATGTTTGTTTGTTCTCGCCTTTCGTCATGGACAGACTGAATAAAGTATTATACTAGTTATTGCTGATTTAGTGTCTACTGTATTCAAATGTAGTTTACTCCTTTGAGGACACACATTTTTCGCAAAGAGCAAAAAGTTTGACTCCTAGCAAACTGTGGATGGAAAGTGTTTGTTATGTTTGTATGTTCTCGCCATTCGTCATGGACAGACTGAATAAAGTATTATACTAGTTATTGTGATTTAGTGTGTACTGTATTCAAATGTAGTTTACTCCTTTGACGACACACATTTTTCGAAAAAGAGCAAAAAGTTTGACTCCTAGCAAACTGTGGATGGAAAGTGTTTGTTATGTTTGTTGGTTCTCGCCATTCGTCATGGACAGACTGAATAAAGTATTATACTAGTTATTGCTGATTTAGTGTGTACTGTATTCAAATGTAGTTTACTCCTTTGAGGACACACATTTTTCGCAAAGAGCAAAAAGTTTGACTCCTAGCAAACTGTGGATGGAAAGTGTTTGTTATGTTTGTTTGTTCTCGCCATTCGTCATGAACAGACTGAATAAAGTATTATACTAGTTATTGTGATTTAGTGTGTACTGTATTCAAATGTAGTTTACTCCTTTGAGGACACACATTTTTCGCAAAGAGCAAAAAGTTTGAATCCTAGCAAACTGTGGATGGAAAGTGTTTGTTATGTTTGTTTGTTCTCGCCATTCGTCATGAACAGACTGAAGAAAGTATTATACTAGTTATTGTGATTTAGTGTCTACTGTATTCAAATGTAGTTTACTCCTTTGAGGACACACATTTTTCGCAAAGAGCAAAACGTTTGACTCCTAGCAAACTGTGGATGGAAAGTGTTTGTTATGTTAGTTTGTTCTCGCTATTCGTCATGAACAGACTGAATAAAGTATTATACTAGTTATTGTGATTTAGTGTGTACTGCATTCAAATGTAGTTTACTCCTTTGAGGACACACATTTTTCGCAAAGAGCAAAAAGTTTGACTCCTAGCAAACTGTGGATGGAAAGTGTTTGTTATGTTTGTTTGTTCTCGCCATTCGTCATGAACAGACTGAATAAAGTATTATACTAGTTATTGTGATTTAGTGTGTACTGTATTCAAATGTAGTTTACTCCTTTGAGGACACAGATTTTTCGCAAAGAGCAAAAAGTTTGACTCCTAGCAAACTGTGGATGGAAAGTGTTTGTTATGTTTGTTTGTTCTCGCCATTCGTCATGAACAGACTGAATAAAGTATTATACTAGTTATTGCTGATTTTGTGTGTACTGTATTTAAATGTAGTTTACTCCTTTGACGACACACATTTTTCGCAAAGAGCAAAAAGTTTGACTCCTAGCAAACTGTGGATGGAAAGTGTTTGTTATGTTTGTTTGTTCTCGCCATTCGTCATGAACAGACTGAATAAAGTATTATACTAGTTATTGCTGATTTTGTGTGTACTGTATTTAAATGTAGTTTACTCCTTTGACGACACACATTTTTCGCAAAGAGCAAAAAGTTTGACTCCTAGCAAACTGTGGATGGAAAGTGTTTGTTATGTTTGTTTGTTCTCGCCATTCGTCATGGACAGACTGAATAAAGTATTATACTAGTTATTGTGATTTAGTGTGTACTGTATTCAAATGTAGTTTACTCCTTTGACGACACACATTTTTCGAAAAAGAGCAAAAAGTTTGACTCCTAGCAAACTGTGGATGGAAAGTGTTTGTTATGTTTGTTGGTTCTCGCCATTCGTCATGGACAGACTGAATAAAGTATTATACTAGTTATTGCTGATTTAGTGTGTACTGTATTCAAATGTAGTTTACTCCTTTGAGGACACACATTTTTCGCAAAGAGCAAAAAGTTTGACTCCTAGCAAACTGTGGATGGAAAGTGTTTGTTATGTTTGTTTGTTCTCGCCATTCGTCATGAACAGACTGAATAAAGTATTATACTAGTTATTGTGATTTAGTGTGTACTGTATTCAAATGTAGTTTACTCCTTTGAGGACACACATTTTTCGCAAAGAGCAAAAAGTTTGAATCCTAGCAAACTGTGGATGGAAAGTGTTTGTTATGTTTGTTTGTTCTCGCCATTCGTCATGAACAGACTGAAGAAAGTATTATACTAGTTATTGTGATTTAGTGTCTACTGTATTCAAATGTAGTTTACTCCTTTGAGGACACACATTTTTCGCAAAGAGCAAAACGTTTGACTCCTAGCAAACTGTGGATGGAAAGTGTTTGTTATGTTAGTTTGTTCTCGCTATTCGTCATGAACAGACTGAATAAAGTATTATACTAGTTATTGTGATTTAGTGTGTACTGCATTCAAATGTAGTTTACTCCTTTGAGGACACACATTTTTCGCAAAGAGCAAAAAGTTTGACTCCTAGCAAACTGTGGATGGAAAGTGTTTGTTATGTTTGTTTGTTCTCGCCATTCGTCATGAACAGACTGAATAAAGTATTATACTAGTTATTGTGATTTAGTGTGTACTGTATTCAAATGTAGTTTACTCCTTTGAGGACACAGATTTTTCGCAAAGAGCAAAAAGTTTGACTCCTAGCAAACTGTGGATGGAAAGTGTTTGTTATGTTTGTTTGTTCTCGCCATTCGTCATGAACAGACTGAATAAAGTATTATACTAGTTATTGCTGATTTTGTGTGTACTGTATTTAAATGTAGTTTACTCCTTTGACGACACACATTTTTCGCAAAGAGCAAAAAGTTTGACTCCTAGCAAACTGTGGATGGAAAGTGTTTGTTATGTTTGTTTGTTCTCGCCATTCGTCATGAACAGACTGAATAAAGTATTATACTAGTTATTGTGATTTAGTGTGTACTGTATTCAAATGTAGTTTACTCCTTTGAGGACACACATTTTTCGCAAAGAGCAAAAAGTTAGACTCCTAGCAAACTGTGGATGGAAAGTGTTTGTTATGTTTGTTTGTTCTCGCCATTCGTCATGGACAGACTGAATAAAGTATTATACTAGTTATTGTGATTTAGTGTGTACTGTATTCAAATGTAGTTTACTCCTTTGACGACACACATTTTTCGAAAAAGAGCAAAAAGTTTGACTCCTAGCAAACTGTGGATGGAAAGTGTTTGTTATGTTTGTTTGTTCTCGCCATTCGTCATGGACAGACTGAATAAAGTATTATACTAGTTATTGTGATTTAGTGTGTACTGTATTCAAATGTAGTTTACTCCTTTGAGGACACACATTTTTCGCAAAGAGCAAAAAGTTTGACTCCTAGCAAACTGTGGATGGAAAGTGTTTGTTATGTTTGTTTGTTCTCGCCATTCGTCATGAACAGACTGAATAAAGTATTATACTAGTTATTGTGATTTAGTGTGTACTGTATTCAAATGTAGTTTACTCCTTTGAGGACACACATTTTTCGCAAAGAGCAAAAAGTTTGACTCCTAGCAAACTGTGGATGGAAAGTCTTTGTTATGTTTGTTTGTTCTCGCCATTCGTCATGAACAGACTGAATAAAGTATTATACTAGTTATTGCTGATTTAGTGTCTACTGTATTCAAATGTAGTTTACTCCTTTGAGGACACACATTTTTCGCAAAGAGCAAAAAGTTTGACTCCTAGCAAACTGTGGATGGAAAGTGTTTGTTATGTTTGTTTGTTCTCGCCATTCGTCATGGACAGACTGAATAAAGTATTATACTAGTTATTGTGATTTAGTGTGTACTGTATTCAAATGTAGTTTACTCCTTTGACGACACACATTTTTCGAAAAAGAGCAAAAAGTTTGACTCCTAGCAAACTGTGGATGGAAAGTGTTTGTTATGTTTGTTTGTTCTCGCCATTCGTCATGAACAGACTGAATAAAGTATTATACTAGTTATTGTGATTTAGTGTCTACTGTATTCAAATGTAGTTTACTCCTTTGACGACACACATTTTTCGAAAAAGAGCAAAAAGTTTGACTCCTAGCAAACTGTGGATGGAAAGTGTTACACTGCGGCCGTGTCCGCCTTTCAGAAAGCTGTTTCTGAACACATACGAATATCAATTTTAAGTGAAGGTAAGCTATGTATCTTTAGTTTATCAAAATGCTTTATGATTGTAAAATAACTAGTGTTTTTATTTTTTTAAAAACGTTGTAACTTTTAGCTAAAATGTTGAAAAAAATAAGATATAATAATAATAAAGAGAGCCTTATTTTTTCTCAAAAGAATATTATTATTATTATTATTTATTTATTGCTTGATCGTAACGGAGACGATTAGCAATCACAAGAAAAATATAAATAAATATTAAAAAATGGCATTTTATGGTACGGAATTCTGTTAAATAAATAAACATTTTTACTTACAGTTTTTGCTGATAGCAAACTGAGAGCTATGACTACAGTACCCGTTCCATAAGATATTCCAAGTACAGGTGATAGCAAATCGTGGAGACTGTCAAACCACCTGAAACAAACATCATGTATCAAATATACATGCAGACATATATTTATTAATTTTAATTTGAACAATATTACGTCTTGAGTCTTTTATAGACAAACAATGTAATATTGTTAAGGGACGAATTAGTGACCTTTGTATCATAATAAATTAAAAAGTCCGTCTCGCAGGAACTGCATCATCTTAGCGCGGTTCCGTTCATATCCCTAGTCTAATTTGGAAAGATTACAATAGAAGCAGTTATTATTTTGGTTCCACCAGTCTTTTTTTTTTTTTAAATTAATTATTATAATGGCGTGTCAACCCTTAAGGTCACTAACGCCATTCCTGTGTGTAGTAAAGTCTTGAAAGGTCATGATTTACAATCTTACCTGGAAGGGTCTGCTAACACTAGAAACGGACCCGCTAGTGACAAGGTCTTGGAATCCTGGAAATCTATATTTCTAACAATAAATTGTTTTTGTTATTTTACTTAACCAGTTTTATTGTCAAATACATTATCCAACTATAAGTAATTAAAAAATAACAAGGAATAAAACAGACAAAAAGAACCATTCGAATAAACGAAATCAATTAATTTAAAGTTTTAAGCACTTATTTCTCCGATTGACATCGTGCAATTAATACTTTCTTCAGAACCTTTTTTTTAGAGCATTTAATAAGCTTTCTAACGGTATTCTTCCGTTTACCAAGATTCTCAACCTTTTTCGAGATATTAAGGAAAGTATACAAAGTTACTAAAACGTATTATGTCTGTTAATAAAATATTTTATTCTAACCCTTCCTTAACTCCAAACGTAACCAAAATTTCAACATATTAGTTTTGATGAAAGTAGAACATGCAGAAAATGTTTCAACTGAATCCCATGATTCTAAGTACCCAAACCAAAACGAACGACGTTAACGAACTTGACCTTTCAAATTAGACGACCGATTTTTGTACCAAATTTCATCAAAATCGGACCATTCGTCTGGGAGCTACAGAGCGAACAGACATATATATATACATATATATATATATATATATATATACAAATTTGAACCACCGCTATTTTCGGTCTCTAGGGGTTCTGAAATGCGAAATTTTCTAGTCGGCACTTCCAAATTGTTTCATTGTATCAACCTTATAAGCGGGGTTTCTACCATTTTTAGAGGGAGGAACCCCGCTAAAAATGGTAGAAAAGGTTTTTAAAAATTCACCTACTTTTTTTTAATTCGAGCAGAAAATAATCCTATTTAATTGAATTCGCAAATCGCCGGTATTTGCCCAGAAAAATACCATTTGGCACTATTATAGGAGTATATTGTCTTATTTACTACGTCGTCAGATCTGGCCTAAACTTGCCTATTCGTTAGACATTTTATTTTTAGTGTTAATACCTACGCGCCATCGTGGACATTTTATTAATCCCATTAGTCGCTGCTTCTGTTTATTATTTGATTATCGTCTTTAATGGCAAATTAGGAATCATTCCGATGGGAAGAAAGATGGGTATTTGCAACAAAACTTTTTTTGTACATTACCTTCAGGGAAATATTCTTAAAAAATATTCCAATATTAAAAGAGGCTGCTCATAGATAAAGTGGAGGAACGGACTGGACGCCCATAAATTCGATGGACAGGATGGTCACCACCCATCATGTCCAGAAACAGACAGTTCACTCTTAAATACGAGAAACAGGATGATCATCCATAAATTAGAGAAATATGCTGGTCAACCATAATTTCCAGAAAGAATTCACTCTCAAATATGAGAAACAGGCTCATCATCCATATATTAGGGAAACATGCTGGTCACCCATAATTTCCAGAAACAGACCGTTCACTGTTAAATATGAGAAACAGACTGATCATCCATAAATTAGTGAAACATGATGGTCAACCATAATTTCCAGAAACAATTCACTCTCAAATATGAGAAACAGGCTCATCATCCATATACTAGGGAAACATGCTGGTCACCCATAATTTCCAGAAACAGACCGTTCACTGTTAAATATGAGAAACAGACTGATCATCCATAAATTAGAGAACCATGATGGTCAACCATAATTTCCAGAAACAATTCACTCTCAAAAACAGACTCATCATCCATATATTAGGGAAACATGCTGGTCACCCATAATTTCCAGAAACAGACCGTTCACTGTTAAATATGAGAAACAGACTGATCATCCATAAATTAGAGAAACATGATGGTCAACCATAATTTCCAGAAACAATTCACTCTCAAAAACAGGTTCATCATCCATATATTAGGGAAACATGCTGGTCACCCATAATTTCCAGAAACAGACCGTTCACTGTTAAATATGAGAAACAGACTGATCATCCATAAATTAGTGAAACATGCTGGTCACCCATAATTTCCAGAAACAGTTCACTCTCAAAAACAGACTCATCATCCATATATTAGGAAAAACATGCTGGTCACCCATAATTTCCAGAAACAGACCGTTCACTATTAAATATGAGAAACAGACTGATCATCCATAAATTAGTGAAACATGCTGGTCACCCATAATTTCCAGAAACGGTTCACTCTCAAAAACAGGCTCATCATCCATATTGTTGGGATTTGCAGTTAGTGTTACCAAAGGTCCCAAACCAATTTTAAACAAAATATAATAAAATTTTATTCAATAAAATGAAATTAATAAAATGTCCTTAGAAAGTTGAACAAAATAAATAGTCGGTAAAACTGAAGAAGAGTGTCCTCAGCACCGATTTTCTTCAAAGTTTGCACTATAACGTATTTTGATGCACTAAACACGAATCCGTTGAAAAAAAAAGTTGCTCGCAACTAGGAAAGAAGTTATTTAAAAAAAAAGTTCACTGTTATGAAGGTTAAGGAAGACTGCCTTGGACGACTTTTGGGCCGTAGAATTCTTTTCATTTCTGCGAGTTGGATTGACTAGGGGTTTTGATGTTTCTTGAGCGAGCGGAAACGCATAGCACGTATGCCCAAAAGCGACAGTTTACGACCAAGTCAGCTACCACAGGTGAGTCTAAATTTCAATTACACTTCGTCATTAAGGACTATTGCGCAGGCGCGTGTTTACATATAAGCTGTTTAGCCCGTCTTTTATAACCTCCATAACAGTGAACTTTAGTGCTTAATAACTTCTTTCCTAGTTGCGAGCAACTTTTTTTTTCAACGGATTCGTGTTTAGTGCATCAAAATACGTTATAGTGCAAATTTTGAAGAAAATCGGTGCTGAGGCCACTCTCCTTCAGTATTACCAAATAGTCCAATGTAGAAGGAGATGCTACTACTACTGCTAGAAGTATCTGGCTCTTGCTAAAATTAGTTAAGATGAGAGATTCACTGATATAGCTCTTCTGTGAAGCACTCGTCTCGACTCCCTGTCACTGGATAAAGTTTGATTGACACACACTAGCACTGAAAATTGTCAAAGAATTTCTTAAAAACTTTTCGCCTTTTTTAGCTACCAAGCTATATATAAACTGTGAGCATATGTGAGCAATCATTTGATATTTTATAATATTCTATAACAGCTGCTACACTGCTCCCCCTCCCCCCCCCCCCCCTGATGACGGAGTCAGCAAAGAAAACCTTTCGCTTTACTACCCTACCCGCTCTTGTTCTATATTCAGAGAATGTCTCAGGTTGCGGGTTGCTGGTTGCAAGCAGTGGTTTGAGAGTGGATGGTGGCCAGGTTCCGGTGTCTTCAGTGTGAGGTCTTCATTCGTCGGTGAAGGAGAAGGGATTTGAGGCTGTTGGTTGGTTGGTGAAGCAGTGTTGTTGTTCTCCATGTCAGTCGAGAGAAGATAGGCAGGCTTTAGTCTGTCAACAGAGACAACAACTGACTGTTCTCCAATGGCAATGGTGAAATGTTTGGCGGTACGATTGAGGACTTGATGAGGCCCAGAAGAAGGTGGGACAAGCGGTCGGCGTACTTCATCTTCTCGCAAGAAAAAATGGGATGTCGTTTGCAAATCCTTGTGTTGGAATTTCTTGCGAGTACTGGCACGTGTTAGGGCTGGTTTGAGCTGAGCAAGATCTTGTCGCGATGTCTTCCAGAGGGATTGCTTCTGGCCAACGAGTTGCACGATCCACCATTGTTAAGCAATAACGTTTGCCGTTAGATGGTAGCAAAGGGCCTATTAAGTCCAAATGAACATGTTGGAATCTTGGCGAGCTTGGGAAGGCTCCTAAAGGACTTACTGTATGGCGCTGAATTTTACTACGCTGGCAGGGTATGCAGGTTTTGGCCCATTCGCCTACATCTGACTTCATGCTTGGCCAAAAGTACCGCGAAGAAAGAAGTTTTCTTGAAGCGCGTATCCCGGGGTGACTTAGTCCATGAAGGCGATCAAAGAAAGGTTTCCTGAAGTGCTCAGGAATGTATGGTCTCGCCTTACTGGATGATGTTTCACAAAAGAGTGGGACGTCTTGGCCTGGGATGGTGAGGAGCTTTAAAGTTAGCTTGGTATTCTTTTTTAATTCCTCTATCGTAGGGTCAGCTTTCTGTGCCTTAGCAATAGCTGCAAAATCATCGGGCAACTGAACCTCCTCTACTCGTGACAGGGTGTCAGCTACTACGGTGTCTTTGCCGGGCTTATAAATGATAGAAGTAGTGAACTGACTTATGAAATTGAGTTGCCTGATTCTTCGGGGTGAGGCATTGTCTGCCTTCTGCTGGAAAACGTGGATGAGGGGTTTATGGTCAGTCACTATAGAGAAATTAAGGCCTGCCAGGAGTGATCTGAAGTGCTTTATGCCCTCGTGGATAGCGAGCAGCTCTCTATCGTAGGTGGAGTAATTCTTTTGTGCTGAATTGAGTTTCCTGGAAAAAAAATCCTAAGGGTGTCCAGACACCATTTTTCAGTTGCTGTAACACTGCACCTATGCCTATATCGCTTGCATCACATGTCTTACATCTTCACATGTCGATTGGTGCGCAAGTTGTGCAGCAGCAGCGAGGCTCTCCTTGCATTCTTCAAAGGCTCTGGTGGCTTTTTGGGGTCACCAATTGTTGGGATTTGCAGTTAGTGTTACCAAAGGTCCCAAAAAAATGTTAAACAAAATATAATAAAATTTTACTCAATAAAATGAAATTAATAAAATGTCCTTAGAAAGTTGAACAAAATAAATAGTCCAATGTAGAAGGAGATGCTACTACTGCTGCTAGAAGTATCTGGCTGCTCTTGCTAAAATTAGTTAAGATGAGAGACTCACTGATATAGCTTTTCTGTGAAGCACTCGTCTCGACTCCCTGTCACTGGATAAAGTTTGATTGACACACACTAGCACTGAAAATTGTCTACGAATTTCTTAAAAACTTTTCGCCTTTTTTAGCTACCAAGCTATATATAAACTGTGAGCATATGTGAGCAATCATTTGATATTTTATAATATTCTATAACAGCTGCTACAATATATTAGGGAAACATGCTGGTCAACCATAATTTCCAGAAACAGACCGTTCACTGTTAAATACGAGAAACAGACTGATCATTCATAAATTAGTGAAACATGCTGGTCACCCATAATTTGCAGAAACAGTTCACTCTCAAATACGAGAAACAGGCCTATCATCCAGAAATGAGGGAAAGATGATGGCCAACCTTAATCTCTTGAAACAGACAGTTCACTCTCAAATAAGAGAAAGAGGCACATCACCCATAAATTAGAGAAACATGATGGCCAACCTTAATTTCTAGAAGCAGACAGTTCACTCTCAAATACGAGAAAGAGGCACATCACCCATAAATTAGAGAAACATGATGGCCAACCTTAATTTCCAGAAACATAGGGTCACTATTAATTTTTAATACAGCCTCATCATCCATAAATTGGAGATACATGATGGTCACCCTTAATTTCCAGAAACATAAGGTCTACTATAAAATACGAGAAACAGGCTCATCCCCATAAATCAATGTACCTACAGGTCATTCTTTCTTAAATTCGAGGTACAGGCTGATCATCTAAAAATTATAGAAACACGATGGTCATCTGAAAATTAGAAGTCACCCATAAATGCGAGGAAAAATCTAACCATAAATGATTTTGCCCGAAGAAATAATAAATGAGGTCCCCAGAGGTCATGGGGTCTAAGTAACGAAGTCAATGTTTTGAGGAAAATGGAGTCAAAGTTGAGCATTTGTGTCGATACCAAAAGCTAGATTTTTTCCGATCATACTAGACAAATCCTCCGGTTTTAGCTGTTTATTTTCGATGATACATATTAGGTACATCATCCGGTTTATGATAAATATGCAAAATAATTGGAGCATCCGGACATAGATCCCTTAATTCCCTTCTGGACGTAATATTACAAAAATGACAATGCTCAAGAGAACACAAGGTAGGTGGCACCAAATGTCAAGAAAATCACTTGGATCTCTTAACCACCCACAAGATTACTGTGTTCACAACCCATTACTGTATCTAAATAATTTTTTTCCGAAAATTTCACTTAGACCCCTCGACTTCTGGGGCCCTCAAATAAAATGTATTCTATGCAATAAAATAAAATGTGAAGTCTTACCTGAGAATCATTTGATGATGTCGGAAACAATTTCTTAGACAATTCTCGTAACATTTCTGATATAATTTGTCATTATACGAACATTTTTGGCTCAGACCACCGCCGTTAGCAACCAGTTCATTGAATATTAACTCTGCTCTCTTTTCGACATTTTGAATATTAATTATTAAATATTTCTGATGCAATGTGAAGTAATGAATAAGATTTATGAATACCAAAGCCGCCGAACCTATACACGATACTACAAAGAGCATCGTAAGCCCTTGAAGCATTGTCAGGACATAAAATGTAGTCGTATCTATTTGAAAAGAGTACAATGCAGGAATTGGAACATCTAAGTTCATACCGGCTTCCGTTCCATTGAACCCCAGAGTTCCGTATGCACTGTCGATGTAAGGACTGATCAATATTGCATTACCACCGACCAAAGACAAAACAAACGGAAGTATGAGAAGAAGTCTCTTTTCTTTTGATATATCCTCATGCAGTATTTTAAGGAGTTCTTCATGATCTTCGCCGTAGATAAAAAACTCCTCGATCATTTCTCTGTGGAGAACACGGAGGTTCGTACGCTTCAAATTGAATACGATCAATATTAAAATGCAATATTGGATCAAAAGATAAATCTGAACATCGTACGTTAGAAGAGTGAAGTTCAACTTCAACAACAAAAGAAAAGTAAGTACAATTATATATATGTGAAAGAGACCTACTGAAAGGTGGACACAAATTAGTAAAACAGAAAGTAGTCTATATTTGCTTGTCAAATTAGGATAAACACCACTAAAAGTAGTGGCGTTGAAGTAAAACCGCACCATTAATTTATCTGTAACTTCATCATTTTCGTAATAGGAATTTAATTTTCTTTTAATTTTAACAAATATTTCCATTATGAAAAAATCAGAATTATTACAGCATAATTATTATTCTAATACAACAGTTACACTTTTTTTGTGTGTGTTTTGACATTAAAACATGGATACATCGACCATAGATTTTTGGGTGAAGTCAAATAATATAGCACAGTTAGAAAAAATTGGAAGAATTCAAAATGTAATGACCGAAAATTGGCATTTCATATATTCAGGCAGAGATCTCATTTGAAGCTAACTCAGGCTCTGAGAAAACTAACAAAAAATGACGCCACAACAGCTAAGGCATAAAAAATGAACAATGAGATTTATTATTTTTATATGAGGGCAATCGTTACATCTGATACAACTACAATACTTTTACAAGTTTCTATTTACACAGACCTTGCACGACAACGTATGTCGTTCAGCATTTATGGTTGTTTACAAATTGTCATAATTTATCAGCGTATTGAGCTACAGAAAACTCTACAAAAATATATATTGTTACCCATCAAAAATCGTCTATCGGAACACTTTTTTCGGCGAATTTCTAGTGCGTACGGGTTTGGGTTAATATACATTCCAGTACACTTTTAGCGCGGTTCCTCCCTCCCCCCATAGGGAGACAACCCGCTTATGAGGTTGACCTCATGACGCGATCTGGAAATGCCGACTAGAAAATTTCTCGTTTCAGATTCCATAGGTCATGAACATAACGGTGGTTCAAATTTGTATGTATATATATATATATATATATATATATATATATATATATAAATATTTATATATGCATATATATATATATATATACATATATATATATATATATATATATATATATATATATATACATATATATATATATATATACATATATATATATATATATATATATATATATATATATATATATATATAAATATTTATATATGCATATATATATATATATATACATATATATATATATATATATATATATATACATATATATATATATATACATATATATATATATATATATATATATATATATATATATATATATATATATATCTGCACTATGGGCCAAAGTCCAAAACTCCGAAATTTGAGTGAGCTTCAGACTATCTAATGCCTAGAATCTAACGCCTTAGATTCTCATGCGGGAGATGGTGGGTTCGAGCCCCACCGGCGGCAGGTATTTTCTCTTCTCACGGGCTAAACATTAATTGTTAAAAGGGCCGATGTCTTCCCATTGTTACTTAATGAAGAAAAAAATATTTTCATGAAATTGGCGAAAAAAATCGTTGAGCTTACAGATTTTCGCTTTTAGGCTTTCGGGTACACTTGTTATAGGCTATCTAAAGCAGGAAAACGAATGAAACCATTTTCAAGGCGATATCTGTAACCGTTATCCAGAAAAGTGGATACAAATAGTTGTTCTAACTAATTTTAGTTTGGGTATTCAGAAACGATTGATTCAATTGGATATTGCTCCGATTGCTTTGATATTCATCCAAATGAAGGTATTTAAATTTTTGTTACTTTTGGAGCTAAGGAAATACCAGGAAAAAGAAAGTTTTGAACAGGCATGAAAAGTTTTGGAATCTTATCGTATATTTTCATAAATATCTCGAAACAGGTTTGGAAATTGTGGTGCCTAAAACATTCTCTTTGAGATTTCATTTTACATTTTTCACGGCACATAAAACCTGTTTCTAACCTAAGATTTCCTAATGACATTAGAAAAACGCGCCAAGATGACGCAGTTCCTGCGAGTTGGACTATGTACTATTAAAATGTATCTATTAATTCATTTATTATGCTTTTTTCGTATCGTGAAGCGTTTTATGTACAATATATTTTTGGCTTCCTCAATTTTGTTCTTTCTGTACAACAAGGTCATTTTAGGGCCATTACAACTCTTATCCCCGCCTTTCTACTCGATTTCATTCAAGCAGATGTTTAAATTTGTCAATTATTGTACAACCCAGACCCGTAAAAAAAAGTCCGTTCATATCCCTATTTTCATTTGAAAAGCTTAGAATAGAAACAGATCATATTTTGTTCAGCCTTTGTTCAAAGGGATTTATGACTTTACCTGGTCGGGTCCGCCAGACCCCAGAATCCTGTATCTAGAGATAATTATTTCATACAATGCATTCATGTTTCTATGCATTGAAAAATATCGAAATTTTTCGCATTTTCTTGTGTTCTTCTACTATAGTAATAATTCTACAAATAAAATCATATTTGTAAATAATAAAATAATATAAAAAAACAAACCATAAAGGCAATTGAAAATATTCAAAAGACGTCATCGAATCTCTTTCTCTTGGCAAGCTATATTTCTAACAATGGATTGTTTTTCTTATTTTACTTAATCTGTTTTATTGTCAAATACATTATCCAACTTTAGGCAATTAAAAAAAAAAACAAAAAACAAGGAATTAAAACAGACAAAAAGAACTGTTCGAATAAACGAAATCAATTACTTCAAAGTTTAAGCACTTATTTCTCCGATTGACATCGCTTATTCAAAACTTTCTTCCGAGCCTTTTTTGTAGACCATTTAGTATGCTTTCGAATGGCAACCTTTCGCTTCCCACGATTTTCAACCGTTTTCGAGATATTAATGAAAGTGGGGTCTCCCGTGGTCTAATGGCTAGCGCCTTGGATTCATAAGCGGGAGATGGTGGGTTCGATTCCCAACCTCCGGCAGGAATTTTATCATCCCACGGCTCGCTGGTAAAATTACTCGCTGCACCCTGGATGTCGGCGCTAATGACCAAGATGTAGATGCGCCGTAAAAAAAAAAAAAAAAAAAAAAAAAAAAAAAAAAAAAAAAAAAAAAAAAAAAAAAAAAAATTAATGAAAGTATACGAAGTTCCCAAAACGTTTCAGGTCCGTTAAAAAAATATTTTTTTCTAACCCTTCCTTATTTCAAAACGTAACCAAAATTTCAACATATTAGTTTTGATGAAATTCTAACATGCATAAAATATTTCAACTGAATCCCATGATTTTAAGTACCCAACAATTTTTGTCTAAACTATTTTTACCATAAAACTAAACGTTTCGCTGAAAATTCCTAAAAACCTTTTTTTGAGACCTTTGATCTCGAATAAAATTGTTTACACTCATGGGATCGATAAGGGCTTTTTTCAATTCCATTATAACGTTGTCCCCAACGTTCATGCAAATTTTCAGGTTGCTAGGAATTTACGTAAAGGTAATCATAATTTTCTAACCCATCTATTTCTAGCAACAGAAAATTGGTCTCATTTTACCTATCCTGTTTTACACACAAATACATTTTCCTAATATAAGAAATTACAAAAATAAAAAGCAATAAAAAACTAAGGGAAAGAGACAAAAGTTACAAAAAGAACGACAAAAACCCGTTCAAAGAACTAAACAGACGTATTTGAAGTTTTATGCACTTATTTCTCCGATTGACATCACCTAATCAAAAATTGTTTCAGATTTTTTTTTTTGTAGAGAATTTAGAAAGCTTTCAAATAGTTTCTATCCACTTATCACGATTTCCCAACCGTGTTCGAGAATGAAAGTATACGAAGTTCCCAAAACCTTTGTTGTCTGTTAATAAAATATTTTATTCTAAAACCCTTCCTTAACACCAAACGTAACCAAAAGTTTTAACATATTAGTTTTGATGAAATCCGAACATGCAGAAAATGTTTCAACTGAATCCCATGATTTTAAGTACCAAATCCAAAAACGTTATTCAGCAACTAATTTTCCGATTTTCTCGAAAACGGTTTAAGCTATCGCCTTAAAAATGGTTTCATTCGTTTCCCTAGGCCAAGAAGCCTATAAAACGAGTACTTGCATGCATATGAAGTAAGCGGAACGATTTTTTTCGCGCGACATTCGCTCAGTTAACGAACTTGACCTTTCAAATTAGACGAAAGATTTTTGTACCAAATTTCATCAAAATCGGACCATTAGGGGGCCGGAAAAGCGCGAACAGACAAATATATATATATATATATATATATATATATATATATATATACAAATTTGAACCACCGTTATTTTCGGTCTCTAGGGGTTCTGAAACGCAAAATATTTTTGTCGGCACTTCCGGATTGTTTCATGAGATCAACCTTATAAGCGGGGTTCTTCCCTATGAAGGGAGGGAGGAACCGCGCTAAAAACAAAAACAAAATCGTTATTCCTAGGAGGTATTTGCGGATATATTAATTTATTCCTGATGTTAATTCTAACAATTATTTGCCCGTAAAATAAACATGGAACAATAACTGATTAACAGCTGTTATAATTAAATAAGGATAAAAATGTTAATATTGAATATTCATTTAGCAATTTCAATGAATAAATGAATGAAACATTCCTCAAACCATTAACTATTGTCTATACTTTTAAGAACCGAAATGGTAATTATTAGAATCCCTCCCTCGGCGTACAAACACACACACGCCCCCACGAACACACACACACACACAAACACACGCACACACACCTATACATATAAATACAGGTACTTATAATGGAAGGAAATCTGCTTATGATGTCAACCAGACTGTTTGACCAATCTTGCCACAAAGATTGGTCTTGATTATTCGAGTGTCATAGGTTAGATCAAAATCGTATATCAGCTGTTTGTCAGATTTCCTTTATTTTAATATTACTTATTCGGTTTCTAATTTATTTTTGCTTTTCTAAATGCAGAAAGTAGGTGTAGCATGGCATGCCGGGTAACAGCTAGTGGGTTATAAAAATAACAGTGGCAAAACTAAAATCAAAATGTGTGATATACAATTTCCTGTGTTATTCTTTTATTATCTACTAGCCGAATACCCGTGCTTCGTCACGGCAGGTAGTAGTTATTTTATTGCGTTAAATAATGTATCAGCAAAATTAACGCTACTGCATAATTTTTTGCAGTTTATTATAGCATGGTCCACGTCATACTATATGTTATATTTAAATTTTAACGTCCATTTATTATTAAATACGAATTTTAGGACGGGTTATCTATAGGTTACCACCCTTTTCTAGCCAGGATAGGGGTGATGCCTTTTCTTTTTTCGAAAGAAAAGCCACCGCCCCTAGTGGGAATCGAACCCACGACCTTTGGCACGGAGTGTTAAGAGCTCACGCCTTAATAGATCAATTGATAAGTAATCAAAGTATAATGTTTCTTGACACTGGGGCGCTCCGGACCAGTGTCAAGAAACAGATAATCTACAGATAACTCGTTATCTATAGGTTACCAGAATGGGCGTATATAAGGGGGAACTGAGGGGTCCGCCCCCCCCGACATTTTGATTTGTTGGTAAAAATGTGTCTTAAAAAATACAAGTTAAATTTTGTCGTCAATAATGAATGTACGTTACAATTAAAAATTTATGTTTCTCACATGTCATTTGGAAACACCTATTATATTTGCGAGCATCACCAAGAGGTGTTCTGTCTGGGGATGCTGATGGGTGAGGAGTCTGTGCAAGGGTTCGGGATATTATTACCTCGGATGGACCATCACCAGGCATAGCGAAAAATCTATAGGGTCAATTTGAAATGAACTGCAATTTCATTTTTAAAATTTTGTTCCTCATAGCGTAAACTCTATGAGGGACAGTTTATTTCTAGGACTTCCATCATAGTTGAAATTAACCTCAATTAAAAATAATACTATGAAATAGATACAATACGGTAACATCTGTTCTTTTATGATCCTAGCAACGCATGCTGCCTAGGCTTGCCTGATCTAACGAACTAAAACTTTAAACCCCTCTAAAAATACTTAAAAATTCGAGTATCAAAAAATCCTTTCTTAGCGAGCGTCTACATGCTAAAGGGAGTGCCCATGCAAAATTTCAAATTTTTCTGCCGGGTGGTCTGGGCTGGGCGATGATAGGTCAGTGAGTCAGTCAGTCAGTGGTATTTGACAAATATATAGTAGATTTTATTATATACGCCAACTTTTGTTGAAGTTTGGATTCATGAGTCCTTAGTCATTAGAATCTGGGTGTGCCAAGGAACGGTATGGGACACCGGTTCCGACTAACTAACGACTTCACTATCCCGAGTTTTGAGCTCGGGGCATCAAGAATGCATGTTGAATGGAATGCTAAGGGTTTGGAATGTCGACATTTGTAGTCGGTCCTTGACAAGGTGGATTGCGACAGAAATTTGGCTATTTTCTAAAAGACCATGCCTAAGAGCAACTTCCATATGAATAATTTTTGCCATATAGTCATGTCTTCCATAGTAGTCTGTAGATTCAACCGTTTACATGCTTTACTGGCTCAATTGTTTTTTTCTCAGTCTGCATGCATCATCAATGTTTGTCCCATATCCTGCGTTATATGCTCTCCGTACTTTTTATGGCTCTATCACGAATTGCAATCATGATACTCAAAGTTTCTGCTTATAGACGACTTTAACTCAACCAATTGCTCGACAAATTTTGCCTACACCATTTTCCACCATAGCTCATAATTGTTCTTGTACTAAATGTAGACTTGGTTTTATTGTTCATATTCAATGGGACTAGATTGGCGTAAAATATTTTTTTAAAAAATATTGTAAAAAATAATAAAGAAGCTTTCATAGACTCGGGATAATTAATTCATACTCATATCTTTGTACGTTTATTTGTATAAATTTATATTCAATTTTTTAATCAAAGCCAATTGTATTTAACTGCCTTGTGTATTAAGGTTTACATTGATATCTATCAATAATAATAATCATTAACGTTATAAACTGAACTCTGTTGAATTTTAATAAATTACAAATGAAGCAAAATAAGAATTATCAGAGATAACAGCTAAATTACCTCCCTTTGTAAATAAAGATGCCGTTAAAAATTTAAATTTATTATTGTTAAATAAATGGTGAGATATCTCACCAACAAATCGAAATTAATAAAATGTAATAATTAAAGAGTAAGTAATTATTGTATAGAGATAATCTAGTAAAACACTAGAAAGGGTTTGACTTAGTGTTGTGAAAGAGCGCGCCTTTAAGGCTAGAAGGCGCAGCTCCTAAAAGCTCGAGCTCTCAGAGGTTGGACAGGGCTGGATAGAAGGCGCGAGTCTTGAAGGCTCGGCTTGGTAGAAGGCGCGAGTCTTGAAGGCTCGGCTCGGGAGAAGGCGTATGCTTTGAAGCCTTTTACTTTTCATTTCCAAAATGGCGGATGGCGGGCAAACAGCTGTTTCATGAAATATACTTTAGTAGATTCGTCCTAAATTCTTTCCGCCACATTGAAATTATTCGCTGGCAATTAAATTTACCATTTCATTGATAAACTAATTATATGGATCACTAATTGGGTAAAAATAGTAACTTTTCCTAAAAAATAAACTCTTCTGGGAGACGGTGATGGCAACACTGTCCTACTACTACAATACTACTATAACCGTGCTTGCCAAAGTTCTACCTTCCCAGGGCTCCAAGGCCGAGCCTTCAAGGCTCGATGGAGAACCTTCAGGGCTTGATAAGGTTAGGATGGAGCCTCACTCCCGAGCCTTCATCCAGCCCTCAGAGCTCCGGCTGTAGAGGTTAGGTTCAAGGCTCAGGCCTGAAGCCTCTAGTTAGGGCTCGCTTTTAACAACACTAGTTTGACTATAACCGTGCTTGCCGAAGCTCTACCTTCCCAGAGCTCCAAGGCCGAGCCTTCAAGGCTCGAGAGAGAACCTTGCAGAACCTTCAGGGCTTGATAAGGTTAGGATGGAGCTTCACTCCACAGCCTTCATGGAGCCCTCAGAGCTCGGGCTGTAGAGGTTAGGTGTTAGAATTTATACCTCTGTGTATCTAGTACATACTTACATGTAGAGCTACCGCTTCTTGTACCAGTTGTAATGGCGGCGTACCTTCCTTCTTAATGTGGTTTATGCAATATACTCGTTATTAACTTAAATGTTAATAGTGTTGATTAATTATGCTTCCATAATCCTTAATTGGTTATGGGCCCAGACATTTATAATATTGTGACTAGTGAATATTGTGTATAAAGAAAAAAAAAATGAGTTTAAACGTATCACCGGTGGAGAAGCTGGTTGGCCGCGATAACTTTTCCGACTGGAAGTTCGCTATGAAGGCTTATTTACAATTGGATGATCTTTGGAGCGTAATAGAAAAACAAGAGGATCCTGACCCAGCTAAGGACAGGAAGGCATTATCACGTATAATTTTAGGAGTTGATAAGGTAAATTATTCACACATTAAAAATGCTTCGACATCACGAGAAGCATGGTTAGCGTTGGAACGTGCATTTGAGGACAGTGGATTAACTAGAAGAGTTGGACTTCTTCGAACCCTTGTAACAACTAGACTAGATAATTGTAGTTCAGTTGAAAGTTATTGTGATACTATTATATCTACAGCTCACAAATTAAATGAAATGGGCTTTAAGGTTG
Organism: Gonocerus acuteangulatus; assembly: GCA_946811695.1. NCBI lineage: Eukaryota > Metazoa > Arthropoda > Insecta > Hemiptera > Coreidae > Gonocerus > Gonocerus acuteangulatus. Next base: position 59,514,419 of record OX328130.1, read on the forward strand.
ATGATGAATGGGTAGGCACTTTGCTGTTGGCAGGTTTGTCTGACGACTTTAGGCCTATGATTATGGGACTTGAAAGTTCAGGTATTAAAATTACTGGTGACTCAATAAAGGTAGAATTATTACAGGAAATAAAACCTCCTGAGTTAAGGTCTGAGGATTCAGTGTTATATACCAATAACAAAAATTTGCCTAGATGTTTCAATTGTAATAGGGTTGGGCATATTAGAGCCAATTGTTCTATGAATAAAAAGAATTTTAAAGGCAATCAAAAATATATTAATAAAGGAAATAAGTCTAAAACATTTCTAGCTTACTTATCTGGAAATAATATTGAAAAGAATTCATGGTATTTAGATTCTTGTGCTTCAACACACTTGACCAATAAGAAGAAGAATTTTATTTGTAGCTCAGTTAAAAATAATAATTTAAATATTACAACCGCTAATAATTCAAAATTAAATGTTGAATCTGTTGGAAATGTTGAATTAAATTTAAATGTGTTTGGAAAACCTGTTAATATAGAAGCTAAAGATGTTAGTTTTGCCCCTGATGCAGCAATTAATTTATTGGCTGTCAGCAAAATTATACAGAAAGGTTATAAAATAAATTTTGATAGAAGGGGAGCTCGAATTATGGATTCTGATAACAAAGTAATAGCAACAGCCAGATGTAATAATGGAATTTATAAGTTGAATACTTTTAATACCTTAAAGCAGGAAGGACTTTTATTTGGAAATAAAAATATTGCATTTTCTGTAAGTGAAGATAATCTTCTTTGGCATAGAAGGTTGGGTCATATGTCTAGAAAGAATATGAAAATTATTTCTAAAATGGCTATTGGGGTTAGTGATATAAAAATATCTGATAATCCTTGTTAAATATGCCTTAAATGGAAACAAAGTAAATTACCTTTCTCTAGCAGTAAAAAGAAATCAAGAAAAATATTAGATCTAATTCATACTGATCTAATGGGGCCTATGGAACAAACATCTATTGGTGGGAGTAAATATTAGATCTAATTCATACTGATCTAATGGGGCCTATGGAACAAACATCTATTGGTGGGAGTAAATATTAGATCTAATTCATACTGATCTAATGGGGCCTATGGAACAAACATCTATTGGTGGGAGTAAATATTAGATCTAATTCATACTGATCTAATGGGGCCTATGGAACAAACATCTATTGGTGGGAGTAAATATTAGATCTAATTCATACTGATCTAATGGGGCCTATGGAACAAACATCTATTGGTGGAAGTAAATATATTTTTACTCTAATTGATGATTATTCTAGAAAGATGTTTGCTTACTTCTTATCACATAAAAACCAAGTATTTGAAACTTTTAAGAAATTTATAAGAATGATTGAAAACCAAACTGATAGTAAAATTAAAGTACTTAGATCTGACAACGGTAATGAATATGTAAACCGAGAATTCAAAAACTATTTGTCAGAATGTGGTATAATCCATCAATTAACTATTAGATATACACCGGAACAAAATGGAGTCGCAGAAAGAGCAAATAGAACAATAGTAGAAAAGGCTCGTTGTTTATTATTTGACTCTGGTCTTCCTAATAAATATTGGGCAGAAGCTGTGAATACAGCAGTTTATCTTATCAATAGATCTCCTTCATCAGTTTTAAAAGAAAAGACACCATTTGAAGTTTGGTCTGGACGTGCACCTAATACATCATGCCTAAGAGTTTTTGGTAGCCAAGTTATGTCACACATACCCAAACAAAAAAGAATGAAATGGGATCCTAAATCTCAGAAATTGATCTTTATAGGTTATGGTAATCATGTAAAAGGGTACAAATGTATTAAACCTGATAGTAAAGAAATTATTGTCAGCAGAAATGTTGTATTTTTGGAAAATAGAAGTAACTCTATAACTCATTCTTCAAAAAAGGATGAAAAGAATTGTGATGAAGTAGGACAGTATCCATTGGAAGATGATAATGAAGAGACTAATGTTAACGTTGAGGAGGAGACATTGCCTAAAGCAGATGATATTAAAGAAAATAATTTAGATAAAGATGAAGAAATAGGATCAGCTACTACCACTAGAAGCGGAAGACTGGTGAAATTTCCTGAAAGACTGCAAAATTATGAAGTGTATTATTCGACATTTCTTCAGGCAGAATCTGATGATCCTAATACTTTTAAAGAGGCTTGGAGTGATAAAGAATGGCAGTTAGCAATTAATAAAGAACTTACGTCTTTGGAAGAACTAAACACATGGTCGATAACAGACCTCCCTCAAGGTAAAAAGGCAATTGATTTAAAGTGGGTTTTTAGAACCAAAACAGATGGGACAAAAAGGCTCGACTAGTAGCAAGGGGATTTCAAGAAGAAAATAACTGCATTTGTAGTAATGTGTATGCCCCAGTAGCTCGCTCTTCTACAGTAAAGATGATTTTAGCACAATCAGTTATGGAAAACTTGAAAATTCGCCAACTTGACATACCATCAGCTTTCCTTCATGGTGAAATAGACACAGAGGTATTCGTTAAAATTCCAGAAGGTCTGAATGTCAGTAATAAAAAAGTTTTAAAATTAAATCGCTCTTTATATGGCTTAAGGCAAAGTCCTAAGAATTGGAACACTAAATTAAATGAATATTTATTAAGCTTAGAATTTCAGCGTTCAAATTATGACTTTTGTTTATATTTTAAAAACTCTTAAATTATTCATTCATGTAGATGATCTTTTATTAATAGGTAAAGATAATGACATTAAAGAAGTTATACAAGCCCTAAAAGAAAAATTCAATGTGCGGGATATGGGAGAAATAAAGAATTTCTTAGGTTTAGAAATCACTAAATGTAATTCATCTCTCTATATTTCTCAAAAATCTTTTATTAATAAAATGTTAAATGATTTTAATATGCCAGTTGGCAAAGGAGCTAAAACACCGATGGAATCAAATTTTAAATTTGATCCAAATCAACCTGTGATAGATGTCCCATATCGTAGACTGATAGGTTCTCTGATGTACCTGGCAACAAATAGTAGGCCTGATATTATGTTTGCAGTATCCTATTTAAGTCGTTATTTGGACAAGCCAACTCAACAAGTCTGGACAGCAGCGAAAAGAGTGTTGCGATACCTAAGAGGAACATTAGATAAACAGTTAAAGTTTACCAAAGGACCTATGAACTTAACAGCCTTTTCAGATGCTGACTGGGGCGGAGATAAAAGTGACCGCAAAAGTGTTACAGGTGTAGTTGTACTGTATGGAGGCAATCCAGTTTGTTGGCTTTCAAAGAAACAAACTTGTGTTGCACAGTCTTCAGCAGAATCTGAATATGTGGCCGGAGCTGCAGCGGCACAGGAACTCACAAACTTGAAAGGTATCTTATCCGAGTTCAATATTGAAGACCAATCAATTCCATACATGGACAATTTAGGCGCTATTTCCATGGCTGAAACTTATGAAAACTCCAAACGCACTAAACATATTGAAATAAAAATGCATTTTATTAAGAATTGTGTAAATAAGGAATTATTCAAAATTGAATATGTACCATCCATGCAATTATTATGAGTGGACATTAATCTAACTCTTTATTTTGTATTTGTATTTATTCGATTTAAAATTTTATCTTTGTTTGTATTTTTTGTATGTTGGAAAAATGTTTAAATCGAGGAGGAGTGTTAGAATTTATACCTCTGTGTATCTAGTACATACTTACATGTAGAGCTACTGCTTCTTGTACCAGTTGTAATGGCGGCGTACCTTCCTTCTTAATGTGGTTTATGCAATATACTCGTTATTAACTTAAATGTTAATAGTGTTGATTAATTATGCTTCCATAATCCTTAATTTTAGGTTCAAGGTTCAGGCCTGAAGCCTCTAGCTAGGGCTCGCTTTTAACAACACTAAGTACAATAGGTCGCGCGGCCGCGGTGCGCTCCCACTGAGGAGGACAACCCGGAAGTATTGTATTGTAAGGTTTACATTAGTATTAAAGGAGAAAATCGCTTTGTTGCGAAGCTCCTAAAATAAAATAAAACAATAAGGTTTACATTAGAGATAATATAAACTTGACAACTAAAACTTTTGGTTGACACACTTTTAATCTGAATCACTGCTATTGCTCTCATCACTTTAACTGTCATTTCTATTACTGGGAGTATTGCAGATCTTGCTGTCGAGGGGTTTAGAGAATAGTTCAACAAACTCCTCCAATGAACAGATTCTTCTTATTGCAGCCTGGGACTTGGACGGGCTTCTCATTCAGATATACACCCATGGCGTGCGTGCCCTTAATACCATGGGCGCCTTTTTTGGACCTGAAATATATGAAAGATTTGATAATCTTGTTAAAAATTACAACAAAAAAAAAGTGATATTTTTTTTAACATAATTATACTAAAAAATATGTCAACCCTCCATGTATTAAACCCTTAATTACAAATTAAAACAAAATATTTATAAGATTTAAAGGAAATATATAAAGCAATTATATTTATAGTAAAAATAAATAAGCTGAGTGGTAGCAACCTATTGAAAATGGGCAGCATTTCATTAATAAAAATGGTTTCTCTCTCTATGTAATTATTAGAGTGTACGAATCAAAATAAATTTTTCTATTGAAGTAAATTACATATTTTTTTGATGATCCCAATTTATTAACAAAACAAATGAAATCATAAAATGAAAAAAAAAAAATGTACAATTTTTTGAATGATTTGGGATTTACCGCTCCCTGGTCACTTATTCGCCTGTTACAAACATATAAACATAGTTTTTGTAGATGTAGTTATGTGCCTAATGGAGAATTATTTATTTATTCTGTGCTGCTTCAATGGTGATAACACAAAGAACAGTATCCTCTGAACTTAGCTATTCTAGGAAATCAGCATGGTTATTTGTGTTGGAAGTGTGTGTGGTTATGTAATGGTTTAGACGTAGGGTTCACCTATAAATAGTGCTTAGTATCAATATATAATATAATATCATATAAGCCAACATTGCAATGTAATATCTTGAACCAACATTGAAATATAACCTGCTCTAAAAATATGTTTCATATTTATACGTTTTATAAGTGGCCGTTAAAGTTTAAATAAAAAGGTTCTTTTAAGCACATACTCCAGCCCAGGGCGTAATGTAACAATTTTGTTGAGGAATGCGCTTAACGCATGCCCATTCATGATGGACCTTTGTTCCTTACAAATGGATATTTTATTTTATGTTTTTCATAAATAATGATGAATTTTGTTTATAAATTATATTACTATTTGCAAGCTGTTTTTTTTTTTTTTTAATCCTTCTCAATATTTATATGGTAAATAGTAAATCACCTTGTTATAAGCTCTTAATTAATTAATAATCTACCTTTTCCTGACGTTAAGTCTGTTGCTGCCAGTAGACTGCAACTCTTGCTCCTCACTTTGTAATTACAGTCAATAAACGAGTATTTATAGCCTAAAAAATGTATGTGTGTAATTTAAAAAAATTAAGTAATTAGTAATTAGTTATTTTGAAAGAAAAATCAATTGTTAGTTTATCACTGCCATGTGGTTTTAATTAGAAGAATAATATGTCTCCTTTGCATATTCAAATGAATACATATTGACTAGCCAATCATTGTGGATAATATTAAAATTTCATAATTTTTACCCCTACTTTGTGTTAACATTGTGATAATATTTTGCACATTCAGCGCATATTTGACCTTTTAGGCAATTTGGATAAGCATGAAATAAATCTTGACGTTTCATGATTCATACGTTACAAAAATACTAATCATTTAAATGTAAAGGCATCAGCCCTATCCTAACTAGAAAGGGGTCATAACCCATCCCGAATATCTTTCTGATAGATACATTAACTCTAAAATTTAAATTAAAAAATTTAATAATAAAATTAAATAAAAAAAAAGAAATAAAAAAATGAATCATTAAATGTCTGGATAACGATTGAGAAATTTTGGTAAATTCAAAGGAAACCATTCAAATGCTTAATAAGATTTCAAATAAAGAAGTCCCTACAATGTACCGAATGAAAAACTAATTGTGTGCAGAAAATGGTATAATTAGATGGCCCAGATTTGTCGATGTGGCGTAAAAAAAAAAAAAAAAAAAAAAAAAAAAAAAAAAAACTAGATACCTAACTGCTTATTTCATAAGTATTTCGGCACTGGATGTGAAAAGAAAGAGAATTTGTCCATTCCTTTGTTAGTGATGGTTCGTTTATCCTGTGAATGCGAGAGTGAATGTCATCTAGGCGCATGGTAGTGCGCCAGGCCAAGTTCCGGCCTAAGCATACTGTGTGTATATTACAAGAGGTCTTAGGGCAGAGTTTTACCCTCTCATAACTTTCAACCAGGTAAAGATAAAGTTATGAAATTTTACACAGGTATTATACTACTAGATGTGAGTAAAACTGGAAATTTTCATAATTCTACATCGAATAGTTTCGATATAATATATATATATATATATATATATATATATATATATATCTACATCATATTGACCTAGTGGATTGAAAATATTTCATTTAGTGCAACCTCAACACATTCCTTTGGAAAGTTTCATATGGGAAAATGTAAAAATTCTTAGATGTTTAAATTATAATTTGTTGTTTTTAATACTACTAAAGTATTAATTTCCTTCTGATTAGAGGAAGTTGAAAAACAGCGTGGATTATTTCCTTCTACAAGCATTCCACATTAGAGCATTTTGGGTTCTAAAATTCTCTCTTTCTTAGGGTACTTCAGTCTAACAGATGCTTAAATTTGTTAATTTAAATTTTAACGCCCATTATAATTAACTCATTAAATATGTGTAATTGTTATATATATATATATATATATATATATACATATATATATATATATATATATATATATATATATATATATATATATATATATATATGTATATATATATATATATATTTCTTATTTCAGTAATGGCCTTGGCCTTATAGGTCAACAAATTGTTTTAAACTTCATTTATACCATTTTATTTATAAAATAAATAGGGAAAGTAAAGGTATATTTTAAAAACAAATATGGACATTTATAAAGTGTATTTTCATAATAAAAATAATATTAGATAATAAAACATTGTCATTTTCTCAGTAGATTCTTTTCAGGGATGCCTTGTTCCAAGGGAACCAAAAGAAGTCTGCTAGGATGAGATCTGTACTATAACTGTTTTGACACTTGGTATTTTGTGAGGAACTGTCAGACTAGTTGCACGTTGTGGCAAGGCATGTTGTCATGATGAAGTTGCCAGGTAGGGGAGGTTTTTTTTTTTTTTTTCGTCCTGACGACCCCTTTTCGGAGTCCTTGCCAGCACTTAGTAGACATCATTAACTGTCTGTTCCTGAAGAACAAACTCCTTACATACAACATTGTTCTTGGTTTCGCTGGTTGACAGCCAAAGAGAGAGTCGTTTGTCGTGAACCTCTTTCCGATCCTCCTTAAAGGCCTCTAACCACCTCGGAATTTTTGAATAATACAGAGAAGAGTCGTCTTAAGCCTCATGAATCATTTTGTTAGACTCCACAAAAGATTTTCTCAGTTTAGCACAATACTTATTTGCTTCAAGTTGCTCGATTCATTCTTTCCATGACACTGTTGGTGCGCAGAGGTTTACAATAACTGACGGCCTGCCACGTCCAAAGCTTGGAGAGCACTGAGGCCAGTTTCACAGCAAAGCTAGAAGTTCTACCCACCTACCCCAAATGATCTGATGCCACGGGAAATAGCATTTCTTTCATAAAGCACCCTGTGTTTCAGCTTGATAGAAACCTCAGCATTATTAACTGCTTTTTTATTCGTCTAGCTATGTTGTCCCGCCCACTGAGAGGAGATAGTCTGCTACGGTTTCATAGCCGAAGTTCTGGGCAGTATAAAGTGGTGTCCATCCATCAGAATTCCGACAATTAATACAACAGTGAAATTCCACAAGAATTTTGGCACATTCCAGATGACCCCATGTGGCTGCGTAGTGAAGTGGAGTATAGAGATAACCATCCGTGCTATTTACACTAATTCCTTCCTCCACCAACCATCTGATGGAGGCAGGACTACCAAACACTGCAGCCTTATGCAAGAGATTCTCTTGGTTAGTATAATATGTTTGTGTTATGTTTGCTCCGAACTCTGCAAGCACAGCAGCAGAGTCCGTGTCGTCTTTTGACACTGCCAAGTATATTGGAGTATATCCTCCAGAATCCATGGAATCTGCAGGAAGACCTTGATTCAGCAAAGCCTTAAGAGCCTCCAGACTGTGGTTCTGCACAGCCAGATGGAGATAAGTCTTTCCTCCAGATAGCCTCCTCAGATCAGCCTTGAATTCTGAAAGACTAACTATGATGTTAGGACTGTTGATTTCAACTGCAATGGCCAATGGTGTTTCACCTTGAGCATTAGTAGAATCTACTAAAGCGCCATTCTCTAATAAAGCCAAAACTGCATCACTGCTGTTGCTAGTTGCTGCGATGTGGAGGTAAGTATCTCCTTGATTTGTGGTTTTAGTGATGTCCGCACCCCTCGAAATCAGCAAATTCACAAGAGCTGGGTTGTCCCGACATACGGCCATTTTCAAAGCCGTTTCTCCGTCATTATTTGTTGCGTCGACAGATACTCCTAATCTAACGAAGAAGTAAGCAGCATCAAAGCTGTCCAGATTCGTAGCTCTGTGGAGATAAGAGTTACCTCCAGGTAGTTTCTTCTTTGGGTCGGCTCCTAGACTTACTAAGACTCCAGCCATGTCTGTTCTATGTGCAAGAACTGCTTCGAAGAGTGGTGTGGAGCCTTCCGCATTGGTAAAATCTATTATTGCTCCAACGTCGACCAACTTCCTCAATGGTTGTTCTCTTCCGTATACCGCAGCGTGAAACAGAACAGTATTCCCATGACCAAATTTCCTATTGACGTCAAACCTATTCCTCACTAGAATCAAGACCATGTCGTCGCTCGCTCGAATGACTGCCAGGTGCATTGGTGTCCAGCCCTCGCAGTTTAACGCGTACATGTCTGCGCCTTCCTTTATGAGTTTGTTCACCAAAGTGACGTCGCCCGCTAAGACTGCATCGTGAAGGGGCGTGTTCCCGCACCTTAGGTGATTTAGAATCACATCTCCACTTCCGTTTTGTTTGTAGGTATTGTCAGTAATAGAGTTTACCTGCAAGAACAAATAAACATTTATTAAAAATATATATAAGATTTAATTATTGATTGGACATCTAGTCTAACGATGATAGATAACTTACAGAGATGAGTTGGTTTAGCTCTAAGAACTGTCCACCATTCCACCGTGCCGAATCCCACAGTAAGTTTTTGATACCTTAATGTGGTATTAGCTTAGCACCTCAGAAAGTAACATTAATTATTTGAACATCAGGAGAAAAGTCCCTAATGAATATAATTGCTGGCGTGGCTTTCTTCTCCAGACGTAGTTTTTGTAGCTTATTTATAAGATAATATCTAAATTTTATAACCTTGCAATTACATGCCCAACTAAATTTGCACCCTTACCTATCCATATTGACATGGAATCCTAGTAAAGGAAGAACGTAAGCACTCAATTTTATTGCACGAATCCCGGCCAAAAGCCATGTTCCAGTGAACGAATTATGCTGCTTTAACTTTCGAATTAGATAAAGTATTTATGTAGCAATTTCTTTTTAAAATAGGTCCCTTTTTAAAGTCCGCAACAGGCCACAAGGGCCCAGAGGGGCAGTGACCATACGGCACACTAGCGAGGTAGTGTGGTCAGTAATATGCTCCAGCCTAACTAAAGGCTCCCTAGGAGCCTAGGGACGGTCTGGGGCCCCAAATCCAGCTCACGAAAAAAGACACTAAAAAACAAAATCTTCAAGTGCTCTACCACTGAGCTAATTTCGCCCCATTTAGTTTCGCTATTTTTGTAATCTGTGAGTTCTGAAACGTGAAATTTTCTATACAGCACTTCTAGTTTGCTTTACTGGGTGGGCGTCAAAAGCGGTTCACCTCCCAATGAAAAGAGAGAGGGAACGCGCTAAAAAAAAAAAAAATAATATTATCGAGTTTTTTTTTTAAAGTCTCTGAAGTGTATTACCACCCCTTAGGAATTGGACCTACCGCCACTAGTACTGTATATTATCAACAAAAAAAAAATCAGTCCCGTAACAGGCCACGAGGGCCCTGGAGGGGCAGATAAGGTAGAGGTCTCTGATTCATGACCATACGGCACACTAGGGAGATAGTGTGGTCAGTACTATGCTCCGACTATATATTTTAGTATGGGTTATTTGACTCACCGAGTATGCAGCGAAGAACAGTACTCCAACTAAGACCAGTGAGAGCTGAGCCATTTCTGTAATAAAGTATATTTTTAGAAAGTTAACAACATTATTCTAGAAAGTACTGATTATACTCATAAATACAATTAAAAAACAAAAACCTATTAAAAAGTGTCTTAAACAAGGACAAAGACCCGTTCAAAAGAACAAAAAAACACTTTCGAAGTTTTAAGCACTTATTTCTCCGTTTACATTGGTCCATCGAAAATGTCTTCGGAATCTTTTTTGTAGAGCATTTACTAAGCTTTCGAATGGTAACCTTTTGCTTTCAAGATTCCCAACCGTTTCCGAGATATTAAGGAATATATACGAAGATCCTTTTCATGTGTATCCGTTGCCATGGTGAGGTTGGTTCTTCCCAATGATGTGCTTTAACCTTGGCTGGTTCATTTCTCTTTAAACAACATTGTTTACAATGTGAAAAAAGTTTCCAAGCAGTGAAGAAGGCAATACTAAGTGATAATATCCTTGTTCACTTCAACCCTGACTTACCTATAATACTAGCGACGGACGCATCACCAGTAGGACTAGAAGTGGTACTGTCTCATAGATTTCAGGATGGAACTGATAGACCTATAGCCTTTGCATCCAGGACCTTGACTAAGGCTGAACTCCACTATAGTCAAATTGACAAGGAAGCGACTGCTATTTACTGGGGACTCAAGAAATTTTTTCAATACTGTTATGGCCGAAAATTTATACTCGTTACAGATCACAAGCCGCTCGTTTCCATTTTCGATCCTCACAAGACGCTACCTACAATGTCTGCCATGAGATTATTTAATTATGCACATTTTCTTTCCGGATTTGACTACACCATTGAGTATCGCAGGACCACCAAACATGGAAACGCTGATTTCCTTTCAAGAAATCCAAGAGATACATCGGACTTCAATTCAGTCGATAATACCACAACATTCCACTTGAATCAGCTGCATACTTTACCTATAAATGCAGAGATCATATCTGAAGAAACGGCAACGGACAAAGAACTACAACCACTACTCGAAGCATTGGTGAATGGAAACAGCATCGAAACTTTGGGCTTTCACGACGGCGAGTTCTCTCTTCAGGATGGCTGCATTTTCAGAGGACCTAGAGTTGTTATTCCACAAATACTGAAGCGAAAGGTTCTTCTGGAGTTACACATTGGCCACTTAGGTATGGTGAAAATGAAGTCCCTTGCCCGAAGCTATTGCTATTGGAAGGGGATTGATCAGGACATAGACAGACTTGTTTCACATTGTAAACAATGTTGTTTAAAGAGAAATGAACCAGCCAAGGTTAAAGCACATCATTGGGAAGAACCAACCTCACCATGGCAACGGATACACATCGATTTTGCGGAACCCCGGGCAGGTTCCTTTTACTTTGTCATTGTGGATTCATTCACGAAATGGGTCGAGGTGATTCCGACTAAAACTACTACAACTACATGGTGTGTGAATCAACTCAGAAAACTATTTTCCATTTTCGGGTTACCTATAACTCTTGTTTCAGATAACGGGAGTCAGTTCACTTCGCAACATTTCACTTCATTTATGAAGGAGCATGCTATAATACATAAAAGTCCGACTCGCAGGAACTGCAGCATCTTAGCGCGGTTCCGTTCATGTCCCTAGTGCCATTTGATAAGCTTAGAAAAGAAATAAACTTATTTTTTTTATATATCTCGTGAAAATTGTCAAAATCCTCTCGAACATCTCGAATAAAAGTGATATTAAGGCGTCAGGGACACCGACAGTAGCTAACTTTTACACAGAAGCGGAAATTACAGAATCTGGCTCTCATTCTAAAGCAAAGCTCTATAAATCAATACAAAATATGCCTAATAAAGCCTTTATAGAGGATACAGAAGCATGGGCGTATATGAGGGGGGGGCTGAGGGGGCTGCAGCCCCTCCCGAAATTTTGAATTGATGATAAAAACTTCTCGTAAAACCCTTAAAAATAAATTAAATAAGATCACTTAGTTCATAAAACATATTTTATTTTACGTGTAATAGCGTTTTAGTTGCCTAAAACTATTCCAAGCTCTAAATATTTAGTATTCCATACCCTGGAAATGGTCTCAGCCCCCCCCCCCGAAATTGTTTTTATATACGCCCATGTACAGAAGGATCAAGAAGAAGTACACAAGATTGAGTAGAATACCCTGCCTAATATAGCCTATATAGAATAATATGCCGAATAAAACGTATCTAGTAAATACACAAGGACAAATAAAAGTCTTGACGAATAACAAGTCAAAAAAAAAACTTTATTTAACAAATTAAAACAAAGTTTAGTTGCCCAACTACAATAGAATAATATACCTAATTAAGTCTACGGAGTAGATACAAATGGACCAAAAACAAGTCTTGTGGAATATTGATTTTTTTCTAATTAAATACTTTTTATCAATATTTAGTATATAACCTTTGTTGAAAATTATTGATTGCTAATTGATGAATCGGTTTACAACTAAGTAGTCTTTATGAATATTTAGTATATAACCTATTTTTGGATCTGTGTTTTTGAAGTGCTCTCCGCCTAGGCTTTGTATTTGTGTCGGCAGATACCTGGGGTATATTTACAGCTCTTGAGGATTAACTCTTAGCAGGTAAATTTCCTGCGGCCCCATTGTGTTCTACGGGCATTGAACCGCCATATACGCTCATAGTATCTAACCGTTGTGAAGTTTATTTTTTGGATTTAGGACTTAATATACATATGTAGACTAAATCATAGCAAGAAGTAATCCTCCGTCGTCGGTTCTTAACTATGTAGACTCGCTAATGTTATCCAATCTTAGATACATCGTATTTAAAATCCACAGTAAAAACACGACATTTCATCAGAATCCCCTGCTGAATAAAACTTATATAGAATAATATGCAAAATAAAGCCTATCTAGTGGATAAAAATAGAGGAAAAAAGCCGTTCGTGGTGGTAGAAAATCTTAAAAGTATTTCGCTCAGAAATCTCCGAAATATTGTCACTAATTTTACGTATCCTGTTTTATAGCCAAATAGATTTATATTCTATAATCAATAAGAAAAACCTACTAACAATAAAAAACTATGGGTAACAGATGAAAATAGGGAATACCAAGAATAATTCTAAAGAACGAAATCAACACCAGTACTGTAATCTAGATATTCATACGGCATCATCGAATTCTAACAAACAAAATATTGATTCTAATTATACGTATCCTGTTTTATTGACAAATACATTTGACTACTATAAGCAATTAAAAACACTAGGGAATATGCCAAAGAACTCAGAGTAGGAGCCTCGACAGTTTCAAGACATTTGAAGGAAATCGACAAATCCAAAGCTGACATTACTTCGCTTATTCAAAACTTTCTTTAGAACCTTTCTTGTAGAGCATTTAGTAAGCTTTCGAATGGTAACCTTTCGCTTCCCAAGATTTTCAACCGTTTTCGAGATATTAAGAAATTATACGAAGTTCCCAAAACTTTTCATTATTTCTGACAACAGAAAATTGGTCTCATTTTACCTATCCTGTTTTACACACACATACATTTTCCTTACAAATACAACATAAGAAATTAAAGAAATAAAAAGCAATAAAAAACCAAGGGAAAGAGACAAAAATTACAAAAAGAACGACAAAAACCCGTTCATAAGAACAAAACAGACGTATTTGAAGTTTTAAGCATTTATTTCTCCGATTGACATAACCTAATCAAAAATAGTTTTAGAATCATTTTTGTAGAGAATTTAGTAAGCTTTCAAATAGTTTCAATCCACTTACCACGATTTCCCAACCGTGTTCGAGATATTAATGAAAGTATACGAAGTTTCCAAAACTTTTCATATCTGTTCATAAAATATTTTATTCTAACCCTTCCTTAACTCCAAACGTAACATAACTTTCAACATATTAGTTTTAATGAAAGTAGAACATGCACATAATGTTTCAACTGAATCCCGTTATTCTAAGTACCCAAACCAAAAACGGTATTCAAAAACTATTTTTCCAATTTTCTCGACAACGGTTAAAGCTATCGCCTTGAAAATGGTTTCATTCGTTTTTCTAGCCCAAGAAGCCTATAAAACGAGTACTTACAAGCTTATGAACTCAAAAACGTAAGCGTTACGATTTTTTCTGCGCGAATTTCGCCCCAAACGCCATCTTCCAGTGGGCGGATTTTGCTGGTTAACGAACTTGACCTTTCAAATTGGACGACAGATTTTTGTACCAAATTTCATCAAAATCGGACCATTCGTCTTCTATTTAGAGAGCGAACAGACAAATATATATATATATATATATATATATATATATATATATATATATATAAATAAATATATACATATATATATATATACAAATTTGAACCACCGTTATTTTCGGTTTCTAGGGGTTCTGAAACGCAAAATTTTCTAGTCGGCACTTCCGGATTGTTTCATTGTATCAACCTTATAAGCGGGGTTCCTCCCTATGGGGGAGGGAGGAACCGCGCTAAAAGGACGGCTCCATTCCACGCGTCAACCAATGGACAAGCAGAACGCTTTGTTCAGACTATTAAACGGTCATTGAAGGCAATGCAGTGCGAAGAAGGGGATTTACAAGCAAAAATTGACCGTTTAGTTACTCAACTGAGAAGAACACCTGCTAAAAATGGGTCAAGCCCATACCAATTGATGTTTGGTAGAAAAATAAGAACATTCCTGGAAGTTCTGACAGAAAGGAAACAGGAAAAAAATAATTTTGAAGAAAGACAGAATTTGGAAAAATGGAGGACTCTGGAAATCGGAAGAAGAGTTCAAGCTCGGAATTACCAAGGGGGAGAGAAGTGGAAATTCGGAACTGTTATCTCTAAGGAAGGCAATCTTCATTACACACTGAAAATGGATAGTGGAGAGATCTGGCGACGTCACATAGACCAACTAATTCCTACAGAATTTAGAGGGGAGGACTGATATGACATGCAAATGTTTATTTAGAATTTAGAATTATTACATATGTTAATTATTACTTCAGTTTTTGGTTATGAAAGAAAAGTTAGAAAAATACAAACTCCAATTATTATTTGTCTCGTTGTTATTAATACATAATAATAAATAAAATATTTTTTTTAATCCTTCCTTAAACCCAAACGGAACCATAATTTAAACATTTTTGTTTATATGAATTTTAAACATGCAGAAAATATTTTAACCTAATCTGATGATTCTATGAACCCTAATCAAAAACTTTATTCGACAACTATTTTTCCATTTTTCTTGAAAACGGTTAAAGCTATCAGCTTAAAAATAGTTTCATTAGTTTTCTTAGGACAAGAAGCCTATAAAACGAGTACATGCAAGCATATGATGTAGGTGTAACGAATTTTTTTCAAGCGAATTTCGCTCCAAAAACCATGTGGACAGATTCTGCTGGATAACGAACTTGATCTTTCAAATTAGACGAAAAATGTTTGTACCAAATTTCATCAAAATCGGACCGTTATTCACTGAGATAGAGCGCGAAGAGACTATATATATATATATATATATATATATATATATATATATATATATACATATATATACACACACATATATATACAAACACACTAATTTGAACCACCGTTATTTTCGTTCTTTAGGGGTTCTGAAAAGTAAAATATTCCAGTCAGCACTTCCGGATGACGTCATGAGGTCATTGTAAGCGGGGTTCCTTCCTTTGGAGGGGGGGGGGGGAGGAACCGCGCTAAAATGACGGTCGTTATTGGCAAATTAGTACTTCGGATGCGGAGTAAACCCTCAGGTGGACCGATTTTGCAGGTTGACGAACTCAATTGTTTGCTAGGGTAATGCTATATATATCAAGTTTCGTGGCAAAAAAAAAAAAAAAAAAGTTTCTTTTTTATGGGGGTTGAGTATATATAGTCAGACCGCAACAAGAATGGTCAAGGCCAGAGGAGAGGTAGCCCTTCCCCTACATGGGCTAAAGGCGACGCGTGCGCACTTCCTTGTTCTTTTGTTTGTGGGCTGACTATAGTACGTAGGATCAATGAAGGTTTTTTTTAAGAAATGTTGCAAAACTTCTTTCATGGGTGCATTATCAAATCCTTCGTGAAGTCCTAAAGGAGAGATCAATACATATATAGCATCTATAGTCAATAAATAGTTAAAATGAATTTACATACCTAAAGAAAAGGATAATATGTTTGCTTTGAGTAAAAAAGAACTCTATGAAGGCACAGAGATGCAACCTATTAATATACTGTTCTTCGAAGTAAAAAAAATGTTCAAGTGTTCATGGAATTGTAATTTTCCCACTCTTGAAGAGTTATTTATATTTGTGAAATAACTGATAAAATTGATAGAGATAATATTATTTAGGAAATGTTGTCTGATAAATAAATTGCGCAGTTAATGCAAGTGAAGTATTTTGATGGATTTTCTAAGTAAATAATCTAAGTGGTTAGATCCGCCAGTAAATATATCTTTTGTCGAAGAACGGCGTCACTGGGATTGCGGTGTGAGTGGTTGACATAGCGCGGTTCCTCCCGCTCGATCAATTTCGTTAACAAGTAAAATCCGTCTACCGTAACATAGTTTTTGGAGCGAAGTTCACGCGAAAAAAATCGTTACCCTTACTTCATATGCTTGCAAGTACTTGTTTTATAGGTTCCTTGGCCTAGAATAACGAATAGAACCATTTTTAAGGCGATAGCACTAACCGTTTTTGAGCAAATAGATGTTGAATAATGTTTATGGTTTGGGTAATTAGAATTATGGGATTCAGTTGAAACATTTTCTGCATGTTCAAATTTCATCTAAACTAATATGTTGAAATTTTGGTTACGTTTGGAGTAATTAAGGAAGGGTTAGAATGAAATATTTTATTAACAAACTTGAAAAGTTTTGGGAACATCGTATACTTTCCTTAATATCTCGAAAACGGTTGGGTATCTTGGTAAGCGAAAGGTTGCCATTCGAAAGCTTACTAAATGCTCTACAAAAAAGGTTCTGAAGAAAGTTTAGATTAGGCGAAGTCAATCGGAGAAATAACTGCTTAAAACTTTGAAGTAATTGATTTCGTTTATTCGAATGGTTCTTTTTGACTGTTTTTATTCCTCGTTATGTTTTAATTGCTTATAGTTGGATAATGTATTTGACAATAAAACAAATTAAGTAAAATAAGAAACACAATTTATTGTTAGAAATATAGCTTTCAAAGAGGCAGATTCGAAGGCCTTGTGACTATTTCCAACTGCCTCTATGCGGGGGCCTTTCTAAGGTTGGCGGATCCTTTCAGGTAAGATCATAAAACCTTTTCAAGAAGACAACCTGCGACCTTAACAAACAAAAACAACAATAGAACAAAAGTTTAGATAAAAATTTAAAATAATTTAAGGACTAGATGAACTAATGGACAATTTTCCATCGCCCTCTACCAATACCTTCTAACAAAACAACACAACAACAGAAGCTTGGAGCTGTCCTAGTCCTTCATTAGAGCAACCTCTATGGATCTATTGTGATTAACGCCTCTAGTTTACTCCCTTACTAGCTTGGTTGATGATTGTAATATTCTGTAAATAAAATATATACATATAGCTACCCAAAAAAAAAAAAAAAAAAAAAAAAAAAAAAAAGAAGAAGAATCTAGCTTGCACCTCCCCCCATAAGGCTTAAGCTCCTTGGGGGTAGCCACAGCTATTCCTTAAGGGGCCTTCCGAAGAACATGAATCGCCACCGAATCTTTGCATAAAATTAATAAATAATATCAAAAATTTTGCTGTTGTCGAGTATCTTGGACCCTTCCTTTAGTGGCAAAATTAGTTTGGGCTTTGTTAATGCTTTTTTCTATAGCGTAAAAATGAAATTAAAAAACATAAGAATAAAGTCTAGAAGATCCTTTTCTCGCATTTCTGGAAGGTATCATTCAAGCAGGCATTAAAATTCGTATGTCATTCTATAATCTGCTGCCGCAAAAAGCACCCTCTAAGAGTAAGTATTCTGTAAGAGATATAGGCAGACATAATAATTTATTTTTCATAAAAATCCCGAAAAATATATGCCGCTCAAAATAAAAATGCTAAGAAAACTGATTAAGGTGAACAGCTGTTAAAATTAAGACTAATTAAGGTTAAAAACAGTTCATATTAATTGACTGCTGAATATTAATTCAGCAATTTGTGAAACATTTCTCAAATAATTAACTATTGTCTAGACTTCTATTAATTAGAATTGGTAATTGTACAATTTCTCTCTCTCTCTCTCTCTCTCTCTCTCTCTCTCTCTCTCTCTCTCTCTCTCTCTCTCTCTCTCTCTCACACACACACACACACACAACCACTCTCTTCCCCTCCCCCACCCTCCTTCCTTCAACATTCTTATGAATTATATTTTTGTCATAATTCTTAGAAAACATTTTTATTTCGGTCCTTGATATAAACATCTCGAACGCCTTATCCAAAGTAGCTAAGCTTTGATTGTTGGCAAATTGTGCAGAATTTCAGGATAGTATCCATGAAGAAAAACCTTCAAAATCTATAAATATATAGCACATGAGAGGTTATCTCTCAGGAGGTTATCAATAAATGTTATCTCTTGGATAGCTTCGGTTCAGTAACCAACTGGTCAAACCAGGATTATAAATAATATCCCGTCTTACGGTCAATTAAACTCTAAAATCATAAATCATTGTGTTGTAGGCTCGCTACCACAACATCTCTACTTATTTATTTCTTTAAATTTTAACGAATATCTCTATTTAATACGATTAACATTCAGGGCCACCACATGGGGGGGGGGACAACCGGGTACAGTTGTCCCGAGCCCGGGCACCGTGGGGGTCCGGGTCGATCCTCGCTAATTGGAAAAAAGTCCGACTCGCAGGAACTGCATCATCTTAGCGCGGTTCCGTTCATATACCTTTTGTCATTTGAAAAGCTTAGAATAGAAACAGATAATATTTGGTTCGGCCTTTGTTCAAAGGGCTGTATGACTTTACCTGGTCGTGTCCGCCAGACCCCAGAATCCTCTTCTAGAGATACCTATTTAGTACGTTTCAATGCATTGAAAAATATCAAATTTTTTCACATTTTCTTGTGTTCGACTACTATAGTAATAATTCTACAAATAAAATCAATTAAAAAATAAAATAAAAAACCAACAGAATAAAGTCAATTGAAAATATTCAAAAGACGTCATCGAATCTCTTTCTCTAGGCAAGCTATATTTCGAACAATGAATTGTTTTTCTTATTTTACTTAATCTGTTTTATTGTCAAACACATTATCCAAGTATAAGCAATTAAAAAATAACAAGGAATAAAAACAGACAAATGGAACCGTTTAACCAAAAACGAAGTGACATCGCTTATTCAAAACTTTCTTCAGAACCTTTTTTTGTAGACCAATTAGTAAGCTTTCGAATGGTAACCTTTCGCTTCCCAAGATTTTCAACCGTTTTCGAGATATTAATGAAAGTATACGAAGTTCCCAAAACTTTTCATTATTTCTTGCAACAGAAAATTGTTCGCATTTTACCTATCCTGTTTTACACACAAATACATTTTCCTAACATAAGAAATTACAAAAATAAAAAGTCCGTCTCGCAGGACTGCATCATCTTAGCGCGGTTCCGTTCATATCCCTAGTCTAATTTGGAAAGATTAAAATAGAAGCAGTTATTATTTTGGTTCCACCAGTCTTTTTTTTTTAATTAATTATTATAATGGTAATGAGTAGTAAAGTCTTGAAAGGTCATGATTTACAATCTTACCTGGAAGGGTCCGCTACACTAGAAACAGACCCGCTAGTGACAAGGTCTTGGAATCTTGGAAATCTATATTTCTAACAATAAATTGTTTTTGTTATTTTACTTAACCAGTTTTATTGTCAAATACATTATCCAACTATAAGCAATTAAAAAATAACAAGAAATAAAACAGACAAAAAGAACCATTGGAATAAACGAAATCAATTAATTTAAAGCTTTAAGCACTTTTTTCTCCGATTGACATCGCCTAATTACAACTTTCTTCAGAACCTTTTTTGTAGAGCATTTAGTAAGCTTCCGATTGGTAATCTTCCGCTTCACAAGATTGTCAACGGTTTTCGAGATACTAACGAAATTATACAAAGTTACCAAAACTTTTTTTGTCTGTTAGTAAAATATTTTATTCTAACCCTTCCTCTACTCTAAACGTAACAAAAATTTCAACATATTAGTGTTGATGAAACTCCAACATACAGAAAATGTTTCAACTGTATCCCATAATTCTAAGTACCAAAATCAAAGACAAAGAACCCTCCCTAGGAAGGACGCTAGGCAGTTGAAAAGCTATATATCTTGTAAATCCATATCTCTAACATTAAATTGTTTTTCTTATTTTTCTTAACCTGTTTTATTTTCAAATACATTATCCAACAATAAGCAATTAAAAAATAACAAGGAATAAAAAACAGACAAAAAGAACAGTTCGAATAAGCGAAATCAATTACTTTAAAGTTTTAAGCTCTTATTTCTCCGACTGACATCGCCTAATCAAAACTTTCATTAGAATCTTTTTTTTAGAGCATTTAATAAGCTTTCTAATGGTATTCTTCCGTTTACCAAGATTCTCAACCTTTTTCGAGATATTAAGGAAAGTAAACAAAGTTACTAAAACTTTTTATGTCTGTTAATAAAATATTTTATTCTAACCCTTCCTTAACTCCAAACGTAACCAAAATTTCAACATATTAGTTTTGATGAAAGTAGAACATGCAGAAAATGTTTCAACTGAATCCCATGATTCTAAGTACCCAAACCAAAAAAGGTATTCAAAAAATATTTTTCCAATTTTCTCAAAAACGGTTAAAGCTATCGCCTTGAAAATGGTTTCATTCGTTTTCCTAGCCCAGGAATCATATAAAACGAGTACTTAGAAGCTTATGAACTCAAAAACGTAAGCGTTACGATTTTTTTTGCGCGAATTTCGCCCCAAACGCCATCTTCCAGTAGGCGGATTTTGCTGGTTAACGAACTTGACCTTTCAAATTGGACGAAGGATTTTTGTACCAAATTTCATCAAAATCGGACCATTCGTCTTCTATCTAGAGAGCGAACAGACAAATATATATATATATATATATATATATATATATATATATATATACATATATATATATATAAATAAATAAATATATACATATATATATATATATATATATAAATAAATATATACATATATATATATATATATATATATATATTTTTTTGCGCGAATTTCGCCCCAAACGCCATCTTCCAGTGGGCGGATTTTGCTGGTTAACGAACTTGACCTTTCAAATTAAACGAAAGATTTTTGTACCAAATTTCATCAAAATCGGACCATTTGTCTGGGAGCTAGAGAGCGAACAGACAAATATATATACAAATTTTAACCATTATCATTTTCGGTCTCTAGGGGTTCTGAAACGCGAAATTTTCTAGTCGGCACTTCCGGATTGTTTCATTGTATCAACCCTATAAGCGGGGTTCCTCCTTATGGGGGAGGGAGGAACCGCGCTAAAAGCAATAAAAAACTAAGGGAAAGAGACAAAAATTACAAAAAGAACGACAAAAACCCTTCATAAGAGCTAAACAGACGTATTTGAAGTTTTAAGCACTTATTTCTTCGATCGACATCACCCAATCAAAAATTGTTTCAGAATCTTTTTTGTAGAGAATTTAGAAAGCTTTCAAATAGTTTCTATCCACTTATCAAAATTTCCCGACCGCGTTCGAGATATTAATGAAAGTAAACGAAGTTTCCAAAACTTTTCATGTCTGTTCATAAAATATTTTATTCTAACCCTTCCTTAACTCCAAACGTAACCAAAAGTTTAACATGTTAGTTTTGATGAAATTCAAACATGCAAAAAATGTTTCAACTGAATCCCATGATTGTAAGTACCAAAACCAAACTAGGCTTTGTATTTGTGTCGGCAGATATCTGGGGTATATTTACAACTCTTGAGGATTAACTCCTAGCAGGTATATTTTTTGTGGACCTACAGGCAGTGAAAGGACTCTCTATTCCCTCATAGTTTTCTTGATAAATACATTTGACTACTATAAGCAAGTACAAACACTAGGGAACATGCCAAAGAACTCGGAGTAGGAGCCTCGACAGTTTCAAGACATTTGTAGGAAATCGGCAAATCCAAAACTGACATTTCATACGGTACAGCCTGATATATTTCTAGCAATGAATTGTTTTTCTTATTTTAATTAATCTGTTTTATTTTCAAATACGTTATCTAAATATAAGCAATGAAAAAATAACAAGGAATAAAAACAAACATAAAGAACCGTTCAAATATACGAAATCAATTACTTCAAAGTTTAAGCACGTATTTCTCCGATTGACATCGCCTAATCAACAATTGTTTTAGAATCTTTTCTGTAGAACATTTAGTAAGCTTTCGCATGGTAACCCTCCGTTTACCAATCTTTCAAACAGTTTTCGAGATATTAGGGAAAGTATACGAAGTTCCCAAAACTTTTCATGTCTGTTAATAAAATGTTTTATTTTAATCCTTCCTTAACTCCAAACATAACCAAAATTTCAACATATTAGTTTTAATGAAAGTAGAACATGTAGAAAATTTTTCAACTGAATCCCATGATTCTAAGTACCAAAATAAAAGACAAAAAGAACAGTTCGAATAAGCGAAATCAATTACTTTAAACTTTTAAGCACTTATTTCTCCTATTGACATCGCCTAATCAAAACTTTTATCAGAATCATTTTTGTCGAGCATTTAGGAAGCTTTCTAATGGTAACTTTCCGTTTACCAAGATTCTCAACCTTTTTCGAGATATTAAGGAAAGTATACAAAGTTACCCAAACCTTTTTATGTCTGTAAATAAAATATTTTATTCTAACCCTTCCTTAACTCCAAACGTAACAAAAATTTCAACATATTAGTTTTAATGAAAGTATAACATGCAGAAAATGTTTCAACTGAATCCCATTATTCCAAGTACCCAAACCAAAAACGGTATTCAAAAACTATTTTTCCAATTTTCTCGAAAACGGTTAGAGCTATCGCCTTGAAAATGGTTTCGTTTTCCTAGCCCAAGAAGCCTATAAAAAGAGCTAAACAAGCTTATCAACTCAAAAACGTAAGCGTTACGATTTTTTTGCGCGAATTTCGCCCCAAACGCCATCTTCCAGTGGGCGGATTTTGCTGGTTAACGAACTTGACCTTTCAAATTAAACGAAAGATTTTTGTACCAAATTTCATCAAAATCGGACCATTTGTCTGGGAGCTAGAGAGCGAACAGACAAATATATATACAAATTTTAACCATTATCATTTTCGGTCTCCAGGGGTTCTGAAACGCAAAATTTTCTAGTCGCCACTTCCGGATTGCGTCATGCGATCAACCTTATAAGCGGGGTTCCTCCCTATGGGGGAGGGAGGAACCGCGCTAAAAAAGTACCGAAAGTGACCTTTGCAGCACCGATTGTCGGCTTTTATTCTCATTTTGCTCAAAACTCAAGATGAAAATAATTTTAAAATGCCCAAAGTCCTATAGCAAAGTACTAGAATTTTCATTCTGGCCCTGAAAAGTGGGGGCCCGTTATCTGGTTCCGGGCCCGGCTCTGAGATGTGGCGGCCCTGTTAACATTTATGTTAAATCTCCTGTTCTTAACAGCTTGATGAACTCAGTAAATACTTCTTAGAACCAGAGTAGGGCCAACTGTCATTAACTTCATGACTAATGATTGAATGAGTAATCGGGATGTGAATAACGAATAATGATTGATAAATAATATTTCTCTATGACTAATGAGACTAACGACTAACTGCTTTCTAGCCAATGATTGATGATTGATGATTAACTGGTTAATGAAAGAATTCCATAGCCCAATGTAGAGATAGTATGTGTAAACAAGTTACCTGACATGTTAAGTACTAAAAGTATTTACAACGTTAGTCACGCTAATCATTAGCACAGACTATCAATTATTGACGAGTAATGATTGATTGATGACTAACTTCACATATGATTAACATGACCTATGATTAATGATTAACTCGAGTTGTGATTAACTTATTTTATCCTATGATTGATTAGTCATAAGTAAAATTTAATCGGTTTGTCAAACATTTAGTGTGCACTACTCTGCTTGGAACCATCTTCTTTTGTTTTCTTACGGCGAATAGACAGCTAGGAATTTATCGTCGCTTATGGTGTTTTTATCATTGTTATTACATTGTAACAACAAAGGTTGAACATATTGAGACAGGCCTAAATTATTTCAAACAGTTACAAAGAGATTATTCCTCTCTGCTTCCGGTTTCTAGAGTCATCTCTTCTCTAGCAGTTTCAAATAGACGAAAAGTTCAATTTCGCAAGCGCGAAATTCGGAGGGAAATATTCCGGACAGTTTCAATATTTGCGAATTCCCATTTCCTTTCAAAGTCTCCCATAAAGGAGCAACGCGCTACATGAAACACTATAAAACTGATTATGTCTCGTTTAGGACTAGGGAAGGCTTTGAGAGGTCAGGCAAGGGATATAGTATTTAATATCTATCCATACATAGCCAAGACTGAGGATAAACACTTTTTAAACCTCCTAATGATAAGGTACAATAAAGGGAATTTTTTTGCAGCGGGAATGTAGGCTTTCTCCCTCCAACTAAGCGATCTATTTGAACAGGCAACGTTATAGTTAAATTGTTTTCAGCTTTGGCTAAGTATAGGGGGCGAGATTAGCTGAGTGGTAGAGCACTGTACTCACATGCTGGAGGACCTGATTTCAAATCCCGAGCAAGCACTAATGATTTTTATCTTCTACTGTCTTCTTCCATGAGTTCAATTCGGCCTCCCTGACCGTCCCTAGGCCAACCCGGGCTATGATTAATTTATTAATGGGTACCTTGGTGCTAATGGCCCTAGCAGTCGAAGCAACAAAGCGAAAATAAGGCGGCCAGAGCATAATAGTAACCATACTGTCTCCCTATTATGCCGTATGGTCACGTATGGTGACCTCTATAGTATCTGCCCCTCAGGGCCCTCGTGGCCTGCTTTGGGAGTGATATTTTGCCTGAACTCTCTAAGCCTTCCCTAGTCCAAAACGATACACAATTTTTGTTGTTATTTTGGGGGGGGGGGAGGGGGAATCTCACGTAGATAGTTGTCCATTGAAATGGGAATTTGCAACTGGCGGAGCCGTCTCGAATATTTCCCTCAGCATTTAATGCATTCGGAATTGCCCTTTTCCATCCGTCTTACCGGGCTTTAGTACTATTACATGTTGTAGTTATGTTTTGCTATTTTGGTTTCGGGCACAAAGCTCACATCAGCAGTCCAACGTCGCAATATCTTCCTCCATTAACAAGAAGCTCAGTTCCCATAAATCATTCACATCTCCCAAGAGAAACAATTAATTGCTATAAGTAACACAAGTGGGAATACAACTTGTAATAAACAGCCATATCTACATATTAATCTCTGGAAATAGCTAAAAAATAAAACAACCGAGCTAGTACTCAAGGACATAGTTCCAACAGTAATAAAATATCTCTGAGTGTTCCTAGAAAGGACAATGTGGTTGCATTTGCTTGCATATATATGAAGTGTTGGCGTTAATATGCAAATTTGATTCCATCTCGCCATAATTGCAGGATATCCTTGTATGCAACCGGGGGTACGGTGACAAGAATAGGAGGCTTTTTGTAATTCTGAAGCATACGATCGTGCTGGTTGTATCTCTTATATCCGGTAACTGTTTTCCTTCAGAAATATGCCATCATATCATGAAGTTCGCGGTTACTTATGTCTCATATTGATCTGTTACTTTTTGTCATTAAGTATACATCTGTTAGTCGAGTGTGTCTAATTCGTATTCGAGCCAGAACTATGTCTTCACGTATGTTATCTCGGCGACTCGATTATCATATTTCGACTATTAGTGCATTTCCTCCCTTCTTCATAAAGAGGGATCCCGCTTATGAGGTTGACCTCATAAAGAATACACATATTATTATAAACAAAACAACAATAATATGTACGTGTATTCTTTTTAGAATAATAAAATCTAGTTTCTGACGAAAAGAACTTGTTTATCAACCTTACAAATTAAATTAAAAAGTTGTTAATGTACCATAAAAATATTTTCATCTGTTGCAGAAGGTCACTTTTTTTTATTCTCTATTTGTTAAATAAGTTGATAATTCCTACTGATTTCTAAATTTAATAATTTACATTTGAAAGATGACAAGCTATTTAAAAAATTATTGAAGTTACAGAAACGATGGTCAAAAATACAGTAAAATGTTTTTAGTTCTATTTTCAATAAATTTAGGAAATACATGGTTCATCGTGCACATTACCAGAAATTCGATCAGTTCCATATACATGATCTTTTCCTTCGAAATCCGCTGTAGCTCGATGCACTTTTTCATTGCGTCCGTGTCAACATTCATTGTAATAATCTCAAGATAGTTTCTTTCGTCACTCCGCAGATTTGCCGGAGTATTCCATATTATAAAATAGTGACCCTATTTTTCCAATGTATTCATCTGTGGCAGAAAGTCACAATGAATTTGACCTTCTGCCACAGATGAATATATTGGAAAAAATAGGATCACTATCTTATAACATAAAAATATTCTTCTTCTACTGTTATATGCACGTAGGATCCGCTGCCAACATGATTGGACCCAATGTCTGCATGGTCACATGCCTTCATGATAGAGTCCTAGAGTCACGGAACTTTACATATATAAATATATATGGAGGCCCGGTGGCCGTGAGTATTAAGGCGTGAGCACTTAAAACTCCGTGCCAAAGGTCGTGGGTTCAATTCCCACTATAGGGTGGTGGCTCTTCCTTAGAAAAAAGAAAAGGCATCAGCCATATCCTGGCTAGAAAAGGGTGGTAACCTATAGATACCCCGTCCTAAAATTCTTAGTTAATAATAATGGACGTTACAATTAAAAAAAAAAAAAATCATCGCCTTATAGAACATTGTTTTCTGGGCTAAATTCGCTCGAAAAAAAAATCGTTGTGCTTACGGATTTTTAGAACTGGTGAATAAGGCGGAAGGTCAATAAAATTACGCCACACACTTTTACACTTTTTATTTCTTTTCCCCACATGTTTCGCACCCTTTTTTGGTGCCTCTTCAGGGAACACACTTAAACCTTAAATTCAGCCTCAACTTGAGGAATGGGCCTTCCAATAGCAGGGCCTCGTCTAGTGGAATGTTCTATTCCTCAAGTTGAGGCTGAATTTAATGTTTAAGTGTGTTCCCCTGAATAGGCACCAAAAAAGGGTGCGAAACATGTAGGGAAGAGAAATAAACAGTGTAAAAGTGCGTGGCGTTATACGAACCCGTTTTCGAGAAAAGTGGATAAAACTACTTTTTTTAAACTAAATTTCTCTTTACGTACTTACAATCGTTGGATTCAGTTGAAATATTTTCTACACATTTCCGATTCATCCAAACAAACATATTAAAATTTTGATTACAATTAGAGGTAAGGAAGTATTTAAAAAAAAAAAAAATTGTATTTGTACAGGTTATTCCAAGCGAAGTATTCAGGAATGCAGCATGTTCCCGGTACCATCTGTCTGAGTATTGTGCTTGGTAATTAGCAGCTACAGTGTGACGGACCTTTAAAAAAAAGGTCCGTTCTGCAAATATTGCGGAAACTGTTCACTTTCTGTTCAATTAACGAGCCAATCCTTCAGAGAGTTCAACACTAGTGTGGATTCGCCCCCGTAACCTTCCAGTACACCTCTAATCCAAGAGTCTTTCCCTGTATAGATATGAATTTTTTGAAGCGTTTCAAAATGATAAGATTATTATTTCCTGCAATTTTACTAGTGGCATCCTCATGAATTCGTATTAAATTGTTTCTTAAATAGTTGGCCTTCCACCATGCTTGAAAAAAATAAATAAATTGGGCTAATCCCGCTTACAACATAAAATCTTGTCTCCTCCGACAAGATTCTTGTATTCACACGCCTCTCCGAAATAAACAGAAGTAGAAGCCGCAACAAGCAGAAAGGTGTAATCAGGCAATTACAAAACACTTATTCACTTTAATAACAGCCTTTGGGATGATTGCCTAGCGGTGACTACGATTAAAAGTTTTGTTCCTTTTTCAGGCATTTATCTTATTCTTTCTTTCTTTTTATTTATTTTCGGCTATTAGAAAATTTAACTTTCCCCCAAAGTTTATTTCTCTATCATTTACCGTGCTTAATTCTGAAAACGTCTGAAGTTATACCAGTTCTTCGTAATATTCCCATTAGAGATGGGAATCTTTTTAACATGATATATCGATTTTGTTGAATCGATCCCAAGGACTTATATTTTTAAAGAATCCATCTCCAAGGACCGATCTGAAATTCGTTATTGAGCCCGAAGAAGGACAAAGTAGTCCGAATTGTTGCAATAAATTTGGATATAAAATTTATTTTATATTCGTCTGTGGCAGAAGGTCAATTTTATAAAAACACACTTTCTTTTTTCTGTACTCTTTTATTTGGCTCTACATGTTTCACGTCGCTGTGACGCCTCTTCAGGAGCACTTAATCTAAATAAAATAAAACATGGTTACAGCCTATCCATTAGAGAACCTTCCGCAGGTAGGGCCACGTCTGGCCGTATCCCAGACGTGGCCCTACCTGCGGAAGGTTCTCTAATGGATAGGCTGTAACCATGTTTTATTTTATTTAGATTAAGTGCTCCTGAAGAGGCGTCACAGCGACGTGAAACATGTAGAGCCAAATAAAAGAGTACAGAAAAAAGAAAGTGTGTTTTTATAAAATTGACCTTCTGCCACAGACGAATATATTGAAAAATAGGGTCACTATCTTATAAAATTTATTTTGTTTAGAGCCTTCTGCTAAAATTCAGGAACATAAATATGCTTTAGGTCCACCCGACAAGCCTATGTGATGTACTGTATAACATACAGTGTTCAAGACCTGTCAAGAACTACCTGTGTGCCAAGTTTAGTTATACGGTGTGGATTTGTATAAGGAACAAACATACAGACAGACAGCTGGTAGAAATGTTTTACCTAGCCTACGAGACTTGAATGTGAATTGACCTTTGTGCAAAGTTCGGTCGAACGGTGAGGATTTGTATAAGGAACAAACAGACAAACAGATTAACAGACCGACACGTGTTTTATATATATATATATATATATATATATATATATATATATATATATATATATATATATATATATATATAGAGAGAGAGAGAGAGAGAGAGAGAGAGAGAGAGAGAGAGAGAGAGAGCAAACAGTAATCTAGCTGATGTAACAAAGTTCCATGTGACGTCAGTCCTTCTAAAACTGTCCCCAAATCTCCAAGACTCAAAGGCCAATCTGGGTACATTCATATCAGTATTAGAATACTGTTGTAGTGAATCGTATAACATTACATAACGTTAAAATCGTTTAAAGCCTTCCGCTCAAATTCAGGAACATAAATATGCTTTAGGTCCACCCGACAAACCTATGTAATGTACTGTATAAAATAGTCTTCTTTTTCGTACATGGACACCGCGCATGCGCGAACCCCAACGGACACTTTTTTGTAACGTTTTGCATGTTTATGCAAAAATTTAACCCATCTCATTTAATTTTGTTTTAATAATTTAATATATTTTAGGGTGGTGGGGTATAGTTCCTTTAGATTTGACCTTGAAATATTTCTTGTTATTAAGAGCGTATACATGGCAGAATAAATATTTTCTAACAAGTAAATATTTTGCAATCGTGGAGGTGCTGGTAAACTTGCAATAAATAGTCTTGAATCTCTTATCTTTATATTAATTACTTGTCAGAATCTGCATTCCACTACAGCGTTAATTGATTCTTTTTCTGAATAGTTGTTTGTACTGTCGCCATATTAGGGAAAACAGGTTCTTGGTGCGCCCACTCGCTTGATATGGACTAAGAATGGGGACATTAACATATCAACTCTGCTTGTTGGGAAACAAAGATGTAAAAATTGCGCTACATATTCATAGGCCGATTTAGATGATTTGAAAACAGATTTCAGAACCTAGGCGTGATGAGTGCATTCATTCGAATGCATAAGAATGATCATGAATATAAGTCACTCAGTGATGAGAGGTCTGTGCACTTTTCTTTCTAAGGCTCCACTTACATTGAACCCGTATTTTGTCCTATCCTATCCTATTTCTTTTGATCGACTACAGCCAACAGCGGCCGACGTGAGTGCCTACATTGGTCTTGACCCGATCCGATCCGATTTAGTAACAGCTCGTCAGTAATGACCTCGTAGTGAAGTGAAAATGAGTGATTAAGTTAAGAAATACCACCTAATAAGCATAGAAACCTTCGATTAGGTTGACTCTTGGAGGTATTGGTATTCATATCTTAAAGTGATTTATAAGAAAGGTAACTAGAATGTTATAAACATTAGAAGGTTATAAATATTGGAAGGTTATAGACGTTGGATGATTATAAACATCTTTCCACGCAATTTAATAAACAAGAGAAACAAAGAACAAAAAAGTGAATTGACAATGTTATTTTCTTTGATATAAAAAAAAATGCATTGAAATCGGTTAAGATTTAGAACCTGTAAACCTTTTTGAAACACAAAATGTGGGTTGGCGCCATTTTGCGCGATAATGTTTTCGTTGTACCTAATATCTTTGTTTGTATATCTCCATATTCTATAGGAAGTCGTGTCTTCATCCTTTTTGTTGTCAGTATAGCTGTTTTGTATGTCAGTAGAAATATGAGTGTGTGTGTATATATATATATATATATATATATATATATATATATATATATATATATATATATATATATATATTAATTCCAAGGCTCACCTAACCTATACCCGCAAATGGGAAAACAGGTGACTGGAGCAATGTTCAAGTCATACGTCAATAGTTTCTTTCCTCGGG
This sequence comes from Gonocerus acuteangulatus, assembly GCA_946811695.1. Taxonomy (NCBI): domain Eukaryota; kingdom Metazoa; phylum Arthropoda; class Insecta; order Hemiptera; family Coreidae; genus Gonocerus; species Gonocerus acuteangulatus. Next base: position 59,545,643 of record OX328130.1, read on the forward strand.
ACCCTATTGATCTGTAACGGGTCTGATTTGTTTTGTGTAGAGAGAGAGGAATCTCGCTAAAAATAATCATTCTATTTTCAATCAATGTCCCCTGGCGCCTCCTTCCTCCACACTCAATACTACGCATTGTATTCCTAAGTATAGTGTTGAATACCAATATCCATGCATTTAAATTAATTCTTTTAATTTAGAACAGACAACATTTAGAATTGAAATCGGCAATTAGCGATTCTCCTCGTGATATCTCTCCTAAATGGAACCATCATTTGGAGATAGATTTTGAACAATACGAAGATAACGCGGCGCCATTGAGGTACTTGGCAGATCTCCTTGCAAGATAAGAGTCGATCAGTGAGTGAAATTCAAATAGAAGTGATTTGGAGCCTCAGCACGAGGTAGGCAGCGGTCGGGAACCTCTTTGGCTGCTTCTGAGAACCTTCTCAGCCAACAGCTGCATACAGATGACTTCATGGCTCATTAAATCCTGTAGTAGAAAACTCATTTTGTTATTTAAATAAGGCTTTCTTTATTTGATTTTATTACCGCAGCTTACGATTTTTTTTTTTTTTTCATTTAAAGATTAGGATCTAATTTCTACGATACATAAGTCAGCCATATTTGCCAAGCAGTGATTCGTGGCGCTGAAATGCTAAACATTTATTTTATTCTACGATGCTCCACTTCTAGGGTTAATGGCATAGAATCAAGCATCTGTGGCTAAGTCTCGTTCATATGAATTTTTTACATCAATACCTTAAGAAAAAAATCCAACTTGCAGGAGCTGCGTTATTTTAGCGCGGTTCCGTTTATATCCCTAGAGCCATTAGAAGCCGTTATTGGTAGGTAGAAATTGATTTTATAGTAAGCGGAAATGACTCTATCCTGTTTCTCAACGTTCGCTCATGGAACACAGTTTCTCACTTTCCCACCTTTTTTTTACAAAAATACTCATTTTACCGTTAAATGCAATTAAAAAACAACAAAACCCAATTAAAGTGTAAGGTAAGCAGAGACAACCCCCAGTTCAAAAGAACAAAACTAACAATTTCGAAGTTTTTCGAACTTATTTTTTTCCGAAATCGAAAATTGCTTCAGAGCCTCTTTAACCATTCGAATGACCACCTTCCACTTACCAAGATTTCCCAACCGTTTTCGAGATATTTACTAAAATATACGAAGATTCCAAAATTGTCATGTCCACTAATAAAATATATTGTTTCGAATACTTCCTTAACTCCAAGTGTAACTAATATTTGAACATCTTAGTATAGATGACCTGTAGAAAATACTTCAATTGTATCCCACGACTCTAAGTATTTCAGTAAAAGAAGGGAAGAAAATGGGAAACTTATTGATTATAGTGCTTTCCTAGAGCAAACGTTGAGAAGATAGGGGAGTCATTTCCGCTAAGGATCGTATCAGTTTCCTGTTGTGGCGCCTTATACTTCCTTCTCTTTGAGAGTTCATTTTATATTTTCCACGAAAGATATGAACGGAGCCGCGCTAAGATGACGCAGTTCCTGCAAGTCGGCCTTTTATTCTTATCTAAACGCAAGAAATCGAATTATCTGGATTTCTGCCTGCTTTGGGAGTCTCTTCTCTCAGAGATTGCCCAATCCTGCCTGTTGCTGTCGGCCTTGGCAGTCGAGCCACCAAAAAGTAAATAAATACATTTACATGCAACTGCAACTGGATGGACATGGCGTTGTATTGCAGAAATGTATAATGAATTATTCATGACTCAATAAACACAAGAATTTGCAAATAGACACGCATTCTGCACATTTGTCACTCGCCAATACAATTATCAGAATAAGATACCAATACTCATTTACGAACAGCATTGCACAAGCGTTGTTATTGGATAACAGATATTTGTAAGTGCTGTAGTAAATCAAGAGTCTTGTATTGTTTCTAAACATTTTCTCAAGCATGTTGAGAATATTTTTAAAATATTTAAAAAAGCATATAGGGTCATTCTATGTCAAATCAACACACTTTTTACCTCACCCTTTCAGATATTAATGAAAATTTGTGAAACTGTGAAACCGAACTGTTACAGATTTGCGTTATTAGATGTTAATATTACTTATTTGGTTTCTAATTTATTTTTGCTTTTCTAGGTGCAGAAAGTAGGTGTAGCATGGCACGCCGGGTAACAGCTAGTAAAATTATAAAAATATAATACTATGCCAAGGCCATTAATAATGAATATAATATTATAGGGTCATTCCATGTCAAATCAACACACTTTTTTACCTCACCCTTTCAGATATTAATGAAAATTGGTACACCCAAAGAAGGCGCTGGGACAAATAAAAATACCAAATTTCAAATTTTTATCTAAAACGGTTTTTAAAATACGGCCATGTAAAGTTTTCAAAAAGCGGCCAAAATATCGCTTTTTCAAAACGTTTAAATAGTCATAACTCCTCTCCTGTTTACGTTACAAACATGGGGAAGGTGTCAATGTTTAGCTCTTTATATGCCCTCTCAAACGACATGCAACACATGATAGGTTATGACAACATAATGTTTTTCAAAATTAAAATAAAATGTTTAATCTAAATATTTTCAAAAACGCATATTTAAAAATTTTGAAAACATTATATATAATAGGTCATATTATTACTAATTTGTATAGGAAATTTGGTTATGGGATTGAAATGAGTTCTTAGTCAAAATAATTTATAACCGAAGATGGCTTTGGACTAATTTTACGTATTTTTATATGTAAAAGCTTTTTAATACATAATTGTAAAATTTAATCCAAACTTTACTGATGCATATATTTTATAGACACTCCCCGTATCAAGACCTAACTGAGAGCCACGTTTGGTCGAAATCGGTCAAACGGTGTGGATTTGTATAACGAACAATCAGACAGATGGACAGCTGGTAGACGTTTTTGACCTAGTCTATGACTTTTAGTGTACCGAGACGTTAAGACTGGCCTTCTTCATATCCAACGTCACGGTTTGAAGAAGTATGTACTGCCTGCTGGACTACGTATCGGCCACAGCCATTTGACCCGCTACTATATGATGAATCTACTCCGGTTTTATACAGCTCCAGGAAGCGCACTACGGCTAGAAAAAGTCCTACAGCTCTGAGTCGTACATGCAACTACTGACTTCACAATCAAACATATACCCAGGGAAAAGACTCTATATGGATGAGTTGGCAAACCGTCTGGCAAGAAAACGGATAACAAGTTCCGAGAGAGAAAGGAAGTTTTATTCTATGGAAAACATTCACAAAATATACAAGAAGAAAAGAAGTGGTCGTAACCCGAATGAGAATTGGCATAAAAAAACTCACTCATTCCTTTCTCACGTCAAAGGACCTTCTAGCAATTTGTATCTCCTGCAATGTGCTGCTCACTCTGAAGCACATGTAATTGCACATCTATTTGCATTTTCTGACTAATTGCAGCAATTGAAAGAACAACACCAACACAGTTCCTTAGATCAATGATCCTAGAATCATACCAGACTCTTGGTGATAATGCCAACCAACTGGAGCGGCTTTTTGACTTTTTAAGGGCCGCCAAGTTGATAGACAAAATCTGGATAGAACATGCTGAACTGAAATGCTCATTTGTTTATTTTATTTATTTATAATTTTTATATATTATTTTATTAGTATTATTTTTTATAATCTATTTTCTTATTAGCATCTCTCCAAATGAACTAAATGTGGGTAAATAAAATAATTATTAATAGCAATTTAATCAGATTGCATACATGTTTTTCTTCTTTTTTTTTTCGTTTTTAACGGCGCATCAACTATTTGGCTATTAGCGCCGCAACATCTGCAAAGAAAACTCGCCGTTGACAGCTTGGCCAGAACCTGTTGAGCCAGGATTCAACTGTGGTGGGGACACGAAGGAAGGTAAAGCTTTGATCATTGGTCTCTACAGCAACCTAGACGATCCTGATATTCCGCAGATAGCTCTCACGAGGACTGCATACATGTTAATACTTATTCAGAATTCTAATTAAAATGACCATACAAAGGAATGGGGTCATACTCGCAATTACAAAAAAAAAAGTACATACCAACTGATTGACTGTCATTCAATACAGTTTTGATGGGTCATATGACTTGACAGAACTCCTTGGATAGGACACCAACCGCTACATTGTCAAAATAATCCAGTACATACCAACTGATTGACTGTCATTCAATACAGTTTTGATGGGTCATATGACTTGACAGAACTCCTTGGATAGGACACCAACCGCTACATTGTCAAAATAATCCAGTACATACCAACTGATTGACTGTCATTCAATACAGTTTTGATGGGTCATATGACTTGACAGAACTCCTTGGATAGGACACCAACCGCTACATTGTCAAAATAATCCAGTACATACCAACTGATTGACTGTCATTCAATACAGTTTTGATGGGTCATATGACTTGACAGAACTCCTTGGATAGGACACCAACCGCTACATTGTCAAAATAATCCAGTACATAAAGTACATATACATTTACAAGAACATGTATTACAAACTCCTAAACAAAACTAAGACAATTTTTTATTAAAAATGTCTTTCTTTAATTACTGTAAGTTTGAGAATAGTGGGCCCCACTGAATGCCCATCTGCTGAAATATAATGGATAGAATGCAATTCGCCAAAGAAGTGGTGCATAAATATACCAGATAAAACGTGAAAATTCTCATATCTTTCGAATATCTGATCAGAGAATGAGTTTAATTCATAAATTAATTTCGTCATCTAAAATAAAAAAGTGTTAATGAACTTGAAGTCGATAAATCAAAAGAGAAAATAGAAACTATCCTGAAAAACATGGAATATAATAAATACCCTTGAGGTTTAAAGTTTATTTTAGTTGTTAGTGTTTAAATAACTTGCATCACCATTTTCTAAAGCTTTTAGCGCTTCAAGGTAAATAACGGTTTTAATCAGTGGAAAGAAAAATGAGAAAATGCCACGAAAATGCAAGACCACAGAGATGATTTATTAGAAATAAAAATATTTAAAATAATAGAACATTTCTTCACGCAAGAGCTCCGATAGGTGAGCATATTCCTAATGAAGACAACCAGTCAACAAGTCCAATTAGAAATTAAACTCTTCTATTTATTTTATTGAATCAATAATTTAATTTAATAGACAAAAGGTCCGTCACGCAGGAGCTGCATAACTAAGCACTTTCCTCAGACTTGGGTAGTGTCGAGTGCATTCCTGAGTAATTTGCTTAAAATAACCTAGATAGATAAATAAAATAAAAACATAAATTGTTCTACTCTTTTGCATTTTTTATGAGCAGCTGTTTCAGTAATTAATTTTCTAATTAATTTCCTTCCAGAGTTTTGTGTATGCGGGGTACTACACTACGTACTAAATACACAAAGCTTCACATTTTGATATATTGATCTTGATGAGTTTCGTGAACCTACGTTTGGCGGAAGAATTCAATTCAAACATAGTACAAAGTAACACCCCCCCCCTCCTTCCAGTAGACCGATTTAGTTCATTTCCATATCACTTCTTTGTTATTAGATACTCAGGACTTATAAAGAGTTTCGTTACAATACATCAGAAATTACGACCGGTATAAGGAAATTAGTGATTTCTGTCCGGAGTAAACCCTCCTTCTAGTCAATCGATTTAGTCTATTTTCATAACAAATTTTTTTCTTTAATTGACCACAACGAATACCGAGTTTCGTTAAAATATAACAAATATTATGGCTGGTATTGGCAAATAACTACTTTGGCTCCGGAGTAAAACCCCCCTCCACAAGGACCGATTTTGTTGGTTAACGAACTCGTTCAATCGTTTGATGGAACAATACTACATTCCAAGTTTCATGGAGGAAAAACAAAAACTCTGGCCTGTATCGTGTTAACGGACACATATATAACTATATATATATATATATATATATATATATATATATATATATATATATATATATGTATATATATATATATATATATATATATATATATATATATATATATACAGGGTGATTCAGGTCAAAGTAATCAAACTTCAGGAGGTGATTCTAGACATCATTTCCAAGAAAAAAGTACATATAAAGTATAGTCCGATTCCGAATGGAAAAGGAGCTATGTCCAATTTTCTGTTTTTTTAAGGTAGACATATTTTTTATTGAATAAGAAAGGATTGCTCAAAAACCGTTGAAGATAATTAAATTCTAATTATGCCACCAAAAAATAGACAAAATTTCCTTCAAGAAAACAGTGATTTAAATAAAATGAGCCAATCGTTTAACCTATCCCTCAATTAACTTCCACTTAATTTACATAGGTTTAATGCTAACTAAATGTAGATGTTTTCCTGTAAGTAGTGAATCTTTAGTCCGTTAGGGGGCTGAGGAAAAAATTTACGAAAAACCACTGATTCATCGAGAAAAACAGAAGTGCGTTATTGGATGTCCGGAAAGTATCTTTTATCAATGGATTCAGTGAATTAAATCACTGTTTTCTAGAAGGAAATTTTGTCTATTTTTTGGTGGCACAATTAGAATTTAATTATCTTCAACGGTTTTTGAGCAATCCTTTCTTATTCAATGATTATTATTACAGCTAATACTTAGATCTAAACCCACAACTTTTAGCGGCTGGCATTGGGCTTTATTAATTGTCATCACAAAACATAGGCTCACTGAAAATTGGGCTTTTTAATAAATATTTTAATATAGATAGACAGAAGATATAGAAGAAAGAATAGATAGATCCTTTTTAGGATAGATAGAAAGGATGTTTAGGGTCCTTTTTATCTGAGGTTTTATAAAAAAGACATCCTCATTTTGTCCAAGCCGTTGGTATGCTTTTTTTGTATCAAACTTTATTAAAGATTAACAAAAGATGATTCATGAGTAATTAAAATTGCAACGGCGATTAAGTTTTGTCCGACACTGATTCACACATGTTTTTCCTAAGGTCGGGCGATGTTGATCCATTGAGCCACCCAAACCGGTTGCTAAGAAATAAAAACTTGAAAGAGGACAGCGAACTGATTCGGCTGATGAATCCCACCTTCCACCTGGATTACTTTCCATTCTGTAACAATAATCTGGAATTTCCAAAGGTCTGAGAAAGTAAGAATTTCAAGTTCTGATTCAATTACTTTTTTAATTCAGTAAATGGAGCTGTTATGACTCATCTTTTAGCGGATTTTCTACTTATTTATATGGCGAACGCAGCTTTCCGAATGTCGAAGATGAAACTACTGTCTGTTTACTTAGCATATTCAGGATGTTAGAAAATCTATTGACACGCATTATGATTTATTACTTCTACCAACATGCTTTAGCACTTTAGACTGGTGGAACGAAAATATTACTTGTAAGTAGGGCGCTCACTTGGGGTGTCGAAGATCATTTCCTTTCCCCTTCTATAAAGAAAGGGATCCTACAGACAAAGACCTGATCATGCAGCCATAAGTATCGACCATAACGACCCAAACAGCAAAAAAATGTCGGTCGTTCCAAATTAAATTTATATTCTTGTTGTGGCTTTAACATAATCAAAATTGCCCGAATTTTATAATATAAAACATTAAAAAAAAACATTGTCCAAAAGAAAAGGTCAAGTTAGCTTAACAGCTGAATCGTCACAATGTACGTTCATCAGTTTTCCATTCACAGGCTTCCAGGTAAATTTTCATAGGTATTATGGATACACCCTAAACGGATGAACGCACCTTAAATCGATGGGTTCAACGATTTTTTACATACATATAAACGTCAGGACAGGCTCGACTAAGATTTAACAATTTTGGTGACGTTCGGAGAACAGAACGCTTAAAAACAGAAAATAATTATTTTACAACAGACAAAGCATTTTTGGACTTTTTTTGTATTCTGTCATAAAAGTCGAAAATGCTTGAGAGATTATAAAGTATAATCCTGTTCCAAACTTGACTGTTAATGCGTTAATGTAAATACCAAATATATATCAGAATTAGTGTTTATATTATTTTTAGACTTTACTATATATATCTGGGAGTGAGCTCAGCTCAGTAGTAGAGCACTCGACTAAATACGTTGGAGGGGCTGAATTCAGAAATCGGGCGCGTAGTTTTAGAAATATTGTAGTAGTTTAAAGATTGGATTCGGGTTCCCTAAGATTACCAGCCTTTAATTAATTTATTAAAGGGTATCTCCAAGGGGGAAAATCTAGTAACCGGAGCATAGTACTGACAACACTATCTCCCTTGTGTGCCGTATGGTAAAGAATCCTATACCTGTAAGAATCCTATCCTGCCCATCTGGGCTCTCTTGACCTTTTAGGGGACTGATTTTTCTTCTTTTTTTTTTTTTTTTTTTTTTTTTTTTTTTTTTTTTTTTTTTTTTTTTTTTTTTTTTTTTTTTTTTGGCCGGGGCTATATATTTCTAATATAGTTTTTGCCTTGGAGCAATACATTAAATTACGTATATATATCTATGTGTTTCGAATATATTCGTGGTCTTCTTCTGAGGACGTGATTTTCATTTCGTAATATCCTTCTAAAATAGGATTCAGAACACAATGGAAAAAAAAAAACATTGCAAGCTGGCGCCAAGACGGCCATTACGATCATGGCAAGCTACAACATTCCAGTCCCTCTTAGCAGGACTTGTCTGTCGGATCGAACATCTGTTTAGCTGGGTAAACGAAGAGATCAAAAATTGTTGCGTTAACAAGAGAGTAATCTTCTCCTCCTCCTTTCTTCTACAGAAAAAGTCGTTGTTCCCATGTAGCACCATCGTAATGCTTTTTGGATTCGTTCCCACAGCTGTGTGCGTAATTTCAACTTAGAGATCAGTACTATCAGTTCGTTGTTTCTACTCCAGGTTTTCCCAATGATACTAGGGATAAGATCGGAAACGCGCAAAGATGTAGGTCCTGCGACTCGGACTTGTTTCTTGGTTTATATTGTCGGTATGAAATTGATTACATGTTCTTACATTCTAAAAGGCATTTTCATGAACGGCTTGGAGGTTTGTGGCATATTAGGCCTAAAACAAATCCCACTGCAGACATGAACTGATTCCTTGTCAAACGTGAAAGACATCCCACCGAAGAGTAACTGACGCAAAATAATCTCCAGCAGCTTGAAGTAATGACAACCAGTCCTGTGTGTTTCTTATCAAACAGCTGTTTCTACTCACGCGGAACCACGGAGAGGTTCACAACCTCTATCCACAATCCCTTCATTGACAACGTCTATTGTACCGAAGTAATATGTTCAACGTTTTCTTTTTAGAGAAGAGGAAAACTGTATTCTATTCTATGGATTGTATTCTTCGTTTTCAATTAAATCCTACAATTGAAAGCAGGAATTAATTAAAGTGCCTGCAGTACATGATCTACTATATATTTGTCAAATACCACTCACTCACTCACTGACCTATCATCGCCCAGCCCAAACCGCTCGACAGAAAATTTTGAAATTTTGCATGGACACTCCCTATATAACGTAGGCACTCACTAAGAAAGGATTATTTGATATTCGAATTTGTAAGTATTTTTAGAGGGGTTTAAAGTTTGAGTTGGTTAGAACATGCAAGCCTAGGTAGCTAGGACGATAAAGAACAGCTGTTATCGTACATTATCTATTTCATAGTCTTATTTTTAATTGAGGTTAATTTCCACTATGATGGCAGTCCTTGAATTACTAGAAATAAAATGTGATTTTGTCCCTCATAGAGTTTACGCCCTGGTGATGGCCAATCTGAGGTAATAATATCCCGAACCACTTTACACAAAAATTTGAAATTTTGCACGGACAATACGTTTAGAATGTAAACACTCGCTAAGAAAGTTTTTTTTTTATATTCAAATGTTTAAGTACTTTTAGGGGGGTTGAATTATTAATAAGTTCCTCATCGGCTCATAAACAGTCCGATTTTGATACAAAACATTTGGTACAAAAATCTTTCTTCTCATTTAAAAGGTCAAGTTCATTAACCAGTTGATTCCGTTTACTGGGACATGGTTTTTGGAGGGAAATTTGTGCGAGAGATTCCTTAACATAGGAAAACGAATGAAACCATTTTTAAAGCGAGTTCTGTAGCCATTTACGAGAAAAATTTATAGAAATACTTTTCAAAACTAATTTTCTGTTTGGGTATTCAGAAACGAAATATATGGAAAAAAATTGTTTGAATGGTGATACAAAGTTTTCGGATCTCAGTATATTTTTTTAAAATATCTCGAAAATGGTTGGGAACTATAAATTCTCTACAATAAGATTCTGTTGTAATGTTCGGTGGGCAGGGCCGCCACATGGGAGGGACAGCCGGGTACAGTTGTCCCGGGCGGTGGGGCGATGTCAATCGAAGAGATAAGTGCTTAAAACTTCAAATTTGTTAGTTTTATGCTTTGCAACGTGTATTTGTCTCTGTTTACCTAACGTTTTAAGCGGTTGTTGTATTTTTTTTTCTCTCCAACGGAAACAAGCACGGTTACCTCCACATGGTGTTTCCTGGGTAACTTTAAAGTCCGTGCAATAATAAGCTCTTTATTGACACTTGTCCGGAGCGCCCCAACGTCAAGAAACATTATGCATTAATTACTTATCAATTGATGAATAACATATAGTATGACGTGGTATAATAAAATGTACAAAATTATGTAGTAGCGTTAATTTTGATCATATCTTATTTAACTCAATATAAAAAAAATTTATCGGCCGTGGTGAAGCACGGGTATTCAGCTAGTAAGAAATAAACAATAAACCACCAACTGAAAAGTAAACATTTAATTTTCGTTTTAGCGCGATTCCTCCCTCTCTTCATAGGGACTAAGAGGCTTAGGGGATGCATTTTTCCAGTTAGTAGTGGCAGACCCTTGTCACCTGTCGGGTGGCATATTTTTGTCTCTGTTTTACACTGTTTGCCTTTTTTTTTTTAATTGGTTGTTGTTTTTTGATTGATTTTTTTTTCAATAAAACATGATTAGTAAATGAGAAGCGTGTTTGTATTTTTTCTAGAGCCTTGCTTTAGAATGAGAGCCGTATTGGGTAATTTCCGCTTCTGTGTAAGTTGGCTACTGGACGTTTCCGGTCCCTTGACGCCTTAATGTCGCTTTTATTCGAGATGTTCGAGTTGGTCTTGACATATTTAATGGAATATCAAGAAAAACAATTTTTTTTTTTTTGTTTCTATCACAAGCTTTGCAAATGACACTAGGGATAAGAACGGAACCACGCTAAGATGACGCAGTTCCTGCGAGTCGGACTTTTTCTTTTTTTCTATTCCAACTAGCCCTATGAAGAGTGCATTTATTTTGAACACGTGTTCCGTATTTGGCATATTACATGAAATGATTATTTTATTTGAATACATACATTATACTAAGATAGTAATTTTTTTTTTACGGCGCATCAACAAATCTTGGCTATTAGCGCCGACATCGCCGACATCCAGGGTCAGCCAGGAATTTTCTCAGCGAGCCTAAGATAGTATTGTTCATCAAATATTAGCACCATAAACAACTTAAAAATTAATAAAGTATTGCAAAAAAAATAAGCACTCCTATAGCAGAATGACCATATTAAAAAATTGTGACCCTTTGTTTTCAGTAATTTACTTTAAAAGTGTCGGAAGGTCATATACATAAATACCCCCCATAAATATTGAAGTGGCTATTGTAATATTGTTGTTTTCTCCACCATAACCCCAGTAAAAAATACTAGGTATATTAAAGTAAGAGAAATAAAATTAAAGCACATTTTAAACCAAACTTTGCATGTATTCACTGCGGGTTGGAAAGGTTAGACACTGTGCTAAAAGCACATTTGAAGGCCGGTAACTGACATGTTTGATTAAATAATAACCAGCAGTTTGGTGGTAGCTTTTGGACGAATGAAAACTAACAGTTAACCTGTGAGGAGATCAGAAAACGAAAACAACAATTTTATGAATCCTTATTTCTATCAAACCCCCAGAGATTGGCACATCACACCGCCCAGTGACAAAGTCCAGAAGCAGCCGGATCTTACCCAACCTTCCATTCGCAACCTGAACAAATTTTAATATTTAATGAAGATGATTCACACCGTCATCTCATCCATTTTTTTAAGTATATTTCCAGCTGAATCATCAAGCAGATCACGCAGGAACTGCGTCATCTAATCACGTTTCCGTTCATATCCCTAGTGTCTTTTGGGCAGATTAGAACAGGAAACTGGAAGTAGCCAATTCTAAAATTCTAGCGAAAATTACTCGCTCCACCTTCTCAATTTCCGATCATTCTAAAGGTTCAATAAACAACAAGTAATGTAATCATACTTCTAATCTACTTATCGTGTTTTACAGAACAAATTGCCATTAAAAAAAAGACAAAAACCTTTCAAAAGAACGAAAATGAAAGTCTAACAAGAAGCCTATAAGTGCAAAACCGTAATTACTACTATTTTTCTCGTTCGAATTTTGTCGAATCAACACATGGGCGTATATAGAAAATAATTTCGGGATGGGCTGGGAAAATTTCGGGGGGGGGGGGCTGAGACCATTTCCAGGGTATGGAATACTAAAAATTTAGAGCTTTGAATAGTTTTATGCGACTAAAACGCTATTCCACGTAAAATAAAGTATTTTCTAAAACCTAAGTGATCTTATTTAATTTATTTTTAAGGGTTTAACAATATGTTTTTACCATCAAATCAAAATTTCGGGAGGGGCTGCAGCCCTCTCAGCCCCCCCCCTTATATACGCCCATGAATCAACAGTGTTCAGGTAGGGTGATGCGGCTGACAAACGAATTGTTGTTGGAGATAAAGTATTTTTGTACCAAAAGCTTATCATTCTATGTATTAATACCGACTAGGACTTCTATGTATTAATACCGACTAGGACTTCTATGTATTAATACCGACTAGGCCTTCTATGTATTAATACCAACTAGGACTTCTATGTATTAATACCGACTAGGACTTCTTTGTATTAATACCGACTAGGACTTCTATGTATTAATACCGACAAGGACTTCTATGTATTAATACCGACAAGGACTTCTATGTATTAATACCGACTAGGACTTCTATGTATTAATACCGACAAGGACTTCTATGTATTAATACCGACTAGGACTTCTATGTATTAATACCGACTAGGACTTCTATGTATTAATACCGACTAGGACTTCTATGTATTAATACCGACTAGGACTTCTATGTATTAATGCCAACTAGGACTTCTATGTATTAATACCGACTAGGACTTCTATGTATTAATACCGACTAGGACTTCTATGTATTAATACCAACTAGGACTTCTATGTATTAATACCGACTAGGACTTCTATGTATTAGCACCGACTTATATTTATTAATATCATTCTATGTATTAATACCGACTAGAAGGAACGGCGTCATCATAATTCGATTAAATTTCATGTAAACTAGAAAATTGGAATTTGTCGGTTTGTCAACAAACTGCTGACTAATAGTGTTTTTTGTTTTGTTTGATTATATAAGAGCTCATCACCGTAGTTGCGAAGCTCTTAAATATATAAATAAATACATAATATTGTTTTTATTCTGATTGTTTCAAATGTGCTCTGATATAAAATTACACACATTTTGGCATCAAAAACTGCATTTTTTTTTATTTTTTTGCGTCTGCTGTAGATCAATCGCCGACAACACAACTTAACCCTCACCTGCGTTTCCAACTTATAGTGTACCTACCTACTAACGCCACCATTATAATAAATATGGAGCTTATATAGAAAAGCTACATACATCTATAGGGCGGTAATTGTAGAAAACAAGTATGCTATTAACAAATCGGGATAATTGTTATTTATTGAATATAAATTCAGTTAAACTCGATACTTATATTGCCAAACTTATTTCTTCCTGATTTATTTAACGAAAACGTCACTACGGAATTCTCTTTGTGAACGAATTCTTGTGGAAATTATAATATAGCAAATCCAAATTTCATTTTTCTATACAATTGGCTTGCTTAGGAATTTCTTTGGTTTATGTTACTCTTTGCGAGATCCGTTTGAACCAATGTCGTCTTAGGTCTTCAAATATTCAATGTGGCTGTTCCATATTTATCAGACTAATTTCTGGGAATCCAAGTGCGTACATCAATCATTTATGCTTTAAATACACTTGTCCGCGCATATTAGCATGTTATAGTGCGGGCATGATTACCAGTTCATGTCATGAGTAATGTCTTTGTAAAACAGTTCATCATATCCAAGATTAATCAAACGTACTTATTAGACCAGCAAACGTTAAAATTATAGATGTTTTCTTCTTCTGGCCCCCACCCCCATTCTATGAATTCCGAACCTTGTTTTGTATCATGGGATTCCACGGTAATATATTGCAGGAATATCCCAAATCCTGAATCGAAACGGCATTGGTCCTTAAACAGTCCTTGGCCCCAACGGAGGATGTGAAACACGTCCTTCTCTTCCGCACAATTTAAATATTTAATGAAATCTCTTTAAAAAAATATGACGTTACTTAAGCCCCGTTTCCATTACTACAAAACTGCCCTGCGACATGTCGCGCGACATGTCGCCGCAACAAGTCGCAGAATGGAAACACTTTGCAACATGTCGCTGCGACAAAAAATGTCGCAGTCGACCGTGCGAGAATACATGTTGCAGAGACTCGTTCCTAAAGCTCCGTTTCCATTACTACAAATCTCCTTGCAACATGTCGCACGACATGTCGCCGCAACATGTCGCAGAATGGAAACACTTTGCAACAAGTCGCAGCACATGTCGCTGCGACAAAAATGTCGCACCGGCCGGCCGGTGCAACAAAACATGTCTCCGCGACTTTTTGCCTACTAGCCCAGTCAAACGGCACTCAAAAAGGGGTCGAAGTGAAAAGTCTGTGTAATTGTTGTGATTAATTAATTCTATGTTGATGGACATTTTTCAAATCGTATTTTTTCTAATTATTGCTGTTTTTAATTATGGAAAGGTTTTCTTTGATCTTCCTTTTTAACGTGTTCCTTTCTCTATTTAAAATATCAACGTCTGTATAATTAAAATTATGTTTATTATTTATTGGTTGTTCCGTCAATGTCGTCCAGTTCTCGTTTGTGTCTATACTTTTAGCATGTTGTACAATTCGTTTTTGCAATAGTTGTTCTGATTCCTCTATGTAGGATGAGTTGCAATCGTTACAACGAATTTTGTATATATTGTTTTTTGTGGCTGTCGGTTTAACATTGTCCTTAATATTGCTAAAATTATTTTCAATTTCATTACGAAATTTCCGACCTATTTTGCCAACTTCTTTAGATATTAGTTTCAGTCTATTAGCTCTTAAAGGGTGGTAATGGAAAGTACTTCGTAAAATGATATTTGTTCAAAAGTAAAGTAATTTAGAGAATCGATAAATGTTTATTATTGTACAAAATTTGATTTTGGGAGTTACAAAAAAATATTTTTGCATAGGAAAACCCTTTAAGAGGTGCGAACAACGGCACGAAACATGTCGGGCAAAATAGAGAAAATAAAGAAGTTGAATATAAAAATATATATACATATACATACATATATACATATATATATATATATATATATATATATATATATATATATATATTATTTTTTTAATGTTTTCCGGTACTATAATATTCTATTATTACTATAGCTATAATACCATATATTAAGTTTATAAATTTGTAATTATATACTAAAAACTGTAATTAGACAGTTCCTTAAACCTATATAGTTTCCATTCCATTAAGTTATGTTCCAATTTAAACTATTCTATGTTCCAATTTATAATATCACCGTCAGCGATATAAATTCTGACCATTAATTACTGCCCATTTACTGTAGTATTAATGCATGGTTCTATTTGTTGTTAGCACCTGATGATGGCACATTTCTGCTGAAAGGCCTAGTGCAAAATAAAAAATAAAAAGTGGGAAGACTGAATTTTGTTTCACCTTCTGGGATATATATATATTAATTCTTCTGAATATGACCCAATATATATTTTTTTCTTGTTCTTTTTTCTTTTATGGCAGAGGGTCGATAAAGCAGAACACCATTCGTTTTTATTCAACTACTTTATTCTCTCTATTTTGCCCGACTTGTTTCGTGCCAATATATATGTGTGTGTGTGTGTGTGTGTTGGTATTCGTAGTGGTAATCTATAGAGGAAAATATACTTTAAACTACATCGGTCCATAAGAAGGGGTGGGGGGTACTCCGGACTTACATTGCCAATTCGCCACTACCAGCCGTAATTTTGGTTATATTTGAACAAAACTCAGTACTCGTAGTGGTAATCTAAAGAGAAAAATTGGTTTTAACAATAAACCAAATTGGTTCATTAGGAGGGGGGGGGGGGGTTACTCTGGACCCAAACTACTAATGTACTCATACCTGTGGTAATTTCTGCTGTTTTGTAACGAAACGTGTTATCTGATGACGAATGAGTGTTGTAAACATAAAGTAAATTGGTCTATCGAAAAGGAGGGTTTACTTTGTACAATGTTTCTATAGGATTAGCCCGCTAGACGTAGGTTCGCAAAGCTGCCGCTAGGAGCTCTTCCTACCACTAGCGGGACTGTATCCCATTTCTGCGGCAGATCAAAATGCAATAGAGCAGAACTATTCATGTAATTGTTTTATTTATGTAGGTTATTTAAAGGATAATATTCAGGAATGCAGTCTACACTACCCAAAATCAGAGGAAATTGCTTAGTTATGCAGCTCATCTAAAGTTTGTACTACTTTTTCCTTGGCCCCTTTCGCGAGATTCTCACTTAAATCTTTTTTAAAAAATAAAGCACTTGTCACTGGACATTGTAAAACACTCGAAAACTACGACAGTAGCAGTGAACGAACAGAGTAACTGAGGAGAACCGTTAAGCGCTTAGGCATGAAGACTTGCGGTTGGAGCCTATCCCCACAAATCTGGAGACCTGGACTTAAATAAATACGCTAAACGTCCAGGCGCTGAAGATTAATTCATTCACTAAAAGAGTAAGTTGCATTGATTCATTTACTACTTTTTGCTTTTTTTTTTTTTTGTTTGTTTTTACAAAAATTACAGTGTTCTCCCATCTTTCAACGCTCTTTTGCGTGGAAACTTCGCGATGTACGTAAATATGTTTGGGGCCATAAATTGTAGGCAATGGTGTCCTTTTTATTTTACTTCCGATTTAATTTTTGTGTAAATAACTTCCTTTGCACGTTACAAGCTGAAAACAACTAAAAAACATTATTTTTGGTGATTTCTTGATGATTTCTCATATCTGCCGAGCACATTTTTGGCGGAAAACTTCTGATTTGTGTTCAGCACCCCCAAAAAACATAGAATAAGCCAATCAAAACAATTACACCAAAATTTTCTGCTTGAAACCACCGTTTGACTGGGCTATGTGGTAATGGAATCAGCCCGCATCTTGTGCCATGACCACATGCATGCGCAAAAGACCGTTTACACATACAACCCTGTCTAGCGGAGTAGGGAATTATTCAATACATTTTTAATTCAATAATCATTCAAATAACATTTTATTTAATAAGAATTTATTCATTCAATAACTTATTCGTCTACTGATTTATTTTTATTCAACGAATAATGTGGTTGGCTCGTTATTCAATACATTTTTATTGAATAAGCATTTATTTAGTTATTCATTGACTGATTTTTTTTTTAAATTTAATGAATAATTAATTATTTTGTATTCTTCATTCATTATTTTTATACATTTAAAATAATTTGGTTCATCTATTTATTTAAATTTTAACGTCCAATTATTGTTAACTACAAATTTTAGGACGGGTTAGGACCCTCTTCTAGCCAGGATAGGGCGGATGCCTTAAATAATACGGTTCATGTAACAACAAACTCAGATTCTTTAAGTTCAAGAAACAATATCATTTGAATAAAGAATTTTCATTAAAAGTAAGAAAAAGTTCAATGAAGAAAATCTCTTGTATTTAACAAAAAATTGCAGTCAAATAAATCAATTTCATTCAAAAAATTTTTTCACTCGAATAAATAACTGAATTATATATTATTCATAATTCTGAATGATTTTTCCTCTGACTGCTGTCTAGTGTCTACAGAACCTAACCTAAAACGTGTCTAATCTTCACATATTATTAACATATGTTAACCTCGTTCCTCCATCAAATACTTCTGCGACATGTCGCAGCGACTTTTTCCCTGCAACATGTCGCAGAGAGTGGCCCCTGCGACATGTCGCCGAGTTTTTGCAACAAAACTGTGCAACAAGTCGCAGCGACATGTCGCTGCGACTTGTCATAATGGAAACGTACCTTAAGTACTTAATTGAATACTTGAAGCAGTGATTTTTAATAGTGATCATATTGGGCACAATTCTAGCTCATTCTTATCTTATGAAAACCGAGCAGATACCAACCTGTGTAATTAATTAAGAACCCCTTAACCCTTTCAAGACGGCAACCCGCACGACTTTAGATACCCGAGGAGCGGAGCCCGCTTCTTTCTGGTTCCACAGGACGGGATTAAAATACCCGAGCCTCTATCGCTCATAACTCCTCATGATAAAAATAATTTGTCCATACCGGCTGTTATTTTTACTTCCTTGGAAAGAAATTTGGTAGACAAAATGCCCCACTAATGACAAACATTCATTGTAAACAAAAATCGCGGTTCATTCATTGAAAGTTGCGGTTTACTCCGAAAAAAATTAAATAAAAATTAATAATTGAGTAAATAGGTTATTAATTGATGACTATAATACTTTTAGCGCTTTTCGAAAGTAGCTATTGAGGTTGCACTCATGAAAGAAGTTTTGGAATCCCCATTAAAGTTTAAATATATATATATTTCGTTAGAGCCTTCTGCTCAAATTCTGGAAAATAAATATACATTAGGTCCACCCGACAAACCTATTTAATGTACTGTATAACATATAGTCTTATTTTTCATACATGGCCACTGCACATGCGCGAACGCCAGTGGTCTCATTTTTGTTACACTTTTTTGTATCGCTAAAGTCCACCCAACAAACCTATGTAAAGTGCATATAGTCTTACATATAGTCTACTTTTTCGTATATGGTCACTGCGCATACGTGAACGCCACTGCGTATGCGCGAACACCAGCTGACACTTTTTTGTGACAAATGCAGTCTTCTTTTTCGTACATGGCCACGCCAATGCGCATGCGCAAACGCCAGCGGACACTTTTTCGTGACACATATAGTATTATTTTTCGTACATGGCCACTGCGCATGCGCGAACGCCAGCGGACACGTTCCTGTGACTTTTTTTGTAACGGGGTTTCCCAGTTCAGTCACCGCTAAAGCATATTTACGCTAAAAATAATAAAATTAATTAATAAAATAAATTAATTAAAGACTGGGTTGGCCTTATCCATTCGGGAGGCCAACCCATGTACGAAGACACTAGAAGATAAAAATATTTAGTGCTGAATCAGGATTTGAACTCAGGTTCAAACTTCTACCACTGAGCTAACCTTAGCCCTATCTATGTAGATAAAAATCGCCTGTCTGTTTGTCTGTGTTGTTCCCTATACAAATCCACACCGTTCGACCGATTTTGACCAATCTTGGCACACAGGTATATCTTGATCCGGGAAGTCTCGTGGGCTAGGTCCAAAAAATCTACCTCCTGTCTCTGTGTATGTTTGTTCATTATACAAATCCAAACCGTTTGACCGATTTTGACCAAACTTGGCACACAGGTATATCTTGATCCGGGGAGTGTCGTAGGCTGAGTCAAAAACGTCTTCACCTGTCTGTGTGTATGTTTGTTCATTATACAAATCCAAACCGTTTGATCGATTTTGATGGAACTTGGCACACATATAGATCTTGATACGGGGGAGTCATAAGGTAGATCAAAAACCTCTACCAGCTGTCTGTCTGTATGTTAGTTCGTAATACAAATCCACACGGTTGACCGATTTTCTTCAAACTTGGCACACATGTAGATCTTGATACGTGGGGGGGGGGGGAGAGTCATAAGCTAGATCAAAAACTTCTATCAACTGTTTGTCTCTTATAACCGTTTGACCGTATTTGACCAAACTTGGCACACATGTATGTCTTGATCCTGAGAATGTCATAGGCTAGGTGAAAATCGTCTAGGAATAACAATTCAGAGGTCACGGATTCGTAACTGTGAACCCGAACAGTTTCAGAGTTGTGTTATTAGATTTTAATATTACTTATTTGGTTTCTAATTTATTTGGGCTTTTCTAGGTGCAGAAAATAGGTGTAGCGTAGCACGCCGGGTAGCAGCTAGTATATATATATATATATATATATATATATATATACATATCATTCCCATTGCAAACGATTTGACGAGTTCATTAACTTGACAAATCGGTCCTTAAGGTGAGAGGGTTTACTCCAGGCTCAACTTAATAATCTTCCAGGCGTAAATTTGCAACGAAACTCCGTATACGTCAAGAGTAAACAAAACATATTATGACATGTGATATTATTAAGTTATTCAGATGATATATAACAACAAACTGATTCTCCATTTTGTACTCACATTGTCGACTAATGTGAAAAGACATTTCTTACTATCAGAAAGTCAATCACGCAGGAGCTGCATAACTAAGCACTTTCCTCAGAATTTGGGAAGTGTAGACTGCTTTCCAGAATAATTTGCTTTAAATATCCTACATGAATAACTTAAAAAATGAATAGTTATCTTTTAATTTTGTAATGAGTAAGTGTTCAATTATTAATTTTGTAATGAGTAAGTGTTCAATTATTAATTTTGTAATGAGTAAGTGTTCAATTATTAATTTTGTAATGAGTAAGTGTTCAATTATTAATTTTGTAATGAGTAAGTGTTCAATTATTAATTTTGCAATGAGTAAGTGTTCAATTATTAATTTTGTAATGAGTAAGTGTTCAATTATTAATTTTGTAATTAATTTGCTACCAGAGTTGTGTTTACAAATGGTACCTACTACACTACTTAATAAATACAAAAAAAACTTCATATTTTCGTCTTTTGATCTTACGCAGGCACAGGATACAGTCTCTCTAATGGTAGAAAGCTCTCCTTGCGGCGACCTTGCGTACCTACGCCTGGCTGGCTAATCTATTGAAATATATCACAAAGTAAACCCCCCTTTCCGATTGACCGATTTAGCTCAGGTTTACAACACTTCTTTCCTATGAATTACCCACGACGTATACCGAGTTTCTTTACAATATCGCAGAGATTACGACCGGTATGAGTATATTAGTAATTTGGGTCCGGAGTAAACCCCCCCCCCTTCTAATGAACCGATTTAGTTTGTTTTTACAACACATTTTTCTCTGTAGATTACCACTACGAATACCAAGTTTTGTTGAAATATATCAAAAACTACGGCTGGCATGGTCAAATAAGTGTTTTGGGTCCGGAATAAACACCCCCTTCCGTCGGACCGATTTTGGTGGTTTACGAACTCGTTCAATCGTTTGTTAATTGAACGCTGTATACCAAGTTTCGAGACTAAATAACAAAAACTCTGGCCGCTATCGTGTTAACAGACACACATATATATATATATATATATATATATATATATATATATATATATAAATTTTAACGGGGGTCATTTTCGGTTTCTACTAGGTAGGATCGATAAAGATTTGAAGAAATGTTTCAAAAATTCGATCATGAGAGCAACCTCAATAGCTACTTTCCTTCGGAGGAAAGTGCTAAAACACATGAAAAAAGGATTGATTAGTAAAGTTCTATTATGGGAACTC
The DNA here is from genome assembly GCA_946811695.1 of Gonocerus acuteangulatus. Taxonomy (NCBI): domain Eukaryota; kingdom Metazoa; phylum Arthropoda; class Insecta; order Hemiptera; family Coreidae; genus Gonocerus; species Gonocerus acuteangulatus. The sequence goes on from OX328130.1 coordinate 59,567,375, forward strand.
CATAACCATGTCTTATCACTGTGATTCGGCTATAAATGGAACCCTGGTTACTATTTTAGCCGGTAGTGGTGACTCATTAACTATTCACAGTGGTACAATGGAACTAACGAGTCATTAGTGAATGGAGTGTAGCCGTGGAAAATACGAGGGATTGTATTAATGGAAGGCATAGATAAGAAAGCTGGGAGAATCAGTTCTGCCACTGATAACAGGCTCATGACGTACTACGTGATTACTGCGCTCAAATGGTCACTGGTCGTTTTGTAAGTTTGGTTTTACTTGACAGTGTAAAATGGCGGCCTAAGTAAAGAAGATTTTATGGATTTTTATTTATTTATTTATTTATTTTTTGGCGGTGAAGTTTTTATGTCTTCCACCCTTGAACATGTATTTTGTTTGAATAAAATAATTGTAGTTTTATCCACAGTTCAATTAAAAATATTTTACTTATTAAGCAATTCCAACATTTTCACCCTACATCAAAATCCTGATGTCTTCTTCCTATCAAGCGTCACCCACCAAGACGACTCAGAAGGCAGTGGCCCAGAGATCTGTTGCAGTGACCAAGTGAAGTATTAGTGATGGCTTCCTTTTTGTGCGAGGCAATGTCTGTGGCTCACAGATCTCTCTTCGACTCCAGCCACTGGTCGGAGCAGAAGGGAGCTTGTGTAGGCCCTTTTAAACGTCATCTGAACGTCCTTCTGACGTTATTTGGAGAGTGGGGGGGGGGGGGGGGGAAGAAAAACAAAAAAAAAACACCTTCTGCCGTTAATCGAGGATGAAGTTGGGGGGCTTTGAGCACAGAACTCTAATATTGTATCGTATGAGGCGTCGACATTCAAAAAGAGATGTCCAAATCGTAGCACTATTCAGGGGACACAAAAACGTCAAAGCTTGTATAATTGCTTTAGGGAATTAATATTTACGAGATCACACTAACATTCATCTCTTTATCTATGATGAGATTTAATGAATTTCCAAAAAAAAAAAAAGGTTTTGCTCTGAGGAAAAAAAAAATTTTTAAAAAAGAAATTAATTTGATAAAAAAATGGACTTGTCCCATTTTGAAAGTCATCGCCTCATATATTATACTACCAGATGTATTTATATATACAGGATGTAATAACCAAATAAGAAATAAATAATAACTAATAATAACTGACCTAGCAAATCACTCTTGCAACTATCTTAATTATTATATAAGCAATAATTAATTTTTATTTTTTATTAGGAATCCTTGCCGACGAAAATAAACCCATGTCTCCATTTATCACAATTTTTTATTTATTTATTTATTGCTGGACAGCAATGGAGGCGACTAGCAATTTATTTAGTCTATATGGAATCATTGTATTTAAACAAAATGGTAATTTTAATGAATAAATTAAAATAGATTATCATATCATTAAGGAAATAAACATAATTTGGGGAAAAGTAGCAAATACATTTAAAAACCAAAAATAGAAAAAATAAAATAAATAAAAAATTAATAATAATAAAATCCTAAAATATGATGCACCCGTCTATTTTCTTCAATATATTTATGATACTTGTAATCTATTGGGGCTATTTTAATATACTGGAATTGGCAAACAAATGTGAAGAAAAAATAGTTGGCACCATGGCAATTCTTTTCATAAGATTATTTGCTTTTTTTGCTTTTAGGTAAGGATTAAGTCTTCAATACCATGAAGGTCATATTTTGATTATTTGAACGTGTTGTTTGCATCAAACAACTTCTTATGAAAAATGCAAGTTGGCAATATTTGCGGTGAATAAATAGATTTCGTTGGAATTTTCCTGGTCTTAAGAAAGAACATTAATTCCAAATTTTTCTTCTTCGACAAAACACAACGCGGAATAACGTACAACAGATGGCGCTTATTTTTCACAATTGTTTTATAAATAATTATTGGAGATAAATAAACGTGATCAATATATTTTTTTAGAGTGTTCTCTTGCTTCCAGGAAAGCTTTCTATAGGTTTTCTAAAGTAGGGAAACTCATGAAATCATTTGAGGCGATATCTGTAACCGTTTTCGAGGAAAGTGAATAAAACTAGTTTCCTAAGTTTCGGTTTGGATACTTCGAAACAATTGATTCAGCTCAAACTGTTTCTAGGTGTTCGACATTCATTTAAACTAAGATATTTAAACCATGGTTACAATTGGAGTCAGAAATTATAAGAAGTATTAGAAACAAATATTTTTATTAACAGAGATGAACAGTTTTATAATTTTCGTATATTTTCCCTAAATGATATCTCAGTCGATTGAGAAGTGAAAGGTAACCGTACGGAAGCTTACTAAATATTCTTAAAAACCGTTTCTGAAATAATGTCCCAAAGTATTGGTTCATTTCGAGCGTATTTTTACCTCTGTTTAACTCACTGCTTAATTTTTTTTTTATTGAATGTAACAGTAAAATAATTATTTTATTAAAACGAGGTAAGAAATTGAGAAACGTATTTGTAATAGAGTTTTCTTAGAGCAAACGTTGAGAAGACTGAAGAAGTTATTTCCGCTTAGGATACTGCCAGTTCCCTCTTGTGGCATATCTAAAATCTTGGTACCTCTTTCAGATGTCATTTTACATTGTTTACACGTGTTAATTTATTTCTTTGGTTTTAGAGTCCACGACTGGCCGATTTGCTCTATAAACATGTAGGGTGCAAAACGTATAAAAGATATAGAACATAAAAAAATTAAATAAACAACTGAAATTATCAACATTTGGACGCCTTTAAACGGAAAGGAACCAAGTGCCATTTGTTCATTCTTTAGAGAATTGGGTTTAACGTTTTTTGTGGGTCTGAAATTCCTTTATTATCTCAAATGTTTCATTCATTTTCTCTCATTAAAATAAACTGTTGTTATGGTAATGGGGTTTTATTTTTATAGTTATTGATAAAAATGGTGCTTGATTCCTTTCTGTTTATTACAGCATACTGGATACACCATTTCACTTTTTTTTGGTATTTTTTCTGGCTTTAATGACAACATTATATTTTAACCAGTTTTTTATTACTATATAAATTCTCTAATTCTCTACAAGATAGCACCAAAAACTCAATTTCGTTGAAAATGGCGCTTGGTTCCTTTCCGTTTAAAGGCGTCCATGTACTATATATTTGTCAAATACCACTCACTCACTCACTCATCTATCATCCCCCAGCCCAAACCGCTAGACAGAAAATTTTGAAATTTTGCATGGACACTCCCTATATAACGTAGGCGCTCGCTAAGAAAGGATTTTTTGATATTCGAATTTTTAAGTATTTTTAGAGGGGATTAAAGTTTGAGTTAGTTAGAGCATGCAAGCCTAGGCAGCAAGCGTTGCTAGGACGATAACAGAACAGCTGTTACCGTACATTATCTATTTCATAGTATTATTTTTAATTGAGGTTAATTTCCACTATGATGGCAGTCCTTGAATTACTAGAAATAAACTGTCACTCATAGAGTTTTATTTGCGTTTCTTTTATCCCTGTTCCCGTCAGATAGGCTTGCCATATTTTTGGAGAGTTAAACCGAGACACATTAATATGGGATGGGCATACCAGGGGGGGTTGGGAATAAAAACAGTACAAATTATAAGCAAAATGGTGAGTTTTAAGCCTAGCAAGTAACGGGAAGGGGGGATCCTGAACTGTTAGTCTACCCAAACCTTAAAAATAAGAACGGAACTTTTTTTGCTACTTGATTTTCTTAAAAAAATCTCTCTTTGACACTGTGAGCAGTAGTAAAAATGTTGATTGTAGAAAAGTAACCGATTTATAAAAGATTTTTATAAACATGAATTCATTACTTTTTACATCTTACAGCCTTTTCCGGGACATTGATAAAACCGGGCGGGACACCGAAACAATTGCAAAATACTGGGACAGTCCCGGTCAAACCGTGATGTATGGTAAGCCTATCCTTAGAGTTTTCTAGGTGAGGCAATAATATCCGGAACCCTTGCACAGCCTCCTCGCCTATAACCTTGGTAATGCTCGCAAATATAATGGGTGTTTCCAAATAACTTTTTGGAAACATAAACTTTTAAATTTTAACTCCCATTGAATAACATATAGTATGACGGGAACCGTGCTATAATAAACTGCACAGAATTGTATAGTAACTTAATTTTAATGAAACATTATTTAACGCAGTAAAATAACTACTTATCTGCCGTGACGAAGCACGGGTATTCAGCTAGTTTATACTATACAAGAAAAAATAGAGGAAAACAGAAAAAATAGAGGAAAACAGAAAAAATAAAATAGTAAAAAGACCAAACATAAAGGTCAACTATAAAATTAAAAAGTAATAAATTATTTTTAATAAACTAAATACACGATCTTTTCTCTCTAATTTGTACAACGAAAATCTAATTTTAACATATTAAGATATTTGGTTTTTGCTATGTGTTTATCTGTTTAAGAAGTCTGAAATAATGGATATGTGTGGGTTACCATCTGTCAAGAGTACATATCACGTGGTATCTTGAAGTTTTCACGTTTCCTGCAGTCTGTTAGTGTTTTACAGTCAATGTTTTATTGCAATCTATACAAAGCGGCATGTCTTCTTAAGCCATTAAGTCTATATCCTATTCGAAGTCTTGTAAGGACTACTTCTTCCCTCCGGCAGCTTCTATAGCTGGAATTCCATTGTTTTATGAATGGCTTTCACTCCCGTAGCTTGTTATCGTTCAAATTATCGTATAATATTTTTTTCGAAACCTCGAAATGAACTAATAACTGTTTCTATTCCTCAATATGCAATATGCGTTTCTGCAAGTTGGACGTTTTTTAGGTTAGTTTTGAGTAATTTGAATGAATATTATGAACTGTTGATAATTTCTTTTGAACCGTGCGCTTTCGTCAACGCTGTTACTCTGTTCGATGTTTCCCTTATCAGGTACCAAACCCAATGAATTTGGCAATTTAATCTGACCAATAGCTATATAATTTAGATAATTATTGGCTTTGTCAAGTAAATGCCAAGTAAAGCGAGAAAACGGCAAATTATCATGTGTAGATACAATAATTTCTGCTCTGGCAACGTGCACGCTAAATAATCACCACAAACAAAAGTGATTGTATTATTGCTAGTTTCGAGAATTCCAGCTCTTTTCCGGCAAGTCTTAAATTAACCTCTCAGGAACCAGTTTTTGGCCTGTTATTTTAGAAGTAGTTTGCCTATTAAATCAATCGTTTCCTCAGAAGAAATAATCTATTTTTTACCTCTGAAATATCAGAACATTTAACCACCGATAAACATTTCAGGATGTTTCCAGCCTACCCTTTATAGAAAAACAATATATATATATATATATATATATATATATATATATATATATATGCCGTACATGACATGCATATATACCATATCACGTAATATGGTGTAATTCATTAAATTTTAATTCATATATATCTTTAGATTATTTCTTTATAAATATGAAATACTAGCTGAATACCCGTGCTTCGTCACGGCAGATAAGTAGTTATTTTATTGCGTTAAATAATGTTTCATTAAAATTACGTTACTATACAATTTTGTGCAGTTTATTATAGCACGGTTATATGTTATTCAATGGTCGTTAATATATTTACGAGTATTACCAAGGTTATAGGCGAGGAGGCTGTGCAAGGGTTCCGGATATTATTACCTCGCCTGGAAAACCTAAGGATATGCCATACATCACGGTTTGACCGGGACTGTCCCGGTATTTTGCAATTGTTTCGGTGTCCCGCCCAGTTTTATCAATGTCCCGGAAAAGGCTGTAAGATGTAAAAAGTAATGAATTCATGTTTATAAGAATCTTTTTTAAATCGGTTACTTTTCTACAATTAACATTTTTACTACTGCTCACAGTGTCAAAGAAATGAGAAGTAATCTAACTGTAAAACGCTGGAACTACCTGCACAGCGCTGCCAGCTGCCAGACACTACTATTTGGCTGAGAGATTGTTTTAAGAAAATCAAGTAGCAAAAAAAGTTCCCTTCTTATTTTTAAGGTTTGGGTAGACTAACAGTTTAGGATTCCCCCTTCCCGTTAGTTGCTAGGCTTAAAACTCACCAACCATTTTGCTTATAATTTGTACTCTTCTTATCCCCCCCCCCCTGGTATGCCCATCCCATATTAATGTGTCTCGGTTTAACTCTCCAAAAATATGGCAAGCCTATCTGACGGGGACAGGCAGAAAAGAAACGCAATTAAAACTCTATGAGGGACAGTTAATTTCTAGTAATTCAGGGTCTGCCATCATAATTGAAATTAACCTCAATTAGAAATAAAACTATGAGATAGATAATGTAAGGTAACAGCTGTTCTTTATCGTCCTAGCAACGCAGGCTGCCTAGGCTTGCCTTCTCTAACCAACTCAAACTTTAAACCCCCCTAAAAATGCTTAAAAATACGAATATCAAAAAATCCTTTCTTAGCGAGCGCCTACGTTATATAGGGAGTGTCCATGCAAAATTTCAAAATTTTCTGTCGAGCGGTTTGGGCTGGGCGTTGATAGATGAGTGAGTGAGTGAGTGGGTGGTATTTGACAAATATATAGTAGATCAAGATAAAAAAAAGGACAAAAAAAAAAAAAAAAAACAACTAAATATCCTTTATGAAAGAAATACTTTTTTTTTTTTTTTTTACGATAACGATTTTAACAATTATCCATTTTGATATAAATTTGTTTAAATTTTTTTTTTGTAAAGCCCTGTTACATATATGAAATACTGAGATGGAGATAGAAATAATGTTATGATATGAAATAATGTTTTTTCCGCAACAGCCGAAAGTGCAATGCGTTTAGTTAAGTATATCTGTAGTGTTTGTCTTTCTTCAGTCAGAAGTGTGCAGTCATCGAGTAAATGCTGGTAGGTTTTTTTTTTTTTTTTTTTTTTTTTTTTTTTTGTTTTTGTTTTTTTTGTTTTTTTTTTTTCCTTTTCTTTCGTAAAGCTTACCACCCTTTTTGGTTATTAACGCCACAGATGTTTGATAAGTTGGAAATTTCATTTTATAAATGTATGCTTGAAATAACTGTTATTAAGCCTTTATGTGATAAATTATTGTCTTCAAAATCTTATATTATTGAACATTGGAATTTTTAAACTTAATTTATAAATATAATATTTTTAAATTAAATGAAATTTAATCTATAAATTAAATATTTATATTTAATTTTAGTTACTTAATTAATATATTATTAGTTGGCAGTTAATTTAACCACCTTGAGCAATGATTTCTGTTTGTAGCACATAGCCAGGTTTTGGTTTATTTACACCCCGGGCCATGTGCCACAACAATCATAGTTTATTTAGGAGTTGTGTGTCTTCTAAAAAATTAAATAAATTTTTGATGATCCTTGTCCGGCTGTCTCGCATATCTTCACTCAAATTACCGGTGAGCTCAAATAGAGACCTTTAATTCTAGTAGAGACGGCATTCAGTGAAGATATGTTTGATGGAAATTACGACGCTGGTAGGTTTGTGAAGTCACAATAACATAGTTCGTCCTGGTTTAGTCTAAATCTAAGAAAATATTAGTTGACTATCCCATGTCCTGTTCATAATGGTGTCAAATTATATTATCATAGTATGTATATCTTGTGTTGAGCACCTTTGTCATGAATTTTCCATCAAGAGTGACTTGATACATGTGATTTATGCTGGATTTCCCCGGTTGAGTACAATATTCCAGAGTGTTCCCAAAGAAACTGGGTCAAGAGCAATATGATGAAGAGTCTATTCCATCTAGGAACTATAGTTTCTCGGGAATCTACTATTGCTTCTGGTGTTAAAATTCTAGCGGACATCTCTAGCGGTCTTTCTAACGCCATTCAGGTCAAGGTAGCTCCTGAATCATCCGCTGAACCGACAGCGAATCAAAACTATCCTTCGTTGCTCAAATTTACAGCAATATTATTGTTTTTCTCCTACTGGAATATCTTCAATTAACTTAAAATATTCATGGGGACATAGTGCACCGCTCCCCACTTAAAACGTATTGTTATTATATTATGTAAACGTATTATAAACGGTTATCTTCCAGGAAACCGTGTAAAGTCTGTTTGGGACCAGGATCAATTTGGATAACACATAGCTTTTATTGGTATCACTTTATTCACCACCTCCATCTTCTTACAACCACCTTGATTAACCTTCTCCTTCTACCTCTATCTACAACCATTATATTACAATGTATGACGTCATAAGACCCTTACAAACCGCGAGTTTTTGCGTTGATCGAAGACGCATCTGGCAGGGCTGCCGAGAAAAAATAGACATTGCTCAATCCACAGAACACGAAAACACCTTAAAACATTTGATGCTTAGTGATTCAGAAACATCAATCTCGAAGCCAACGGCCTTAGCCACGTTGAATGCACCGGTTCCCATAGATCACCGAAGTTAAGCAACGTCGGGCGTGGCAAGTACCTGAATGGGTGACCGACCACGTGCCGTTGGCATTATAAAAGGGTGGCAACCTGTAGATAGCCCGGCGTTAATAGCTAAATAAACACACACACAAAAACAAAAAGTCAATCTCGAAGTGGCCCTTTCGGCAGGAGCACCTTCCTGTATTGCTGATATCCTGAACAAAAATCTGTACAAGTAGTTTTAAGCCGCTTTTTCTTCTTTCAGAAAATAAACATCCGCTTCATTTAACCCAATATAACAATCCGGAAGTGCTGGCGAGAAATGTTTACGTTTTGTTGCACATAGATAACAAGAAAAAACCTTACTTTTGAGTGTATGTGTGTAATATGTATGAGTATATTCGAAAATTAGGCGAGTAAAAAAGAGTTTATGTTCAAGTTTCTTCGTCCATGGGGCCCCAGACCGACCGAAGGCTCACCCAGCCTTTAATGGGTACCTGAAATGAGGAAAATCGGATGGCCAATGCATTGGCAAAAAAACGGACTTTTTTAGCCCTTTCAGACAAAGTGTAGCTATTGAGGTTGCATTCATAAACGAATTTTTGAAAATCTTCTTCAAATCATCATGAATCCTAGATACACCGTTTAAATATAGTATGTTTTTTTTTTACCGAAACGTTGGCAAACAATAAAACCTTTTTCACAAGAAAATTTAGTTTTATTAAGAAGTAACCCTCGCAATCCCTACCTCCGCATCATCAACGGTTAACGGTCTCCTATCAATATAGTATGTTTTCATTCTGCGCTTGTAATTACGAGTTCTTTAAGAACTTGCTTAAGTCGATGACCAAAGCGAAGGACTGCATTGACTGCGTTATCAATCTCCCATCCAATTTAGCCCGCCATGCACACCATGTACAGTGACCAGTGAATGTACAATCGAAGCATTCTTTGGAACTAAATGCAGCCGCGTTATCTTATCTATCCGGCTTCCCTTACAATATTGGTGTAGATTACAGTAGTTCTGTAATTGATTTCTAGGAAACATTTAAATTACTAAATAATGTTTTGAAGAAACTTTATTGTGAAATTACAGCATTATTCCTAATGAAGGAAAATTAAGTCCGAAACGTTGCATTAAATTGGATAATAAAAAATAATTTGGAAGTCTCACTATACATTTTTAATTCTACACATTTCTGTAAATTACAGTTAGGAATCTTAGTAACAGAGGTTATGAATTACAGTTAATAACAAAAGTTTCTGGAAATCCATATTTATTGGGGAAAAAAATCACAATTTATTGTGAACTTTTTTAAAAACATAGGATAATATTTGGGCTATTCTCTTAAATAACTAGATATCGTCGATACAAAAGCAAACTAACGAATATGAAAATCACCACTTTTCAGAGTGGAAAAGTATTTATTCATAACTTTTTTTTGGACAGTCAAATATTCGGCAGATTTGACCTTTTGATAGTGGAATACTTTCCCTTTAATAGAGTGAAGTCAGATTAAAGAATTTGCCGTAAATAAGTCCAGCAGAAATTATTAAAGATGGACAATGAAAGATGCATTTTTTCATATTCGTTAGTTTGCATTTGTATCGACGATATGTCAAACACATAATTTATTTATTATTTTTTAAACGGAGAGAAAAAACGAAACTACGAAAAAAAAAAACAATTTACAGCCTACAATAAAACACGGTGAGGCTTTTTAATTAAATATGCTTTAGCGGTGACTAAACTGGAAAAAAGTTAGAAAAAAGTGTCACAAAATAGTGTTCGCGCAAGCTCAGTAGCATTTTTTATTGTTGATATGTTACTATTGTTGTTTATATGAAAAATTAAATTGAACTATGTTATAGAAGTTATGGATTAAAATACTCAAAGTTACTACTTGTTTCTATTGGTAACAAACCCAAGGAGTAAGAATTGAATCTTCTATTTTCTAAGTTTGTGAGTGTCAAGAAACTTTAGTTTTAGAATGTATGATCTGACACAGTAGAATATTTTTGCCTTATAAAGACACTTTAAGATATATTATAAAGTATCCACCAATTCAAGAAAGATGTTTCGGTGCAAACTATACTCTAAAGGGGCCCTCACACTGGAAAAGAGTTTGCTCAAAATTTTATAAACGCACACATGCTGAATATTTTTTAGTTCCCTCACAATGGACTCTCATGCTTCAAAATATTGACAGTTCCGCAAAAATGTTCTAAACTTTCAGAAACCTTTGAACGCCCGACAAAATATTGTATACCCCTTTTTTTGCACAATATTTCTTCTCACACTCAATATTTTTGCACAAAACCAACATCTTCAAAATTTTGAACAAAATGTTCGCCAGTGTGAGGGCCTCTTTAGAGTCACTGCTCGAAGATTTTTAAATATCAACAGATATAAGCATTTTATCGAAATACGCCCAAATACCATTGCTCCTGTGATACGGACTTTATTGGACAGATTAAATGTTATGGACATGACTAAAACAACCTTTGATCCTGTCCGACGAATTCCCCAATAAACACCAAACAACCTTGAAAACGCGAGTTCCCCTACACGACAGCTCAACCCGAGTGTTTTGGCGGACAACCTCTGCCTAGGTCAAGGCAGCCCTGAGTCAAGCCATACTCCGAGAACTGCTTCAGATCGGGAAGCCCTCCCTTGATGGTGGGGGACTATACATAGACAGGCTAGTGCCCCACCTAACTCAGTCCTAACTCAATCTCACGCGGATCAACAGATCGACAATCTTACGAGTCGCTTCGTCTCATCGAGTCCGTCTTACGAACAGTAAGTACATAACCATTCATATTCAATATTTCGAGATTAATTATATATTAAGAGAAAATTGAAACTACTTTAAAAATTTAAAAGAAAATATCATATATAATTAATTTCAATATTTTGAATTTAATTATATATGATATTTTCTTTTAAATTTGTACAGTTGTTTCAATTTTCTCTTAAAATGTCTTATTCTCGTAGGTTATGTAATTGTACGTATTCCCACATCATGCCTTTTCAAAGCCATTCTAACAGAACCAGCAATATTACTGGAAATATGTAAATCATATTGTTGTAATTATCAATAAAAAATAAATAAATAAAATCTTACAGTATATATATATATATATATATATATATATATATATATATATATATATATATATATATATGTATATATATACAGGGTGTCCCTGTATATGTGTCCACCCCCTTTTCCTCCTAGAGTTGTAGGAATTTCGAAATGAAACTTGGTAGGACTTAGTTATGTTGCATGAGGTTACTTTTGAAGGTTTAGTTGACTTTGTAACATTCTCCAGTTTTTCTCCAGCGCATCTAACTCTTGATTTTCCAATGGCGGCAGGTATTTTTTATGACGAATTCTGATAGAAAATTTAATTTTAAGACTAATTTATTCCAAGACATCTTTTGATCCGACGCACCGTTTGCGCGTAAAACGCAAAAAACTGAAAAATATTGCCCTTTTGTAGACGAATTCCTATTTATCACTGAAACCAAGCCTTGCAAGTAAAAACACCTCAATGTAAACGTTGTAGCCTATTAATTTTCCTTTCAGATGATACCAAGATCAAAGTTGTAGATTAAATATTTAACGGGGTATTATGAATGAAAACAAAGGCAAATTTTTTTTTTTTAGTTTTATGATATAATAATTTCATATGGAAAAATAAATTTATTCTGTTCTATTTTATAATAATTTTTATATACTTTCTTTTCATAAAGTAAATAAGTACTTTTTTTTTTTATTGTTTATGTCAGCTACTTTTTTTTTCTATTCATATCGATTTTCTGAATTGTTACTTTTTAAAACTTTTAAGGTATATTTTTCATTCATAATATCCCGTTAAATATTAAACCTACAACTTTGATCTTGGTATCACCTGAAAGGAAAATTAATAGGCTACAACGTTTGTATCGAGGTGTTTTTACGTACAAGGCTTGGTTTCAGTGATAAATAGGAATTTGTCTACAAATGGGCGATATTTTTCAGTTTTTTGCGTTTTACGCGCAAACGGTGTGTCGGATCAAAAGATGTCTCGGAATAAATTAGTCTTAAAATTAAATTTTCTATCAGAATTCGTCATAAAAAATACCTGCCGCCATTAGAAAATCAAGAGTTAGATGCGCTGGAGAAAAACTTGAGAATGTTACAAAGTCAACTAAACGTTCAAAAGAAACCTCATGCAACATAACTAAGGCCTACCAAGTTTCATTTCGAAATTCCAACAACTCTAGGAGGAAAAGGGGGTGGACACATATACTGGGACACCCTGTATATGAAGTTTAAAAATATTATTATTATCAGTGATTTTCGAAGATATCCCTATACCTCAACAATCTTCTCGCATTTTACATGTTTAATGTCAATCAACAAAAACAAGGTAGAAGCCTTCACAAATGAACATCGCACAAAAAATAGAAAGCAAAATAATAAAAAACCATTATATAGTATATCATAAAATGTAGGAAAAATATAAATAAATAAAAACTGATACAGAATATTAAAAATAATATATTCCACTAGCGCATATAGAAACAATTTTGGGGGGTTGGTAACGCCTAGGCATTTGGGGTACAGGGATAATTATAAATATTTTAGTGTAAAATGGTGAGTTTTAAGGTCCTCTAGATGCCTAGTAGACCAGGGTAAATCTAGAAGACATTTTTCGGTGTTATAGGCTTTTTTTTAGATGAAATGTTCTCACCAAAACGAAATTTCGAGGGGGGGGGGCTGCAGTCCCCTTATATACGCCCATGATATACTCTAAATAGCAATAATATAATTTATTGGATAAACATTATTTATTTGTTTATTTTTGTTTTTTTTTTGAGTCCCCCAACCTCTGGATTATCTCTCTTACTAGTGAAATAATTTGAAATTCAGCCCCATTCTGTACAAAGTATATAATAAAAATTGATACTTCAAACAGTTGCATTTAATAGGATATTTACCTTTTTTGGTCGAATGTCTCAACAATGTCAGTATAAAAGTTTTATTGTATAATATTTATTTTTTAACGCTGCAAGGCGATAAAACAATAATTTAATTATTAAATCGTAATTTTTAAGAACAGAAATAAATCAATCGTTATGAATTGAGAAGTTGTGAAGTGGGTCTGTAATGTTTATTTTATTATTTAGTCATGTGTTCATCAGTGTTTTTGAGTAGTATATGCATCTATAAATCTCAATGATGTATATTACTTATTTCCCGATATAAACTATGTATAATTATTCATTGGGTGTATAGTTGTCATATTCTGTCAAATAAGTTTTTGATTTTCAAGTAATTATAAATCTTGTATATAGTGGCTCCCATCGGAGAATAGGTCAGTGATTTTTTTTTTCTTTTTTTTTTTTTTTTTTACGGCGCATCGACATAATTCTGGGCCATTAGCGCCGAGATCCAGGGTGCAGCCAGGAATTTTCTCAGCGAGCCATGGGATGAGAAAATTCCTGCCGCCGGTGGGGATCGAACCCACCATCTCCGGGAGATTAAAGATGAGGTATGTAAGTGGGCTAGTTCGGAGCGGGATAATAGGAGGGAATCAGTAATCATCTCAAGATTACGGATAGGCCACACTAGACTGACACACGGCTATCTCATGGAGAGGGGGGAACCTCCGGAGTGCGAGGTTTGTGGCGTGCCCCTCACTGTAAAGCATATCCTGACGGAATGTAGGGCATATGAAGATGAGCGAGTTCGACTGAGTCTCCCGATACATCTTAGAGAGCTGCTAGGAAATAATTCAGTTCATCTTTCTAATATTTTTTCTTTCCTGGCTAAAACCAATTTAAAAAACAAAATTTAGCGCTGATTCTTCATTGTAAATTAAAATCTTTTCCAATTATCACCTATTATAAGCAATAAGGCCTCTAGAATATATTTCGACAAAAATTTCATCTAAACTTATTTAACAGCAAACGTAAAACATATTAGTCCCTTTTAAAAAATGTATAACCATTATTAATTGATATAATTTAAATTATTAAGACGTTTACTAACTAAAATTTTGTTACAATTACTTTTTTTACCGTTGGTGGCGTTCGGAACGGAGGTGGGGCGCGTGTGTCGGCGGGAGCGATGGGCTTGGTTAGGGTTGAGGACGAGCCCCCCCCCCCATGCGGTCTGTGAAGGTTTGGTTGCCCTGGCACCAGCAAGCACACCTTCTATCATAGACCTGGCAGCCAGTCACCAGATGCGGGCCACTAAGGTAGAACTGGCACGGGGGACTCTACTCGACCTTGGCTGGGTCCGCCTCCCGCTGGCCTCGGGCTCTGTCTCTGCTTTCGATGCTACCAACGGACCGGCCAAGAGGCATAAATGACCCAATAGTGGTTGAATGGCCTTTAAAAAGAACCCACCATCTCCCGCTTATGAATCTAGACCACGGGAGACCCCTCAGTGATGTTATCTGGTAAGCTTTGTCTCAATATATGTTTAATAGTTAAAGGGGTGTTACATATTTCACATGTCGGTCCGTCCTATCTCGTCATGAGATGTATGTGTGTTAGCCGTGAATGGCCTATTCTTAAATGGATTAAACAACTTCTGCTCTTCTAGTTTGCCTTATGCTTGATGGCCATTTTTCGACAGTTTGTGAAATTTCTCTTAGTTTGTTGTCCATCGTCATGTGCCAAGGTCTCTTCCACTTTTCCATGATGGCCTTTTTGGCTTCTGCATGCATGTATTGGTATTTAATATTGTATATGTACTGGTAATGTTGCCATGTAGCAAATTGTATGATATAAACCTTCAAATTAAACTGTCCTGTGTTTACAAGATTTGATTAAATTTTAGTTTCTATGTAGTGCCTTTAAATGATGAAGTTTAGTGTCGATGTACGGGTTTCGTGATGCTGATATTTCATTTAACCTGTGTGGGATTCTCTCAGTTTAAGGTCTATCAGCATGTGTTTCCCGTGACACAAGCCAAACGTCGACGGTGCCAACTCAAAATTGGCTTACCAAAAGTATTGATATTCCCCGAAGAAAACTATCGTTGAAAAAAACGGGGCCAAGTTCCAGGCACTTCCCAAAAACAGTTTGCCTATGAAAGTTATGATATCATAGTATTGGGAAATTTCATAAGTTTGTCTTTATCTGGATCAAAGCTATGAGAGGATAAAAATCGCTCTAATTCCTTTCTTCCTATGTTTCCCTGTATTAACTGTCAGAAATTATCCCGCATTTGTGAGGAATAGTTCTCTATCTTCCCATCGGTAAGCCCATATTGTTATTCTTATATCTAATCTAATATGTAATCAGTTATTCTTATATCTGTTTTCCTAATAATCCAAACACTTCTAGAGCACATTGTTCTTCTATATATTATGTTCTAGTATTTTATGTTTTGTATTTTTCCATATATGCATGTATGTATATATGTATGTGTATTTGTGTATGTAGGCATATATATATATGTGTGTGTATATTTCAGTATTACATCCGTCCTACTTGTTTTTTACAGCCCTGATGAAGGCTTGAAGTTCAAGCCGAAACGTCGGCACTATAAAACCATTTTTATGATAAAATGTAGTTTTATTAAATAGCAGTGACCGAACCCCGACAATCCCTACCTTGCATCATCTACGGTCAACGATCTCCTCTCAATCTAATACTTTGTGCAATACACCAGATTGCGTAGATATTTCTGTGCATGATATTTTGCAAGAAGCTCTGAAAAGATCTGGGATTAAATAGTTTTTCCTGTACAATGTTTAACCTTTTGCGGCCTTACTCTTGATTTCTTGAATGGGCCATATGGTCCTGTGCCAAACTGAGCCCGAAATAAATAAATAACCCCTGCCGTTTCCTTTTGTTTACATCACTCCGTGCTTGGGCGTATACAAGTGGGGGTGAGGCGGCTGCATCCCCCGGTAAAAATGTGTCATAAAAAACCCTTCAAAATAAATTAAATAATATCACTTAGATCAGAAAAAATAGTTTTATTGTGTGTATAAGCGTTTTAATTGGCTAACTATTCCAACTTCTAGATTGTTAGTATTCCATACCCCCAAATGTTCCTCGAAATTCTCCCAGCACCTCTCGAAATTATTTTCAATATACGCCCGTGACTCCGTATGGTCGAAATCGAACATTTTCTTCAAATGGTAATCAAAATAAGTATTTTCGTTCAAGATTCCATTTTTATTCAAATGAAAAAGAAATTTATACAAATATTTAAATAAATATATCTAAAGTTATCTATATTTTTGAGGGGATGATACTTCTCAACACTGAGATCTGGGAGAAAGATGAGGACAAAATGTTAAACTGTATTAAAGTCCTTTTCTTATAGTATTTTCCATCTGATTTCTACGTACTTTAGAACATAAAGCAGCCAAATGATAGGCTTTTTATATAAAACAGCTAATTTTAAATAGAATCTCTTTTTGCAATTCTTAGCAAAATCCAGGCTATACATTAGTACTTTATGGTGACGCGGCCTCCAAACATATGCCCTATTACATCCTCCAACACGAGTTTTTTTTATTGGAAATGTTGTACCTAGGCTTCATTTATCGTTGGTGTCTGACCAAAGAATATTCCTTGTGCTATTGGAAAAATCTTCCTTACACAACCTTGAATAAGCAAAATACTTTATTACAGTCCATAAATAAATAAAAATTCGTACTCATTAAAAATAAATCATAAAATCCTCAAGACTCTCATTATTTGTTTACCATCTCTCGTTTTCTTACAAACATGAACGAGGTTCATAAAGAACTATTTTTATTGCTTGAAGTCTTCAAGTGCAGTTGAATATCTTTCCACTTATCTCTTGAACGAAGGATAAAAATACCAGAACCACTTGCAACCAGATGCCTCGACTCCTTAATTAAAATTCTTTACTCTATTTAACTGAAATTACTTGCACATGTTTCTGTAATTGGAAAGCCACCTGAGCGTAAACCGGGAAGCTCTAGATACAAATCCCAGCCTGTCAAATATAATTTTCAAAAATGTATATATATATATATATATATATATATATATATATATATATATATATATATACATACCTACCTGAGAATACGGTGGTAACCACAATTTTTGTTCTTTCCCCTGCGAAACTCGGCACACAATTTATCAATGGCTTAAAAAATGGATAAGCCAGCAAAATCGGTCAACTTGGACTGGGGATTTCTTTCTTGTAAGGAAATAAACTATATTATATGATCGTACAGAGATAATGAGTGATAAACGTTCTGAATGTAAGCAAAAATCATTAGGAGACGGTTTTTTTTTCTAGAACCAAATTAATAATTTTCCCATGTTGATTGTCATTTTTGCTTCCCTTTAACGTTCAAAACTAATTTGATAGTAAGCAAAACTTGCATTAGGATGAAGTTTACTCGACCCTCACTCAAAACTGAAATGAAGTTTTCCACTGACAACAACTATTTGAGTTATTAATAGTTCATAATCTCTAGATCACGAAAAAAAAAAACAATATTTATAAGTGTGTGTTCGATTTTCATTGCATACGGCACAAAAATACTTTAAGGAGAAGGAAAGAATAAACCCGGATGGTTATTAATTGAACCTCTTCCCAGCTTTGGCGTTAAGAGCTTTATATATGACTAGCTGAATACCCGTGCTTCGTCACGGCAGATAAATAGTTATTTTATTGCGTTAAATAATGTGTCATAAAAATTAACGCGACTGCATAATTTTGTGCAGTTTATTACAGCACGGTTCCCGTCATACTATATGTAATTCATCATCTGATAAGTAATATAACTATAATGTTTCTTGACCTTCAGGCGTTCCGGACAAATGTCAAGAAATAGATAACTTAGAGGTAATCCGTTATCTACAGGTTAACAGTAACAGGAGTTCAACCAGTACAGGTTAAAATTCGCTGTCAATCGCAAAATATACGTTATAATTTAAAAGTGTATGTTTCCAAGATGTCATTTGGAAACACCCATTATATTTGCGAGCATTAACAAGAAGTGCTCTGACTGGGGTTGCTGATAGGTGAGGAGACTGTGCAAGGGTTCAGGATATTATTACCTCGGATGGACCATCACCAGGTATAGCGTAAACTCTATGTGGGACAAAATCAGAGTTTATTTCTAGTAATTCAAGGTCTGCCATCATAGTTGAAATGAAGCTCAAATATAAATAATATTAAGAAATAAATACAATACGGCAACAGCCGACGTATTATCGTCCTAGCAACGCTTGCCTGCTCTAACCAACTAAAAATTCAAACCCCTCTAAAAATACTTGAAATTTGAATATCAAAAAATCCTTTTTTAGCGAGTGTTTACATGCTAAAGAGAGTGTCCATGCAAAATTTCAAATTCTGTCAAGTGGTTTGGGCTGGGCGATGAGAGGCATGTGAGTTAGTGGTATTTGACAAATATATCGCACGAGTATTTCTAAAGTGACACTACTCAAAAATCGGTTTTATTTACACCGTCATAGCTAGGACTATGAAAGACATGGTACATATATCTTTATCAGGTAAAAATTCAGTTTCCAGCCCTCCAAACCGATTTCTTTCAAACTTTGCACAATAACGTATTTTGATGCACTAAACACGAATACGATAAAAAAAAACGTCGGATTTAACTAGGAAAGAAGTTATTAAGCACATAAGTTCACTGTTGTGCAGGTTATGAGACCTAATGTAAACAATTAAATTTGTGACGACTTTAAGGCATAAATGACGACTTTAAGGCACACATGCTATGCGTTTCCGCTCGCTACGCTCGCCAACTCGCTAAAATTAATAGAATATAATATTAAGCACTAAAGTTAGGAAGGTTATAAAACTAGGCGTCATCAGCGTATTTGTAAACATGCGCATGCGCAGATACGTAACATTGGGAAACAGAGAACTCTCATTTGAAATGTTCAGAAACTATTTATTCAAAGATATTGTTAATTTTAAGGGCATTCTCACCCGTCGTCACCTGTCGCTTAAGGGCATACGTGCTATGCGTTTCCGCTCGCTCAAGAAGATAACAAAACCCCAGACAATCCAACTCGCTAAAATTAATAGAATTCTATTAATTTTAGCGAGTTGGATTGACTGGGGTTTTGCTATCTTCTTAAGCGAGCGGAGCGAGCGGAAACGCATAGCATGTTTGCCCTTAAAATCGCCCTAGACATTCTTCTGCATTCCTAGACATTCTTCTGCATTCCTAATCATTCGTCCTAGACATTCTTCTGCTATTATAAAGCCATTAGCTAATTATTAAGGGATTTCTGATATATAATACTTTTCATGAACGAAACAAGAAATGTGAAGAGTGTTTCATTATTTAAAAAAATGATTGTAAATAAATAACTGCTGATGAATTTCGATAATTTATGGTAAATTTCAATTAAACTTCCTTATTACGAACTTTTCTATACCCGCGCATGCGTATGTTGACAAATTTAGTTGTTTACATTAGCTCTCATAACCTGCACAACAGTAACTTCTTTCCTAGTTAAATCCGACGTTTTCTTTTATCGTATTCGTGTTTAGTGCATCAAAATACGTTATTGTGCAAAGTTTGAAAGAAATCGGTTTGGGGGGCTGGAAACTGCATTTTAGCACTTTCCTCCGAAGGAAAGTAGCTATTGAGGTTGGACTCATGAAGGAATTTTTGAAAAATTTCTTCAAATCTTTATCGATCCTACCTAGTAGACACCGAAAATGACCCCCGTTAAAATTTATATATATCTATATATATATATATATATATATATATATATATATATATATATATATATATATATATATATATATATATATATATATATGTCTGTTAACACGATAGCGGCCAGAGTTTTTGTTTTTTCGTCACGAAACTTGGTATATAGCATTCAATTAGCAAACGATTGAACGAGTTCGTTAACCACCAAAGTCGGTCCACCGGAAGGGGGGGTTTACCCCGAACCCAAAACACTAATTTGACTATGTCAGCCGTAATATTTGTTATATTTAAACGAAACTTGGTATTCGTAGTGGTAATATAGAGAGAAAAGTGAGATATAAAAATGAACTAAATCGGTTCATTAGAAGGGGGGGTTTACTCCGGACCCACAATACCAATTCGCCACTACCAGCCGTGATTTTTGGTATATTTCGATGAAACTCGGTATTCGTAGTGGTAATCCACAGGTAAATAACTGTTGTAAAAATAAACTAAATCGGTTCATTAGGAGGGGGGGTTTACTCCGGACCCACAATACCAATTCGCCACTACCATTCTACAACTAGAGTGACTGTATCCTGTTCCTGCGTTAGATCAAAATACGATAATATGAGGTTTTTTGTATTTATTACGTAGTGTAATAGGTACCATGTGTAAACATAACTCTGGAAGCAAATTATTAATTGATCAGTTACTCATTACAAATTTAAAAGAGAACTATTCATGTTTTTATTTTATTTATTTAGGATATTTTAAGCAAATTGTTCTGGAAAGCAATCTACACTACCCAAATTCTGAGGAAAGTGCTTAGTTATGCAGCTCCTGAGTGACGGACTTTTTACCCTTTATCAACCACCAAAACTGTACGTACCTAGCTTCAGACAGGGCCGTCACTTCTCAGAGCCGGGCCCATGTACCAGTCCACGGCCCCCACTTCTCAGAGCCAGACTGAAAATTCTAGAACTTTGCTATTGGACTTTGGACATTTTAAAATTATTTTCATCTTGAGTTTTGAGCGAAATGAGAATAAAAGCCGACAATCGGTGCAGCAAAGATGATTGAGCCTTACATATGTTAGAATTTTGCAGGTCATTATATTTGCAGGTATTATGGTTTACATATTTACATTGTTAACAACTCAGAATAAGGAAATTTACAAACTCTTTTCTTGTTTGGTTCATGAACATTTAGAATTCCATTCAAAAAAAGAAAATTAATGCAATAAAATAAAACACATGTAACCTGATGGCTTATATATAGGCTGTAAGCTTATTATCATTCCAAGGAGAATAAAATCTATACGAAAAAAAAATAAAATAAAATAAAATACAAAAGAAGATTTTCCTTGGAATGTTAAGAAAGCTGACGCCAAATCTGGTCAGCCATCAGTCGGACATGACTGTTAGCGCGGTTCCTCCCTCCCCCATAGGGAGGAACCCCGCTTATAAGGTTGATACAATGAAACAATCCGGAAGTGCCGACTAGAAAATTTTGCGTTTCAGAACCCCTAGAGACCGAAAATGATGGTGGTTCAAATTTGTATATATATATATATATGTATATATTTATTTATATATATATATATTTGTCTGTTCGCTCTCTAGCTCGAAGACGAATGGTCCGATTTTGATGAAATTTGGTACAAAAATCCGTCGTCCAATTTGAAAGGTCAAGTTCGTTAACCAGCGAAATCCGCCTACCGGAAGATGGCGTTTGGGGCGAAATTCGCGCAAAAAAAATCGTAACGCTTACGTTTTTGAGTTCATAAGCTTCTAAGTACTCGTTTTATATGATTCCTGGGCTAGGAAAACGAATGAAACCATTTTCAAGGCGATAGCTTTAACCGTTTTTGAGAAAATTGGAAAAATATTTTTTGAATACCGTTTTTGGTTTGGGTACTTAGAATCATGGGATTCAGTTGAAACTTTATCTGCATGTTCTACTTTCATTAAAACTAATATGTTGAAAGTTTTGTTACGTTTGGAGTTAAGGAAGGGTTAGAATAAAATAGTTTATGAACAGACATGAAAAGTTTTGGGAAGTTCGTATACTTTCATTAATATCTCGAACACGGTTGGGAAATCGTGGTAAGTGGATAGAAACTATTTGAAAGCTTACTAAATTCTCTACAAAAAAGATTCTAAAACTATTTTTGATTAGGTTATGTCAATCGGAGAAATAAGTGCTTAAAACTTCAAATACGTCTGTTTTGTTCTTATGAACGGGTTTTTGTCGTTCTTGTTGTAATTTTTGTCTCTTTCCCTTCGTTTTTTATTGCTTTTTAGTTTTGTAATTTCTTATGTTGCGAAAATTTTGTGTGTAAAACAGGATATGAAAAATGAGGCCAATTTTCTGTTGCTAGAAATAATATAAATTTTGGGAACTTTCTTTAATATCTCGAAAACTGTTGAGAATTTTGGTAAACGGAAGAATACCATTAGAAAGCTTATTAAATGCTCTACATAAAAGGTTCTAATGAAAGTTTTGATTAGCCGATGTCAATCGGAGAAATAAGAGCTTAAAGCTTTAAAGTAATTGATTTCGCTTATTCAAAGTGTTCTTTTCGCCTGTATTTTATTCCTTGTTATTTTTTAATTGCTTATAGTTGGATAATGTATTCGAAAATAAAACAGGTTAAGTAAAATAACAAAAACAATTTATTGTTAGAAATATAGATTTCCAAGATTCCAAGACCTTGCAACTAGCGGGACGGTTTCTTGTGTTGCCGACCCTTCCAGGTCAGATTGTAAATCCTACCTTTCAAGACTGGTGGAACCAAAATATAACTGTCAGGGTTCGGTCACTGCTACTTAATAAAACTACATTTTATCGTAAAAATGGTTTTATTGTGCCGACGTTTCGGCTTGAACTTCAAGCCTTCATCAGGGCTGTAAATACAAGTAGGACATATTTAACACTAATATATGCACATATCTATGTAAATATATATATATATATATATATATATATATATATATATATATATATACATATATAATATATATATATTTATATATATGCATATACACATACACATATACACGCACACATATGTACATATATATGCCCACATACCTACACATATGGGGTATGTATTATTAAGTAGCAGTGACCTAACCCGGAAAATCCCTACCTTGCATCATCAACGGTCAACGATCTCCTCTCAACAAAATAATAACTGCTTCTATTTTAATCTTTCGAAATTAGACTAGGGATAAGAACGGAACCGCGCTAAGATGAGGCAGTTCCTGCGAGTCGGACTTTTTTTCTTCTGGAAGAATTTCATACACACAACGGGAGAGATTCCATACCACATTGGCTAGCGTCCGATAGTTATCCACAGACGGAAAGTATACAAATACTTGAGATAAATATATAACAAGGTTATGATAAAAATAAACAAAATGCAAGCAGTGTTGGGCAAAACTAACGTTAGTAAACTAAACTAACGTTAGTTTTCCCTAACTAAAACTAAACTAATGTTATATTTTTAGTTTTAGTTTTAGTTTAGTTTTAGATTTGTATAATTATTAATCATATGGACTCCGTTTTTAGTAATGCAATTAGTTTAGTTTAGTAAAAGAGACCTAAATTTGTGATTTTAGTTTTTAGTTAACTAATTTAGTTTATCAAAGAACATATGTTTTCAAATTACGAGAAAAAGCCACAATTTCTTATTCTTAAGCAAGTTCTATTAGTTTTAATAATTTACTTAATTATCGAAATAACATATGATTTATATTAATTCATGTTATTTTAGTAAAACTAAACTAAACTAAACTAAACTAAACTAAATTTTTAGTTTAGTTTTTAGTCAATTCCCAAAGATTTAGTTTTAGTTTTAGTTTAGTTAAAATCCATTAATTAGTAAAATTTTAGTTTTAGTTTTTTTTTTAGGTTGCAATTTTTAGTTTAGTTTTAGTTTATTCCAAAAAGTGAATTTAGTTTTAATTTTAGTTTTAGTTTTTAGTTTTGCCCAACATTGAATGCAAGGACCTCATAAAACATCTGCGTATAAAAGATAATTTTACTGACGAAACGAAAATTATAATCACGAGTCACTTCCTCTTGACTGTTTGAATTATCTAGGCTCCTCCTTCCTGGACGTTTTCAATATTTTTTTTAGATAAAATCACTAATTAACCTAAACCCCTAAACCTAAAATCAGAAATTAATAAATCATGCTTGGCACTTTCCTGGATGGGCCCAGACTTGTGTAAATATCAGGTCAACCCATGAATAATGTTGGTTTATGTCGGTGGACTGTAGAATGTGTCGATCCAAGTTTTTCTGCTAGCTCTTCGACTGTTACCACAGCATTTCCTTCCACTGTTGCCTGCAGGAGTTAGTTGTCAAGTTGCGGTTTCCCGCTTGAAATCGTTCAAACCACCACAGCACTTTTGGCTCACTAATGAAATTTTCGCCATATATTTCTACAAGTTTTCGGTTAGTTGAAGCAGCATTTTCTGCTTTATCTAATTCCCAAAGCATAACATGGCATAAGGTGGTGTCTTGGGAGATCCACTTCAAATGAAATTTCACCACAGAATAAATACGTTTCACCAACCCAAACATGATAAGTGCAAGTGTATTTACTGCTATAATAAACAAAAAATGTAAACTAAAATAAAATGGAAAGAGGGGGAACATAAGCAGGCAGACATATTAAAAACCGACATTACCAATAACATGATATTTTCATGTAATTGTGGTAAAATACGCCCAACATTTCTTAATTCGTTGGATTTGGTGATTTCTGCGCAGGATGCCTCAAAACCTATAGTTCCTGTTACAAAATATTTTTTTTATTAGACAATAACTATCCTTTATCTTAGCTGCACATAAATATAATCCCACAAATAAAACGAAATGCTACTAGTTTAAAAAAAAAAAAATCAGAAGACAAAAAGAGCAGCTTAATTTTAACTTCTATTACTAGATAATGTTATTCTTTCAATTAAATCCAAATTAAACAAACAGGAGTTAAGTATTTAATTATACTTATGAGGCCTGTGAATGAGTCATGATTGGTATGAATAAGACCAATCATGAGAGCGACATTGATAGATGATCATCATTGACTAATAGCTAATGATATCATGGCATTAATCAGCTTTATTAATCTCCAGCTTCATTCATGTAAGCATTCTCAATCATTTAAATTTACCAGATGCTCATAAGCATTATAATATTTTAATTTTATTTGCGTATCTATATAAAATACACAAAATAAAGGCTTTGTCTGTACTTTGCACTGAATCGACCCGTTTCATGGTGTCTTTCCGTTTGATAAATTAAGGATACAAATATTACCTTAAAAAAAAAAAATGCCGGTTTGTTAATCCTACGAAATTTTGCCCATTATAGGATCCATCAACCCCTTTGACTTAGGAAATGTCAAAACAATGCATTAACTGTTTCTAAATCACACTAGGGATAAGAACGGAAGCGCACTAAGATGATGCAGTTCCTGCGAGTCGGACTTTTTTGTATTTATACGGATTATTTTAAGCAAATTTTTGAGAATTGTTGGTTACAGTATCCAACTTGCTGAGAAATGTCCTTACTTATGCTACTCCTATGTGACGGATTTTTTAGTTCGTATTTTTTTCGTTTCTTTAGTTTATTTTATTACTTAACTAATAAATATGAAATATTATAAAAAAAGTCAGTCACTTAACAGGCCACGACGGTCCAGAGACGCAGGTACTGTAGACGTATCTGATTCTTGGCCATACGGGGTCACTTGGGAGATAGTGTGGTCAGTGCTATGCTCTGGCCGACTGATTTTTCCCTTTCCAGGTACCCATTAGCCCATTCGATTTTTTTCGAACACGGTCCCCAGGAGCGAATTTTTTTTCCTTCTTTATTTTGTTCATTTTCATTAAAAAAAAAAAAAAAAAAAAAAAAAAAAAAAAAAAAAAAAATGTTTACTATGGAAATCACCCAATTCGTAAGTGAATTCACATAAATAAGATCATTGCCACCGGGTGTGCAACTCGCTCTGCAAACCCTCACTCTGAAAATTTTTATTGCGAGGAGCGAATCGGGCACGTGTGCAATGTAAGGTAAAATGAAAATACAGATAATTTTTAGATTTTTTGGTACACTGACAAACCAATGCTAAATTTTGTTGAAATTTTGTTTCATTAGTCCAAAAAAAAAAAAAAAAAAAAAACATATTTCAACGACTGTTTTCTCAAAATAACTGATAATTGGTGATACTGTTATTGCACACACGGTGTGTAGGCCGTCTTATAGCCTCAGAAATCACACGGTGTCATGGGCGTATATAGAAAATAATTTCGGGAGAGGCTGGGAAAATTTCGGGGGGCAGCGACCACTTCCGATGTATGGAATACTAAAAATTTAGAACTTGGAATAGTTTTAGGCAACTAAAACGCTATTACACGTAAAATAAAATGTTTGTTGAAATATTTTTTTATGAACTAAGTGACCTTATTTAATTTATTTTTAAGGATTTTAAGCAAATTTTTACCATCAAATCAAAATTTGGGGGGGAGGGGCTCCAGCCCCCTCTTATATACGCCCATGCACGGTGTTCAATTGGTCTCGAATGGGTTAATAAATTACTTAAAGGCTGGGTGGGTCTAGGGACGGTCTGGGGCCCCAAATCCAACTCACGAACGAAGACACTAGAAGATAAAATCTTTAGTGCTTGCTCGGGATATGAACTCAGATCCTTCAGCATATTAGTCCAGTGCTCTACCACTGAGCTAACCTCACCCCATAAATAAATATCAACTGACTTATTCTGTCATCCTACTGAGTTAATCTTCAGGTCACGGAATTCTTGAATAAACATAAATGATCTATTAACTTTTGATTTAATTTTACTGCATTTTATATAATCTTAGGCACAAACAGTAATAAACTATGCAATATTATACTTATCTCCATAAAATAATCAAATGGTTTTATCTTAATTGATATTATTGATGTGAAAGTGATCAATTTATCCCTACAAATGCAAGAAAGTTGAACTTATTTCTCAGCCTAAGAAGCTTCCTGTTTAGACTGCAGTTTGACAGAAATAGATTCTTGTTGCTGCTTGTTCTTAGAATGTGATGTATGGTAGTTTGTCTTTCCAGCTTGGCAAAGATCAAGTGGATATTGGCAGTTTAAACAGCAGCTCAGCAAATTTCTCAACATTCCATATGTATGAGTAGTCGCTAAAAAGAGCTGGAAGAAATTGGCGTTTATATTTTTTCTTAATATTTTAACTAGACATAGCTTTCAATGAGTGGAAACGATTTTTTTTTTTTATATTTACAACTGGCGCATGCATAAATAGGTTTTAACGGGGGGTCATTTTCCATATCTTGTAGATATGAAAACTTCTTTCAATTATAAACTCAATAGCCACATTCGTCCGCAGAGACAGTGGCCCCGAGAAAATTTACTCACCTGATCTTATCGTGACCATTCAAATATTTACTGAAACATCTCTGGAAGTGCCAACAGTGGTTGTCTTCTTTGTATGTTTTTTATTTTATTTTACTTTAAGCGTTTTTGTCAACTTGTACATAATATCTGCATCAACAAACTTGATCATTGTACTGTTAATAATTTGTACAGATTTCAAATAAATATATGAAAAAAAAAAAAACATTCGTTCGTAATGTGATAAAAATCCGTCTCGCAGGAACTGCGTCATCTTAGCGCGTTCATTCATATAAGGGGGCTGCAGCCCCCCGAAAGTTTGTGTAAAAATGTGTCATAAAAAATAAATTAAATAAGATCACAAAGATCAGAAAAAAAAAAAAAATTGTTTGTGTGTAATAGCGTTTTAGTTGGCTAACTATCCCAAGTTCTAGATTGTTAGTTTTCCATACCCCCAAATGCTCCAAGCCCCAGTAACAAAATTATAAATATCTTAGTTTTTATGAATATCAAACATCTAGAAAAAGTTTCAAATGAACCCATAGTTTTTAAGTACCCGAACTGAAAATTCGTTATTGTTCACTTTTCTCGAAAACGGTTACAGATAACGCCTTAAAAATTGTTTCGTTCGTTTCTCCGCTTCAAAGAACCTACCTGTTTAACGAACTTGACCTTTGAAATCACACAATCTATTTTTGTATCAAATTTCATTAAAAACGGTCAAACAAATTTGAACCATCACTATTTTTGTGATCTATGGGTTTTTGTGAAAGATTCCAGTCAGCACTTCCAGATTGCTTCATGTGGTCAACCTCATAAGCAGGTTTTCTTCCTTTGGAGAGAGGGAGAAAACGCGCTATAAGGACACTATTGGGGTTTGTAGTTAAATAGAAATATCTCCTTGTGTTTTATCTTGTCTCGTAAGGTGGCAACACTGGGTCATCGCCCGATGCTAGAGCAGTGAATCATTGGCAGCCCTGGACCGGTCTGAGGAGACATCCCCACTTGTACTTGTAGCTCCTGATCGGCGTGACGAAACCAACTGGTTCAAATAGGCTGAGAGCTCCGTCAATGATTTCTTTATTTAAGTTCAGTTTCTCTTCTGGTTGTTTATTAACAGGGGTCCATGAGTTATACCCCTAAAGTTAGATAATTTCTGTTATATTTCAACGAAACTCGGCTTACATAGTTCTCATGTAAAGGGAAAAGTTTGTTGTAATGCTGGGAATCCGGGTCACTCCGGAACCAAATTATTAATTTACTTATACATAACACAGATTTTTGGGACGAGTTTTCTACACGTTACGACCATGTTCTAGCCAGGATAGGGCTGATGCTTTTTATTTATTTTTTTAAACAAAGGCCACAAAACCTATTGGGAATCAAACCCAAGATCTTAAACGCTGAGTGCCAAGCCTTAACACACACTGCCACAGGGCCTAGCCGATTTATTTACATTTCAACGTCAACTTATAATTGACAATGATATTTAGGACGGGTTTTCTACAGGTTTTGACCTAATTTACTTATGTAGGTTAGTTGTGGTACATTCTTCACGAATGAGATATAAACTAATCCCCTTAGGAATGTGCTTAGTTTTGCAGCTCTGGCGTGACAGATGTTTTAGTGACACAAATGGAAGTGACTAACTCAGACTCATCAACTAAATTTTAGTTACTTTACTATTTGAAACCCTTAACAAATAATTAATTCATTAAGGTATATTTTCAGAAAATGATTGGAGCAAGAAGCCGAGAGGCCAGACAAAGGGGCCACCTCAATGAAATGCTGGCCAATCTCACGGTTGACTACAGAAGAAGGAGAGCACCCCAAGATGGAAATGTCTGTAAGTAAATTTTAAAGTTGCTGGTTATAATTTGTGGAATGGTCTCTTGTCCATTTTTTCAATTCAATTTTTTGTTTGTTTTCGTATATTAGGCCATGGCCTCAGCAAGGGGCGGCGCAGAGGACAATTGGTCAGGGGCCCGTCCTCTCAGGGGCACCTGGCGTCATTTTTTTACTCGCATTGTAATTTAAAATATCAAAATTATATAGGTTCCTACCATTATTCACTCCGTTCAATTACTAATGTATTTTATTTTATTTTCAGAGAAATGTTAGTCTTAAGTTATTCCATTAATATTTTTTGGTGATGTTTATGGAGGGGGGAGGGTTAAGGGGTTTGCGAAGTTATTTGGACAGGAGCTCGTAATTCCTCTTGGAAGCCCTGTATTGGGCATGCTGTAACTCAAATTGAATACACAATCATCCAAAATTTCCTGAAACCTTCAATAAAATCTAATTTTTGAATCCAATTTTTTATATAAAACAATTAGAAGAAAAAGAAAAAAGAAAGTATTAGAAAAACTGTGCTTGTGTAACAATACAAGAAAAACGCAGCTGGGAAGAAAAGATAGATAACTGCACTTATACTGTGCCAAAGCACATTTGAAGGATTGAGGTTAAATTGAAAGTTCTGAGAGTCCTGCTATATTGCATTAAAGTTAAGTAAACAAGAGAAGTTTTGAAAAAAATCCAATAATATTTAATAACTTTCATGCAAGATTGTGTAAGTCTTAAGTGGATAATACTGCCACATGTGTCCAAAACAATGATAATTGTCTCCAATTAAAATTTAAAAAAAAAAAAAAAAAAAAAAAAAAACAACAACAAAAAAAAAACAACAATTGATAAATCTTTTTTGATTCCTTATATCAAATGTTTTATAAGGGCGTTAAAGTACATTATAAAATTCTTAGAAGACAAAATGTTGGCTCAACCAACAGAAACTCCTGTTTTAAACCTGTATGCTGAAATTTTTAATCTACAAAAAAAAAAAAAAAAAAATGATTTTGAAATAAGGCAGACATATGTATGTAGTAAAGTACTTAGGATTTTAAAAAATATAAATTTTTTAGAAGGAGTAATAATAAATTTGTTTTCAATTCAAACATTGGTCAAATATCATTACATTTTAAATGATCAAAAGAAATCCTACTACATTACCACAAAGAATCTTCATAAAGAAGCTGTAGTAAAAAATTTGATGCATTGAAAATTGAAGGCACTACTTGGTCCTGTTATCGAGCCATTATTTTTTTTTTTTCTACAGTAGGAGAAGGAGTTCCACCCCTAGGAGTCCTCGGAACAGAGACCTATGCCCTTGAGAATGGAAAGCAGCATCATACAGACAAATTCGAGCTAGTTCAGGAGAGGACGCCTGTCGTACGGAGGGGACAATCATTCTATTTCGGCCTCCAGCTCGACAGACCATATGATCCGAATCTCGACAGGATCACTCTCACATTTGATTTTGGTAAGCCACGTTCTATTTAAATATTTCTCAAATTTCAGCCGTCAAAAAATGTATGTATATATATATATATATATATATATATATATATACGTATATAAGGAAGAGTCAGAATTGATAGACTACCTAACAGTAGGTGATTCTACGCCTCATTTGCAACAAAAAAAGTTTCTCTTGACCAAGATCGAATTTTTTTTTTAAGAAACCACTAATTCTCTGATTTCATGATGATTTCTAATTTCTCTTTAAAAGAGTAATTGTTATCCCTAAATTATAGGATCTAGAAAAGTTTTCAATTCACCATTGTAAAAAGCATCATATTGGCTGTAAGAAAGACCTATTTAAGAATTGAAAAGTCGCTGAAAGGTTCATTCGTATGCTCAGAACAAAACATAAAAATTAAAAAAAAAAGTTTATATATCATTATCTCAACTTTTTTGGCCTCAAATAACTTGCTGATTTAACAAACTTTCAAATGGAAATGTCAAATTAACTATAATGTTAGTATCTCAAAACTGTCAGAAAGTTAAAAAAAAAAATTGGTAGTTCAACAAAATAAAATAATCTAAATATAATTCTTTCTGAAAGCATTTGACTACAGTATTTCATAATAATTTTAAATTATTAATAATTCATTTCCTCCTCACTTATACAGGAATAATAAACGAAATTTTAGGAAAATGTTGTAATTTTTTTATTATTGTTTTAAGGGCCAAATCCATCCGTACCTAAAGGTACAAAGGCGGCGCTGACGCTTACAGCTGACACAGAGTTCACTAACCAACTAGGACAATGGGGGATGATCATAAACCAAATTAGTGATGCTTATATAGCTCTACAGGTACGATTTGAAAATGTATTCTTGAAATTATTTATTTATTTTTTATGTTATAAACAACAAACATTTTACCCAGACAACTGAAGGTATCTGATTCCTGTGACACAAGGGCCTCTGTGTGGTCAGTAATATTCTCAGATTGCATGATTTTCTCCTTTGCAAGTACCGATCAAAGGATGGGTTGCACCCATGAACCCCGGCTCTGACCCTTGACAACGCTTTAAGATCAAATTTGTCAGTGCACCTCCTAGTTTTGAATTCAGAATCTCCAGAACATGAATCAAGTACTCTACCACTAAGCCAACTCCCCCTCCCCCCCCCCAAAAAAAATAATAACTAATAAATGAATGAATGAATATGTTTATTGCTTTTAAGTAAAAAAACTTACCGCAAGGAGTTGGCACACATAATTTAATTTCAATTCCCATAATTATAATAATGATAAACAACAAAAATACATAAAATTATTAAAATAACCAACAGCTTTTTATGTTAGAACAAATAATATATAATGCTTGTAAAATAATAATAAATAATACATAATAAGCATCAAATTAGGCAGCTTTAAAGAGAACAATTTAAAGGTTGGCACTGATTTCAGCCTAGAAGAATCTTTCTAGCTTGTAGGCATCGAAGAGTCTGGTGACTAAAGGCATTTAGCTGTTCTTCATAGTAATGTGGTTATTTTATTCTTTTATTTTTAACATGTATATTTACCATTTATATTTATTAAATAATAAATATAAATGATAAATGTACATGTTAAAAATAAAAGAATAAAATAACAACATGACTATAGTATGACAGAACACCCACTATCACCATCTCAATAATATTTGGTTTATGTTATTGATCCATTGAGTCAAAACAAGTAAAAACATCGAAAGAATATTATCCCTTTAAAAAATTGTTCAGAAAAGATATTCATGTTGGAAAGCGCAGAAGAAATCAAATTGAAATGAATCAAGTTTGTATTATTTTTTGTTTGTAATAGAGTATTATTTTAATGACTGAGCAAGACCCAAGTAGGTGGAGTGGGTAATTTTCACTAAAGGTTTAATCCATTTAAGCGCCAAAAATCTTGCTTTTCTTCGAGATGTGATTGAAGGATGTATACCTAAATTTTTCAAAAGCAAAAGAAGTTTAGCAATGTACATTTTCCATAAAAATAGCAAGGTGCATTAAAACAAAATATTAATTGCTTCCATTTCAAATTTTCAAAATGACACTAGGGATAAGAAGGTAATGGAAATTTGTTAAGATGATGCAGTTCTGGCGAGTGGGCATTTTGAAAATGAGCCTCCATACTACCAACTCTAGGGTTTCAAGCTACTTTCTAGGTCAGGCAACAAGCACCAGCCAGAATCACTGATCTCAACATTCAGGCTGACAAGTTTTGTTTTTAAGTAAACATATTAAAATTCATAAATCTTAAATTTTTGTGATTTGATGTTGAACTGATATTGTTTAGATCTTGCCTCCCGTTACATGTCCCGTTGGAATCTGGCATTGTACCGTTTCAACATCCTTCCATCAAGCACCCCACATCCGCCTAGACCGTAGACTTCAAGAGGATATCTACATACTCTTCAATCCTTGGAACAAAGGTTTGCTTCAACAATTTTTTAAATTATTTCCTTAAAAAAAAAAAAAAATATCCTAGTAGAAGAAACCTATGATGGTTAACAGAATTCTTGAATGAAATAATAAACTTTTATATATTGATATAATTGATTAATTCATAAAAATACTCAAAGCCTTTTAATCCTTTGGATTAATATATCCCTCCAATATTAGTCTAATCAGTGATATTCTCTTTTCAGCTGATGCTGTCTATATGTGCGAAGAAAAGGAGCTTAATGAATATGTGCTGAATGACACAGGTATGAGCTCTGAATCATTTAAAAAAGTTTATATCCTTCTTGTTATTGATATAAAATAACTGTTTTAAAAGCGGAATTTCCATTTTATTTTTTATTTATTTATTTTTTTTTTTTTTTTGCATATTATTTCTTGAGTTACTGTTCATTTTATTGTTGTGATGATTGATATCTGTTATTGTTAGGTTTCTGTCTCTTCAGAAGAGATTGATTCATTCCATTTTTGACAATCATGATGAATAATTATATTGCATAATCTCTAATCTATAATTTGCAATTCTTTACAATAGGTAAAGTGTGGATGGGATCATTCCGACAGCCAAAAGGAAGAAGATGGGTTTTCGGACAGTTCGATGATATTGTCCTTCCAACAGTGATGTATTTGTTGGAGCTTTCCGATCTTCCTCATGCAGACAGAGGCAACCCTATCCATCTGACAAGAGCTATTTCTGCTATAGTGAGTTTTTTTCTATATTCTCAAAATGTCATCAAATAACCTGTAGATATTTTTAATCATTTTGATTAAAAAGAGTTTGATGAAATAACTTTTCCTAGAAGATGCTTTGTAGCTTAAAGCAAATGGTCATACCACGTTGAATGCACCGGTTCTCGATGATCACCGAAGTTTAGCAACATCGGACGTGCCCAGTATCGTAGAAGGATAATTGATGGCAACCTGTATATAGCCCGGCGTTAATTGCCCAATTGTTGACACACCGTTGAACAAAAC
Organism: Gonocerus acuteangulatus; assembly: GCA_946811695.1. NCBI lineage: Eukaryota > Metazoa > Arthropoda > Insecta > Hemiptera > Coreidae > Gonocerus > Gonocerus acuteangulatus. The sequence goes on from OX328130.1 coordinate 59,601,604, forward strand.
AACATCGAAAAGAAGTTACATTAAAAAATAATCCAGAGTCAAGACAAAAAAGTGGTTCGATATGGGAACATTACTAAGCAACCCTTATTTATCTTATGATGAACACGTCTCTGGTTTTCCAGGGTAGAATACGTCTTTGGTTTCTCATACATAAAGGATTTCAAGTCACTGACAAAGCTGGGGAAAATTGACGAAGCTGGGGATTTATCAATACTTATGAGGGTTTCAGATCACTTAATCGTCATTAAACACCAGACCAATGCTATTTCTTAAATTTTATCTAATGCCAATTGTTCAAGGTCCGCTGTGATTTTTCATACATTTCTCATGATTTACACAGCACACAAGGGCGACTGATTAGCACTTGGTGAATTGAAATTATTGAATCATGAAATTAACGAACAAAAGAAGTCTACATTAAGACAAGCAAAGTTATGTCCATTATAAGAAAATCAAAAAATATTTGTTATAGATAAATGCTGATGATGACGATGGGCTGATGGAGGGCCGCTGGGATGGAGACTACAGAGATGGTACATCGCCTCACGCATGGACTGGTAGTCTTCAGATCTTGGAGCAGTATCTATCTTCTGGTGGTATTCCAGTAAAGTATGGACAATGTTGGGTCTTCTCGGCTTGTGTCACTACAGGTATTTAAATAATCATTTAGATTATTTTCTTTTTTTTTTTTTCTTTTCATGTTTATTTAAAATCTGTACAATTATAAGTGCAATAATTAATTGTGCTGGCCTAAGTATACATGTCAATGAATAGTATATGGAAGGAGCCAAATATTATCGGCACTTCCTAATATATTAAAACAATCTGTGCTGTTTTTGACTGCTGTCATGGTAGCTGGTCACGGGGCCAAAGTCTCTTAAGCCTCCTGGGAAGGTCTTTAGGGTGGGTCTGAGTGGAAAGGGATTGACATCTAGGATTTGGGTGGGATGACAATTTGGAATGAAACGTCAGGAAGGGGGGTTTGGTGAGGATTTAGATTATTTAAGGCAACTATCAATTATTTATTTCTGCGGTTCACTAATGAAAACTTTTGTAATGCAAACCTCTATGTAGCGAAAAGGACCTCAGTATAATGAATAGTCTACTAGCTGACCTCAGGATAAGAAATAAACACGTCTCGAATATTTCCAAGCCTTCCCTATCTGTCCACATATTCCTTCCCAGTCCTGTTTCATTATGTACCCCAATATAACAAATGTTTATATCAATCCTTGAGATTTATGATATCAATGTTCAAGTTTACAAATAGTATATTCAATTACTATAAATATTTAAAAAATCTTAAATTCTTTGTTGTTGTATTCTCAAAATGACGTCACATAACCTGTAGATATTTTATTTATTTATTTAAATATTAACGTCCATTTATAATTAACTCAGAATTTTAGGACAGGTCACCACCCTTTTTCTTTTTTCCAAAAAAGCCACCACCCCTAGTGGGAATCGAACACAAGCCCCTTGGCGCGGAGTGCATATGCCTTAGCACTCATGGCCACTGGGCCTCCTGTAGATATTTTAATTAAAACATGTTATTTATTAAATACATTTTCCTAGAATATGTATTAGTAGTTTGCTTATCAGAAGACACATTCAACTTGTAATAATAACGTCAAAAAGAAGGCGAGACTGCATCATATTTAGTCCCCTTGTACTCCTTGAGATTTATTATATGAGTCGCTCAGTTCCAAAGTGACTGATGACCACTTTGCAATTTTTGGGAAATCATGAAAAAACTTTTTAAACTTAGAATTTTTGGAATATCTTCATGGATTTTTTTTTAAATTATTAAAACAAATAATCATCATCATTTTCAACCGGAACTTGGTTTTCATCCGATGTCTGCTTATTGATAACTTTATAGTACCAAGTATGGCCCAAGTGGGTTGCCAGAAGAGCCTGAACATACTTGATTTTGGCAGGGTTTACTTTGACCCCCCTGAAATTTCTTCCGGAAAAATATTTTCGGCTTTGCAACTTTTTTTAGTGACACTTTTCCATGCGATACGTTTGTTCTCCTTGAAGCTTAGAGCAGCACCCAATGGACAACCTTCAGTTCAGAACAGTCCGCAATAGACAACCTGCACTTAGGAACAAGTGAAAATTTTACACTGGCTTTTCACTATGACTAAAATTTTGTTGGAAAATAATAAGCATACCATCAGATAGGCCTATAAATTCTGAATCCAGGGATGTATAAATCGCATTTTCGATTTTTTGTGGACAACAGTCACTTTGGAACTCAACAATTTTTATCAAGGTTCAAGTGTACAAATAATTTATTCAATTACTATTAATATTTAAAAAAAAGGTTTTTGTTGTTATTATCAAAATTATAAGTAACATCAAGTAATTATGAATATAAAAAATCTATCATCTACTAAAATATATTAATGAATTTTTAACATTGAATCTATTATGTTATTGTATTCATTCTTCTGTTTAGTTTGCCGAGCACTTGGAATCCCTTGCAGATCAGTGACTAATTATGTTTCCGCCCATGACACCAATGCCACGATGACAGTCGACAAGTTCTACACTGCTGCTGGGGACGAGATCGAAGGAGGTGCTGATGGCGAGACATTCGACTCCTGCTGGAATTTCCATGTCTGGAATGATGTGTGGATGGCAAGACCAGATCTGCCAACTGGCTATGGTGGTTGGCAAATCATTGATTCAACTCCTCAAGAGGAAAGTGATGGTATGCTTAGTAAATTATTTTCCCTCCTATTCTTTTTTTTTTTTTGATTTTTTACTCTATCCGGCGCTAATCGCCTAGATGCAGATGCGCCATTATATAAAAAATAAATAAATAAAAATTTTACTCTATCGTTTGTTAATGAGATGTGTTATTTATTAAAAAACTAGATAACTATCTGCTTTGTATATTTACATTAAAACACAAAGATCTAGCTCTCATTTGAATGTGGATTGGACAGACTCAAGACCAAAGATGGAATTTAGGTGACCATGGTGAAAATAATATTTTACACCATATTTCCACCATGGATACCTAACTGCTTATATGGTATTCCTCCATCCTCTAGGCATCCATTGCTAAACAAGGCTGCTTTTGTATAGTATATTTTTGAGTTAAATTATGATTTATTCTTACAGCTGTTTACCGGTGTGGACCAGCATCTGTTGAAGCTGTGAGAAACGGAAAAGTTGGCTTCCTGTATGATACACCATTCGTTTTCGCTGAAGTCAATGCTGATGTCTGTCATTTCCAACAAGACAACAACTCTGAATGGGGATTCTCGAGGATAAGAATGAATCAATATCAGTAAGTTCTATTTATTTTTCATTTTTTTTTATTTGTTGTTACCTATTATGTATTTTTTTAATGGAGAAATCAAATGTCTCCTATAATTCATTAGAGAGAGATAAATCTGAAAGAAATATAAACGCGCATGTTAAAACGCTTTTGTTTTAAAAATGTATTAAGCTTTTAAACGGTACTCTTCCACTTACCACAGTTTTGGAATAGTTTTTTAAATATTTATAAAATTATACAAAAAGTCCAGAACTGCTCATGTCAGTTGACATAATGTTTTGTTTTTGTAATACTTCCTCTATTCCTAATGTAACCAAAATTAAATATCTCAGTTTGCATAAATATAAAATATGGGGAAAAAATTTCAACACAGAACGTTGTTTTGGAGTATGACAAACTAAAATTTTTGAATCCATGTTTCCAGGATTGTATTAGACAATGTTTGATTAGAAGCTAGATTATTTTTACATGACAAATAATTTTAATGTATTATTTGCTATATTTTTAGACTTATTATTTCAGTAAATGAAAATAAGGATATCATCTGTTACATAAGCAATAGCTTTCTCAAAGAGAATAATTTCATTAAAAATATCTTTTCTATCCAAATAATCCTAATTAACATGAAACTGGCATTGCTGAAACTAATGGATTCATGTTTTCAATTTCAGTGTTGGACGTAAGATTATAACAAAAGCCATCGACAAGGATGATGACGCAGGAGACTCAGACCTTTGGGATGTGACAACATTTTACAAGAGTGTAGAAGGTACCCAACTTTTTTGTTTTTTCATCTCACAATTTCTTAATTGAATATTACTTTCCGTGCATTCATGTATTTTGTAATATGATGGGCAGAGGGGGGGGGGTGAAAATGGTCTACCAAGCTCTTTCCTGCTTCTACCAATGGCTGGAGTCGGAGATTGCTCGGAGAGCCACTGACATCATCACACTTGGTGGATGAGAAAGCCATTACTTAAACTTAAATTCAGTACCTTGGAATAGAAAGGGCCTACCTGGAAAATCAACTTTTTTTTTATTTATTTTTTTCAGAGTCAGAAAGATGTAGGTAAAAGGAGACATCACCTCGTTTTTCTGTTTTGCCTTCTTACTCTCACAATTTCAAATTAAAGTGAATAGCACCACATCTACGAAAAATCCAATGTCCAATTTTTCTAGAGGTGCAACCCCTTCTAGCGAGTCTGAAACCCCTTCTAGCATTTTTTTGTATAAATAAATCATTCGTATTTAAAACATTGAATTTCAATTGCATACTTTTTCAGTCAAGTCTGTGAATCAGCATTCTAAAGAGTAAGCATTCTTGAGGGGGTCTACTGTCCACTGTCTGAGGCAATGTCTTCTGAGTTGCCTTGTTGGAGACAGAGGTTTGGTTATGTTGGATAGGTAAACGACTTCAGGATCTTGGTGGCGGGATAGTTTACTGTGAAAAGATTTGCATCTGGATAATATTACTTCTTTAATGAAAGGGCTTGTTCTAGGGACTTGGATTGAAAAATTTGAATATGTGTCATGTTCGATGTTTTCATTGTTCACAGGGTTCAATTGTTGCATCAGGCTTACATAAAAAATGGCTAAAGAAGTCATTTGAAGGATGAGTTTGTATTTAAATGAGATGCTCTGTGTAATGGCCCAAATCGTTAGTTTATTTACTCTAATGGTGAAAGATTATCAACAATTTTTTTCATTTTATGTTTGTATGTTAGGTTCAAAAGAGGAAAGACTATCAGTATTTAATGCGGTGAAAGGTGTAGAACACGCTAATCTGATCTATAACTTCCCAGAAGAAAGCGCACAGGATGTGCAGTTTGATCTGGTCGAGATTGAACAAGTACCCTTTGGTCAAACTTTCAGTGTTACTGTCAACCTTGAGGTACACTTTTTACAAAAATAGTTTTTTTTTTCTTTATTTATATATTTTATCTCAATTATTATCTCTTGGTAATACTAACACATTGGCCACCAAATGAATTGTGGCTGCCTTTTATTTTTATATATTGAAATTTATCGTACAGATTTATGTTCATCCTTTTAATTAATTTTGTTATAAATATTAAATAATTATGTTTGCCATATTTACCATTAATAATTGTATAATATAATATTACAAACCTTGTTTGCAGCCTGCTTATAAAAAAAATTGCTTCACAAATTATCCAGTAAAGGGCTCTCAAAATAAATAGAATTTTATAATATACACATATGTTTCACATCACTACACTTTCATGTTTTATAGTAAATAATCTTTTCATCGAATTTTTAGCATCATTCAACTAGTTAATATTGTTCCCGTTTTTGAATTACAGAATAAATCCGATGAAGAACGTACGATTGATGCCGTTCTGTCTGCAAGTTCAGTCTATTACACTGGTATCACCATCCATACCCTGCGGAAGGCAGCAGGCACATTCAAGGTCCAACCAAGACAAAGTGAGTCTAAGAAAATATAATTTTTTTTTCCAATTCAATTAACTCCAGAAATGCAACAATTCAAGACTCATAGGTTAATCTAGTTTTTTTTTTGTTTTTTTTTTCTTTAATTTATTTGTTTCAATTTAGTAGTGGTTGTTTTATTTTTGTTTTCTTCTCGTTAAATTCTTTTGTAATGCATTACCAAACATGTTTAACAAATTCGGTCTTTTTTATGTTATTTTATAATAATTAAAATAAATAGGTTGATGTAAAACGTATCGGGGAGATATGTTTTCTAGTTTATAAGACTGTAGTTTTAAATGCTTTCTTACCTAGCCCCTTCCAGATTGACCTGGATGTCTTCTGTTGCGCCATACCTACATAACGGAAGAGGTAAAGTGCTGTACAGTTAAGTCTTGTCAGGTGGTGATAAATTGTAAATCAAATGATCAGTCCAGTAGTATAATTGGTTAAGTACACAATAAGACAGTCTGAGATCAGTGTATTGATGTTTGAGTCCTACGAATGTCTGGCTTCATGGAATCTTATAACGCTTACATTTTCAGAACTTTTAGAATTTTCATCTGGGTCCAGTAGAGACGGATTGATGAAACAAATGATGCTTGAAAAGTACGTAGTAAGGTCCATAACTTTCCGGCCTGGGATAGAAGGAAAGGTGAAAGAAAAAAACTGGTTTTACTGTTTTTCAATATATTCTCCTCTAAGTTCAACACACTTAATACAACGCTTTGGCAACATTTCTATACCATGAAAAAAATAATTTTCTTCTTTGTTAAAAAAATGTTCTTCCACTGCTGCTTGGAGCTCTTCATCGGTGTTAAATCGCCTTCCACAAAGGTCAGATTTTAACTTTGAGAAAAGGTAGAAATCGCTAGGGGCCAAGTCTGGGCTGTAGGGTGGATGAGAGATTTCTTGGAATCCACAGTCCTTCACAGCGGCCTTGGAAATTAATGGTGTGTGGACAGAGGCATTGTCGTGAAGGAGGCAGACACCCCTGCTTAACTTCCCTCGCCTCTTCTCTTTAATGGCGTCTCGTAATCGGTGAAGTAGGGCTGCATAATACTCACCATTCATTGTGGTATTCCTTTCTTTAAAATCTATCAGTAGTATTCCTTTACAGTCTCAAAAAATTGTGGCCATTACCTTTTTTGTTGATTGCGTGACTTTTGCCTTTAAAGGAGGCGCTTCTCCTGGTCTTCTCCATTCCATGGACTCTCTTTTGCTGAGTGGGTCATAATATAGAACCATTGTCTCATCCCCAGTTACAATTGAGTCCAAAACTTCCTTGGGTCGGCATTATACTCGCGTAAAAATTCATTGCAGCAGTGAACTTGTTCCTGTTTTTGAGCAGCTGAAAGAATTTTTGGAACCCATCTTGCACTAACCTTGTTCATATGCACATGTTCTTTGATGATCCTCAAAACACTTGGTTTTGAAAGCCCTAACCTCGGTGCTATTTCCTTGGTTTTTAGTCGCCAGTCAGACAGCAATTCAGATTCCACAAGTTGGATTGTTTCAGAAGTGACAGCTTCCAATGGGCGACCGGGACGTGGGTCATCTTTTAGACTTTCTCTCCCTAACTTAAATAATTTTGCCCATTCTTTCACTGTGGAATACGAGGGGAAGGACTGCCCGTATACACAATCCAAGCGCTCTTTAATTTGAACAGGAGTAAGACCCTCTTTACAAAAGAATTTAATTACCGCACGGTACTCGAGTTTGAACATTGTAAAAATGGGGAGTTTCCTTCAAGGCTGGACACTGACTGACAAGACTGAGGAAGTGCGGGCGATGGGTATGGAGTGAGCAGGCATGGACCTGCATAGGCGTGCAGGTCCCGGCACGTTTGATGGAGGGGAAGCAGGACAGGCCGGAAACTTATGGACCTTACCTCGTATATGCAAGTGACTGACAAAGACACTTATTTATTTATTTAGCACTCGTAAGGAGACACTTAATGAACTGAATGGACCCGGGGAGAGATTCTGAGGTTATACCTCAGAAGATCAGAAGGTTCGTCAAGGGGCAGGGCTATTATTGGTGATCTTCCAGGTTATCAGGGGTAAATAGATCTTTTAGGTCAAGTAGCTTTACCCTTAGGGTGCCTTGATTCTATCTAACAAGGGCTTCAACACTAATCATTCAGCCGTCCTCCCCCTTGTTTTTTTTTTTTTTAAAGGAACTTAATCACCTCAAGAAGCAATAGTGACTGAACTTTTGAAGGTCTTTCAACACGTAAACGGAGGTCCAAACTTACTTCAGCTTTGAGTCGGCTATTGTAAATTTTTGGGCAATGTGGCCATTTAGACATTTATAATTACGCTTTCCTTGAAAATTTCATTATACTTGATTGGAATTGGAAGATACAATTAGTTCATCAATGTAAATAAATTCAATAATAATTTCAATGTGAATAAATTGACGCAGCAGAATCCACAATTAATATAAATATATCTAAGTAATTTATTTTTAATTTTTTTTTTTTTAAGTCCACATTATTTTTATTTTTCCTAATAATATTTCAAAAATTTATATTCCAAATATATTATATGCTTACTTTTCATATGAATTTTAGAAGAGACAATGAGAATAACGGTGACCCCTCAAGACTATCTAAATAAGTTTGCTGACCACAGCCTTGTGAAGATTTTCTCTATTGCCAATGTGAAAGAAACCCACCAGACATGGAGTGAAGAAGATGACTTCCTCCTAGTTAAACCAAACCTTTCCATCCATGTAAGTATGCTGTCATTTTAGAAATATGATGGGACACTTTCGAAAAAAACTTGACAAAACTAGAATTCTGGTTTTGTGTGCTCAAGAAGTGACGGATGGACTTTTGGGAACATGTGAGAACACACCCCACAGATTTTTAAATGCTTTTAACTGCAAAATTTAGGCCTAGTAGCCATGAGTGCCTTAGGTCCTAGGATCGATTCCCAGAAGAGGTTGTAGTTTTTCTTTCAAAATAACAAAAGGCATCCTGGCTATAAAAGGATGGTAACCTGTAGATAATCCATCCCAAAAATGTGCATTATGAATAAGTGGATGTTAACATTTTAATACATAAATAACACTAAAATGAGTTTGCCCATATAACTAGTCATCAAAAATCTGAAAGAGGTAGCTTTTTTTTTTTTTTAATAATATTTTGTATTTTTAATATTGTATTCCTTTAGAACTACTGGAAGACAAGAAACTGAGCTAGTGGATTATTTGTGTTTTCTGAGCATTAGGCCCATTTTAGCACCAAAAATCACACTTTTCTTGAACGTTCCAATTTTTTAGGTATTTAAATTTGTCTAATAGTAAAACAAGTTTATAAATTTTACAACTATAGCCCTTTCAGATAGATGTAAAAGTTAAATTGCACATGCGTGAATTTCCCTTTCTGTTTGGACATTTTCAAAGCTGAATGAACAGTAAACAATACTCGTAACTTCCTCATTCAATCTGAAATATTTACATTTAACTTCATATTCAGATGAATTTTAAAACCATTTATTCACATACTAAAATATAAATCACACTTCATATTAAAACATAATGAAAAATAAGTTAAGTAAGCAAATGAGAGGAAACCTCCCACTAATAAGGTTATAACATAGGGAATTTTTCCCACAAATATAGACCAGGCTTTTTTACCTCCAACTACACCATTTATTTGACGAGCCTTTTGTTTGAAAGCAAAATGTGAAGTTTCTTATGTATATTTAAGTATTCGCTTTATATTAAAGTTTCCAAATCACGCCACATTAACATTATAGGTAATGATGCTACATTATAGGTATTAACATTATAGGTAATGATGCTAAGTTGATGTAGTTCCTATGGTTTTGACGTTCTTTTCTATGACCACCCTTTTGAGAAATATTATGCAAAAACTATTTTTATAACCTGAATTTTTTCAATAGCTCAGATAATTTAATTTTTCCTTTTAGACCCTTATTTTTTCTAAGGAGAGAGGCTTAAGATAGCAGTGGTATCTGATTTTTGTTATATTCTTTTTTACTGACTATCAATATAATCTTCTACATATATTTAATCTTTTTCTTTAGATCTACGGTGATTTGAAGATTGGAGAACCCTGTACTGCTACCTTCGCATTTAAGAACCCACTCCTCCAGAAACTGACCAACTGCAAGATCAGCGTCGAAGGCCCTGGTTTGCAGAGGCCCAAGATGATTAAGTGCGGGTAAGCATTATGATATTTTTCTTGCTCTCTGTAAATGTTTTTGTATGTGGAAAACAATTAACATTGTTACAGCACAACAAGGAGCATGGTACAGTGTTAGGAACTTCTGAAGTAATTGATCCTGAATTATAATAATCATGATTTATACTCTCTGGATTGAGTAATTCAACTTTCCTAATAAATTATTTACATCCTTTTTCCTGAAGAATTAAAATAAGTGATTTCTTATTCGTATGATAAAGTCTTAATCCAATGACAAGTCACTATAAATCAGAGTTCTCCTAACTATGCCCATCAAACATTTTGGTATGGAAATGTAAAATTATATCACATTTTAATAATAATTTTTTACCGTCCTGTGAAATGAGTCGTGGCTTAACACAGTTAAATTCTAGTCTGGAGCCTCATATGACGAAAACATTGTCTGGCTTTAGAGAATTCTAAGGCTCTATTACATGTCTTAACTTACACCATGCTCTGCCATATGAAATCTGAGAGCAGAATTACTGGGTTCAACTCCCAGCCTGATAAGTTAATTTATTTACTTATCTAATTACTAGCTGACTACTCATGCTTCGTCACGGCAGATAAGTGGTTATTTTATTGCGTTAAATAATGCATCATCAAAATTAATGCTACTACATAATTTTGTACCGTTTATTATAGCACAGTTTCCGTCTTACTATAAGTTATTCATCAATTCATAAGTAATCAAAGTATAATGTTTCTTGACATTTGGGCGCTCCGGACCAGTGTAAAGAAACAACTAACCTAGTGATAACCCATTATATATAGGTTATTAGTAACAGGAGTTTAACCCGTACAGGTTAAAATTTGTTGTCAATAATAAATAAAAAGATGTCAATTGGAAACACCCATAATATTTGTGAGCATTACCAAGAAGTATTCTGACTGGGAATGCTGATGGTTGAGGAGGCTGTGCAAGGGTTTGGAATATTATTACCTCGAATGGACCATCACATGGTTTAGCACAAACTCTATGAGGGAGAAAATCACAGTTTATTTCTAGTAATTCAAGGTCTGCCATCATAGTTGAAATGAAGCTCAAATAGAAATAATATTGTGAAATAGATACAGTAAGTTAACAGCTGGCCTTTTATTGCCCTAGCAACGTATGCTGCCTAAGCGTGCCTGCTCTCTTTAAAACCAACCACCAAAGCGATGCATAAAAATCAATAATAATAATAATAAACCCAACTAAAAATTCAAACCCCTCTAAAAATACTTAAAAATTTGAACATACAAAAAAAAAAAAAAAAAAAAAAAAAAAAAAAAAAAAAAAAAAAAAATCGATCTTAGCGAGTGTTTACATTCTAAAGGGAGTGTCCATGCAAAATTTCAAATTTTTCTGTCAAGTGGTTTGGGCTGGGCGATGATAGGTCAGTGAGGTAGTGAGTGAGTGGTATTTGACGAATATATAGTAGATTAAAATAAAAAATATCACATTTATATATAAATATATATATATATATATATATATATATATATATATATATATATATATTAGTATTTAAATATCACTTTTATGTGAAAGTATTCATAAAAGTGTAATATTTAAAGATTTTTAGAAATAGAATTCGAAAGTCTAAAATTGTAAAGAATTGCAAACAAACTTTTTTCATATTTGGGATTTCCAGTAAAAAATCAAGTGACTATAGCTTTTTAATCATGAATTTTTGTTTTGAAGGGACTTGGAACCGAACGAAGTTTTCCAGTACACAGAAAGCTTTCATCCAAGAAAGGTCGGTGCAAGGAAAATTGTTGGATCCTTTACATCGACTGAGCTCTCTGGCATTGATGGATCGACCACTATTGTAATTAAGGAATAATTACATAAGCTTTGTTTTCTATATATGTATATATTTATATGTTCGTCGAGGCCATTATTATTTTTGCTTGATATATAATTGTTTTTATGTGAATGAGTCTGATGGTCCAGCAATTTCTTAGCATTCTTAAAATAAATATTCAATCGATTTTTCCTTAATAATATTAGTGAGATTGATCTAAAACATTTTTAAAATTTTTTGTTGGACACGTTGCAACCAAAATTGTTCAAATAACATGACAATTAGGTACTGATAGATGATTTTTACATGTCAAGTCTTTGTGGGAAGTGTATAATCTCAATTATAAAAATTATACTAAAAAGGAAAGTAATTGACTTTTTTTAGCCTTAACACAAACCCAAATTTTAGGAATTGTAAGGGGAAAAAATTAGTTTCAATTTATATCAAATTTTGGCTAGATAATGGATTATGAAGATAGAAAGATTACGACTAATCAAAAAGAGCTTTAATTAGTTTCCCTTTGTATTATTATTTTTAAGAATTACTAATAATTTAATTATTTTTAAAATATATCTTATTGTAAACATATATCTTATTTTAGTAAATGTAGTTACAATTAGAAAGGATGATATAATTTGTAGTATGTGATTTTGAATTTTACTGTAGCGATGGAGTGTACTTTTTCAGTTTTATACAAACTAACATTAATAAAGAGATTATTAGTTATAATAAACGTGTGCTTTAAGGAAAGCTTTATTACATTTTTAGTGTTTGCTTGTGAGCGAATCGACAATTAAAGTACGTTCTAATTATGGACTATATATTTTACATGTTTATTTTGTGAACTGAAAATGAGACAGCCAGTTGAACAACATTAACTAAACAATTAAGGTATTTTGGAATAGAAAACTTATAAGTCTTTAACAAATGGTTTTTCAATTCTAAAAAAAAAATGTATTTATCAAACTAATGGATATGGCAAGTATAAAAAAGAAAATAATCTTCATAATTGGTCAAAATGGTAAACATATTCTTTGTGTATGTACACTATTTGACAACATAGTTTCAAGAACAACTTCTAATTACCATAGAATCATTACACGATCATTCTCACTTCTTACCGCGCACGCAATTTGAGCTGAAAAAGGCTCAACTTTTTATAAAAGGTGGTAGAACTATTTGTCCAATACTTTATCCCTCAAATTCATTTGTGAACAAATAATATTATAAGCTTATTTCAATTAGATTTTATGTTTGCCTTATTTTAATAAATATGCCTCAATATTTTAATGTAAGACTACAATTCTTGTGGTTGGTAATTTTTTTATTGTCATTTTATGTTGAAATGTGAAATAAATAAAAAAAATGTAATATGCCATTTATATAATTAGTTTTAATTTTATTTAATTTAGCACTTTTTCCAAACATTTGTGAATGAATATATGTATTTTTATATAAAAACAAAACCATAATAAAATTTGTTATGTAAGTGCTTTTTTTCCCAATCTTAACCTGAGCTTAAGGTCCATCGCCCACTATTGAGTTCTGCCTACAGCCCAATAATTTATTAACTTTATGGAAATACAAAACTAAATACACTAAATAGGGGAGTTGTTTAGTGTTCAGCCAGATCGTTAAATCTGTTTTTTTGTTTTGTTTTGTTTTTCAAGGGTAATATCAACCACACTGGGTGATGGTCACCCTGTGAAAGTAAGACCCAAGAGGGAACAGAGAAGTTGTCATTTTAATAAGAACAACTAGTTATTCATGCAAAATGTTAGTTACAATATGGAAACATTGGAAGAGTTAGATAGGATGTTATTAGAGGATAATAGCAGTGAATATATTCAAGGAAATATTGGATATCAACAAAATACAGTTTTATGTTAAATTGTATCAGTTAAATTTGTTGCTTGTAGTAATTCAAACAAGTTGATGTTTTTTCCTGGATAATTTCCTAATTTCGCCTAAGATGCCATTAATGTTGAATTGATGCCTTTCAAATTGATATGCTAAGCACTCAGTAAGTATGTGCTTCACCGTGAGGAGGACTCCACAGCTTATACAGTTGGGTGGTTCATCATTAGACATGAGATTCAAATGAATAAGCCGAGTTTGCCCTGTATGCAACCTGGCCGACAGAACCACTTTCCTTCTGAAGTTATCCAACAACAAACTGACGTTAGGTTGACAAACTGAAGTTATCCAAATCCTGAGGGTTTGTTTTATTTCTCGTAGTTTATTATCAGAGGCTTAGCTCCATGTTCTTTCCCGCTGAAACCAGATTCTGTCATTGTTTTGAGTTCAAATATTGGATCATGGAATATATGGATAATCAACTCCTTCCTTTATACCACTCTTAGCTAATTTGTCAACTCTCTCATTACTTGGAATACCACAGTGGCTCGGAACCCATAATATGAATTAACACACCTATTAATTCATATTATGGGTTCCGAGCCACTGAGCTAGTATCTCAAGTTTCATTATGAGCTTTTTATTTTCTGACATTTTGGCTTCTAATGGAATTCACACAGACACATACATATATATATATTTCACTTTCTTCTTGTTTATTTGTTAAGGCAGTATTACACCACTAGATTACAATAAGAGGTGCGAATGATGCATGGAACATGTCAGGCAAAAAAAAGTATAAAATAAAAAGAATGGCGTATTACTTTGATGACCCTCTGCCTTCAAAAATAAATACGAAAGAAGTGAAATATATATTGGATCATCTTTTAGAAGTAAAATATATAATTTACTTTGAGAGTAACTGTTGTATCTCACTATTAAAAATAGTAATGGTCATTGCCTAGATGGCTGCTTGTGATATCTCTGTAGCACTATTTTGCCAACACATCTAGGAGAATAAGAGGCTCATAAACAGTTAAGCATAAATCGGTGCTCCGGTTGAGGTTCCCCATATTCCACAATGAGGATGCTGGCTGAACTTTATCTAAAAGTTCCTTTTTCAATTCGCAAACAAGTATTCTGTGGGTCAGGTTGAGTATTTTAAGTGTGCTAGGTTTTTTTTTTTGTTTCTTGTTTTAAGGCATGTCAGCCACACGGGCGAAAGTGTGCTGGGTTTGGCAGATCAGTACACTCTACTCCCTTGTCCAGAAGAGACCTGGTTTATGTCCAAAGCTACTTATTTAATGTATTTCAACATAATATAAGAAATAAACCAAAAGGAATTTTGTAATTACGCACCTGTAAAGAGCGTTATTGCCAAATTAATTTAGATTAAGATGTATCTTAGAACTACTTCCGTTCTTGCCTTGATAATGAATTCAAGAGATGAGTATTTCGCAATCAAACACCACGCGATGGATTAAGAAATGTTTGCCGAGGATGTGTGACGTAGGGTTATAATCTCTGTTGATATAAGCATTATGCAAAAATTCTGAATTTCATAATGCTATCATTTTATCTATAATTCACTAAGAACTAAATAAAATGAAATACTCATTGCTCAAAACTTCTCAATGTACCAAAGAAACAGCGAAAATATCGTCATGGAGCTCAAACATTTGTATCAGTTTGATTCCGCAACAGCCCGTTCGATGTAGAACAATAAGCATATTCCACAAACAACGATGGCAGCAACTGTATACTTAAATGTCTAGGAGGATTAAAGATTCCCAGTAGAGATGGGCGATCTGAATCGATCTTTTGAAAGATCGATCTTTTTAACACGATATATAGATTTTTTGAATCGATCTCAAAGGGCCGATCTTTTTAAAGAATCGATCTCCAAGGAGCGATCTTTTTAAAAAATCGACCTCCAAGGGCAGATCTTTTTAAAGAATCGATCTCCAAGGGCAGATCTTTTTAAAGAATCGATCTCCAAGGGCAGAACTTTTTAAAGAATCGATCTCGAAGGGCAGATCTTTTAAAAGAATCGATCCAATTTAAATCGAAATTATTTTTTATATTGGGCGTATATAAAAAATAATTTCAGGAGGGGCTGAGAAAATTTTGGGGGGGCTGAGACCATTTCCGCGGTATGGAATACTAAACATTTAGAGCTTGGAATAGTTTTAGGCAACTAAAACGCTATTATACATAAAATAAAATATTTTTTATGAACTAAGTGATCTTATTTAATTTATTTTTAAGGGTTTTACGACGTTTTTACCATCAAATCAAAATTTCGGGGGGGGGGGGGCTCAGCCCCCCCCCCTTATGTACGCCCATGTCTCCAAGGGCAGATATTTTTATGAATCGATCTATATAGAATCGTTTCAAATTTTAATCGGGCTTTACGGTTACATTTTTAGCATAAATATGCTTTAGCGGTGACTAAACTGGAAAAAAAGTGTCCGCTGGCATTCGCGCATGCGCAGTGGCCATGTACGAAAAACTAGACTGTATGTGTCACAAAAACATGTTCACTGGCGTTCGCGCATGCTCAGTGGCGGGCCATGTAAAAAAAAAAAGAAAACTGTTTGTTTCACAAAAAAGTGTCCGCTGACGTTCGCAGTGGCATTCTTGCATGTGCAGTGGCCATGTACGAAAACATTACATAGGTTTATCGGGAGGACCTAGCGTAACAAAAAAGTGTCACAAGAAGGTGTCCGCTGGCGTTCGCGCATGCGCGGTGGCCATGTACGAAAAAGAAGACTATATACCTGCAGCACTTTACAAAGTTTTGTCGGGTGGACCTAGGCGTTCCAAAAAGGTGACACAAAAAAGTGTCCGCTGGCGTTCGCGCACGTGCAGTGAACACGTACGAAAAAGAAGACTGTATGTTATTGAGTACATTACATAGGGCTGTCGGGTGGACCTAAAGCATATTTATGTTCCTGAATTTGAGGAGAAGGCTCTAAACGAAATCATTTTGTTTTTCCTAGTCATATAATGTTATCATCATGAAGTTATGAAAAGAGGGGAGGGAATGTATTGGAAAAAAACTTGTGACGGAAAAAAAACGTAAACAAACCCGAAGGAGTCTCTGTTGTTTGGCCACACCTCTCAAAATGTTTTACTTGGTTTTAGATGGTTTACTATTATAATAATTTTAATTGGTAATAACTATTGAGTGTCAACAGTGCCTACCCGTTCGGCCTTTGGATGTGCCAACTCTACAAGAGCACAATCGAAGAATGTTGAAGTAACATTCCGCAGGTAAAAAGATAGATACTAATTATGGTGTATGTCCATTCGTAGTAGTGATGGGCGATTCTCGAATGAGAATCGATTCGAATCGAAATGGAATAAGAATTTCATAAGTAATTTGAAGTAATTGTGAAATCGATCCAAATCAAAGATCGATCTTCCCAGCCTAGAAGATCGATCTTTTGAATCGATCTGAACTCGCCAAACTTTTTTGTGCATCGATCTTTTCATTTCGATTCGAATCGATTCAAAAGATCGATTCATACTCGAGAATCGCCCATCACTAATTCCCAACAAGCGGTACTATCTATGGCAAAGCGGCTTGATGCCGACAGATTAGTTTTAAAAAGTTTAAACGAATGTCCATAATAAAACAGAAAAAAATAAATATGATAAAACAGCAATTCCTGAGGTTGTCAATTTCCCCCGAAAAAATGTATCCCAAGAAACTGAGGAGAAAACACCCTTTCTGTAGGATCAGATTTTAAGAGAATTATTCCTTCGATATTTATTAATAAGAACGATGTGATTGAACTAATCTCCGTTCTTGGGCTACCCTATTTGCACAAAAACAAATATAAATATATGTGTGTATATATATATATATATATATATATATATATATATATATATATATATATATATATATACCTGTATGTATATGGTCGGGAGGGGTTACTCGAGACCCAAGTTACCAATATGTACCTAAGGGTCCACGTTTTTGTTATATTTCTGAGAAACTCTGCATAATTTTTGCTCATCAAAAGAGAAAGGAATGTTATCAGGGGGTCGAACATAATTGTTAACTTTTGTTTTTTTTAAAAAAAAATGTTACTTTATTTTTAAACTATTACTTCTATTTTCATGTTGAAAAAGTAAAAGTTCGAAAATAACTTTTTGGGTTTAAACGTTTTTAAAAAAAGTTTTTCTTTTACTGTTATTTTTTTTATTTTTTTTTATTTTTTTTTATTTTATTTTTTTTTTCCTTACGGCGCATCTACATCTAGGTCATTAGCGCCGACATCCAGGGTGCAGCGAGGAATTTTACCAGCGAGCCGTGGGATGATAAAATTCCTGCCGGAGGGTGGGAATCGAACCCACCATCTCCCGCTTATGAATCCAAGGCGCTAGCCATTAGACCACGGGAGACCCCTTTTTCTGTTATTTTTCAACTTAAAAAAATAAAAGTTTTAAAGTAATTGTTATTAAAATACTTAATTAGAAAAAGTTTAATGGAAATAAATTAGAGCTACTAATGTTTATTTTTTGTTTTGTATCAACAAATATATTTCAGTATATAAACAAAAATAAATTTTTAAACAAAGAACATTTCACTTATTTTAAAGAATTAATTCAATTTCAATAATACTATATCCTGTAAGTTTGTGGAATTTATATTATATCTATAATCATTTAATATATACTTTAGGATTGAAAATCTTCTTTCAACACTTACTTGAGTTTTTGGGCTTCCACGTAGGATACGTGCTAGTTAATATAGCTATGGAAGAGTGTATTTTCTTTCTTTCCAGTATTCCAGGTATTGTAGACCACCGAAACCCTAACATTCTTGATTACAATTCTGAAAACTTTTATTTCACATTGAAAAAAATATAAATATTACATTCAACTTTATTTCTATGTATCTACTTAATTGTAGGAGTTCCTAAATAACTTATACTCTTAAAACTTCTAAATAAAAGTTTTTTTAACAGTTCTTTTAACTTATAAAATAAACGTTTTTCTTTAACAGTTAAAGCATAACTTTTTCGATAAAAAAATAACATATTTAGACTCTTTTAGTTTATATAATTTATTCATTCCGTTCTCGTCAATGTTCATATTCAGAATCTGAATGTAGAGTTCTTCGTCCCTCCTTTTTTTCGCCTTGGAGTTGCTCATATCTTATTCCACGTATTTCTGACCATTAACTACGTGCATTTATTTTTTATTTTTTGGATATATTTGGCACAGGCCAAAAAAATAGTACTCCCTAAATCGGGTCCACCCATATTGGCGAGCTATCCTCACAAGGGGATTTAATGGCCCCTGAGGAGCTGGCATGAAGGCCACGAAACATGTAGGGCAAGCCAAGAATAAAGTAGTACATAAAATAAAGGATTTCTATTTTTTTCACCTGTGCCATAAAAATCCAATATATATAATATATACATACATACATATATATATATATATATATATATATATATATATATATATATACACACACACACACACATATGTATTTAGATAGACGCGAGAATAACGAGCTATATCTATTGTTGTCATGCCTGTGGACTAGCGTTCAAGGAGAGAGGGTAGAAGCTAGAGTTGGACCAGTTCCATCCAGACAGTTGAGTTGTCAGCATCCCTAGTGGAATTACACGGTATTTTCTTGGAGTTCTTATCAACACGGACACTAACAGTATGTAAAACCCTTATTATATATTTTCAATAACAGGGTGTTATATTATTCTCTGTTGATAACTGACGGCACCGAGGAATTTCCATAATTTTTCAAGAATAATGGAAGAAAACGGTTCTATATGAGATTGTTCTCATTCAAGAAGTTTTGAACAATTTCTTCAAATTTTCATCGATCCTACCATTTAAATACTGATTCTGAAAATGGCTCCCGTTAAAACTTTTGTGTGTTTGTAATACAAACATACAAAAGTTTTAACGGGAGCCATTTTCAGTATCAGTATTTAATCCATACGTGAATAATATATACAAACTATGTATATACTATTCACGTATGGCCCCGGTAGGACCACGCGAAGTACAATTAATGCTGTTTTGACAAGTTTGACTTTTTTTCCAGACGTGTTTCATTTTAGCGCGGTTCCTCCCTCCCTTCCAAGAGAAAGAGATTCGATGACGTCTTTTGAATATTTTCAATTGCCTTCATGCTGTTGGTTTTTTTTTTATTTTATTTTTTAATTGATTTTATTTGTAGAATTATTACTATAGTAAAAGAACACAGGAATATGTGAAAAATTTTGATATTTTCCAATTCATTGAAACCTATGAAATGAAGTATCGGTAAAGGGGATTCTAGGGTCTGGCAGACCCGACCAGGTAAAGTCATAAAATATTATTAAAATTAAAGGCCATATTATTATTAAAGGCCGAGGAAAATATTATCTGTTTCTATTCTAAGCTTTTCAAATGACAATAGGAATATGAACAGGAACCGCGCTAAGATGATGCAGTTCCTGCGAGTCGGACTTTTTTTTTATGAAAGTGCTCTTCTTCTTTCATTACACCAAGCTAACCTTTTCCCTTTTCAATCTCCGTTCGACTAACGATCAAAAATGTATCGTCTGAATGTGTCTCTACCTGAAATGTCTGCTTGCTACCTGCTGCATTTAAATCTTCTTTCCCTACCTAAATCCATTTAATTATTTATACTTTTGCATTGCTTTGATTTTCAGGAAATTACTCAATTTGCTTTGCTGCCACTCTCTCCTCTCTTTATATATATATATATATATATATATATATATATATATATATATATATATATACACGTATAGATACTCACGTTAGCGGCCGGCATTGAGATGTCATAACTTTAGGGGTTTATTCTGCACGTCATTTGTAGTTCAGTGACGCAGAAATGAACGTTCTATCTCAACATGTAGCAGAGCTACTCGAAATTTTTGTTTTATTGTAAGAAAATTCGGCATACATCGTCCTCATTTAAATGGAGTGGTATATTTTAAAAATAAGTTAATTCCATCCACTATGGAGCCTTCCAGCCTTCAGAAGTTCCGTCTTTATCAGCTACGAGATTTCCCGGATCAAGACGTATCTATGTGCGAAGTTTGGTCAATATCAGTCAAACGGTGTGGATTTGTATAAGGAACAAACAAACAGAAAAACAGACAAACAGACAGACACGTGATTTTTATATATATACGGAGGCATAAATTAATTATTAAAGGCATAGTTATTAATAAGCAATAAAATGGAATAGTAACAAAAATAGTAAACAAAGGGAATGGAAGTTAAACTTATAGTTCTACTTACTTGACTTACTTAAGGCTATAAGAGATATGAAAACACCAAACATATATTTACTTTTTATTACTTTAAGATAGACTTAAAAGGCTAAAAGGTAGACTTAAAAAATGTTCAAACTTAAAAAAGTTCAAAGTTAAAAAAGTTTGGTACACACGTTTGCAAACGTAATGTAATTTAAATTGTAATTTGTAATTAAACAAACAAAGGTTAAAACTGAAATGTTTTAAAACACAGTTTTAACGAAATGTTTCGAAAAAGATTTGTTAAAAACATAAACCGTTTAAATGTATTTGCAAGCTTTTACTAAGCAAATGCATGTGATAAAACGGAGGCATAAATTAATTATTAAAGGCATAGTTTTTAATAAGCAATAAAATGGAATAGTAACAAAAATAGTAAACAAAGGGAATGGAAGTTAAACTTATAGTTCTACTTACTTGACTTACTTAAGGCTATAAGATATATGAAAACACCAAACTTAAAAAAGTTTGATACATACACTTTTGCAAACTTTATGAAGTTTGATTAACGCACGTTTGAAAACTTAAAAAGTTTGCAGACACTTAAAAAAGTTTCATGAAACTTAAAAAGTTAGATGTATGAATGTTAGATATAAACACTAAGGCTAAAAAAATAAAAAATTTTCAAGCTTAAAACGTAAACGTTTTATAGCAAAAGAAAAATGGCTTCTAAGCCCAGTGTTGACCTACAGAAATAAATTTATGTTATACGATATATTTACTTTTTATTACTTTAAGATAGACTTAAAAGGCTAAAAGGTAGAAATAAAAAATGTTCAAACTTAAAAAAGTTTGATACACACGTTTGCAAACGTAATGTAATTTAAATTGTAATTTGTAATTAAACAAACAAAGGTTTAAACTGAAATGTTTTAAAACAAAGTTTTAACGAAATGTTTAAAAAAAGATTTGTTAAAAACTTAAACCGTTGAAATGTATTTGCAAGCTTAATTCTGTCGCAAAACTGAATAACATCTAGGAGCCCAGTGTTGCATTACTTGATATATACTTCTTAAACAGAAATATGATTTTTCTCCAAATTCTGAGAATATAAGGCTATTTTGAGAATAGGTAAAACTTTAAAAGAAGTTAAAATAAAACTTTAAAAATAAGTATAACTTAAAAAAAAGTAAAACAAAAACAAAAAGAAAGTAAAACTTAAAAAAAAAAAGAGTTTTGTTGGCTTGCTAATTTCCATCTATATTGCCGTTTTTCTTTGAAGAAGTTGCAACACTGGAAGAAAATGGCTATTTCGGAGAATTTACTCCTTCATAAATGACATTTTCGAAGGCTCAACTCCCGAACTGTGAATCCTAGAAGATTTTGAGCTAGACTACGAGATTTCCCGGATCAAGACGTATCTATGTGCGAAGTTTGGTCAATATCAGTCAAACGGTGTGGATTTGTATAAGGAACAAACAAACAGAAAAACAGACAAACACGTGATTTATATATATATAGATGACAAATATAAACGTCACGAGTAAAAGACAGACTCTACCAGGATAAATTAAATCCATAAATTTCACCTAAAAAATTCATGTTTGTTGTGCATAATATGTTTGTATTGGACCAAATAAAATTGTTTGTTGTTACTTACGGCAGTCAACGTGTTAATCTCTTGCCCATATCCACATTTATGTAAAACTACTTTAACCGTGCTCTTTTTCTACCATGGCAAGTTTATTTTTAGCAGGAGGTTGTGCAATATAATAAAAGAAATAAATGGTTAAAAAAATAATATAATGTCTTCTATGGAATCACAAAATAATATAAATGAAATAGCAACTGATATGTTGACAATTATAATAAGAATAATAATAATCTGTTTATAAATAATTTGTCTTCTGGTGAACACTATGAAGCGTAGGACAACACAAAGTACTAGGCTTGGCAAAGAGGTTACACTCAGTGTAGCCACTAGCCTGCGCTCACTCTCAAATGGGCAACTAAAATAATTTAAAGCGGGGGGGGGGCAGGTGACAGATATGTGAGACAACCGAGAGGTTACTCACTGTTACACTTGAATCAAACACATGTACGGCAGCCAACGTTTTAAACTCTGGTCCAGATCCACTTCTATGTTAAACTACTTTAGCCGTGATGTTTTGCTACCTTGGCAAATTTATTAAATAATGTAGTGAAGGTGTGAATATCTCGAAGACAGAATATTGTTTTCTTTCGGTTCCAGCAATATCTATGCATATTTAATAAAAGTAGATTTTATGATTATTATCTTCGTGGACGGCGGAAGGTCAATAAATAAAATCTTCAACACTCAGTATCAGCAACTTTATTTCATCCCTACATGTTTCACACCTTTATTGGTGCCTCTTCAGGGAAAAAAATTACAAAAATAAAACTTACAGCCTACACCTGAGGAGGATAACCTTCCACCAGTACGGCCACGTCTAGAAGGTTATCCTCCTCAGGTGTAGGCTGTAAGTTTTATTTTTGTAATTTTTTTCCCCTGAAGAGACACCAATAAAGGTGTGAAACATGTAGGGATGAAATAAAGTTGGTTATACTGAGTGTTGAAGATTTTATTTGTTGACCTTCCGCCGCCCACGAAGATAAGAATATTGAGAAAAGGGTCAGTTGAAGAATAATTATGGAGATAATAGTAATCTCTTGATTGCTTGTTTATATATGGATGTTGTAAGCTATAAGTGATAATATCTTGTTTTCCTAGATCAGGGTGTTTGTTAGTTCGTTTATTTTTACGTTTTTTCGTGTTCAACACCCAGATTAGTATATAATATTTTTTGACAATGTCATAAAGATTAAAAATTACATTAGATATTATGTAAGGGTTATTTTTTTTTTTGAATGATTATAAGATGTTTTTATTTTTAAAAAAAGCGATGGATTAGCGTACTTACATCCATAATTGAACACATTCAAGAATGTTAGCCACTTTTGTGCCGGCGCACAGTGGGGCCAAACGACTTTTTGTATTTCAAAAAAGGCTACAGCCTCCAAATCCTAACCGATGTGAATGCATTTTTTTTTTTTTTTTTTTTTTTTTTTTTTTTTTTTTTTTTTTTTTTTTTAATGAAAGCTGATTAAATTTAAACCAACATTGTCAGGCCAGATTTTTGTTTTTTGTTTCCCCCTGTTTATTAAATTACGCGTAAATAATTCACAAACGTTTACAATTGAACATAAAATAATATTAAATTTTTCATGTAACATAATATCAGCACTGATATAGGTGAAATTAAACATTGAAATCCTGATTAGACTTCGAAAAAATCAGACTGACATCTTTAAAACGTAAATTTATCTTAATTCAACAACGAGATTAATTGGAATAATATGATTTTTGAATGATTTGAAAATAGATTTTGATTTTTTCCGTGTCTTATCAGGGTTTGAATGTTTAATTTCAACGATATCAGTGCTGAAATTAAGTTAGATGAAAAATATATTATTCCTTTATGTTCAATTGTAAAAGTTTGTGAATTATTTACACGTAATTTAATAAACAGAGGAAACAAAAAAACAAAAATCTGGCCAGATAAAGTTGTTCTACATTTTATTAGCTTTCATTTAAAAAAAAAAGTTCATTGAAATCAGTTAAGATTTGGATGCTGTAGCCTTTTTTGAATCACGGAAAGTCGTTTGGCCGCACTGTGCGACGGCCTAGCTCATGAGGCTCGCCGTGAAATGTACGGATATGAAGAATTGCTGAAAGAACAACATCAAAATATTTTCCTTTTAGCCCAACGTTGACAGAAGGACAAGAGAAAGGGGAGGTGAATACATCGCTGATTGGTTTCGTATTACATTGGCAGTGACAGTAAAATACTTCGTTGAGGGATGTGAGTTTATCTACATATATAAAAATCACGTGTCTGTCTATTTGTCTGGTAGTCCGTTTGTCTGTTTGTTCCTTATACAAATTTACGCCGTTTGACCGATTTTGACCAAACTTGGCACACAGGTAGGTCTTGTTACGGGAAGTCTCCTAGGCTAGGTCAAAATAGTTAAATTTCAAAATTTGGTCAAAAGGTTTGTTGACGAAAAATTGGCTACACTGAACTATTCAGATTCTGACGGCCATTTTTAAACGACAGCCACTTTAAATAATGTCTCAAATTTATTTATGTTCTTGATAATTAAAATAACTCGAACTCATTGATGACTTTACACCATTATATAATCATCTAATGCAGTTTATTTCAATTTTATATCAACAGCCACTGTCTAACTAAGGAGTGCTAGCCTTTCTTTGATAAGAGCTATCTACTCGCTGGTTATGGTGCTGGCCTGTGTCGGCTGTTTTATGAATTGCCATGGTGCTGGCGTCTGTCGGCTGCTTTATGAATTACTTGACAGATATAAACAAATTCATCTTGATGCGGGAGAGTCATAGGCAGAAAGTAGGTGTAGCATGGCACGCCGGGGAACAGCTAGTATATTAGGTCTATTTAAACTCCCGCTGGTAAATTTTGATAAAATTGACATCACTTGAAGATAAGTAGTGGCCAGAAATTTTCAGGATATAGTGATATTCATATTCACGAAGGGAATCATAGAGTCCGACTATGTACTTCGAAGAGATTTTTGCATGGGCTTATGTAAGGGGGGCTGAGGGGAATGCTGCCCCCTCCCGAAATCGGTAAAAATGTATCATAAAAACCTTAAAAATAAATTAAATAAGATCACTTAGTTCCGAAAAAATAGTTTTTATTGGGTGTAGTAGCGTTTTAATTGGCTAACTGTAAAACGTTCTAGATTGTTAGTATTTCATGCCAACGAAATGTTCTCAGCCCCCCCCCCCAACATTCTTCCAGCCTCTCCCGAAATTATTTTCTATATACGCCCATGGATTGTTGAGTGTCTCGAGTTGGAATTTTCACAGGCCTCGAAGCATACAAGAAAACCTGTAACGAACCATTGTTGAATGAAGATCTAGAACAGCGACTGAGTAAACAACAACATTCCATTGAAAGAGAGAATTGTAAACAAGTGTTCGTGGGAAGGAAGGAATAGCTGTGTAATTAATCTTCCTAGTCAGATGCAAATAAGGAGACGGGCCTGAACGTCAACAAGGAAGGCCAGCTGATGAGCAAGGTCTGGCAAACAGCTGGCCTTCTTGGTTAAAATATCCATTGTCAAGGTGTACTTGTTTGTTTTTATTTTCTCTGTTTGTAAACAAAAGAGTTTTTTTTTTTTTTGTCCTACAAATAGACTTTCTAGCTCGTATAAGGGCTCGTGGTCATTCTACGTGCAGGGGCGTATATAGGAAATAATTTCGGGAGGGACTGGGCCCAGGGGGTTATGCAATGCCCCCCAAGATGGGAGGTGTTCGAAAAAATTAAAAAATATCTTAGTGCAAAATGGTGAGTTTTGAGCTCCTCTGACAACTAGTAAACTAGGGAAAATGTTGAAGACATTTTTAGTTTTTATAGGCTTTTTTTACAGACAATTTTCTTAACAAAACGGCAAAATGAATTTGTAACATTTTATTTTTAACTGAATAATTTGTCATTTTTGTTCCATTCTTACTTATGCTACAATTTGTATTACACTGAATAGTTTTATATATTACTAGACGCACAAAAAGCACTAGTTTTTATAGCAAATTTGCAAGGGCGTATATAAGGGGGGGGGCTGGGGGGCTGCAGCCCTCCCCCGTAATTTTGATTTGATGATAAAAATGTTTCATAAAACCCTTAAAAATAAATTAAATAAGATCACTTAGATCATAAAAAATATTTTATTTATATTGTAATAATGTTTTTGTTGCCTAAAACTACTCAAAGTTGTAAATTGTTAGTATTCCATACCCCGGAAATGGTCCCAGCCCCCCGAAATTATTTTCTATATACGCCCATGCACATTTGTACCGATTAAATAAACATTTCGGGAATTTCAGCCCCCCCCCCTTATACATGCCCATGTCTACGTGTTTTGCCATAATAATTTTTACATCCTGGGGTTTTAATGGTAGTGACGTCATCATCCCCGTGACCAGAAATTGATTTTGGCGAGAAAATAAAGTGGTAATTTGGCGCGACTTGATTTTTAAACATTGCGTATATTACAGATTAGCAGCAACGGTTATTGTTAATTAACAATATATTACGAGAAAAGAATAACTTGTTTTTATTGAGCTCGCAAATGATATTTTTATGGTCAAAATGGTTCCCCTTTAGTGTACAATAATAAGGGAGGGGGTTGATGTCCTTATTTCGTCATGCGCGAAATACTAAAGGAAATATTTCCGTCGGTTCCGCGTTTTGAAAATTCTTATTTCAATGAACAACACTCTACGTGAAACTCAATAAAAACTGATTATGTCTCGTTAAGGACCAGGGAAGGCTTTGAGATATCAGGCAAAGGGGTTGGAGGGAAAAGGGCGTGGCCTATATTCCCGGTTCAAAAAAAAAAAATTCTCTTTGTTATAACCTTTTCAGTTGGAGGTGTAAAACGTTTTCAGCCTTAGCTTTGGCTAATATTGATAAATATTAAACACTACCTTCCTTGCCTGACATCTCAAGGCCTTTTCTAGTCTTTAACGAGACATAATCAGTTTTTACAGCGTTTCACGTATCTTGTTGTTCCTTGAAATGAGAAATTGCAAATATCAATTGGGCTATAGAAGATTAGTTTGGAGTACTACAAAACTATGGAGTGAGTTGAGTATTTTTCATACGTTTGACATTCAAGAAAACTATCATTTTTTGTTAGATTTGGAGTAGAGAAAGTGGTACAAAAAATATAGGTACTTCATTAACATATGTGCAGTTGTCGACTTTTCGTTTATCTTCTGCGTGAAAGTTTCTACTAAAAATTGCAGGCGTAAATTTAGACAGGTCCACATTTGTCAGAGAAAACGGTTCCTAAAGTTTTGAATGTGTTGATTTCATAACATTGATGGCGAAGCATCAAGAGTTTCTATACTAAGCTTTCCAAATCAATGAAGGAATACATTTGTGGAAACAGGATAAGATGACGGAGTAATGATGCTCATTTAAATGTTAGGCATGGAGCCTTGCAGAATTCACGCCAAAGAAGGCTCGCTAACTGGCAAGATTTGTGTCTCGGTATCTCCAAATTGGAAAGAACACAATGAGAAAGAGATTAATGATGAGAAGATGATCAATGTGATGAAGTAGTAAACACCTAAGAAATTTATTTATTTAAATTTTAACGTCCATTATAATTAACTGAGAATTTTGGGACGTGTTATCTATAGGTCACCAACCTTTCCTAGCCAAGATAGGCAGGGCCGCCACATCTCAGAGCCGGGCCCAGGACCAGATCACGGGCCCCCACTTCCCAGATCACGAGCCCTCACTTCTCAGAGCCAGAATGAAAATTCTAGTACTTTGCTATAGGACTTTGGGCATTTTAAAATTATCTTCATCTTGAGTTTTGAGCGAAATGTCATGAAATAAAAGCCGACAATCGGTGCAGCAAAGGTCACTTTCAGTACTTGTAGTTTTATTACGACTCCTAATGAAATATACTATTCTTGAACTGTACTTGTTTTGTCTTCATGTACATTAAAAAAAATATAGATCCCATTCCAATAAATATAGGCTACGCCTGTCTATATTTCTAACCCCCATTCTTCTTGCAAGCTCATAACCTACACATTTTTTCCAATTAGCGAGGATCGGCCCGGGCCCGGGACAATTGTACCCGGCAGGCCCCCCATGTGGCGGCCCTGAAGATAGGGCTCATGCCTTTTCGTTTTTCCAAAGAAAAGCCACTACCCCTAGTGGGAATCGAACCCACGATCCTTGGCACGGAGTGTTAATTCCTCACGCCTTGACACTCACGGCCACCGGGCCTCCTAGAAATGTTATACCTAATACTTTAAATCTCCCCTGGATATGCGGCTCTCATAGATCGGATCTTATGTGATACAGACTCACTTATGCACGGAAACTGATACCTCTGCTCTACTCGGATTTCGGAGGTGGTCGAATGGGAAGATATCAAATATCCTCTGACCAGCAGTCAATAACTTTATCCAATGTGGCAGACAAAACCCATAGTTTTTTTGGCACTGCAAGAGCAATAACCTTGTCCTCTGGATTTGTCGACTCAAGCTGATGTAGTACTCCTCACTCTTTGTTGACAGCGGACATGCACTCTTCTTTCTTCTTAGTCCAGACTAGAACGGAAACGATATGAGTATCAATGAGCATTTAATGTAAATAGCATGAAGGGGATAGGATATTAAATCGAAGGAGCTCATTTAAATAATTACACTCCAAAATAAGAAAAACAGTCCAAACACTGGGAAAGTTCAATTAGTGTTTTCACCATTCTCACTTCAGATAAGATTGAACCGATCAATTGTGAGATAGAAAAGAAAAATATAAGTAAATAATTGTAATAATTAGAAGTTTTTCTTTTCCAACTGTAGAAAATAATTATTCTATTTTACTTTGTTTTCTAGAGGCCAATATTGGAAGCAAACAGATTACTGGGCTCTTAAATCCTTAGGAAGAAATCTAAAAGGTAAAATTCTGTTATCAATTAAGGAGGTTCTGGGGTAAGATACATTTCACTTTCTTGTTTTGTTCCTCTCTTTCTCTCTCTCTTTCCCTCTCCCTCCTCTTCTGCCTCTTTCTCTCTCTCTTATTCTCTCTTTATCCCCACCCCCCTCTTCTCATAACTTCTATAGCTACCCCTCTTATAACAGGTTTCCCAGCAGATTTCTGGCCATGGTCCAATCAATCCTTGTTACCGCGTTAGATAGTTAGATTCCTCTTCTGGCAACTCCTCTACCATCTATATATATATATATATATATATATATATATATATATATATATATATATATATATTATAATGATTTATTTTTACAATAAGAAATAAAGAAATTTTAATTAGTTTTATTATGTTAATTTAACTTAATCTCATGGATCAAGGTTCCGAGTGAATGAACGGTATTACATTTATCTCCAGACAATTCTGAGATACAAACAATATTAAATTACATGCAAACAATAATAAAATAATTGAAAACTACAACAAAAACAATTCTTATCTCTAAATCAATCCGCTTCCAACGAAATCTCAATACATTCGGTATTCCTTGGAGGAGAGCTCTGACTTCGGCCAACGCTGAGAACCAAAAGACAATATTCGAGCGGGGAACCGACTCCTTCTTCTCCCTCTGAATGAGACTAGACTGGCGCCTTCTCTCTATCGCTGCTAGGACTAGACTGGCGCCTTCTCTCTATCGCTGCTAGGACTAGACTGGCCTGACGCCATTCGAGCAAGCGGGAAAGTTTAGCGTCCTTGCTTCTCAACTTCCGCAGTTTGTTGGGTTATATATAAAGATAACAATTGTTTTTTGCCATACAAAATAATTAATTTATTGTTATCTGAATGTACATTTAATATGGATATATTGTATAACAGTATTGTCCAAAAATATTATTAATTTTGATCGTATATAATACGATGTTATTTGTATATCTGGTTTGTGATTTGCGCGGGCTTTTCAAAATATCGATGGTTATTTGAATTTAAAAATATTTTCGTGAATGTAATATATCATTACAATATATATATATATATATATATATATATATATATATATATATATATATATATATATTTGTGGCGAGCATTGTAATAGGCAATCACAAACGCGCACGTCTGCTTACTAATAAAGCCAGCAAGTATAAAGCTTATTCGTTTTGGCTAACTGCTATTAGAGAGAGGAGACTGTTATTATAATAATGGCCTTGCTGTTGGAAAAAAATAAATTACAAAACAACTAAAATTACAAAATTAATTTTTAATATAAATAAATATAATGTTTAACAATATTATGGTTGCCATTATTAAGACTTAAATTGTTAAAACCTGTCTAACATGAATGGTTACATTTACGATCCAGACGAACTGTGTACGAACAAAAACAACGTTTTAAATACATTAATATGTTTTGGATGTGCTAAAATGACAGCGCTCCTGTGAGGTGGACTTTTTGTGTTTGTGATTTATTGTTTCTGAAATATGGGTGCAAGTCTAGTAATAGGGTGTGTCATTTCCTCATACTATCCTTCAATTTCTGGATATTATGGAAATGTAAGCGTTGTTTTTAATTTGTAATTTGAATTTGTTTAATAATAAAATTAGTTCATCAATTTTTGTCCAGTGAGAATAGCGCAAGATGTTAGTAAGGGACAACTTACGAGTTTCTATTTTATTAAATTTTTAACTTCCATTTATTATTAACTACGAATTTTAGCCAGGATAGGGCTGATGCCTTTTCTTTTTTCTAAAGAAAAGCCACCACCATTGTGGGAATCGAACCCACAACCCTTTGGCGCAGAATGTTAAGTGCTCACGCCCTAACGCTCACGGCCACCAGGCCTCCGAGTTTCTATTTGAATCTTTTAACATCACACATGGAAAAGAATAATATTGAAATGAGCAAATGTAATGCAGTTTTTGAGAGTCGGGCTTTTTCATGAATAATTTACTAAACTTTGAAGACAATTTTCTACTATAAATTTCTTTGTTTGATAAGTACACATTCTCACAACCTTTACAATATTTTTATTTTATTTTTTATTTCTGCAGAGTGGAAAAATGGTGCTGGAAAACTCCCCGAATGCCAGTATGAACAAGCTGGTTCTGAACAGGTTCCTGTCTCTACCTCAGCCAGCAGACAAGATTCAGGCGATGTACGTCTGGATTGATGGAACAGGAGAAGGGCTCAGGGCTAAGACCAGGACTCTCAACTTCGTACCTTTGGCTGTCTCAGGTAATCAATAACAATATCTAAATGTGTATATCGCTTTTATTTTTTTAGGAATTGCTGGACGGTGGAAATTGACGTTTACGGTGATGAAAATAATGTCCACATTTTTCACAGATGTTTTATGTTATGCAGAAAGTTTTAACGTCTTTATTTAGCCAAGCCTTGCTCCTCCTAGACTATGCAAAATAAAACATCTGTAGAAATTGTGGACAATTTTTTCATCACTATGGAAAGCAATTTTATTCATTAATGAAAAATAACAAACTATAAATAAACAGTTTTCTACGCTCAAAGAAAGTCTAGGATTGGCTCTGTTCTGTATGGAATATTGTAGTTCACTTGTGCAAAGAAGGAGAGTCCCTAGACGACGAGCATACTTCGTCCTTAAAACAACATGTAGGCTGGGCTTGTGGAATTTTGGCTAATAGTGGCCACCACATTGGCCTTTTGGTGTGTGGCTAGAGCTCATGACCATGGTAGTCAATACAGCATGAGACATTTAAATAAAAAAATATTGTGTTATTGAGCTTACCTTCCAGCAGGCATGCTTTCTTTTGTAACATCAGAGTACTTCACGTATTTTTCATGAAGATTAATGGCGATTTTAATTTATATATATTTATTTAAACTTTAAATTATATATTAATAAATATTTGGAGGCCCGGTGGCCGTGAGTGACACCCCCCCCTTTTCCCATGGGCCGCACACGGCCCTAACCATGACGCCTCTGTTGAGCAAAAGGGCGTAATGGTTAGGGACCATTTCAATCTATTGTTAATAAATAATGACCTCCAAATCCATTATAGTAATTACATAGTTCATAATGTATTTATTTCTCTCCCTTTCAGAACTACCAATTTGGAACTACGATGGGAGTTCAACATACCAATCAGAAGGTGTTAACAGTGATACGTACCTCTACCCAGTTGCTATGTTCAAGGACCCATTCCGTTTGGGAAACAACAAGCTTGTTCTTTGTGAAACCTTCAAATACAATAGGACCCCAACAGGTAGAGAAATAGTTGCTAATTTGGTAATTATTTGTAAAATATTCTTGTTTAATTATAAGTTACGTCATTTTAATTGCTACATGCATATTTGAGCGTATTGGAAGATAAAGGGCGAATCTTGAAATCCGGATGTTGGGAAATCGAAGTCAAAGTTCTGAAAGTGCTTCAGGATAGCAAAGGTGAATGTTTACTCTGTGGAATGCTGGTTCATAAACCTGATTGAAAAATTATGTAATTGAAATTCAATGTTTTAAGTTCAATTTATACGAGTGAACAAAATGCTAGGAGGGGACCCGGGATTTGCCCTTCCTGACTTCGAATTTGTCATAGATGATGATATATTCACTTTAAATTGAAACTGTGATAGAACTAAAGGCGAACCAGAGAAACAAGACGAAGTTAGCTTTACGTACATATTTCTGACTCAGAAAAAAAAAAATAAATAAAGTTGATTTTTCAGATTTGTCCAAGGTCCTGATATATTCTAATTATGTTTATGTCTATATCATCATATATTCTATGCTTTATGTAGCAACAAACCACCGCCACTCTTGCTTGGAAGCCATGGAGAAGGCAGCAGGCGATGAGCCATGGTTCGGCATCGAGCAGGAATACACACTCCTAGACATGGAAGGCAGGCCCTTCGGCTGGCCACAAAATGGTTTCCCTGGACCTCAGGTATATTTTCACTGCTTTCTCCATGTATTTATGCACAGAGCATGAAATGGGCCAGTATTATTTTGTATTTCAAAAGGTATCAAAATAACTGATTATATCAATTTTATTTTCTATTTGAAAATGATTAATAATAATTTTTCTTTGTACTGAAATATTTTAATTAATTTATTGGACGCTTAAATACTTCAAATCTTAGGTTGATTTGAAGTATTTGACCTCTGGAAAGTATGTGGATTTACTGTGTTTTTATTTGTTTAGTATAAAGACTGAATATATTATTTAGTTTTTCATTGTAATCAACTATAATAAAGGGGATGATTGAATCATTCTTGTTTCCCTTCATATATTTCTAAATGTAATAATTCCTTCACTTGTTATAAATAGGATATATAAGTAGAAAATATTCCATGTTCTCCTGGTCATACATATTACATAGGCTGCATACTTCGTCTCCTTTGATTATATATGAGCTTTATCTCTTATCCGCAAACTCATCATAATCATGCTATATCATATCGTCATTACAAATGCAAAGTATCGAATGTGAAAATCACCACTTTTCAGAGTGGAAAAGCGTTTATTCATAACTTTTCTTTTTTTTTTTGGACAGTCAAATATTCGGCAGATTTGACCTTTTGACAGTGGAATACTTTCCCTTTCATAGAGTGAACTAAGATTCAAGAGTTTGCCGTACATAACTCCAGCAGAAATTGGTAAAGATTGAAAATGAAAGATGAATTTTTTCACATTCGATACTTTGCATTTGTATCGATGATATGTGAATGTATATTTTATTGTTTGAATAAAACAAAAAATAAAGATGATCATAGGTATTATTAATTCATAAATTTCTGAAATTGAATTTTTGATGCAGGGCCCGTATTACTGTGGTGTAGGAGCTGACAAAGTCTACGCTAGGGATATTGTCGAATCCCATTACAGAGCTTGTCTCTATGCTGGAATCAACATCTCCGGTACCAATGCAGAAGTCATGCCTTCCCAGGTAGGTAGTAGGTAATCTACTATATAATTATGAAAAAAATCGGGATTTAAAATAAAAATAAAAGCAGTTCTTGTGACCCTCTATATATCAATATTTTCTTATGTCTCATGGCAGACAATTGCTCCTATTGGACTAAGGTGGGGTTGGGCCGTGAGGAGGTGGTAAACTAAGGCCCGGTGCACACTGAAGAAACTCGTTTCATGAAACTCAAGTTGCTTGCAATGTATAGATAGAAAACCATAGGGTGGTGCACACAGAGTTTCATGAAACTTTAGACTTGGTACACACTGAATAAACTGGTTTCGTGAAGCTCAAGTTGCTTGCAACGCATTGATAAAAAATCATAGTTTGGAGCAAACAGAGTTTTGTGAAACTTTAGTTTCACTGATTTCATGAAATTTATTAAATCAGCTTCCTATTGCTTCAGTTTCATGTTTTATCAGTGGATCTAATAGCTCTAATAAGCGATCAAAAACTGGCTTCAACGATCTAAAAAAAAACACAACACAAGCTCATCGTCGTCAGAATCCATCACGAAACTGATGGAAAACAGTTTCTTCTGTGTGCATGCTTCAATGAAACCGGTTGCATGAAATCCATTTCATGAGACCGGTTTCTTCAGTGTGCACTGAGCCTAAGACCACAAAACATGTATTGCAAAAGAAATTTGATAAATTGATTGTTTATTTATTTATCTATTTATTTGATTTTTTCAAAGCCCGCTACTAAGGCGATTTTCTCTATTTAACCAGTAGAGTGCAAGCAAGATTTTAAATAAGATTTTTAGTAAAAAAACTCTAAATGTAATATTGCAACAAAAAATCAAAACAATGGCTGTATTAAATTTTAAAATGGAAGCAGAAAAAAAAAAAGAAATGAAAAAATGAAAATTAATAGCGAGACAAAATATAAAGTCTAAAATTGTAAAAAATTAAAAATAATATAAAAATTAGCAATTGTTTTTACGCCTTCATATGTACATATAAAATTTAAAAAGCAAAAAATCAAGCTGTGTATATGCTTCTGTTAAATGTGTTCGTATAAATGTGCATTGCCTAGAAACTGGAGGATAGTATCTATGTATGGACTACCATCCATTAACAGTTCATAAATGTCATGTGGTACGTTCAATAAATTGATTGAATTAAGTTCCAATTTTTATTGACCCCTTGCCCCAAATCATAAGAAAATGTAAAAATTCTCATTTAACTGTTTATTTATAATGCTAAATTTATATTCCAATACAAATTTGGCACGAAACTTGGGATAAAAGAGGACATATATGAAGGGAGATTAAGGATTCAGGCTTCAGGCAGAACATTTAACAGAAGAGAAAATGTGTGTCGCCTGAGAATAGGCCATTCCCGCCTGACACGCTCATAATTTATGGCAGGACAAGACAGATCAAATTTCCAGTAATGCAATATGACACTTGATCTTAAAAACATGCCGGCAGACTGCCTACTAAGACAAAATACTAACTTACCACAAAACATGAATGAATTACCTATAGACGACAGTAAATATATTGCTGATGTATTTCTATTCCTTACAAATACTAATCTTTTTGATACAATCTAACATACCATCATATTTTTTATATAAATATTGATTGCGGCACTAAAATATCTAAACATGTTATCCCACTGTCATTACTTATGACAATTACTATTTATTTTAACATTGAATCTGTTTGTACACTACTCTTAATCTTTTCAACTTTGTAACTTTTCATATTGATTCATTTTAATCGCCCCAATTACAATAAACTATTAATTAGAAAATAAATAAAAAAATTGAATAGACAAATGAAACTAGATTTAAAAATTCCAGTGGGAGTACCAAGTCGGACCATGCGAGGGAATCAGCATAGGAGACCACCTGTGGATGTCGAGGTTTATCCTACATAGAGTAGCAGAAGAGTTTGGGGTCTGCATAACACTCGACCCAAAACCCATGCCAGGAGACTGGAATGGTGCTGGCGCTCATTGCAATTTTTCAACAAAGGCAATGCGGGAAGAAAATGGAATCATGTAAGAATTACTGTTTTATATGACTGCTTAAGAATGTAAGGTCTTATTGTCATAAATAACACAGGATTTAGACTTGGAGTGTTGATATCCCGAAAACAAGTTCCGCTTGCCCTATTAAAACTTCTGTCAGCAAGATTAAATTTGCAATTATGTATCATATACTAGTTTTCAAGAAAAATGGTAAGCAAAATCGCTTTTTAGCACAGTTCCTCCCTCCCTTCATAGGGAGGAACCCCGCTTATAAGGTTGATCTCATGAAACAATCCGGAAGGCCCAAAATGACGGTGGTTCAAATTTATTTATTTATTTATATATATATATATATATATATATATATATATATATATATTATATAAAAATGAATCGCTAAATGTGTTGGTAAGCGCAAATCTCAAGAACAACTGAACTGATTTCGCTAATTCTTTTTTTTATAATATTCCTTGAACTACGAGGATGGTTCTTACGGAGAGAAAAATTTAAAAAAATTGCCCGAAAAAGTCAAAAAACAACACTTTTTGGGTCTTTTTCACTTCCTTAATTAAATTCATTTTTAAATAAAAACATATGTTCTCAATTATAATATTTTTAACAGTTATGTATTAGGTTTTTTGTGTATAAGCAAAAAAAAAAATTAAAAAAATAAGAACAAGTAATCACTAGGTGACAATAGAATCACATGTTAATAATGCAATTTAAATTAATTTATATTTGCGTTAACGAAGTAAAAAATACCCCAATTTTCTATATTCCCATACAAAAGATTCGTAATAATACTTAAAGGTCAATTAGAACTTTAATACCATACCATAAAGTTTAAGTGTTAGTGGAGGGGTTCTGGGAAGGAAAAACAATTGAGTGACATTAGTATCGTATAAATATTAATGTCAATATTTGTCAAATTTCAAATTGTCTATGGTAAAATGTAAATGATCTGTGGTAAAATATTATTTGAAATTTAAACATCTCTTTGCTGTGTATCTATAATATTACTGAATCTAAAAGCCACAAATTTCTATAAAATTACTAAAGTGTTGTGTGTTTGTGACTTACTAAATATGCCTCCTATAAGGCGGCGGACAAATTTAGGCAGAAGAACCCAGACAAATGCAAAGAATCAGATTAATTATCAATCTAATTGTACTGCCCAGGAACGTGAAGATCCCAATGAACGTGAAAGAATTCGGTTAAGACAGACCCGTGAAGCGCGACATTCGACTAATAATGGTGCAAGTTTGAATCGAGCAGCTGTCAATTGATTACAGTGCCTACAACTGTGTCGCTATTGGACCTATGAACTCAGTTTGACTATAAACAAATCCCAGGGCAGTCGTTAAGTGTTTGTGGTATTAATCTAGAAAACCCATGTTTCTCGCATGGTCAATTGTATGTTGCCTGTACCCGTGTTAGAAAAACATCTGCTCTGTTTATTTACGCGTCAGGTAATGAAACAAAAAATATTGTGTACCATTAAGTACTACAATAAAAATTAAACTTAATTTAGAATAAGTAAAATTAAATTAAATATAATAAGTAGGTATCATAATAAGAAATCTGATATTGTAATTTTGATTGTGATTTTTTAGTGACTATTACAAGAATTTTAAGTGTTTTATAATTTTTATTTTTTGACATAATGTAATTGTTGACTTATTAAGTTTTTTTCTTCTTTTTTTCTATCTTACTAGGTGTCCGGGATCCCTAATAGCAGAATAAGTATTAAAAAAAAATGAAAAAAGAATTGACTGTTAGGCGGTACAAAGTTCGCCGGGTCAGCTAGTATATATATATATATATTTGTCTGTTCGCGGCATAGCTCAGAGAGTAATGGTCCGATTTCGATGAACATTGGTACAAAAATCCGTCGTCCAATTTGAAAGGTCAAGTTCAGCAAAAAAAATCGTAATGCTTACGTTTTTAAATTCATATACTTGTAAGTACTCGTTTTATAGGCTTCTTGGGCTAGTAAAACGAATGAAACCATTTTTAAGGCTGAATAACGTTTTTGGTTTGGGTACTTAAAATCATGGGATTCAGTTGAAACATTTTATGCATGTTCATCTTTCATCAAAACTAATATGTTGAAATTTTGGTTACGTTTGGAGTTAAGGAAAGGTTAGAAAAAAATATTTTATTTAGAGACATGAAAAGTTTTGAGAACTTCGTATACTTTCATTAATATCTCGAATACGGTTGGGAAATTGTGATATGTGGATAGAAACTATAACTTTCTAAATTCTCTACAACAATGATTCTGAAACAATTTTTGATTAGGTGATGTCAATCGGAGAAATAAGTGCTTAAATCTTTAAAATAATTGATTTAGTTTATTCAAACGGTTCTTTTTGTCTGTTTTTATTCATTGGTATTTTTTAATTGCTTATAGTTGAATTATGTATTTGACAATAAAACAGGTTAAGTAAAATAAGAAAAAGAATTTATTGTTAGAAAATTAGCTTTTTAAGAGAGAGATCCCAAGAGAGGTTGTGCCTCTATGCAGCGGCCTTTCTGGGGTTCGTCGACCCATGCCGATAAGACCATAAAACCTTTTCTAGAAAATTGGAGCCAAAGTAATAACTGTTTCTATTTTAATCTTTCCAAATTAGACTAGGAATAAGAATGGAACCGCGCTTTGATGACGCAGTTCCTGCGAGTCGGACTTTTTATTAGGTAAACCTGGATATGCCCTGCCTCTGTCTCCCATGTTAAAAATGGATCTTTGAGGATCAATATCGCGAATACCGCTTTGAGGGTCCTATCTTTTTCCAATGCATAGAGGACACTTTAATTAATATATATATAAGACATTTCTCCCATCCAAGAAAAAAAAAAAGACTGAAAATGGAAAAATGGCAAGTTACATTATTGAAGTACTTAAAATTCTTATTGGAATGGAGAACATTGATTGGAGGTGAACAAATTGTTCTACACATTGCAGTATTAGTTTTGATTTGAGATTTTTCTTACTTTACCAAGCTTCTTCGAAGTCCTTAGGACTATCAAGGAGAAGGGGGTTTGGTGTGCATAGCTGACGCTTTTTTCCAACTTTTGTTTGCAGACATATAGAGAAGGCAGTTGAAAAGCTATCGAAGCAACATTTGCGTCACATCCAGGCATATGATCCTCATCAAGGAAGGGACAATGAAAGGAGACTGACGGGTAGGAACGAAACCTCTTCGATTCACAACTTTTCTGCAGGTAAGCACCTCGATAATAAGAAGGACTATTATTTTATTTTTATTTATTGAAATTCTTTGTGGTTTGTGCAAAAAGAGCTTTAAATATGATATATTTTCTTATATTTACAATGGGAACTTTAAATTTATATATTAACATTTCTTAAAAATATAAAGTGGAGAGGGGGGTAGTTATTATAGATATTCAATCAGGAATGTAGTTGTTTCAGAGAATGTCAAATAGTCTGATTTGTTTAATAAATTGTAATGTTTTTTCTTTATATTGGCTCCCATCACTGTGTAAGTCAATTAAGTTATTAGGCATGTCAACATTTTGTCTAATCCTGTATTCACTTAGTATGTGTTTTATTTATATAAATTTTAGTGTCTTTTTATAATTAACTAAAAAGGTAGAGTTTAATTGGGAAGGTATCGAGCTCCCCAGTGTCAAGAAACATTATACTTTGATTACTTAGTATGTGTTTTATAGTCAAGCTTATATTGCAGTATTGGCAAATAGATATACCTTATTTCATGAAAAGGTTTGAGAGAATAATACGTGTATGGCATATTCTTAGGCAACAAACTATAATTTTCCCCTTCTTTTGGCTCTCTTGCTTGAAAGCCATTTACGTATTGTGCTTTTAATTTCAGTTTAGTTTGTAGGCTGTCATACAATACCAAGATCGCGGTCATTTTTGCAGAATAAACTTCTTGGCTTCAAGTTGCATTTCTTGATATACAACATCCCCTTTGTCAATGGTTTTTCAAGTTGAAGCTGTCTTTGCAATGTACAGTGAGTTATTGCAGAACTTTTACCATTCAGGATTCAGGTTTTAATTTTCATAGGAATTCTGTGATCACTTTTTTTTCCAAATTGGTTCTTCTTTCTTTTTCATAACGTTTGATGGTATGTACAGTCAGTAACAAAAATTTCTGGACACTCACAAACTTAGCAAATAGAAGGTTCAATCCTTAGGTTTGCAACCAATAAAAACAAGTAATAACATTTTGTATTTTAATAAATTCTATATTATAATTTGATTTAATTTTTCATTTAAACAACAATAATAACAGGACAACAATAACAAATCTTAAATTTGAAAACTTAAATTTCATCATCATATGATGTTATTCATATTTAAGCATAAGATACTTTCGCTTAAATATCTATATGCTTGATTAAGAAATACTGACTCAATTGTATGCTTGCAGGTGTTGCCAACCGAGGAGCCAGTGTCAGGATTCCGAGAGCTTGTTCTGAGGACAAGAAAGGTTACCTTGAAGACAGGAGACCATCATCAAACTGTGATCCATACAGCGTTACTGAAGCCATTGTACGAACAGTTTGTCTTGATGAATAATGAATGATCATCTTCCCTGAAAACTAAAAGGCCAAGCGTAATCAAAGGAAAAAATCAATAATTTAAGTTGAGATATGATATATAATATATTTTTTTTAACTTTTATGTACAATTTTATGTAAAATTTTATATTGTTGTTAATAAATACTTTTATTGTTATTTTCATACATTTTTTTTTTTTTTTTTTTTAAATATCAATTATCACCTTTCCTCATAACATTTTTCACACAAAACACAACCTCGCCAAGGGTTATTGGAAATACATAAACAATTCTCACAAACATTAAGGTGCTCTCAAGTTCCTGTTACCGATGTATTAGCAGCTAAAAGATAAATGGTTCCAAGAATGGAATAGGATGGAGTTAGGGGAAAAGCTCCGTGAAATAAAAGAAGATGTAGATGCATGGAGTAGCAGCATACGTGACAGAAGACAGAGGAAGTGATATTGACCAGGCTACGAATAGGACACTCAAGACTGACGCATGGCTATCTTATGGCAAAGGAACCACCAACAATATGTCAGTACTGCAGCGTACATCTAACCGTAAAACATATCCTTACCGAATGCAGGGCTACATAAAAGAAAGAGAACAATTAGATTTGCCCAAGGAGTTAATCGGACATATTTAATTTATAGATATTTGTGTGTATGTATATGTGTGTATATATTTATACGCATATATATGTGTGTGCATGTATATTTATATATATATTTATATATATACAAATGTATGTATGTGTATGTGTGTGTGTGTGTGTGTATATATATATATATATATATATATATATATATATATATATATATATATATATATATATATATATGTCTCAATCTCCTCCTATCTATGTTCAATCTATATCGATCTTCTCAATCTATCTTCAAGTAGCACTTCTGGTCAATATCACTTCCTTTCCTCAATAATCATAACATATGAATATATATCACAGTCTTCTAACTGAGACATCGATGACCCATGTGGTTGACATATGTCTAAAAACACAAACTAAAAAAAAAACAAAAACATTAAGGTCTTCAAGTATTCACAGTGTCATGAACATTACGCTAGACATGCTGCCTCAGGGTAAGTATTCGCATACGTAACCCTGAGGAAGCAAGCAACATGACTAGCGAAATGCTGGTGAAGAAAATGGTTACACCGTCAATACCCAAAGAATACCATAATGTTTGTATTGACTTTGACTGTGAAAGTCTAGAAGTTAAATTCTAATTAATTGTAAATATAAGTCTATCTCTTAGGAACTCCATAAAATAAGCAAATTAGACAATAGTTCTAGCAAATAAAAAAAAGAAAAAAAATCTTATTTAAAAATTAATTTTAATGAAATTTTAAATACCATTAACATTACCATTTTGTAAAAGTTACAATTTATTGCCTAAGTTATGTTAACCAGGCTTAGAATTGGACACTGCTCACTTACTCAAGATGGTTTCATGCTAAAGGGGCCCTCACACTGGCAAAAAATGTTCTCAACATTTTGAGCACAAATATTGAGCCTGTTTTTGTACAAAATATTGAATGGTCTTGGACCCCTCACGCTGCACAAAAATATTGCACAAATTTGTATAATTGTATAACGGCCGTTTTTTTTAAGGTAGTTCAACCACTTGGGTCATTGTTTTCTATGTATA
The DNA here is from genome assembly GCA_946811695.1 of Gonocerus acuteangulatus. Taxonomy (NCBI): domain Eukaryota; kingdom Metazoa; phylum Arthropoda; class Insecta; order Hemiptera; family Coreidae; genus Gonocerus; species Gonocerus acuteangulatus. The sequence goes on from OX328130.1 coordinate 59,644,188, forward strand.
TAGGTGCAATTGAAAATGCATTGACATAAAAATACAGAAGAATGTATTATTTGAAACAAAATATTTAATCAAATCAATATATTTTTAATAGAGAGGATAAAACAAATATGAAAAAAGGACATATAATACTTAGAAATCTAAACACACACACGCTAAATGACACAAAAACAATTGCGCAATATTTTTTTTAGCCCCCTCACACAGCACTCCCATGCTACAAAATATTGACAGGTTCGCAAAAATGTTCTAAACTTTCAGAAAACTTTTGAACGCTCCACAAAATATTGAATACCCCTTTTTTTGCACAATATTTCCCCTCACACTCGCAATATTTTTGCAAAAAACCGACTTCTTCAAAATTGTTAGCAACATTTTTTCCAGTGTGAGGGCCCCTTAACGAGAGACAGACAAAGATGCACAAACAGTAACAGGGACCTTACTGAGAAACATATACACCTAGACTTGACTGACAATTTATAATTACCTGACACATACTAGAAATATTGGCTTCAATATCTAAAGACACTTAACATATACCTAGTTTAAAATTTGACCAATCAGTCTCTTGAAGTAGTTCCTTTTAAGCAATTAATTATTTAACATTCAGACATTAAGCAACAAATTTAATAAAATTATAAATTATTGTTTTATTTTTCTGTTATTTAATAAACCATCAACTAATTTGATAAGTTAACCCTCCTTCCACAAGTAGGTGTCGAATAGACACTTTCCGTTTCCTTTCTTTTACTCTGATTATCTGGGCATAGGTTGAGGTTTGTAGCCGTGAATTACCCTATCTATCAGTAGTCCTCTAGGCAAGAAACAAGAAAGAATTAGAAGATTTAGTTTCGTAATTTTCGTACATCTGTGGAAAACTGAGATTCAGCGTCGGATACGACACCGCCTTGTGGTATACGGGACAACTTTTTCATCGTGCATCTAGAGCTCAAGGAGTTATTCCATGAAAATTTGCCGTTGTTTTGCACGGTAATATGGTAAGTTATCGTCTGTCGGTTACCGATGAAGAGATTCATCAGGGCCGGGGCTTAAGTGCTCAATAGTTTATGAAACATTCACGCTTCCTAACGACACTTTTGGATTGCTTTGCAAGTTTCAAGATATCCCCTTGGAAGGGGTTCCATTCGATGCCCCATGAACTGAACCTCCAAGCGTATTAATGCAACACCAGGAGTCATAGGATTTGTTTCACTCGTATTTTGCCCAAAGCAGTATTCCTATGGGGTTTTCCTGATTAACAAACTTGATCTTTCGTTATAGTATTTTTGTGCCAAAGGTATTGAAAATCAGATCATGTATGCTTGCAGTAGAACGTGTAGTAGAGTACAGCTAATCCGAATTAATTGGGAGAGAACCCAGTTCGGATGAGCGAAATTCGGATGGGGCGGAATTATCTTATACAATGTTAAGATGGTTAGTGTGTCAAGAATTAAAGCTAAGTGGCCCAGTTGTCGGTGCGCAGTGAAAATAAAATAAATATATTTTCTGAACTAAGTGATCTTATTTAATTTATTTTTGAGGTTTTTATGAACGAGGTTTTCATTTCGACCGATTAAATTAAAAATTTCGGGGCGGGGATTGCAGCCCCCCTTATATACGCCCATGAAGAGATCACTGAATTTGTCTCTTAGATAATGATTTGCTTTTTACATTTTGTGTAAATGATGTATATATTATGAATTCTACTAATTAGAGTAAATTCAAACTTGCTTCAAGTCAGGCAAGATTGCCTTATTTGAAAAATATGAGATGTATTTTTAGCAAGATGGCGGTATTGAAAAATTACAAATTCTTACTCTTACATTAAAAGTTCGAAATAAGATAAACAAAAGAACTTTTATTCTTTTCTTTTCCTAGTTCAGAAATTGTATAAAAATATATATACATATAGACACACACAAACACTGTAGGGTTTTTCATGGTCTATCTATATATATATAAAAATCACGCGTCCGTCTGTTTGTCCGTTTGTTTGTTTGTTCCTTATACAAATCTAACCGTATGACCGATTTTGACCAAACTTGGAATAATGGTAGGTCTTGATACAGGAAGTCTCGTAGGCTAAGTCAAATATTTCTACGAGCTGTCTGTCTGTATGTTTGTTCCTTATACAAATCCACACCCTTCTTCCGATTTTGACCAAACTTGGCAAACAGGTAGGTCGTGATACGGGGAGTGTCATAGGCTAGGTCAAAAACGTCTACCAGCTGTCTGTCAGAATGTTTGTCCCTTATGCAAATCCACACCGTTTGACCGATTTTGACCAAACGTGGCACGTCTATGACTGACAGTTCGGAGATCTCGAGTTCGAAACAATGAACTCAAATTGTTACAGATTTTAATATTAATTATGTGGTTTCCAATTTATTTTTGCTTTTATAGATGCAGAAAGTAGGTGTAGCGTAGCACGCCGGGTAACAGCTAGTAGGATATAAGAAGTTGGCGCTTCCGGATTGTGTCATAGGGTTCACCTCATAAGCTGGTTTCTACTCTATATATTGAGGAAACGCACTAAATTCGTTGCTACAATATTACCACGTTATCGAAATCTGAAGTACCATACTGTATTTCTGTATGAAATGCCACTATGACTTTTCCCACAGAAATGGCGTTGTTCTGCTATGTAGCAACGCGCCAACTGCAGGCTAGTTACATAACCGAAACCTGGTTAGGCCGCAGGATGTCCTCATTGTCTAGGAATACATTGGCTACATCCCTTCCAATTTAGGGGCCGCCTTTGTTCTTCAATATAATAGAGACCGGTTGCATTTCTTTATTATAAAATTGACTAATTATTTGGACCTTCTGTTAAGCCTGATCTTGACGTACCAGGACCACTAAATGTAGAAGATACTATAGGCTGTTCAGATAGACGGAAAAGTTCAATCCCGCATGCGCGACATTTTGAGGGAAATATTCCCGACGGTTACACCATTTGCAAACTCCCATTTCAAGGAACAGTACGTTACGTGAAACATTATAAAAAGTGATTATGTCTCGTTTAAGACAAGGGGAGGCTTTGACAGGTCAGACAAAGGAAATGATATATAATATTTATCAGTAAGCCAAAACTAAGACTAAAAATGTTATAAATCTACTAGTGATAAGGTTATAATAGAATTTTTACCGCCTATTTCTTGCACGGGTAATATAGGCCACGCCATTTTCCCTCCAAGTAAACCATCTATATGAACAGGATATAGCTTAAATTGTATTTAGCCTTAGCTTTGGCTGAGTATTGATAAGTATTAAACACCTGACCTCTCAAAGCCTTCCCTGGCCCCAAACGAGACATATTCAGTTTTTATTGAGTTTAAAGTAGTGTGCTGTGCATTTTTAATGGAAATGCAAATGGCAGAACAATTGGGAATATTTCCCTCAGAATTTCGCGCATGCGAGATTAGAACTATTCCTTCTAACTGAACGGGCTATAGCCGAATATTGTTCGACACTTTTATTATTGTTCTTAGTAAATATTTATAATATGCTACGACTCACGGGAGCCGAGTCGTCATAGTGTATTTACATATAATGCTTATATATGGTGTGATACGAAAAATGTAGAAGAGATTCTCTTAATATTTCGTCTTCAATGCAACGAAACCCTTGAGGAAGTTGCTGTATAAGTATGTACCACGGTAGAGGTTCTGCTAGGTCCAGGACCTAGCAGACCTTTATTTTGGAATTTTCCCTTGTTATCAAAAGAAAAGGCTCTTCTTATGGCCAAAAGTTTTTTTTTTATTTGTCATTGTTAACCCTTAACCACCACAGTCTTGGAGTCTCCCAGGCCCCTCGAAGAAAAGGCCCCTCTGATTCCGCCTACCTACATATAATGTCAAACGGCCAGCTTGTTTACCTTTCAAACTGTTCGTGAAGTGCCCTTACCCTAGGTCATTTGCACTTCATTTCTCAAATTGCACGTGTCATAGGATACTGTCATTTTCCTTTTTTGGCGGCTTAAATCTTCCTTCTCTTCGAAATTTGGTAAACCTGAAGGAGAGCGTCCTCAACACCGATTTTCTTCAAAGTTTGCACTATAGAGTATTTTCATACACTAAACACGAATCCGTTGGAAAAAATTGTTGTTCTCAACCAGGAAAGAAGTTATTTAAAAAAAAAGTTCACTGTTATGAAGGTTAGGGAAGACTGCCTTGGACGACTTTTGGGCATAGAATTCTTTTTATTTCTGCGAGTTGGATTGACTAGGGGTTTTGATGTTTTCTTGAGCGAGCGGAGCGAGCGGAAACGCATAGCACGAATGCCCAAAAGCGACAGTTTACGACCAAGTCAGCTACCACAAGGTGAGTCTAAATTTCAATTACACTTCGTCATTAAGGACTATTGCGCAGGCGCGTGTTTACATATAAGCTGTTTACCCCGTCTTTTATAACCTCCATAACAGTGAACTTTAGTGCTTAATAACTTCTTTCCTAGTTGCGAGCAACTTTTTTTTTCAACGGATTCGTGTTTAGTGCATCAAAATACGTTATAGTGCAAATTTTGAAGAAAATTTGGTCGTTTGTAACCCGCTAACAGCACCTTTGGTCGTTTGTAACCCGCTAACAGTGATTTTTTTTTTTTTAAATAACTTCTTTCCTGGTTGAGAACAACAATTTTTTTCAACGGATTCGTGTTTAGTACATGAAAATACGTTATAGTGCAAACTTTGAAGAAAATCGGTGTTGAGGACGCTCTCCTTCAGGTTTACCCGAAATTTTATTTTATGTTTTTCCCGAAAGATCAAAACCTACCAAAATCTGCTTCTTTTTCTTCCTGGCACTAGGGATATGAACGGATCAGTGCTCAGATGACGCAGTTTCTACGAGTAGGAGTTTTTCTTTTAACACTTGTTATTGAAAGTGATATGCTATCTACTATATATTTGTCAAATACCACTCACTCACTGACCTATCATCGCCCAGCCCAAACCGCTCGACAGAAAAATTTGAAATTTTGCATGGACACTCCCTATATAAAGTAGACACCCGCTAAGAAAGGATTTTTTGATATTCCAATTTTTAAGTATTATTAGAGGGGTTTAAAGTTTTAGTTGGTTAGAGCAGGCAAGCCTTGGCAGCATGCGTTGCTAGGACGATAAAGAACAGCTGTTACCGTTCATTATCTATTGCATAGTATTTTTTTTAATTGAGGATAATTTCAACTATTATTCCGAGGTAATAATATCCCGAACCCTTGCACAGCCTCCTCACTCATCAGCGTCCCCTGTCAGAACACCTCTTGGTCATGCTCGCAAATATAATTGGTGTTTCCAAAAGACATGTGAAAAACATAAATTTTAAGGTACATTTATTATTGACAACGAAATTTAACATATATCGGTTACAATGCTGTTACTGGTAACCATGGGCGTGTATAGGAAATAATTTCGAAGGGGGGCTGAGACCATTTCCGGTGAATGGAATACTAACATTTTAGAACTTGGAATAGTTTTAGGCAAATAAAACGATATTACAACTAAAATGAAATATTTTTTATGAACTAAGTGATCTTATTTAATTTATTTTTAAGGGTTTCAAGACACATTTTTACTAACAAATACAAATATCGGGGGGGTACCCTATAGAAGCTGGTAGCCTATAACGGGTTATCTCTAGGTTATCTGTTTTTAACACTGGCCGGAGCGCCACAGTGTCAAGAAACATTATACTTTGATAATTTATCAATTGATGTACGTATAACATATAGTATGACTGGGACCATGCTATAATAAACTGCAAAAAGTTATGTAGTAGCGTTAATTTTGATGATACATTATTTAACGCAATAAAATAACTACTTATCTGCCGTGAAGAAGCACGGGTATTCGGCTATAAGGAATAAACAAACAAGAGAGATCGCGAGCGGCGATTCATTTCGCTACAAAGCGCCTAGAAGTATGTCTTTGGTCACGGGCTAATGTATTTACATACGCCGTTAAAAACGTCCATTTTGTTTTAAATCCTTTGTTGTATGTACAATATTACTTTGTTTTAATTTTTCTTTTTTTTTTAAATTTTGACAATGATGGTTTTATTACAATTTCAATATCAATATGTATGCTGTATCTCTGAGTTTCAGAATTTCTCGTCCCTCTCGAATCAATTTTTTTTAAGGCCAAATCCCCACAATACCTCCACATTTACTCCCTTATATTCTTTAGTGATAGTGTAACACCTGCTTCTAAGTAATTAGCATTAGGGTTGTTTTTGTTTTTTTTTAATATATATTTTATTTTGAAAATTAATTTACAATTCTTAAGGAACGAATGTCTCATAAAAAAAGTGTAAAGTGTATTTTTCCTGTCAAAATCAATACCTCAGAAACCTTATGCACTGTTTTCTCCGACTGTGGTGGTATGTTACGCCTCTTTCTTCTTGCCAATATTGTTCTTGTTTACTTCACCATTACTACAGATTTCCACTCCAAACATTTATGGTGAAGGAGAGACCTCTTTCAACGACCCCGCAGATGAAATTGGTCGGCTCAGCAACCTCTAAAGATCCCAGCAAATGGAACAAAACTGAGGACAACCATATATCACAGGTACCTAAATGAAGACACCTTTTTCATATAAATTTCCCACCTAGCTCCTTGTCATTGTGAAAGTTTAGAGCGTAGCTCATCCCATGTCGAAAATAAGCCTGGACGACGACCTTGTTTACAACAATTGTCTAAAATGGAGCTTATTAGTGTCAATTATGGAGGCTAACATTATCTGCCATAACACTAATTACCGACATTATTTCTCTCGATGCGGGGAAATTTAGTTCTGAGAAGATGGCTCATGACAATTTCACTAAATAGGCTTAACCACCGACACTCAAGGACTCAGTGACAGTTGTGTTTGTATATTCTCTATATTCGTGTAGGTGGAAACTAACACTTCATCTCTCTCCCTTTATATATATACATATAATTATTCTTCATATTTTCGTGGTAGGCGGAAGGTCAAATAATAAAAACAAAGTTTCACCAACTTTATTAACTCCCTACATGTTTCACACCTTTTTTGGTGCCTCTTCAGGGGAAAAAGTTACATATATTAAACTTACAGCCTCAATCTGAGGAGGATAACCTTCCACCAGTACGGCCACGTCTAGACTGATCATGGTCTGAAAGAATCCAACATGGCGAAATATAATCAGCTGATCCATAATCGATTTGTCATACATTTAATATTTAAATTAAATTTCTTCTGGAAATTAATTTTTAGTTTACACTAGTGGGAATCGTTTTGTTGAGTGCTGAATACATTCTCCTATGCTGAATTGCCCCTCCCTTAACAAATATACTATTTAAATAAATTCAAGTGCCTTTTTTTTTTTGGGAATTTCAGATAAGGAATACATGCAAATGAAAACGTATTTTTACAGAGAACTACTTGCCGTATCGAACCCCCGTTTGGACGGTTCTTCCTTGTTTTGTTGGTACATTTTAAAAATATAATGAAAAATATGGGTAAAGAGGATTTCTTCCCTTCAAAGGCCTATTCGAGCACTTAGAAGTGTTATTGTCTCATTTCCGAGGGCACCATTTGATATATCTTGACGAGATCTACAACTTTGCCTCTATAAAAAATGTTGATATCTCAAACCGTTTAGTATTTATTTCTCTTGTGGCCCGCGTATCTGATATATAGATGCATGTGTTAGTATGGGCGTCATTTACTTTATGTGGCAGGAGGTCAAATTTCACTAACTACACACTATTCTTCGATAACCCTTTATTTTGATCTACACGTTTCATGACTCTTTGATGCCACTTCAGGAGGGCCTAAAATACAAATCACAGCTTCCTACAGAAGCTAGGATATCTGTGATCTATAGGATATAGAACCTTCTTCAGGCACGGCTACGTCTAGACTGGCAAGATCTTCTTCAGAAATTCGAAAAATGACTATGTGTAAATGTAGGTATTTCATAATATAATTAGCTCTTCTGAAAGCGTTAACAAGTAACATTAGAAACACATTTTATATTAAATCAGAAATTATGGAAAATGTGGCCACGGAATGCGCCAAAATGGCCTCGTGTTCTCGAGGGCAGACGTTGCTAACAACTGCTCAGACAATGAACTAGTAGTAAATATTTACACCTTCAATCCCGGTGGCCTCGTGATGCACCGGCTGGTCTCTTAGTTCTGCCGATTGACAGCGAAGCAGGCTGAAGAATTAAAGGAGGAGAGGATATCGTTGACGTTAGGGGTTTTGAAGTCAGATATAGTCAGATTTCGGTCTTCTTATCTTAATAAAACAATATTTTTTTATAAGGAAATGCGTTTTATTTTTGTCGACGTATTCCCTTGAAATTCAAGGCTTCATCAAGGCTGCAAAACAAACAGGACAGAGTTAATATTAATTTATATACGGTAAAATGAAAGAAAATACATCGACAGGGATCCATTATAATATGGTAAATGTATGTTATAGCTAGAGCTTAAATTAAAGGTAGACTGGTACAGGTTTAAAACTTAAAATATAGGTAACATAAGAATAGATATAAAATGAATAAGTACAGGATAAAGTTTGGCTTACTGTCAAGAAGAAGAAGAACTATGCCCCACGAATGTGCAATAATTTTTGAATCTGGTGGATCGAGGTAACATTGATGAAAAGAGAGGGTATGTTTGACCACCATTGCTTGTGTGGTCGAAGAGGAGGTGTGGAGAGGTTGACATAAAAGTGAGGTTATAATGAGAGGGTGGGGGTATGTCTGACCACCATTGCTTGTGTGGTCGAAGAGGAGGTGTGGAGAGGTTGACATAAAAGTGAGGTTATAATGAGAGGGTGGGGGTATATTTGACCACCATTGCTTGTGTGGTCGAAGAGGAGGTGTGGAGAGGTTGACATAAAAGTGAGGTTATAATGAGAGGGTGGCAGTAGGTACGAAAAGTTTTATATTAATGATTGGATGTGCGGTTTAAGCAGGATACTTTCAATAAATGGAAAATGTTGGACTAGGTAGAAGAGATGGATAAATACAGATTCAGAAAGGACGCGTTTTTCAAGGTTGGATTCACTGGAGAGGATAGAGAATTGTGCAAAGTTATATCCGTCACACAAAAAACGATTTTCTTATTTAAAAAAATGTCGTTTTATTAAGATAACAAGACCGAACCTTGAATTTTTCAGTATTGGAACTAAAAGCGAAATATGGAAATATTATAAGTTTCTATTCAATTAGTTTGTGTGTATCTATATCTTTTGTCTCTTGTCTGTTGTGGCTTCTTCTGGCAGTCACTCATCCTTGATGGTTGGTAAGGGAAATCATTCCCTTACCAATCAGCAAGGATGATATATATATATATATATATATATATATGTTCGCAATTCCTGGGAGCTGGGAGCTGTAATTTTATTTTTAATTACCACATGAGGCCTTCCAACGATGACTCTGTTTCATCTTCAGGTCCTGCGCAAATTAACGAACTAGGAATAATAAAATGAAATACCATGGGAAGATTTGGATTTTTATTACTCCTAATCAAGTATATAACAAACCTTAAATATCTATCCCTCCCTCCCGCAAAAAAAATTGAAAGGTTTATAAGTCAAATATATTCATTCATTTTTTGATGAATTTTATTGAAAAGGATTCAATTGAGATCAATTGACGGCAAAAAAGCCTGACCAAGGCTAACGAAGTTTGATTGGTTTCATTCAGAGGGAAGATGAAAGGCCTGAAAATTGTAATTTACTTGGCAATTAAAGATATTTGGAATATCAATCATTCAGATATTTATAAGTAAAAAAAACGAAAGCCCAACAAGAGGCGCTGACAGGCATCTATTATTTAAATATTCAATCTTTCATTGCTCGTTTTTTCCCTCCTCAGCTGGGTTCAGATTTCCGGATGATGACGAAACCCGGAAGCGCCGATTATTTTTCAGAACCCAAAGGTCAAGAAAATACTGATGGTTCAAAACTATAAATATTCTCACACTTTTAGCGCAGTTTTATTATATACGCAAACTCATCACACACTGAAACTAACTCAGGGTCATCTACAGTACACACCCCAGAATCAACTTCCCTATTTGATATAACAGGCAGTAGGTATAAGATGCACTATCCACTATGTATGGTGAAACTAAAGCCAGTTCTAGGATTGTAAAAACAGACAAATATGTATATAAAAATTTAATCTACCGTTACTTTTGTGATCCATGAGTTCTGAAACGAGATATTTTTGAGTCGACACTTCTAGATTCCGCCATGGGGTCATTCTCATAAACGGGGTTCCTCCCTATGAAGGGAGGAAGGAAACCACGCTAATGAAAAACAATTTTTGGTGGTTTTGTCATAGATCTTTCCGATCGGAAGTCGAAGAGCACGAGAGAGCAATTTTTGCTACTTTAAGTTAGAGGCGGCTAAAATCTAATTTATCTCAGTATTTCATTGGAGCAGGCCTCCAAAATATTACCGTAAAATGAGGTCACATTAGTACAATGTGGTGAAATTGGTACAAGCCTATACTGCTAGGATATTTCCATTTAGCTGAAAACAAAAGGTCGAAGTTTTCCCAAAGGTTTTACCAATTTCCATTTAGCTGATAAAAAAAGGTCGAAGTTTTCTCAAAGGTTTTACCAATTTCCATTTAGCTGATAACAAAAGGTCGAAGTTTTCCCAAAGGTTTTACCAATTTCCATTTAGCTGATAACAAAAGGTCGAAGTTTTCCCAAAGGTTTTACCAATTTCCATTTAGCTGATAACAAAAGGTCGAAGTTTTCCCAAAGGTTTTACCAATTTCCATTTAGCTGATAACAAAAGGTTGAAGTTTTCCCAAAGGTTTTACCAATTTTGGTATCAGTTAAAGGAAAATATCCTTGCAGTATAGGTTTGTACCAATTTTGGTATCAGTTAAAGGAAAATATCCTTGCAGTATAGGTTTGTACCAATTTTGGTATCAGTTAAAGGAAAATATCCTAGTAGTATAGGTTTGTACCAATTTTGGTATCAGTTAAAGGAAAATATCCTTGCAGTATAGGTTTGTACCAATTTTGGTATCAGTTAAAGGAAAATATCCTTGCAGTATAGGTTTGTACCAATTTTGGTATCAGTTAAAGGAAAATATCCTAGCAGTATAGGTTTGTACCAATTTTGGTATCAGTTAAAGGAAAATATCCTAGCAGTATAGGTTTGTACCAATTTTGGTATCAGTTAAAGGAAAATATCCTAGCAGTATAGGTTTGTACCAATTTTGGTATCAGTTAAAGGAAAATATCCTTGCAGTATAGGTTTGTACCAATTTTGGTATCAGTTAAAGGAAAATATCCTTGCAGTATAGGTTTGTACCAATTTTGGTATCAGTTAAAGGAAAATATCCTAGCAGTATAGGTTTGTACCAATTTTGGTATCAGTTAAAGGAAAATATCCTAGCAGTATAGGTTTGTACCAATTTTGGTATCAGTTAAAGGAAAATATCCTTGCAGTATAGGTTTGTACCAATTTTGGTATCAGTTAAAGGAAAATATCCTTGCAGTATAGGTTTGTACCAATTTTGGTATCAGTTAAAGGAAAATATCCTAGCAGTATAGGTTTGTACCAATTTTGGTATCAGTTAAAGGAAAATATCCTAGCAGTATAGGTTTGTACCAATTTTGGTATCAGTTAAAGGAAAATATCCTAGCAGTATAGGTTTGTACCAATTTTGGTATCAGTTAAAGGAAAATATCCTAGCAGTATAGGTTTGTACCAATTTTGGTATCAGTTAAAGGAAAATATCCTAGCAGTATAGGTTTGTACCAATTTTGGTATCAGTTAAAGGAAAATATCCTTGCAGTATAGGTTTGTACCAATTTTGGTATCAGTTAAAGGAAAATATCCTTGCAGTATAGGTTTGTACCAATTTTGGTATCAGTTAAAGGAAAATATCCTAGCAGTATAGGTTTGTACCAATTTTGGTATCAGTTAAAGGAAAATATCCTAGCAGTATAGGTTTGTACCAATTTTGGTATCAGTTAAAGGAAAATATCCTTGCAGTATAGGTTTGTACCAATTTTGGTATCAGTTAAAGGAAAATATCCTAGCAGTATAGGTTTGTACCAATTTTGGTATCAGTTAAAGGAAAATATCCTAGCAGTATAGGTTTGTACCAATTTTGGTATCAGTTAAAGGAAAATATCCTAGCAGTATAGGTTTGTACCAATTTTGGTATCAGTTAAAGGAAAATATCCTTGCAGTATAGGTTTGTACCAATTTTGGTATCAGTTAAAGGAAAATATCCTAGCAGTATAGGTTTGTACCAATTTTGGTATCAGTTAAAGGAAAATATCCTAGCAGTATAGGTTTGTACCAATTTTGGTATCAGTTAAAGGAAAATATCCTTGCAGTATAGGTTTGTACCAATTTTGGTATCAGTTAAAGGAAAATATCCTTGCAGTATAGGTTTGTACCAATTTTGGTATCAGTTAAAGGAAAATATCCTTGCAGTATAGGTTTGTACCAATTTTGGTATCAGTTAAAGGAAAATATCCTAGCAGTATAGGTTTGTACCAATTTTGGTATCAGTTAAAGGAAAATATCCTAGCAGTATAGGTTTGTACCAATTTTGGTATCAGTTAAAGGAAAATATCCTTGCAGTATAGGTTTGTACCAATTTTGGTATCAGTTAAAGGAAAATATCCTTGCAGTATAGGTTTGTACCAATTTTGGTATCAGTTAAAGGAAAATATCCTAGCAGTATAGGTTTGTACCAATTTTGGTATCAGTTAAAGGAAAATATCCTTGCAGTATAGGTTTGTACCAATTTTGGTATCAGTTAAAGGAAAATATCCTTGCAGTATAGGTTTGTACCAATTTTGGTATCAGTTAAAGGAAAATATCCTTGCAGTATAGGTTTGTACCAATTTTGGTATCAGTTAAAGGAAAATATCCTAGCAGTATAGGTTTGTACCAATTTTGGTATCAGTTAAAGGAAAATATCCTAGCAGTATAGGTTTGTACCAATTTTGGTATCAGTTAAAGGAAAATATCCTAGCAGTATAGGTTTGTACCAATTTGGGTATCAGTTAAAGGAAAATATCCTTGCAGTATAGGTTTGTACCAATTTTGGTATCAGTAAAAGGAAAATATCCTAGCAGTATAGGTTTGTACCAATTTTGGTATCAGTTAAAGGAAAATATCCTTGCAGTATAGGTTTGTACCAATTTTGGTATCAGTTAAAGGAAAATATCCTTGCAGTATAGGTTTGTACCAATTTTGGTATCAGTTAAAGGAAAATATCCTAGCAGTATAGGTTTGTACCAATTTTGGTATCAGTTAAAGGAAAATATCCTTGCAGTATAGGTTTGTACCAATTTTGGTATCAGTTAAAGGAAAATATCCTTGCAGTATAGGTTTGTACCAATTTTGGTATCAGTTAAAGGAAAATATCCTAGCAGTATAGGTTTGTACCAATTTTGGTATCAGTTAAAGGAAAATATCCTTGCAGTATAGGTTTGTACCAATTTTGGTATCAGTTAAAGGAAAATATCCTTGCAGTATAGGTTTGTACCAATTTTGGTATCAGTTAAAGGAAAATATCCTAGCAGTATAGGTTTGTACCAATTTTGGTATCAGTTAAAGGAAAATATCCTAGCAGTATAGGTTTGTACCAATTTTGGTATCAGTTAAAGGAAAATATCCTAGCAGTATAGGTTTGTACCAATTTTGGTATCAGTTAAAGGAAAATATCCTAGCAGTATAGGTTTGTACCAATTTTGGTATCAGTTAAAGGAAAATATCCTAGCAGTATAGGTTTGTACCAATTTTGGTATCAGTTAAAGGAAAATATCCTAGCAGTATAGGTTTGTACCAATTTCACCACACTGTAATAAAGTCACCTCATTTTACGGTAACTAGATTTATTTCAGGATTTCTAAGTGACACTAGACATAAGACCGATATGAAACCCGCGCTAAGATAACGCAGTTCTTGAGAATCGGACTTTTTTTTTCTCTATCAATCAGAAGATCTGATGACTCCAAGATCTAGCAGACAGTCCGATTACTACTCAAGATAGAAACGGAAGAACCACCAACAGACAAGTTCTGTCGGCAAACAGGTTGTGCTTTCTCTTTCTGGGATTTTCCATTCTTCGGACAGCCACAGAATAAGAATTAACTTTGACGATCAAGACAACGCGTTGTCTGTTTACATGTCGGAGTATTGTTTGGAAGTTTGCTGACAGTATTTATTAGAAGTGCATGCTACTTCTATTGTTAGTGGTGCAGATGCTCTGTAAGTGTCTTATTCTTGACCTTACGAAACACTAAGGAGGTCATTTGTCAGTTCTTTGCAGTCGCTCATTAAAGGCTGGTTGTTTACTGACCCCGATTACGACTCGACGACGGCACAAGACGTTGAAATCTTTCAGGGCTCATCCGAGTGTCGAACCCGGGTCCTACAGCTCAAGAGTCGAGTTCTGTACCACTGGAAGAAACTCGCTTCCAAGAGAAGCGAACATATATTGATTTAGTATGCAGAAAGTGTCATGGTATTACCCGCATGTGACACCATACATAGTGTCACGTTATGTTTGTGGTCAGATTTTATTCAATTTGATTCGTAGTCAATTTGCTTTTCACATTTACCCAAATGTGCCCCACCCCTCAACTTAAACTCCTGGTGATCTACCTCAATATTGTTAGACAACGATCGATAGACTCAGAGAGACTGCAAGTACGTCTGAAGCAGATTGTCGTTTAAGTAGGGTGTATCGTGGCATAAGTAGTAGTTTTCCACGCAATATGCATTTTTTTAGTCACGTAAGGTCTAGGCCTGCTCTAAAATGTCAATGAAAAAACTCATAATTCTTCAAAATTGTGAGTTTATTGGTTCCTATTAAGTAAACGAGTTCTAGTGTCTTAACTGAAAGTAAATTCCCTTCAGAGGGTTCAAGGTCAAAAACTCCGGCATTAGCGGGTATCGTGTACCTCTTGTTAGCTGAATTTTATTTATTTTTTGTTTGATGTACGGCTTTTCTAAACCTTAAGTGCCAGACGATGTATTGGTTTTCAATCTTTATGAAAATGCATTACCACATCCAGTTACTTTTGAAGTAGCAGAAGTGATTTATAACAGTTACTCGTACTCGCTGATAAGCTTACTGATTAGCTTATAGGTTGTTTGCTGGTTATCTATTACTACTTGACTCGTTATCTACGGTTATAATTCATATTAGATAATGGCAAGCAATATTTATTAATAAAAAGGTTAATATGATCAAAATCAATTCTCTCAACTACGAAAAAAGTTATTAAGCATTAAAGTTAACTGTTTTGCAGGTTATGAAGGATAACATAAACCATGATATTTGTAAACACACATATTTTATTCCTTTTCTCTCTCTCTTTTTGGATATTTTACATTTATTTTGCATTATGGGCATACTTGCTATACGTGTCCGCTCGCTACGCTCGCTCAAGAAGATATCAAAACTCTAGTCAATCCAACTTGCTAAAATTAATAGAATTCTATTAATTTTAGTGATTCTAGTCTATCCAACTCGCTAAAGTTAATAAAATTCTATTAATTTTTCCGAGTAAGAAACCAATCGCTTTTTCTTTGTTAGGACCATCGCGAACTAATTGTAAATGAGCCATTTTTTCTCACTAACATAAGCAGAGCTTTTTCAGAAACATAAGCTAATTCACTGTTGAAGTTTACTTTACTCCCAGCAAGAACCAATACAATTGGTCATCGGAATCCTCCAATAGGAAGGCAAAGGAGTTACGCGCATGCGCTGAATTACTGATACAATCATTACTGCTACTTCAAAAGTAACTGGATGTGGTCTTCGCAAAAAGACCCTAAAATAATTTTTCATATAAATTCATACTCGAACCCTTCGGAAGAAACTATTTTATTTAATTTTATTACTGGACTAAGAATAGCCGATTCTGAAAGCCAAGTTTCCAGTTTTTCCGTTTTACGCGTTTCCCACACTAGTGCCTACAGAAGCAATTCTATTTGAATTTAATTATACCTCACGTCACATGTCTGCACACGCGATATGTGCCTTCTTCCTTTGAAAATATATTAAAGAATATTTGTCTGACACGTGCAGGTCCTCCGCCAAACACCAAGTCCTGGGAACAATCTGCGAGCTCTTGATAGCTCATATTTCATATAAACAAAACCGCGATTGTTTATTAAGTAGGTACATTAGTATGTAGAACGTAAGATCACATTTATACATTTTATTAGTTCTTAGTATTATTATATTATTATAGTTTTAGTCTTATTTCTGTTAATTTTATTGTCTTACCTCTAATTACCTTAATTATTATTATTATTCATTCATTTCGAGAGCTTCGCAACAAGGGTGATCTGCTCTAATGAATAACAAAGAATAAAAACAATAAAAATGAAAAAAAGGGGGATAAATGATAATAATAAATACAATGAAGTAATTGGTTTTGAATTAATTGGTCATGATCTCAAATTAAATAGAATCCGATGATAGGTGATAACATAGGGCTTTGATTATAATAATAATTGGTCTAATAATATGGTGACCAGCCGAAAAAATAAAATAAATAATAAAAAGAAAAGCAAGAATAAATAAATAAAATAAAGAAAAATAAATAAATAAAGGAATAAGGAACATAAATTAAAATAATAATGACAATAAATAAAAGATATAAAGGAATGAATAGGTTGACAATTATTGTAAGATCAGAAATTTTGAAATACCTTAATTATAAATTGTTAAGTTTTTCATTACTAATATTCTCATGTTACTTAAATATAGAACATACATGTAGTATTTTTAAAATGGCACATGTAGACAATAAATTCCCACATCGCAGGGTTACTGCAGTGTGGAAAAAAAAAAAAAAAAAAAAAAAAAAAAAAAAAAAAAAAAAAGATCATCTAAGTACAATTATTACAGCACAAAACAAACAACATTCCATAATCTTCATTATTTCGGTCAATATTGATCAGAAGCATGTGATTTAATAATCAATTTTGTTTGAATTGGTATGAAGTGGTCTTCAGTTAGGGATAATATTATTGGTCTAGCGTTTGATTGAGTTAAATGTTTTTACAAGGTACGTTAAAAAAAAATACTTCAAATCGAGTGCTGATAAACTACTGACGAAAACAGGTTATATGTTATATAATTTATTTTTAAAAAAATAATCCTCTTATGAAATAAATTACTAAATAGGTTCATGCAACATTGACATGTGTTTATATACAAATAATTGGGGAATTAGTAATTGGTTTGTAAATACCCTTTCAAAGCTTTTATTCCGTGAAGAAGTATATGGTGTGGATGAAGATGGTTCTTCGCGGTGCAGTTCACAAAAAAAAAAGAAAAACGAAAGCAGCATAGGTAGATAATTGATCCAACCATTATTAAATTGAATATCTTTCCATAACTTTGAAGTAATAAATTCTGCAATATTCAAGGATGCTACGGGTGGCGATTATCACCTTTCAGTGCTCCTCGTATTGCCTTCTACGATATTTCTAATGCAGGCGTTGGACTCAATTTCTTCACTGACGATCTGCTCTTAATGCTGCCTGGAATCGGTAGCCTTCATTATGAAGTAAGAATGATCCAGTCTCTCGTACTATAAAGTTAACAAAAATATTCTCCTATTTGTGAATCACCGTTGGAGAATCTGTACACGAAAACTAGATCAGTATCAAGAGATTGAATTTTAGCAATTGGTTTCTTGGCAATGATAATTTTTTTTTCATTGAAAATCTAAACTAGTAGATAAGTTCAAAAATCAAAACTCATTCCGTTTCTTTTTTTGCGATTTTCTTCAAAACGAAGCAAAAACAAGCAAATCTCTAAAGGACTTTTTGTCTTAATTTATTGGTCCCCTACACGCTCCTGAAGTTTTGCCATTTAAAATCGGGACACCCTGTGTATATATATATATATATATATATATATATATATATATATATATATATATATACATAACTATGTGTGTTTGTGTTAATTTTTGAGATATACAAGATAGGTTAGATGAAAAGTTTTACAAATACTACTTTAATGCAACCTACATGCCATGGGAATGTGACAAAAGGAAGTTATTTTAGATAAAAGGTATATGGTTAAGATAAAAAAGTTGAATACTTAATTTTTTTTTTTTTTTTTTTTTTGCAATTACCTTTTAGGGCCATAGCCACAGTACTATTTAAAGATTTTATGGAAGTAGTTACGTTCAAAGAGTTTTATGCGCAATTAAGCAGTGTAAATGTCAAACGCGCCAGACATATTTTTGTGCGGACCTTGGTGGTTGACGTGATAATAACACTTAATTGGGAGGTTAGAATCACCTTGGACCATTTTGCACGGCGGTCCGCCGGATCTAAAATAAAATTAATGTTGCAATAAAGTTCCTTATTTCGTTTTAAACGTTCCCGAAGTGCATTATAGAACCTGCACAAAAAGTATTTTAACAAAATAATATTAAAAAGTTCGTCACGCAGGAGCTCATTTTAGCACTTTCCTCCGAAGGAAAGTAGCTATTGAGGTTGGACTCATGACGGAATTTTTGAAAAATTTCTTCAAATCTTTATCGATCATACCTAGTAGACACCGAAAATGACCCCCGTTAAAATTTATATATATCTATATATATATATATATATATATATATATATATATATATATATATATGTCTGTTAACACGATAGCGGCCAGAGTTTTTGTTTTTTCGTCACGAAACTTGGTATATAGCATTCAATTAGCAAACGATTGAACGATTTCGTTAACCACCAAAATCGGTCTACCGGAAGGGGGGGTTTACCCCGAACCCAAAACACTAATTTGACCATTTCAGCCGTAATATTTGTTATATTTCAACGAAACGTGGTATTCGTAGTGGTAATATAGAGAGAAAAGTGAGATATAAAAATGAACTAAATCGGTTCATAAGGAGGGGGGGGTTTACTCCGGACCGACAATACCAATTCGCCAGTACCAGCCGTGATTTTAGGTATATTTCGACGAAACTCGGTATTCATAGTGGTAATCTACAGGTAAATATGTGTTGTAAAAATAAACTAAATCGATTTATTAAGAGGGGGGGGGGGGTTTACTCCAGACCCACAATACCAATTCGCCACTACCAACCGTGATTTTTGGTATATTTCGACGAAACTCGGTATTCGTAGTGGTAATCTACAGGTAAATATGTGATGTAAAAATAAACTAAATCGGTTCATTAGGAGGGGGGGGGGGTTTACTCCCCCCACAATAATATAACAATGTTTCCACGGCGTTATTAGCCCTAATGTTGATACGCTGTTAAACACACCCCCCCCCCCCCCCCAAAAAAAACAACAATGTTTACGAACATTAAAAAAATATAGATCCCCTTCCAACAAATAGAGGCTGAACCCGCCTATATTTCTCAAATCAATTTGATACCTATAAAATGTTTTCCAATTAGCGAAGCTCCTGCGGAGCCCCCCCCCCCGATGTGGCGGCCCTGTCTTTAACTCAACGAATAATCCATCTTTTGTGGGAGATGTTTTGGAAACCTCGTAATTGAAGAGAAAAACTAAAAAAAAAAACTTCTGACTCGCAGGAACTGGGTCATCTTAGCGCGGTTCCGTTCATATTGGGTTGGGTTTGATCATTCGTTATAAATATAAAATAAAATCTCAAACAGAAGGAAGTTGAAGGTGCCACAAGAGGAAACTGACAGTATGTTAAGACTCCCAGACCATCACAACGTTCGCCCTGCGAAAACATTACGAGTATATCATTAAGTTTCTCATTTTCTGGCCTTCTTTTACTAATAGACTATTTTTTCTGATAATAGCAATTTATCAAACAAGTGAGTTACGCAAACACAAAACCCCGTTCAAAAGAACAAAGCAAACGCTTTCGAAGTTTTAAGCCCTCATTTCTCCGATTAACCCCGCCCCATGGAAAATTATTTTATAACAATTTATGTAGACATTAGTAACCTTTCTAAATTATGAAAAACTAAAAAATACGAAGATCCCAAAATTTTTCATGTCTACTCATAAAATATTTGTTTCTAATACTTTCTTCACTCCAAATGTAATCAACATCTTAGTTTAGTTTGAGTTTCAAACACATAGAACACATTCGAATGGAATCCCACGATTTCATGTATCATAACCGCAAACTGAGTTTGTTCCACTTAGCTCGATAACTGTTACAGATATCGCCTTAAAAATGGTTTCATTTGTTATCGTATGTTAAGGAACATATTGCGCGAGTATCTGCAAGCATATAAACCCGAAAATTTCGTGCTAAAACCCATGTTCCGGAGGGCGGATTCTGCTGGCTAACGAACTTGACGTTTCAAATTAGACGATTTTCGTGCCAAAGTTCATCAAAATCGGAGCATTTTTGAGCCTGTGAAATAGCGGACAAATATATATATATATATATATATATATATATATATATATATATATATTTGTCCGCTATTTCACAGGCTCAAAAATGCTCCGATTTTGATGAACTTTGGCACGAAAATCGTCTAATATATCTAATATATATATATATATATATATATATATATATGTATATATATATATACTGTTATTAAATTTTTAACAATCTCCCTTGGGGGTTAAAAAAATATCCCACGCCGCGCGCGCCGCCGCCGCCGGCCATTTTAGTCCGGCGTGCCGCCGCCTGAAAATTCAGCCTCGGCGCACATGTCTACTCCGGAGCCAAAGTAGTTATTTGCCAATACCAGCCATAATTTGTGTTGTATTTCAACGAAACTCGGTATTCGTTCTGGTCAACTAAAGAGAAAAAAGTTTTGTAAAAATAAACTAAATCGGTTCATTAGGAGGGGGGTTTACTCTGGACCCAAATTACTAATTTGCCTATACCGGTCGTAATTTCTGCTGTATTGTAACGAAACGCGGTATACCTCCTGGGTATCTAATAAGGAAGAAGTGTTGTAAAAATTAACTAAATCGGTCAATCGGAAGGGGGGGATTTACTTTGTACTATGTTTGAATTGAATTGAAACAGGTGTTATTTATGTTTTTATTTTATTTATCTATATAGGTTATTTTAAGCAAATTATTCAGGAATGCACTCGACACAACCCAATTCTGAAGAAAGTGCTTAGTTATGCAGCTCCTGCGTGACGGAGTTTATTCTCATATTAAATGAGAGTTTTATTTGCGTTGCCATTTAAACCGAAACAGCTGTACAAGATCATATGATTAAGAACCAATGAGAGTGCAGAGAATAACCACAACTACGCGGTGCTGTCATTCACTCTTACGGTTACGCGCAGTGTATTGCAGTCTATCATAGGCAACATTTATTTTTATGTTTCCTGATAATCAAACCCCACAAAAGCGTCTGCCCTTTTGTAATTATTTTCAAATATGTTTATTGAAATTTATCGCAGCGTGAATAAAGCACTTCATTTAATATTAAAAATAAAAACTAGGTACTTTGTTTTTTTTTTTAATTTACATTTTAACCCCCTTAAAAGTGCCTGCCTTATTTATTATTAATTTGAAAATTGCCTTAATTTGCATTTTTTTTCATTAATAATAGTTGGCTTCTGAATAAAACTCTACTTTTGGGCAATATTGTTTTGTACCTTTCCCCTATGCCCAGTACCTGGTGTTCCAAGGTATGTCCAGGAAACACATATATACCTTCTTATCTACCTAAGAGGTTCATTATAGCAAAATTACAGGGTGCATAAAACACTTCATGAAAAGTGCGTTACCAGCTCTCCGACTATGTATAAATATAAAATCACCACATTTTTTGTTTACTGATCCTGAAGAACAATAAAAAAAAAAGTCCAACAGTAAAAATAAAACATCCCACATTCATATCAAAGCAGGAATCGAATACATCGCCCCCTAGTGATCGGAGTAACAGCCAATGCCGGCTTGGTGGCATTTCAATTTGAACAGAGTAAACCCCAATTTCTAATGAAATTACGACGTATACCGAGTTTCGTCCCAACATTACGGCAATTCTGATCCGTATGGGCATATTAGTATTTGAGTCGTTTGCTCAGGGAATGCAATATACTAAGCTCCGTGGCAAAACACTCACACACACACACACACACACACACATATATATATATATATATATTAGTGGGGGGAGGGGTCATTTTCGATATCGCAACTCAATAGCTAGTGAAGTGGAATTCAATTTTAGCACAATCGGTGCTTCCCTTTATCAAGGAAAAAAGCCCAATTGGCTTCAAGAAACGTAAACAACATTTATAAATCTTTGTTCTGAAAAATTTCAAACGTGTCGAAACGAAAATTGTTGGGGAGTAGTATGTCGATGTATTAAATAGGAATAGAGTGTCTTCGTTCATGGGATGGATTGAGCCTCCCGGGCTTTCCCTTGGCCATCCCAGCCTTTAATTAATTTATTAATGGGCACCTGATCTCCCCGTGGTCTAGTGGCTAACGCCTTACATTCTCATGCGGGTGATGGTGGGTTCGTAATGGGTACCTGCAAAGGGAAACATCAGGCGGCCGGAGCATAGTACTCACCATGCTATATCCCTAATGTGCCTTAATGTCATGAATCAGATACCTCTACAGTATCTGCACCTGTTACAGGCCAGATTTTTTTTTTAAAATATGAATAAGCAAAATTTTTATCAGGAAAAAATATTGAATTCATGGCTTTGATCTCCTCATAATAATTATTTATTGTGTATACGGAGACCATAATTTGTGAATCACTAGTCATCTCTTTGCCGTTTTCCCTATTCCTAAACCACATACTTACCACGCCGGATATAATGATTTCATACTTCGAGACTGCGCAGTATTACCAAGGACATATACAAACAACCTTGCAAAGCAGTAGACAAATCGGCTTATATATATATATATATATATATATATATATATATATATATATATATATTATTTTTCCCCCCTACGGCGCTACAACCCGATGTCGAGTCTTGGCCTCCTCCAACAGCTTCCTCCAATTGTCTCTATCTTGTGCAGAAGCCATCCAGTTTCTGACACCCAGGATAGACCTAGCATCCTCTGCCACACGGTCACACCATCTCAGTCTTGGTCTTCCTCTTCTTCGGGTCCCATAGAGAGGTTCAGTGAGTAGTTTCTTCGGAATGTCCCCCTCGACCAGTCTTGCAACATCTCCAGCCCACCTTAGTCTACTCAATTTCATTAACTGGACTATGTCTGGCTCCCCGAACAGTCCATAAAGCTCTTGGTTAGTACGACGCCTCCATTGTCCAGCTACTTGTCTGCCTCCATATAGTCTCCTCAGAATCTTTCTCTCAAACACCATGAGATCGTGCTCACAGGATTGAGAGGTTGTCCAAGACTCAGAGCCATACAGAAGGACTGGCCGAATTAGAGTTTTGTACAAGTGGAGCTTAGTCTTTCTGGGTAGGTCGTGGCTCGAAAACTGTTTCCGTACGCTGAAATAGCACCGGTTGGCTACTAATATCCTTTGCTTAATCTCCATATCTGGTTTATTATGACTTGTCACAAGCGACCCGAGATAGGTGAATTCAGCCACTTTCGAGAAGCTATTTTGCCCCATCTGTACAACTTCTCCCGGCCTAGGATCCTCCTCTGTAACCAGGTACATCGTCTTTTCTGCATTCACATCAAGGCCAAGTTTCCTTGCAGGGCCAACCAGAGCGAGAAATGCTTCGGTGACATCCTTCAGAGAGCGCCCAATGATGTCTACGTCATCCGCATAGGCCAGAAGTTGTACGAGCATACCAAAGATTGTACCTCCGACCTGTATCCGTGCCTTCCTAACTGCATATTCCAGTGCCAAGTTGAAAAGGAGACAAGCCAGTGCATCTCCCTGACGTAGTCGTTTCCCGGCAATGGACTCACTGGATCACTAGCACCATACATCTCACGTCTTTCATCGTCAATTCAACTAGACGTATGAGATCCTGAGGGATGTTGAGCTCACTTAGTGCCATATAGAGTTCTTGTCGGTTTATACTATCATAGGCAGCTTTGAAGTCGACTAAGACATATATATATATATATATATATATATATATATATATATATATATATATATATATATATATAATCGAAGGGGATAGGTCTGGTGGAGACCAACGTCACTGGCGTTGTTAGGAGTACTGTGGGCTTTAGTGTGGTCGCTAAAGAATCGATGTCGGAATTTCATTAACGGCACCCCTTGAAAATGATCACCCTTTCCAGATATTTAGATAGCCAAAGTTTGAGCCCGATAAGAGGTCGTTAAAACGTGCCGCAAAGTGCCTAAAGTTTTCAAAATATCGATTTTTTCGCTGTTTAGTGACTTTAAAAGCCAAAATCTCAGGAACGGCTCATCCTATACACCCGTATTTTATCTTAAAATAAAGATAATATTGTTCAACTTAATTCATATCCTAAAGAGAATTGCCGTATGTTAAAGTTCGGGTGTATAGGATGAGTCATTCCTGAGATTTTGGCTTTGAAAGTCGCCAAAAAGCGAAAAAATCTACATCTTGAAAACATTAGGCACTCTGCGGCACATTTTAACGACCTCCTATCGGGCTCAAACTTCGGCTATCTAAATAACTGGAAAGGGTGATCATTTTGAGGGGGTGCCGTTCATAGTATTGGGAATTGATTCCCCTTAACACATGCTAACAATGCCCTTGCAACCGTTTCTACAAACAGAGAAATCTAGCACTATAAATTTTAGTTTAATGTTTTTTTTTCTTTTTAACGAAACATCAACACTGAGTGAATTAGCGTTTGGCTACCTATAGGTTGCTAATATTCCTAAACAAACACTTAGGAGAAGGAAATTTCTTCAGCGTGGCCATACATGAAGAAGCTGAAGCTGCTGTAGGTGGGGATCAAACCCGCTTCTCCTTAGTAAGAATCCTATACGCTATCCACCCTCAGTGTTGGGCAAAACTAACTATAGTTTACTAAACTAACGTTAATTTATTCTAACTAAAAATAAACCCACGTTATATTATTAGTTTTAGTTTTGTAAAATTATTAATCATGTGTTGTGCTATTTTCTTAATAAATAGTCGTTTTTAGTTTTAGTATCAGTTTTTAGTAGGGTAATTAGTTTAATTTAAGCAAAAGTGACCTTAATTTATGATTTTAATTTAGTTTTAGTTTTTAATTCACTAAATAGTTTACTGCATACTTTGATTTAGACTATTACTTATTAGTTTTAATAATTTGCTTAATTATCGAAATAACATATGATTTACAGTAATTCGCGTTATTTTAATAAAGCTAAACTAAAATAAAATAAAGCTTTAATTCAGTTTTTAATAAATTACCAATGATTTAGTTTTAGGTCAGTTAATATCTATTAGTTAATTTAATTTTAGTTTTAGGTTTAGTTTTGCCCAACATTGTCCACCCTAACATATATATTTATGTGCATATACGTAGTATGGTCCATAAGTTTCCGGCCTGTCCTGCTTCCCCTCCTTCAAACGTGCCGGGACCTGCACGCCTTTGCAGGTCCATGCCTGCTCACTCCATACCCAACGCCCGCACTTCCTCAGTCTTGTCAGTCAGTGTCCAGCCTTGAAGGAAACTCCCCATTTTTACAATGTTCAAACTCGAGTACCGTGCGGTAATTAAATTCTTTTGTAAAGAGGTCTTACTCGTGCGCAAATTAAAGAGCGCTTGGATTGTGTATACGGGCAGTCCTCCCTCTCGTATTCCACAGTGAAAGAATGGGCAAAATTATTTAAGTTAGAAGCTCTTTTGGAATCTGAATTGCTGTCTGACCGGCGACTAAAAACCAAGGAAATAGCAGCGAGGTTAGGGCTTTCAAAAACAAGTGTTTTGAGGATCATCAAAGAACATTTGCATATGAACAAGGTTAGTGCAAGATGGGTTCCAAAAATTCTTTCAGCTGCTCAAAAACAGGAACGAGTTCACTGCTGCAATGAATTTTTACGCGAGTATAATGCCGACCCAAGGAATTTTTTGGACTCAATTGTAACTGGGGATGAGACAATGGTTCTATATTATGACCCACTCAGCAAAAGAGAGTCCATGGAATGGATAAGACCAGGAGAAGCGCCTCCTTTAAAGGCAAAAGTCACGCAGTCAACAAAAAAAAGTCCGACTCGCAGGAACTGCAGCATCTTAGCGCGGTTCCGTTCACGTCCCTAGTGCCATTTGATAAGCTTAGAAAAGAAATAAACTTATTTTTTTTTATATATCTCGTGAAAATTGTCAAAATCCTCTCGAATATCTCGAATAAAAGTGATATTAAGGCCTCAGGGACACCGACAGTAACTAACTTTTACACAGATGCGGAAATTACACAATCCGGCTCTCATTCTAAAGCAAAGCTCTATAAATCAATACAAAATATGCCTAATAAAGCCTTTCTAGAGGGTACAGAAGCATGGGCATATATGAGGGGGGGGGGCTGATGGGGCTGCAGCCCCGTCCCGAAATTTTGAATTAATGATGAAAACTTCTCGTAAAACCCTTAAAAATAAATTAAATAAGATCACTTAGTTCATAAAACATATTTTATTTTACGTGTAATAGCGTTTTAGTTGCCTAAAGCTATTCCAAGCTCTAAATATTTAGTATTCCATACCCTGGAAATGGTCTCAGACCCCCCCCCCCCCCCGAAATTGTTTTTATATACGTCCATGTACAGAACCTTTTTTGTAGAGCATTTAGTAAGCTTTCGAATGGTAATCTTCCGCTTCACAAGATTGTCAACGGTTTTCGAGATACTAACGAAAGTATACAAAGTTACCAAAACTTTTTTTGTCTGTTAATAAAATATTTTATTCTAACTCTTCCTTTACCCTAAACGTAACAAAAATTTCAACATATTAGATTTGAACACGCAGAAAATGTTTCAACTGTATCCCATAATTCTAAGTACCAAAATCAAAGACAAACAACCCTCCCTAGGAAGGACGCTAGGCAGTTGAAAAGCTAAATCTTGGAAATCCATATCTCTAACATTAAATTGATTTCTTATTTTTCTTAACCTGTTTTATTTTCAAATACATTATCCAACTCTAAGCAATTAAAAAATAACAAGGAATAAAAATATAAAATTTTAGGCACTTTCAACACTTGTTCACACTGAGTAAAACAATATTAACAGATCTAAGGTGTTACACGGTAGCTGGTGAAAGATGAATGAGGTCTCGTATTGCAATTCTCTGTATGCAGGGTCTACTTCCAGGTAGTCAGTCATATACTTTTACTGCCCTTTACCGTTACTCAGAAAGCTCTTTGTGTTTACAAACAAAGGACTCGGTATAGACCACCCGTATTAACCCAAAAGTGATTATATCAAGCTTGATAAACTTCCTGAATTAAATTAAGGAATTTAAGAGTGCTTAAAATAGGTTCTTGATCTAGTCAAAAAATTCAAGGAGAATTACACCACGAATAGAAAATTTCGGCCAAACAGAAGGAAAATAACAATAACAAGGATAGTTAAACTTCGTTTTCAAAGATTGTTAGTTGTAACACAAAAACTGTCACTCATGATTCTAATAAATTAACTGTGAAGGGTGATTACACAAATATTCCTGTTGAGGCTTTAAAGCTTCAACTCAAAAAACATATTAACCCACAGGTAATATCTAGATATTCGTACGGCATCTTCGAATTCTAACAAACAAAATATTGCTTCTAATTATACGTATCCTGTTTACTGACAAATACATTTGACTACTATAAGAAATTACAAAAATGACGAGCAGTGAAAAAAAAAAACTGCGGGAAACACACAAATAGATCCGTTTAAATAAACGAAACTAACTAAGTTTTAAGCACTTATTTCTCCTAATGTGACGACCCCATCAAACATTTCTTCAAAACATTTTTCCACGATTTCCTAACCCTTTTTGAGATATTAATGAAAATATACGAAGAGGGCCTAATAGATATTCATACGGGATCTGAGAATCCCAAGGTTCCGCAAAAATAAAATATTCTAATTATACGTATCCTGTTTTTTTTTTTTTTTTTTTTTTTTTTTTTTTTTTTTTTACGGCGCATCTACTTCTAGGTCATTAGCGCCCGTATCCTGTGTTATTGGCAAATACATTTGACTACTATAAGCAATAGCAAACAATAGGGAATATGCCAAAGAACTCGGATTAGGAGCCTCGACAGTTTCAAGACATTTGAAGGAAATCGGCAAATCCAAAACTGACATTTCATAAGGTACAGCCTGATATATTTCTAACAATGAATTGTTTTTCTTATTTTAATTAATCTGTTTTATTGTCAAATACATTATCCAACTATAAGAAATGAAAAAATAGGAATAAAAACAGACCAAAAGAACCGTATGAAATAAACGAAATCAATTACTTCAAAGTTTAAGCACTTATTTCATCCGATTGACATCGCTTATTCAAAACTTTCCTCAAAACCTTTTTTGTAGACCATTTAGTAAGCTTTCGAATGGTAACCTTTCGCTTCCCAAGATTTTCAATCGTTTTCAAGATATTAATGGAAGTATACGAAGTTCCCAAAATTTTCATTATTTCTAGCAACAGAAAATTGGTCTCATTTTTCCTATCCTGTTTTACATACAAATACATTTTCCCAACATAAGAAATTACAAAAATAAAAAGCAATAAAAAACCAAGGGAAAGAGACAAAAATTACAAAAAGAACGACAAAAACCCGTTCATAAGAAAAAAACAGACGTATTTGAAGATTTAAGCACTTATTTCTCCGATTGACATAACCTACTCAAAAATAGTTTTAGAATCTTTTTTGTAGAAAATTTAGTAAGCTTTCAAATAGTTTCTATCTACTTACCACGATTTCCCAACCGTGTTCGAGATATTAATGAAAGTATACAAAGTTCCCAAAACTTTTCATGTCTGTTAATAAAATATTTTATTCTAACCCTTCCTTAACTCCAAACGTAACATAACTTTCAACATATTAGTTTTAATGAAAGAAGAACATGCAGATAATGTTTCAACTGAATCCCGTGATTCTAAGTACCCAAACCAAAAACGGTATTCAAAAACTATTTTTCCAATTTTCTCGAAAACGGTTAAAGCTATCGCCTTGAAAATGGTTTCATTCGTTTTCCTAGCCCACGAAGCATATAAAAAGAGTCCTTACAAGCTTATGAACTCAAAAACGTAAGCGTTACGATTTTTTTTGCGCGAATTTCGCCCCAAACGCCATCTTCCAGTGGGCGGATTTTGCTGGTTAACGAACTTGACCTTTCAAATTGGACGCCAGATTTTTGTACCAAATTTCATCAAAATCGGACCATTCGTCTTCTAGCTAGAGAGCAAACAGACAAATATATATATATATATATATATATATATATATATATATATATATATAAATATATACATATATATATATATATATACAAATTTGAACCACCGTTATTTTCGGTTTCTAGGGGTTCTAAAACGCGAAATTTTCTAGTCGGCACTTCCGGATTGTTTCATTGTATCAACCTTATAAGCGGGGTTCCTCCCTATGGGGGAGGGAGGAACCGCGCTAAAAGGTAATGGCCACAATTTTTTGGGACTGTAAAGGAATACTACTGATAGATTTTAAAGAAAAGAATACCACAATGAATGGTGAGTATTATGCAGCCCTACTTCACCGGTTACGAGACGCCATTAAAGAGAAGAAACGAGGGAAGTTAAGCAGAGGTGTCCGCCTCCTTCACGATAATGCCTCTGTCCACACAGCATTGATTTCCAAGGCCGCTGTGAAGGACTGTGGATTCCAAGAAATCTCTCATCCATCCTACAGCCCATACTTGGCCCCTAGCGATTTCTACCTTTTCTCAAAGTTAAAAATCTGACCTTCGTGGAAGGCGATTTAACACCGACGAAGAGCTCCAAGCAGCAGTGGAAGAACATTTTTTTTAACAAAGAAGAAAAATATTTTTTTCATGGTATAGAAATGTTGCCAAAGCGTTGTATTAAGTGTGTTGAACTTAGAGGAGAATATATTGAATAACAGTAAAACCAGCTTTTAGCACTTTCCTCCGAAGGAA